>CM076584.1:837206648-838488983 GCA_034641835.2 Pinus albicaulis
CTTCTAAAACGCATACGCTACTTTCCTGAACCAGACTTGCGTATATACGCGGATACCCTTTACGAAACTCGCGTATACACAGATATCTATTTATGTCATTAATTCTTCACTTAAATCATTCCTTCATTTATTCATCAGATATTCAATAAGCAGTAAACATGTGCAGTAAGAACATAATAAATCATCACACAAAGCATCACACATGAACACCAGGATTTTTAGGTGGAAACCCAAGTCGGGAGAAAACCACCGCTGCAGTTGCTCAGCTTTCAATATTTTATTATAGAGAAAACATCTTACAACATATGTGCTGGCGCAGACTTGACCAGCACGCAGGCACCCACCTGCGCTCGTTTACCAGCCTTTCCTGGAAGGGAGCTTCAACCCCCTGACTCGTTTACCAGCCTCTCCTGGAAGGGAGCTCCAACCCCCTGACTCGTTTACCAGCCTCTCCTGGAAGGGAGCTACGACCCCCGATCTCGTTTACCAGCCTCACCTGGAAGGGAGCTACGACCCCCCGATCTCGTTTACCAGCCTCACCTGGAAGGGAGCTACAACCCCCTGACTGAAGGCTACAACCCTCAGCACCTCTATGGACCACGTTTCATCAATTTTCAAGCACCGGATCCAACAACTTCAATAGAACAACACTATGTGCCACATTTCATCATATTTTCATACTGGACCCTTTCCATACTTTTAAGCACAAACATACATCACCAACAGATACATATCAACACAGATCAGATAGCAGAAACACAGCAGAACAGATCAGATATTTCATACCCCTTGCTTCAGTAAACCCTAGTTTGCATACGCTCTTTTACTTCACTGATTTCGCGTATATACGCGCTTCCGTCCACACAAACCGGCGTATACCTCAGTGTATATTTTATTGCGCAGACGCGCTTTCTCTTCGCTGAAGCTGCGTATATACGCGCTTCCTCCGCGTCGAAGTAGCGTATAGATCTTCAATTATTCCAGAGCAGCATACTTCTTCAGATCAGATATTCAACGCTTCAACCTTTACATCGGCGTATGTTCGCCATCGCGTATCTAATCACCCATAAATGTATCTAGCAAATACAAGTACATTTCAGATCTAAAGATCCCGCTTCATCATTTCTTCATAAGTGCTTCATAGATTCAGATCTATCATCAAACCTTTACCCTTTCCATACAGATATACTTCACAGAGAAGTATTCATTCAAGCTCAGACATCTTGCTCACACTCTCATCGTTTTCACAATGAATTTCTTCTCCTTATATAGGATTATCCTTTTCAATACCATGAGCCCTTTTTTCAATACCATGGGCCAAAACAATACCATGAGCCCAAAACTACCTGGACGGGGTCAATTAGGCGGATCATTACCCAATACCATGGGTCAATACTATGGTGGTTACCCTTGGTTTTGCACTTTTTGAGCGCTTTAGCCCATACGCGACTTGGCACGTTCCTTTCCGCGTGCATACGCAACTTCCCCTAGGCCAATCCGCGTATACCAAGAGACATACTCTTTTTCATCATAGATTTAGCACTTGCTGACTTCTTTTCTTCACTGCCTTCTGTACACACTGCAGATACATCAGATTTACTTCATCAAGAACATATTCTATCAAGCACAACTCCATCAAGTAAGTTGCCATCTTCTTCATCAAGTGAGTTGCCATTCAATGACAAGACTTAGCATCATATTGCTAACTAACATCATATCACATCAGATTTACATCGTTTACCAAGTCCATCAAGTCAAGCATAACTTCATCAGGTGTATTGTCATCAAGGACAACACATGTCAACTGTCACATGTCTTTATCTTCATTAAGTGGGTTTCCATCAAGGACAACACTCTGCATCATATTTCCAACAATCTCCCCCTTTGGACTTGATGGCAACCATGATGGTGTTTGGTTACCACAACAGATAAGTACAGTGACACCATGTCACTCGCCCAATTCTTTGACACCATTATCTGCATTCAAACACCATTTCACTCTCCCCCTTTGACAGCAAGGGCAAAGGGAAAAACCAATGTCACTCTCCCAAATATGTGACACCATTCTGTCTCTTCATTCAAACCCCATATACACACTCTCCCCCTTTGACATCAAGGGCAACGGGCAGATCAAAACCAACGCACTCACCCCCTTTTCTCCTCATGTAGAAGAAGCATTCTGTAGATCTGATGTGTGCTGAAGTAGCCAAGCTCCCCCTGAGTTCATGCTGAATCTTTAAACATATTTTTCAATAAAGTACATGACTCTTCCTATCACCAAAGACTCATACTTACATCAAATATCCAACCAAGTGGATTTACATATGAGACTCAAGTATCCAACCAAGTGGGTTTACACATTTCAATTCAGCTACCCAACCAAGTGGGTTTACAAAATTTGACTCAGCTACCCAACCAAGTGGGTTTACAAATTAGACAAGTCCTTACATGACTATATATCATGGGTCTCAACATGACCTTTTCATCAAACTACAAATATAACTTTAAGACCAACACCAGAAAGTCCTGAAGAAAGAGAACATATTTCAGAACCATCATAATTCCAATACTGCATTATACTCAGCAACGCTAATCCTCCCCCTGAATCTGTGCATCCATGCAATCTTTCCAAATGACTAAGGCTCCCCCTTAGTTTGTGCATCCTGAAAACTTCCACCAACAAATCATCAAGGCATCTTCATCAAAACATTAGAAACATAATTATGAGAACTGGAACACCACTAGAGATACCAAACAGTATCAGAGATTCCAAAAATCACTGCAGTTGTGCTGAAAAGAGCTGAACCAACCAAAAATTGTCAGCAATTATTCATACGCGGTTTTCTGTGCAGGAACTAGCGTATATACGCGACTGTGTTTCAGGAAACCCGCGTATCCCAAGACATCTTCAAAATTTCAACCAGATCTGATTCTCTGTGAGGCAGAGACAGTGTTCAGCTTCTTTCTGAGACATTTGAATGCTTCCCTGGACTACAGATAGATAGAACGATGTAGTTGTGTCTTCAAGCGTTATCCAACGGTTGTGGCATCAATACAATAGTAACCAAGCCTTCATATTCTATGCAGCATCAATACAATCTTTCCAAGAGAGATTCTCATATCAGAACAACATCTTCACATAAGTGTCAAGCAATCATCCATGTGGTCCAACATCATCAAGATCTTCAAGATTTAACATGAAGTAACATATGTAGGCAAAAGATCTCTCAACCATAGAACACACTCTGCATGATTTATTTCTGAATCAAATGACATCCAACTCATCCATGTGTGAGTACAAAGGATATTTATCAGCAACCAGGGCTCAAAAACTCATCATAATAAATCATGTACCAAGACATCATCATTTGAGCATGAGTATCACAAAAACCAAAGAACAAGCAGTCATATTGCCAACAATACAATCATTAGTATTCAACCTGCTGCTCCCCCTAAACCAATGCTCTTCCTTAGCTTGCAATCTGAAGCACCTTTCAATAGCACGTCATCAGCAACACTCTCTGCATGATCTGTCCTCATCTCTGAATTATAAGACTTTCATCTCAACAACGAATACTCAAGCAAACAGGACTCCTCCATAGTCTTCAACATAAGAAACCATGTATCATAACATCATTATTTAGAACTGATAAATTAAGCTGATACAGAGTCAAAACTTCAGTTATTATTAGTCAGACTGATGCTCCCCCTGGACCTCTGCTCCAGATCTTCAGCTATCAGATAAATTCTCTTGTCATCATTGCATACGCGGCTGTGTCAGCTAGAACTCGCGTGTATACGCGACTTTGTTTCATATAACCCGCGTATAGAAAGTGAAATATAGAAAATTTCATACTTTCATCTTCTCCTGCGAATTTACCTTCTGTTCCTGTCCTTTTCCACACCAGATGCTTTGTTAGAAATACATATAACCAGACTAATCAAATCAACCATGAGAGACATCATACATTGCTCCACCTGTGACGATACATTAGTAGATCTCATAATGTATCTCACATCATTCCTGCAGTCAATCAGAGAAGTAAGCTTCAGAAGCGGATGACTGCAGTAGGGTCAGAATTCCCTACGTTTCTGATCGGTCCTCCTTCTTTTTCCAAATTTGCTTGAACTTTCTATTTGAGTGTTGGAAGTTATCCACTTTCCCAGATCTGTTCATCCTGCATTCCTTTTCTACATGTCCATACTTATTACAAGCATAACATCTCATGTGGTCAGAAAAATAAGCATAAGAATCATAAAGAGTATTTCTAATCTTCCTCCTTTTGCAATCAGCTGCTTTATGTCCATACATGTTACATGAGAAGCAATATCCTCTGAAGAGACTAGAGTACCTTTCTGAGTAGGATCTGATTGTTTGTGGCTGAAACAATCTACTTCTGCAATTTGTTGCAACATGCCCATAGTTATGACATCTAAAGCATTCAACATTATTGAATGATTTCCTTTGAGAATTCATGACTGTTGGTTGACCTTTTGTTTCTTTCAACACTTCAGGTTTTGCATTGTCTTCCTTTGAATCATTAGCATTCCCTTGTGAACTAGATTCACCTTTAATGGTTTCATGGAAACCAAGACCATGTTTTATAGCAGGAGACCTTTGATTACTCAGAATATTGTCCAAGATATTAGTACTATCATGAAACCTCAAAAGTTTAATCTTTTCTTCTAATTTACTTTTGAGAATGTTTACCTCAACCTCCAAGGCTTGGCATTGCTTTGTCATGCTTTCTTCTTTCCTTCTTCCATCTTCTACTTGATCCTTCAGATTTAGGATTTCTTCTTTCAACCAATTTTCGTTTTCTTCACATGTTTGTTGCAGCTCTTCATTCTTCTTCTTCGATGCTTTGAGATCTTCTTTCAGAGATATGTTTTCAGCTTCAAGTCTAGTATTCTTCTTATTTGATTTTTCGAGACCTACTTTGAGGGAAATGATTTCTGCTTCAAGTTCTTCATTCTTCTTATTTGATTCTTCAAGATCTGCTAGTAGAGAGATGATTCCATCTCCAAATCCTGCATTCTTCTTGTTTGATTCTTCAAGATCTGCTTGTAGACGTTCTATGATAGACCATATTTTTGCTCCAAGTTCTTCATTTTCATTTAGTTGTAGAGGTTCCTCACTCTTCTTACTTGATGCTTCTAGAGAGATGACTGTAGCTTCAAGACCTTCATTCTTCCTTTTTCCCATTGTTACGGATCTCCTTCAAGCGATCAAGCTTCTGCAGAAGGACCTGCCTCTGATACCAATTGTTGGGAAAAATACTGAGAGGGGGGGGGGTGAATCAGTATTTACTGCATAATCAAATCTTTTTACTTTTTCATTCCTTAAAACCCATACGCTACTTTCCTTCAGTAAACTAGCGTATATACGCGGATCCCCTTTATGAAACTAGCGCATACACAGAGATCTTACATTATTAACCTTTACCCTATTATTCCATCATTCATTCATCGTATGATTAATAAACAAGAACATGTGCGTAAGTAATTATTAACACACACAAAGCATCACACATGAACACCAGGATTTTCAGGTGGAAACCCAAGTCGGGAGAAAACCACCGCTGCAGTTGCTCAGCCTTCAATATTTTATTATAGAGAAAACATCTTACAACATATGTGCTGGCGCAGACTTGACCAGCACGCAGGCACCCACCTGCGCTCGTTTACCAGCCTCTCCTGGAAGGGAGCTACGACCCCCCGACTCCTTTACCAGCCTCACCTGGAAGGGAGCTACAACCCCCGATCTCGTTCGACCCCCGATCCCCGCGCCCGCCCCCCACCGGAAGGGCCCGGAAGGGAGCCACGACCCCCCGACCGAAGGCTACAACCTCGCACACCACCCTTTGACCACGTTTCATCAATTTTCACACCGACCCTTTACATACTTTTGCCATAAACACAAGTCATCACCGTACACATACCGCCGCACGTACAGCGTAAACATAGCTGGTACCGATCGTATATTTCATACCCCTTGCTTCAGCAAACCCTAGTTTGCATACGTGCTTTACCTTCACTGATGTCGCGTATATACGCGCTTCCGTTCACACAAACCAGCGTATACCTTAGTGTATATTTCATTGCGCATACGCGCTTTCCCTTCAGTGAAGCTGCGTATATACGCGCTTCCTCTGCGGCGAAGTAGCGTATAGATCTTCAATCATTACAGAACAACATACTTCATCAGATCAGATATTCAGTTCAGATCTACCCTTTTCCTTCAGACAGATGTTCGCCTAGATGTTCCCCTCATCACAGATCTAATCACTCCATAAACAGATCTAGCAAATACAAGTACATTTCAGATCTAAAGATTCCGCTTCATCATTTCTTCATAAGTGCTTCATAGAATCAGATCTATCATCAAACCTTTACCCTTTCCATACATATATACTTCACAGAGAAGTATTCATTCAAGCTCAGACATCTTGCTCTCACATCCATGATTTGCACAATGAATTTCTTCTCCTTATATAGGTTTATCCTTTTCAATACCATGAGCCCCTTTTTTCAATACCATGGGCCAAAACAATACCATGAGCCCAAAACTACCTGGACGGGGTCAATTAGGCGGATCATTACCCAATACAATGGGTCAATACCATGGTGGTTACCCTTGGTTTTGCACTTTTGAGCGCTCAGCCCATAGTACGCGGTTTCTGTTAATGTTATTTCTCTCGCGTGTATACGCGATTTTCCTTAGGCCAATACGCGTATACCAAGAGACATACTCTTTTTCATCATACTTTGAGTACATTCTGAAATCCTTTCTTCATAGTCTTCTGTACACACCGTAGAAACATCATATTTTCTTCATCAGGAACATATTCTCTCAAGCACAACTTCATCAAGTAAGTTGTCATCATCTTCATCAGGTGGGTTGCCTTCGAAGGACAACACTTAGCATCATATTGTCAACAAACATCATATCACATCGTATTTACATCATCACTAAGTCCATCGTCGCTCAAACACCATCGTGGATTGCCATCAAGGACAACACATGTCACTACGTATTATCTTCATCTCCATTCCGTGGGTTGCTATCAGACAAGATCTCCGCATCATATTTCCAACATACAGATGAACAGTTTTGGTGATGATACTTTCGAGAACTTTATTGGTAGACTCCACTTGACCATTTGCTTGCGGATGGTAAGGAGTAGATCTTCTATGCTTGATTTTGTATTCTTCCATCAGCTTCTCCACCAGGTTGGATGTGAATTGGCTTCCTTGATCTGTCACAATTTCTCTTGGAACACCAAAGCGAGTAAAAATATTCTCATAAAGAAAATGAACAACTGAATTTTCAGTAGCAGATACTAATGCTTTGGCTTCTACCCATTTAGTAACATAATCAGTACAAACCAATATATACTTCTTTTGCTTAGATGGTGGATTAATAGGTCTAATGAAATCTAAAGCCCATTTTTCAAAGGGTTCAATGAGTACCTGTGGTTGCAATGGCATTTCATTTGAAAGGGTAGGTTTCCCTACTCTTTGGCAGCTGTCACACCTTTCGACATATTGTTTTGCATCTTTGAAGAGGGAAGGCCAATAATATCCTAAAGAGAGGATTTTATAGGCCGTCCTTTTGTCTGCAAAGTGTCCACCGCATGGTTCATCATGAAATGCCTTAAGAATATCAGGCATTTCATCTTCCCTGACACATCTTCTGATCACAAGATCTGGCCCTGTTTTAAACAATTCGTTAGAAATCCATGAATATTTTGAACTCTCCCGAATAATTTTTCGTTTTTCACTTGGAAATAAATGTGAAGGTAGTTTCCCTGTAACCAAATAGTTAGCAATATCTGCATACCAAGGAGTCTTAATAGTTACCGCAAACAAGTATTCATCAGGAAACTTATCCTCTACAGGAGAATCTTCTTTAGTATTCTGAATCCTAGACAAGAAATCAGCTACTGTATTTTGTTTTCCTGGTCTATCCAACACAGTAATATTGAATTCTTGCAAAAGTAAGAGCCATCTTGTCACTCTTCCATTAGTAACAGGTTTTTTCATTAAATATCTAATTACAGAATGGTCAGTATGAATAAAAGTTTCATAGCCTGTTATGTAATGTCTAAACTTATTAATTGCATGAACAACAGCTAAAAACTCTTTTTCAGTCACAGTATAGTTTAACTCCGTGGGAGTCAAATTTTTACTGGTATAATAAATGGCATAAGGAACTAAATCTTTTTGACCCAACACAACTCCTAGAGCTGTATCTGAAGCATCCGTAGAAATATGAAAAGGGAGTTTCCAATTTGGTCCTCTCAAGATAGGTGCTTCAGATATTCTTGTTTTCAAAGTTTCAAAGGCTGATTGACAATCAGGATCCCATTTGAATTCACAATATTTTGTAAGCAATTTGAAGAGTGGATATGCTATTTTAGTGAAGTTTTATATAAATATTCTATAGTAACAAGTAAATCCTAGAAAACTTCTAACATCTCTTTGACAATTTGGAATAGGTAACTTGGAGATGACTTCAACTTTTGATCTATCAACCTTAATCCCATCTCCTGAAATATGATGTCCTAAAAAAATACCTTCAGTAAACATCATAAATCATTTTTCATAGCTTAATGAAAGGTTTGTTTCTTTACATCTTATAAGGAATTTTTCCAAATTTTCTAATGCCTCTTCAAATGAATTACCATAAACTATAAAATCATCCATATAAACCTCTACACAATTATGGATTAGATCAGAAAAAAATCCTAGTACTGCTCTTTGGAATGTTGCAGGTGCATTAAATAACCCAAAAGGAAGCACTCGATAGGCAAAAGTTCCCCATGGACAAGTAAATGTGGTCTTATCTTGATCTTCAGGTGCTACCTGAATTTGATTATAACCACTAAAACCATCCAAAAATGAAAAGTATTTTTTACCTCCTAATGTATCTAATACCTGATCGATAAAAGGAAAAGAAAAGTGATCCTTCAAATTTGCTTTGTTCAATTCCCTGTAATCAATGCATACCCTCCATTTACCATTCTTTTTAGGTACTATAACGAAAGGAGAAACCCATCGGCTATCTGAAATTGGATAAATGAAGTTTACATTGAGTAGTTTTTGGAGCTCTTCTTTCACTATCTCCCTAAGATTTGGATTCATCCTTTTTTGAGGTTGTCTAATTGGTCTACTATTTTCCTCAATATAGATATGATGGATGCAAGTCTTAGGATCAATACCTTTCATGTCAGTATACTCCCATGCAAATGCAGTAGAATGTTTGTGCAAGATTTTGGTTAGTTCTTCTTGTTGTGACTTTTCCAAATGTTTGTTGATATTCAATGTTTTTCCTGGAAAAATCTCAATAGTAGAGCTACCAAACTCTTCCATAGAGTAAAGAGACATTTGTCTTGATGATAAATATTCTATGTCAGATTCCAATTGAAATTGTGTGGGGTCATATTCTGAAGATATCTCAAAATTTTCTAATGTGTTCAGAATTTTACTATCCTCACTGATTTCAGAAATGGTAAAGACATGGTGTATAGTGTCCTCATCGTCAACCCATTAATTGTCTCCTACTTCTGTGATTGCTTTTGCTGGAGGATACAAATTGAATTTCTTTGTCGAATTACCATTAGAAATGTACATATCCCCAGATCTACAACTAATAAAAGCATCAGCTGTGGCTAGCCAAGGTCTTCCTAAGATAAGTGGGTGCCCTCCTAGATTACTCTTGGGAGTCAAAATCATAAAATCTACCGGATATTCCCAAGAATATAAGGAGACTGAAATATCTTCTAATACACCATCTGGTTTAATAATTGATCGATCTGCAAGTTGCAGTAAAGTAGGTGTAAAAAGAAGGTTAGGAAGTTTTAGCTGTTCCATAGTCTGTCTACTCATAATGTTGATAGCAGCCCCTAAGTCAATCAATGTGTTTGGAATTTCTATCCCATTTATATGTGTATTGACAATTGGACTTCCTAGATCTACATACTTCTGCATGGTAATTTTTCCCATCATGATATCTACAATTTTTCCTACCAGGTGGATTCTTCTTGTGTCTTTTAGTTTCCTTCCTGGTCTTTTGAAACTCAACTCCTTTATTTTTTTTGCTAGAATAGGAATCTCTCGAATGGCTTGTAGCAAGGGAATCTTGATACAAACATTCTTTAATTCATCTAGAAAATCATAGTTAGGCAACAAGATTTGTTTTTCCACCCCTTTATCAATTTGTAATCTTTCAGGGAAAGGAGGTGTGGATGAAGATGCATGTTGCTCAACTATAGGAGTTGTGGGGGTTAACTTTTCTTTCTCTTTTTGAATGTTTGAGTTTTGAAGAGATGCTTCCTCAGAACCCTTATTGACTTTAAGAGAGTCCTCCTTAGAGGTATCTTGCTCTTGGACATCTATAGAAGGTTTTTCTAAAACTCTACCAGACCTGAGTTGTACATCATTGAGAGGAAAAATCATATAGGTAGGAAATTGTTGTCCTTCTATCATGTAAGTATTCTGAGGATTTTTATTGTTAGGATTTTGCAATGGCTGAGCTGGAAGTTGATTTGTCTTTTGTTGGTATGGGAGCATGAGTTGAGGATTTGGATTTTTTTGAGAAGGTTGTTGTTGTGGAAATGGAAATGAAAGTTTTGGATTTGGGTTTGGAAGTTGTGGAGCTTGTTGATTTTGAAAAGATGGAGGATATTGATAAAAATGAGAAAATCTCCCATAAGGATTTTGCATCCCTTGTATCCATGGCTGATATGGATTTTGATGTTGGGGCCACGGTTGTTGCCAAGGATTCCAATTTGGTGGGGTTTGAAGATTCATAGGGTTGTTAAACCCTTGAGTTTGTTGTCCCTGCCAAGGTCTTCTTGCAACAAAACAGAGAGATTCTACTGAATTTGGGTCCTCTTGAAAGACAGCTTTGAGTCCAAGAATTGAAGGACAATCCTTGATCTCATGATTCTCTGAGAAAATTATACATGTTTCTACAACTTTTGCATCCAAGGGACATTCCCTTAAAGCATGTTTCTTCCTACATTTCGAACAAAAGATGGCTAGAGCATCTGTTTCTGCTTTCTGCTTGTTTTGGATTTTAAGGGTGTCTACTTGTTCACTAAGGCTCCCTAAGATATCAATTTTGAATTCATCAAGCATATTACCAATCTCTGCCCTACTTACTGATCCAGTTGCAGATTTGTTAGCCCTAATAAGAGAAGGATCCCTAGGCCCTTTTCCTGTTTTAGATTTTCCTCTTGAGAGATGGACACATAGTTCCGTTATGTCACGAAGTGGAAGTTGAGAAATGTCTCCTTTCCCCATCATGTTTAAAATATCTATCCATTCATCTCTAATGGCTTTTAATATGAGGGTTTTCAAGGTTTCATCATCTAAGTTGCTCATCTTTGCTCTTTTTAAGTTGTATTGAAATCTTTCAATTAAATCTTCCAAGTTTTCATCTTCTTTTTGCATCATTTTGAATACCTCATCCTTGTGATTGGTGGGCATACAATAGTCCAAGTATCTATCCAAAAATGTTTGTTTCATATCATTCAAAGTCCTAATAGATTGAGTGGCTAATCCCATGAACCATTTCAAAGCAGCTCCCTTCAATGTTGAAGGAAACAGTTTGAGTTTTTGAGACTCTTCCATATAGTCATAGGTTCGGCACACGACTTCAAACTCAAACAGAAATGTTTCAGGATCCTCACTTCGCAATCCATAAAAGTTAGGGAGGACATATGGTGAGATATTTTTCATTGTTGCATGAGTTTCCTCATCAACTATAGGGAATCCAAACAAGTTGTCTCCTTCCCTATTTCTACCATTATTTCCTTCACCATTGTTGTCTCCATTGTTTCCTCCTCCTCTACCTCTACCTCTACCTCCAAATCCATCTATTATTTCCTCTTCCATGATAGTTTCTTTAGAGTCCTTAAAGTCCTCTAGTTCTTCTATCAAGGGAGGATGAGAGGGAGTCTCTTCCTTTTCTAAATGAGATTTAGTAGGTGGTATAGGAGAATCCTCTAATTCAACTGCTCCTTGAATTCCAAAAATCTTAAGGCTAGGGGTAGATGGTGGTGAATCTTGTCTATGCCTTGAAGAAGATGGAGTTGTGAAAATCGAACTCTTGGCTTTAGCTATAAACCTTCCCCTAGAATCTCTTGCTCTATGCATGTCATTTTTTATTTTTTATTTTTTATTTTTTTTAAAAGTTGGGCTAATTATTCTCTTTCTGATCTTCCAGGTCACACTAGGTGCAAGAAGAGAGCATACTTAAGAAATTACTAAACCAATAACTCTCTTTTCTGATCCTCCAGATCACACTAGGTGCAAGAGGAGAGCATACTTCAAGAAGTTATCAAGTTTTCCCTTCTTTTATTATTTTGTTTTTTTTTTAAGAAATTGGTTACCTAGTTACACTTCCTCGGCAATGGCACCAAAATGTTTGGTCAATTTAGTGTGTCCTAAATTGCTACATTAATTTATCAATCCGGGATTTGTAAGCTGATGAAGTGTGGTGCACTATATGTGCAAGATAACCTATTTCTTACCTTTTTTTCGTTTTTTGTTTTCTAATGTGAGATGGAAATTCTAAAATAAAAACAAGTATGGTTTATGATTGTTCAAGGCAATGATATCCTTTATAATGATTTACCAACTTTAAACTTCAAAAGGAATTTGAAACATACAATGACAAAACTTGATAGGAAATGAAAATGTGTTGCTAGCCTAATAAATCAAACAGTGAACTATTGAGCATGAAAACCAAACTATCCTTGCTGCTCTCTAAACACAAAAGAAACTATGCTTAAAGAAATCCAAGAATTGAAACAAAGTAAATCTAAATCAAATTACATAAACTTATATTCTGATCCCTCGCCATTAGTCCAGCTATGGATTTCGGAGGTAACCATAAACAACTTGAGCAATCTAATATTTAATTTGCAGAAAAAGAAACTAATATCAAACTACACACTCATACTTCAATCCCTCACCATTAGTCCAGCTATGGCTTTCGTAGGTAACTGAAAATGACATGAGAAATTTAATATTTCTAACTTGCAGAAAGTAAACTAATATCAAATTACACACTCATACTTCAATTCCTCACCATTAGTCCAGCTATGGTTTTCGGAGGTAACTGAAAATGACATGAGAAATTTCATATATCTAACTTGTAGAAAGTAAACTAATATCAAACTACACACTCATACTTCAATCCCTCACCATTAGTCCAGCTATGGTTTTCGGAGGTAACTGAAAATGACATGAGAAATTTAATATATCTAAATCTAACTACTGAAGCAAATGTGCAAGACTGAAATAAACAAAGCAGTACTGGAATTAAACAAAAAATAAGAAAAATAAATTAGCAGCAGAACAATATTGATTCCATGTCATTAGTCAAAAGATATGCAAATGCTCGGGCTGCCTATTTGTAATCTGAAACAAGAACACTGATCAATTAACAACAACATAAAACATGAAAGATTATGGACAGAAGTAAAATGTAAAGCATGAAAGATTATGAACAGAGATGAAGCATAAATACCATGAAAGATGCAATGTATAAACACGTGAATGACTTATAGCACAATGAACTTAAAGAAATAAAACAAGAAACTATACAGTAATGCACAAAACCTCAGCGTGTGCAGGGGCCCTCTACACCAGCCTCGGGCAACAGCCTTCAAATACGAATTACGCTTGGAAAGAGAGTCTTCTTATATATTAAAATGTAGTCATAATAGAGAAATGATATTATAGCATAGTGGCAACGCAATTACATTACAGAGCTATATGGAGGCTAACTATTATGCGTATGAAAACACGTTATTTATAACAAAGGTGATATAACTAATTCCCTAAATTTTGTGCTGATAGAGACATGTGAACCACCACGTCCAGAGATCCAGCATCATGGCCGCGGTGAGGAGTAAATCTATGAAGAGTGGATGTTGGATTCGGCTTATGGAGCTGTGTACAGGTGTTGATGTGTCTCCCGTAAATTAGAAACGGTCATACAAATCTTCACGTGATGAGAAACAGAGTCCTGTCACCGTGGGACTCTACGGTTGACTTCCACTTGGCCACCTTTGACCACAACCTCCTTAGGTGAATTTTCCCGAGCCAATAGGACACGATCCATGTCCACATCATTTCTGACTTGCCCATGTGGCTCGAATTGCCTGAAGACACCTGCAACATAGACTTTCACAAAATGGCTACGGAAAGTTGCAGCAGCTGCGGAAAGTGGCAAGATTCCACAGCTAAATGAGCAAAAAACTAAATCAAACAGCAGACACAAAACATAGTTAAAAACTATTTTAGATGCTCTTTTACAATTAATATGCAATGATATTGACAACTTAGAAGGTTCAGGTGAATGAAAAAGGTCTAGAAAGGTGTATAGGAAAGATGCAGATTTGAGACTCAACAATTCTTTTATTATGTTTAATGATGAAACACTTACTGAACAAATCACTTTAACAGGATCAATGGCTGAGACGGAGGAAGAGAAACATAGCACTGAAGTGTCAAAACAGTTTGCTACATTTGAAAACATTGCCAAACAAAACGCTGGTCTTGATTTACAAGTCATAAGTCCATTGCTGTTAAAATTTGACAGCGACTTAAACGTTCCTCAACATATTGAAAAACTTGAGGAATCAAAACGTACAGAGGACATTCACCAAACTGATAAAACTGAAAATGGTCCTCTCTGGAGTATGTATTTTGATGGGTCATGCACTAGAACAAATGTTGGTGCAGGTGTCTAGATTACTAACACTGAAAGCAAACACAAAGAATGCATTTCTTGAAAATTAAACTTTCAGTGTTCTAACAACATAGCGGAATATGAATCTCTGCTCTTAGGCTTACGTTTGCTCAAAAATTTAGGAGCCAAGAAAATAACTGTGTATGGGGATTCTGAGTTAATAATTAGGCAAGTCAATGGGGAGTATAATGCAAATCATCCCAGACTTAGGGCCTATCGGAATGATGTCATGGACCTTTTAAAAACATTCGAGGAGTCCAAACTGAGTTTTTTCCCAAGAAAAATAAATCTTATAGCCCACAATTTATCCTTTGTAACTAGGACATGTCCAACACCATATGATACTGAAGATTGCTCAACTCAGATAAAATTTAGACCAGCGGTGCCTGATAATAAAAAATATTGGCAGGTGTTTGATGGAGATAAACAAATAGAAAACTTCATGCAATTCAGAAATGAATTTGAACTGCATAGTTCAGATTCAGATTATGATACAGACTGCAGTGAAGAAAATTTTCTTGGTGAAGAAGAACCTTCTCCTGAGCTTGTCACTATTAACCTTTAGACTTTCAAACTTAGAAACGAAACAAAATTGAGTGAAGAAACATAAACAGAGGAATTAGAAACTCTGCATTCTAAAAATGAAATTTTTCCAAGTGGTATAACACCTTTAGAAGAGTTGTTCGATTTTAACGACGTGGCCAAAAAACCTAAACTGGAACCTGTAGAGACTGAAATAGAGGCGTGCAACATAGGCAGTAAGGAAAACTGAAAATGATCAAACTGTCCAAAACTTTGCCAACTCACATTAAACTCAAATACATAAAGTTGTTCAAAGAATTTTCTGATGTTTTTTCATAGAGTTACGAATATCTTAAATCCTATGACACTGAAATAATACAGCACAAAATCCCTCTTAAAGAAAACCAAAAACCATTCAAACAGAAACTGCGCAGAATAAGCCTTGTACAACTGCCTTTGGTGAAGAAGGAAATCATGAATATGTATGATGCTGGTATTATTGTCCCTATTAGATATTCGGAATGGGTATCTAATCTGGTGTCCGATAGGAAGAAGACTAGAGAAATCAGACTTTGTATATATTTTAGAGATTTAAACAAAGCTTCATTGAAAGACAACTACCCTTTACCAAAGATGGATCATATTTTACAAAGGGTGGTGGGGTCTAAAAGAATTTCTTTGCTTGATGGCTATTCAGGGTATAATCAGATCTTAGTTCACCCTGCTGATCAATTAAAGACAGCCTTTACTACACCATGGGGAGCCTTCATGTATGTGAAAATGTCCTTTGGTCTAATGAATGCTGGAGAAACCTTTCAGAGAGCCATGGACATAGCATTCTCGGAAGAATTGGGCTTCTTCATCATTATCTATCTTGATGATGTCATTGTGTTTTCAAAAACAGATGAAGAGAATTTACAACATTTAAGAAAAATTTTCGAGAAATGCAGAAGGTTTGGGATATCTTTAAACCCTAAGAAAACACTTTTCGGTCTCCAAGAGGGTAAGCTTCTTGGGCACATTATTTCTGAGGAGGGTATAAAGATAGATCCAAAGAGGATAGAGGCCATATTGCAAATATCTCATCCTCGGAACATCAAAGAGTTGTAGTCTTTCATTGGAAATATTAACTTTTTGAGAAGGTTCATCCCCAACCTGGCTGAGCTCCTTAGGAATATCACAAACATGTTAAAGAAGGAGCAAGGGGTAAAATGGACCTTGGAAGCAAAGACATCCTTTGAGATGGTGAAACAAGCATTGACCAAAACACCGGTTCTCATAAGTCCTGATTTTTCAAAATATTTTTATATCTTTTCATTTGCATCAGAACATACCATAGCCGATGTCCTTTTACAGAAAAATCCACAAGGAAAAGAGCAGCCTATTGCATTCTTTAGTAAGGCATTGAGGGGTGCCCCTTTGAAGTAAAACATTATGGAAAAGCAAGCTTTTGGTTTGGTTAAAGCTTTAAAAGATTTCAGGGTATACATCCTTCACTCACACATCATTGCCTTTGTCCCAAATTCAGTGATTAAAGACATTCTAACACAGGACCCAGATGGTAAGAGAGGTAAGTGGATTGCTGTTATTCTTGAATATGATTTAGAGATAAAACCCACTAAGCTCATCAAAGGCCAAGGTCTAGCTAGATTAATGGCTGAGTCAAATTGTGAAGTTCTTGATATTCATATGATTAATGCTTTAGATGATCAAGAGGAAATCTCGACACCCATTGTTGAAAACCATTTCATGAATTCCTCTTGGTATGTTGATATTGTTTATGTTTTTCTTAATTTAAATACACCTCCTGGTTTCTAAAAAACAAAGGCAAGGTTATTGAAGCTGAAAGCAGTAAACTATTGCATTATAGATAGATGTATTTATTGAAAAAATGCAAGTGGTATATTTATTAAATGTTTGCCTGAGTTTGATGCAGATAAGGTTAAGCAGGAATTCCATGAAGGAGAGTGTGGGGGTCATTTTTATTGGAAGTCAACAACCAACAAAATTTTGAGGGCTGGTTTCTATTGGCCTACTCTTTTTCTTGATATACACAAGATGACCACTACTTGCCATAAATGCCAACTGTTTGAAGGCAAGAGAAAATTTCTACCCCTTCCACTACATCTAATCACCGTTGAAGCTCCTCTTCAACAGTGGGGACTTGAATTCATAGGAGAAATCAATCCACCATCTTCTGCCCAGCATAGGTGGATTCTTACTGCCACAGAATATTTCACTAAGTGGATAGAAGCCGTTCCTTGTAGGCAGGCCAATGATTCAGTTATCATAAAGTTCATAGAGACTAACATTCTCTCCAGATTTGGCTGTCCTACCAAAATTATCACTGATAATGAAACAACATTTGTATCAAAGAAGATGGTTGAGTTCTGTCATAAATATCAGATTTCATTGGGGCACTCCACAACCTATTACACTCAAGGTAATGGACTTGCAGAATCTTCCAACAAAATCTTAGTGAACATAATCAAGAAACTGTTGGAGGACAACAAAAAGTCCTGGCACATAAAGCTGGTCCATGCACTTTGGGCTGACAGATTAACTTTGAATAAATCTATTGGTATGTCACCTTTCCATCTTGTATATGGTACAGATGCAATTTTTCCAAATATCCTTGGTGTACCAGTTATGAAGTTGATTCAAGAGTTGCAGACTGAAGAGAATGACATGATCAGAAGAATAAATCAAACCATTCATCTTTAGAAGACCAGGGAGGAAGTGTATAACAAAGCATTACAGAAACATGACAACATCAAAAAGCTTTTTGACAGAAGAACAAAGGCCAGCAATTTCAAGATTGGGGACAAAGTTTTAAAGTGGGACTCAAGGAGGGAAGAAAAGGGCAAGCATGGAAAGTTTGACCACCTATGGCTTGGCCCTTACTATATTCATTCAGTTTCTGGTAATAATGCATTTTTCTTACAGGAACTGGATGGAACAGAATCGTTTGGGGGTCCTGTCAATGGCAGGATGCTTAAACATTACTTCTCTTGATCCATTTTATGTTTTGAAGCCTTTTTATCTTTTTTCCATTATTAATATTTCACCCACCATTGCATTCAAAGTTATGAAAAAAAAATACAAAAACAAGAAGAGAAAGAAAAGAGGGAATAAATGTAAACAAGAAAGGCAAAGCCCCATGCCAAAAAAAAAAAAAGAGAGAGAGACAAAATCTGAAAGTGTGCAAGCTCAAATGCCACTCCTAAAAACATGCTTCTAGTTAGTCAAACAGTTTAAACTTGACTAATTAGCTTTAAATTTTCTGCCGATAGGATAGTGATTTTGATTTTCCAAACTGTTCAATCTTGGCTTATCAGTAGATAGATTAGAATAGAAATTGAAGGTTCAAACAAACTCAAAATCTGAACCAAAGTTTCCCTAGAGAGATGACTCAAAACTGTTTTATCTTCTGAGTCAAAAAAGAGAAAAACTGGTTCTAATTTGCTCAAAATCTGAACCAGGGAACAAGGAGGAGACAACTCAAACAAAAGCAAAAACAGAGTTGTGAAGAAAGGAGAAGGCCATGATGAGAAACTTCCAGATCTCAAGCCTTCCATTTTGATTTTTGATTTTCAGCAAATAATAATCTATGTGCAGCTTGTCTTTATTCCATAGATCACAGCAAGTCAAACAGCTTAATCTTGACTTGGTTGTTTTTTAATTTTTATTGTAGAATTTAGAGAATGGGAGCCTGTTGGACAGTTTAATCCCAACAGATACTAGATTAGGTAGAGAATAATCTGAACTCAATTGTTTAATCTGATTTCAGGGAGAAATAAGGAGTAGAGTTAGATTAGTTTTTATGCTTTCAAAAGAATAAAATTTTGTGAAAAGAGTTTGCCAATCCAAGTGCACTCTCATGAAGAAAAAATGTTAGATCAGTAGGATTGGGTAGGTATAAAGTTGTATTGATGAGGTCCATTATTCTTTCATAACTGATACTATTTTTCAGAGTAAAGAAAGATCATCCAGCAAAAGAAGAGCAATCTAAAGGATCTGGCACAAGTCAGCTTCCCAGAGAAATCAAGTCTGAATTCTTGATGCCTTCAAGAAGGCACCATCCCCATGTGGAGCCACTGTTAGCCACTTGTAAAATTTGATTATACCAAAGGTGGCTAAATATGTTTTGAGCCTTCAAGAAAAAAAATTTCCCTATCAAAAACTGTTGGCTCTTGAGGACTCTTGAAGGCCTCATGCCTCTGCCCAGTTTCCCATACTGCTGTTTACATCCTAAAAACCTCTGAAATCCTATAAAAATCCAAAGTCAAATATTGCTGAAAACATCCCTTTACCCTTCCTTCTCCTCAAAACTAACCTCCTCTTCTATCCCTCCATTCCTCATGGAAATCCCTCATTTCCTTGTTTCTGCTATTTCCCCTCATTAAAATCCATTTTATAAGGTTAACAACCCACTTTTTAACCTTACCGCAACCTTCATTTCCTTTGAAAAAACCATAGAAAACCCATTTTTTCTATGTTATGGGCTTAAGCCCCCATGGGCCAAGCCTCTAACCCTTTTCGTCCATACGCCCAAGCGTTAGAACCAACTGCTAAACTCGTCGGGTGCTTATCCTCTCCAATAATATTTCTTTGCCCAAAACATTAAAAACCTTTGTTATTCGTGTTTTTTGGGTTTTGATTTATTTTCCAAAGTTTTCCGCTGTGTAAAGGGTGGAGCGATCTTGACCGTCGATCTGCTCCGCAGATCAGATGGTGCGGACCCTTACTTACCATGTGGTCCCCACCTCCCGTGCGCTATTTTCCCAAAACCGACAGTATTTTTTGCACCACTTTCGGGCCCATGGTGGTTTTCTCCCAATCGGCAGTGATTCCATACGCTTGCCGCCACGCATCCTCTGTACCTTTTCCAAAACTGCCATCCCCATGTAGTAAATTTATCCCTTGCGTATTAACCTTCTTACCAGAATGCCCAGTAAAATTCATCTCTGCCATCCGATCTGGACTCGTTGATCCGACGGTGAGCGCTAACCAAAGTCGCTTGATGGATAACAAAGGTGCACGCACTATAAATAGGCCCTTGTACAGCCGCAAATCATTCTCCGCCGTCGATCTGATCTGCATATCGATGGCCCATATCACGTCGCCCGATTCCGTTGCCCAGTCAACGATTCCCCCGCCGCTGATTTTCCATTGCCCACTCCCGACCGTCGATCATGCGCGATCAACGGCTCAGATTTGATCTTCTTCCCCAATGTTTTTTTAGACTATTCTAAGATTAAATCCCGACCGTTGGATGATGCCATCCAATGGCCCCTCTTCCTCTGCACATCCTCCAATGCAGATTGACCTATAAACACAGGATTTCGTAACATTTTTTTGTTTTTGCAGGGTTTAATGTTTTTTTCGCTTAAATGAAGAAATTTCGTTGGCCAAGGATGACGATCCTCTGGCCTTTGAATACATCAGAAAAATCATCAGCAAATTTTAAATGCATGTTTCATTGATGTTTTCTCAGGCATTGATGCCTTATGAGCCCTGCGCAGCTCGACACGACAGCAAGAAAAACCATGAAACAGGCCCAGTCAAAGATTATCAGTGTCGAAGACCAGGATAAACCAGAGCACAGAAATGATGGACAGATCAGCGGGGATTACGGCTAAGACAGTTATCAAAGGCCTAATCCCCAATATAAAACACAGTTTAAAGAAAAACCTAAAGTTTTTTATCAGGAAACCCTCCACCGCCACAAATGGAGGCGAATTGATTCCTCCCAGCGACTAAAGTGCCACCTGTGCCTCAAAGTTTTCAATCAGGAACGAAACTTAATGATCGAGATCAGATATTTTTCCTCGATGCAGCTGAAGAGTTACTTCTGCCAGGAATTTAATGAAAGAATGTCTGCAGAGTAGCCCTTGCATCACATAGAGCCTCAAAGGTCAACAAAGCTCCCACCGAGCTTAATTCATAAGTGTAAACCAATTAATATAGTGAAACACCTGTACAAATTCTTCATTGAGCCTCCCAAGGGCCAGGAAAACATTAACTCTGTATTAATTGCATTTGAGATCTCTAATCAGATCTCACCACCTCATCCTTCTATATATACTTCAGTAGAAGATGAGTGAGGGGTTAGTTGTTGATGTAATTGCTGAAGCATTGTAATGTAATTGAGCTAAAGATCCATGATTGTAAATAGTGATTCACTCACTCTTGAAGCTCTGCTTGTAACAGATAAGTTAGGTTATGAAAGAAAGATGAATTAAAACACTGAACTTGAAGATTGTAACTGGTTTGGAGCATCAATACAAGTTGATTTATGGGATCCTGGTCTATGTTGACCGTGATGTTATTCTCATTGTAACTTGTGATTTTTTTTCTGTTTTCATTATGTTTCATTTTCTTCTGTAAAGAACAGTTTAAACAGTGTTAGGACCTACCGCATATCAGTATCCTTCTCTGGCTAAGAAATCTTTATTTAAATTTTTTCTTTCAACCGTGTTATTTGGAAATGATTTAATTCAGTTTAAGCATAGGAATGCTGGCGTTCCCTCACCTTATTTTCTTAGTTGAATATTATTTTTGAATGTTACTTTCAGTATATGTTGTGTGAATATGAACTGAGGAAGATATGGTGAGCCCTGGTCCTAGTCTTGTTTGCATAACTGTTTTATTGTTTCCCTTAGAATTTGTTAAAACCTGGATAGTTTCAAAGTACTTACTAGATCTTAGGCCATTCTTTGTTATCTCTGTGATTGTCTTGGAATTAGCCAAGTAAAGAAGAGCTAGGAGAGGATTTGTGGTGAGCCCGTCCCGCTAGTCTCTCCTCCAAAGGTTTCCTTCAAGTTTCCCTTAGTTTTTTTATGTTTTATATTGGAAGTGTATCAAAGGCTAGATAGTTTCAAAGTACTTACCAGATCCTAGTTTTCTTTCATGTCTTTCTTAAGTGCCTGGTCAAAGGCTGGCTAGTTTCAAAGTACTTACAAGATCCTGGGCTACTCTTTGTTCTGCATCTGTTTATTTCCCCTTCTTGATGTATCATTCCATTCCATAAATCAAACCTTAAAGAGATCCTTAGGCATAGATGACTTGCCCCATAGACCACTCTTGAACCTGATTGTTTCAATTAAATCCTCTTATGACTCCATAGCCTAATGGACTGAAAACCTGCCTACATTTTTCCTCTTGATCGAAACTTACTCTTTTGCTTGCAACTTCTCACATTTGAACCTTTTTACCCTTGGGACTTTTCACCTCTAACAACAATCGTGTTCAACCATCCAAAAACAAACAAAACCCTTGCACCTCATAACTAGCCTAATATCATTACCCCAAACTTCAAAGACAAATCCATCTTTGTACATATTGGAAAGATCCCTCTCTAGATTCAGGAGGGCTAGATCCTAGAAATCCCAAAGTTGGTTGAAACAATGTTGTTTCTGTAATTTGACTCTTCCAATCTTGCTAATAAATTACAGATTCCCAATAGTAGTGGATAACATTAACACTTGGGAACTAGGAGTTAGATCCATAGCAACCAAATTTTTGTCTAGATTTGGAAATGGGTCTGTCAACACAGTTGATGCATTAGAAGTCTTGATGATTTTTGAGACTTCAGCATAGTGAGGAAAATCCCTAAAAATGTGTTCCTCGTTATAGATTATTCATGGATAATGAGGTTTCTGTGGTCCTGATGGTTGATCAGATGATCGTTCCTACGGGTTAGAAGTTTGCTTTTTCTTTGATTTCACCTTTTTCTTACTTCCTAGTTGCTTATCACTTTTGCCTTTGTCAAATGGGACAATGTTGATTTGGGAAGTAGGATCAGGATCAGATGTATTAGTTTTGTGTGTATTTACAGTGCCTATCAAGTTGTCTTCGGCATGAGAGTCCTTTATTTGAGGAGGAACATTGAAATTAGATCTCGGTGCATTTGGTATTTTCTCATAGAGTGTGCTAGACTGAGTATAAATGAAGTTTAAATACTGGACACGAGCGATAACTTTCTCTTCTGTGACGATCCCACCTTTAGCCACATCCTCTGTTATAGATGGTAACAGTGATTTGATGAACCATTCGGCAAGGAGCTGATCAGGAACAAATGTCTTAACCATTCGTCGACAGCGATGCCACTCATGAATATGATCTGAAATGTGAGTAGAATTACTCTATTTGATGTTGGTCAAGAGTTTCGTTCCAGTTTCGTATCTGATGAGTAAATGGAAATGGGTCAAAAATATAGTAGCCAAAGTAGTGAAATTGTCGAATGAAGATCTAGGTAATTCAATGTACCATTTAGCTGCCAGACCTATGAGCGTTCTCTGGAAAAGACGTATTCGAACATAATCATCATTTAGCGAATTTGATGAACACCACAAATGATAAGTCATAAAATGAGTTTATGGGTCTTCTCCAGGGTTTCCATTGAATTTAGGAATGTCAGAGGGTAATTGATGTGGTATCACCGGCCACCAAGGATCATAATTGTTAGGATCATTGGTTAACCGGTTTAAATCTAGTAATTCCAAGGTTGCAATGAAATGAAATTGTCTATTAAGGTTGGGTTGAGCATAGCCAGGATAATATGAAATTTCTCGGGCAATAGGTATTTGAGCACCATCATATGGGATTTGATGTTGGTAACCCAGATAGGGGTTGTTTTGCATGGAAAATGCTTGAGGATTCTGTTGACCAGAACCTGGATATGGTAATTGTTGATATGAAGTTTGAGGAATTTGTGCCTGTGGCTACCAAGGGGTCTTTCCACCAAGGTTATAACCCAAATTAGTATAAGTTGGATTCGGTTGATATGTATAACCAGACTGCATTTGTGACATCCTATAAAATGGTGGACCAACTTGTGAATAAATGATCCCTGATACAGGTTGTTGTAAATTAACCAAAGGATTTATATACTGAGTTGAAGAACTCGCCTGATAAGGTTGATGTACAAGATTTTGATTCTGTAACAGGGGTATAGATGTATTAATAAGTGGTATTGAAGTGGGTGTAACGGGTTGAATTGGTTGATACGATTGGACAACCGTTTGTGGTTGGATAGGTAGAGTGGGATGCCATTGACAAAAATGCATGTGAACATTAGTTTGACCAAAATGTGACTGAGTACTATCATTTTGGGTGACCATAGGTTTCCCCCCAACATAAGGAGGATAATAAGACGAAAAATAGTGTTCATCGAATGTTGGGAGTCCAGTTGATATGGTATTTAAATGAATTAACCCATAATAACTGGCTTGATATTGCCTTAATGATGGATTTAATGAATCAATTCATTCAGTACTAACTATAGGACTATCATTTAAAACACCAAATGATGACATTGGCAAAGACCATGAATCTGAAGGTGCACTAGATAAAGTGCCAGATAGTGATTTGTAACCTATTGGGACCGAAGGGCCGCCATGAAAATATGACTCTAGTGATGTTGTGAACATCGACGGAGTAGTGAGGGTAGGATATAACGTAATTGGAACAGCAGACCCAACCGAAGATGTTGGTTCAGACATAGTTTTATGACCAAATTTATACTCTCGGAAATCGACGTGTGATTGAACGGCAATAGGATCAACAAAAGAAGATGGAAACGATTGAGGAAATGACTGGTACAGGTAAAGGTCTCCCCCAAAGTGGGTTTGACTTAAAGGTGTATCAATTTGAGGGATTTCTTCAATTGTGATTAAACTAGGAGGAAGAACTTCACCGTCAGGCCCAAAATATATTTCAGACGGTTGACTGTGTGATATAGGAGTTTCAGCGACTACAGATATTCGTGGAATGACCAAGGTAGGAACAAATTTTTGCTGTTCAGATTCATGATTCAGAGATTCTGGCAAAGAAGAGATAGGATCTAGATCAATTTGAAATTGAACAACTTCGGGTCTAGGAGGTATGGTCTCATCGATTGAATGGATCCTGACCATGGGTAGTTGTGAAGACTCTGTTTTGACAATAGTAGATGAACCGGGATGTGTGGAAACAATTTGCGCTATCTCTAGTTTAAATGATGATGTTTCACCAGAGGTACGAATTGTACTTGATTTGGAAGATTGTCATCTCCTTCGCCCACTAGAAATAACTTCCAGTGGTAAAGGTGGTTTTAAAGCTAATCTACACGAATGACGGCGGGTAGGATTGTTTTCTTCCATGATTATTGATTTATTTTATCCAAAAACAAATAAAAAAAAGAGAGGCTAATGCTGGGTAAAAGGATTTACCAGGAAACTATGAACTGCAGAATACCTCTTGGCGAACCAAGAAGTACGGGCAGGTAATCTCCCTGAATGTTGTGTTAGGTGTATCATAATTTCAAGGCGACCGACTCGGTTCACTATGGATGGATAACACCTAAACGTTGTCCTCCCAAATATACATGAAGGTATGTGGAGGCCCAAGTCCATATTAGCGCTGTCTGATGCGAAACCGCACAGTGAGAGCACCCCTTTATACTTATCGTACTGTAACACCACCTGAAATACCTGAAAGTATGTGGATGAGCTACGATATACTTACATACGTGGAGTGAGGTATCACATTTGAAATGTATTGCAGACAAGTTAACAAAAGCTGCTATGTTTTACGACGCTAGAACACGTCTCTAGCCTAGACCTCTAAATGTTATCGTTAATGTTCCAGAGCATTGTTAAGTAAATTGAGATTTATTTTATGTTGATCTTGCTTAACATTTTTCCTTTCAAGTTCACCACGATGATGTATATAAAATTCCTAAAATGCAAGCTAAGAATGATAAACAAACTTTCACTTTCATCTTTTTCAATGAAAGACCTATCTACTAAGGGAAGAGAGCAAGTAATTTGAGAGAAAACAAATCAATGAACAAAACAAATCAACAAATCTCAAACTAAATGCAGATTTCCTAATGTTCCTTTTTCAAAAAACACACAATCCTACATGCAAATGCAATTTTTTCTTTTCATTTTGCTTAATGTTATGAATGCAGAAAAGAAACTAGGTGCACTAGATCAATAATTGAAATGCTTTTTACTTTCGAGAAATGAATAATACAAACAACAGTTTCTCTTTTGAAGGAAAAATGAAGATTTCAACAACAATTTCTCCTATCAAGGAAATGAATATTTTGCAACAATTTCCTATATTGAAAGAAAAATGATTCTTAATGTGACCATAAAAAGTAATTTGAAATCAAATTGTCAATGATAATGAAAAACTTTTTTTAAACAACATTGAACTAATTTTCAGTCAAAGGAGAAGAAATATATAGAGTTACTGGTCAATAGAGCATCAAAATTTTCCGAAAAAAATAGCAAACAAAACTGAAGTAAAGTACAAAGTCATATTCAGGGGGATTTGGTCCTTTCAAGAGCCAACACAGTCTCCAAAGGGAGACAATGCTCTGCAACGCAGGCTAAAAAGGGAGACAGTGCTCTGCAAAGAACTGTGCCCTAACCAATGGTGCGTTGAGTGCAGTAAACAAAGAAAAATCTACTGTTTGGCTCACTAAATTTGCAAATGAAGTTTTTAAAAAGTCTAATATTTATGTAAAAAAGCTACTGGGTGGATTTAGAAAGCAAATCAGAGACTAAAACACCAAGAAACAGGAGAAGCTGTCCCCAGTGGAGTCTGCAGTTTGTTGGGCCATAATTGTAATCTAAAGATAAACTACGCTTCCCTAGACTAGTGTCTAGTATAGAATAATAGGTGAAAGACTATACTAATGTTTCTCCTAACTTAGAACAGATACACAAAGAGGATTGGATGCTTACTTGTTTCAGTCGCTTCCAAATGGCTCCTTTCTGTCGCTTCCACCACAACTTCAAATTCAAGCGGTTTCAAATAGCTGAATGCTTCCTGGAAGAAATAACACTGAAACAACAAAAGATGCAATAATATAGATATCTATTCAAGCTACTTAGCTAAATTATTTAAGAATAAACTACATTCATCAACCGAGATTTTAAAATATGGAAAATCAAAGTAAACATGGATGCATGTAGGGAAAAAAAAGAAGTACTCTTTATTGATGATAGGAGAGGTTACAACCTAGTCACTGACTTGTAGTGACCTTCCACCAAAGTTCCCAAGTCTCATCACAGCATAATTCTCTCTAGCAGCAGCTCCACAAATCAAACTCTCTATTGAAAATTCTCCAGCATTTCCCTACTCAAATTCTTCCTCTCAAACACTTAGATTTGTGTTCGATTTATAAAGGAACTGTAGGTTGCTTTGTAATCGATAACATTCCCAAAATAGGCAAGACATGTTTCCATTCATGTAGATGTCAAACGAACACTTAGATCTGAAGCTTGACACATGTAAACCCTTCTAGAAGACACTGGCCAAGTGGAGATTCTGGAACAATGGGAATTTTTCTCCCAATGTGACCAATGCACCTTTGAATGTCAGGAAGTGCTTTGCAGAGCAGCCTTGAATGGGGCTACCTACATATGAAATGCACTTAGGCCCCTTAGAGCCTGCATTGGTGAGCTCCCACATATTTAATAATAAGCTTCCAACCATGGAAAAGCCTTGCTTTATGAAAATATCTTGTGATTCATGTTTTTTCTTGTCTTAGGGCATATGGCAACTGAGATGATAGGGAATGATAGACCCTTAATCATTGGTCTTGGAGATGATTCCCAGTTAACCAGGTCATCGGGAATGGTGCCCAAATTGACCTATAACAGTCACTTTGGAGCAGATGTTTATTTTGGGAGTGTCCCTGGGGAACAAGGAGCAGGTGATGATGATAGAGTGCTGGATAGATACATCTACCACTATGACATATTCTTCTTGACTTGGATTTCCAAGCATGAGAAGAACTATCTTCTTGTAGCACATGGTTCATTCTTCTTCATAACATGCCAAAACACCGTGGAGAACTCACTCATGGATCCATGTACCATCTTACTTCCATCATATGGTAAGAAGTTTATTTTTACATGTATTGACTTCCATGATCTTACCATTACTTTGTAGTGCATTGCTTCACAAAGGGGCAAGATTTTCATATTGCTCCATGTACATAGTTGGGCCAATCTATATGATGGAGGTAGCCATATTTTATGTGGCCTTGGGAAAATGTTATATCATCGCATGTATGTTCAGTTTTTGCACTCAAACATGTATTATATGAAAACATGCATGATTGACCATGTAAAAAGGAACATTTTTCCTTGTACTTTTCTCAAGTAGCAGCTTGTAAAACTGTGTTGTACACACCTAGGAGACTGTTGGTATCTTCAAGAACCACATGAAGCCATCAATATTTCCTTCATTATTGTATTTATCATAACCTCACTTTCTGATATTGGTTATATTCTTGTTGAGAGAATGATTGGGAGATTGACACATGAGTTGGATGTGTCCTTGAGGGAAGAAAACTCCCACATTTTCTGCACTACATGTTCTAATGGGAGCATGGGAGGAGATATGGCCACCACAAGCACATGTTTGTTCTCTTTTGAGGTGGACCATGAGATTGATATTCATCCATTGTAAAATCATGGGAAAGTATTGGATCATGTATTATTGACACATTTAACCATTTAGTATCCATTAGTAGATGTGATGGAGTTTGTACATCACTTGGCATGCTACTTTCTTATGTTGCAGTGGATGAGACTGTGATGTGTCCTTTTGAGACATTGTTTGTATCATGTACCATCATGTAAAACCTTCAGAAAAATTCTCATTGGGATACGTTATGATGATCTTGTCCTTTTCATCATGGATGAGACATTTTGGGCCAACTTGTTCTTCATTGTTGGAGGAGAACTCTTTGGAGGATTGTTCTTCAATTTTACATTTGAGGGAAATAATTTTGTAGCCCAGGATCAGTACACACTCTACACTTATCATAAGTGGATAGAAGGAAAGCTTGGGGTAGGCTATGATGCTTACCATGTTCAGAATTTCAGCCCACCTTAATTTATAGAGCTTGAGGTGCAAGGAGATTTTCAGGAGTTACCATGTTAGGAGGTGACTCATTTTGTTTGGATGGTTGCTTGGGGTTGGAGGATCCACATGGGTAAGATTTTCCTCATCACATTTCTAACTCCATGCCTTGAGTGGAGACTTTCCATTTCTATCCTTGCAGTTTCTTGAGGACAAGCAAAATTTGGGAGGGGAGGACTGTAATATTCCAAATTTTTCCTTCAATAAGTTGGAATATTAATTTTGTCTATTTTCACTTATAAGTTGAATAATTGGGAGAGGAGGCCCAAAAAAAATAATAACATGGATAAAATCCCTCTATTATGAAAGAGTATCAGCCTTGGAACTAGATTTCACACCCTCATGTGTGAATGAGGACATTTTGCAAAGAGGCTTGGTTAAGTTTGACCAAGTCAAACAGTGCAGAGGCATGAGGTGGAAAGCATGTATGGGACAATGCAAAGATAGAGGAGGGAATATTCCTTGAAGGAGGTAACCCTAATGGATTGGGACCCATGGAGAGGGAGCTCTCATGTGTTTAAAAGGAGGGCAAGGCAGCCATTGTTATTCATGCATATGATTATTGAATTCATGTCTGCTTAGACATTTTTGTAATTTGGTTGTTTAGCTCAGTTGTTGTGCTGCTTAGCACAAGGATATCCTACATAGGAATCCTTCTGCTTTCTTGAGAATCCTCTTGAAGGATTTGTACTAATTTTTCTCACATATAGGCTTGAGGCCAAGCATCCTCCTCCAGGACAACGTTATTGCTGCATTATTCTGTGTTGCAAGGTGTTGCAGTGAGGAGTCACACCACCTCTTCCATCTCTTGTGTTTTAGAGGGAGAGTCTTTATTTCCTTGGAGGATTATATTGGAAGCCATTGGAGCTTATTGCAGATCTTGGCATTGGGCCAACTCATTCCTTTGCTCCTACAGAGTATTTTGCTTTAGTAACTACATTATTTTCATGGTGCATTTGTTGTGGGGGTTTGTATTTTTTATTGGATTGTGAGATTTCTAGTGATAGGATCAACCTTCACTTGAAGAATCCATTGGAGGAGGTTTACTTCAGATCATTCATCATATTCAGCCTTCTCTATGTATTTCTTGTTTCTAAGTTGCAATTGCTACCCAGCATCTCCGATATTTTTTCCATTTTGTGTATTTCATCCAATCCCTTGGAGGATTGTTATATTATTTCTTTTAGGGGTTAGAGCCTTTCTCCCCCACTTTATTTGAGCCAAATATTGTCATATATCTCTATTATTGTGTAATATAGAGCAATACCTGTTATAAACTGCATCCTCTTAGCCTGGGTTTATGCAGAAATAACAGTGGTCTTGTATTTCTCGTACATGTCTTATTGAGGCTTGGATTGCCTTTCTTGAGTGAATGTTTCCTCAAGAACTTGTACTCTTTCTATTGCTATAACATCATTTTTTGGCTATTCATATGCTCATGGCTGTAAAATAACGTTGTCTTTCCGGCTCATGTGCTTACATTGTTGCAGTCCCCTCTTCAGGCACTTTCCAAGGAAATCTAAGTGTGGGAGATCTGTTTAACCACCTTAGAAGGATTTATTTTGATCCATCTGTTAGATTTAGGACTTAGACACATTTTTCTAAGGGATATAGGTCCTAGTTTCAATTATTGTAGCAGTCATTACTGGAAATGCGTTTTCCAGTCATGCCTTGCTAGATGTTCTAGATATGGGATATTACATTCCCTCATAGGAGTGAAGCACTAGCACCACTACCACCTCATTATATATGGTATAAAAGCTTGATTCAGGGTGAGTTTAGCTTTTTTTAAGATTTAATATGGAAGTAGGAATACAACAATAGGGCTACAGTTGGTATCGAAGCTTGGAAATTATATTGTTTGGTCTTAGTGAAACATTGGCAGGGGTAAGATATTGGTCAGGGTTGAATCTGGATAACAAGACATGGAAAGTTGGGAAGAATTTCAAGGGAGGATTTTTAAGACCTTGTACAGGTTTAGGTTTTCTTTGCTTCATCGAACTTTTTTCATCGCATGTCCACCGAATGCTTCCAACACCCGCAGTCATCATCCTTGATTGGTGCGTCTTACATACTCCCCCACTTAAAATAATATTGTCATCCCTGATAGTGATACCATCTTCGTCACAATATATCATCAGAAATTTCATCGCAATATATCATCGCACAATATTATTGCTTAAACCATCAAGGTTCATGTCTTACATATCCTATGGAAATATCTCCTCAATCCATGATCATGAACACATCTGTCACAATCACCACGTGTTATACGATCTTGGGAATTCAATATCTCCATCATGTCCACACGATGTTGCAACATATATCGTTTCAACCCATCATATATTGTCAACATCATGTGAATCTTTGCATTGAGTACTCCAACCAACTCAATATAACAAAACCTACTATGTATCCAAAATAAATATGCACACTTTTATAGCCCTCATAAATCGAACTAGTCAGGTGATCAGTCCAAAAATATGTTCTCAACATGAGAATGCACATCCTCATACCCTCCATTAGTTGTTCCTATCGCATACTGTCACATCCATCAACTCAATCAAGAATATTTCCCATATGATTATAAAGTAATCCATGTTCAGGTCCATGAAGCGCCTTTCATCTCATCCGCAACATGTTTTCTATACAACAAGCCATCTCTATCTAAAATGTGCTGCCCATTATGCCAATATCCATGTGTTTTTCAAAAGACAGTCACAACTATCATGCATCATCCATGTGTGAAAAGTCCACCTCAAATCAGGTTAAGGAAATCCTCTAAAAAATGTGCTATATTCAATTCCATGAAGCTATGTTCATCCCATCTGCAATATGCATCCAACATGCATACCAGATTTAAGTCAAGAAGGCTCAACCCATGCCCAAGTGTATACCACCAAGGCATATCATCATCGCATCTCCATGAAGCTCCAAAGTGTCTCATTGATCATCTCCATCAAGTGTGTTGTAACTCCTAGAGATAGCCTAGAGTTGCTATAGACCAGTGCCTAGGACATCTTATAATGTATGGAGAGCAGAGGACGCATAACATCGTTTAACGTTTAAACAAGACAGGGCTCTCATACTACTTATTTACAAACAAAGAATAATATTTGAGTGGAACCAAAACTTCGACAGCTTGATGCTTAAAGATTAATACTGGATGAATGTAATATTGAACTCAAACACTGATGTATCAGACAACTTTAAGACATTTTACAGTAAACAGGGCCAGATTCATGGTATATGGCAGAAAAAGGGGTATATATAAAGGTGACTACTGAGCTGCATATAATGAAGGAGATATTAACTGTTATGAAGACGACACCAAGAAGAGTTTCCCAGCATATGATGGGCTTATATGACTAAGAATCCATACATGCTGGCAACTTTCGTCAATAGCACTTCGTAACGGCCAATATAGTAGAAATATGTATGAATTGGAGATGAAACACTGTATTATACCTGAGCCATTCTTAAAGTACCAGGAAGCTTATGATATAAGTATCAGAGAGATAAATTCATATCAGAACCAACGGGACACTCGCATTCCAGAATATAGTACCAGAGACATGGATGTAAATGAAATGAACAACGATATTGCAATAAACAAGAGAGAATTACACACTACCATAAACCAAGGCCGGAATCCTTATTAAAGTATAACTCCTTATCATTGAAGCCCAACGGGCTCTTCACATTAGCATTTGAGTCTTCACAAAACACACACAGAAAATCCCTACACAGTCAATTTCTTCTGAAGAATTGGAACCTTTCTTTCTTCTTTGATCTACCTTATATAGGATTCCTCTCCTTTCAGAGAGAAGATATTTCGGGGAAATATCTTCTTCGCATGAAATTTTTTTGTTAAAAGTCACTATCATAACAAAAAAATTTAATGATAGGGAATTAAGCCTCCCATCATGTGCAAACAGGCGTTCGGCCACTTTCAAAACAGAAATTTAAACAAGTGTTTGATGTAAAAAGTAAAATGCAAGAGTGGGGGAAAAACAACACACTCGGAAATTTGAAAGAAATAAACTAAATGAAAGTGAAATAGGATGTTTAGACCATATCATGAGTTAACTGAAAAGTCACGGACGAGGCTGAGTGGAAGCCGTTGCAGATTCTGGCGGAGGCACGTTTGTGGAGGAACTAGTATGCTGACTCATGAACTGTGTCAGTCTCTGCTGACTCTCAGAGGTTGGTTCTGGCATCGCTGAGAGCTTCTCCACTTTGATAAAAGCTTCGCCGAGAGCGTGAATACCTGCCTCAGTAGGGAGCCGGTGTCTGATCATGTAAAGGAGATTAAACTCCTTTTTGAGGACTGTGACAATTGTATTGGCTTTGAGCTGGGTCGCTTTCCCCATCTGGAGGTCAGTCCGATCTCTTTCCATTTGCAAATGCGCTGTGTATTGGTCTAGAAGCACAAGCATGGCAGGGGCGGTTGGTTCCCAACAGGAAGGGAGTCCGGCTATGGTGATCTCATCCCATACCTCGTCAAACTGTTCGACACTGTCGGCCACCCGTTGAAGGGCCCTTGAAGCCGCTGCTCGGGCTTCCTCTTTATCGATGATCTTTTGACACTCGATGACCTCTGTAAATGAAGTATGTGTCGCTGGGAGGGAAACGGAGGGCCTGTCTGATAACATCGGGAGAGAGGGAAAAAATCACATTCCCCTGAGGAGAAAGGAAAGCCTCCCGATGCACATCATAGGCATCCCTGAGCCAGATGATAAAATCAATAAAAGAATGGACCTGGGGGTGACTTGGTGGTAGAAGCCAGACACGATAACTCGGAAACGGTCTGCATTCTTGCAATGGCAGCCAAAAATCAGGGGTTTGATACTGCGTATGTCAAAAGGATATTTTGGGTCACAGATACCAGACTGCAAGTCGTAGAGGGGTTCAAAACCAGGAGGGTTCCTAGACTCACGAACCTGGGGAGTTTTTGGCTCGTTCTTCTTGGGCGTTCCCCTTCCCATGGCTGTCATTTTAAGAATCCGCAAAAGAGAAAGGAAACAGAGGGAAAATAGAGAATAGAATACCTGGACAGAGGGTGACACTGCTCGGGAAAGCGACGCGGGGAACTCTGACAGTGATTGGGGTAGACCGGGCGCTCTTCCCTACTTGGTATTTTCTGTAGAAAGTAACCTGTGTCTTTTTACCAGAGAGAAATACGGGAGTTTGTTACTACTAGAGCAGGTTGTTTGGGTTAAAAAAGGCAGATGAGTAGAATGACAGAAGGCAAGTGTCGTAAGGACACTGACAATGAGACACGTGGCGCGTGGGGATTGGAGATATCAAGGTGTAGGTGTGCACCTCATGTCGGGTTAAAGGATGGTACGGGTCTCAGTACCATCTGATCTAATGAACTTTACCTTACCTTTTATCCACATATGCTGTCCAATCCTTACCGTGCGTGATTTCCTACGCCGAACTAACACATGTCTTTCCCCACTGTGTGGGTCCACCTTTACTCCGCCACGTAATAACATCTCGTGGCCTGTTCTTACCATCCCCTTTCAACTTTGAGTCTTTACCATGCCACGTGTCGTCAGTCCGCAGGGGTATGGGTCTCGTCCTTTCCCCGCTGCTCGACCCCCTCGGACTTTCCACACGTGTTTTTCTTTCGTGGCGGCGGCTCCTTTTAATATATCCGTTATTGTTTAGCGTTGTGTCCCCTTTTACTTTTATATTTCATGTTTACTTATTATTCAGCCCTTCACCGCTTTGTGTTGTTTTCCCATTGGCTTTATTACATGCACATTTCACCACCTTCTCCCTTTTTGACCCATTTTAATTTAATATTTGAAATTTGATATAAAACCTTAATGCGTAGCTTTTCCATCTTTTAGTACACTCGTGGCTAATGCTAAAGATTGAACAACATTGGCTCCACCTGGGGACGACACGTTTGTCCCTGAACGTGTCGAGAACTACGCAGACCGCCTGTATATCTTCCTCGAACACCACTTTGTCAGCTCTCAAGGCTTTTCCCTGGACAGATCATCATGACTCATGCTATAACTTGGTAAGAAAAATAGAAAAAACAGCAATTAATGTACAGTATTATACAGTCAGGATTTTTCAGCCTGCTTCAGAATTGAAAATACGGTTTGAGGAATTGCCCATTTACAGGGGCTTCCAACAGATCTCCCTGCAAATTTTCCAGCTTAAAGGTATTATTTCCTCCCTGCTCTGTAATCTTGAAGGGTCCGAACCAAAGGGGGTCAAATTTAGCATGCTTACCTTTATCGGCCCTTCGTACATCCCACCTGAGAACTAAGTCTCCCACCTCTAGATTTCTATCCTTGGTATGCTGATCAAACAACCCTTTCATCTTCTCCTGGTAATTCACAAGTTTCTGGTTTACCTGAATACGCGTTTCTTCGAGTTCTACCAGCTGATTGATTCTTCTGGTCATACTATCCGGTTCTTCCTGAGTCTCCTACATGAAACGAGCAACAGGCAAAGCCAACTGTATAGGGAATACAGCTGCCCGCCCGTATACTAGTTCATAAGGAGATTTTCCAGTTGCCCTTTTACTGGTTATCCTGTTTTCCCACAGAGAAAACTTCAGTTGGGAGTCCCAGTTCCTCTGGTTTTCATTTATTGTCTTCTTTAGAGCTCTGACCAGCGTTTTGTTTGATGATTCTGCCAAACCATTTCCCTGCGGGTAGTAAGCTGTAGAATGGCCCAAAGTGATGTTGTATTTCTGACAAAAATTCACAAATTTAGCAGATTTGAAAGCTTGGGCATTGTCAGTTACTATTCTAGCAGGACATCCAAACCTGGAGATAATGTTCTCTTCCATGAATTTAATGATCACCGTGTCTGTGGTGTTTCGTGCAGGAATGGCCTCTACCCACTTTGTGAAGTAATCTATAGCAGTCAAGATCCATTTGTGCTGCCCACTTGAGGGTGGGTGAATCTCACCTATGAAGCCAATTCCCCATTGTTTGAAAGGTTCATCAACATGCACAGGAATCAGGGGTAGAGCTGCTAACTTCTATTTTTCAGCAAACTTCTGGCATTTGTCACATGCTCTGACCCAAGTGAAAACGTCTCCAAACAATTTAGGCCAATAGAAACCAGCCTTCAAGATTTTCTGAGCCGTGCTCCTCCAGCTATAATGCCCTCCACAAATTCCCTCATGGAATTCGGTTATTATGTTATTCACCTCACCTTCTATGAGGCATAACAGCAGTATGCCTGAAGGATCTCCCCAATATAACTGACCATTGGCTACTACATACTTCTGCGATTTTAGCCTTAAGGCTCTGTATTTGGACTTATCAGAGCTGGGTGGGCAGCTGAGTGTCAGGAGGTACTCGACTATTTCTTTGTACCAAGGGCTAGTAAGATACTTCATCTGTATTTTCTGAGTAGCCATTTCCACCTCTTGCCTCCCTGTCAGCTCCTCAGCCTCTTCAGTCGCAATCATGGATAAGTGGATGCCCAAAGCTTGGTGATTTTATTCTGACAAAATCTTTGCTAGCCCCTGTCCTTTGATTAACTTGGTGGGTCTGATATCCAGATCATATTCCTATATCTTTGCAATCCATCTGCCCCTTCTGCCTTCACTGTCTCCCTGAACGAGGATATCCTTAACTGCTGCTGTGGGTACGAAAGCAGTAACGTGGGACTGCAATATGTACATGCGGAAGGCCTTGAGGGACTTTACCAGGGCGTAATCCTGCTTCTCTAGAATGTTGTATTTTAGCTCTGCGTCATGAAGTACTTGACTAAAGAAAGTAATGGGTTGCTCATACCCATCCCCGTTCTTTTGTAAGAGAACCCCTGCTACTGTGTGAGGTTATGCAAAAGACAAAATCATAAAAGGTTCAGTGAAGTCAGGCTTTGCCAGCACGGGAGCCTCAGCAAACGCATTCTTGATCCTGGCAAAGGCATGTCTTGATTCTGGTGCCCATTTCACCTCATTATCCTTCTTTAACATATCTATGATGTGTCTAACTATTTCAGCATAGTTAGGAATAAATCTTTTGAGAAAATTGATACGCCCTAAGAATACCTGGACCTCTTTCTTATTTCTGGGGAGGGAGATACCGTTTATAGCTTTCACCCTTTTAGGATCGATTTTGACCCCATCTTTAGTTACTATGTGTCCTAGGAGCTTACCCTCTTCTAATGCAAAGAAAGATTTTTGAGGATTAAGGGAAAGTCCATACCTCCTGCATTTCTCAAAAGTCTTCTACAAATGCTGAATGTGTTCGGCATCATCCTTTGAAAAGATTGTTATATCATCTAGGTACACCACCAGAAACTTATCCTGTTCTCCAACAAAGGTTATGTCCATAGCTCTCTGAAACGTGGCCCCTGCATTAATCAGCCCGAATGGCATCCTATCATACATAAATGTTCCCCAGGGCGTGGTGAAAGCTGTCTTTTTCTGGTCCTCCGGGAATACAGCCACTTGATTATAGCCCGAGAATCCATCCATCATGGACATTCTAGAGGCCCCTATCACCTTCTGCAGAATGTGGTCCATCAACGGTAGTGGGTAGTTATCTTTTAGAGACGCCCTGTTTAGGTTTCTGAAATCCACACACAACCTGATTTCGCCATTCTTCTTTCGTACTGGGACTAAATTGGCCACCCACTCAGAATACCTTAGTGGCACTATAATTTTAGCCTTCAGCAGTTTCTTTATTTCTTGCTCAATCGAGGGTAGCAACAGGGGATTAATTTGTCTGAGTTTTTGCTTATGGGGTTTTGCATCTCCCTTCAGTGGAATTTTATGCTGCATAATATTGACATCAAAGGTTTTCAGGTCTTGATATGACCAGGCAAACACATCTTTGTAGGCCTGGAATAACTTTTGGTACAGTTGTTTGTATTCATCCGGGACTTTCTTGGATAGCTTCACAATCTTTGGATCCTCTTTTGTGCCCAGATTGAGATCTTTGACCTGGTCCTCAGTCACCAATTTATTTGGCTGTAAAGGAACATCGTTTTTATTGAACAACCTCTCCAAAGGTACCAGCCCTCGGGGAATGACATTCCCTTTCAGCTGCAGGAATCTGTGACTGGCTATCTTCTCTTCCAGCTTATCTTCTGGAATGTCCCCAATTTCCTCTTCATAACTGTCAATCTCTAGGTTGGAAAACTCCCCAACAGTCTCTAAGAACCTCTTCACCTGCTCCTCATCTTCAAAGACTTGCCAGTGCTTGACATTATCAGGGATTGAAGGCCAGTATCTTACTTCAATTTCATATCTAAGAAGAGGGTTCTGAGGCAGGCGGAATGTACTAGCGGCTACAGCCAAGGAGTCTGCCATTCGGTTCTGTTCTCGGGGCATGAATTGAATGTTAAATGCCAAGAAAGAGTTCTCTACAAGCTCCCAAACTTCATTTCTATAGGCCTTTAGCCTAGGATGTTTGGCTTGACACTGGTTTTTCACTTGCCTAACCACCAACTCGGAGTCTCCCATCACCTTTAGATTCTGTATTTTCATACTCCTTGCTGTCTGCAACCCCAATATGAGTGCTTCATATTCAGCCACATTGTTCGTGGCATCATATTCCAATTTGAATGATAGGGGGACCCATTGACCCATAGGTGAAATAAGCAACACTCCAGCCCCATTTCCTTCCCTGGAATTTGCTCCATCAAAGCGCAGTGTCTAGATTTCAGATCCATAGTCCTGCACTGATGATTCAGTCTTTATCTGAAAGAATGAGGGCTCATGGGCATATTCCTGATCTTCTTCCAACATCAGACAGGAGAAGTCTCCATCTCTGCTGTAGACTGGGGAATTTACTGAAACACCTGCCTTGGTGACTGTTTTAACAAATCTGGTCTCTCGGTACAATCTCCTCTCTTGGCCACCGAAGACAGGGATGGTGGCATAGGACAGGTCCAGCTTAATTCATCCTCCAATTATGGTCCCCCAAGACCTTGACAGTAGCATACCGAAGCGGGCTAGGATGTCAGCCACTACGATATCCATCACCACACTTTTGGCAGGGATCTGTGCCAGGGTGACTGCTAGATCTTTAATCATGCCCAAACACTACACCCTTTTGGAATCAAAAGAATAGAGGTCTTTATATGGGCGAGTGATTTGGAGTCCCAATTTCTCCATGACAGACAGGGGCATGAGGTTGTGAGACGCTCCTGAGTCTAACATACAATTATGCAACAATAGATCATGGATTACTAAAGATACATAAAAGGGAGGGGTGGAGGGATCTAACTCTTCAATGTGTGGACCGAACACTACCATAGGTCTTTCTTCTTGCAGGTTAAGACTGTCTGGAATGTGTGGTACATCAGGAGTGGAAATGAAGGAGGAGACTTGTGACTGATAGGAAGGCTGTCTCAATAACTCAGAAAGAGGAACTGGTATTTTTAATTTTTCGAGCTCTTTTTGTAAACAAAACACAGATGAAGGCTTATCTATTGACACTTCCTTTTCTTTTGACTCTTTGTTTTGCAGAGGAAGCTTAACTTTTTTTACTGGAGGTTTATTTGTAGGGGGTACGTATACTTGTGAAGACGAAGGCATTTGACTATCAGATTGCAGAGATTGGTTAAGGGGCCTCTTACCTTTTTTTGGGGATTCTTGAGTATTGGCCTCTTTCTGTGCAGGTGCTAACTTCTGGGGTGTGTCCTCCTCTTCATCTTGAGTGCAGGTTCTTTTTTTGGATGACCTGAGGTCATATTTTCTGTTAAACTGGGCTTGCATGAAATCAGCGAACTATTTACAGTAGTCATCGATCTCTGGCTCTTTAGCATCCTCTTTATTCATCACTTCTGAGTGAGCTTGTAGCTCCCCTTCCTCACTTTCTTGCACAGGGCATTCTATGTCATCACTGTCTGAGAAGACGAGGCATGCCTCATCTTGCTCGTAGGCAGAATCTTCAGGAGAAGCCTCCACTTGTCCCTCCAAATATAAAGGATGTGGGACCTGATCTTGTTGCTCCTTCTGTCCCCTCTGCAGTATCTGCAAGGGTGGTTTCCTATATTGAGTATTGAATCCCCTGTTTGGAGCATTCTGGAAGTTCTTTGGGGGTGAATTCTTGGACTCCATCTCCAGCTTGACCAACTTATTTGAGAGATTCTTGATCATTCTATTCATCTCTTCAATCTTGTCATTTGCCGAATCTCTATCTTGGCTTGAAGTGGATACTTCTTCTTTGCCTCTTCTTTTAGTATCATGTTCTTGTTTCCCTTTGGACTTGCCAGTTGAGACAAAGTTTGCTTCTATTTCCAATGCATCTATCTGTGCATCGTCTAGAGTGGCTGGCTTCCTCTCCCTTAGTGAAAAACCAAACTTAGAATCAAATGCTGCCACAAAAATGACCTTGGCAGCGGTCTGATGGGGCTTCATCTCAGTCAGGAGGCTCAGGTACAATTTGTTAAACCTTCTGATGAACTCTGATACCCCTTCCTTGTGCTTATTTTTTAGAGTGTTAAACTCTGTAAGGAAATCCCCGTGATCCTTTCTTTCCCCCCATTTTTTAACGAAAGCATCTTCCATAGCCTCCTAGGTGTTGATGGAATTAGCTCCGAGGGTTTTAAACCATTTTCTGGCTTCCCCATCTAGGGATTGCACGAAAAATCTTAGAACCACATCCAAATGCTCAACATTAAAGTTCTCTGCGAAAGAGCAGAAAATTTCCACATGCTTCTGTGCTTCAATGCCATTCTCCCCATTGAATCTGGGCAGAATCTTTAAATAATACTATGGCATGTCATTTAAAATTGCAGTTAGTTGTAAAGGAGCGTACCTGTTTTGTAAGAAACCAGGGATATTCGCCATTGGGGGAGGCGGAGGTAGAATGAGAGTCTGAGCAGTGAGTGGTGGAGGAGGGGGTGGAAGTGAAGTATGAATAATGAGGGGGATGTAGTGAACAGCAGCTTGGGGGGTTGATGAGAATGTCGGGCTGTCAACAGCAGATACTTCAGTAACTTCCTTGACCTCTTCAACTTCAGGGGTAGGGTGAAAAGAGTAATGTGGAGTATAACTAGACTCAGCTTCATCTTTGATATGGACACCTCCCTGAGGTGGGCTCTCTGAGTAGTAACCAGTATCTCTTATAAGAGGGTTAGAGCCTTGTATTTGGGTGACTTGAGAAGAAGAGGACTGAATATAGGGGAAGTTTTCAAGGGAGAATTCAGGAATTTCGGTATGAAATGACTGCCTTTCCCTCCAGCCTCTTCTATGTAGGATTCTCTCTAGGTTAGACACAGAGGGTGTCCTTGACTAAGACGTATCTGACCTTAGGTGTGGCTTACGGGGAGCCAAGACTACAAATAGGTTTATCTGTAATATGAATGTGGAGTCGCCAAGGTGAGGGGTGCACAACTCTCAGCTTTTCGTGCTCACCTAACTGAAGAGTGGATAGGTTTTGTCGAGGCCCAGGGATTTAAATTTCTTCAACTTCAATCCCCGGCAACGGCGCCAAAAAGATGTTGTAACTCCTAGAGACAACCTAGAGTTGCTATAGACCAGTGCCTAGGACATATTATAATGTATGGAGAGCAGAGGACGCATAACAATGTTTAACATTTAAACAAGACAGGGCTCTCATACTACTTCTTTACAAACAGAGAATAATATTTGAGTGGAACCAAAACTTCGACAGCTTGATGCTTAAAGAGTAATACTGGATGAATGTAATATTGAACTCAAACACTGATGTATCAGACAACTTTAAGACAGTTTACAGTAAACAGGGCCGGATTCATGGTATATGGCAGAAAAAGGGGTATATATAAAGGTGACTACTGAGCTGCATAGAATGAAGGAGATATTAACTGTTATGAAGATGACACCAAGAAGAGTTTCCCAGCATATGATGGGCTTATATGACTAAGAATCCATACATGCTGGCAATTTTCGTCAATAGCACTTCGTAACGGCCAATATAGTAGAAATATGTATGAATTGGAGATGAAACACTGTATTATTCCTAAGCCATTTTTAAAGTACCAGGAAGCTTATGATATAAGTATCAGAGAGATAAATTCATATCAGAAACAACGGGACACTCACATTCCATAATATAATACCAGAGACATGGATGTAAATGAAATGAACAACGATATTGCAATAAACAAGAGAGAATTACACACTACCATAAGCCAAGGCCGGAATCCTTATTAAAGTATAACTCCTTATCATTGAAGCCCAACGGGCTCTTCACATTAGCATTTGAGTCTTCACAAAACACACACATAAAATCCCTACACAGTCAATTTCTTCTAAAGAATTGGAACCTTTCTTTCTTCTTTGATCTACCTTATATAGGATTCATCTCCTTTAAGTGAGAAGATATTTCGGGGAAATATCTTCTTCGCATGAAATTTTTTTGTTAAAAGTCACTATCATAACAAAAAAAATTCATGATAGGGAATTAAGCCTCCCATCATGTGCAAACAGGCGCTCGGCCACTTTCAAAACAGAAATTTAAACAAGTGTTTGATGTAAAAAGTAAAATGCAAGAGTGGGGGAAAAACAACCCACTCGGAACTTTGAAAGAAATAAACTAAATGAAAGTGAAATAGGCCGTTTAGACCATATCATGAGTTAAGTGAAAAGTCATGGACGAGGCTGAGTGGAAGCTGTTGCAGATTCTGGAGGAGGCACGCTTGCGGAGGAACTAGTATGCTGACTGATGAACTGTGTCAGTCTCTGCTGGCTCTCGGAGGTTGGGTCTGGCATCGCTGAGAGCTTCTCCACTTTGAAAAAAGCTTCACCGAGAGCGTGAATACCTGCCTCAGTAGGGAGTTGGTTTCTGATCATGTAAAGGAGATTAAACTCCTTTTTGAGGACTGTGACAATTGTACTGGCTTTGAGCTGGGTCGCTTTCCCCATCTATAGGTCAGTCCGATCTCTTTCCATTTGCAAACGCGCTGTGTATTGGTCTAGAAGCACAAGCATGGCAGGGGCAGTTGGTTCCCAACAAGAAGGGAGTCCGGCTGTGGTGATATCATCCCATACCTTGACAAACTATTCGACACTGTCGGCCACCCGTTGAAGGGCCCTTGAAGCCGCTGCTCGGGCTTCCTCTTTATCGATGATCTTTTGACACTTGATGACCTCTGTAAATGAAGTATGTGTCGCTGGGAGGGAAACGGAGGGCCTGTCTGATAGCATCAGGAGAGAGGGAAAAAATCACATTCCCCTGAGGAGAAATGAAAGCGTCTCGATGCACATCATAGGCATCCCTGAGCCAGATGATAAAATCAATACAAGAATGGACCTGGGGGGTGACTTGGTGGTAGAAGCCAGACACGATAACTCGGAAACGGTCTGCATTCTTGCAATGGCGGCCAAAAAGCAGGGGTTTGATACTGCATATGTCAAAAGGATATTTTGGGTCGCAGATACGAGACTGCAAGTCGTAGAGGGGTTCAAAACCAGAAGGGTTCCTAGACTCACAGACCTGGGGAGTTTCTGGCTCGTTCTTCTTGGGCGTTCCCCTTCCCATGGCTGTCATTTTAAGAATCCACAAAAGAGAAAGGAAACAGAGGGAAAATAGAGAATAGAATACCTGGACAGAGGGTGACACTGCTCAGGAAAGCGACGCGGGGAACTCTGACAGTGATTGGGGTAGACCAGGCGCTCTTCCCTACTTGGTATTTGCCATAGAAAGTAACCTGTGTCTTTTTACCAGAGAGAAATACGGGAGTTTGTTACTACTAGAGCAGGCTGTTTGGGTTAAAAAAGGCGAATGAGTAGAATGACAGAAGGCAAGTGTCGTAAGGACACTGACAATGAGACACGTGGCACGTGGGCATTCGGGATATCAAGGTGTAGGTGCGCGCCTCGTGTCGGGTTAAAGGATGGTACGGGTCTCTGTACCAGCTGATCTAATGAACTTTACCTTACCTTTTATCCACATATGCTGTCCAATCCTTACCGTGCGTGATTTCCTACGCCGAACTAACACATGTCTTTCCCCACTGTGTGGGTCCACCTTTACTCCGCCACGTAATCACATCTCGTGGCCTGTTCTTACCATCCCCTTTCAACTTTGAGTCTTTACCATGCCACGTGTCGTCAGTCTGCGGGGGTATGGGTCTCGTCCTTTCCCCGCTGCTCGACCCCCTCGGACTTTCCACACGTGCTTTTCTTTCGTGGCGGCGGATCCTTTTAATATATCCGTTAGTGTTTAGCGCTGTGTCCCCTTTTACCTTTATATTTCCTGTTTACTTATTATTCAGCCCTTCGCCGCTTTGTGTTGTTTTCCCATTGGCTTTATTACATGCGCATTTCACCACCTTCTCCCTTTTTGACCCATTTTAATTTAATATTTTCCATTTGATATAAAACCTTAATGCGTAGCTTTTCCATCTTTTAGTACACCCGTGGCTAATGCTAAAGATTGAACAACAAAGTGAATCCTCACAAACACACCCCATAAATGTGCTCAAAGGTATGCATCCCATAATGCATCAAAACCAAAACCAATCTCGATCTCAGCTCCTTAGTGAACTAGATACTACAAGACCATTGTAGTATGAACTCTCCAATGAATACAAATCCATAATGAAATACCATGCATCATCCTATCCAAAGTGTTGGCAAGCATACTTGTATTGGCCATGAATATTAACTCTATAATATTACTACAGTTATCCGAGTAGTATGGTACCATAAAAAAACTATAAATGATTTTGTTAGGGTCCCGTGATTTGGCAGATTGGTAGACCAAATGACAGGGTAACATGGAACCAGTATTTAGAGTCCAAGGACCTAGCCTTCCTGGAGTCAGAGAGGGATCTCTCTATTGGGTGAAAAGTATGTGTTCTTTTTTCTTAAGGGTTTTTATTTTACGTTATTTATTAGGTGTAGGGTTTTTTGATTATTTTGGTTGCATAATATGGTCAAGTGGAATAGCTGGAGTGAGAGTATGTCAAAGCCATTGGGCTATGGAGTTAGATGAATTCAAGGGTGTCTAAATGATGAAACCGAGTGTGTTGTAGGGTTGATTTAGCAAGGTGAATGGATCCTTAGGGTGATGTATGAGGTTTAATGAATATTAAATTTGGGAAAGACTAAGAGGTCTTAAAAATATATAGTTAAAAATTTACAATTCATGAGGTAGGGAAAAACATTAAGCTCAATAAACAATACTCTAAACTAGTAAATATCCAAGAGAAACATTCGAGTGAAACATAGAAAGCATAAGATCCTTTAACTTTGGAAATTCACCTTCAGATTTTGGGAATACATCTAAGACAAACCAAATAACTCAATTTATGGAGATGGGACTCCTAAACATCAGATATTAAGCTATTGGTAACTCTGAAACAAGTTTTTAAGCATGGAAAAAGAGCAAGATTGAACGAGACCTCTTTGACTTAACCTAACAGTCAGTATTCCACATAAAGGCTTCACGATAGGGTTTTGAGAACTTCAAATAAGTAGTGCATCCCATGAATCATACTGGTAAGCTAACATAATAACCATACATGAAACAAGAACAAGTTTTGGTGGACCTAAGGAGCAATCAAGAATTCCTTAAGATGGCCAAAAGAGGAAAACATCAAGACTATAACGAACAAGAGGACTGAGGTGCCTTAATGAACATGTCTCAACCTATAATTTTTTGTTTTATAGTAGCCAAGAAACATGAAACATAATGATAACAAAGGAAACAATAGAAAAATTAGGAAAACATCACCATTCACCAAGCTATGGAATCATGCAAACAAGCTTCTCCATCATCAAGCCAAAAAAACCATTCATCCACTTCACAAAACCAATTTCTTCTCCAAGCTCATGAAACAATGTATATTGCTCTTCAAGATCATCAAATTCCAACAAAATACATAGGGGCCTCATGATCTATTTATGGAGCAAATGATGACTAAAACCCTAAATGTGGTAGGAAAATGTCAAATATAATCATAAATTTCCTTTATGGCCAAGAGACCATGCAAGGCCCAAGGCACGTAATATCCTAAGGAATAAATCCTAAAATAACTATTTGCACCTGATTCTAGATTAATTTTCCTCAAAAAACTCAAAAATGTCTATTTGCAATAAATGAGTGTGTTTTGTTGACTTTTGGTCCAAAACACACTAGGCAGCCTCTCTGCGTAGCGCCACTTCAGCAAAAAATAGGGTCTCTTGTAGATGCATTTTGGACCCCTTCTTGATACCATATTTGGCTCCGTGATGGCTCGCTAGAAAGAATGATGAGTCTAATTTCCATAAATTCTTGATTTGTGCTGAGTGGATACTATTTACCTATTTAAAAAATAATTTTCCCAACACTGCTCTATGCACAACGCTTTGTCTGAAAATGAGGCAGAAAGGTCAAAATGTTGATGTGTTTTGACCTTTTGGGGGGTCAAAAATTCTCAAAATGATTTAAATATTGGTGAGAAAACTTTTGGTGATATGAGGAATCAAAAAATGTAAAATTTTGGAGCTTAGGATGCACCAATTTTGTGCATAGCACCTAGGGTGTTGTGCACAGAGGGGTCAAAATTTCAAAAAAAAAAGATTGTTCAAATTGCCCCAAAATTTGTGGAGAGGTCCCTCAAGCGGTCTTGGACACCTGTTGAGAAGCCTTAGCCAAAAATCCAAGGCTGTCATGCACTTTTTTCCTTTTTAGGTTTTCTAGCACCATGAGGGCCTCCTTCAGTTTGGCACAAGCAAGCATATTTTTCCTTGCATAATGCTTGGTCATTTTATTTGGTAGAGAAAGGTCCCTTTTCACCTTATTGAAATTCTTGTGCTCCTCCTTGTAATATTGAATGACACCTTATGCCATGTCAAAGTCTCTTTCCCACTCCTGAAGATGTGTATCTTTCTCTAAAAGTAGCCATCTTGTGGTCATCTCTTTATCCTCATTATCACTGTCTAGATCAATGAATTGAGGCTCTTGAGAAGTATTCTTGATCCTTTTGCTTCTCCTTACCTTTACCTGTTGCTCACCTCTGTCCATGTTTTCCTTTTCATTTTCCTTGTGCTTGATAGCTAGAGGAGAGATGGCCCTTTTCCTTTTTTAGGCAGCAAATACATCTCTCTTTCCTATGTAGTATGTGCATGTGAGAGGAGTGATCATGGTAGATTTGATAACGTCTTCTTCATTGCTTTGACCATTATTATTGTCAGCAACTTTCTCAATTTTTCCATGGCTTCCACGAGTCACTTCATGCCTCATTGGGCCATTGATTTCCTGATCTTCAGCATTAACATCATCATTGTCTCCCTCTTTGTATTCTAAACTGTCTTTTTGGCCTTAAAATTGATCACTATCCTAATTACTTGCCTCATTTTTACTCTGTCCTTCACTAAAGTCCTCTTATTGGTCATTTCCTGCATTGTCACTTTTAATTCCTTGGTCATTTAGAGGTTGATTTGTGTCATGAAAGTCATGGCTGTCATGACTTTTTCCTTGGCTACCTTGCTATTCATTCACTGTCTTATTAGTGCTATTGCTGTGGTCACTTCCTGCCCCTTCAAATTTTGTCTCAGTTTCGTCATCTTCCTACTCTTTCCCTTTAATTTCTTCATCATATTCACTCATTTTCTCAATTTTTGCACTATTATTAGGCTCACTTTCATGCTCAAGCACATCTTCCTCTTGGATGTCATGTGAAACTTCTTGCTGGATGTCATCTGCATCATTCCCTTCATTATCATTTTAGTTTTCATCTTGTTCATCATCAACACCTTTTTCTACACTTGGGAGTGACTCATTTGTATTATCACTATCACTCCTTTGCTCTAATTTCTCACTGTCTTCCTCTTATTGACTACCATTTTCATCTTTCTCCTCCATGCCATCATCATCCTCTTGGTTTTCCTCATCAAAATTTGTGTCTGCCCCACTGTCTTTATCATTTCCACCATCATATTATTTTTCTTCATATTCAATATCGTCATCCATATTGTCATTGTTTGCGCTAGTACTAGACTCATTGTCATGCTTATGTACATTTTTCTGTTGGCCATCATGTTCACTTTCTTGTCGACTGTGATCCTCATCATTTTCTTCATTGTTCTGTTAGTCTTCATATTTCTCATTAGTACCACCCTTTTATGTACTTAGGATTGATTTACTGGTATCACTACCATGATTGTCTTCCTCCAAGTGCTTTGGCTTGATATACCTTTGGCCTTCATCACTGTTGGTACTGATCTCTCCTCCAGATATAGTGGCTGATCTAGAAACAATTGGTGAGAGCGTTTAGGTCTATATAGGAAAAATGACTGGTGTGAGGGAAGTTGTTAGAAAATGAGGGCTGAATGAATTAGGTCTAGGAATTCTTTCAGATTTTATAAGGAGGCTTAGCTTGATTTGAGTGTCCTTATGCTAATGATCACTCTTCACTTGGTAATTCCTTGTCCTAGAGGATTAAATGATAGTTTTCCATGAAGATTAGGGTTTTAGTCGATTTAGGATTTTTTGAATTTATCCTTTGATTATGAATATAAAAATATCAATGGGAGGGCAAGAAAATTACCACTAACCTTTCTTCACTCATGCAAGAACCTGGGCCAACTTTGAGGAGGAGAAAAATTTAGTTTTGGCAATTTTTGAGAAAATTTGACCAAGTATCCTCTATGCGTAGCACCAATTTCTATGCACAATTCTATGTTATTTAATACTACACCTTCCTCCTCTATGCACAGTTCCATTCTATCTATGCACAGTGCCATTGCCTGTGCACAACACCTAGAAATTTTGCTGAAAATGACCTTCAGCCAAGAGTTATTTTCCAACTGTGCGCAACGCCATTTTGCAGAAGGAGTTTGGAGGCCTTCTCAGTGTTAGAATGAGCTCTGTGATAGCTTGTTAGAAATATTTTGGAGTATGATTTCCAAAAAATTTTTTTTTTTACATTTTGTATCCATTTACCTGTCCAAAAATGGCTTTTCCCAAAACTGGTCAAAAAGTGTTGAATAATGGTGTAGAAATGCAGAGTGCTGGTGCAGACAACTTTTGAAGGACTTCCTTAACTCTAAATTGATATCATGATAGCTCATTGGAAATCCATCCAAGTATAGTTTTCTTTTGACTCATCAAGAAAGTCATTGGGACACTCCAGTGGTGAGAAAAACCGTATTTTCCCAAGGTCACTCCAAGAGTGCAGAAATTATCCTAGGACACCTGTGTTTTTGATATTTCAACCAAACCATGACACTTGTGTAAACCCTGAAGGAGTTGTTTCTTCTTGGGCCTATATTGGACAAAAAACTCTCTCACTTTTGTATAATTCATCTTTGTTTGTTTAAAAACACAATTTGAAGTAAAGCTGGCCCTAGGCGTGACACATGGCTTGTCTCTTGGAATGAATTCTTGGAAAATGATGGAGGCATGATGTTTTTGAGTTGGTATGGAATTATTCTTGCTGACATTATCTATCAAATGAATTATTTTCTCTTGTTCCTCCTTTTCATATCAAACCCTAGCTTAGTTGGAAGAGGAAATTAGGGTTTGGTGTAGGGGATTTAGGACTGCCTTGTAGAGGGAGGGGAATGAAGGGGTTAAGGGTTGTCTAAATTCTTGGGGAAATTTTTGGGGATAGATATAGATGTTAGGGAGTAAGGGAAATTGTAATTTCAAGTATTTAATGAGGGGAAAGGGTACAAAAGGGAAAAACATAGGCCTAGTCTTAAAAAGTGTCAAATTGTGGCAATAGACTAGGTTTTGCAGAAAATTGATGAGTTTGAGGGATAGGAGTGATGGGAAGTGTTTATGAAGGTATATTAAGGATAGGAGGAGGTGTAAGAGCATAAATATACAAGCCTTGTTTATGTTTAACCGTGGAGGTCATGAAACCAAGAAAAAATGCCCTTAAAAGCCCTAGACAGAAAATGGAGTTAGGCAAAACAAAATAGAGGGATGAGGCCAAAGGTGACACAACAAAGAAAAAATGAGTGACATGAGCCCATGATGGGTTTTCTGGGATGGGTGAGCTAAGCATTGACATGATGGAATGATGAAATAGTGAAAAATTTATCTTAAGGATAATTAAGGTAGTGATATTTCTAGAACTCAGAATGTTCATGAACTTTGTTTCTAGAAATTAGAACTGATACTTAGTCATCTTCAGATAGTAAAAATTATGGATGGATAATAGTGGCTCCACTTGGGGAGGGCAGATCCTTTTTAGGAGTTGTCTAGAAATTTCATATCTCTACCTTGATGGAGACCAGTGCCTCATCCATTTGGGATATTTTAACCTCTTTTCTCTTGGTGATGGTTGTTGTGAAGTTATGATCCTAATAGTTTTGAAAAACATGATCAAATCACCTTCATCTCTACCTACCCAACCTACTTGCCTATCATTTTTTCTTCTTTAGGTGCATTTGGACTAGCAACCTTGACATATTTTTGTTTTTTAAAGAAAAATAAACTATCTACTTCTACACTTATTTCTTCTAGGAGTTCGGATTAGGCTAATGAACTCATTTTATTCTCTACCTACACTATTCAACTTTCAAGGCTAAATTATTTGACAGGATTCATTCACTAAGTTATAAACATGAAATTGAAAGCATGGTTAAACTAGGATTAGACAATCTAACTTACCATGGGATTGTGGCATAAAACAAAGTTTCACACAAATGTTATTTTTGTACAAAATAAGACTAGAAAAATCAGGGTCATGATACATTGTTTGCTATTCATCCCCATTTTTCTCCTTGGTTATGTTTTAAGCATGTGGAACTAGTATCTTTCCTTCCTAATATATATTTTGACAAGTCAAGCTTGAATAATTTGACCAACCATATTTAACTAACTTATCAACAATAAACTTAAAGAATGTTTCAACCATGATTAGGCTAGATGACTGAAACAAGACTTCTTTATGCACTAGTAGTGGTATTTAGGCTTACACACTTTTAGTAGTTCTAATTTTTTGGGTATGGGGCTTTACCTCTTTTCAAATTTGCCCTCTTTTTCTACTTTTTTTGTTTTTTTGTTTTTCATTTATTTCCAAACAATCTAGAACTAAAAATATGCTGACAAGGCTGAGTTTATTTTTCATACCTACCTATCCTAATCTAACTTTACATATGATGTACATTCATTAGGTTAACTCTTTTTTCCAGTATAGCTAATGAAGTAAGTGACTAGATGATTTATTTTTGTTCCATTTCGTAGGTATGCTGGCGGGCCACTCCCACTTTGTCTTCTTCTAAACAGTAGTGCCCAAAATTTTCTTTAATCTCTACCAAAAACTATTCCTAGCATGTTTTATTCCCTCTTTAAATGTCCATAAGGAAAAAGCAAAGGGTTCTTCGAATAATAACTAGCCTAGAGGATTTGAGAAATAGGCTTAATTTAGGATTAATCCCAAATTTACCTGACTAACCTTGGGATCCTTTTGAGAAATAATATCTTCTCCCTCCTTATGATTATATGATTTGGCAGCTTCAGAATGCAATGTAATGCTGCCTTCAAGAAATCCTGGCATGCTCTGATTGAGTGAGCTGATTTTTGTTTGTGAGCCATTATCCAGATGAGTAGGAGAATTCTCTAGCACTAGGTCTTGTTGAGAAGGTATTCTAGCATCAGCATCAATCTGTTCTATACTTTATGTATGAGAAAATGCATCAATAGATAGGTCAGCAGTAGAACACATATACATATCTTCTTTACATAAAAATTTGGATATTGGCTGTATGCTTTGGATCTTATTTGTTTCTTCTTTTGTTAAAATGGGAGGTGTCTTTCTCTTTCTGTAGATATAACTATGATTTTTATTTTCCTTTTGTGACTTCTCACAAGGATTAATGTTTTCTTGAGGAGGTATTACAGCCTCAATAACCATCTATTCCTCTGTTTCTTTATGAGCAATTTCTTTGGTAGGTAAGGCAGGAGTGGGACAAATATAAATATTTTCTTTATATAAAGGTTTAGAGGCTGGTTTTACTCTTAATAGCTGATCTATCTCTTCTTCAGTTAAGGGAGGAGGCATCTTCTATTTTCTTTGGATTGGGTAACAATCATTTTCCTTCTCTAGAGAAGACTGATTCTGAGGCTGAATATATTCTTAAGCCTCATCTAGTAGGGGTGGTGTATCATCACTTGTGTCTTCAAAGAGAGCCAATGGATTTTATCCTACTTCTTTATGGATTTTTTCCTTAATCAACTCTTCTTGGATTTCATGGTAGTCATCTTGAGTATGAAAAGCATGAATATCCTTTCATAGATCTTCAGGATGCCAATTTCCTAAATCTTCATCAATGTTCACAAGGTATTGTATGAGGTATTTAGATTGATCACAACAATTTTTAGCCAATGATACAGATGGATAATTTTCTTTATAATTATCACAGATTACCTTGTGGAGATATTTTAAGGAAAAAAAAATACTTGGTTTCAAACCTTCATATGATCCCCTTGCCTTACCCTCTAATTTCCCCATGAACATTTTCATGAGGCAATCTTCATGCCATTAAAATTTAACCTCCATACATGTATATTAAAATTGATGAGATGTAACAAAGGATCATCAACCTTTTCATCTTGAAACATAGGTAGATTTTTTATCCAATTTATCTAAGGCATTTTGTGTGGAAATCTAGGGATGTGATCTCTGTTCATTGGAGAATATCTCCTTTGTATCCTTCGATCCATGTTTGTAAGTCAGGAAGGGTCACTGAATCTTCCTAACCTATCTAAAATTCTCTACCAGTGGAGTCATTAGGTCTGTTGAGAGTTGTGGAGTAGCCAGGTGGACATACCATGCCACCATGATGGGAGGGAATGGGCTCAGGTGAGATTTGGTACTGATCCTATGTGAAGCCATATTTCAAATTTCAAAATTTAGAGAGGCTGAAAGTTTTAGTATTGTTTTCAGAAGGCTAACCTCTCTTAGTGCTTGGTAAACTGTTACATTATATAAGTGGGTTCATAAAATTCTTAGGGTTGGTTTGAAACAAATCTAAGAATTAAATGAGTGTTAATGAAGTAATAAACCTACTGCAGGCTATTGGAGTCTCCAGGTGGATATTTTTTGTTGTTTTAAGAGTGTATATTTAAGGCCCACCACCAATAACTGACAATCAACCAATATGAGGGTTTTTTTGGGTTTTTTGAGTCTCTTAAAGTTTGTGAGAGTGTCCTATAGCTGAGTCATCATTTTTCTAGGATGATGAAACAAATAGAGTCTACTCTTCGAATGATAGTGGTGTGTTCTTAATGATTTGATAAGGGTATCTGAATTCCTAAGGGCTGCTTAGTTTGTCACTAACTCAGAATGTCCCATCATGATCGACAGAATGTTAGGATCCCATGATTTAGCATATTGGCAAACCAAATTATAGTGTAACATGGAACTAGTCCTTAGAGTCCAAGGACCTAGACTTCCTGGACTCAGAGAGGGATCTCTCTATTGGGTGCAAAGGATATGTTCTTTTTTCTCTAGGGTTTTGATTTTAGGCTAGTTATTAGGTTTAGGGTTTGTTGATTGTTTTGGTTGGGTAAGATACTCATGTGGAATAGGTGGAGTGAGAGTATGTCAAAGCCATTGGGATATGGAGTCAGATGAATTCAAGGGTGTCTAAATGATGAAACCGAGTGTGTTGCAGGGCTAATTTAGCAAGGTGAATGGATCCTTAAGGTGATGTATGAGGTGTAATGAATATTAAATTTGGGAAAGACTAAGAGGTATTAATCATATATAGTTAAAAACTTACAATTCATGAGGTAGAGAAAACCATTAAGCTCAATAGAAAATACTCTAAACCGATAAAAATCCAAGAGAAACATTCCAGTGAAACATAGAAAGCATAAGAGCTTCTAACTTTGGAAATTCTCCTTCAGATCTTGGGAAAACATCTAAGAAAAAACAAATAAGTAAATTTATGGAGAGGGAACTCCTAGAAAACATATATCAAGCTATCGGGAACTTTGAAACAAGTTTGTAAGCGTGGACAAAGGGCAAGATCGAACGAGGCCTCTTTGACTTAACCTAACAATCAATATTCCACAGAGAGGCATCAAAATAGAGATTTGAGAACTTCAAATAAGCAGGGCATACCATGAATCATACTTGTAAGCTAACATAATAACCATACATGAAACAAGAACAAGTTTTGGTGGACCTAAGGAGAAATCAAGAATTCCTTAAGATGGCCAAAAGAGGAAAACATCAAGACTATAACGAACAAGAGGACTGAGGTGCCTTAAATAACATGTCGTAACCTATAATTTTTTGTTTTATAGCAGCCAAGAAACATGAAACATAATGATAACAAAGAAAAAAATAGACAAATTAGGAAAAAATCACCATTCAACAAGCTATGGAATCCCACAAACAAGCTTCTCCATCATCAAGCCAAACAAGCCATTCATCCACTTCACAAAACCAATATCTTCTCCAAGCTCATCAAATGCCAACAAATACATAGGGGTCTCATGCTCTATTTATGGAGAAAATGAGGACTAAAACTCTAAATGTTGTAAGAAAATGTAAAATATAATAATAAATGTCATTTATGGCCAACCATTACGGGAATCTTGAGGTCTCAAATGGGCCTCATAAGAAAAATGTACAACAAAAATAAACTTTATTAAAACCAATAGGATTTAATATGATGATGTCAACCATGGGAGACGATTCACCATTTTTTAAGTAAAAGGGTAAAAAGATTGAAAATAATATAATAATAAAACTTCTTTTTCAAATCGTATTTTTGACTTATCTCCCAAAGTTTTTACTCAAATTTCGAGCAGTAGTACTTGTTGGATGCAAAATTTAATTCCTCATTCAAGGAGTACCCATGCTGCATACTTTTGATGGACCCTGCTACACAGAAAAGGAGAAATACATTAAAAAAGTGATTACAATCACATTTTTCATGTATTTCTCATTTTACGTGTAGCGGGACCTATCGAAAGTATGCAACATGGGTACTCCTTGAATGAGGAATTAAATTTTTCATTAAATGAGTACTCCTACTTGAAATTTGAGTAAACAAATTGGGAGATAATTCGAAAATATGAGTTGAAAAAATAGTTTTCCTTTTTTCCCTCTAAAATTTGATGATGTAATAAAATCTTCTTTTATTATTTCGACTATTATTTTATAATTTCTTTAGGAGGCCCATTTTAGATCTCAAAATTCCCCTGATGAGACCATGCAAGGCCTAAGGCACATAATATCCTAAGAAATAAATGCTAAAATAACTATTTTCACCTAATTATAGAGTAATTTTCCTCAAAAAACACAAAAATATCTATTTTCAATAAATGAGTGTGTTTTGTTGACTTTTGGTCCAAAATACACTAGGCATCCTCTATGCATAGCGCCACTTTAGCAGAAAATAGGGTCTCTTGTAGCTGAGTTTTGGACCCCTTCCCGACACCGTATTTACCTCCGTGATGGCTCGTTGGAAGGCCTGATGAGTCTACTTTCCATACATTTTTGATTGTTTCTGATTGGATTAAATTTACCTATTCAAAACATATTTTTCCCAACACGTCTCTGTGCACAGTGCCTGGTCTAAAAATGAGGCAGAAAGGTCAAAATTTTGATGTTTTTTGACCTTTTGGGGGGTCAAAAATGCTCCAAAAAATCTGAAAATTGGTGATCAGACTATTGGTGATATTAGGAGTTTAAAAATGAAAAATTTTTAAGTTGAGGATGCACCAATTTTGTGCGTAACGTCTAGGGTGTTGTGCACAGAGGGGTCAAAATTTAAAAAAAAAAATTTGTTCAAATTGCCCCAAAATTTGTGGAGAGGTCCCTCAAGGGGTCTTGGACACCTGTTGAGAAGCCTCACCCAAAAATCTAATGTTGTAATTCACTTTTGTCCTTTTTAGGTTTTCAAGCTCCACGAGGGCCTCCTTCAGTTTGGCACAAGAAAGCATGTTTTTCTTTGCATAATGCTTGGTCATTTTATTTTGTAGAGAAAGGTCCCTTTTCACCTTATTGAAATGTTTGTTCTCCTCCTTGTAATACTGAATGACACCTTGTGCCATGTAAAATTATATTTACCACTCCTGAAGTTGTGCATCTTTCTCTAAAATTAGCAATCTTGTGGTCATCTCTTTATCCTCATTGTCACTATCTAGATCGATGAATTGAGGCTCTTGAGAATTATTCTTGATCCTTTTTATTCTCCTTACCTTTACCTTCTACTCACCTTTTTCCATATTTTCGTTACCTTTTTCCTTATGCTTGATAGCTGGAGGGGAGATGGCACTTTTCCTTTTGAGGAGACAAACACATCTCTCTTTCCTCTATATTATGTGCATGTGAGAGGAGTGATCATGTTAGATTTGATATTGTCTTCTTCATTGCTTTGACCCTTATTATTGTCACCAACTTTCTAAATTTTTCCATGACTTTCATGAGTCACTTCACGCCTCATTGGGTCATTGATTTCTTGATATTTAGCATTGACATCATCATTGTCTCCCTCACTGTATTCTACATTGTCATTTTGGCCTTCAAACTGATCAATATCCTCCTCACTTGCCTCATTTTGGCTCTGTCCTTCACTGAGGTCCTCTTCTTGGTCATTTCCTACATTGTCACTTTGAATTCCTTGGTCATTTAGTGGTTGATTTGTGTCATGACAGCCTTGACAGCTGTCATCACTGTCATGAATTTTTCCTTGGCTACCTTGTTCATCATTCATTGTCTTATTAGTGCTATTGTTGTGGTCACTGCCTTTCCCTTGAAATTATGTCTCAGTTTCATCATCTCCCTGCTCTTGGCCTTGAATTTATTCATCATATTCACTCATTTTGTCACTATTTGCACTATTATTAGGATCCCTTTCATGCTCAAGCACATATTCCTCTTTGATGTCATCTGAACCTTCTTGCTAGCTGTCATCTGCATCATTCCCTTCATTAACTTTTGAGTTTTCATCTTGTTCATCATCAACACCTTTTTCTAAACTTGGGAGTGACTCATTTGTGTTATCACTATCACTATCTTGCTCTAATTTCTCACTGTATTCCTCTTCTTGACTGCCATTTTCATCACTCTTCTCCATGCCGTCATCATCCTATTGGTCTTCCTCATCAAACTCTGCGTCTGCCCCACTACCTTCATCATTTCCACCATCATCTTATTTTTCTTCATATTCAATATCTTCATCCATATTGTCAGCATTTTCATGAGGAATAAACTCACTATCATGCTTATGTACATTTTTCTCTTGGATGTCATGTTCACTTTCTTGTCGACTATGACCCTCATCATTTTCTTCATTGTTCTCTTGGTCTTCATATTTCTCATTAGTACCACCCTTTTCTGTACTTGGGAGTGATTCATTGGTATCACTACCTTCATTGTCTTCCTCCAAGTGCTTTGGCTTGACAGACATTTGGCCTTCATCACTGCTGATATTTATCTCTCCTCCAGACATAGTGGTTGACCTAAAACAAATTGGTGAGAGCCTTTAGGTCTAGGTAGGACGAATGAGTGATGTGAGGGAAAATTTTAGCAAATGAGGGAAAAATGAATTAGTTCTAGGAATGATTTCAGAGTTTAGAAGGAGGCTTAGCTTTATTTGAGTGTCTTTATGCTAATGATCACTCTTCACTTGGTAATTCCTTGTCCTAGAAGGTTAAATGATAGTTGGCCATGAAGATTAGAGTTTTAGTCAATTTAGGTTTTTCTGAATTTATCCTTTGATTATGAATATAAAAATATCAATTGGAGGGCAAGAAAATGACCGCTAACATTACTTCACTCAAGCAAGAACCTGGGGCAACTTTGAGGAGGAGAAAAATTAGTTTTGGCAATTTTTGAGCAAATTTGACCAAGTCCCCTCTATGTGTAGCGCCACTCTTTGTGCGCACTGCCAATATTTATATGTGTAGAGCAGTGTTATTTAACACTACACATGCCTCCTTTATGCATAGCACCAGTCTATCTATGCACAACGCCCAGAAATTTTGCCAAAAATGACCTTCAGCCAAGAGTTATTTTCAAACTGTGCGCAGTGACAATTTGTAGAAGGAATTTGGAGGCCTTCCCAGTGTCATAATGAGCTCCATGATAGCTCGGTAGAAATATTGTGGAGCCTAATTTCCAAAAATCCTTTTTTTTTCATTGGGTGTCAAGCTACCTATCAAAAAACTGATTTTCCCAATACTGGTCAAAAAGTGTTGAATGATGGTGTAGACATGCAGAGTGTTGGTGAAGATGACAGTTGGAGGCCTTCCTTAACTCCAAATTTATCTCATGATAGCTCATTGGAAATTCCTTCAGGTATATTTGTCTTTTGACTGATCAATCAAGTCATTGGGACACTCCAGCGATGAGAAAACCTTATTTTCCCAAGGTCACTCTAGTAGTGAAAAAATTCACTTGTGACACCTGTGTTTTTTATATTGCTCCCAAACCATGACACCTGTGAAAACAATTAAGGATTTTTTTCTTCTTGGGCCTATAGTGGACAAAAACCTCTCTCAATTTTGTCAAATTAATCTCTATTTGGTCAGAAGCACAATGTGAAGCAAAATTGGCACTAGGCGTGACACATGGCTTGTCTCTTGGAATGAATTCTTGGAAAATGATGGAGGCATGATGTGTATGAGTTGGTATGGAATTATTATTGCTGAAATTATATATCAAATTAATCATTCGCTCTTTTTCCTCCTTTTCGTATCAAACCCTATCTTAGTTGGAAGAGAAAATTAGGGTTTGGTGTAGGGGATTTAGGATTGCCTTATAGAGGGAGGGGAATGAAGGGGTTAAGGGTTGTCTAAATTCTTGGGGAAATTTTTGTGGATATGGATAGATGTTAGGGAGTAGGGGAAAGTGGAATTTCAAGGATTGAGTGAGGGGAAGGGGTCCAAAATGGAAAAACACAGTCCTAGTCTTAAAAAGTGTCAAATTGTGGCAATAGACTAGGTTTTGTAGAAAATTGATGAATTTGAGGGATAGGAGTTATGGAAATTGTTTACGAAGGTATATTAAAGATATGAGGAGGTGTAAGAGAATAAATATACAAGAATTTTTGAATTTTAACCATGGAGTTCATGAAACTAAGAAAAATGCCCTTAAAAGCCCTAGATGGACAATGGAGGTGTTAGGCAAAACAAAATAGAGGGATTAGGTCAAAGGTGACACAAAAAAGACAAAATGAGTGACATGAGTCCATGATGGGTGTTTTTGGATGGGTGAGATAAGCATTGACATGATGGCATGATGAAATAGTGAAAAAATAATCTTAAGGATAATGAAGGTACTGAGATTTCTAGAACTCAGAATGTTCATGAACTTTGTTTCTAGAAATATAGAACCAATACTTAGTAATCTTCAGACAGTGAAAATTATGGATGACCAAAATATTTAATGAGCCATCGATAATTTCATAGTATGAATTAGTTCATACTTAGACATGCATGGCTTAATATTTGAGACAATCATATGACTACTGGCAGGATCAACCAGGTAGCACCCTCCCACTTCAAAGGGCATTCAAATATCTCTCTTACCAAGAGCCAGCCTGAACAACCATCATGTCAAAGAGAGATCAAAATATCATGTGTTAGAATTAAGATTATGAATCTTAATTCCAAGCATACGAAAAAAACCACTTTAGCTGTGCATAACGACAACCCTATCATCAAAGATGGTTGTCAATATATTCAGATCTGAAGTTAGGTCATCAAGATAAATTCTGCAAAAATCTAGATCTATGAATTAGAAGACATTAAATATTAGAAAAAACAATATTTACTCCATGCATCCAATATACAAGACAAGAATATGTTGAATAAATTTTTGTATTAGGGGCACCTGGGAGGAAAACACAGGAGGGTGTTCCCAGTTCTCCTCAATGTGATGGGTTCTTCTATGTCCTCAGCACTTCAAATCTAAAATTCCTCTCTCTTGATGGTGTAGAAAACCCAGAAAAAAATGGTAGCAAAATATGACTATGATGGTGGATCAATAGTCAGACCAAAAGTATAGATCTAGAGTGATCTTTAGGCAAAAAAAGGTGGTAAATGAATGGGAAAACCCTTGTATTTATAAAAAAATATTGAGTTAGTCTTGATATTGGTGCATAATCAAAATATTATTAACCAAATCAAGATCCAAATTTTATGGAATATTTTATTATATTTGTTGGAGGGAAAAGGAATTTGACTTGGTTCAAATCTCTTTATTTGTAAATAATAGATAAATAAATTATTTATTTATCATTTTAAGGATGTGGTTGAGTAATAATCAAATAAATAATTATTTATTTAATTATTTATGGGCTATTTAGTCATATTTAACAAAGAATATTATTTAAATAAGGTTTAAATAATTATTCTTAGAAAATAATAAGATAAATAATGATTTATCTAATTAATTTCCTTGTTTTGGGTTAAATATAACCAGGAATATTAATTAAAATATTGTTTAACTAGTTATTCCTTGAGGAAAATCAAACAAATGTATATTTATTTAATATTTCCTCATGGGGTTTCTTATTTAGACCATAAATAACTTAATAAAGGTGGTTTACTAAGTTATTTTCATAGTGAAAGCAATTTTATTTAGGGAAAGATTGGTGTTTCATGGTGTAATTGGGTCCATCTAATGATTGTAGGTTAGATGACCAAAAAATGGTGTAACATCATTTAAATCTTTTATACCTTGCACCTATTGCATTCCCAAGAAGGCATTAGAGCCCACACACAGTACAGGCAAAGGACATGCAAAAGAAATGTCGACATCAAACAAAATGGATGATGGATGTAAGATCCACAAAGCAAAAAATGGGTCAGCTCGACAAGTCACATTGCACCGAGGCCGCCTAGGAGTTCATAACATCCCACAACCATCAAGAAAACAAAAACAAGACTCTCTTAGAAGTGCTCCCCAAACCCTCCCCGCCCCGCACCAAGGCCACCTAGGAGTCCACCCACACAGCCGAAATAGTGGACCTCGAGTACCTGCGGCGAACACAATGAAAAGGAAAAAAAGGAAACAAATGGAGAACGAACAACCCCACAAATTCCCTTGCTAAAATGCCTCCCAACCATCTTCGCCCTGCACCGAGGCCACCTAGGAGTCCACCCGAATAGCAGCAATGATTGACCTTGATCACCTGATAACTTGTGGCGACCTCGATGTGAAGGAAAAGTAAGGGAATAAAGGGAGAACAACTGACCCCAAAACGTCTCTTAAAAATTCCCTCCAACCCATCCCACCCAGTAGTGAGGCCACCTAGGATTCCACCCGGACAATAGAAATAGTGGACCTCGATCACTTGATCACCTGCGGCAACCTCACTACAAAGGAAAAAGAAATAACTAAAAGGAGAATGACCAAGTTGACATCCTCTATTATAAATGCCACCCTGGCCCTCCCCACCCCTTACCGAGGCCACCTAAGATCCCACCCAATCAGTAGCACTAGTGGACCTTGATCGCTTGATCACCTACAACACCCTCAATGCAAAAGGCAAAGGAAGGAAATAAAACAAGAACGATCGAGCCTACAATATCTCTTAAAAATTTCCACCCAACCCTCCCCAATTTGCACCAAGCCCACCTAGGAGTCCACCTAGATCAGTAGCTTGATCACTTTCGGAAACCTTGATGTGAAGGAAAAGTAAGAAAATAAATTAAAATTAGGGGGATCACTACAAAAGGCATGAACATATCCGAACAGGAGGAGGGATTAGGCAGCCCCGCACCCCACACACCCTATGTAAAAGCAACCTAGGATATTTCTCCACCGAATTACCAACTGGACAATGAATACTTTTCACCTGCAACCACCTCCACACAGAGGAGGGAGGTCTAAGCATTCCACCTTGAGGTCCTCCTTCCATATATAGCCCCCACTATCAACATAGCAAGTCTCCTCCCAATTGGACGACAACCACATACATGATCAAAACAAGGAATACCTATCACCTTGTGTCTCAACATTCCAAGCTGCAAAATTCTACTGTGCACACAAGATGCAAGGAAAAATCCAACCACTCGATCAAACATATGAGCCACCACATCTATCAAAACCTCAAATCCAACGTAGGGACATACAACGTGCACTATGAAAGGAATTCCAAACCTTAATTTTACAACAAGGATAACTGCTCCTCACATCGCCCAATATAAAAAGCAAGCAAGAGGGGCGGCTTACAACAAAAACCATTCCACATTCCTCTTAAATGTATGTATCTCAACCCTACAAACGACCCAAGGTCATTTTTCAGGCACACCCAAACAAGAAATTCAATTACCAACACACCTTTCACACGAAAACCCAACCCCTCCCCCCACTAAAAGGGGAGGAGGTGAAAAATATAGGAAAGAGCCGACTTCACAGAGCCAAGAAAATAAAAGCTAACCTCTCCCACCCACCAAAAAGAGAGGAGGTGAAAAACATAGCAAATAGAAATTTTCAACGTAGCCAACAAGTGACTAAGGGGCATGAGAGTGACATAGACAGGTGGTCAGTTGTCTCAAGGAGCCACACATAACAACCTCATCCAACTCTAAGAACACAGAGTGAAAGGGTAACTCTATTAAAATATGCCTCCCAAGAAAAGCATGGCCAACATTGCACTCATGTGCTACCGAGTGGGCATGGAGAGAATATTAGATTTGGCAACCTTACAAATGACCCAAGGACATTCTTCAGACACACTCGAACAAAAAACTCAATTACCAACCCACCTTTCGCACGAAAAATCTGACCCCATCCCCCAAACCAAAAAGGGAGGAGGAAAACACTATAACAGAGAGATGATTTCAACGAAGCCAACGAGTGGCCAAGGGGCATGAGAGTGACATAGGCAAGCCACCAATCATATCAAGGAACCACATAGAGCAACCCCATATGACTCTAAGAACACAAAGCAGAAGGGAAAGATTCTTCACATATGCCTCCCAGGATGAGCATGGCCAAAATTACCGCTCATGTGCTACTGAGTGGGGATGGAGAGAATATGAAAATTGGTGACCCTAAAAATTACCAAAGGCCATTATTCAGGTGCACTCGAACAAACAACTCAATTACCAACCCACCTTTCACATGAAAATCCAACCCCGGCCCCCACGCCAAAAAGTGAGGAGGTGAAAAATATAGCAAAGAGATGATTTCAACGGATCCAATGAGTGACCAAGTAGCACAAAGAGCCAATTTCAACAAAGAAAAATAGAAACCAAGTGGCATGAGAGTGGCATAGCAAAGAGCTTATTTCAACGTAGAAAACAAGTGACCAAAGGCCACGAGAGGGACATAGCGAAGAGCCGATTGCAAAGGAGCGAACGAACAACCAAGGAGCACGAGAGAGACATAAGAAGGCAACCATTAATCTCAAGAAGCAACACACATCAACCCCATCCAACTCCAAGAACACAGATCCGAAGGGTAATTTTATTCACATATGCCTCCCAGGACGAGCATGGCCAAAACATTACCGCTCATATGCTACCAAGTGGGGATGGAGAGAAGAAATTTGGTGACCCTAAAAATGACCCAAGGCCATTCTTCAGTTACACCTGAACAAAACAACTCAATTACCAACCCACCTTTCACACAAAAAGCCAACCCCTACCCATGACCAAAAAGTGGTTAACAGAACGACAGAGAAAAGTCACAAGAACGTGTACAAGGCATCTGGGCAGTCACAACTTAGCAAATTCGATAGGGTCGCCTTCAAACAAAATGACCCAACCCAAATTCATTTCATCGGGTGCCTAAAAAAAAAATGACCCAAGCCCAATGCATTTCATTGGGCACCCTCACATGATCTGACATGGCGTGCCCGAACGAACAAAGGCACAAGGGAGAAAATGGAAAACAGGTTGCACGAATATGCACAAGGCACTAGGGTGATCACAACTTAGCAAATTTGATGCGGCTTCCCTCAAACAAAACAACTCAAGCTGAACCCATTTCATCAGATGCCCTCACACGACATGATAGGGCGCACCCGAAAAATGAAGGCACAAGGGAGAAAATGGAAAATGGGCTGCATGAGTGTGCACAAGGCACTCGAGTGGTCACAACCTAGAAAATTTGATATGACCACCCTCAAACAAAACTACCTGCTCCCAACTTGTTTCATTGGGTTTCCTAACAGAGTGCGACACAACGCACCCAACCGAACGAAGGCATAAGAGAGAAAATGACAAACAAGTCGCAAAAACATGCACAAGGAACCCAGGTGATCACAACTTAGCAAATTTGATACCACTGCCATCAAACGAAACAACCCGACTTGAACGCATCTCATTTGGTGCCCTCACACGGCACGACACAGCGTGGTTGACCGAATGAAGGCTCAAGAGAGTAAATGAAAAATGGGCCACACGAACATGCACAAGGCATTTGGGCAGTCACAAATTATAAAATTTGATATGGCCACCCTCAAACAAAACGACCTGACTCGAACGTGTTTCATAGGGTGCCCTGAGATATCGTGACACGACCTACCCAACCAAATGAAGGCACAAGGGAGCAAATGGAAAATGGGCCACACAAATGAGAACAATGCACCCGGGCAGTCAAAAATTAGAAAATTTGATATGGCTTCCCTCAAATGAAATGACGTGACCTGAATGCATTTCATCGGGTGCCCTCATACGGCGCATTGGACCGAACAAAGGCACAAGGGATCAAATGAAAAAAGGGTCGCACAAATGTTCACAAGGTGCCCAAGCTGTCACAACTTATCAAATTTGACATGGGTGCCCTTAAACAAAATGACCAAACCCAAATTCGTTTCATCGGGCGTCCTCACACGACATGACACGAGGTGCCAGACCGAACGAAGGCACAAGGGAGAAAACAAAAAAAGGTCTAGATGAACATGCACAAGGCACTCAGGTGGTTACAAATTAGCTAATTTGATATGACTATGGTCAAACAAAATGACCTGACCCGAAAGCGCTTCATCGGGCACCCTCGCATCACGCGAGATAGTGCACCTGACCGAATTAAGGCACAGGGAGAAAATGGAAAATAGGCCACAAAAACGTGCATAAGGTACCTCAACAGTCAGAACTTAGCAAATTTGATATAGCTGCACTCAAATGAAAGGACCCAACCCAAACGCATTTCATCGAGCGCCCATGCACGGTGCAACACAACCCTTCCGACCGAACGAAGGCACAAGGGAGAAAATAGAAAAAGGTATGCACGAACATGCACTAGGCACTTGGGCAGTCATAAATTGGCAAATTTGATATGGCCACCCTCAAATGAAATGATCCAACCAAAACTCATTTCATCAGGCACTCTCAAATGAAACAACCAGACCTGAACGTGTTTCATCGGGCGCCCTCACACAGCATGACACGACACACCTGACCGAACAAAGGCACAAGGGAGAAAATGGAAAACGGGCTGCACAAATGTGCACAAGGCACCCGAGCAGTCACAACTTACCAAATTTGATACGGGCACCCTCAAACGAAATGACCTGACCCGAACACATTTCATCGGGCTCCTCACACGACGTGACATCACATGCCTGACTGAATAAAGGCACAAGGGAGAAAATGAAAAACGGGCTGCTGGAATGTGCATATGGCACTTAGGCGGTCACAACTTATAAAATTTGATACGACCACCTTCAAACAAAATGACACGACTTCAACGTGTTTCATTGGGCACCCTCACAAGATGCAACACAGTGCAATCAACCGAACGAAGGCACAAGGGAGAAAATAACAATTGTGCCACACGAATGCACACAATGCGCCCGAGCGGTCACAACTTAGAAAATTTTGTACGATCACCATCTGTTGAAGAGGTAAATCCCCTCTACGGGCAAAAATGATCCCTACTAGACTAGATCGGTTCTAGCAACAATCAAATCACACAATGACGTACGTTCCTAGTTACAAAATGACCAAGATGCGATAAGAAGCCTACCTCAAATCCCACACAGTTGTTGATGAATAAAATATGACGTTTCTTGTCCCTCTCTTGACAGATCATTATCCTTCCATTCAACACGTCTAGACACCTGTACATGTGCAAGGAAACAACAACACACAACATAAAATCTAAATCATGTAACCATATATCAGTCAGAGAGGATACAATTCATTGCATAAAGATATAAACACATGAATGGAACCATAATCAGATTCTCTTATATTATAAATAACAAAGGAGAGATTACAACCCAAATCTCTGACACTATGATCTTCCTTCGGTGGAGCTGACAGTGGAGTGTGTCTAAACAAAGCCCGTCAGGAATCTGGACGAAGCTCTCTCTCTTCGACTTGGCTCTCAAAGGTTACCCGAAATTAGTTTCCTTCCTACAACTTCAGCTAGCTTGCTAATGGAGAAGGAAAGATTTTGTGGATGGAGGAAGGGGAGTTGGGATCCCTATAATCATGGCATAGGCCCTATCTCTAAGGAAGCTTCGATGATAGGTGGAAAACCACTTCCTATACATGGAGATCCGGAGCCAAACCACCCAACTCCTTTTGATGACTCGTTCAGGAGTTTCTTGGAATCAAACTTCTGCCATTTATTTTTTTTAAACATCCCTTATTCAGATTGGCATGAGTGAGACACAGGGACAGAGCACCAGTCGGCATGCCCTCTATGGTGGATTTCCCCCATTGGCACGAGGGCTGAACTGGCTAGTCGAGCCAAGGCAAAAAGATCTGTTTTTAGGGTTTTTCAGAGGAAACTTTCTTCAAGAGAATGTTTGTCCTTATGCAAGGGGATGCCATGAAAGTGGTTTCAGGTCATGTCACTACTCACAAGTCATGAGAATATCCCTCCAATGTATGGGATGATGGATTGCAGGGACAGTGAAAAAATGTTTTGTAACAGATGCCCCCTAAAGCATGAGGCCCAAGAGAGAGGGAGGGGTGAAATGCTTTATGAGAACGCGCCCAACTGAAAACACTGCCATTGGAAAACCTGCATACAAGTACAAATAATATCTCAAATACATGATATGTGGTATGGGCGCAGCCATCCATAATAGAGTGTACAATAATCGGGATCCAAGGTATGGACACAACCATCCATAATAGAGTGTACAATAATCGGGATCCAAGGTATGGACGCAGCCATCCAGTAAAGAATTATCAACAAGTAGATTTAGATATGGTCGTAGCCATCCAATCAAATGAGTCATGTAACTAGTCATGATAATCCACAAAGAATCTGCAGCCTGGATTTCATTAGACAAAATCTAGGGTCTTGCGCTCCATCTCGACTCGAACAGAGTACAAGTTCGAGCATGTGAATAAGCGAGCTGAGGTCGAATATGCAGGAACATCATTTGATTACCAGCCAATAATGAAAGTCGTTAACAGACGCGAGAGGAACCACCAATAATGAGGATGACCCTCAAGGTATTATAGGTAAAATCCATAGAATGTGAACAGTGAGCTGGCGTCGAACACCCACAGAATCATCCGATCAAAGGCCAATAATTAAAATCTTGCGTCGAATGTGAAGAAACTTCCATTGAGGCATGCAGGCTCAAAGGTACCTGAAGGGAGTCTCTAGATTAGCTTCCTGGATAATGATATGAAGTTTACAGGAAGTGACCTTGATCGAAGGTGGGCCATAGTGTTTCCCACATCATCGACACGAGAGAGAGGAACATAATGTTTGTGAATCAGGATCAATAGAGAATCAGAGGGGGGTTGAGAACTATAGAGGCCAACTTCTCTTAAACATATCGGCGTCACGATAGTGGATTTGGCAGTATTTGACATCAAAGGATCTGAGGTCATGATGACGTGGCAAAGAGCAGATGAGCGATCAAAAAGGATTACCGAAACCCATGGAAGTAAGTGGAAAATGAGATGAGACGTCCCCAACCCGACATGAATGAAGACAAGTGCCATGTTCAAGAGCGACATACTACTGACATGACGGTGATACTGGTTCTTTTTTTCCCCACCATTTTTGGCAAGTACCCTAATTATTTTTGGAAACAAGCTTGAAGGGGATAGCATATGCTTGCAATATAAGTTTTTCCTTCTGACAAATCCAACCTAGTACATTTAACAAGCCCTAGGAAGGAGGAACTCAAGTAACGTCATTATGACGGAGTCCGATGTCATCAGGTTTTAACGAGTCTGACAAAGGAAGAACTCGACGTCTTTTCATGTTTAGAGAGTTTGAAAAGACAGCAGAAAAGAAAACTCCAATAGTCCCTTTTCATAGATAATCTTGCAGATCCGAAACGGTAGAAAACGATATCTGAGAGAACCTCCTAGCCACGATAGGCTAGGGTATTCCTTTTTCGTAAATCATCTATCCCAGCCCGAAAAAGGGGTAAACATATACTGGGAAAATGTCCTTTCGCAGCCAATTTTAACGAGCTCAAAACGACAAGCGACTCTACAATATTTTCATTTTTAGAGAGTCGGAAAAGAGTTGAAATATGACTCCAGTAGAGACTTTTTCGTGTCTTTACCGAGTCTGAAAAATTATAAAACATAACTCGTGTCATCATCCTAGTCGCGAAAAAACCTGTTGTTGCACAAAAAGCAAGCGTAAAACCCAATTTTTGACAAAATATGATAAAATATTAGAAAAATAAGATCCAAAACCTAATTTTATTTTGAAAAGTTATAAATATGCCAAATAGTAAAATCATATTTACTTTTTACTTTTTACCTCTTGTGTAGAGTGAAAGTGAGTTTTTTCCTGCAATCTTGTGGTGACGATTGTGGGTGATCCGGTGCATCATTCTGAATCCCGTCTTTTCCAGGTAAGAGGCACTTCCATTACCTATGTTTTACTCCATATTTCATATTTTTCCATCGTGATTTGGGATCCCTGAGGGGAGAATTTGAAAATTTAGGGCTCCTACAGTTGGCGCAGGTATGGACCACGAACCTGCGCCAATCAAGCTCTTTTTGCAAAGGGGTCGTGCTACTTGGCGCGACTGTCAACAAAACAATCGCGCCAACCATGCAACCTCATTTTCCACACAAATTTTATAAAAATTGAACCGATCAATATAATTTTTGAGTGCCCAAGGGATCTTATGATGTTCCTATGACCATTTTGATGTAGGTATAAAGCCACAATGGTGATTGAATGGAAGAAAAGGGAGCATAGTGAAGAGGATGAAATGTCAATGGGGAATGAGAAATGCATGAATGCTCTCCATGATAACGGTTTAAAGAAATTATTCCTGACACCATGTCTCAGGGCACAACCTGAATTGTTGCAATACTTCATCAGTATCTGGGATGAGAATGAAGAGAAGTTTAGGCTTTGAGATCAAGTGCTAGAGCTTGAAGTGTCCAATGTTTACTTCATCACTGGATTGTCTTGCAAATTTCTAGTTCCAATCATGACAGGTACTAGGCCTTCTGGCAAGAATATGTCAATGGTTATGGAGAGAGTGTGCCCAGGGGCACAAACAAGATCAGATACGGGTAAAGTTGACATTCATACTGTTCCTGATCTAGCACACAGAGTGGTGCTACATACCATAACGCAGGTTGCAGGGTCACAGGCGCCACATGAGGCTACCAAAACACAACTCCTCTTAGCGTTAGAGTGTATGAACCCCAAATTATTTGATAGGGCTATAGCTGTAACCATGAATATCAAATGGAAATTAACTAAGTGTAAAAGGGCCAAACTGAAGCAGTTTGGGTACAGGTCAGTTTTGGTATTGTTCATCATAGAACGGTTACCTATCTTCCAGGGCCAGGGGGCGATAGTCGCAGATCCACCTTTGAGAGAGCCACATATGGCTCAATGGGCAGCATTGATGCCTAGAGCAGGAGGGGGCCAGCAAATTTCATGGCAGCCTGAGTTGTTCGGATGTCTTTGGTGACAGTTGATCATCGTAGAGGACTGGCCCTATGCCAGTACTAATTTCACAGGAGACCCAGACCTTCCACTACCAGAAGGAGACAACTGGGATGAGGAGCTGGGTAATACTCTTTTTGATTTTGTGAATTTTATGATTTTTTTTTCGGGGATACATGCATGTTATAACAATTGGTCCTATATGTATGCATATGTTGGCCCAGAGAGGTCCACCGGGATGTCGCTGATCGCGTGGATGACCCCTCTCGCTTATGCCCCTGAAGGTGAGGGGGGCGAGGGGAATGAGATGGTTCAGAACTTAGAGGGAATCACCCATGGGATTCCTGATTATGCTCACCTAGCTTATGTCCCTATGGCTTATCAGAGGCACACCGTAGGGGTGCCTAGTCGCCTTCATCACTTACTGAGGCGATTGGTGCAGGCAGTAACATGCTACCATGAGCACCATGCTGATTAGTCGCCTAGGCTTTTCATATGCATATTTTTGAGAGATAGTTGTCTCCGGATATTATTAAAACAAACATGTATATTTTTGGATTTTATGTGATGCACACACACTACAAACATTTGAAATATATATATATATATATTTATGCATGGATATTTTTCACATATGATGATGTTTTTTACAAGTTACGTAAATGTTTATCTAATACCATGTTAGCTACTGCATCTGTTAACGCATTCGTGTGTCTGGGTACATGCTGATATGTGATGTATTCAAAATTTCTTTCCAGTAAACGAATATGTAGATATAGTCTTAGAATGGATGGGTTCCTAACTGAATAGTGATCATTGAGTTGTAACACTACAAGCTGTGAGTCTAGATATACAAGTAATGCATGAATACCAAGGTTAACGACCTCATTCAATAACTCCAAAATGGCACTATATTCCGTGACACTATTTGTAGCAAGCCCTAGACAAACACCTTGCAAATTGAATAACTCACCAATCGGATTGTAGATTACCCAGGCTGCCGAAGACAGATTCATGGTACTGGGGGAGGCATCCACGAAACTGACAAAAGGAGTAATAGACATCTACACAATCAGGAAGACCCAATCAGCAGAAATATGCTTACAAAGAACTCCACACCACACATGCACAAAAATGAAGAGATCACCTATGTACACACACTGCACAAGAATAATTCAAACGTAATACTTCTTTAGGTACAACCCATTCCTAGGCTATGCGAAAGGAATACCTTCATAATCGATTAGCTCATAGGCCCCATTTTTCAATACACGTTTAACGATATAGGGCCCATGCCACATGGGCTGGAATTTTCATGCACCAAGCTTATCATGTGCTTTATCATACAAGAGGACGAGGTCCCCTACGATAAAAGAGTGTAGAGAAACTGTTTTATCAAAATGAGATTTAAATCGCTTTTTCTGTGCCTCGATAACCAAAGTGTAATGAATAAATAATGTAGATAAATGATAAATTAGTTAATTAGTAATTAGGCTGAAAGGTCACGTCTGATAAGACATGACCTTTCGTGAAGAGGCACCTGCGTAGGTATATAAGCAGGCCTCATTTGTAACATTCAGGCAATTCATTCATCATACTTTCTAATATAATATTTGTATCCTCATGGATATTCGGATATTTCAAATATTCTGGAATATTTAACTTGAGAAGGAACTTTGTTCGCTTCATTTGGTATCGGAGTAGTTTGATTTTCTGGCCGCTCATGCGGCACAGAGCCACACTCTACAATCCAGGCCTTTGGCCATCGAAAATTCGCCAACATTGTTGCTGTTGTAGCGTTTCGCTACACCTTTGGAGTTTCTCCATTTGTTGATTTTTTCAGAGGCCTTTGGCCAGAACTAAAAAAATTGAACGAAAAAAAAGGAAAAAAAAAAGTACACATACGAACATACAAAGACAAGTTTTAAAACAATAATATATAAAAAAAAAAGAGATAAAAAAAAAGCAGAAAGGTTATTAAAAAAAGCAGGAAGGTTATAAAAAAAAGGATACGATTTGGAGAAACACAAAAGCCTCGGACCTGTAGAAAGTATAAATCAGTTCGGTCAAGAAAGATGTGCATAGGAGCAAGAGTTCACAACTGAAAGAGGGAATCGTTTAGCAGGTTTCATTTGAATTTTTTTTATAGATCTCGGCTCTCACCAAGTATCCAATCTGAAGCGGTTTTGTATTGGCAATTTGGAGGACGAATTTGAGTGGATGTTATGTGATTCTCGACCTAAGATTTCCTTAGTTCTCTGCAGCCTTGTTACTTATTAATTCATTCTCTGCGGCTAGGCACAGCAACTAAAATCTAAAGGAAAGGGCACATATCAGTAATTAATTTTAAATTTTTTTGCCCGAAATTTTTTAGATAAAACAAAAATTAATAGAAAAATCATTTAGTAAATTTCGAAATTAGTTGGTATCAGTCTTGTAGCTCGAGAAAGGTGATTCACTGGGAATCCCTTATTGCTGTTGATACCCATCAAAGCTTTGTGCGCAGCCAACCACAACAGCGAGCTGGATCGCATCCTAGAACGTCTGTTTCAAACTTTAGGCCAAAGCCACCACACCTCCATCCGACCACCATTCCAGCCGCCGCACTGTATGACCCATCTGCATGCCATATTGCCGCCGCCTATCGTAGAGCATTTCCCGCTATTCCGCCCAATCTGCGACAGCCCAAAAGTCTGTTGCTAGCCACAAATTTCTCTGTCTGCGCATTGTTCTTCCACTCGGCTATCTCTCTCCCTTTCTTACATTAAATCTGCAACCACTACCATCGTTACATTGTTTCCACCGTCACCTTGTGGAAGTCAAAAGTCGTGACTAAAACGTACAAGGTGTGACTTCTCATGAACATAAAATTCATATAATTAAAAAGTACAGATGTCACTTGTCAAAGGGTAAAAAGTGACGAGTTAGAAGTTTAAGGAAAAATTAAAGTGATTTATTTATTTTAAAAAATCAACGAATTTTCAAAAGAGTATTCCAGGATTAAAAAGTATTAAGTGAAGCAAGGGACTTATATATATTAAAAAAAAAAAAAAAAAATATTATTATATATATAGGAAAAGGAAGGTTATAAAGCTAAAAAAATAAAAGGAAGGGATCTAAATCTAGCGAAAGGACTTGAAAGATTATTTTATATATATAAAAAAAAGGGATCATAAAGAAGTACAAATTTATAAAAGGGAAGATTAATAATAAATAATAAATAAAAAGCTTTTAAAAGGAAAGGAAGCTTTAGAAAAAAAAAAAACTATTAAAGTAAAAGTAGAAGAAAAAAAAAAAGGTATTTGGAAGTTATTAAATATTTATAATCAAGGAAGTTTATAAGTTAAAAAGAGTGAATTTGAAGAATATTTATCTCAACAGGAAAAATGACATCTAATACAAAAATGAAGCGAACAAAGTTCCTTCTCAAGTCAAATATTCCAGAAGATTTGAAATATCCGAATATCCATGAGGATACAAATATTATATTAGAAAGTATGATGAATGAATTGCCTGAATGTTACAAATGAAGTCTGCTTATATACCTACGCAGGTGCCTCTTCACGAAAGGTCATGTCTTATCAGACGCGACCTTTCAGCCTAATTACTAATTAACTAATTTATCATTTATCTACATTATTTATTCATTACACAAAGCATCCAAGTGGCGAGTTTCATCTAGTATTTCCAAATATAGAAGATGTTCTTCCTTCGGGGAAGTTTCAGGAAGTAATTCCACAACCAAGTTCAGTGAAGGGATCTCACATTCAACCGGAAGAGTCACTTCCAGACCATACACGAACTGGAAAGGTGTGAATCCGGTCACGCTCTTTACTGATGTTTGGTAGGCCCAGAGAGCTAAGAACAATTGGAGATGCCAGTTGGATTTGTGAATACCAATTTTTCGTTGAAGCATCGTGACAAACACCTTGTTCACGGCCTCAACCTAGCTATTTTCCTGAGGGTAGTATGGCGTTGAGCTGTCGTGACGCAAGCCCAACTTTGATGTCAGCTCTGCCATCATGTAGTCCCTGAAATGAGTGCCATGATTGGTGACGATGGCTTGAGGAGTGCTGAAACGTGTGATCACATGGTTGAAAATTAATTGAGCGGCTATCTTACCATCGGCAGCTAATGTAGGCATCTCCTCGCTCCACTTGGTGAAGTAGTCCACGACAACGATGATATAAGCATTCCCCCCGCCCGAGTGAAGGTTACATGTCACAAAATAAATGCCCCATTTGGAAAAAGGGCCTATGGTAATGACAGGATGTAAAGGGAGGGGTGGCGCATGCATCTTGCGTTGAAATATCTGGCATGCATGACACTTTCTTACTACAACAATCCAGTCTTTAAATATAGACAGCCAAAAGTAACCCACACATAGAATCTTCTGGGTAGTAGCATAACTAGACATATGACTGCCACAGGCACCACTGTGACAATCATTCAGGACTTTCTCAGCCTCTTCCAAGGTCAAACATCGACGGAGCACAAAATAGACTCCAACACGATATAAGGTATCTACGACAATGTGATATGGTTGTGATTGATGCTGAACGTGATGTCGAGCATCCTTCGTCAACTCAAATCGGAAGGTATATTTCTGAAGGTACATGATGATGTCACCGTACCATGGATCATGAGTGTTGATCAGAAATAGGGTTTCATTGGGAGAGAGTAGGGGATCAGAGAGTAGGGGAACAAAGTCGGTAGGGAGAGAGTAGATAAGATCAACAAAAACTAGTGACTTCTTCGATTTGGTAGTGGTGAACTCCAAATCGAACTCCTGAAGGATCACAATCCATTTGGAGTACTTTCCCCCTAGCAATTGTCGAGACAAAATGTAACTCATGGGGTTGCAGTCAGAAATCATGGTTACCGTGCGCAATAGGATGTAATGGAAAAACCATTGAATGTCCTAGACCATGGCAAGCGCCAACTTCTCGATATGAGCATAACAAATTTCAGTATCGAGTAGATTCCAAGACAGATAATAAAACATGTGTTCATTTCCGTCGTCGTCATCCTATATCAAAACCATGGAAATTGTGCTGAATGCGACAGCCAAATAGAGGGTAAAGTCACAATGATAGTTGGGAGGACGTATTAATGGAGCGTTGGCAAGAAACGTCTTAAGTTTATCAAAGGATTGCTGAGAAATCTTGTCTCAATGGAAGGGAATGCCCTGTTTTAGAAGTTGCGTAAACCCTTTGGCCACTTCTTCATAGTTCAGGATAAAGCGACGTAAGAAAATTTCTTTTCCCTGAAGACTCTGAAGTTGATACAATGAGGATGGGGAGGTGAGATTAAAAATAGCCTTGACCTTGAGGGGGTCTAGGAAAATTCCGTCTTTAGAGACAATGAATTCTAAAAGACAACCAGAGTCAACGCAGAAGATGCACTTGTGAGGGTTAAGCCTAATGTTGTAACATCTGCAGCGGAGAAAAATCTAGCGGCGATGTTCAGGATTGTCTTCACGCCAGGCTGAATGAGCCAGAAGGTCATCCAGATATGGCTGAATAATATTTCGTATGTCGTGAAAGGCATAGGACATAGAACCCTGGAAGGTAGCCCCAACATTTTTCAAGCCAAACGGGAGCTTTTTGTAGGTGAAAGTGCCCCACGGATAGATGAAGGTGGTCTTATGCTGATTGGTGGGTAAAATATTAATTTGATTATAACCCAAGAAGCCATCCATAAGGGAATATATCTCACTCCCCACACATTCATCGATTATCTGATCTATAAAGGGGGTGGGATAGTTGTCCTTAGGACAAGCCCGATTGATGTCTCGGTAGTCAACACAGACCCAGATTGCACCCTACTTCTTAACTACAAGGACAATATTGGAAACCCATTATATCAGGGGGATGGGATATATGAAGCCCGCTTTAAGAAGTTTCTCAACTTCTGCTTTTATAGCAGGGGCTTTTCGACGATGCACCGGGCGCAGACATTGGCACACAGGCTTTGCACTAGGATAGGTGGGAATTTCATGCACGATGATACTGGCATCAATCCTAGGCATCTCTTCATAAGACCATGTGAAAACATCTCGGGATTCACAGAGAAGGCCAGTGTACACTTCAATCTCTTCAGGAGAACAAGTGACTCCAACGTGAATGTTCTTGACAACCCCCGGTTAAACGGAGATGTTGATATGCATTGTTTGGGTGATATTACTCATATTTCCTTCCAAAAGTAGCTCATGATTCAATATTTGCATCTGGAGAGGTGGAGAGTGAAACTGAGATGAAAAGCGCTCGAGACAATTAGACATTTCCCCCAAGCCAGGAATGAACGAGGAACGATGATTTCCATTTCTCTACGACAGATCTTCGAGAGACATAGTCTCCACGATATCTTCGTCAGACGGAAAGACTTCTCTCAAAGTATCGGGCGAATCTGCAACGCCGAGCCAAGGGGATTGAGAATAAACATCAAGAGCCATGCTCAAAGGATCATTTTCAACAGGAGGAGGATCTGATGTGGCAACGATTTCGCAATAATTGATTTCAACTGGAGTTAGAGGCATCGATTCTCCAAAAGAGGTCACCTTTTTAGGAGAAGGGATGATCCACGGGTCATCTGACCTATAGATCATGTTGACGTGAACAATGTTCGGTGGTGGCATGGGAAAAATACCCATGAGAATGGGGTCCTTGAAAAGGCCAGGTCCTACACTATCGGGGGGATTGGGAATTTGATCCATGTATGGCACGTTTTTCTCAGAGGATGAGGTGAATAAAGACAACTGATCGATAGTAATAATCTTGCCCTCATGTGGAAAATTCAAAAGCAAAAAGAGGGTGGATGGAACACATAGAATGGCATGGGTCTAGCTGCGACCAAGTAGAAGATTTTAGTTGAGCTTAGCATCAAAAACTTCTACTTCAACATTGACTGTCTTACCTTGTAATGTGATTGGTAAATTCACGAGAATGCCTAAGGGTTTTGATTCCCTTCCATTGAATTCCTTAAGGGAATTAGGAGATGAAGTGAGGGCTAGAGAGCTGATGGATTTCCAACAAGTAGATGACATAATGCAGGTAGAGGAACCTTTTTCCACAACGGCTCTATGAATATTGAGGTCGTTGATACCGACTTGTATAACAAGAGAAATCTGATGTGGAATTCAGGGGAAAAAATTCTCTAGATCAAAGGTGAGAAGACTAGAATCAATAGGATCAATTCCGCCGATGGCAGATAACAGAGCTTTCCGTTGAGATGGGAAACTTTGAAGCACTTTCAATGCAGACATTACGGAGGGTGCCTGTGCCAAATCCTCAACAATGTTGTAATGCTGAGCAACATGGGCATTTGGATTATAGGAATAATTTTGAAGAACACCTTTGGAAGGTGGCCGTACAACAGGTTCAACGCTGGGCTTCTCAATTTATAAAGGACCAGAGGCAAGCAGGGGAGATGGGCCATCAACGACTTCCTTCTTAGCTGCCTGGCATGATCTGGCATAATCCTTTGATCGAGTGGCAATAGAAACAGGTGCAACACCATTCATCATGAAAATTTGAGACCCAAACAATGTAGATGGTGAAGGTTTCTTGACCATATGGGTCTGCTGAGATGGAAAAGACTCCTTAAGAACTACTGTAGTTCCCTTAGATCCTTTAATAATTTTACTAGACTCGGATCGTCGAGGAAAATCTTTGGTGTAGTGGTTTTCATAAAAAATCAGGCAAGGGTACTTTGATTTTCATTGTGAACCATCATCAGCACATGTTTTGGAGGATTCTAGTTTCGGGCATCAGATTTGGATTTTCCTTTTCTCTTCTTCTTTCTTTTGGAAGCCTTGTCCATAGGACTCTCCTGAACGACATTGACCTCCGCGGTCTTGCTAGAATCTGGAGTAGCAGGAGCAGGAGAATTATTGGAAGAATTCAACTTCTGCCTCCCATTAGAATACTTACGAGAAGTCTGTAAAATGGAACCAATAACACCATCACCTGATGGGGTAGCTGGTGCTTTAGAGGTCCCTGGCCACGGGGCATCAGTCAAGATATAATATAACGTGCCAGAATGAGAGTACACTAAATCAAGGTATTGGGCACAAGCAATGACTTGTTCCTCGGTCACACATGCCCCCATAGCAATGTCCTGTGCAATCTTGTTGAAAAAGGAGGTAGTGAACCAGTGAGTTAGAAGCTGATCAGGAATATCCACCTTAATCAGACGACGACAACGTCTCCACTCATGAATATGATCTGATATATGAGTGGCTTTGTCTTGCTTTAGATATGTTAGGATATGTGTCCCGGCTTCATACCGAACTGGTAACTGGAAATATGTCTGGAACGTGATAGCTAGAGTATTGAAGTCTTGAAAAATACCATGAGGTAGTTCTATATACCATTTAGCAGCAGTGCCGGTAAGAGTGCGTTAGAAACGACGTAGATGGATCGAGTCATCCACCCAAGAGTTCGAAGAACACCACAAATGGTAAGTCATGACATGTGCCTGGGGGTCTTCTCCAAATTTTCCTTCAAATTTGGGACTATCACTAGGTACCCTTGTCGGAATCGAAGGCCAATAAGAATTATGAAGAATCAGATCATTGGTCAACTTAGATACATCTGGTAATTATAATGTAGCGAGGAAAGGTAGGTGAGGGTTAAAAGGCATGCCAGGCCCTCAATAAGGACCTGTACCTGTACTCCAACCTGGTTGATCATAACCCTGCCCCCATTGGTTCTGTCCTGGAGGATTCTGGCCATAGGGGGTATAAGCCGTATAATTGGGTTGATACAGTTGCTGAAAACCAGGATACGAGGGTTGATAACCAGGGTACTGACCCTGATTATATGTGGCCCCTGTTTGAGTAGTATATGGATTTGACTATGGAGTATAAGTATAACCCAACTGTTGAAGGTAATAACCAGAACCTTGGGGTGGGTTGTAAACCGGTCGAGACTAACCTTGAAGGTAATAGCTGCCTTCGGGTCGAATGGGTTGTTGGTAAGTGGGACCCTGCTGAGCCTGATAAGTTGGGCACACAGGCAGGTTCAGTTGTGGCATAAAATAGATCGGCTATTGAGCAGGGTTAACTGGTTGTGCAGGTTTTCCTTGTTGAACAAGTTGATCTGGATGTGTAGGCTATCTGGGTTGAACAGGTTGACCTGGATGAACAGGTTGTCCTGGTTGAACATGTTGACCTGGTTGATGAAGGACACCAGGCTACTGCGGCTGAGTATGTTGGCCTGATGGCGAAAGAGGGCCAGGTTGTGCCTGATAGCCAGGTTGACCTGTGATAGGACCATAAGATGGCTCTCGTTGTGCAACATTTGGACCAATTGGAAACTGATGTTGTTGAGGTTGCACCAATGGTTGAGAAGGATGGGTTTGACCCCCAAGATCGTACAACGGCCCAGGTTGATACCCCAGTTTCCCTGTGGGGCCTTAAGGTTGCACCGGCTGGACCATAAGGTGCAGCTACAGAGGTTGATCTTGAGGGTTGTAGGACTGCCCTTGTAGACCATACAACAATCCCTACTAGCCCGAAGGTTGTCCCTGTAAGGGTTTAACTTGCGGGTCATATAGATAACCAGGCTAGGCTAAAGGTTGACCCTGGAAGGGTTGTCCTTGTGGGTTAGAAGGTGGCCCAACCTAGGCAGATAGAAAATTGATAATATAATGATAAGCCTTAGGAGCTGGAAAATGAAGAGGGTTGCCCTGCTCATCATATTGATATGGAAATATGTAAATCGGGGTACCATCCGGTCCATAATGGGAAAAGTAAGGACGGTTGAGATATTGAGAGGACTGACCAACCTTGGAGTTTGACGGCTATAAAGACAACTGATATTCCTCAAAAGAAATGTTCTCAGGAATAACAGAAGCTATGTAAATGTCTTCAGGAACTGATGAGGTCCGAGCTGACTTAGTAGTAACAGTAGACATAGATGCAGCCACGCAGATAGTAGGTCTAATAGGTACTGATGTAACGAAAGGAGATGTCATGACAGGTGTCAATGGCGACATTCCTAACGAGGGAATAACCAGCCTCATGGACGGAGTCGATATTCCCATAGAGGAAAAAATGTCCATGACCTGACTTAAAGACCTATCTCCCGTTGGAAGCAAAGTACCAAGTGAAGACATAACAGAAGATTCGGGGATGCTTTCTGGAAAAATCTAGTAATCTTCACCAGATGTAGGAATTTCCTCACCAGGAGAAGGACTGGGTGAGTCCATATCTGACCCTGCCACAAGATCTTCTAAAAGACGACGGGGACTAGGAGGTATAATAGTAGCCAAGAAAGGCAATCCAGAAGTAAGAGGAGGGAAGTGTTCCCCTACTCCAAATCCAAAACAAGCGTTGGACAAGGGCCAATTGAAGTTAACTGGTCCACTAAAGGGAAGCTCAGATATAACCAGTCCCCCGTCGGGAAACTCGGATACAATAGGCTGCTGATGCTCAGCAGAGGAATAAGAGACCTCTGATGAATCGTCTGTGTAAGGACTACCAGTAGACTAAACTGAGGGTTATTCCACTGCGACAATAATGAAAAGAGGAAGAGATCAAAACAAAGACACACGGGAAAAACCAAGGCAAACAGCAACATGCTGAAAAATCAATCTCTAAATGGGCGTGTGATCGTAGGTGATTAATTTTACCACATTGAAACTGGAAAATTTTACTGTTTCATGTTTTAAGAGTCTAGAAATGAGTAAAAGATGACTCTATCTCTTTCAATTTGGAAACAAGTGTGAAAGGACAAGCGCTTGACGATGTTTTAAAATTTAATGAGTCAGAAAAGATCAAAATGACTACTCTGGTAATCTAGCAAGATGGGTGTACCAGATATCCATGAACTGCCATATACACCTTGGTTAAAAAATGAAAGAGAAATCAACCAAGGACATGACGTACATGCAGGTAATCTCCTCGAATGTTGTGTCTGGTGTATTATAGGTAAAAGGCGACAGACTAAGCTTCCTACAGATAAAGGATAGCAACCTAGTGGGGTCTCCCTTTATATACATGACAGTACGAGGAGCACAAGTCCGTACTAGTGCTGTCTAAAGCTAGATGGAGAATGACAACTTCTAGGTTTAATGATTCCAGAACACGTCACCAGCCTAGACCTCTAGATATTTCGTTAATGTTTCAATGTTGCCTTAGGTTAATTGAATAAATTTTATAGTTGATCTTCGATTTATGTTTCAATTTCAGGCCCTATCGAATGTTGGATCTCCAAAAATCCTCTAAATGCACACTACATACCACAATATATCAGTTTTTTCAATGAGGAGCTAACTACAGGAAGGTTGAGAGCTTTTCAAATAACAAAAAAATGATCACAAAAACATCCAATACTGTTTCTAATGCAAGCTAATGAAACTAAAAAAATTTCTCTTAGAGTTATATAACACTAATAATGCGGAAAATCTTTCAATTTTCACTAGACTAATCAAAATACAAACAAATGTTTTTGTATTTTTCAATGTTTTAGAGAAAATGCACCAAACGAATGAAAAAAGTAACGAATAACCAATTCAAGAAATGAAAGTGAAAGAGCTTAAACAAACAAGTTCACTCAATGCAAACACACACAATCAAGACCCAAACTGATGGAGAAATCCCTCAAATCAAAGAATAATCTCAAAAAGACTCACACAAATCGTGTAATCTAGGCTTGGAATGAGACAAAGTGAAACTTGAATGAAAGAGAGAACAATTGCTCAACTAACGCAATGATACAATGGAATTCAGTAAAACAAATGCAAAGAAGGGAAAACAAATTCGACCGGAAAAGCAAGGACCAAAAACTCCCATGGGAGGCTCAGTACACTATAGCACCTAGAAGCCCTAAGGCTAGAATGCAAAACTTATGGTAAAGGGTAAACAACTGGAGGGCAAGGGCCAAACACAATCAACAAAGACATCAAGGCACTCAATCATCAGAAAAATTACACTAGGACCAAAAAGCAAGCTCAAAGGGTTCAAACATAAGAAAACCCTAACACCAAATAGAGTTGGCGTGAATGTTTGGCTGTAATTTGCACCAAAACAGTGTTGGCGCATGGGCCTAACTAGCAACAGGCGTCAGTTGGTGCGAATGTCAAGCGATAAACCGCGCCAATTGAGTTTACTATGGGAATAATGAAGAAGAGAAAACAGAGAGTGGATCACATCTTCTGGGGGCTGAACAGGGGTTCGACACCAAAGGAGGCAAAGCAGAAGAGAAAATAAATGAATCGAAAGCCAAAAAAACCAAAAGAAGAGAGACTAACTCCAATTAACTCTCCCCAGTGGAGTCACCAGTTTTTTGAAGAGGTAAATCCCCTCTGTGGATAGAGGCAATCCCTACTAGCCCAGATCGGATCTAGCAATAATCAAGTCATGCAATGACACAGGTTACAAAAAGACAAGATGCGATAAGAAGCCTACCTCAAATCCCACGCAGTTGTTGATGAAGAAAAGATGAAGTTTATCGTCCCTCACTTGATAGATCACGATCCTTCTGTTCGACATGTCTAGACACATATACACATGCAAGGAAACAACAACACACAATGTAAAAAATAAAGCATGTAACCAAATATCAGTCAGAGAGGATATAATTCATTGCATAAAGAGATAAACACATGAATGGAACCATAATCAGATTCTCTTATATTATAAATAACAAAGGAAAGATTACAACCCAAAGCTCTAACACTATGATCTTCCTTCAGCAGAGCTGACAGTGGAGCGTGTCTCAGCAAAGCCCATTGGGAATCTGGATGAAGCTCTCTCTCTTCGGCTTGGCTCTCAAAGCTTACCTGGCTATAGTTTCCTTCCTACAAGTTTAGCTAGCTTGCTAATGGAGAAGGAAAGCTTTTATAGATGGAGGAAGGGGAGTTATGATCCCTATAATCATGGGATAGGCCCTATCTCTAAGAAAGATTCCATGATAGGTGGAAAACCACTTCTATACATGGAGATCTAGAGCCAAACCACCCAACTCCTTTTTATGACTCGTTCAGGAATCTATTGGAATAAAACTTCTGCCATTTATTTTTTAAAAACATCCCCTATTAAAATTCGTGCAAGTGATACATAGGTACAGAGTGCCAGTTGGTGCGCCCTCTATGGTGGATTTCCCCCATTGGCGTGAGGGCTGAACTGGCTAGTCGCGCCAAAGAAAAAAGATATGTTTTTAGGGTTTTCTATAGGAAACTTTATTTAGGGGAATGTTTATCCTTATGCAAGGGGATGCCATGAAAGTGGTTTCATGTCATGTCACTACTCACAGGTCACGGGAATAGCCCTCCAATGTACGGGATGAGGGATTGCAAAGACAGTGAAAAAATTCGATGTAACACCATCAAATGAAACGATCCAACCTGAATGTGTTTCATCAGGCACCCTCGCATGACGTGACATAATGTGCCTAACTGAACGAAGGCACAGCGGTGTTACACAGTATTTTGTCACCGTCCCTGCAATCCCTCGTCCCGCACATTGGAGGACTATTCCCATGACCTGTGAACAGTAAAATGTCCTAAAAACACCTTCATGGCATCCTCTTGCATAAGGACAAATATTATTTTGAATAATATTTCCTCTGAAAATCCCTAAAAATAGATCTTTTAGCCTTGGCGCAACTAACCAGTTCATCCCTCGTGCCAATGGGGGAAATCCATACTAGATGGTGCACCAACTGGCACTGTTTCCCTATGTTTCCCTCGCACCAAGCTTATTAAGGGATTTTAAAAAAAAATAAAAGGTGGAAGTTTGATTCTAACAAACTCAAGAATGAATCATCAAAAGGATTTGAGTGGTTTGGCTCCGGATCTCCATGTATAGGAAGTGGTTTTCCACCTATCATGGAACCTTCCTAAGAGATAGGGCCTATCCCATGATTATAGGGATCCCAACTTCCTTTCCTCCATCTATAAAATATTTCCCTCTCCATTAGCAAGATAAATGAACTTGTAGGAAGGAAACTATATCCAGGAAACTATTGAGAGCCAACAGAATCCCATAAGAGAGAGAGCTTCATCCAAATTTCCGACAAGCTTTGTTGAGACATGCTCCGCTGCAAGCCACGCTAAAGGAAGATGATAGCATTAGAGCATTTGGTTGTAATCTCCCTTTTGTCATTTATAATATAAGCGACTCTGATTTTGGTTCCATTCATATGTTCATTTCTTTACGTAATGCAATGAATTATATCCTCTCTGATTGATATACAGTTACATGCTTTAAATTTTATGTTTTATGTCGTTGTTTCTTTGCATGTGTACAGGTATTTTAACGTGTTGAATGAAAGGATTGTGATTTTTCAAGCGAGGGATGGGAAACATCATTTTTTCTCCAACAACAACAGCGTGGGATTTGAGGTAGGCTACTCATCGCGATCTTTGTCTTTTTTTAACTAGGAACTAACATCATTGCATGACTTGATTGTTGCTAGACCCTATCTGGGCTAGTGGGATCACCTTTATCCGTAGAGGGTATTTACCTCGCTAGAAAAGGGAGAAAATGGAAAATGAGCCATGCGAATGTGCACAAGGCACCCGGGGGGTCACATATTACTAAATTTGATACGGCCGCCCTCAAATGAAACTACCCGACTCTAACGTGTTTCATCGGGCGCCCTCAAATGAAACTAACCGACCAGAATGTGTTTCATCAAGCACCCTCACACAATGCGACACGATGTGCCTAACCGAACGAAGGCACAAGGGAGAAAACAGAAAACATGCTACATGAATGTGCACAAGGCACCCGGACGGTCACACCTTATACAATTTGATACGACCTCCCTCAAACGAAATGACCCGATCCGAATGCATTTCATTGAGCACCATCAAATGGCGCAACACAACTCACCCAACTAAGTGAAGGCACAAGGGAAAAATAGAAAATGAGCCAAATGAACATGCACAAGGCACCTGGGCGGTCATAACTCAGCAAATCTTATACGGCCGCCCTCAAACGAAATGACCCAACTCGCACATGTTTCATCGGGTGCCCCTACAAGATGCGCCCGACCAAACGAAGGTGTTATCACTATAAATTTTTCAATATTGTTTTTAATAGGATCATCATAAGATTCACCTTGTCTCATTAGGTTAGATCATTCATTTGATGAGAAATTCACTTGATCATGTTTATTATTGGTCATAAACACTTCATTAGTCTTTTCATTAGGGTCATATCTAGAATAATCCACCTTGGGTTCACTTGGATAGTCATAAAATTTAAATAAAGAGCCACTTGTCTAGTTTTTCACATTTTCGTAGTGAATAGAGTGCAAAATAGGCAGATTTCGCTATGAAACTACCTAACAATTTCGTAGCGAATCTGAGGATTTCTCTGTTTTTTTACTTTTTGAGCAGTGAACTTCAAGGGCAGTTTCTGGCCAAATAGATAATCATTTGAAGAAAATGAGAGGCGTTATTGTGAAGAATAGATCAAATAACATTAACCTCTTTCACTTTTCTCAAAGGTACTACAAATTTGGATATTTAGAGATGTATTTCGGCTCTATTTTCATAATGTTTTTCTTTCCTATTTGACACATGTTTTTCAAATGCACTTCCCGGACACTTGGAGATGTTTTTCAAACAACCAAGAGAGTTTTTTATTCAGAAAAAACCGACCTACAAAAAAATCCTTCAGTTTTGTAACAACTATCAAGGATATGGAGTTAGGAGCTCATCTCTGAATGCTATTTGTTCAAAAAAACAATCATTTTATTGGTAAATAAACTTGCTAAAGGTGAAAAAGATGATTTTTGAAGAGGGTAAGAGAAATTTTGAACCAATTTTATCTTTTCATCTTTAATAATATCAATTTTTCATACCTACAGGTGAAATTTTGAAGAAAAGGGGATGATTTTGAATTTTCTCCATAATTAGGTAGTTTCATAATGAGTTCCAGGCTTGAAGGCCAACCAACACTACTAAATTTCTGAAGAATGCCTTTTTTCTTTAAATTCAGTTCTATGGATATCCGAGGATGGAAAAGAATTTTATTTAGCTCATTATCCCCAAGGAATATACTCAAATAGTTAGAAAGGTCAAAGGTTATGAAAATAGTGGATTTTGGAGTTTGCTACGAAATGAGTTCTACAAAATTTTTTGTACATGACTATTTTAGCAAGCAACTTCAAGTTTGATTTATGACCAAATGAAAAAGGATTTTGGAAATACGAAAGAGGTTTGTTCTCATCACAGACCCTTATACAAAAACCTCTCTTGGTTTCTATAAATCCATTAGGGTTTCTAAATTATACACTCATCTTTCAAGCCTATTTTTCTGAATTTTCAGTAACCAAATTTGTGAAAAAAATGTAAAATTAGACTTGGAGGAGGTCCAACTCAGCATCCACGTGGCATAATGACACATCAATAGTATAGTGCACTCAGAAAATTAGTTTTTTGTAGTTTATAAGGGTTATTAAATTGATTTTGTGAACTATTAATGAAATTAGAGACGTTTTTGTCTTAAAACTCTGCAAAACAGAAATATCCCTGTTAGGGTCCTGTGATTTAGTAGATTGGTAGACCAAATGCACAGGGTAACATCAAAATAGTCTTTGGATTCCTAGGACCTATCCTTCCTGGACTAATATAGGGCTTTCTCTATGTTGTGCAAAGGATGTAAACTTGTTCGATTTAGATGGTTGATTTTAGGCTAGTTATTAAGTTTAGGGTTTGTTTGTTTGTTTGGTTGGGTAAGATGATTAAGTAGGATAGGTGGAATGAGAGCTTATCAAACATTGGGCTATGGATTCTATGAAGTCATTGATATATCAATAGTGAATTGGGTACATCACAGGGAAAATCTAGTGTAGTCAATGGATCTTTAAAGTTTATGGGTGAAGTGAGCTGGACATTAAGTTTGGGAAACAAGGTAGGGAAAAGGGCAGTTAAGAATCCTTTGTCAAATACCTATGAAAAAGAAGGTCTTACATACTGATAAGAAAGATAGTAATCATGATATAGGCCACACCATTTACTCAATGAAAATACTTAAACCAATAAACATTACAGGTACACAATTCCAATGAAGTATAGAAGGCAAGAAACTCATTTAAGTTCTAGTGATTCCACCTTCAAGCTTTAGAAAACATTTAAGATCACAAATTACTTTAATCCATTAAGAGGGAACTCCTAAACATCATAAATCAAGTTATAAATAATTTTTAGACAAACTGATAAGCATGTACAAAGGGCAAGATCGAAACAAGACCTCTTTGGCTTAACCAAACAATCAATACATGAAAGAGAGATTTCAAGACAGAGTTTAGATGGCATCAAATAAGCAGTGCTTACCATGAATCATATTTTTAAAGTAGCATATAGATAAACTGATGAAATGAAAAATCGTAGGTGGGCCTAAGGAGCAACTAATAATTCCTTAAACTAACCCAGCATAGGAAAACATAAAGATAATAGCAAACAGGAGGCCTAAGGTGCCTCAAACAACATTTCTCAACCTATACTTTTCTGAGCTATTGCAACATAGAAATATGGAGATATGATAAACAAGAAAAACATGAAAAAATTAGAGACACATCACCATTAATCAACCTCAAGGATCCTATAAGAAAGCCTTCATCATCATCAATCAAGGCAAATCATCCACAAGCTCCACAACACAAAAATGCTCTTCAACCTCAAAGTACCACATATTTCTCTCAAAACTCATCAAATGCCAACATTTACAATGAATCCTCATGCTATATATAACAATCAAGGAGGAGAAAATCTTAATAGAGTATCTAGAAGTCTATTTGCTAAGTAGAAGTATCTCTATTGTCCTTGAGGCCTTGCAAGGCCCAAGGCAGAAAATATCTAAAATAAATATCTTTTCGGCCATTTGTAGCAAAGAAATTGACCTTTAGACTCTGAAAATCCTCCTAAAACTTTCCAAATGCACATTTTTACTTTTCAACCAGAGGAGCATAGCAATGTGTTTTTAAAATGAAATTTCATGCCAAGGGTGCAACATAGGAACAGGAAAAATGGGCCTTCTTACAATAGTGTTTTCAAGGCCTTCCCGATGTCGGAAAAGTCTCCGTGATGGCTTGTTGGAAAGCCATTGACGTATAATTCCCAGATCTACCCTTATTTCTCTAATATGAACTATACAACCTATTCAAAAATTTACAATTCCAAGGCTTGTAGGAGCGCAATTCATGTCCTGAAAACTTAGGCAAAATGATGAAAAAATGGGTGTTTTTTACCCTTTTGGAGGACCAAAAAAAATCCAATTGATCTGAAACTTTGCGAGCATGTTATATGAGTGATGAGGAACCTAAAAAATCAAGTCTTTATTCTTTAATATTCTCTTAAAAAGAGCGTAGCACCAGGTGTGTTGCGCTCCTAGCCTCAAATTTTCCAAAAAACAAAAACTTGTCAAAATTCTCCCAAATTTGGTGGATAATTCCTTCATCGGGTTTGGGAGACCTATAGAAAATATTGAGGCAATATTACAAGGTTTAATTTTTATTTTCCTCTTTTTAGTGTTTTTAATTTGAATGAGGGCCTGTTTGATATGCCAATGAAAAAATGTGTGATGGTAGTCTTGTTGGTGTCTTTATCATGGCTGTGGTCTTCATTTTCATTATCATCCTTCCCACTTTATTTACTGTCAGTATGAATTCTCTTTGTGTTTCCTTCACTTTGATTATCATTATTGGTGACCTTAAGACTGCTTTTCTCCTCATTAATGATCCCTGCATGTGTTTCTTCTTTATTTTGTTTTTGAATACCTTCTTGAGAGGCACTTTCATTTTCTCCCATGCTAGCATCACTGCCCTAATCTTCATCATTGTCATCCTCTTCCATGTCTTCTACATTGTTATCCTCTATGTTTGCAACATTATCATTTACAGTGTCATTTTATTTTTTGTCATGGTTAGAGGTGTCTTCATCACTGTTTGGTGCATTTTTACCCTCTTGGCTACCTTTTGAGTTCATGGGATCACTGTTGTCACTATTGTTAGGACTATTAGTCATTAGGTTTTCTTGACTACTTTCATGACCGTCATTAGTACTTTCACTGCTTATCCCACTGTCTTCATTTTTTGGCTCATAAAAATCTGCCTCTGTTTCTTGGCTGTCATTTGTTTCTTCCTTTTCATCTAGCTCGCTGCCATTGTTTTTAGAATTTGTCTCTTCATCATGGCTTGCATCTTGATCACTATCATGATCTTCTTCATTTTCTATTGTGTCATATTCTCCACTATCTAGCTCACTGTCTTCATCTTTAAAATATTCCTCTGTCTCTGTATCTCCAATGTTATCCTCCTCATCATTTGCTTCTTCATGAATTTTCATTTTCTACTTCATCATGTGTTTCTTCTTCCTCACTTGTTCCTCCTAGCAGAAGAAAAAGTAAAAGCACGCAACACTTCACCAGTCAGGTGGCTGAACACACAGTGCCATGAAGGGATGCACGTATTGTTTGCAGGGATGCATGCACAGTCTGCAAGGCTACACACACATTCGGCAAGGCTACATGCACATTCAGCAAGGCTACGAACATAGTCGGCAAGGCTGCATGCACAGTCTGCAAGGCTGGATGCACAGTTGGCGAGGCTGCACACATAGTTGGAAAGTTTGCATTCACAGTCGGCAAGGCTACACGCACAATCAGTAATGTTTCATGCATAGTTGGAAAGGCTACACTTGAAATATTAGGCTCCCTTATACTGATACTCTTTACAATTTGTCACTTATATGTAGTGAAAACCCCTTTTATCTTGGCAACCCTTTGATGCTTGTAAACAACAACTCCTTCAAAATCTCCCTGTGCTATCATTATGGAGTTCACCTCACCATTTCCCTCTTTGATTAGCAATTTCTCAGAAACTTTATGCATTTATGTGCAATGAGGTGGAGGAAGGTAAATGAAATGGTAGCTTTTGCAAGTGAAAGGAATGAATGAATGAAAGGAATAGATGTGGTTAGATGAATGAAAAATTTTCAATTAGTGAAATGAATCATGTTTTACTGATAATATGTATAGGGAGATGAAGTAAGCATAGAGGCAGTTATTTCAAGTCCAAGCCTAGTGTTCTTCTTATGCTATCAACTTCTTTCCACTAAATGATGACAAAATGCTTAAAAATGTGTTTAGGGCATTCAATTACCTCTATCAGAGCTTTAGAAAACCTTAGAGGAAACTGGAAAAGGGATATGAAGTTTTATAAGGAGTCAATTTTCTTAGGAAGCCCTCCTGGCCAAGGGCGCAACTCCACTTCCCAGGAGTACAATGCCATGTGTAATTTATATGAGAAAAATTTCCAGGAGGGTAGCACCAACTCCTGAGCGTGCACCGCCATTTTGCAGAGGCCATTTGGAGGCCTTCCCAGTGTCAGAATTGGGTGTGTGATAGCTCGTTGGAAATCCTAAACTGTATAATTTCCAAATATACCATTTTTTTCCTGATTGAAGTTGATTTACCTTGTGAAAATTTTATTTTCCCAATACTGGTAGAAAAGTGTTGAGTGATGGTGTAGAAATGCAGAGTGCTGGTGAAGACAACTTTTGGAGGCCTTCCGTAACTCCAAATCGAGCTCAAGATATCTCATTGGAAATATATTCAACTCTAGATATAATTTTACTCATCAAGAAAGTCATTTGGACACTTCAACTATGAGAAAACCTGATTTTCCCAAGGTCACTCCATGAGTGGAGAAATTCTCCCGTGACATCTGTATTTTTGAAAATTCTCCCAAACCATGATACTTTTGTAAAAAATGAAGGATTTTCTTCTTCTTGGCCCTATTATGGACAAAAAAATCTCTCACTTTTTCCAAATTCATCTCTGTTTGGTCAGAAACATATTTTTAAGAAAAACTGGCCCTAGGTGTGGCAAATGACTTGGCCCTTGGAATGAATTCTTGGAAAATTATGGAGGCCTGATTTTTATGAGCTTGGTATGGATTTATGTTTGTTGAAATTATATATCATATGAATCCTTTTCTCCTATGCGTCCTTTCCATAGAAAACCCTACCTTGGTTGGAAGATGAAATTAGGGTTTGGTGTAGGGAATTTAGGACTGCCTTGTAGAGGGAGGGGAATGAAGGGGTTAATGGTTGTCTAAATTCTTGGGAAATTTTTTGGGAATATGGATAGGTGTTATAGAGTATGGGAAAGTGGAATTTCAAGAATTGAGTGAGGGGAAGGGGTCCAAATGGGAAAAACATAGGCATAGTCTCAAAAAGTGTCAAATTGTAGCAATATGATAGGTTATGTAGAAAAATGATGATTTTGAGGGATAGGAGTGATGGGAAGTTTTTATGAAGGTATATTAAGGATAGGAGGATGTGTAGGAGCATCAGGATACAAGCCTTGTTGATTTTTTAACCATGGAGGTCATGAAACCAAGAAAAATGCCCTAAAAAACCCTAGGTGGATAATGGAGGAGTTAGGCAAAACAAAATAGAGGGTTGAGGCCAAAGGTGGGAAAACATAGTGACAATGAGTGGAATAAGCCCATGATGATTTTTCTGGGAATGGTGGGCTGATCATGGCATGATAGGATAGAGAAATAGTGAAAAAAATTATCCTAAGGATAATGAAGGCAGTGATATTTCTAAAACTCACAATGTTCATGAATTTTGTTTTTAGAAATCTAGGGTAAGTATTTAGTCATCTACAAAAAACATAATTTACTGATGACTAAAAATCCCTATTAAGTCTCCAAATTGATGGAATCATGTTTGAAATAGTTAATTGAGGTGTGAATTCAAGGTGATAAAGGTGGAAAATCATTTGTATGAGTCCTCAATCTATAAATGAGAGAATTTTAGAGTTAGAAAAGGTTGGGAAATGGTTACTTGACACTATCACCATTGTAATCTCTTTCTATTAGTAATATATAGTTTTAGCAACCTATTTCAAACATGAGATTATTCTCTGTATTCTTATGTATGTTTCTTCTATCAGTCTCTTATTTTCTCTCAAGTTTTGTAATTGTATAATCACTTCGAATTCATTATTAAATGCTCCAACTTCCTTTATACACCCAGTCTATTGTTTTATCATGTTTTATTAGTTTTCATATGTATAGTCACTTGGAATTCCTAGTGACATGCTCCAACTTCCTGTATGGATATAGCTTGTTGTTTTATCCTTCATGTATGGTTTAATAAGAATAACATTGCCTCAACTTCCATGAGATAAGTTGAATTGTGACTTAGTTTTCATATTGACTCCATGCCCAATGGTAGTTACTGGTTTACATCTTTCACCTATACAAAAACGTCACATTCAATCCAATTTAGAGTTAGCTATCTGCTTTCAATTTATTCAATGAATATCCTTTATCATTTTTAGAGAACCCTCTAAAACTAGAAACGTTGATTTCCATTTACAAGTTGGCTTGAAATAGTTACTCCAAGTTGACAATTGAAGTAGCCCGACAGGAACTCAATTTGGTGATAACAGAAGGCACAAGGGAGAAAATGATAAACGAGCTGCACTAGCATGCACACAGTACCCAGGTGGTCACAACTTGGTAAATTTGATACAGCCTCCCTCAAATGAAATTACCCGACCTAAACATGTTTCATCAAGCACCCTGACATGGAGCGACACGATCCGCTCGACTGAATAAAGGCACAAGGGAGCAAAGGGAAAATGGGCTGCATGAATGTGCACAAGGCATCCGGGAGGTCACAACTTAGCAAATTTGAAACGGACACCCTCAAATAAAACAACGTTACCCGAGTGCGTTTCATCAGGCGCCATCAAACGAAACAACGTGACCCGAAAGTGTTTCATAAAGCGCCCTAAAAAAAAATGATCCAACCAAAATGCATTTCATCGGGCACCCTCACATGACGCAACATGACGCGCCTGACCGAATGAAATCACAAGGGAGAAAATGATAAATGGTCCACATGAACGTGCACAAGGCACCCGGGTGGTCACAACTTAGAAAATTTGATACGACCACCCTCAAATGAAGCGACTTGACCCGAACACGTTTCATCGGGTGCCCTCCCATGGCGTTTTTAGGGTATTATAATAATAGGGTTCATAAATTTTGAATTGGCTTTGATAATATTGTAAATATGTACATACCTTGCTTTCTGCAAGTTGTTTTCCCATATTTTGAAAAAAATGAAAAATAATAAAAAAGCCAAAAAAAGGGTAAAAGGTCATAAAAGAAAGATCAAGGGAATTAGAAAAATATAAACCCAAAAAGAAAAGAAATAAGACCTGAAAGTGAGCAAGTCCAAATGCCACTACTTTTAATATTACTGCAAAAATAATGATTATGTACAGAGTGTCAATAAATGCCATAATCCATGATCAGTTAACAGTTCAATATTAAATTTTCATGTTTCAATTTCATGTTTTAGATATTGAATAAAGATTTTTCAAATATTTTAAACTTCCCAAATTGGTAGATAGGTAGAGAATAAGGAGGAGCTGAAAAGTTTAATCTGAGCCCTCGGATGAAATAAGGTAGATCTAGATAGTTTTATGCTTTGAAAGAAAATGTTTTAAGGTTGCAAGTTTAAATGCACCTAAAAAATGAAGAAAAAATGTTAGAAATAAAGTTGGATGGGTATAAAGCAGTTGAAAAATCAAGTAATAAAGCATCAACGGGAAAAATCACTAAAAATTCCCCTCCACTATAAGTATTCAATATTCTAAAATATCAGTCAAATAGGCTCAGAGAATTTCTCTGACTTTTGTTGGGACCGGACCCAAGACTCGATGACTGATGAGTTCAAAATATTGAATTCCTACCTTAAACCCTCATTCATCAACATTTACCCTTCATTCATACATCAAAACCCCCTTTTCCTAAGTATGCACATTCTTACTTAGTAAAATTGTAACCCTAAAATAATTAACTCCATCCCTTCAAAAAGCATTCAAAAAACCCCAAAATACACTTTGTCCTAAGTTAAAGTGTAAAATATTAAAAAAGACAACACTGGTTTGCTTTGTCTATCATATACACTTTACTTAGTGATAACATGTGTTTTCTTTTACATTTCACTACCCTTTCATATTGACTTTTAATCTATTTTTATTAAATCCCTTAAAATACCCTCCCATATTTATTAATTCCATTATATCTAAATAACCCCCAAAAAACCCACTATTTTAATGTTTAGACCAAATTATATTATCCCCACGTGCATAAATAAAAACCCCGACTATAAGCCCTTTGGTCTAAACTTATAATTATTTGAAATACCCTACCCCTATAGTTTTAAAAACCATTCAAATGGTTAAAAAATATATAATATAATAAATCATGTCCACATATGTTTTATTGAAACATATTTATAAATGTTTTAAATAAAATACATTACATTACATCCCCTCGCCTATATTTTTATAACCCATGGTTTTTCAATCAAGTAAATGTCAATTGATAAAGTTCAAAATCCCGCCGCATAATCACCCCAGTCCCACCCCTAATCTAGTGCAATTCTCAAGATAATCTCAGCCATTTTCTCGTGAACTCCAAATTCGATGGCACAGATTTGATATCGCGTGAAAAATATGCACGTTAACCCAACCACCAAACCCATGCGAAATGGATGGTTTCACAATTCTCTCTCTCCTCCACGTGCCTTCCAATCATTGGATGATGTGGGTTAATGTAATATTCCTTTTTCAGAAACATTGTCAATCGATAAGAAAATCTATTCCAAAGATAAAATGAAGGGGCATTTACTGGATTTGTCACCTTCATGAAGAAGGATGAGCTCTAAAGGCTACCTGGCCCACTATCAGACTTTGTCTATAGAATGATTGTCAAAGGAAAATATCCCCAATAGGGAAATACAACAAGATTGGGAATCTCTTAAGATAACCCCAACATTGAAGCTATAGCAATTACAAATAAATAAAATGGTAAATAGCAGTGAATCATATACAAATGAAATGCTAGAGAACTCAATGGTAATCACATTAGATCATAGCAACAATAAAATATACAACTCCTTGAGGAAATGATCACTAAAGCAAGGCATTAGAAGCCTCAAGAAACCTGTACATGTAAATATGAAATACATAGCTGCATAAATAAAGCCCTGGACCATGACTGCACAGTTATAGGAGGAACTACTGCATAAATGATATAAATAAAAATGATATAGCAATATGGGCTCAAATAATAAGAAGGAGAAAGATCTCAACCGCTGAAAATACATAACATCAATCCTCTAAAAGGATTGGCTGGAATCTATACAGAAATGGCATTTTGCAGAAATGTCGAAGTTGCTGGGCAGCACAAAATCAAGAGCTGGAAATACATTGAGAAGGCTGAAGTGTCTACAACAACTAAAGAATCCTCCTCCAATGGAAATCTGAAGTGAAAGGCGGATCCTTTCACACAAGACTTCTCCTCCAAATGGATGTCAATACCTCACAGCAAATAATCACCCATGAGAATGTTGTCTAAGAGAGGGACTGCGCTGACTCTGATGGAAAGTGGTTGGCCTGATGCCAAATATTGTGGGATATGCTCAAGAACCACCATTTCTGATCTCCCAATGAATAGAACTTCTCTCCACTGAAAAACAAGCTCCGGATGGTGTGCGGAAACCTCCCCAACAACGCCCAACAACACTGCACAATGTCTGATGTAGAAACTGTGTTGATGTAGACAGCTAAATCTATGGCCTGAATTCCTAAATATGGGGAATGAAGTGCAATCCTTCATGATTTACTCAAGAAGTAAAGTAAATCCTCAACAAGACTCCCTCGTGCCCGAAGGCACTACAGCTCTATTGAACAGCAAGAGGCAGCAACAAGTCTCCAAGACTTGGATGTGACAATGATCAAAGATAATCTCAATGGCTGCCTTGCTCTTCTTTTAAACAATGAGACTTCCCTCCATGGGCCCTACTTCAAATTAGGGTTTCCTCTCTCTAGGATCTCCCCTCCTACATTGTCCCACATAGTTCTTTCCAACTCATGCCAACACAGTTTGAGTTGGTCAACCTTGGCCAAGCATGCATGCAAAAACCTCCTTTCACACATGGAGGTGTTAAATCCATCTCCAATATGATCCCATTTCATATTTAGAGGAATTTTATTCTCTAACAATGCAAATAATGGGTCCCCTACCCATTTTATTCATTTCCTCAACAAAATTTAATGTTGCATAAAATTTAGAACATTAAAGTCCTCCCCTCTCAAAATATTTCTTGCCCTCAAGAAATTTCAAGGATGAACTGAGTTTCTTTCTTCCCTTCCTCTTGTAGCAACCTCATGTGATGATCTCCTCAAGAAAAGGATGCCATATCAGCAATCAAGTCTTCAATATGTCCCTCCAACATATGCAATCTACCCTTTGGGTGAACATTCCCAAACAACTATCATGTAGAAGTAACTATCCATGAAGGAACAAGAGCTATTCAAGGGCCTCCTTGAGGCATGAGATCTCATATATAATGGGACTTTTCATCCCCCATATGAATCTCTCACCCCCAAGCCATTAACCATAAAAATAAGCTACCTCCCAACAAGACAACTCACGGAAAATCTCCCTCCACCTTGAGCTCCAACAATGAAGGTGGGCTGAAATCTGATCATGGAAAGAACTATAAATTTCCCCATGCTTTCATCTCCCCCACTTATGACAATTGTGGAGTGTATGCTGATCCTGGGCTGCAAATGTATTGCCCTCAAATGGAAAAATGAAGAGTAATCCCCCAAAGATCTCCCCTCCATCACTGATAATTTGGCTGGTCGAAGACATGTCATCTATGATGAACAGAACAAAATCACCATAGAATTTCCCCCATGACATGTTTGTTGTAGGTTATACCATGTGCAGCAAAATTCAAACAATGTCTCATAGGGTTACAACGCATTCTCATCCACTGTAGCTGCAGAAAAGATCATGGCAGGTATTGCACAACAACAAATATCACATCTACTACTAAATAGTAAATAGATGAGTGAATTAGTAACATAAGTTCAAAAAAATACCCATAAACCTAAAATGGATGGATAATATTACCAAGCCCATGGCTTACCCCATAATTAAGCAAATATGTGGTTGTAGCCATGCCTCCTCTCATGTTCCCTTTAGAACATGCACTGCAGAAAATATGGGAGTCTTTCCTCATTAAGGACACATTCATCCCATGTGTCTCTCCTCTGATCATTCCCTCCATTAAGATAACAACAATATCAACCAAGGAGACCATACCCATCAATAAAATGAGGCAAGTACTGAAGGTTTCATGTTGTGAAAAGTTGTAACGACAGTCTCCCAAGTAGTCACAACACAGTTTCCCAAACTGCTACTTTGAGAAATGATATGGCAAGTTGTTTTCCATCTCATGATTAACAATGTATGTTATTGCATCTAATAATGCATGGTAAGTGGCTGAACATAAATTCTGAACATACATGGAAGGTAACACTTTCCCAAGGCCATATAAAATATGGTTGTCTCCATCACATATTTTGGCCCAAATTTGCTTATGGAGCAACATGAAAAATCTGCCCCTTTGAAAAGCCCTGCACTACATCATAATGATAAGAGTGTGTAAATAAGAAAAGGTACAGACAAGACACTTACCATAGGATAGAAGTGATATGATAGATGGATCTATGCATGTGATCCTCCTCCAAAGTGACAACGCTGTGAGCTCATACAAAAAGGCTCCTACCCATGCAAATCTTTATTCCTTGACATGCTCCTTGTCAAGGACAACTCTGGTGATGCTGCTGCAAATATGAAGCTTCTCCCAAGTGGGAAATTCCTCCCAATCAATCCTAGAAAACGAATCATCCCATTACACTATGAGAGTACCCTCCTCTACTCCCGCAACACCATCAATCATATGAGAGCTAATTTGCTTGTGCTCTCTCCCATCAATGCCAAGCAACTCAAGTGCTTGCTGCCTCCTCATGCTCACATCATATGACTCATGTGATGAAGGTATCATGAATGATATATATGTCATATCAGCAATACGTATCCCTTCTACTTTCTTCCAAATAATGTAAACATCCTGCCACTTCTCCTCTTCTTTGGTACTCCTCCCACGAGGGATACCATCCTCCCAAACCAATTCTTGCTTTCTGCATTCCATGAGATTTTGAAATGCAGCTCCTTGGGGACCTCTTAGGAAAGGCCTGTCTCCCATGACTATGTTGGACCTATGGAGATCCAAATGTGATGGAAGTGATGTCTTCTCTCCACCCATGTTCAACAACACTTATAATTCCTCCAATGATGTAGCAATTGTCTCTTCCTCAAGTTTTACAATTTGCTTCATGATTCCCCACAGAGGTGTCATGGTTTACTTCATCCTCCAGTGGTCCACATCCCATACTCAACAGCTAAATGAGGCTCATTAATAGTGCATAAGGATGAGGGTTCATATTCTCCTTGAACCCCTTGCACAACGCAGTGCAATCATAAGGCCCTAAAGTGGCCATGTGATTCGATCTTGGGACCTCCTCATATGAAATTCCACCATCCTTAAGATTATTTTCTAAAATAGAAAGTGGAACTTTACTCATACCTTGGCAGATCTTGGGACCTTCTTATGTGGTTGCAATGGCTTTTCCTCCAATGGCTTCCTCATCCATATATGTAGAAGGCTGCTCCTCCAAATTTGTAGCAGCGTTGGTGCAATTCTCCTCCCATGGTGGAATAAGTTTCTCTTCTGTTGTCCTCCTTCCATAAAAGGTTCGAATAAACCCTTGAGAAAAGTCTCCAAAATAATTCACCCTTGAATGGACCAAGGGTTTGAACCACCAAATAGAGGTTTTTTCCTCCATGCGCAGTGCTGCCATCTCCACTGCTTCTTTCTCTGCCACTGGATGCAGCAATAAGATGGCCTCCAGCTTCTTCTCCCAAACTCTAGATGAAGTAATCCCATCAAATGTAGACAATAGGAGCCTATTGCCTTTGATTTCTCCCTTTCCATAGGGCCTTCTCTCTTCCATCTACTGAATAGACTGTGATAACATTGTAGCTCTCCTGAATGTTGCAGAATGGGGCTTATAGTCACCCGGGTACTTGCTTAAGATCTATAAATCGAAGCATCTGCCATGCTGGTCTTCAAGAATAGGAAGTGCATGGACCTTCCTCTTCTCCTCTTTCTTCTCCTCCTCCTTAGGGAGGCTCTTCTTTAATCCAAAATTAGATGATATCAGTCTCATATTATTCATCATTCTATTCTAAAATCAAACTCACAGGCTGTGCCAGTTCGATGCCCTGATACCACTATAATATTCCTTTTTCAGAAACGTTGTCAATCAGCAAGAAAATATATTCCAGAGATAGAATCACGGTTCATTTACTGGATTTGTCACCTTCATTAAGAAGGATGAGCTCGAGAGGCTACCTAGTCCACTATCAGACTCTGTCTATAGAATTATTTTCAAAGGACAATATCCCCAATAGGGAAATACAACAAGATTGGGAATCTCTAAAGATAACCCCAACATTGCAACTACAAAAATAAAAAATACATCAAATGGTAAATAGCAGTGAACCATATACACATGAAATGATGGAGAACTTAATGGTCATCACATTATATCATAGCAACAATAAAATATACAACTCCTTGAGGAAATGATCACTCAAGCAAGGCACTAGAAGCCTCAAGAAACCTGTACATGTAAATATGAAATACATAGCTGCATAAATAAAGCCCTGGACCATGACTGCGTAGTTATAGGAGGAGCTGCTACATAAATGATAGAAATACAAATGATATAGAAATATGGGCTCAAATAAGAAGGGGGAGAAAGATCTCAACCCCTGAAAATACATAACATAAATCCTCTAACAGGATTGGCTGGAATCTATACAAAAATGGCATTTTGAAGAAATGTCGAAGTTGTTGGGCAGTAGCAACTCAAGAGCTGGAAATACATGGAGAAGGCTGAATTTTCTACAACAACTAAGGAATCCTCCTCCAATGGAAATCTGAAGTGAAAGGCTGATCCTTTCACTCAAGGCTTCTCCTCCAAATGGATGTCAATCCCTCACAAAAAATAATCACCCATGAGAACGCTGTCTAAGAGAAGGACTGCACTACCTCTGATGGAAAGTGGTTGGCATGATGCAAAATATGGTGGGATATGCTCAAGAACCAAATTTTTTGATCTCTCAATGAATAAAACTTATCTCCACTGAAAAAAATCTCCAGATGGTGTGTGGAAACGTCCCCGGCAACAGCCAACAACACTGCACAATGTCTGTTGTAGAAACTATGTTGATGTAGACGGCTAAAGCTATGGCATGAATGCCTAAATATGGGGAATGGAGTGCAATCCTTCATGAGCTACTCAAGAATGAGAGGAGATCCTCAACATGACTCCCTCGTTCCCAAAGGCATTGCAGCTCTGCTGAACAGCAAAAGGCAGCAACAAGTCTCCAAGACTTGGATATGAAAATGATTAAAGATAATCTCAATGGCTACCTTGCTCCTCTTTTAAACAATGAGCCTTCCATCCATGGGCCCTACTTTGAATTAGGGTTTCCTCTCTCTATAATCTTCCCTCATACATTGTCCCACATAGTGCTTTCCAACTCATGCCAACGCAATTTGACTTGGTCAACCTTGGCCAAGAATGCATGCAAAAACCTCCTTTCACACATGGAGGTGTGAAATCCAGCTCCAATATGATCCCATTTCATATTTAGAGGAATTTTGTTCTCTAAACATGCAAATAATGGGTCCCCTACCCATTTTATTCATTTCCTCAACAAAATTAATGTTCCATGAAATGTGGAACATTACAGTTAAGCCAAAAACAACTTACCACCCAACAACCACGCAATAACCACTCATGGTTTTTGTCCATTGAAACTTCAAAACCGCTCTCCCGCCTGATGCGATTTGCATTCAATGATAGTTTAAATACATCCAGAATGTATAATAAACCTTTGTAAAAGCATTTCATTCATCAAATCTCCTTGTGCTTTAAACCTAAGCCCTCTGCATTGCCTCTCTCGACTGAAAGAAACCCTGTTCAAGCCATTTACTGCCATCTTTACACCCAAAAATTTCAGACGTTTGCCCAGTAAACCTATAAAGACTATAGAGGAGCTACACATTGCTCCAAACAATTCATTTAAGCCTTAAACTCATCAAAGAACCTCCAAAAAATATTCTAAAGCCGATACCTTCATTACAACAGGCATTTTTCTCAAATTGGAACTTGAAATCAAGTTGAAAAAACATTTTATAAGAAAGAAAACACAATTTAAGTTAAGAAATTGATTAAGTAAACTGCCAAAAAGTCCCAAAAACAGGCCAAACTCTGGAAATTTTTTCCAAGAACCCTTTTTCTCGGTTGCGCACCATTTCTAAATAAATTGAAGAATTTACACAGTTTATTAGTTTATTTCCAACTCTAAGATAAGCTATAAATCCTCTGCAAGTACCCCAAAATCTTTGAGATCCTTTTTAAAATAGTTTCCATTCCTATTTCCATTAAAAATACTCAAAAAACCCTTGTTTTTTGTTTTATACTAATTCTAAAGCCTCCAAATCTCTTTGATAGGCCTAATTGAACAGAAAGCCTTAAAGACAAACCTATACTTTGCAAAAGTTTCCCAATTAAGCCTCTACTAAAGTAAATTTCCTCTGCAAACTATTTAAACTTGCAGAGGAAGATCAAAATTCCTAAAAAATAGAGTACAAGCAAAACTGAAGGTTCTAAAGCACATAAACCTACTCTTGTCATGACATCAAACACTGTTATTGTTGTCAATCCATTAAAACCCCCAGTTGTTGATATTCAACACATTCCCCTAGCTAATATTGATTACAAAATAGATGATTCCATTGTTGAATTCAATCTTCTAGATATCCATAATTGGTGCTATGAGAATTATTTATATGATAGTGATGAAGTTCATATTTGGGAATCCAATTTGCCCAAATATGTAGTCCTATTGACTCATCCTTGTCAAGAAATTATTAGATTGTGTCAGCAGTACTATATTCCTGAACAAAGAGCTATTGTGAATGCCAGTAAGGAAGTCTTATTTACCATTACTGCAGAGTCAACTAACCAAATGTTATAGCTTCAACCAGAACCCCAAAGCAGTCCCTTTGTCTATTTAGGTCCTCACTAAGCTATACATTGGCCTAGATTTTCCTAAAAGATTCAAGATTTTTGAGACTTTTATGCCTCTGCATGTTGAAATTCCCAAGTTAAATCCTCTATATTCAACTACTAAATTCCCTGAAGGTTTAAGGTATGTAATCTCCATGCTTTCCTTCATCCTTGGGTATTTCAATGATGAGCATACTGATGAATCCATATTGGGATTCTTTTCCACCTTTTCTTCAGGTCAACCACCTTCAATAATATTTGGTTATGCTGGTTTCATTGCTGATAACATCCATTATCAATTGACCAATTTGCAAATAGAGGGAGTGTTTACATTTACCTTCTACCTTTTTCATATGTTCTTGTACTTCCAATCAGATAATTTTCCTATCACTTTTCAAAAACTGGACATAGAGTCAAATCCTCTATATGTCATTTTTTGGACATCATTAGTCATAAAAGAATGCACAAAATTTAGTTATTCATAGTTTTTAGAGTTTTTTTTACATCCAGTAATCACCATGTTGACCAAGACAGAGCAACCTAGAATAGATGAGGAAATGAAGAGGATATTCCAGTTATCTGAGCATAGTAAGGTTGGTGATTGGTATTTGTATGAGAAATATATTGAAATCGGAGTTTATGGGGCAAACTTGTTGCCTTACAATTTACCCAAACATCCTCCAATGAGGATCTTTGCCTTGGAGTATATTAGGCAGATCCTAAAATTAGATTCAATCAATATCGTGCTAACTAAGAAGAAGACCCAATTCAAACTTAAGAATCAAATTGGGCCATTCATATGAAATCCTAGGGATGTAGAAAAGGAAGCAAAAAATCCACTATTCGAATATAAATTTGAAGAGATTTCTCCTTGGAACTATGATCCACAAGGGATCCTAAGAAAGCTGAGGATAAAATTCAAATTAACACCCTTTATACATGAAGCTAAACCAGAAATATAAAAGTTTTACAATCAACTTGAATGGATTGAAAACACATTAATAGATGCAAAAAGCAAAGGTAATACTAGTCATACCTTAGAGACTGCAAATCAACCATAGAAGTCCATCAAAATAATAAGAGAGGAAAGAGCCTATGTGGTAGAGACTACAACATAAAAAATTTCAATATGATTTACAACAAAAGGCCAAAATTAGATACAGCAGGTAAAGGAAAAGTGACAATAGATGTTGAAGAGACAGAGCCTCTGAATACCAACACATGTTTTCTAGAGACAAATATAGCTAATGTAATTATAAATGAGCCAAATCAGAATGAAGAAATCAACAATAAAGACACACAACTAATGGAAATACATCAAAGCATGGAATATTATTCCTCACATTCAGCTGAGGAAAAGGATTTTGATATTAAGGAGAAATACAAGTAGATTAAATTAAAGAATGAGGAAATTAAAACTAACATTTTCTCTCAGTTCTTGAAACAAAATCCAGGTAATCAAAACATATTCCTATCAGCATTTGATTACTCAAGTAAAAAATTGATTATGTCAGTATTACAGCCCACAGTATTAGTGCGAAAGACAATTTCTGACTATAAGAAAGTTGATCTAGAAGTAGCTACAAACAATATTCATGAATTAGATCAAATAGAGTTTCATTGGCAAAGCCTAGAGATGTTATATTGCACAGTTACAAAAAAATCTATGGGTGCTCATAAGGTTCAAAACACCATCTCTAGAATGCAAGATCAATGAAGATGGAAAAAGCTTCATTATATGCCAAGGATATAAGGATAAAATCCTTAGAATAATTAGTATTGTAGGTAGGATATGATCCTAAAAACATGAAAGTAGCAGAAGCATTGGTAAAAAAGAAAAATTAGGATATAGCAGCCTTGATGAAACAACTCAAACTTCCTCAAAGTGAGCATCCTCAGACAAAAGAAGTCTTACATGAACAAAAGAAAAATATGAAATCATGAGTTTAATACAGATTAAGGAAGGACGTCTTAGATTAAGGAAATGGAAATACAAATGGACCAAATTGTCCAAGAAAAGGAGACATTAAAAGATCCAGTGATTCCTACAGTCATTCTAGTCATCACTATAGAAGTGCCTTCAACTTTAGGAGAAATGTTGGCACCCAAAGAGCCACTGGCCACTGTAGTGCTATTGATTTCTTCCATTACATCAGCCAGTGAATCATCTAACACAACAATTCAACCTACAGATGATGCCAGCAACATAGTAAAAGAAATGGAAGAGATGTTTTTGAAGACAAATGAAATTAACAGATTGACAAAACTGGTTGAAAATATTGAGAAATCAACTAAATTAGCTCAAGTAAATGCTAAGAAACATGAACAAAATGCCAACAGATTAAGTGAAGAGCTAAAGAAGTTACAAAAAGAATTAACTCTTAAGGATCAGATATCATACATACAAAATTACCTATGGAATAATGTTATTGAAGCCATCCATGATGTATGGCCTTTAATTCAAGTAATTTTTGAGCAACGAGAGTTATTATTGATATCCCAAGCAGAAATCCAAAAGAATCAGACTGATTTGGCTGAAAAACTAGAGTAGGTTGTAAGGTTAATCAATTTACTTAGTAGCAAGAATAGAAAGGAGTTGGAAGAGCTCAAAGTAACAGATAGAACAACAACTATCCTAGAAATTAGTAAAGTCACAACAAAGAGAAATTTTATGAGGAAAATTGAAGAAAAATGTGAAGGTATGAATACTACCATAACCAGATTTATGGCTAAGTTCACAAATTTGAGGGAAAATGAACTTCCTGATATCATTTTCATTAATTGTTACACCATTTTTTGGTCATCTAACCTATTATCATTAGATGAACCCAAGTACACCATGTAAGACCAATTTTACCCTAAGTAAAATTGCTTTCACCATGTGAAATAACATTTGTCTATATTTTCCGGTCATATTTAACCCAAAACAAGAAAATTAATTAAATAAATCATTATTTATTTAATTATTTCCTAGGAATAAGTTATTTAAATAATATTCCTAGTTAAATTTGACTAAATCATTTTTAAATAATTAAATAAATAATTATTTATTTAATTATATTCCCACCATCTCCCTAAAATAATAGATAAATCATTTATTTATTTATTGTCTATAAATAAAGGAATTGACCAAAGTCAAAAGAACTTTTCCCTCCAAAAAATATAATAAAATATTCCTAAAGGGTTATTCTAGAATTTGATTAATAATATTTTATTCATGCACCGAGTTCTAGAACACCCCAATATTTTGTTATAAATAGAAGGGTTTTCCCCATTCATTAGTCACTTCCATTGCATTAGATCACTCTGGATCTACTCTTGGTCACCATTTTCCATTTTTGCTTTGTGAGCTCCCATTGAGTTCTATGTTTGTCTGGGTTTTCTATAGCATTAAGAGAGAGGAATTTTAGATCTGAAACACTGAGGACTTTCAAGAACCCATCCCATTGAGGAGAACCAGAAAACACCTTTCTTGTTTTCCTCTCAGGTGCCCCATTCTTTAATATAATATAAAATTATTTTAAATACATTGTTCTTGTCTTGTCTGTTGGATGCATGGAGCCATATGGTATTTTATCTGCTTAATGTCTTTTGTGCTTAGATCTCGATTTGTGAAGCACTATTTGGATCACCTCATTGCAGACTTAAAGATATTTTGCAGCCATAATCGATGTTAGGGCTATTTGTTATGCGTAGCTAAAGCGATCTTTTATGACGAAAGATTCATACTAACAATTGGCGACTCCACACGGGTTTTATTTTGCGATCGTTGTCGTTTTATATATTCCTGCATATCCATCTATTTCAGACCCTAGGGTTTCTCTTCCATTTCCTATTTTTCCTATTTGTATGGTGCTTTCCACCTCTAAAACCCTCAAACAGTCAAATTTTTAACTTCTATGTGTTTCTGTCCTTATTGCACAGGTGACAGACATCAGTCGCAGCTGAGACGACAAATTTTTCTAAAATCTGCCACCGAGAGAGCCGGATCTGTAGGTCACACTTATCGGCCAAAAAATTGTGACTTGGCCTTGAGGTCACACTTTTCTGCCCCAAATCTGCAACCTGGACTGCAAACAGGTCAGAACCTGTGACCTGCATTTTTTTCTGCAATTTTCCAGCACTTTTTCTGGGTTTGTCTGAAGCTTCTATCAGTGTTTTCTAGCCTTTTTCTCCGCCTGTTTAGACCTATTCCTGATCTGTTTCAATCAAATAAGTTGGAATATTGCCCCTTAGGGATCTAGTACCCTCCAATTTTTGTGGGAGAGTTTTGCTATTTCATAAGTCTGCATTTCTAGGGTTTCAAACTTTTTGCTTCCAGATCTGATACGTCATTTTCAAATCCCTTTAGATCAGCTCGTACCCCTTTCAAATCACCTCATATAGTTTTTTTTTGGTTCATTTCTAGGGCTGCCTCCTTGTCCCTTTTACTTTTAGTTGATATCCTCGTTTTTAGCAGCAACCTTGCCTCTACCTCTTTGCTATTCTCTGCACCTCTTTTCAGCAGATTTCTCCTTTAGATCCCCGTCCCTCCCGAACTTAGATCTATTGGCCTCTTTTCAGCGTGCTTTGCTTAATTTTTTTCCCTCTTATAGACTATTTTTGAGAGACCCGCCTTCTTGGGTTAGATTGATGCATTGGTAGCTATTAATTTTCTGTGCTTTCAGTTTTATTTACTAGAGATGTATTTTTAGTTACACAGCACACTTTTTATTTTACTCTCAAAACGTTTAGGTTTAAAAAATTAAAATTAATGCACGCCACACACTAACCCTAAGTGAATAAGACCCTGGTTAACACCACCTAGAAAATACTTTAAAATCAATTGTCACTGCACCTCTCCGCCCTTGACCTCACTTGATTTTGTCCGTCCCTACCCTTGTCGGTTTTTCTTCTTCCTGTCATCATTGTGCCTCCAAGGCACTTCTCCCGGAGACTTCTTGGCCTTCACCCTCAGTTTCCGGTCGGTCGACTTCCTCCTTCCCGTCGTCATTGAGTAAGTCCTCCCCTAAATCTGCACTCTGACTCTTCCTCTAATTGTTCGGATTCTCCTCCTACTTTTGGTTCTCCCTCTCTTACCTTCACCATGTCTAGTTCCGGACCTAGCCCTAACCCTAGTTCTACCGCTGGGTCCGTTTCGAGTGGAACCACTACGGGACCTACCTCAACTGCCCTGTTGCTCCCTTATATGGCCGGTCTCGGTCTCCTTGAATTCAATCAACTAATTAATGATACTATACTCCATGATGTCGATTGGCCTACTATGCCAACCAAGCTAACCTCCAACATTCCCAAGTTCGAAGGCCTTGCTAGTGAAGATCCCTCCAACCATATCCGATCTTTCCACATGTGGTGTTCCTCCAATTCCATCACCTATGACTCCATCCGTCTTCGTTTCTTCCAACGCACGCTTACCGGCGAAGCTTCTAAATGGTATGTTGATCAAGCCACCTCTTCTCATACAACCTTTGCGACCATTTCCTAAGCATTCTTATCTTATTTCTAGCTCCCTCTCTGATATGACACTCGTACTGAACTCTTGAATTATTTTCATCAATCCTCTTCGACCTGCCTTTCCGCTCATGTCCAGGAATGGTGACGAATATGGAGCCTGTGTCGCACTCCCCCCTTTGAAGATCGAGTTTACATGGACTGGTTCCTTCGCTCTCTCTTACCCCATTGGCAAAGATGTCGCATCCCATTTTCCCCAAACCGAAGAAGTCGCTCTCCAAATAGCCTTGAAATATGACCTTATCTATTCCCAATCTGGTTATGTTTATTCTGTCCTTCCTGCCCTCCCCAAGCTCGGTGGCCCTAATGCCTCGAGGGCATCTCACTCTGCCGATGGTATCGTTGGAGCCCTGTCGCATACCTCTGCTCAACCTCTTCTGGGCTATGGTTTCCCTCCAAGAGGGGCCAGCCCCTCCGACACTTTCCCCCCTCCAGGTAGCATGTATCTAGGATATGGCATGCCTCCTCCTTTTGGCCACACTCCTGTTTACCTTAATTCTTCCCATCCTACCCCTTATCTGTACCCACAACTTGGCGTCCCAGCTCCTCCAGCATTTGGACCTCCCACTCCCTTGCCTTCTCCACCCCCGCAACCGCACTTACTACCCCCTCCAGGGAAAGTATTTGCACAGTAGGGGGAAAATAATATTCTTCCTTCTTAAAGAAAGAGGAAAGGAAATCAATCCGCTCCTGGTAATCATGGATCCAATCCTTCCAGTATTGACTCTACCACTGCCAATCAGCCAGAGGGCTCTCAACCCAAGCCGAACAGGCTGCTTTGCACCAATAAGCCCTATTTTTGTTGTGGTGTTTATGGTATTTACACTCATGATTGTCCCTTATTACCCCAAATGCTGCAGATGTGGGAATCTCAGGCCACTGTGTGGGGACAACACTCCTCCCCTGCTGTCCCTCCCAATCCAGATACTTCTCAACTTATTGTGTTTACCGATCCTTTCCCTCAACAAGGATTCATGGCCACTCAACCACCTCATGCTCCGATAATGACTCAACCTTCCCCTTCTGGTTCCTCTAATTACCAGATTCTCATGATGGCCTCTGACCCACCTCTCACCGTCGACCTCAACCTTCACACTCGGTCCCATCAGTATTCCATGCCTCCCATTTCGTCTGTCTCCGAGTCTCCATATTCAAGTCTTATAGAGCCTCTATCAACACACAATGGTCCCTTGCAAATCCCTCCACCCCAAGCCGAGGTTCCTCCCAAGACTCCTAAGGGCCCATTACGCCGAAATGCTACCTATGGTCAGGCTGCTCATTCATATAGTCTAGTAGATGATCTGGCACAATCTCTTGTTGTTATTTCAACACTGGAACTCCTCCAGTCATTTCCTTCTCCAAAGAAGGCTCTACTATCTACCGTGGGTGCTGTAGATCCTGCTGATGACCAATTGATTTTTTTCGACACCCGTTAGTCAGACCCTCCCCCTCTTCCTCCTTCTGTTGCTTTCCAAATCCCAGTCAAAATCCGAAATGCTAATGTCACTCGGTGTATTATTGATGAGGGGGCATCTAACTATGTTATGTCCACTTCAGTTTGGAAACAACTCGGATCCCCTGCGCTGGCCCCTTCCAAAATCACCCTACGTGCGTGGGATGGCCATTCGTCCCAGCCCATTGGCCTATTCCATAATTTTCCTATCACCCTTGCAGGCAAGATTGTTTGTGTAGACGTTGAATTTATTGACACCCCTCTTGACTACAACATTCTTTTGGGGCGTAGTTACACCTGTTAGTCTCTTATACCAATAGGTGTCATTTTTCATGATTGTCTTGATTGAACTATGGAATATGTTCAAACCTTTTTCTTGAGCAAAGGTGTTCCATATTCTTGGAAAAAACCAAAAAATCAAAAAATTTAAAAGATGTAAAGAGGGTATACCCTAAAAGAAAAATAAAAGGGTAAGAAAAATAAATTGGTCAGAAAAGTGAAAGAAATTAACCCCAAACAAAAAATAGACCAAGGAAAGTGTGCAAATCTCAAATGCCACTACTATTTCATTTTTGTAAATAAGCAATTGTGTGCAGCTTGTCAAACTTTTGCCACAATTTATGAAAGGTCAAACTGTTTAAACTTGACTTATTCATATTTCAATTTCATGTTAAAGAATAGAGAATAAATATCTGACCAAACAGTTTAATCTTGGCAGATAAGTAGATAGGTAGAGTTATTAAAAGGTGCTCAACAGTTTAATTTGAGCCCTTGGATGTAATAAGGGTAGAAATAGATAGATTTATCATGTAAAAAGAAAAGGTTGAAAAGGGTTTGCAAGTCCAAATGCACCCTAATAAAGAAGAGAAAATGGTAGTAGTAGATAGGGTAGGTAGATGGTGTTACAAAGTTTTATCTGATGAATGATGCTGCTAAATGTTTTTGATCCTTTAATTTTATCACAAATACTGCAAGCAGGAAATACACTGGAAAATCACAGCAAGCAAAGTCAAAATCATTAACCTCCCTCATCATTTTCCCCTTAAAAGTTTTACTAATTTCCCCCAAAGTACTAAGGTATTTGGAGATCAAAAGGGCTCAAGGCATTTCCTTGACTTTTGGAGGGACCGGACCCTCGGCCTAATGATCGAAAAGACCTAAGTACTTGAGATAATTCATCATTATAATCATTCATCTTTAACCTTTTCCTAAGTAAAATCTCATTTTGCTTAGGAAAATTATGCAAAATTCCATAAAAATCCCTCAAAATAACTTACTATTCTAAGTTTAAGTGTTGAAGATGAGATATTGCAATTTACTTCAGAAATTGTCACTTTCTTAGATGAGCAAAGTGTTTTGAGCTTCCTTGTCCCTTTGTCATATTAATGTTTAACTCTAGTTACTAAATCCCTAGTGAAAATGCCTTATCCTAAGTATATAATTCCTTTTAAATTAATATCCCAAAAACCCCTCTATTATGTTTTAACCAAAGTATTTACTTCCCAAATATTCATTAAAAACCCACTTCATATGCCCTTTGGTTAAATATATCTTTATATCATAATCCCGCCCCTATGGTAATTAAATAATGTTTATCTATTACCATATAAATAGAAATATCGAAATAACGTTTAAACGTGTAATCCTATATGTTTAACACAAAAAGACTAAAATCGAAGTTTTATTTTTAAAACCAAGACTTCGGAAAAGCCCCTATGCCACCGTGGCCCATCCACCTGGCATTCCACCCGACGTTTCAACCACAAATCAAACCCCGCCGCGACCCCTCTTTCCATTTTACCATGGGATTACTTAATTATTAGAATTAATTAATAACCAACTACCTCCACCAATCAACTCCCGCCCGGGGTGATTAATTAATGATAAATATATTGGGCCCACAACCATTTAACTTCCCACCATCTCCCCATCATTTCAACCGTCGGATCGTCCATCCAAAGATCAACGCTCCTCGGCAATTCCGCTACCCATCCTTTGTCAGAGTTTTAACGCGCGGGGACTTGGTGGTATTTGACCAGTCTCCCGTCCACGTGTCGATACTCTAATGGAATCGCTCCCACCGCATTCAATACCACCTTTGCCAATAAGCGGTGTGGGGACAAACCGCTTACCACCCGACCCCTGCCCCACGTCAGCCCGTACCAAAGTGACGTCACTCCTCGAAAAACTAAAAACCCCTTTTTTGACTTTGGAAATAAAACAAATTCGCGTGTTTTTGTGTTATTTTCATTATTCGAAAATTACTGCACTTTCTGCTATGAATTTCAAATTTCCACTGAAATCCACTGTTCAATGCGATTTCGCTCCAGATTTCCGCCAAACCTGTGTTCAAACGTCCTCCTGCTACCGCCTGATACCTGTTAAAAGCCAGCTTTCCTCCAAGAACAGGTATTTATCCTGTAGCACTTCGAACTTCAAAAGAAAGTTTGTTTTCCTTGTTTTCCACTGGATTAGTGATTAAATATTATTACTGAGATCATTCCCTGAGGTTTTAAAACTATGATTTATTCCCCTGAAACTGCAATTGTGTTAATTTCCTTCATTTAAATTGAAATTGCACCCGGCCTGTGAAGAAAAACCAGAAACCTCCGTTTTGAATCCACAAGAACCAAAATGGAGGCCCCGGCATCTTTGAATGTAACTCCACTGAATGCCCCTCACCGAGAGTTAGAATATTTACCTTTAGTAGATAAAGATTTCTAGATTAAAGACTTGCATTTTGATGAAAATCCCCTTCTGAGTTATTGTCACTGCAGAGACGAGTACTCGAAGGGGCAAGATCTCATTGGGTTGTGGGAATCCAATCTCCTGAGACATCTCATCCCCTCAGTCATTTCTTTCCCAGAAATCATCCACTATTGCCATTATAACTATGATCCCACTCAAAGAGCTGTAATATCCCCTGACCAGAGTGTTCTTTTCCACATTACTCCCCAGGCTATCAATGAAATGCTACATTTTGAACCAGGTCAAGAACTAGCACCATTGTCTATAGAAGCACTGATTGAAAAGTCTAATCAATTGACCCCAGAAAAATTGAAGTCCATTTGCCAGAATTTCATGTTGCCTGAACATCAACCTAAGGGACCTCCTCCCTATGGTTTTTATTATTTCACTAAGTTGGGAAGGCTCATCCTAAATATGATATCTTTTGTCTTGGGTTTCAATACAAGTGAATATGTTGATGAAATAACCCTGGTTTTGCTATCTATCTTTACTCCTGGGCAACCTCCTGCAGTAAAATATGACTTTGCATCTTTCATAGCCAATAAAATCCACGACCAATTCATGAGGCTAGATGATGAGAAAGTGTTTAAATATTCCTCAGTTATTTATCATCTCATTATCTATTATCAATCAGAAAAGTTCCCTTTCCCTGTTAAAAAGCTTGATGCTAAGGGAAACCCTAGGTCAGTTATATTTTGGTCTCCCATAATTCACTCTTCCTACAATTCTCCCTATTCCTATGCTAAGTTCATCGATCTTTTTGTATATCCTACAACTACCTTGTTGACAGGAATTCCTCCTCCAAGGCTCAGTAATGAAATCAAGAAGACCTTGCAGCTTTCAAGGACATATAAAGTTGGAGATTGGTATTTATATCAAAACCATTCAGTCATTAGAATCTATGGATGTGAATTACATCCATTCAAGTTTCCAAGATATGTTCCCATGAGACTTTTTGCCTTGGAATATTTCAGGCATATGAATAATTCAGATGTGATTCATTTTTTTAGTGTGAAAAAGAAAGCCCAACTCAGGATTAAAAGTCAATTAGGTCCCTACATATGCAACTCTAGGGATGTTGAGCGAGAAGCAAAAGTTATACTACAAAACCATTGCAAGTTCCAAAGAAGTTTCCGTTGGGTTCCTTATGATCCATTTGGTTTTATCTGTGAAAAGAGAATAAAGAACAAATCATCCCCTTACATACACCACAAGATTCCTGAAATAGAACAATATGCAAATCAAGATGAATGGGTTGAAGGAACACTAGTTGAGGAAGAAAGTGAAGCAGACAAAATGAACAGAATGATGAAAGATCTTGAGAAGAAGTATGACCTAGAATCTTGTGGTCAAGTGCAGGTACCTCACATTGGCACTTCTTCAGCAGCAAATCTACAACAAACATTACAGGAGAGCAGTTCACCAGTGGCAGTAGAATCAAAAGGCAAAGGAAAGGAACCTGAAATATAGGTTGTTGAAACTTTAGTCATGGCAGAGAAACCTCAAACCTCTAGAGCACCTGATCAAACATAATTTTCTCCCACTTAGGTAAAACATCCTGAAGTTTCAGAATTACAAACTCCATCCAACATGGAAATAGGAAAGAAAAGGCAGGTTCCAGACACTACTCCTCCTAAAGAGCCCTCAGGAATACATCAATCCAAAAAACATAAACCAGATCCACTTCCAGATGTGGAAATCATAGATGAGGTGTTTGATGATGGAAGAGAAGACAGTCAGCTAACTGGTTCTGTTAGTGTGACCCATACAGAGCAGAAAGGAAAAGCTTTGCACAAGCAGGTGAGTACTGAAGTATCCTCCTTTAGGCCACCAAAAATAGATACAGGGGATATAAAAAGAGCTTTCATCAATATAAAGGCAAAGAATGATCCATTAAGAATGAAGTTATATGATCAATATTTGAAAATGGGTCCACATAATCAGGAAAGGTTAATGTCAGCATTTGACATTTCACAAGGAAAAATGATGATGAGCCACTTCAAGTCAAAGGTGCCAAAACCCATGTCAACAACTGATTATATTAGAACAAATTTTGAGGTCCTGGCAAAGGACATTCATCCTTTGGACCAGATAGAGCTGCATAAAAAAACTGGGGAAATGGTGTATTCCACTCTTACCAATAAGGCCATGGCAGCCCTAACGCTGCAAGATTCTTTAAATAACACAAGTGCCCAATTGCAAATTGAGAAGACCTCTTCTTAGGCCAAAGATAACATAATAAAGTCTCTGGAGGACATAATTATCAGCTTGGGTCACAACCCCAAAGATGTTAAAAGCATTGAAGCATTAATTAAGAAGAAAGATGATGACATAGCTGCACTGAGAAAGCAGCTAAAATTACCAGCCTCAAGGCACCCCCAGACCCAAGAAGTTTTGAAGGAGAATTCACAAGAAGAGGTAATGGAGTTGCTCTTAACAGTAACCAAGCAACTAAGTGAAACAGAGAAGCAATTGGAACAAGCTTTACAGGAAAAGGAAGCTATAAAGCAGACATCTACCACAGAAGCTACTACAACCACAGGTACTACAACAACAAAGCAACAAACAGAGCCAGAGCAGGTAAACACTTCTAGTTTGAGTTCTGATTAGTTAATAAAACAAATGGAAAGTTTACAATTAAGAGTCATAGAACTTCAAACCACAAAGTTACAATTAAAAGATTTGGAGCAGAAGTATGATACATCTAAGAAGACAGTTGCTGATAATACCAGGGAAATCAAAAGATTGGACAGATTAGTTAAGGCTTTAGAAAAAGATCTTTCACTAGAAAAGCTTTTGAAGGAAATAAATGAAATTCTTTGGGGTAATATAATTGAGTTAATAAAAAGTATTTGGCCCTCTATTCAAGCAATTTTTGTACAAAATGACCTGATTAAAGTAGCTCAGGAAGAAATAAACAGAACAAGAGATGAACTAAGAGGTAGACCTGAGCAGGCCAATCAACTTATTCAATTTTTGAACACCCGAACAAAACAACAGCTTGCAAGACTAGGAATTGAAGACAGGACCGGCACGATTTTGATGATAAAAAGAGTTTTCATCAAAAGAACTTTTATGCAGAATTTAGAAAGGAAGTGTTCAGATATTTTGGAGGATATTAATGCTTTCAGACAAAAATTTCAAGTTTTGTTAGACAGTGGGTTACCCAGTCCAATGCTCTCACAGGACCAAATAATGGAATTAAAAACTTATGTCAAGAAAATAGATATCCATGCTCAAAATACAACTGCTAGTTCTACCAATATGACAGAAACAACGTTGCCAAAAGGGAGAAATATTTATGACAGGTTGAAGAACTTATTTCATCTTGAACATGAAATAAAGTATTTGTTTCCTAATGAGCCTACTTTTTACAAACTCACAGAGGCCGATGAGACATTGAGGAAACTTAAAAGGACTATGATACCAGAAGATCAATGGTGGAATGACCTATTGGAAATTCTATGAAAATTATCTTCAGTATGAGAATTTTATCTTTTTACTATTATGTGAAAGATAAAAAGGAGCACAGATGAAATAGTATCAGTTGAACAGGTTAAAGAGTATCAGTAAAGACAAAGAGTATCAAACAAGCAAAGAAATTACTCCAAGGGATAGCACCGAGCTCTATTTCAGCACTTACCTCCAGCACATCAGCAAAATGAGGGAACAGCACATCAGCAGTTACCTATTATTCTATCCACGAGACCATTTGTCTCCTGTTTATTTGTAAATTACTCCTTAGTCACCCTAGATTATTGGCTAGGTTAGTGTGAGATTTTTTCAAGTATTTCTTGTATAAATAAACCCTCAAAGAGAGTATTGAGGGTGGATTCTATTACTTTGTTGTGACATTGAAGTTTTTGGAATAAAATCGTTTTGGAGAAATTTAGTCGTGGCTTGCTGGATGAAAATTTGAAGCTCAGGACTTTTTGCAGGATTCATGTGTCGGATTGCAGTTCAATAAGTCTTTCTATCCTATGTCTTAAGTGTTATATCTGTTTATAATATCATTGTGTCCATTTCTGTATAATTTACATAAAGGATTGAATCAGAATTTACTTAATTGTACTCTGGTTTCAGATGTGATTATTCTTAATGTTTTCCTCTAAATTGGTTATAAGCATGAATTCTTAAATGCTCTTGCTTTGCTAATTTAAACATTCTTGATTACTATAATAAATAATTCTTCACTGCTCTTTGTTTGTAATCATTTCATTTCTTTCTTTTTGAACATGGTGAAAGATTCTTAGCTGCCTTTCATCCCTTCAAACCCATTCCATCCACTTTAAATTTTAAGGATTGTTCTCTGTTTGGCTATCTTTCCCTGCAAAGCCATCTTGTGTATAGAATAGTAATCCAGTAAAGCCATCCTTTGACTCCATAGCCCAATGGACTGAAAATCTTCAACCTTGCCCTAGTTGACGGATTCCACCATTCAAACAAAATCAAAACTCTTGGACTTATAACTAGCCTAAAACTTTCTAAGAACAAAGATAAATTATAAAGAGAGAGCCCTCTCTGGATGCAGATTGGCTAGATTCTGCATCTGAAGGTTGGTTTGTGGTTACCTCGGGTATAATTTCCTTTTCCATAACTTCAAGAAAAACCCAAGTGATAACAACACCTATGCCATGTCTGTCGTCCCATCCGCAGTCCACTGCAAGGTGTTCTTTCCTCATAATGGAAAGCTTGTCATGATTGACCATTTAACTTACCATGAACCAAAATTTCCGACCTTCCCTGAGCCCACCATCTCTACTGTCACCAATAAGCCAACTTTTGACTCTTTGAGCAGTATTTCCCCTGGCATCTATAAAGACTCCTCCTTGCTTGGAACCTTTTTTGACCCTCCTCCCGTACCCGATCCTAGCATGGTGAATGTTTGCATGATGCAATCTTCTTGGGCTGACCTTGCACAGCCCACTCTGGCTAGTAAGAAAACACACCCTTACCCAATCCCACCAGCTCCTAGCCCTTCGCCCCCACTAACCAAAATTCTTCCTTCGAAATATGATTCCCCAAACATTCCTCATGCACCTCTATACCCCCATGGGTCGACCTCGCACGAGAAAAACTCCCTTGGCACCATTCCTCTTGGAAATTTCCCTGTTGGTCAGATTCCTTTCCTTGCTCCCCCTCCTGGCGCTCATTCCGTCACTATCTTGGCCACCCTATCCCTCCCCAACTTGACCTTGGGTATCCCCGTTTGGTACCTAGACCCCCCAGCCACTACACAGCCTGGCCAACCCAAACCTTATCTTGCTTTGACCCTATTTCAACTGCTACCCATGGCTTCTCCCGCTACACCTGTACCTCCATCCCCTCATCAGGAACCACCTCCTATTGCAACCATGTCAGGTGCCACTAGCAAAGCTCACAAGGGGGCATCCAAGAACAAAGCTGCCTCGACAACCTCTCCCCATCCTCAACCTCCAAAGCATCCCATCCAGTGTGCCTTGTGCGATGTTGTTGGACATGCTACCCATACCTACCCTAAATTACCACATCTCAAAACCATTGTTAATGAAATGTTTCCTGAATCTGACATTCCTGAATTCTATGCCACCATACCCGATTCTCTTCCCAAACTTAAACACTTCGCACCAATCACCCTTGTTCTTTGTGCGATTTCCATGGACATTATATCCATATTTTCCCCCACCTTGATGAGTATTGCGCTTGACGCAACAAAACTGAAGGTCAGGCCCATGGAGATATGGTGAACCGTCGTTGTGGCTCTGTCCACATTCTCCCTTCAGATACTTGGTTCACCTCCATGTGGTCTCCTTAATCTTCTCTTAATTTATGTATCAATTTCAAAGAAATTGACAAATAAATATAATCACAACTTTGAATGTTTAATTATATCTCCCGGCTTATGTATTTACCTCCGAACCTTTAAACCAAAGTTTAACCCTTCGCACTTTATTGTAATACTCCACACTTTTTAAACAAATAACTTATAATACCCCTTTAGCTATGGACCCCACCTCTACGATCAATTGACCAATCAACCCATGCATCGTACGTCACTTATTGTTCGCGCACCTCGTTTATCGTTCGTGCATCTACAGCAAGCGACCACCGTCCGATGGCCCTCTCCCAAATGAATGGCTCTCGGCAATATCGCTCGACATCCTGGTATGAACTATAACGTGCAATGGCATGGTTTAAGGGGTGGTTTTCCAGGGTTCCACTTCGCCACGCGTCAACAGGTCTATGGAATCGCTCCACAACTGGAAAATACCACTTATTCACCAAAAGAAGTGTGATATGGGCAATCCGCCTTACAAATCCACTCGTGGTTTTTTTTTTGTACAGTGATTAACCAAGGTTGGTTTGGGGTTGCACTATCCTTTGGATTCATTAACTCAGGTCAGGGATCTTGACGTAAGCGGGAATTCTACCATTTAAACAGAGTTCACAGCCACATTTCCTCTGCACAGGCCCCGCCTGTGGGTGGGATTTATTCAAAAGGGGTTTGTTCAATAAATTTCGAGAAAACGATAGACAGAGGGATGCGGAGTCGATACAATGGATCGACTCAGTATATATATATATATATACAAAGAATTTAATTTCTTCACGATTAAAAAATCTCTTCACAGACAAAGGTTCGAGTCAATCCAATGGCAACAAGCCTCGAAATCCTTTAACTGGAAACAGTTGTGAACACATGGAGTTTATTGCAGAAATATCTCTATTCCTCCTCTTATTTTTTCTCCTCTAATACATCTGAGGGATTAAATTTATATACATAAAAATATGACTCTTCAACTCCTCTGAGAGGAACGTTATAGAAATCAAAGGTCTAATTACAACTTATTCCAATAACTGAACTGACAGCTGGATCGAACCTAACTGTTCGACTTCTACAAACTCTAACTAATCTAAATGATACAGTGAGCTGAGGTATTGCCACCTAGCTGTTACAATTCAAATTTTTTCGAACCCTCCTAGCCACAACATGTGGAAAAAACCTCCTACATTTTTGGCTAGTGTCTAATGCCCCTGCATCAGACTCCCGAGGGAAAATTTATTCATGGGCTCCTGTCCATGAGCTCTTCCACTGATTTGCCTATCTTCTGCAACATCCGTTTAGTGATCCAAGTGGCATCTTCCTCTATCTTGTCCTTCCATTATATCAAGTACTGAAAGTACTCCTGTCCTCTGGTCCTTCTGAATGGACTTTTATCCAATATTTTCAATGGTTGCAATGGTTACACTGGAGGTAGCTGTTCCTCCACTCAATCTGTCCCTTGTCTACTGATCTTTCTTCTGCATCATCATCTTCATACTTGTACAAATCTGCAACATTAAAAATGGGAGATATTCCAACATCAAGAGGTAATTCAATCTCATAAACATTTGCAGAAAACTTTCTAAGTATCTTGCATGGCCCAATCTTTTTGAACTTCAATTTGTTGTACTGCTTCTTTGGGAATATCTCCTTTCTCAAGTGTGCCAAAACTAGATATCCTACTTCAAAATGAACTTATTTTCTGCTCAAGTCTACTATGCTTTTGTATCTGATGTTGCTGCCTTGTAGTTGTTGTTTCACTTGTTCATGTATGGCCTGGATCTCTGAAGCAAATTCCTCACCATCTGCACTCCTCAGCTCTGCCTTTCCCATATTTCTCAAGTCTGATATTCCTTTGGGGTGCATTCCATGAAAAATATGAAATGGACTCTGCCCTATGCTCCTGTTTGGTGAGTCATTATATGCATATTCTGCCTGAGGCAAAATATGATCCCAATTCTTGGGATGCTCTCCTGCAAGCCTTCTCAACAAATTTCCCAGACTCCTATTCACTACCTCAGTTTTTCCATCAGTCTGAGAATGATAAGTTGAGTTGAAACTCGGTTTGGTACCAAGTTTCTTCCACAATGTCCTCCAAAATTGACCCACAAATCTGGTGTCTCTTCCTGAAACAATACTCTTTGGAAACCCATGCAATCTAACAACTTCTTTGAAAAACAAGTTAGAAACATGGGTGGCATCACTCGTTTTATAGCATGGAAAAAAATGTGCCATTTTGGAGAATCTATCCACCACAAAAAAGACTGCATCATTCCATCTCTGAGTCTTGGGAAATCCTAGAACAAAATCCATACTCACCATGTCCCAAGGCCTGTCTGGAATAGGCAAGGGAGTGTACAATCCTGCATTCTGGCTCCTTCCTTTAGCATATTGACAGATCTTGCAATTATTCACAAACTTATCTACTTCTATTCTCATCCTGGGCTAGAAATAGAAGCGACTCAGCTGCTCATAAGTCTTATCAGTACCAAAGTGTCCAGAAAGTCCACCACTATGCTTCTCTTTGATCAAATTTTCCCTCATGGAACATCTTGTTACACACAGTTGGCTTCTTCTAAATAACAAGTCCTCCCGCAGGAAATAATCCAGCCACTGGCTTCTATCTCTTAAAACAGGGTTACTGCATGCCTCAAATTCTTATTTAAAATCTGGATCTGTTTTATACAATTCTTTGAGAAAATCAAATCCTAAAAATTCAAAATTTGTTTCTTGAACAAGAATGTGTCTCCTACTCAAATCATCAGCTACTTTATTGGCTTGGCCACTTATATGTTTCAAAACAAAAGTAAAACTTTGGAGATACTCAACCCATTTAGCATGCTTATGTTTCAACTTGGGCTGTTGTACAATATATTGCAAAGCATGATTGTCAGAATACAATACAAATTCCCTGGACATCAAATAATGTCTCCACTTCTTCAGTGCGTGAACAATTGCATATAATTCCTTCTCATAAGAGGAATACTTTCTTCTGGTGTCATTCAACTTTTCACTGAAATATGCCACGGGCTTATCATCCTAACTCAACACAACTCCAATGGCCTCTCCACTAGCATCACATTTTACTTGAAATGGTTTAGTAAAATCAGGCAGAATCAAAACAGGCTTCTCCATCATCTTTTGCTTCAAAATTTTAAAATTTATTTCTGCATCAGCAATTTTCTCTTCTTTATTGTCTCAATTATGGCTGCATTAATCTTCCTAAAGTTTCTTATAAACTTTCTGTAAAAACTAGCAAGTCCATGGAAACTTCTTACCTCAAAGACATTCCTGGGTGAAGGCCACTCCAAAATTGCCTTAATCTTTTCTGGGTCCATCTTCAATCCTTCTACAGAAACAAAAAAACCCAAATAAACCAACTCTTCTTTCATGAATGAGCATTTCTTCAGATTTATCAGTAGTTTCTCTTGGTGCAGCTTCTTCAAGACATGATTAAGATGCCTTAAATGTTCTTCTTTAGTTCTGCTAAAAACTAATATATCATCCAGATACACTATAAAAAATTTACCAATGAATTCTTTCAATACTTCATTCATAGGTCTCATAAAAGTGATAGGTGCATTTGACAACCCAAAAGGCATTACCATCCATTCATACAGTCCTTCATTTGTTTTAAAGGCAGTTTTCCACTCATCACCCTCTCTTATTCTAATCTGATGGTATCCACTTTTTAAATCTATCTTTGAAAAATATTTAGCACCACTCAAACAGTCCATCAAATCCTCAACTCTAGGTAAAGGGAATCTGTACCTAATTGTGATCTTATTAATTGCTCGAGAATCAGTACACATCCTCCAGCCTCCATATTTCTTTGGGCTCAATACTGCTGGTACTGCACATGGACTCAAAATTTCTCTAATCAGCCCCTTGTCCGCCAATTCCTGTACTTGTCTCTTGATTTCCTCATTTTCCTTGGGAGTCATTTAGTAGGCTACCTTATTTGGCAGGTTTGAACCAGGGATAAAATCTATCTGATGGCTGATATTCCTCATAGGTGGCAGCTCATCAGGTAAATCATCCACAACAATGTCACAGTAATTGTCTAACATCTCTTGGATTTCTACTGGCAAATCAGAAGTCTTTGTAGAAGTAAGAACTACCTTAGGTTTGCAAACTAAAACAAAAATTACCTCTTCTTCTTCTATCTACTGCAGATATTCCTTCCCGCTTAGCAACAAGGTCTTTGGATCAATCACTTTGTTGGATGGCTCTCCTTCTTCCATGGGTATCAATGTATGGTGTACCCCATCTTTGAAGAACTTGTAAGTGTTATTATTGCCATCGTGCACTTCTGCTCTATCAAACTGCCAAGGTCTACCCAGCAGTATATGACACACATCGATGGGCATTACATCACATAGGACCTTATCTTTGTATTTTCCCATTTGCAGCTCTATTTCACACTGCTCTTTTACAACCAGCTGGTGCCCTTTGTGAAGCTAGGACACCCTGTAGGGAATTGGATGCTCCCTTGTCATCAGCTTCAGCTTCTCTATTACCTCAGTGGAAACTAGATTGTCTGTGCTACCACTATCAATGAATAGCTGGTAGCATTTCCCTTGGACTTTGCATATGATCCTAAACAAATTCTTCCTTTGTGCAGGCTCAGTGACCTCTTTAACTTGCTTCAACAGGACCTTATTTAGCACCAAGGATTCTCCCCTCTCTAGAAGAATTTCTTCTTCAATTTCTACCTCTTCTCTAGCCTGGGCAACAACAGCATTCCTTGGACCAGCACCCACATTCTTTGGACATTCATAGTGCTTGTGTCCCACTTGCTAATATTTATAACACCTCAATTCTCTACCCCTGCCTCTGTCTCTGCCTCCTCTTCCTTTTCCTCTGTAAGAACCCCTTCTGCCCCTTGCATCATCCTCTATAGATGCATTCTGAGGTGAGCTACTGTTAGCTCCATACCTAGGTTTAGTAGGCTTTCCTCTACCACCCTGACTTCCCTTTCCCCGGAAAGTACCTCTCTTCTTGGAAGATTGTTTCCTCAGGAGTTTCTCTTCTGCTTTCAAGGCCATTTGATAGGAATCTTCCACTATATTAGGAGACAGAAGACCAATCTCATCTTGGATCTCCAGCTTGAGACCATTCACATATCTGGCAGTCTTCTCTGGTGTGTCCTGGAATTGCTCAGCCCTTATGCTTACTCTGTATAATTCCTTTGTGTATTCTTTTACTGTCAGCAACCTCTGTCTCAGGTTCTGCATTTTCTTATAAAATTTCAGCTGATAATCACTAGGAAAGAATATACCTTTTAATTTAGCCATCATTCTGGTCCATCTCTTGATAGGTTGCTTGCCAACTCTCCTCCTCTCTGCCTGCACTCCATCCCACCAAAGTGCAACATGTCCCTTCAGCTTTGTTACTGAAAACTTGACCTTTTTATCTTCACTTATTTCTTCATAATCAGAGCACTTATTCATTTCTTTTATCCAGTCCACCATTTCCTCTAGATTCAGTCCCCCTACATAACTCGACACTTCAATTCTGGGCTTAACTGCAGACCCCAGAACAGTTCTAAGGAGTCTCAAGTCAGATGGAATTTCAACATTTTCTTCAGCTTCCTCTATCTCAGGTTCACTGGTGTCTTCAGGATCTCTAGTCTGTCTTCGCTCTATGACATCCATTCTGGCCTCGACCCTCTATAACATCCCCAACACCTCAGCGTTGGCAACAGGTATCCTTCTGCCAGCACCTCTACCAACTCGGATTGCCATGTCAGCTCTTCTGCAAAAACAACCTTAAAACAATGGCTTCGATACCACAAATGATGCAACAAAACTGAAAGTCAGGCCCACAGAGAGATGGTCAACCGTCGTCGTGGCTCTGTCTGCATTCTCCCTTCAGATACTTGGTTTGTTTCCACGTGGTCTCCCTAATATTCTCTTAATTTATGTATCAATTTCAATAAATTGACAAATAAATATAATCACAACTTCGAATGTTTAATTATATCTCCCAACATATGTATTTACCTCTGAACCTTTAAACCAAAGTTTAACCCTTCGCACTTTATTGTAATACTCCACGGTTTTTGAACAAATAACTTATAATACCCCTTTAGCTTGGACCCCACCTCTATGATCAATTGACCAATCAACACATGCACCGTACCTCACTTATTGTTCGTGCACCTCGTTTATCGTTCATGCATCTACAACAAGCGACCATCGTCCGATGGCCCTCTCCCAGATCAATAGCTCTCGGTAATATCGCTCAGCATCCTGGTACAAACTATAACGTGCGATGGCACGGTTTAAATAGTGGTTTTCTGGGGGTCCACTTCGCCACGCATCAATAGGTCTATGGAATCGATCCACAACCAGAAAATACCACTTATTCACCAAAAGCAGTGCGATATGGGCAATCTGGCTTACAAATCCACTCGTGGTTTTTTTTTGTACAGTGATTAACCAAGGTTGGTCCGGGGTTGCGCTATCCTTTGGATTCATTAACTCAGGTCATGGATCCAGGTGTAAGTAGGAATTCTACCATTTAAACAGAGTTCACAGCCACATTTCCTCTACACAAGCCCCGCCTGTGGGTGGGATTTATTCAACAGGGGTTTGTTCAATAAATTTCGTGAAAATGATAGACAGAGGGACGCGAAGTCGATACAATGGCTCGACTCAATAATTATATATATATACACAGGATCCAATTGATTCATAATTAAACAATCTCTTCACAAACAAAGGGTCGAGTCAATCCAATGGCAACAAACTTCAAAATCATTTAACTGGAGACAATTGTGAACACACGGATTTTATTGCAGAAATATCTCTATTCCTCCTCTTCTTTTTTCTCCTCTAATACATCCGAGGGATTAAATTTATATACATAAACATATGACTCTTCGGTTCCTCTGAGAGGACCGTTCTAGAAATCAAAGTTCTAATTACAACTTATTCCAATAACTGAACTGACAACTAGATCAAACCTAACTGTTCGACTTCTACAAAATCTAACTAATCTAAATGATACAGTCAGTTGAGGTATTGACACCTAGCTATTACAATTCAAATGTTTTCAAACCCTCCTAGCCACAACATGTGGAAAAAACCTCCTACATTGTTGGCTAGTGTCTAATGCCCCTGCATCAGTGCTTCTTTAGCCGCATACCGCTAATTTGAATCCGCGCTTGCCCATCGTCCTTCTTCCATCACACCAAACCACCTGTCTACCCCAATTACCATTTCTCATCCTAATACTGAAATGACTGAACATTCAGCCACTATTTCCTACCTTTCCTCATCCCCGTGTTTCTCGGAAATCGACCCCTTAGTTCCTTCCCCTGATGTTTCGCCTACCCACTCCTCTGTTCGCGCCGCTGTCACCCCTCCTGCCGACACACATGTGAGACTTCCCCCTCAAAATTAGGTGTCTCATATTTTTGCCTCCTCTGATCCTCCTATTCCACCCACTCTTCCAATCTTTCAGACTGATGAAGACATCATGGAAGCCATGACCAAACCTGATTTTCTGTGGGACGATATGCACCATCATGCTTACTTCCTACCACACCAATCCCATGACCAATATGCACTCGAATCTAAAGACTTCATTCCCGATAAAGTTGATTGGTTCAAAAACCCCATCCCTACACCTGACGCTTTCAGAGAAGGCAATTTGGCTAATATCTCTCCTACCATCAAAATAGACATATCTGTCAAACTAGGTATTGAAGAATATATCACCATGGGTGCCTAATTCACACCGGAATAAATTGAAGCCCGCACCAAACTTTTCAAAGAATTCCATGATATTTTCGCCTGGTCCTACTCATAAATGCTCGGACTCGATCCTGCCATTGTCGAACATCACATCGACACATGCCCTGATGCTATTCTGGTCCATCAAAAGTTGAGACCCATCCATCCTGATAGACGTGTAGTCTTCAAAGCTAAAATCGACAAGCTCCGGTAGGCTGGTTTCATTTACCCCATCGAATATACCACTTGGGTGTCTAACCCAGTTCCCATCCTTAAAAAGCAAGGCACCATTCGTGTTTGCACCAACTTTCGTGATCTGAACAAAGCTTGTCCCAAAGACAACTTCCCCACACCATTTATTGACCAAATCATTGATGAGTGTGCGGGGCACGAGATTCTCTCCTTTATGGATGGCTTCTTCGGATACAACCAAATCGTTATTTTTCATGCTGATCAACTTAAAACTATGTTCATTAGTCCGTGGGGCACCTTCAAATACCGAGTCATGCAATTTGGCCTTAAAAACGCTGACACCACCTTTCAACGAGCCATGTCTTATTGTTTCCATGAATTAGCCCATATTATCCTTTCTTATTTAGACGACCTTACTACGCGTTCTAAACATCGGGTGCAACACCTTCATAACCTGCGTACCATTTTTCTCCGATGCCGCAAGTATAACATTCGCCTTAACCCGTTGAAACGTGTCTTCTGTGTTCCCGCTGGTTGTCTCCTCATCTTCATCGTGTCTAAAGACGGGATAACTCTCGAACCTTTGAAGGTTCAAGCCATTCTTGAACTTCCCATGCCTTGTACCTTACATCAGCTACAAAGTCTCCAAGTTAAATCTAATTTTCTTCGCCGATTCGTTCCTGACTATGCCACTACCGCACATGGCTTCCTTATACTTCTTCGATCTCACACCCCTTTTGTCTAGGATACATACACTCAAGAGTCTTTTGATGCCCTCAAGCATGCCCTCACATCTGCTCCCTTGATCCATCACCCTAACTTTGACTGAGATTTCATCCTATACATGTCTGATTCCACCTATTCGGTTGCTGGTGTCCTTATCTAGGAGGATGATAACGGTATCGAACATGTGATATATTATGTCAATAAGAACCTGTCCGGTCCACCTGTGTCCTACTCGCATGAAGAAAAATTGTCACTAGCTGTCGTGTTCTCGGTCCAAAAACTGTGTCATTATATCCTCATGTGTTCCACCAAGGTTGTGACTGATTCCAACCCCATGGCTTTCCTATTGAGTCACCACATCCTCAATGGGAAGTACACCCATTGGGTCATTATCCTCCAAGAATTCGACCTTCAGTTTTTCACCCTTAAAAAGTAAGAAAGGTTTAGTCCTCGCTGAACTCATTTCTGATTTGCCTACCAGGGTGCAAGATACTCCAATTAATGATGCTCTTCCTGATGAACATTTTTTTGCCATCACCATCGATGATCCTCGGTATGGTGACATCCTTACTTACTTGCGAACCCAAAAGTTCGCCCTTCATCTTGATCGTGATGCTCGATGATGTATCCAACACCAAGCCTCTCACTACCTTCTAATCGGCGATGACCTTTATTGTCACATAATAGATACTGTCCTTTGTTGTTGCCTCACACACGCTGAAGCTAAGAAAGTCCTCAATTCCTATCATAGCGGCACTTTTGGTGGCCACCTCTTCGGTCTTGCCACCACCAAAAAAATCATGCGTGCTAGGTATTTTTGGCCTTCTCTCTGCAGTGATTGAATTGAAGCAGTCAAAAAATGTTCCAATTGCCAACATTTCACCCCCAAGGTGTGAGCTCCTCCCGCTCCTCTCCATCCTGTCGTCATAGCCGGTCCTTTTTGTAAATGGGAAATTGAATTTATGGAATGTCGACCCCCATCTACTGGTAACCACAAATATATCATCGTGGCAGTTGATTATTTCACTAAATGGGCCGAAGCTATGCCAACGTTCAACAATATGGCAGCCATTGCAGCCCTCTTTTTCTTTAACCATGTCATTACTTGATTTGGAGTTCCAAAACAGTTAGTCTCGGACCATGGCTGACATTTCGAAGATCAGATTTTGCATGAGCTATCCTCCCTATTGGGTTTTGAGCACCAATATTCATCTTCCTATTACCCCCAAGGTAATTTCCAGGTTGAAGCGGTCAACAAAATTCTTAAGACCATGCTTCAATGAACGGTGAATAAGCACAAAACCAATTGGCATCTCATGCTCTTCCCTACTTTGTGGGCTTATCGTACTTCTGTTAAAACTGCCACCGGTTTCACTCCTTTCCACCTTGTCTTTGGCGAGGAGGTAGTCTTACCCATCGAGTGTGAAATCCCTTCCCTTCACTTGGCTATAGAACTTCTCCCTGATACCCAACCTCTAGAACAACGACTTATCATGCTCGATCATGCCTCTGAAGACCGTCATGTTGCATTAAAAACCCTTGAAGCAACCAAAAAGTGCACCAAAGCTCAATATGACCGAAAAGTCCACCCTCATACCTTTCATGAAGGTGACCTTGTTCTAGTATATGACCAAGCCCACGATACCCTCGGTCATGGGAAGTTCGACTCATTATGGCTAGGTTCTTACATTATCAGTAAAGACCTTGGTAAGGGGGCATATCTTTTAGAGGACTTTGAAGGCCACATTCTTCCTAATCCTTGCAATGCACTCTATCTTAAGAGATATTACCCTTAGAATTTTCCATTCGAAACATGTGTTTTATTCTCTTCTAGATAGCCAGCACCTGCTTGTTTTGCAATTCATTACTTCACTAGGACACCTGTTGTCCACAAAGCCTTACTTCACCTCCCCTCAAAATCGGATTTGCTCACTTACAACACATGTCATTGGGGGTACCACCTTGCCTCCATACTCATTCCTGTTTGTGTCAATTTCCATCATGAGAGACCATTTTGTACTCATGTTTTTTATGATTCCCTTTGGATCATCCCCCATTTCATTATCATAACTCATGTCCGTCTATTATTCACTCTACTATTTTCTCCCGTGCCTTAGTTGGGGTTCCCTTATTGCCTCACCTATGGCGGACCTACTTCTGTCGACATCCACTCATTTACTCCAGAAGCCAGCTCTAGGGGGCAGTGTACCCTGGTTCGAGCTCTTTTCTGCATGATCGTGATCTATACACTTGATAGTCCAGTGATGCAACAATAGATATTGGTGATTCCCGAGCATGTGTGAGATGTCTCAACCCTCATGAGGGGGTGGCCCTGCAGGTAGCCCCCCACATGCTCGGAGGACTTCTTCATTTCCGCCCTTGATGCAGCTCCTCTCATTTGATGATATCAGCCTCAACCGCTTGCAGCGCCTCTTCGATTTTCATGTATCAGTCAGGTTTTGCGAGCCCTTCCTCATGTGTAGGGGGCATTTGGGTGTATTTTTATCTCATGTACTAAAATATTCTTGTATAAGTCCTAACGATTATTCTAGGCATCACATGTATGTGGGATTCATCATTTTATTTATCTAGCTCATGTTTAGGCCAGCACATGCTTCCTTATTGTGTTCTGTGGTTTTCCAGGCTCCTTATTCTTTGTACTCTTGTCTCGGCGGGCATAGGTATGCCTCACCTGCCACCTTTAACACTGGTACCGCTTCATCAACTAGAGACTTGTTGCACCTGCAAGTCTCGTCTCCTCAGGGTCTAGTCCTTTAGCACATTAGACTACCTTACATTTCTCTCTCTCACTCCCCTCTTGATGCCTAGTGATTGAGTTCTTACAACGTACTTCGTTCATACGATTTGCTCCTAACACTCGTATGTTGGGGGGCAATCTATTACGTAATTTTTTGGTCATCTAACCTATTATCATTAGATGAACCCAAGTACACCATGTAAGACCAATTTTACCCTAAGTAAAATTGCTTTCACCATGTGAAATAACATTTGTCTATATTTCCCGTTCATATTTAACCCAAAACAAGGAAATTAATTAAATAAATAATTATTTATTTAATTATTTCCTAGGAATAAGTTATTTAAACATTATTTAAATAATATTCCTAGTTAAATTTGACTAAATCATTTTTAAATAATTAAATAAATCATTATTTATTTAATTATATTCCCACCATCTCCCTAAAATAATAAATAAATCATTTATTTATTTATTGTTTATAAATAAAGGAATTGACCCAAGTCAAAAGACCTTTTCTCTCCAACAAATATAATAAAATATTCCTAAAGGGTGATTCTAGAATTTGATTAATAATATTTTATTCATGCACCAAGTTCTAGAACACCCCAATATTTTGTTATAAATAGAAGGGTTTTCCCCATTCATTAGTCACCTCCATTGCATTAGATCACTCTGGTTCTACTCTTGGTCACCATTTTCCATTTTTGCTTTGTGAGCTCCCATTGAGTTCTATGTTTGTCTAGGTTTTCTACACCAATAAGAGAGAGGAATTTTAGATCTGAAACACTAAGGACTTTCAAGAACCCATCCCATTGAGGAGAACTGGAAAACACCTTTCTTGTTTTCCTCTCAGGTGCCCCATTTTTTAATATAATATAAAATTATTTTAAATACATTGTTCTTGTCTTGTTTGTTGGATGCATGGAGCCATATGGTATTTTATCTGCTTAATGTCTTTTGTTCTGAGATCTCGATTTGTGTAGCACTATTTGGATCACCTCATTGCAGACTTGAAGATATTTTGCAGCCATAATCGATGTTAGGGCTATTTGTTATGCGTAGCTAAAGTGACGTCTTACGACGAAAGATTCATACTAACATTAATGATTTATTAATGCCTCGAAATGATTATGGCAAGAAGATAAAATAATATGCCAAGGAACAGGTAAATAAGCCAATAGGTGAAGGCATCCCCACAGGAAAAGTATTGCTGAAAATTTTTGAAGATTTATTTTACCTATAGTATGAGATCAAACACCTATTTTTCATCAAGCCAACCATTGCTAGATATACAGAAGACGATGATAATTTTAGGAAATTAAAGAATATCCAGATTCTTAAAAATGACGATTGGAAAGCTCTCATAGATTTACTATGAAGGATAAAAACAAATAGATGAAAAGAAGATAAAAAATAATTTTCAGAATGACAGTCGAAACAAATTTTATTTACAGTAGTAAACGATTTTGACTAAGGGTTAAACAGTATCAGTTAAAGAGTATAAGTGAATAAAGAGTATCCGAGAAATAGTATCAAACAAGGCAAGTCATATTTTAGAAAATATCTAAAGGCCAGCAAGGAGGACACCAAGGTAGCCAGATGCTTTATCCTCAAAATTGTTTCTATTTCTTATGGATAAAATAGGATAAATTATTGATTTGTTAAGCAAGTGTCTCTATTTTTATTGTAAATAAATTTTATTTTCCTAAGTTAATTCCTATAAGCCATCTAGGATATTTTGTAAAACATTATGTATAAATATTTCATCTTTATAAGTATTTTGTGTTGAATAAAATTGTTGGGATTGTTATAGTCATTTCTTCTTGGATTTCAAAGCTTTTGTGTGTCAAATATTCGAGTAGCAAGATGGATCAAAGAAAATTGGCATCATACTTCACGATCCCTGTGATGAGCTATTTGGAGTGAAGTATTTTCTTCACTTTTCATTGTTTCTTTTCTCCGTTACATGCGTCCACTTATGTTTATGCTAAATATGAATGTATAACTAGGAGTATTACTACAAGATCTGTTAATAGCACCCTGTTTTTAACTAGTTATCATTTATATGTTTTCCTCTGATTTCTAGTGTAGGGAACCCTTAATTGCTCCCTCATTCGTTTGACCTCTCCTACTACTTCCCTTTTCCGAATTTAAGGATTCTTAAGTGCCCTTTATCTCGATCATACGACCTCACTAAAACAAATTTCCAAGATCTCCAAGGGTTATCTATCTTTCCCTGAAGACATTTGACTTTTTTTCCTTGATCTTAGTCTTGTTAGCTTGATTTTGACTCCATAGCTTAATGGAAAAATATATTTCCCACTATCCATTCTTTCAAGTTATTTTTTCCCACCAAATCAAACAAAATTAAACCAAATTTTCACTTTTATAGCTAGCCTAAAATTTACAAATTAAAACAAAGTCAAACTTTAAAGAGAGAGCCCTCTCTGAACCCTAGGAAGGATAGATCCTAGAGTTTGAAGTAGGTTTGTGGTTACCTCTAGAATTCTTTGACTAAAAAGAAAAATAACACAACTTAAGAATTACTAGAGTGATAACATTACTGGCGACCATACTGGGAACTAACCAATCCACAATCTTAAAACTAGTCTTAAAGAAAATCTTTTTATACATCCTTTTATTTTAAGATTACTTTTATAAGTTGTGTTTATTTAAAAAAATAATTATGGCTTTTAGGAAAGTTTATTATACAAGGTCTAACCCAGATTCTAAGCCTGTAGTTATAGTAGACAACCCAAACCGAATTGGTAAAAAGAAAAAACAGTTAGAAAATTTAGAAGCTGAAGTATCATTAGAAAGATTCAATTCATTACCACAAGAGTTAGTAATTATACAAGATATTGATTTTGATCTGAAATTTGAGAATACTTTATTTAGAATAAAATCTAAAGGTGATCTTAAAACTATTGTTTTAGACCCTGTTTTTATTTCATTTTTGAATACAAAAGAAAAAAATACTACAATAGATTTTAAAACATAGAAAGTTCAAGATCAGACTAAAATTGAAGAGCTTAATATTACTATTCTCAAAGATATTGATGAAGCTATTGAATTAGCTCAATTTTTGACCTATGCAAACAAACCTCTAGTTTCTCAATTGCATACCACAATAATACCAGCTAGAGATTCATCTCTTTATGCTGTTACATCATTTATAAATCCCACTACTAGCTCATCTATAGATCCATTTATTCCTAGATTACCTTTACAACCTAGAGTATTATTTCCCCCTCTCACTTCATCCACTATATCCATCAGCTCAACTTTTGATTTCCTAAACACATCATCCTCATTTCCTAATAGTTCCATATACATTCCAGTTTCATTTCCTAACACTTCAAATACAGTTTTTAGTTCATTAGCTATCATTTCCAGTGTTAGCCAGCTATAAAATTTGTTATATCAAATGCTGGCTAAATCATTTTTGGAGCCTTCAAGGAACAAATTTTTATTGCTAAAAAGTGTTGGCTCTTAAATACTCTTAAAGTCATCATGCCTCTGTACAGATATTCACTATTGTTCCTATTTTTTACTCAGAGATTCTGCTAATTTCATAAGGAAAGACTGCTGCAAAATCATCATTTTTCCCCTTCCTCCACTCAAAACTAACCTTCATTTCTCACCTTTTTCTCCATAAAATTACTCTATTTTTCATGATTCCTCTTCTTCAGCTCATGAAAATCATTTTTACAAGGTTAAGAAGTCACTTTTTAACCTTACTGAAACCCTCAAATTCCTTTGAAAACCATTGAAAATCTATAAAAAAACGCATTTTTGTATTACAGACTTAAGCCCCCTTGGGCTAAGTCTTAAACCACTTCCCCTCCATATGCCCGCACCTTAGAACCAAGTGCTAAGCCCACAAAGTGCTTATCACGTCACAAAGTTTCAAATGGGTTGATTGAAAGACCGCATAAAAACTTCTGATGAAATTAAGTCCCATATGTATAAACCCTGGTCCTTTGTTTTCTTTGTAAAACCAAGTGCAAAGGCCGAAGCGCTTATCGCATCAGAAAATTTTAATGGTTAGATTGAAAAGACCAAGCCCAAAGGCTCTAATTGCAATTGGTCCTTTGTTATAAAAAGCACTAGGCCTGTCATGTTCCATATAACTAAAGGCCCCACATTCGGGCGCCATACCATACCATAAATATATATCCCGCCCCGAAAGTGTTAAAAATTTGGATTATATTGAAAAAAATTGGGCTTTCATATATTATAAAGGTTTTCACCGATGTAAAGTTGAAACAATATTGACTGTTGATCTAAAGTTGATTAAACGGCTTGTGCAACATCACATCACAACATTCTCATTGAGCGCATTTAGCATAATTCCCCCTCCAATCACTGATTCCCGATTCACTCTCCATCGTCGATCTGATCTGCAGATTGACGGTTAGTGCTCAATCACATCGGTGTTTCCCCGTACATAGGCGCCATTCAAGTTTTTCCCCTGATCACATGACTCTGATTGCATCTCAACTGTCCACGTGTCAAGATCGGATGGTCCCAGATTAGTCCCATATTATTTCATCACCCTCCGCCTTCCACCAAACGGTTTTAAAAACCAATCACCACCATTGATCATTGCGTGATCGACAGTTCCATCTGATTCTTCTGTCTACTTTTCTTTGACCTTCTCTTAGTCGATCTCCACTGTTGGATGATGCCATCCAATGGCCATGATTGATCCCCATTCCCTTTGAAGAAGTATACCAAATAACACAGGATTTTATAATTATTGTTTGTATTTTGCAGGAATTAATGGTTTTCCATTATATCGAAAGAAAGGCCGAAGGTTGGGAAAGACGATTTTCGTGCCTTTGATTCATCAAAGGAGACCATTCGCAAGGTTAGAATTCCACGTTTCATCAATTCTTCATGAGGCATTGATGCCATACGAGCCCTGCGCGGCCTGCACGTGAACAAGACACAGTGATTTTAAATTATAATTAAAAGAGTATCAGTGTTGAAGACAGAATGCGACAGAACAGAAGGATTGAAGATAATTCGGAGATTACGGCTAAGAATGATTTTCAAAATCCCAATCCCCAGAATTAAAACACAGTTAAAATAAAATCATAAGTGTTTTATCAGACAGAAAGACCTCCACCGCAACATATGAGGAAAATTGATTCCTCTTAGCTACCACAAAGCCACCTGTGCCTCAAAAAATTCAAACAGAAGCCGAAGTGATTGATCAAAATCATATATTTTCCTCAAACGCAGCTGAATATTTAATTCTTCTAAGAGAATTTAATGCAAGAAATATCAGCATAATTATTACATCCTGAAGAGAGCCTTAAAAGTCAACAAAGCTCCCACCGAGCTTTAATATTAATTGTAAAACATTTAATACAGAGGACACCTGTGTACGCTTCTCCGTCGAGCCCCTCAAAGGTCGAGAAGCCATTTAAGACTGTATTAATAATCTTGGGATATATTTTATCAGATCTCACCTCCTCATTCTTCTATAAATACTTCTGTAGAAGATGAGAAATTGTTGGTCGCAAAACTTTGAAATACATTTGAGATTAAACTTTTGATTGTAAATAGTGTTCACTGGCCCTTGGAGCTCTGCTTGTGATAGATAAGCTAGGCTGAGACGAGTAGATGATTGCTAAACTAAAGCATTGGACTTAAATCTGTAACTGGTTTGGAGCATCAATACAAGCTGATTTATGGGATCCTAGTCTATCTTGACGATGATGGTTTTCTCATTGTAACTTGTTATTTTGTTTCTATTTTCACTATGTTCATCTTCTCTTATAAATAACAACATGCATAGAGTTATAAAATACTATATATTAGTACCCTTCTCTGACTGAAAATCTTTATTTACATGTTTGCTTCCAATCTGTGTTATTTAGGAATGATTTAATTTAGTTTAAGCATAAGAATGTTGGCGTTCCCTCATCTTATTGGCTTAGCTGCATATTATTCTTGAATTTTATGTTAAGTATCAGTTAAGTAGAGATGAACTAAGGAAGATATGGTGTGCCCTGGTCCTAGTTTTATCCCCAAATACTGTCTGAATGTTTCCCTTGGAATGTGTTAAAAGCTGGCTAGTTTAGAAGTACTTACCAGATCTTAGGCCATTCTGTGTTATCTTTGTGTTTTTCTTTAATGTAACCAAGTAAAGCAGAGCTAGGAGAGGATTTGTGGTGAGCCCGGCCCGCTAGTTTCTACTCCAATAGTTGCCTTCAAGTTTCCCTTTGTTTTAAAAACATTTTCTATTAAAGTGTATCAAAGGCTGGATAGTTTAAAAGTACTTACCAGATCCTAGTTTACTTTTATGTTTTTCTTGAGTCCATGTCAAAGCATGGCTAGTTTAGAAGTACTTACCAAATCTTGGGCTGCTCTTTGTTCCTCATCTGTTTAATTCTCCTTCTTATTGTACCATTTCATTCCATAAATAAAACTTTAAAGAGATCCTTAGACATAGATGACTTTCCCCATGGACCACTCTTGCCTCTTGCTATTCCAATTAAAACCTATTATGACTCCATAGCCCAATGGACTAAAAACTGCAATTATCTATCTTTTTGGCCGAAGATTACTCTCATTGTTTGCAACTTCTCACCTTTGAAACTCTTTCCATTTAGGAGTTTCCCTCAAATAGTAATCATGCTCAACCATCCAAAAAAAAAAGAAACCCTCAACCTTCATAACTAGCCTAACATCATTACCTAAAACTTCAAAGACAAATCCATATTTGCACTTATTGGAGAGATCCCTCTTTGGATTTAGGAGGGCTAGATCCTAGAATCCCAAAGTAGTTGAAACGATGTTGTTTTTGTGGTTGGAATTTGCCAATATTGCTAATTACAGATTCCTAACATTTCTGGCGACTCCACTGGGGAGATTGTTGAGTTCATAGTTGCTTGGCCAGATTTTATAGACTCTTTAGTTTTCCGTACAACCACAGAAACTAAAAAAAACACAAAAATATTTTATATTGGAATTAAATAAACATGGTGGTGGACCATAAAACCTTTTACCTCCAAACGAGCTAAAAATTTTCCACTTGGCAACTCCACACCCTGCAACTCTCAGAATACCAAATGACTCCCCTGGGAGAAGACCCTGAACAGATTGACTAGACATAGTGACCTCTTTCTTGATTTACAAACATGATTCCAACAATACAATGAAGATATGTCCCAATGAGTAGAGATAATATCCCTGGGTTTCCACATAAGATGCCCCAGGTGAATTGGGATGACAACTTGCCTGTTTTTCAAGGTGAAAATTTTGATGACCCTTTATTACATCTCATCAAATTTCACATACATGTATGGAGGTTGAAAGTTGAATGGCATTAAGACTACCTAATGAAAATTTTCATGTTAACATTAGAAGGAAAAGCTAGGGATTGGTATGAATGCTTAATATCTAGTAGTTTGTTTTCTTTAAGAGACCTTGAATATGTGTTTTATGAGAACTATAAAGAAAACACTACATCATTATCATGGGGTGAAATATATTATGATCCATCACAAAACATCACCCAACACATTATAGATATTGATGAAGCTTTGGAAGAGATGCATCCTGAAGATATTTTAACAGCCATTCATAAGTTTAATATCCTATTGAAAAATTTTAAGAAAATAAATGAATCAGTTGAGGAAAATATGATCCAAGAAATAAATAAGATTCCTCAAGATATCCCTGAAAACTCAAAAATTGATTCATCATCCGTGATAGTTGAGGCTTAAGAAGACAACTAGCCTCAAAATCAATCTTCACAAGAGACATAGAATTGTTGTACTCCTGTTCAAAGGAACATAGGAACATCTTCCCCTTTGACATAAAATAAAATAGATTAGACTATTTATAAACAGTCAGTCTCTGAAACTTTTTGCAAAACAAACGCTCTTGCCCATTCACATAGAGAACTTTGTTGTACAGATTTATAAAGTTCTTTTGTAGATCAGAATGAAGAAGGGCCTGCTGATAACCCAGTATGTTTGATTGGTAGTATTACTTATATTCATGATTCTCCTAACTTTGATCTATCTAGTGATGATGCTTCCCAAACTGAAGTTAATTTTGTAGGATCGTCATTATCAGATTTATGCGACGAAGATCAGTTCCTTCAAAGAAGTAATGAGCCAGTGCAGACTATTTATGATACGGATGATGAAAATTTTCAAAGCCTAGAATTGAGTGAAGATTCATTCGATATTTTCTCTACTTCATTTCAGATCATCAGTAATAATTTCCATGTGATTGGGACTCAACATACTTTCAGCTCAAAGGATGAGGAGGAAAGAAACAGAGAAATTTTTGAGCAGGTTGAAAAGAAGGAGCCTTCTCTTGAAAAAGAGGATGCAATTTAGCATACCCTTACTCAAGAATATAATAACCTCCTCATAGAGTACAGTCCACTAAACCAGAGCTTACCAGGGCTACAAGAGGATGACACTGCAAAATATGATGAGTCCTCCAGTTTAGATGATGATGAAGAAGAGGGAAACAAACAAATAGAAGATTGTCCTATTGAGGATATACCATCTTCTCAAGAAGAATCTTTTTCATTTTCTGTTAAGAATGATGATGCTTCCAAGCAACTTTCTAAAGATATACTCCTCAAAGCTGAAGCCTTGGAAGTAGACAATCTACCAAACATGGAGGGCCAAAAAGAAAAGAATATTCATATTTTCTTTTTTGATCCTATGGAAGAGTGTGTGGAATTCTCAACCGGCTCAAATTATCAAGCATGGATCCTTTGCAAGATCCAGATACATGAAAATTTGTCACCTCCTTTGATAGTCTTGATTTTGAAGATTAATATTGAAAATGGACTATGGATACCTCTATCAAGTAGCCAGAGTTTCTTCTTCTTTTTGACATTACTCAGCTAGCTACATTGGCACTTTTGTATCATATGAATATGTAAATACTCCATGTTAGAATAGGTCAGATAGGAATGTCAATAAAGCTCAATTCTGAGCATATAGTTAGTTGTTGTTTTCTGCTTTGAAGAGAAATAAAAAATACAAAAATACAAAAACAATGAAAGACAGAAAAGAGGGCAGATTGTAAAAACAATAAAGGTATAGCCCCATACTGAAAAAGAGAAATAAATTCTGAAAGTGTGCAAGCTTAAATGCCACTCCTGAAAAACACACTTCTAATTAGTTAAACAACCTAATCTTGACTAATTAGTTTTAAATTTACTGCTGATAGGATAGTGAATTCGATTTGCCAAACTATTTAATCTTGGCTTATCAGTAGATAGTTTAGGGTATAAATTAAAGGTTCAAACATGCTCAAAATCAGAACCTAAATTTTCAAAGAGAAAATGACTGAAATCTGTTTCAAATTCTGAGTCAAAAAGATGTAAAAATCTACTTCTAATCAGCTTAAAATCTGAACCAGTTAGTAAAGGAAAGACAACTCAAGTAAGAGTCAAAACAGAGCTGTAGAAAAGAGGAAGGAAATGCTTTGAAATTTCAGATCTCAGACCTTCCATTTTGTTTAAATTTTCTGCAAAATAAATGTCTATGTGCAGCTTGTTTCTATGTCGTAGACCATCATCAAGTTAGACTGTTTAATCCTGACTTGTATGCTTTAAAATTTTTGTTGTAGAATTTAGAGAATAAAATCTGTTAGACTGTTTAATCCTAACAGATTAGTAGATTAGGTAGAGAAGAATCTAAATTCAATTGTTTAATCTAAGTTCAGGGAGAAATATGAAGTAGAATTAGATTAGTTTTATTCTTTTAAAAGAATAAAATGTTGTGAAAAGTGTTTTCCAATCCAAGCACACTCTAATGAAGAAAAAATGTTAGATCAGTAGGATTGGGTAGGTAGAAATCTTGTATTGATGAACATCCATTGTTTTTATGACTGCTAATATGTTTTTAGAGCAAGATCATCCCAGCAAAGGAAGGGCAGCCCAATGGATGAGGCATAGGTCAGCCTCCCAGAGAATTCAAGTCTGAAGTTCTTGATGCCCTCAAGAAGGCACCATCCCCAAGTGGAGCCACTATAAGCCAGCTATAATTTTTTTTATATCAAATGCTGGCTAAATAATTTTTGGAGCCTTCAAGGAACAAATTTTTATTGCTAAAAAGTGTTGGCTCTTGAAGACTCTTAAAGGCCTCATGCGTTTGTACAAATCTTCACTTCTGTTCCTATTTTTTACTCAGAGATTCTGCTGATTTCATAAGGAAATACTGCTGTAAAATCATCATTCTTCCCCTTCCTCCACTCAAAACTAACCTTCATTTTCTCCCCTTTTTCTCCATAAAATTCCTCTATTTTTCATGATTCCTCTTCTTCCATTCATGAAAATCATTTTTACAAGGTTAAGAACTCACTTTTTAACCTTACCGAAACCCTCAAATTCCTTTGAAAACCATTGAAAATCTATAAAAAAACCAATTTTTGTATTACAAACTTAATCCCCCTTGGGCTAAGTCTTAAACCACTTCCCCTCCATATTCCTACACCCTAGAACCAAGTGCTAAGCCCACAAAGTTCTTATCGCGTCACAAAGTTTCAAATGGGTTGCTTGAAAGACCACATCAAAACTTCCGATGCAATTAAGTCCCATATGTATAAACCCCGGTCCTTTGTTTCCTTTGTAAAAACAAGCACAAAGGCCGAAGCGCTTATCACATTGGAAAATTTTAATGGTTAGAATGAAAATACCAAGCCCAAAGGCTCCGATTGCGATTGGCCCTTTGTTATAAAAATCTCCAGGCCTATCATGTTCCATATAACTAAAGGCCCCGCAGTCGGGTGCCAGACCATACCATAAATATATATCCTACCACGAAAGTGTTAAAACTTTGGATTATATTGAAAAAAGTTGGGTTTTCATATATCATAAGGGTTTCCACCGATGTAAAGTTGAAACGATATTGACCGTTGATCTAAGGCCGATCAAATGGCTGGTGCAACATCGCATCACAACATTCTCATTCAGCGCATTTAACATAATGCCCCCTCTGATCACCGATTCCCTATTCACTCTCCGCCGTCAATCTGATCTGCAGATTGACAGTCAGTGCTCAAGCACATCGGTGTTTCCCTGTACATCGGCACCATTCAAGTTTTTCCCCCGATCACATGACTCCGATTGCATCTAGACCGTCCACGTGTCTAGATCGGACGGTCCCAGATCATTCTCGTATTATTTCATCGCCCTCTGCCTTCGACCAAACGGTTTTCAAAACCAATCACCACTGTTGATCATTGCGTGATCGACGGTTCCATATTATTCTTCCCTCTACTTTTATTTGACCTTCTCTTAGCCGATCTCCACCGTTGGATGATGCCATCCAACGGCCATGCTCGCTCCCCACGCCCTCTGAAGCAGTATACCAAATAACGCAGGATTTTATAATTATTGTTTGTATTTTGCAGGAATTAATGATTTTCCATTATATCGAAAGAAAGGCCAAAGGTCAAGAAAGACGATTCCCGTGCCTTTGATTCATCAAAGGAGGCCATTCGCGGGGTTCGAATTCTACGTTTCATCAATGCTTCATGAGGCATTGATGCCATACGAGCCCTGCAGAGCCTGCACATCAACAAGACACAGTGATTTTAAATCATAATTAAAAGAGTATCATTGTTGCAGACAAAATGCAGCAGAACAGAAGGATTGAAGATAATTTGGGGATTACGGCTAAGAATGATTATCAAAATCCTAATCCCTAGAATTAAAACACAGTTAAAAGAAAATCATAAGCGTTTTATCAGACAGAAAAGCCTCCACTGCCACATCTGAGGCAAATTGATTCCTCTCATCTACCACAAAGCCACCTATGCCTCAAAGCATTCAAACAGAAGCTGAAGTGATTGATCAAGATCAAATATTTGCCTCAAACACAGCTGAAGATTTAATTCTGCTAAGAGAATTTAATGCAATAAATAGCAGTAGAATTATTACATCCTGAATAGAGCCTTAAAAGTAAACAAAGCTCCCACCGAGCTTTAATCTTAATTGTAAAACATTTAATACAGAGGACACCTGTGTACGCTTCTCCGTCAAGCCCCTCAAAGGCCGAGAAGCCATTTAAGACTGTATTAATAATATTGGGAGATCTTTTATCAGATCTCACCTCCTCATTCTTCTATAAATACTTCTGTAGAAGATGAGAAATTTTTGGCTGCAGAACTTTGAAATACATTTGACCTTAAACTTCTAATTTTAAATAGTGTTCATTGGCCCTTGGAGCTCTGCTTGTGATAGATAAGTTAGGATGAGATGAGTAGATGGTTGCTAAACTAAAGCATTGGACTTAAATCTATAACTAGTTTGGAGCATCAATACAAGCTAATTTATGGGATCCTGTTCTATGTTGACGGTGATGTTTTTCTCATTGTAACTTGTTATTTTGTTTCTATTTTCACCGTGTTCATATTGTCTTATAAATAACATCATGCATAGAGCTAGGACCTACTGTATATCAGTACCCTTATCTGACTGAAAATCTTTATTTACATGTTTTCTTCCAATCTGTGTTATTTAGGAATGATTTAATTCAGTTTAAGCATAAGAATGCTGGCGTTCCCTCGTCTTATTTCCTTAGTTGAATATTATTCATGAATTTTATGTTTAGTATCAGTTAAGTAGAGATGAACTAAGGAATATATGGTGTGCCCTAGTCCTAGTTTTATCCCCAAAGACTGTCTGAATGTTTCCCTTGGAATGTGTTAAAAGCTGGCTAGTTTAGAAGTAATTACCATATCTTAGGCCATTCTGTGTTATCTTTGTGTTTTTCTTGAATGTAACCAAGTAAAGCAGAGCTAGGAGAGGATTTGTGGTGAGCCCGGCCCACTAGTTTCTACTCCAACAGTTGCCTTCAAGTTTCCCTTTGTTTTAAAAATGTTTTCTATTAAAATTCTATCAAAGGCTGGCTAGTTTAAAAGTACTTAGAAGATCCTAGTTTACTTTTATGTTTTTCTTGAGTCTATGTCAAAGGCTGGCTAGTTTAGAAGTACTTGCCAGATCCTGGGCTGCTCTTTGTTCCTCATCTGTTTAATTCTCCTTCTTATTGTACCATTTCATTCCATAAATGAAACTTCAAAGAGATCCTTAGACATAGATGAATTTCCCCATGGATCACTCTTGCCTCTTTCTATTCCAATTAAACCCTATTATAACTCCATAGCCCAATGGACTAAAACCTCCAATTATCTATATTTTTGGCCGAAGCTTACTCTCATTGCTTGCAACTTCTCACCTTTGAAACTCTTTCCATTTAGGACTTTCCCTCAAACAGTAATCATGCTCAACCATCCAAAAAAAAAACAAACCCTTGGCCTTCATAACTATCCTAACATCATTACCTAAAACTTCAAAGACAAATCCATCTTTGCACTTATTGAAGAGATCCCTCTCCGGATTCAGGAGGGCTAGATCCTAGAATCCCAAAGTGGTTGAAACGATGTTGTTTCTATTATTTTACTTTTCCAATATTGCTAATTACAGATTCCTAACATCCATCATAGCTCCAAGCAGTTCTAATTTACCTCCTAGTCAATCTAAGCTTCAGGCTATGGCTGCTAGATATTCCCCCCTAGTCTTACCACAATAAATTCATGACATGACTCAAGACTATCAAAATAAAATACCACTATTTGATGGCACTACCCAATATACTTCTTAGAAACATATTACTAAGATGACAGACTTCTTTGAAATTTATGACATTAATGACTCATATGTTCAAATGAGGTTGTTTGCACAAAATTTGACTCGAGAAGTTAAGAAGTGGTTTAAAGATTTAGTTGTTGGTAGTGTAACTGATTTAGTTGTGTTTCATAGCCTATTTTTAAATAAATGGGAAAAGAAAAAGAATCCCTTCCAAATATTGTATGAATTTGATTCCATAAAAAGAGCTCCAAATGAGTCAGTCCAAGATTATTGCACTAGATATAATAGTGTCTATAATTCTATCCCTACAAATCTTAAACCTACTCCTTATTTTGTTCTGCTCAAATTCCCTGATGGATTTGATGCATATATGGCTTATCAATTAAGGGAAAGAGATGCAGACACCATAGAGAAAATGCAAACAGATATAGTTAGTGTAGAAGTAAACATTTCAGCTAGAAAATATAGACTCACAAATGAAATAAGAGTGACCATTAAAGAAGAAACTGCAAATTCAGACACAAAAATAGATGTGATAGCTAAAATTATAGAAAGGGTGGTGGATATATTAGATAATATAGAGAGAATACCTCAGTGGGATAACCAACAACAAATCAAAAATCCCAATTTTAGAAAAAACATAAATTATGGAAAAGCAAAAGAAACAGCCCCAGACCAAACAATAAGGCCCCCATTCCAAGAGAACTATGCTGAAAGTTCTTAGAATAATTATGATGATGAGGATGCTATAAATCTAATGGGAATAGATGACAATAATACTATTTTCCTTACTCAGGAAGATCGGGAATTGTTTGAACTTCAACAACTCAAATTAGATTCTAGTGAATCCTTTGATTATAGACAAGGTTATGATTATGCAATAAATGAAATATACAATGAATATAACCTTATAAATATGAAAAAAAAATGATTCTTCTATCAAGAAAACTTTCCAAACTCAGAATCAGAAAATAGTAGAAGCCCCCAAAAAAAGGTTCTGCAAATTCTCCCAAGGGAAAATAAGCAAAACTCAAGTTCTTCCCAAAACATTTCTAGTCCTAAAAAAGCATCAACTCCTAAAATTTTTGATATTACTAATGAAGTTGCTCAAGTTGCAAAAGATTCACAAAAATATACTGTTGCTAAAGATTCTAATTATGTCAAAACAACACATTTATATCCTAAAAAACCTTCTGTTGATCCTAAAACAGTATATCCAAAAGTTGTTACTTCAAAAAAATATGTTCATAATTCTAAGTTTGAAAAAACATCTACTACTTGACAAACAACCCCTGAAAAGAAAGTTAGAAGTAGTAAAAAAAAAGAAACACAAACAGAGAATGTCAAACCACTTGAAAATGAAAAAATAGTTGTAAAAAACAAGACAAACCAACATAAACTACAGTTACCAAAGAAGAATTGATTCAAATCAGTAAAACTCAACCTATGTTCAACATACAATTAGAAATTGCAAAGCTTAAAATACCAATTCCTTTGACTGAATTAGTAAAAAATGACTTGTATAAATTCACCATAACTGAAACATTAAATATGAATGATGGAGAAGACTCCATAAATATAAATGATGATCAGCCAGAGTTGATTTTTGGCCCAGATGTAAATGGAAAACATCTAGATGGAGTAGTTCCTCCATTTTATATCAATCTTACCATTCAAGATCAAATTTTACACAATTCCATGCTAGATTCAGGAGCTTCCCATAATCTAATGCCTAAAGCCATAATGAAAACTCTCAATCTAGAAATTACAAGGCCATACAAATATTTGCTTTCTTTTGATTCAAGTAAAGTTAAATCCCTAGGTTTAATCAAAGATTTGTGTGTAACACTAGTTTAGTATCCTAGTAAGAGTATATTAATGGACATTGTAGTAGCTAATATCCCACCTAAATATGAAATGTTACTTTCTCGCTCATGGGGAGCAAAGTTACAGGAGTCTCTACAATTGGACATGTCTTATGCTACTATATCAGTTTTTTTCTAGCGTAAAAAGTTATATAGGGAAACATTGATGAAGTACATGGTTAATAGTGTTGAAAGATATGTAAATTAGCCAATTTACTCTACACCAACTGACCTTGATTCATTTATCCTATGTAACTCTGAAACTAATGAAATCCAAACTGAACTAGTAGAGAAAAACAAAACACCAAATAATGATAATATTTTTCATGAATCTCTATGGCATCTAGACATTGTTGGTTTAATAAATAAGTTAGGAGAAGAAGAAGGAGTTTGGATAAAAAATATGGAGACTAATCACTCAGAAGGCCATGTTTTTAGGCTCAATTATAAATGTACAAATAATATGGTTGAGTATGAAGCCCTCATCCTAGGACTCCAAATAATTAGGAAATCAGGAAGTAAAATAATTTTAATCATGGGAGATTCAGAGTTGATCATAAAACAAGTAAATGGAATTTATTCTGTTTACAATCCTAGACTAAGCAGATATAGAGACACTATCATAGATTTAACTGATAATTTATTGGAATGTAAGTTTGATGCTATACCTAGAAAACAAAATATACAAGCTCATTTCCTTGTAACTTTTGCTAGTACATGGAATTTACCATTCCAACCTAATCACAGATATACTATTGAAGTCAAACATAGGCCAATAATTCCAACCAATCTTAAGTATTGGCAATTTTTTTCTCAGGATGAACAGATTTACAAGTTTATGAACAATGAAGGAGAATTTCAGAATTGTAATATAGATACAGATTGTACTATAAATCATGATTTGGATTATGAAATAGATTTAAATAACTTATATGTAAATAGAATAAATTTTGATAAACCAACTAGATTTAGTGAAGCTGATATAGATATCTTAGAGAAAGTAGTGATTGAAGAAATTATTGAGGATGAATTAGACATATTGAATCTTAAGGATAATTTATTACCTAATGGTTTAACTCCCTTAGAAGACATTTTTGACTCAAATGATGTAGCTAGAAAACCAAAAATGGAGCCAGTTAGATCTGATATAGAAGAATGCAATATTGGAACAGAGTTAAAACCCAAAACAATCAAACTTTCCAAAATTTTACCTCAACAAGAAAAAGAAAAATACATTACTCTTTTAAAGGAATATCAAGATGTCTTTGCCTAGAGTTATGAGGATCTCAAATCCTATGATACCAGCCTAATCCAACATAAAATTCCAATAAAATAGGATCAGAAGCCATTTAAACAAAATTTGAGAAGAATTAACCCTGTTTTATTACCTTTGGTAGAAAAAGAAGTGAAAAGAATGTATGATGCATAGACCATTGCACCAATTAGATATTCTGATTGGGTTTCCAACCTAGTTCCAACAAGAAATAAAACATGAGAGATAAGATTATGTGTTGACTTTAGGAATCTGAAAAAAGTGTCCTTGAAAGACAATTACCCTTTACCTAAAACGGATCATATATTACAAAGGGTAGTTGGTTCTTCTAGGATGTCTCTTTTAGATGGTGTTGACCGGATAAATCAATCTTGTGAACAAGATCGATATCCCTAGTACCAAAAGGTAATCTAGCAAAAAACAACCAAACAAACCTATCTTTCTCTAGACATATGTGATTTACAAAAGAATAATATAAAGGTGTTAAGGCTTTACCGTAGATCCAATGATTGTTTGAAGTAGTTGTCCTTCAGTCACTTGAAGGAGTTATCTTTAAAGACCTACAGTCACAAACAAGAAAACATTAAATAGCACCTGCATAGTAAATATTATAAATCATGCCTATCATGGTGATCAAGGAATCCATGAAAAAAACAGTTAATTAATAGCTTATTGAGAAAAATGAATTCATTTGTATTGACTTTGAATTAAATAAAACCTTACAACCTTAGCCTTGATGTTGAATAGGCCTTCCTGGGGTCTGAAGCATAAATCTCCTCTACTCTGACAAGCCTTGCACTCTTCCAACCGAGATAGATAGAGGTATGTGATCTTTCCTCAAAAAATCTCAGTTAAATGAGTCTGAATCCCAACAGAACTTTACCTCAAATCATTCTGAAGCTTCCACCCCCCTTCATGCTACCCAAGGCCACTTTTTATAGTGCAAAAGAGGAGGTTTCAGTTCCAACTATGAAGGGATAAAATCCTCCTTCAAAGGGATAAGCTCCTCACATCAAGGGGTTAGCTCCTTAAGGCAAGGAAAACATGAACCTCAAAAGAGAAATTCTGCCACTGCAAGATTCCTTCCAGAGGCTTCTAGAAATTACTGAAAGTGATATTTTTGAGTTTAATTGTGCATTTTTAATCTTTTACAGGGGTCTGCACTCTTAACACAGAGAAAGTGCGTTTAGGTACACAGGAGTCATGAACATTAGGTGTGGGACCGCAGGTAAGATGAAGAGAAAGTGTGATACTAGAGTTTTAGAGATTTTTGAGAGCTTTTCTCCTATTTTTTAGGCTTGACATGAGGAACTGATGTGTTAGACTTCCAAAGGAGGAAGTATGAGTAATAATGAGCTCATACATATAGCAGAATGTAAATATGACAATTTTTAGTGCAACATATTACCCCCTAAAGTGCAAAGTCTGGAATAGATGAAAATGAAGTCTGTCATGTATGAAGAGTGAAGTAATTTGTCATTTCAAAGATCATTCTATGGAAACCCCGGTTGAAACTTGCAAAAACATTCAATGAAAAATATATATATGTAGACATATCATCGTTGAAGTAGGCATTCCCATACTGAGATCAAAACTAACTAGAAAACTGATTTAAACTATTCTGATACAGGAATACTTTTCAATACATTAATAGTATAGACATGTGTAGACACAGTATGGACGCATCCATCTATTTATGAATAGTCTACTGTATAAATGAATAAAAAAATTCCTCGTAGCCTGAATGGTAGAAACTAGATCCAGGGTCTTGATTTCTGTTTCTCGAACCAGTACGATTCTATCCATGTGAATAAATGTGTCGAAGTCGAACATGGTAGAAACCACTTGATTACCAGTCAATAATGTAGAATGTTAACAAGTGTGAGAGTAACCACTAGTAACTTCAATGGCTCTCAAACTACTCAGTACAATCCATGAAATGTGACTGAATGAGCTGAAGTAAAACATGTCACGAAATCGTTTAATCGAAGGTCAATGATGCAACCTATCGTCAAAGTTGAGAAACCCGCCACTGAGGCATGCAGATTTCAAAGTACTAATGATTTCTAGATCAACTTCCTAGATAATTAGCTGTCGTCGATAGGAAGTGATCCGTCGTAGGAAAGCCCACAACACGAAATCATAGATCAAGTTTTGAAGAAATATATTGGCAAGGACTGACTCAGGGATGGTCAAAATGGATGACAGATATTTTGTAGATGAATGGTTTTTTTGAACTATCCCCGAACACATAACAACACTGTAGATGGCTTGGTGAAAATTGACCCAAAGCTAATACCCAGAAACTGGCTTAAAACTTTCAATATGGTTTGATTAACTGTTAGGCAAAGGATTTCCCAACCCAGGTGAAAAAGTGTCATGTTCAAGAGTGGTTAATGGATTTTCAAATAATCAAAATACAACAAACAGGTTCATTTTTCTCTCTTTTCCCCCACCATTTCTGGCAAGTACCTCTTTATTTTTGACAAGCTTGAGGAGGATAACATTTGCTTGTTTATAAGCTCATACTTCGGATGAGTCCAACTTAGTTTAAGATTCAAACCCTAAGAAGGAGTGGTTCGTTCCAGTTTAAAATTGAACATGTCCTTTACTGTTAAATTTCAACGAGTCCGGTATAGGAGAAACTCGTTGTTTTTCACTTTTACAGAGTAAGAAGAAAAACATAACAAAACTCCATGGGTGTACTTTTTCATAAATTTAGTCTCTCGAGCCCGAAAAAGGATAAAATAATGTGGGAGAGAACTTTGTTGACCGTAATTATTCAACGTATACCTTTTTCGTAAATAGTCCATTTCAATCTGTAAAAGGGGTAAACTTATACTGAAAGGACGATCATTCATTTATTTTAATGAGTTCGACTAATAAAGTGCTCGACAATCTTTTCAATTTTCGAGAGTCTGCAAAGAGCTTAAAAGAGGACTCCAAGTTTTTGCTTTTTCGTAAATTTTTTAAAGAGTCCGGAAAAGTGATAAAAGTATGCTCTTTGTTGAAAAATGATCAATTTTCTCGAAATATCCAATTTTTTGCACAAAAACTCGAAAAATTACACATATATGTTTAAGATAAATAAAAATGTTCTCAAAAATTATCTTTTTAAAGTGAAAAATAAACAAATTAAAAATTCATTTATTCGAAAAAACTTATAAAAAGGACTTTTCTAACTTCATTTTTACCATTTGAGTTCAAGTGAAAAGTGAGATATTTTGGGTAAAAATGTTCCTATGAATATTTTGGAAAATTCGTCCAGCGAAATCGAGAACCTTCAGCTCCAGGTAATCCACATCCTCCTTATCTTGCATTTTATTTTTTTACATTTCATTTTTAGGCTTTAAATTTCATTTTTTAAGGAAAAATAGGTTGAAAAATCTGCTTGCGGGGGTCTGCAGGCACAACATGCGGGCCTTGCGAACCCCGAATTTTTTCTTCATAGAAAAAAGTCCTGGGTTCACACCTATTTCACAGTGCCCGTGCGTACCTACACACTTTGTATGAAAATAGGGTGCGAACCCCACACAATGAAATTTCAAACTTAAATTTCTCAAATTCCGCACAGAATTTTTCAAACAAGATTGTTCTAATATGTCTTTTTATGCATTGCAAGACATTCAAAATGCTTATTTGGAGAGAATGCAAGCATGAGGACATAGATGACGCTGCAATGAATCATTTTCCTACAATGCAGGCATTGAGAGCATGCAGTTTATACAAATTCTAGGCCATTCAAGGCATGAGGGCACAGGTAGACCTCCTAACATGGCTAGTGAACAGATGGAATGTACAGGACCAATGATTTATTATTGGCGGCCACCAGCTCAAAATTAAGCTAGAGGATATCTATTTTCTAATTGGTTTGTCCAAGAGGGGCGAAAAAATTTCTCTATTTGGGACTAGGCCAGGTGGCCAGTCTGTCGCTAGTCTTCGACTAGAGTTCTGCGATGATCGTGCAAACCCCAAGGACAAACTGATTGACATAAAAAATATCATCCATCCTGAGCTTAAATTTGTTGCATTTACTATTACCAGACTGTGCGAGAGTGCAACATCTCATGTGGCTACCAGTTCCTAGATGTGCATTGCAGTAGAATGTTTTCGAGGCACCATTTTCAACTGGTGCGAAGTTGTGTTGGCCAATGTGAAAGGCCAACTAACCAGAGAAAAGAATGGAAAGCTAAACAAATTTGGATATGGATCCATTTTAGTCACCTTTTCTCTAGAGAGGATCCCGATTTTAGCTCTGTAGCACATTCCCGTTGATGCTGGTCGACCTTGGGAACCTAGGATGGTTCGTTGGGTTGCTTTGATGGCCCGTCACGTTGAGGACATTGAGGTTGTTCGAATTCCTTCTACAAAATTTTGTTGGCTCGAATGCGAAATTTTTGTTATAGAGGACTTTTCATATGCCGGGATAGACTTCGGTAGTGAGCGAGAGATGGCTTTCCCAGCAGGTGAACAGTGGGATGATTCAGGTAAAAATATTTTTCAACAATTTCTGAGTTCTATTTTTTTTTTTGTATTTTAATCATCCCAAAACTAATAATCAAAATTTTAAATGCAGATGTGGGCCCACAATGACCAGCCAATCTCCAACCTTATGAGAGGAGGCATCCAACTGCAGCAGCACCAACCCCACAGGGCCAATCAGTAGAGATCCTATCTGATTTGGAGCATCACCTAGAGCGCTTGACTCTAGAAATTCTAGAGATCGATAAAGATGATATTTTTCTTAGATTATAGAGATATGTGATTGGTGTCCCAGGACCTTTTAGGAGGTTCCCTTGTAGGGTGGCCCGAGTAGTGGTTTCTTATCGTGATCATCACCAGGGATAGGATGATTTATTTCTAGACTCATAACATTTTTGACCTTTTGTATTATCATTTTTTCCAATAATAAGGTGTTTTTCAACCTATGATCGAAGACGATGTATATTTAAAACACACTTTTATGCTATGATATATCACTATTACCGGCTATCTGTGTACATGTTATTGAATTTTGTTTAATTTATTATTTTGATTATTGCAAATATCTATTTATCATACTAGAAGAAACTGCATCTACTAAAGTATTTAAATGTCTTGGAATATTTTGATATTCAATGTAATCAAATTCACATTCCAAGAGACGAACTCTTAAAAATAACCGTAATAACATTGGATTTCTAATGGCATAAACCCTATTAAGCTATAATACAACAATTTCAAAATACAACCTAACAATCAAACTCCAAATCCCAAATGAGATGGATTCAAACAATAACTCGATCATTGCACTATACTCTGCAATGTTATTCATTGTTTGACCGAGGCTTACCCCATGCATGGACACTAACTCGTCAGAGGGTGAATAGATAACCCAAGCTGCGGAAGAAATGTTCCGTGTACAACAACAAGCACCATCAACAAAACCAATGTAGGTTTGAAGAGATGGCATCATCTGCAATATCAAGAGTAACACCTAGATAAGCAGGAATAGTGATAAGAACACACTCTAAACTAGGCACACTTTCTCATCTAAGACACACCAACAGTAAAGAAACTAATCTAACAAAAATCTCCACACCAAATTTAAGCATAATATCTCTTCAGATAAAGCCCATTTCTAGGTTTATCTAAAGGGACAATGTCGAAATCTATCAGCTCATAGGCCCCTTTTTCCAGCTTTCACTTAACAGTGAAAGGACCATGCCACATAGGCACAAATTTTCCATCCCATAGCTTATATTTGGCTTGATCGTACACTAAAACTAGGTCTCCTTCTGAAAAATTATGAGGTGTAACATTTCTATCGTACTGAGCTTTTATTTGTTTGACATGAGATTCGTTTTCTAATGCAACATTTCATCGATTCTCATCTAGTTGAGACAAGTACAAAAAAAGCTTCTCCTCTTCAGACGTAGCTGGGAGTAATTTTATGGCTAATTTCAATGATGAAGTTTCACATTCAATAGGCAACACAACTTCCAAACCATAAACCAGTTGAAAGGGAGTGAAACCAGTTGATGTTTTTACTGAGGTCTGCTATGCCCAAAGCGCTGAAAATAACATGGAATTCCAATTCAAATTATGAATACCAATGATTCGTTCTATAATAGTGACTAAAACTTTATTGATAGCTTCAACCAGACCATTAGTCTACAGGTAATATGGAGTAGAACTATCATGGCACAGGCCAAGTTGATCTGTCAGTTCGGTCAGCATGATATTTTGAAAATGACTTCCATGATCTGTAATTATGGATTGAGGAACACCAAATATAGAAATTATATGATTGAACATGAAAGTTGCAACAGTCTTTCCATCTACCGAAAATGTAGGCATCGCCTCGGCCCACTTAGTAAAATAATCTACCGCTAGGATAATATATGCCTGCCCCTCGGTCGAGTGAGGGTTACATGTAATAAAGTCAATACCGCACTTTGTGAAAGGACCGACAACAATTATAGGGTGAAGAGGAGTGGGTGGTGCACGCATTTTACGATCAAAGACCTAACAATTGTGGCATTTCTAGACTACATAAATACAATATTTGAATAAGGATGGCCAGAAATAACTAGCACGCAATATCTTTTGGGTTTTGGCATACCTAGACATATGACCACCACATGCTCCAGAATGGAAGTCATTTAAAAAATTCTCAGCTTATTCATGAGTAAGACAGCATCGGAAAATAGAATCCACTCCATGAAGATAGAGTGTATCACGAATAATATTGTATTTTTGGGATTGGAAATGTATTTTCCGTCGCTGAGATCGTGAGATTTCAGGCCAAAAAGATTGGGTTTGGAGATAAAAAATAATATCCCCATACCAAGGATCAAGAGTACTAATAGGAAACAAGGATTCATCTGCAATGGGCTTTTCCACCACAGTTTCAGTATCAGTAAACGGGAAATCACATATCAGTTTGGCAAAAACCAAAGATTTCTTTGCCTTGGATTTTTCAAATTCCAAGTGAAATTCCTGCAGGATAACTATCCATTTGGAATAATTGCCCTCTAGCAATTTTTTGGTCAAGATGTACGTCATAAGGTTACAGTCAGAAATTACTATGGTTTTGCGTAATAAGATGTAGTGACAAAATCTTTGGATAGTTTGAACAGCTGCTAAGGCCAATTTCTCCACATGTGTGTATTTGATCTCAGTCGGATGAAGATTTCGACTAAGATAATAAATCACATGTTCATTGTTGAATTCATCTTCCTAAACTAAAACTATCCCAATGGTGGAATGAGAGGCGGTGAGGTACAAAAAGTAGTTGTGGCTGTAATTTGGAGGATGCAGTAATAGTGCATGGGTCAACGCATGTTTGAGTGCATCAAAAGATCGATCAGCGTTCTCATCCTAAAAGAATAGAACATTCTATTTTAACAACCTGGTAAAACACTTTGTTAACTCAATATAGTTCGGAATGAAATGACGTAAAAAGTTTTCTTTCCCCTGCAAACTTTGGAGTTGGTGCAGAGTCAAAGGAGGAGGTAGATTTACAATAGCTTTGACCTTCGATGGATCAACACGAATTCCTGATTTCGAAACAATAAATCCCAGTAAGCGACCTGATTCTACACAGAAAACACATTTGTGTGGATTCATCCTAATTCGATAATTCCTACATCTCATAAATATAGCTCATAAATGAGTGAGATGATCAGCCCTACGCGATGAATGGGCAGGTAAATCATCGAGATAAGGCTACACAATGTACTTAATTTCATGAAATTTGTAATACATAGCCCTTTGAAAACTTGCCCCAGCATTCTTCAATCCAAAGGGTAGTTTGCAATAAGCAAATGTTCCCCACGGAAAAATGAAAGCTATTTTAGGCTGATCATCAGGGAGTATGTTTATTTTATTGTAACCGGAAAAAACATCCATAAAGCAGATGATTTCACTACCGGCACAATCGTCAATGATTTGATCGATATAGGGGGTTGGATAATTGTCTTTAGGACAAGCTCAATTAATATCCCTATAGTCGATACATACTCTTATCGTTCGTTGTTTTTTGTTAACAGGAACAATATTCGATACCCAATTAGTTAAAGGAATTGGATAAATGAAACCTACATGAAGTAATTTCTCAACTTTGGCTTTGATAGCAGCAGCTTTTCTCAGATGTATCTAACGTAAGCGTTGTCGGACAGGTTTTGCATCCAGGTAAGTCTTAATTTCATGTACAACAATTGATGGATCAACTCCTGGCATTTATTATTATGACCAGGAAAACATGTCACGGAATTCTTGAAATAGGGCTTTGTAAGTTTGGATTTCTTCGTCTGTACAGCAAGCACCTATATGAATGTTTTCAATTATTCCAGGCTTAATTAAAATGTCAATAGGAATTGTTCGAGAGATATTTTCCATATTTAACTCAGAATCAGGATTTTGCAATGGATTCTGCGGTTCTTTGGCATATTCAGCAGTAAAAATAGAAGAGAAATCATTTTCAAAATAGTCCAGCTCAAGTAAAAACAAAGATCGATGATGTAGATCTTCCCATGGTAAATTGTCAACAGACAAAAGTTCATGAATCTTCTCATCAGTATGAAAAATATTGGGAAAATGCATTATGGATGAGCTAGATATAGAAAGTGATTCCTCCTGGATCACATTCATTGGATCAGTTTCGGCTGAAGAAGGATCAGAAAGCGACTGTACAACCTGATATGCAATTTAAAAGGGACTCAAAGGCATCGTGCCATTAAATGAATCCACCTCGGAATCGGAAGGTACGATCCAAGGATCATCAAAAGTAACAGTATTCGATGAAATCATATTAATATTTGAAATAGGAGGTGATACGTTAGGAGCAGGAAAGGAAGAAGTTCCTAGTAAACCAAAATCTTTAATCAAACCTATGCCAACATCCTTATAAGGGATAGCCATTTTACCGACGTGCTGGATAGTTTCTGTAGAGGCTGGGTCGGATGAGAAATAAGTGAGTTGGTCTATTGTAATAATCTTTCCTTGATGTGGAAACTTGATAAGCCGAAAGACCGATGAAACAAAAACAATCATAGCATAAGACCAACTACGACCTAGGAGAAGGTTCTAATCTAGAGGGGCATCAACCACTTCCACATCTAGATTTACGATTTTGCCTTCGACCCATATAGGTAAATCCTATAAAATACCAAAAGGATGGAACCCTCGGCCATCAAAATCCTTTAGAATTGTCAGAGACTAATTGAGTGTAGGAGAACCAAGCGATTTCCAACAATGGATCGACATAATACACGTAGAAGCCCCTTCATCAATCACAGTCTGAAAGAACCGTCTGTTTTTTACTAATACTGGAATCTAAAAAGGCATTTGATGAGGTAGGTGGGGTGTACTATTCTCTAAATCGAATATTATTAGGTTCAAATCCTGAATATCGACAAATCCTATGGTAGACAAAAGTAATTTATGTTGTGCTGGGCATGATTGCAACACTTCCAAAGTCGGCATTGCTGAAGGGGAAATAGCTAAGTCCTCAACAATGTTGTAATTCAGAGCAGCTCTCGCATGTGGATTGAAAGGTGATTTATGAATTACACCTTTAGCAGGCAATTTGATTACTAGGTCTGAATTGGGTTTCTCGATCTCTAGTGGATCAGAAACAAGAGGAGGTGTAGTTGATGTGTTTGAATTAGAAGATTCTAATTCTTTAGCACCAACAGGACTTTTACTACCATAATCTTGCGATCGTGTCACAATCCTGACATGAGACATAATCATAACAGGTTCTTCTGAGGCGTTCGAGGTGGAACCAATCATCTTACTATCTTGAGTAGGAAAAGGATCCTTAAAGACAACAGGCTGTTGATAACCTTTAATGAATTTCGAAACCTACACTCGATGTGGGCATTCTTTAGTAAAATGATCCTCATCGCAAATGAATCAAGGATAGCGAGGTTTGCATTTTTCGTCAGTGGATTCATTTTTTTCTATTTTATCTTTTGAATTTTGTTTGTTTTTATTCTTCCCCTTCTTTCTAGCACCAGATTTAGATTTGGTCGTAGATGTCTCTACGACATGAATGTCGACAAAAATTTCAGTAGAAGACTCTCCTTTCGGGGAATCAGGTAAAGTTAATATAGGAGAAGAATTCTTTGAAGATTTCTTCTTTCTTTTAGTACTAACTGAACCAATCATACCATCAGCGGCATGAGACCCTGAAGGAGCTACAGTTATTTGACCTTGTTTCGGAAGATCAAGGATTTTTTCATGTAAAGTACCTGACTGCGTATAGACGAGGTCAAGGTACTAAGCTTGAGCAATGACTTGCTCCTCAGTAAGAAATCCTCCCTTAGCTACATCTTCAGTGATTTTGGGTAATAATGATTTAATGAACCATTCTGCCAAAACTTGATATGGAATGAAAAATTTCACTAAACGCCTTCTACATCGCCATTCGTGAATATGATCAGAAATATATGTGGACGTGGATTGTTTTAGCGAAGTCAATAGTTCCCTGCCATTATCGTATCTGACAGGCAACTGAAAATGAGTCAAGAAATCAATTGCTAACTGATTGAAATTATTAAAAGAGCCTCGTGGTAACTCAATGTACCATTTGGCGGCAATATCAATAAGATTTCGCTGAAAAATACATAAGCGAATTGAATCATCAATTATCGAATTATATGCACACTGTTGGGCTGTGAAAAAGGTATGAAATTACTATGTATTCTCTCATTCTTTTACCATAGACATACTCCTTTTTCCCTTGGAAAGGTAATTTATTGTAAGAATTAGAATAGAATTGGAAAGGTTTATGTTTAGTACAAAAGGATGGCTAAAGCTTACTTTTTGTTGACAAAATAGGAATTCGACAAGGTGGATAGCTGTACCAAAGGCAAGGCTGAAAGAAATGTAACTGCTGCTCCATCAACATTGAACCATATCTAGCCAAAGGCAAGGAAATCTGAACTAATTTCCAAGAAAAGGTAGGGGAAACCTCGACCTCGGTCAAAGTAAACGGGATGATAACTAAACAAAGAGGAACGAATCCCTAAGGATCCTTTGATCCTGAGGGATCACTGTTCAAACTCATCTTATTCCTTGAATTGTCCGTCGAGACTTGATATAAAAAGAAATGTCCTTTAGTGATAGAGGAGTCAGTGAGTTAGTCGAAAGGCTTTACATTTAAAAATTTCTTCTGTAATATAATGTTTTAGTGACTCTCGGCTTTGAGATAACCTCCTCTATATTGCTTTATGTTGGTTTAATATAAGACACACGTTTCGTTCATCTTCTAAAGCTCTGAATTAGCCCAGTAGTATTTCACTGGCACTAAGGGCCCGATTCTGGTGGAATCACTTCGTTGTTTGTATTTTTAATCCTTGCTTACTATTGTGTGAAGTGTGTTTAATGTTTATTTCAATTACAGAATTGATTTATCATTGTTAGATCAAATACAGAGTCATTGTTATTTCATCCTTTACAAGAAGTGCATTTTTTGTTCGGTTATCTTGTTATCGTTATAAAGCTTTGTTGTTTTGTATCTGATTCGAGTTGTTGTTCCATTAATTTATGATTTTTTATAATTAATTGTTGCGTGGTAAGTGGCTGTCGACAGGATTGAAGCATGGAAATCTAGTTGCTTGATTATCTTAGAATTGTAATTGATGTTCATTGCATATTGTTGTTCCATTTTTGTTCATTGTTTATTTATAGATTCCGATTAGAGAATAGATGAGTTATGCTTACATGCTGTTGTTCCTTTCCAGATTTTGTTCCTTTTAGTTATTTTCATTAGTGCGCAGATTGAGTTTGCTTTTATTTCGATTGCTTTAAAGATCGCCAACTGTAGAGGACACTGGTTATTACTTCCATGTCTCCAGATTGGTTATCTTGCATCGATTTCTAAGGGAAGGAGTTATTGCTACTGTATCCCTGATCGATGTTTTGCAAGATTGATGTAGTTTAATTTTTAGAGCATTTCCTTTCATTACATTTCTTTACAAGAATTTTTTACTTTTACATTTAACATTCTGTACTACATCTTCACAACATTTCTCTTAGATAATTTCAGCCTTAGATAGAGTACACTCTTGAAATAAAAAGTTGCTCCTGGTTTGATGATTAATGTAGACTAATTAGGTGTTCAAAAGATACCTTTTTACGACCCAAAATTTTGGTGCTGTTTGCGGGGAGAGTGTATGCCATTTCAAAAGAGTGATGCACAGCTGATTTTATTCTACTTGCGGATAATTGGGTATTAAAGACGGAAGGTAAGAACCTGCGCACTTGGCAAGAAACACACTTTCTCGCAGCCTCCTTCACAGTAGAAGTAGGTAAGCTTATTTCTTCAGGTAGGAATGAAGATTTTTTTTCTTGAATTAATAGACCAACTAAGAAAAACAAAATTCCTCCTAAAACTGAAAAACCTAAGGGATCGTTGACCTTGGGTGAACAACATTTATTGACGAAATCCTTAAGAGAATTTAATCTCAGCCATCAGTAGGATTTAGAAGAATTACTTCTCGACAGCCTACTAGTTCCCTTCAGGTTACAGAATCACCATATGAAGCCTTTGCTGAGATACACAGTCAAACAGAGGGAATTGAGCAATATTCCCAAGAAATTGAGAATCCTTGCATAAGTTTCCTTCAAGAAGGGAATTCTAGCAATCTCCGAGAAGGAGAAGGGGAAACGGGAGAAACCAGAGACTCAAAATCTCCTATTAAAGTTTCCCAAACAATAACCAGACCAGATAAGGGAAGTGTTGTTCAACTTATTCAAAACCAAGGTCCTAAATCACCTCAAACAGTAGGCCAATAGGGAATACTTATTATTCTAGACAGAGAGAGTGATGTCAAAGCCATCCCTGCCCCTGATCGACAACCTAGAAATTCCTTGGAAATACCACAGGGATATTGGCATATCTTCGATCAAATGTCTTAGAACCAAAATCAGAACCAACAGACACCCCAGCAGACCTCTATGCTGCAATATCCTATAGTAGATATTGCAGTCAATGCACCTATGAAAGATATCCCCCTTTAACATATTCCCACATTTCATGGCTTAACATCAGAGGATCCAGACGTATTTTTGTTTGAATTTGATGTACATTGCAGGGGATATGATTACACCATCGACGCCCAAAAACTAAAACTATTCCCTTCTACATTAAAAGGGGAAAACTTACGATGGTTTATGGGATTAGGTGGGGGTGTCATAACTGATTGGGATCATATGAAGGATGCATTTTTAAAGAAGTATCAAGATTATTGCAAGTCTCGGTGACTAAAAGATGAAATAGCAAAACCAAATGAAACCTTGGAAGAATATGTGGAACGGTTTCAATACAATCTTCAGAGATCCCCTTATGCATCTTTACCCTTACCTGATAATGTTTTGAAAACCACATTAATTAGGGGAATGAAAGATCAATGGGTTGAAACATTGAATATTATGGGAAAAGGTGATATATATCAGGAAATTTATCCTAACATCATTGATTTATGTATCAAGAGTTCGATGGGAAATACAAGGTTAAAATCAGCAGAATGTGATATAATTACAAGGGAAAATAAGATCTCTAATGAAGGTGTGACTCGTGCAGAAATTGGAAACATGCTAGAAGACTTTAAGAAAAACATAATGGGGACTTTAACAACGCAGTTCGATATTATGCAAGCCAAACAAAAACAAGCAGAAGTAGAGCAAAATTTGGCAATATTTTGTCCCAGGTGTAGGAAGAAACACAGCCACATAGAATGCCTGTTGGATGTGATTAAAGTCTGCGCCATTTGTACGAAAGATCACCCTATAGAGGGATGCCCTTCGCTTCCTAGCCTAAAATAAGTTTATAAGGAGGCAGAAGAAGAATCAGAAGTGGTATGTCTGCTTAATCAGCGCCGACAATGGAAGCCGCGAAAATCAGGTATGCCAAATGATCCATTTCCTTTTCAGCCTCCTCAATATACTACTCAACCATATAGTGGGATGTGGCAAAATCAACCACCTTTCCCCAATTGGTCACAACAGCCATTTCCTCCCACATATTGGCCACATCAAACAAACTAAAATAATTGTGCTAGATTTCCTTTTTTCCCACCATTCTGGCAGAATAAATATCCTACACAATGGTCCCCCTCTACTTCTCAGAGTCAGGCCTGGAATTCAAACTGGAAAAAAACTACAAATCAACTAGCCGGATCAATTTCTCTATCTCGACCTACACTGCCAGCTCCCTATACAAACCCCCAGACCAACTTAAGACTGCAACTCCCAGCCTAGCCCAACCCAAACCCAAACAATTGGCCAGTTCAGTCTGTCCAAATAATAGAACCCCCAGAATTAGAAACTGAACTGAAGGAGTGCAATGATCTTCAATTAAGGTCTGGGTGCATAGTGGAAATATAGAGAAACAATGATGCTAATATTGAAGATCTGTTACCTATAGAACGAACATTACAAAATGAAAAGGAAGTTCAACAACAAAATCAACAACAAAGTCAACAACAAGTAACAAATTCCTCTCCACCATTCCCAGAATGATTAATCATACCATGTCCATTAGAACAACCTAATTTTGATCTTCTGGGAAAATTAAAAAATTTGTGTATAAAAATCCCTCTCCTCCAAGCTATTCAAGACATTCCTATATATGCAAAAACCATTAAGGAATTATGCATAAAGAAGCCAAAGAGGAGAACAAAAACCAATCCTACTGTCCAAATAGTCGGTACCTTATCTGACTTATTATCAGGAATGGAAACACCTGTAAAATATGAATACCCAGGAAATCCTATAGTGACAGTGCAAATCAATGTGCAATCATTTCCAAATTCCTTAGTTGATTTAGGAGCAGCAATCAATATTCTAACAACTACTACCAGTCAAAAACTTGGCATTACATCACTAGAGCCAACAACAACCTTGTTGGAATTGGCTGGCAGATCGGTAGTCAAACCAGAAGGTACACTACAAGATGTAATGGTATCCATAAATTCCTAGGAATACCCTATTGACTTCCTGGTTATCAATCCAAAGAACTGGCTAGAAGGACATCTGTTAATCTTAGGTAGACTTTGGTTCGCAACTGTTGATGCTTATATTGGATGCTGACAAGGAAACATGACAATAACAAGGGGAAACTATGTCAAGAATTTAGCCCTATATCCCCCAGCCCAACCAAGTCTATCAATAATCAAAACAAGAAAACCAACTGCATCATATCTTATGGAAAATATGAGATCACCTCTAACTATAGAAAATTCTCTTGATTTTAAGGATCAAATATAGGATGATATCATTAATAGTTTTATTCATAAACCACAAACCAGATCTCATTTACAATGTCACATGATCAAGGCAACATTCGATAATAAAGAAGAAGAAGATCCTTTCAAAGATGTTCCTGATCAAGAAATCCCTACTACTTCTATGTACAATAGCAATATTGTAGAAATTGAGCTGGGAAAAATTATAAACATTAACAAAAATCTCACTGTTGAACAAGAAGAGAAATTGCTCCAATTATTAGAAAAATATAAAGCAGCCTTTGCATGGGATTACCCCGATATGAAAGGAATTGATCCTCAATTGCGTACTCACCAAATTTATATTGAAAAATATGCAAGACCAATTCGCCAACCTCAAATAAGACTAAATCCTCACCTTAAAGATATTGTGAAAACTTAATTACAAAAACTATTGGATGTTAACTTCATCTACCCAATATCTGATAGCAAGTGGGTCTCTCCATTAGTGGTGGTACCAAAAAAGAATGGAAAGTGGAGGATATGTGTAGATTACCGTGAACTTAACAAGGCAACACAAAAGAACCACTTTCCCCTTCCTTTCATTGACCAGGTATTAGACACATTGGCAGGAAAGAAATTCTTTTCTTTCCTCAGTGGCTTCAGCGGGTATAATCAAACCCAGATTGCCCCTGAAGACCAAGACAAAACCACTTTTGTCCATGGGGGACATTTGCCTACCGAGTCTTACCTTTTGGCCTATGCAATGCCCCTGCTACATTTCAAAGGGAAATTCTCAACATCTTTACAGACTTAATAAATGAATGCCTCGAAGTAGATATGGATGATTTCACGCCTTATGGGGATGATTTTGAGCCTGCATTGGAAAACCTAGAAAAGGTATTGTTTAGATGTATTGACACTAGGCTTTGTTTAAGCCATGAAAAGTGTCTTATGATGATGACTGAAGGAGTTATCTTAGGGCATTATATTTCAGCAGCTGGAATTCAAGTGGACCCAGCTAAAATTCAAATAATCTTGTTAATTCCCACACCCACTACACAAACAAAGGTACGTAGCTTTCTTGGATTTTCTGGTTACTATAGAAGATTTATAGAACATTATTCTCGAATAGCTGCACCTTTATATGCACTGACTGGAAATGTTTATTTCATTTGGACAGATAAATGTGACAATGCCTTTAATGATTTGAAAAATCTTGTTTCAACAGCCCCAGTGCTAAGGGGCCTGAATTGGAATTTGTCATTCCAAATTTCATCTGATGCCTCGGACACAACAATTGGAGCAATACTTGGGAAGGAGGAAGAAAAGAAGCCATATGCATTTTATTATATTATCAAAAATCTATCCCCTGCTGAATTAAATTATACTGTAACTGAGAAAGAATTTGTAGCTGTAGTTCATGCTATAAACAAGTTTAGACATTATATAATTGGGTGTCATGTAGTACTATATACTGATCACTTTGCCATTAAATTTTTAGCAAATAAACCTATTACAAACAGAAGAGTGACAAGATGGTTTATTTTACTATAGGAATTCGATATCACAATCAAAGATCGACCTGGGAAAGAGAACCCTGTTGTTGACTTTCTATCAAGAATGCCAAAGCCAACAGATACAGAAGCAGTTGAAGACCACTTTCTAGATGAACATCTCTTCGTTCTTACTATCAGAACACCGTGGTATGATGATATAGCAAAATATTTGGCAATAGGTAAATTACCTAAAAATCTATCGCTTAATAAACGAAAGCAGATAATACACCATAGTACCTGATTCTCCTGGATTGGGGGCTACCTATTTCATACAGGTGTAGATATGAAAATAAGGAAATGTGTTAGGGAGGATGAGGTATTTGACATCTTGAAAGCATGCCATTATGGACAGTGTGGTGGACATTTTGCAAATTGTAGAACTGCCCATAAAGTTTTACGAACAGGCTATTATTGGGCTACTATCTTTAAAGATGCCAAAAAATTCGTGCAGGCATGTGATAGCTGCAAAAAGGCAGGTCGCTCTAGGCAGTCTGATGAAATGACTTTGAACCCTCAACTAGTGATTAAACCATTTGAACGCTGGGCCCTTGACTTTGTTGGTCCTATTAGCCCCCCATCAAACCAAAAAACATACATCTTAGTTGCAACTGAGTATGTCATCAAATGGGTTGAAGCAGAGGCTCTTTCAAAAGCTACAAAGGACTCTGTAATACAGTTTCTTTTCCAAATATTTGTGCGCTATGGCCTCCCAAGGGACATAATCACAGATGAAGGACCACAATTTTTAGGTAATAAATTAGCTGAAACACTGCAAAATTACCACATTCAGCATAAGATTACAACTCCATACCACCCACAGGAAAATGGCCAAGTAGAGAGCACGAAAAAAGTAATTGAATCTATATTAACAAAAATCGTTGCCTCACACAGATGAGATTGGGCCTATAGATTTCCAGAAACATTGTGGGCATATCGAACAACGTGGATACCTACTATAGGATATTCACCAGATCAATTGGTATTTGGAAAAGAACCCATCTTTCCTATAGAATTTGAAATTCAAACATTAAGAACATCTCAAAAGGTGGGTCTAAATCTGAATGAAGCCTAGGCTAAAAGACTGCAACAAATTAATGAGTTAGATGAAATTAGGCTCTCTGCTCTTCAGCACACAACATTAATTCAACAACAGAGAGCCAAATGGCATGACGCCCATATCAAAGAAAATATTTTCCACGAAGGAGATTGGGCACTCCAATACGATTCTACGTTTCAGGATTTCCCAGGGAAACTCCAGACATGCTGGCTTGGACCCTCTGAAATACAAAAAGTGCATGATAATGGCACTATTACATTAGTTACCATTAACGGATCTAGACATTCCTTTAAGGAAAACGGTCATCGAGTATGATTGTATCATAAACTGCTCACCTGGGAATCCTTTTACCAATAGTTACGGGAAAATTCTACCATGGAAATTCTCGCTAAAGGGAAGAACTCCTCCTCGGCACCAGTTTGTTAAATCATTCCTTTTTTTAATTTTTTGCATAAAGAATTTTTCATTTTCTTGATTTTTGTTTTACGAAATTTGTTTTTTAAATTTTTTGTTTATATCCTTTCTTTATTTCTTCATCGTTTGTTTCATGAAATTCGACTTCTTTAAAATAAAATAAAAAAAGAGAGAAAAAATTTCTTTTTATTTCGTTTTTTTTCTGTTCTTTTCCAAAGGAACAACACTAATGTTGTTCCTTTCAAAAGGAACAACACTTCCGCAGAGTGTTCTTGTTGTTCCTTTCTAAAGGAACAACAATTCCGCAGAGTATTTTTGCTGTTCCTTTCGAAAGGAACAACAATTCCGCAGATTGTTTTTGTTGTTCTTTTTAAAGGAACAACACCTTTTTGAGTGGATTGTTTTTTTTTTAAGCCAAAATTTTGAATTTTTTATCACTTTTATAAAGGAAAATATATCATTTATATACAATCATACAAATTAAAGTTTACTGTAATCAGCAAATCAAAAGAAATCGTCATTTTTTAAGGAAATTGTCTAGTAATGATAAGAAAAAGGAAAAAGGGGCATGATCAATAACATAATTTTTCTACTTTATTACCATTGAATTAATCTGATCGATTATCTTTATCAGGATTGGTTCTTTCCCATATGCTATAACCTTCTTTGATTTTTATTTATGGAATAGGAATAAGGGCATATTTTTTTCTATTGAGATGTTCATACTTCTTCCACCATCCCTACTCTTAAGGAGTGATTGAGCCATCCTTTATGAATAACTAAGAAAAAGTGTTGTATGAAAAATAAAAATATTTACATATTTTATTAATAATCTTATGATTTTACAGATGGAGGATAGGGGTTCTCATCAAGAGCCAACCTACCATGATCATAAGGAAGGCAGTGAAATGGCATTCTCATCATGGCCACCAAACCAACGATATGGTCCATTAGACAATTGAAAAAATCAAGAAGTCTTTGGAACGAGAGGTCTCATCACGAGCCGGCCTGCCCACCTTTCACTTCTTCCCAGTGAATGGCATTGTGGTTTATCTGGTCACCAAGCTAGCATAATGGCCTCCGTCATGATATTCAACAAAAAGCACTTCCTCAGCATAAATAAAGGACAATGGTTCCATGGGTAAGAAAGCAACTCTGTCAAGGTTATGGACACCTGTGGGGAATAGAGCTCTACTGATGGTATTGGAGTCACAATTATACACATCAATAGTTATATTTAACCCTTTTCCTATATCTCTATTTAAATGTCAAATGAAAATATGAATCCTTTACCTTTAATTCTGAACCTATTATACATGAAAATCATTAAAAATCGATCATATTAGCCTCAAATGGTAAATAATGCAATTGTACTTATTTTTATCTTATGTTATCCCTTCTCCTCATATTTGAATCATTACAAAACGATTTTCTATTCATTACCAATTCATCACACACGTTGATTTCAGTAATTTCTATAATTTGATTGAATGTATCATAATTACGCCTTCTTTTTACTACTGTACTACTACTGTACCACACTTGCCTCTCTCAATTGATGGTTGAGGACGACCTATCATCCATTTGCGGGGCGCGGATGTCTTCATGCAGATCAAACCCCGAGATTTCTTTAACTGTATGTGAACCAAATCCCTGCATTTTAGTAAATAACTAACTTTCAACGAAATTATTCCAATTCACCGTGTTGTGTTGTTCCATTGCGATTACTGTGTGTTGAGAAAAATTAACAAAGCACAGAGACGATGGGAGGATGGACAATTCACAGTGAACCACAGGTACTGATCATTTCTAATGCTGCACGAGCAATTTTAGAAAGACTGGGGTGGATTACATATTTCATGAGGATGCAACAACCCCATGAAGCAGAGGCCACCAAATTTTTATTGAACTTGCAGGAAGGATCCTCCATGGTCAGAGGAAGACAGATAGTTTTATTCGACGAAATAATTGCAGAGGTTTCTGGCATCCCAACGCAAGGGACTATTTGCACTCAGAAAAAGATATGATTCGAGAAGCCATGAAGATTTTTCAAGATGACGGACAGACGTTAGTTATCAAAGGAAAAGGAGTTCAGCCAACATCATTAGGAGAACCATGGACAGAGTTGGCCAAGATTGTGCAAGCTTATATAACGTGCGATGGAAGAAAAGATGTGGTAAGACCTCGCCACCTTAAGCTACTGGCTGTATTAAAACAGAAATGCACCATTAATTTTCCTGCATTTTTAAATTCTTTGTTGCATGATATTTCTCGTGGTATAAGAAAATCTCAACATGCAGATATGGTGGTCAGCGACCATTGTCTAATTCAATTAATAGTGAGTCGTAGCCTCACCCAACAATAGACCAGCTGGGAAGAGTTGATATTCTCCATTGATGGAGGGTTAGCTTTACCTGCTCCAAAACGGAAGAGGATGAATGGCTTAATAGTTGAGCCATCTACTCACAGATAGTCCCTCCGATCAAAACGAAGTAGGAGGATGGTGGAAGGACTTTCGAGCAGCAGAAGCCAGCCCCTGGAATTGCACAGCTCAGAGGATGAACAACCTCCACAATTTGAGGGATCAAGCCCCCACACTAATGAATAACAGGAATTGGAAGGAGAAATTCACTACTCGGACGAAGAAGAAATAATTCGCCACACCGGTAGTAAAGAACAATCCAGTGTAGAGGAAGGAAATAATGAGGAAGAAGAAATCAAAGGAAAATCTAAGGAAGAAGAAATTGAAGGAGAAATTCAGTGTTTAGATGAGGAGGAAGGAATTTATCATACTTGTGAGGAGGATGAAGACAATCATAGCAGCGATAAGGAAGGAACAGAGCCTCCCGAAAATTCTATCGTAAGCCCTTTACAGGAAGACCAATTGGCCCAGATTTTTGCCAATATGAGTGATTATGCATAGCCTCATAGCCCTTTGGACCTTAATATTGATATTAATCAACTACCAGAGTGATCTGGTAACAATATAGAGACAACTGGAGAAATGTTGAATGAAACAACAAACCCTAGCGAAGCTAGGGTTGCTTCTCCTGAGAAGCATGAACAGGAGAAAGAGAACACCAAAGCAATACCTCAACTTGGGAGCCCATAGGAGATTGTAGAGTCAACCAAGAATATGATCCCCGAATAATTTAGCCAAGGGCATATGAATGTGGAAGAATAACCCCAAGAAGAAGATCAAGAAAAGAATTTAATTGAAGGCATAGCTGATATAGACCAAAACTCTGTTGAGCAAACGGGTTCAGATAAAGGAGCAGATGTTCCATTAAGAAAGAGGAGGAAAACAACTGAGATTGAGAAGCTTCGTAGGGAATGAATAAAGCTTCATAAACTAGTAGAACAACTTAGGCAAACCATTAGGGTTCTAAGAATGAAAAAGATGCCTACGAGAGCCCCTAAGAGAAGAAGTATTGCTATCAAAATAATTTCGAAAAAGAGAAAGGTGACCGCTAATAGGAACCCCCAAGTTACAAAAGAAACCATACCTAAGCCTAATTATGAGGATGCGGAGTGTTAGCTCCCTGTAATCAGCAAGATTGGCAAAGTTCGATCTCAGGGAGAAACATCATTTCAACCAATTTGGGATTCTAGGATCTAGCCCTCCTGAATCTGGATAGGGATCTCTCCAATAAGTGCAAAGATGGATTTGTCTTTGAATTTTGGGGTAATAATATTAGGCTAGTTATGAAGGCCAAGGGTTTTTTTTTTTTTTGGATGGTTTAGCATGAATATTATTTGAGGGGAAAGTTATAAATGCAAAACAGTTTCAAAGGTGAGAAGTTGCAAGTGATCAGAACAGCTAGGCTAAAAAAATAGATATAACGTTGGTTTTTAGTCCATTGGGCTATGGAGTCATAACAGGGCTTTAATTGAACAACGACATCAAGAGTGATCCAAGGGGCAAGTCATCTACATCACAAGATTATTGAGATTTATAATGATGGAATGGAAACAATAAAGTGTTGGAGACGTGGAAACTGATAATAATTTCACAAAGGATTTATAGTCAGTCCAAACAAGAAAATCCTCTTAGGTAACTGTTTAAAACCAACTAAGGGAAGGGCTAACCATTGACCTCTTGGGCAGGCTTTTATTAAAGAATCTTAATTGACAAACAATCTAGTAATCCACATAATTACCTTCAGAAAGTATGAAAACATATAAGATAAGACAAAGTGTAAACTTAAGATCAGATAAAGTACTTTTAAGCGTAGTCTACTTTCAGTCAACACTAAGGGAAACTTTCAGAATCTGCTTTTGGAGAATAGAAGCTAGAAATAGGGAAAACCATCACTTTTCTAGTCTAAATTTAATAATAAAATAAGGAAAATAACTTTCAAGAACATTTTTTAAAGAAAAGAGTAGGACGAGGGAACTCCAGCATCCCTAACAGCTTAAACCGTATTAAATCATTCTTAAACAAACAAATTGGAGGAAAATGTTGAGATAAATCTTTTCAGTCAGAGAAGGTTACTGATATACAGTAGGTCCTAACTCTATAAATGTTGTTCTTTATCAGAGAATAGTGAACAATATGACATACGTAGAAGGAAAACAATAACAAAGAGAGGGGCACTTCACCAATGATATAGACCAGGATCCCAAGAAACAACTTGTTATTGATGTCAAACCAATTACAGTACTCAGGTCCAATGTTTCAGTTCAGCAATCATCTTCACTATTCAACCTAACTAATCTATCACAAGCAGAGCTCCAAGGGCCAGTAAACACTATTTACAATCAGAAGTTTAAGCTCAAGTGTATTTCAAAGTTCTGCAACCAACCCCTCTCTCATCTTCTGCAGTAGTATATATAGAAGGATGAGGAGGTGAGATTTGATAAAATATCTCAATTACAAATAATACAAACTTAATGGCTTCTTGGCCTTTAAGGGGCTCAATGAAGAAACTTACAATAGGTGTCCTCTGTATTAAATGTTTTTACATAAATATTAAGCTCAGTGGGAGCTTTTGTTGACCTTTTAGTTTCTCTGTGATGTCTAGGTTACTCTACAGATATCCTTTGCATTAAGTTTCCTTGTAGAAGTAACTTTCTGGCTGCGCTGAGGCAAATATCTTCATTTAAACAATAACTTCGGCCTCTAATTGAGTACTTTGAGGCATAGGTGGCATTTTAGTAGCTGGGAGGAATCAATTGGCCTAATATATGGTGGTGGAGGTTTTCCTGTCGATAAAACACTTCAGATTTTCTTTAAACTCTGTTTTAAATCGAGGATTAGGCTTTTGATAAACATTCTTAGCCGTGATCCCCGGAAATATGTCTTTCATCCTTTTTCCTGGTTCATTTTGATCTTCGTCACTGATACTCTCTGGCTGTGCCCGATTCATGGTCTTTCTGATATAGAGGGCTACGCAGGGTTATGTAGCATCAATGCTTCATGAACGATTGATAAAAGCGTGGTTTTAACACCCTCTGATGATTTTATTTGGTGAATAGAAGCCAAGAGGATCGTCACCCTCTTCTTTCGAGTTTTCTTCAAAAATGGTGAGAAAATCATTTAAACCCTACAAAATACAAACAAATATTAAAAAATCCTGCATATATAGGTTTATTGCTGCAGAAGGCAAGTGGAGGAAGCGTGGCCATTAGATGGCATCATCCAACGGTCAGAATTGATCGGGAGAAGTCATAGAGAAGGCAAAATATTTTTTTAAATCAAAGCCATCGATCACGCAGAGATCAATGGTCAGGAGCAGAAAATGAGAGTCAAAGTGGAAAATGTTTGACCGGGTGATGAATCAGGGCGATGGAATATGGGCCATCAATATGCAAATTAGATCGATAGTGGAGATCTATTGAATGTCGCGTCATAGCATGGTTAACTCTTAGGCATCTTCGGTGAGCGATAGCCGTTGGATAGCTCACCCTAGATCGGACGGCATACAACGATATCGCACCGAGTTTTTTGTCGAATTTTAATGCACGATGGGTGGGCGATTTTCAATTAGTACATAGGACATGCGTCAGCCAACGTATGGAATCACTGCCGATCGGGAAAAATCCACCCTTGCCCCAAAGGCGGTGCGATGAATACCGCACAGTTTTACAATCGATTAATGGATGGTGGGGACCACTGGGTTGATGGAATCCACACCGTCGATCTACAGATTAGATTGACGGTGGAGATTGATTTGAATTTCGGACCGGCGGAAAAATTATGACATGATAAAAATTGAAAAATTAACATAACCAAAGGTTTATACTAATTTACGATGTGGCTTGGCGTCCGACTGTGGGGTCGGGGGTTATACGAAGGGTGAAATGACCAGGGGTTTATGCAGGAAGGGACTAAAAGAAATCGAGTGATGTGATAAGTGCTTTGGAGGGCTGGCGCCAGGGTGTATGGAAGGGAGGGGTTAAATACTTAGCCCAAGGGAGCGTAAGTCTATAATGTATGAAAATGTGATTTTTATGGATTTCCAATGGTTTTCAAGGGAAATTGAGGGTTCCTATATAGTTTGAAAATGAGTTTTAAACTATGTAAAGAGGATTTTCATGAATGGGAGAAAATGAATCATGAAAATAGAGGAGTTTTATGGAGAAAAAGGGGAGCAAATGAAAGTTAGTTTTGGGAGAAGGGGAAAAGGGAAATGGTGCTTGCAGCAATATTTTGGCTTGGAAATCAGCAGGATTTCTGAGTTCTGAAGCGAAACAACAGTGAATTTTTGGACAGAGAAAAGGCATGAGGCCTTCAAGAGTCTTCAAGAGCCAACACTTTTTAGTAATAAAATTTTTTCCTTGAAGGCTCAAAAACTCTTAGCCACCTTTTGATATAACAAATTTTATAGGTGGCTAATAGTGGTTCCACTTGGGGATGGTGCCTTCTTGAAGGCATCAAGAACTTCAGACCTGCATTCTCTGGGAGGTTGACATGTGCTTGATCCATTTATTTTCTCTAGGAGGCTGATCAGTTGCCTCATCCATTGGGCTGCCTTTCTTTCTGTGGATGATGTGTTCTGAAAACATATTAACAGCCATAAAAACAATGGATCTTCATCAATAAAAACTTTCTACCAACCCAATCCTACTGATCTAACATTTTTTCCTCATTAGAGTGCAATTGGATTGGAAAAATATTTTCACAACATTTTATTCTTTTAAAATCATAAAACTAATCTAATTCTACTGCTTATTTCTCCCCAAACTTAGATTAAACAGTTGAGTTCAGATGCTTCTCTACCTATTCTACTATCTGTTGGGATTAAACTGTCTAACAGAATTTATTCTCTAAACTCTACAAAAAAAATTGAAAATCACTCAAGTCAGGATTGAACAGTCTAACTTGATGCTGGTCCATGGCATAAAGATAATCTGCACATAGACATTTATTTTGCAGAAAATTAAATCAAAAAATGAAAGGCTTGAGATCTGAAAGTTCAAAGTACTGCCTCCTCTTTTTACAACTCTGTTTTGACCTTTGTTTGAGCTATTCCTTCTTGTTCTCTGGTGCAAATTTTGAGTTGATTTGAACCAGATTTATATCTTTTTTGACTCAAGAAAATAGAACGTACTTGAGTCATTTTCTCTTTGGAAACTTAGGTTCATATTTTGATCATGTTTGAACCTTTAATTTCTAACCCAAACTACCTACTGATAAGCCAAGATTAAACAGTTTGGAAAATCAAATTCACTATCCTATCAGTAGAAAATTTAAAGCTAATTAGTCAAGATTAAATAGTTTGACTAACTAGAATTGTGTTCTTTAGGAGTGGCATTTAAGCTTGCACACTTTCATAATTCTTTTCTCTTTTTTGGTATGGGGCTATACCTTTCTTGTTTTTCACAATCTTCCCTATTTTATTTCTTCTTTTTTTTGTATTTTTTATTTTTATAACCTTGAATGAAATGGTGAATGAAATATTTATAATGGAAAAAGAGATAAAAAGGATTTTGGAACATAATACGGATCAAGAGAAGCAATGCTTAAGAATCCTGCCATTGACAGGACCCCCAAACAGTTCTGCTCCATTCAACTCCTGCAAGAAAAAACATTGTTGCCAGCAGCTGAGTGAATAGAGTAAGGGCCAAGCCATAAGTTGTAAAATTTTCCATGCTTGCCCTTCTCTTCCCTCCTTGAGTTCCACTTTAAAACTTGGTCCCCAATTTTGAAATTGCTGGCCTTTGTTCTTCTGTCAAAAAGCCTTTTAATGTTGATCTGTTTCTGCAATGCTTTGTTATAAACTTCCTCTCTGGTTTTCTGAAGATGGATGGTCTGATTTATTCTTCTGATCATGTCATTATCTTCAGTTTGCAACTCTTGAATCAAATTCATTACTGGTACACCAAGGTTGTTTGGAAAAATTGCATCAATACCATACACAAGCTGGAAAGGTGACATACCAATATATTTCTTCAAAGTCAATCTATCAGCCCAAAGTGCATGAACTAGCTTTGTGTGCCAAGACTTTTTGTTGTCTTCCAACAGTTTCTTGATTATGTTCACTAAAATTTTGTTTGAGGATTCTGCAAGTCCATTACCTTGAGGGTAATACATCGTGGAATGCCCCAATGTTATCTGATATCTGTGACAGAAATCAACCATCTTGTTTGATCCAAATGCTGCTACATTATCAGTGATAATCTTGGTAGGATAGCAAAATCTGGAGAGAATGTTAATATCCATAAATTTTATGATAACTGAATCATTGGCCTGCCTACAAGGAATGGCTTCTATCCACTTAGTGAAATAGACTGTGGCAGTGAGAATCCATATATGCTGGGCAGAATATGGGGGATGGATTTCTCCTATGAAGTCAAGTCCCCACTGTTGAAAAGGGGCTTCAACAATGATTGGATGTAGAGGTAGGGGTAGTAGTTTTCTTTTGCCTTCAAAAAGTTGACATTTATGGCAGGATATGATCATCTTATGCACATCATGGAAAAGAGTAGGCCAATAGAAACCAGTCCTCAAAAATTTTTTGGATGTTGTCTTCCAGTACAAATGACCTCCACACTCTCCTTCATGGAACTGGTATTTAACCTTCTTTGCATCAAAATCAGGCAAACATTTAAGCAATACACCACTTGAATTTTTCCAATAAAGACATCTATCTATAATGCAATAGTTTACAGCTTTTAAATTCAGGAACCTTGCCTTTGTTTTTGTCAAGTCAGGAGGTGTATTCAATTTAAGAAAAACATAAATAATATCAGCATACCAAGGAGAATTCATAAAATTATCTTCAACTATAGGAGTTGAGAATTATTCTTGGTCATCCAAAGCATTAATAATATTGATATCAGGAACTTCAAAATTGGATTCAGCCATTAATTTAGCTAGACCTTGGCCTTTGATAAGTTTAGTGGGTTTTATCTCTAAATCGCATTCAAGGATAACAACAATCCACTTACTTCTCTTACCATCTGGGTCCTGCATTAAAATGTCTTTAACAACTAAGTTTGGGACAAAGGCAACGATGTGTGAGTGAAGGATGTACACCCTGAATTCTTTCAAAGCTTTAACCAAAGCAAAAGATTGCTTCTCCATAATGTTATACCTCAAAGGGGAATCTCTCAATGCCTTACTAAAGAATGCAATAGGTTGCTCTTGTCCTTGTGGATTTTTCTGCAAAAGGATAGCAGTTATGGTATGTTCTGATGCAAATGAAAAAATATAAAAATATTTTGAAAAATCAGGACTTATAAGAACCGGTGTTTTGGTTAACGCTTGTTTCACCAGTTCAAAGGACTTTTTTGCTTCCAATTTCCACTTTACCCCTTGCTCCTTCTTTAAAATGTTTGTGATATTCCTAAGGAGCTCAGCCAAGTTGGGGATGAACCTTCTCAAAAATTTAATCTTTCAGATGAAAGATTGTAACTCCTTGATGTTCCGAGGATGAGAGATTAGCAATATGGCCTCAATCCTCTTTGGATCTATCTAAATACCCTCTTCTGAAATAATGTGCCCAATAAGCTTACCTTCTTGGAGACCAAATAGTGTCTTCTTAGGGTTTAAAGATATTCCAAACTTTCTACATTTCTCGAAAAATGTTCTCAAATGTTCTAAATTCTCTTTATCTATTTTTGAAAACATAGTAACATCATCAAGATATATAATGATGAAGAAGCCCAGTTCCTCCGAGAATTCTATGTCCATGGCTCTTTGAAAAGTTGCTCCAACATTAATTAGACCAAAAGGCATCTTCACATACATGAAAGTACCCCATTGTGTAGTAAAGGCTGTATTTAATTGATCAGCAAGGTGAACTAAAATCTGATTGTACCCTAAATAGCCATCAAGTAAAGAAATTCTTCTAGACCCTACCACCCTTTGTAAAATATGATCCATCTTGGGTAAAGGGTAGTTGTCTTTCAATGAAGCTTTTTTTAAGTCTCTAAAGTCTATACAAAGCCTGATTTCTCCAGTTTTCTTCCTAACAAACACCAGATTAGACACCCACTCAGAGTATCTAATAGGGACAGTAATACCAGCTTCATACATTTTCATGATCTCCTTCTGAACCAAAGGAAACTGAACAGGGTTTATTCTGCACAGTTTCTGTTTGAATGGTTTTTGGTTTTCTTTGAGGGGAATTTTGTGCTGTATTATTTTAGTGTCATAGGATTTAAGATCTTCCTAACTCCATGCAAAAACATCAAAAAATTATTTAAAAATCTCTATGTATTTGAGTTTAATGTGAGCTGGTAAAGTCTTAGACAGTTTAATCATCATAGGTTTAAGTTTACTGCCTATATTTCACTCTTCCACTTTAGTCTCTACAGATTCCAGTCTTGGTTTATTCTCCACATTGTTAAAATCGAACAAATCTTCTAAAGGGGCCAGACCCTTAGGCAAACTTTCAGCTTTAGAGTGCAGAGTTTCTAACTCCTCTATTTCTAACTCTTCATTCAATTCTATTTTGTTTATAAGTTTTCTTGTTAACCGGTTTATATTAGTAAGCTCAGGAGATGGTTCTTCTTCATCAAGAAAAATTTCTTCCTTGCAGTCTGTTTCATAGTCTGAGTCTGAACTGTTTAGTTCGAATTCATTTCTGAATTGCATGAAGTATTCTATTTGTTTGTCATTGTCAAACACCTGCCAATACTTCTCATTATCAGGAACAACTGGTTTAAATTTTATTTGAGTTGTGCAGTCTTTGGTGTTATATGGCGTTAAGCATGTTCTAGCTGCAAAGGCTAAATTGTGGGCCGCAATATTTCTTTTTCTTGGGACAAAAAATAGTTTGGACTCCTCGAATGTTTTCAAAAGGTCCAGGACATCATTTTGGTAGGCTCTAAGTCTGGGATGATTTGTGTTATACTCTCCATTGACTTGCCTAATGACTAACTCTGAATCCCCGTGAAATTTAATTCTTTTGGCTCTTATCTTTTTCAAGAAACGTAAGCCTAGGAGAAGGGATTCATATTCTGCTATGTTATTGGAACACTGAAAGTTTAGTTTGCAGGAAATTCTTTCTATGTGGTTATTTTCAGTGTTAGTAATCCAAACACCTGCACCAGCATTGTTCTTAGTGCAGGATACATCAAAATACATACTCCACAGAGGACTATTCTTAGTTTCATCCTGGTTACCATCCTCTTCAACTAATGTGCTTAAAGGTTGTTGTGGAAACTCAGCACTTAGTTGTATTTATTTTGATTCCCCAAGATGTGCGCTCATTTGAGGGTCGTTTTATTTAGTGTCCAGGTTTAAAAACAAAGGATGCATGACCTGTAGTTCAAGACCTCTATTTAGTTTGCTAATGTTTTCAAATGCAGCAAACTATTTTAACATTTTTGCGTTGTGTTGTTCTTCCTCCCTGTCGGTCGTTAATCCTGTTAAAGTGACTTGTTCACCAAGTGTTTCATCATTAAACATAATAAAAGAATCAAGGCCTGTATTTACAGAATACATGGGAGATTTTTATGGTTTGTCTTGACTTGTAACTGTGAATTTCATATGGGACTCCCTGTAAAGTCTTCTAGTTTGATTGAAAACAGGGATAGTCGCATAGGTCATGTCCATTTGCATAGTTTCTTGCAACTTAGACCCCAAATATCTTGATAATAGCATTCCATATTTTGGGGGAACATCAGCCACAACAATATCCATGACTAAACATTTGGCTGGAATTTGGGCTAAGTTAACACAGAGGTCTTTGATTAATCCTAAACATTTTACTCTACTGGAATCAAAGGAGTAAAGGTCTTTGTAAGGTCTGGTGATTTCTAGACCTAGGCTCTCCATTACAGCTTTTGGCATTAAATTATGAGAAGCCCCAGAATCATGCATAGTGTTGTGCAAAAAATTTTCATGAACGTTTAAACTCACATAAAAGGGAGGAACAGGTCCCTCTTGATATCTACCTTCAATCTTAGGACCAAAAATCAGCTCAGGCTAGTCATCATTAAGATTGATTGTGTTCTCATTTTCTTCTATTTTCAAAGCCTTCAAAATTTGGGTTCTATATACATGTTGCGCAGCTAACTTAGTCAAGGGAACAGAGATTTTGATTTTTGAAATTTCCTGCTCCAGGCTGAAAGGGATCTGGCTCTTTAAAGTGCTAGTTTCAGCCTTATTAGCTGTCACTCTATCAGCAACATCAACTTGCTGATTTGTTTTATTTACACTTGACAAAATTGTTTTCACACGAGTACTAGCTGAAGTGTTAGTACTACTAAGGTCTGCACTCTGTTTTTCTTTGTTTTGAGTGCCTTTCTCTTTTCCGTTATCAGAATTCACAGGCACTGTTTTATCCTTTTGTTTGACAACTTTAGGCTTGCTTGTAGTGTTGTTTTGTGAATATTTATCAGAGGTTTTGTTGTTAGGGGTTTGTTGACTGGTTTTGCTTCTAAGGTCATATTATTTTTGAAATTCTATGATGACATTTTCCATGTATTGATAATAATTTTCATCATCATCTCTTCTGTCATCATAAGGTGTGTATAGAGCTTATTTTCTATCATAATGAATCTCAAAGTCATCATTATCTACCCCTAGCATGTTCATACCATCTTCCTCTATTATCTCATCTGTTTCCTCAACCTCACTTACATAGTTTTGATGAAAGGGAGGAGTGATTTGTTGATCATCTTCCCTAGTTCTGTTTGGAGGTTGGTTCCTTCTAACATTCTGATTCTGGTTCTGATTTCTATTTTGAGGAGCATTTTGGTTTTGGCTTTCTTGTGCTCTCTTAATTATGCTCATCTCTTTCATCATTTCTTCCATCATTTTCTCCATATTTGAGTTAGAAGTAGAAGGTGCAGATTCCTCTCTAAAAGACACTCTCTTTTCAGTTTTCATTCTTGCTTTCTTCTCCATTAAGTTGACTTCCATAGAAAGAGAAACCTTTTGCGTATCTTCCAGAGTTGTAAAATCTCTTTCTCTTAGCTGATAGGTCATTTCGGAGTCAAACCCTTCAGGAAACTTGTTTAAAGCTGAGCCCTGTGGAGGTTTTAGTTCCGGGGATAGTGCATTATACACACTATTGAATCTAGTGCAGTAAGCTTGCACACTTTCCCCAGTGTTTCTATGGAGGTTCTTGTAATAAAAAAGGACTTGGAGAGGATTCTTCTTTACTTCCCATTTGTTTAAGAATGTTTGATGGAAGGCTTGGAGATCTTTAATACTATGGGGGGTTAAACCTTTGAACCATTTTCTTACTTCTCCCCCTAAACTCTGAGAAAATAATCTAAGCTTGACAGAATCATCATCAATTTCATTTCTGTCAAACTAGTCATTCATCTTATCCACATGTTGTGATGCAGTTGTAGCATTGTTAGCATCATATAATGGAATTTTGGACTGATAGTCCTGTGGAAGATTGACTAACGGTGCAGGAAGGACTAAGGGAGCATACCATGCTACCATGATATGTGGTGCGGGTGGATTCACAAGGAGTGGAGTAAAAATAGCAAAAGTGGGCTGAAGTGGAGTGGTTTGAACAGTGGATGTAGGGTGAGCAGAAGTGGATGGACCAGGAATAAATTTCTGAGCTGATATTGGATGAGAGACACCTAAGTTGTGAAGGAAATGTAAATTAGGAGGTTTTTTTTCTTTGCTACCAAGAGGTTCACTTGTTTCAAGAGATGATAGTGAAGACTCAGAATCTAACTGATCTAAATCACCAAGAGACCTAGTTCTAAACAGATTTACTAAGTCAACTTGAGATTGTTGTAGAGCTGAATGATTTTCAGGAACTGAATTAGCTCTCAAGGGTGATATGAAAACAGTTGATAATTTAATCTTAGGAGACTTCCTAAGGATGCCTTCTGGGTTATCAACTACTTTAGGTGGATCAGGGCCAGGATAGGCTCTAGTGTGAATCTTTCTAGGAGCCACTATGCTGTGTTTTTCATACCCAAATAAACAAGACAAGTTCAACCAGGTATGACTATCTTTGAGAGGTTAACTAATCTGTTTACAAATATTTCAATCCTACAGTCCTCTAACTAAGTTTGAAGGATATTATAATGATAAGGGTTCTTCCCAGTGGAGTCTTAAGGTCTATTAAAGATTGTGGAGTCGCAAAGTGGAATTTTTTAGCTCGTAAGGAGGTAAAAGGTTTTATGGTCCACCACCATGTTTATTTGAATACCAATCTGAAGTATTTTTGTGTTTTATGAGTTATTTTTCGATTGTGTGATTTCTAAGAATGTCCTAAATTTGTTTCAAAACTTAGCTATAGTTACGAGACAAAGATAACCTATTCTTATGGCTAAGCCAGCTGATCTTTCAAGGTTAGATGAAGTCTTAAGAGAATCCTAGGGTTCACCTAGTTTGTCACAGATTCAAATAAGTTTTATCATGATTACCAGTTCTTCGTAGTGCTTGAAAAAGGTTGCTTTTTACTCTTAAAGTTTTATAAAAATAAAATTTATTCTGGGTTTGTTTCCCAGTGGAGTTGCCAGAAATGTTAGTTGCTGGTGGCTCAGCTGGCAAACAGAACAGTTTTCATAAAACCGAGGGTTATCTAGAGTTTTAAGGTGTTTTTGGACTTTTATTAACTCAAAAAATATTCCCTAGCGGAGTCACAAGGAATGTTAACTCTCTATAATCAATAAGATTGGAAAATTCTGATCTTAGGGAGAAACATCGTTTCAACCACTTTGGGATTCTAGGATCTAGCCCTACTGAATCCGGAGAGGGATCTCTCCAATAAGTGAAAATATGGATTTTTCTTTGAATTTTGGGGTAATGATATTAGGCTAGTTATGAAGGCCAAGGGTTTTGTTTGTTTTTTTTATGGTTGAGCATGAATATTACTTGAGGGGAAAGTTATAAATGCAAAACAGTTTCAAAGGTGAGAATTTGCAAGTGATCAGAACAACTAGGCTAAAAAGATAGATATAACGTTTGTTTTTAGTCCATTGGGCTATGGAGTCATAACATGGCTTTAATTGAATAACAACATCAAGAGTGATCCAAGGGGCAAGTCATCTACATCACAAGATTATTGAGATTTATAATGATGGAATGGAAAAAATAAAGTGTTGGAGAGGTGGAAACTGATAATAAGTTCACAAAGGATTTATAGTTAGTCCAAACAAGAAAAGCCTCTTAAGAAATTGTTTAAAACCAACTAAGGGCAGGGCTAACCATTGACCTCTTGGGCAGGCTTTTATTAAAGCAGCTTAATTAACAAACAATCTAGTAATCCACATAATTACCTTCAGAAAGTATGAAAACATATAAGAGAAGACAGAGTGTAAACTTAAGATCAGATAAAGTACTTTTAAACCTAGTCTGCTTTCAGTCAACACCAAGGGAAACTTTCAGAATCTTCTTTTGGAGAATAAAAGCTAGAAACAGGGCAAACCATCACTTTTCTAGTCTAAATTTAATAATAAAATAAGGAAAATAACTTTCAAGAACAATGTTTAAAGCAAACAGTAGGAAGAGGGATCTCCAGCATTCCTAACTGTTTAAACTGTATTAAATCATTCTTAAACAAACAAATTGGAGGAAAACGTTGAGATAAAGCTTTTCAATCAGAGAAGGTTACTCATATACAATAGGTCCTAACTCTATAAATGTTGTTCTTTATCATAGAATAGTGAACAATATGACATACATAGAAGGAAAACAATAAGAAATAGAGGGGCACTTCACCAATGATATAGACCAAGATCCCAAGAAACAACTTGTTATTCATGTCAAACCGTTTACAGTACTCAGGTCCAATGTTTCAGTTCAGCAATCATCTTCACTATTCAGCCTAACTAATCTATCACAATCAGAGCTCCAAGGTCTAGTGAACACTATTTAAAATCAGAAGTTTAAGATCAAGTGTATTTCAAAGTTCTACAACCAACCCCTCTCTCATCTTCTGCAGTAGTATATATAGAAGGATAAGGAGGTGAGATCTGATAAAAGATCTTAATTACAACTAATACAGACTCAATGGCTTCTTGGCCTTTGAGAGGCTCAATGAAGAAACTTACAATAGGTGTCCTCTGTATTAAATGTTTTTTCATAAAGATTAAGCTTGGTGGGAGCTTTTGTTGACCTTTGAGGCTCTGTGTGATGTCGGGGTTACTCTACAGATATCCTTTTCATTAAGTTTCCTTGTAGAAGTAACTTTCTGGCTGCTGAGGCAAATATCTTCATTTAATCAATAACTTCGGCCTCTGATTGAGTACTTTGAGGCATAGGTGCCATTTCAGTAGCTGGGAGGAATCAATTGGCCTTAGATACAGCGGTGGAGGTTTTCCTGTCGATAAAACACTTCAAATTTTCATTAAAATGTGTTTTAAATCAGGGATTAGGATTTTTATAAACATTCTTAGCCGTGATCCCTGGAAATATGTCTTTCATCCTTTGTCCTGGTTCATTTTTATCTTCGTCACTGATACTCTCTAACTGTGCTCGATTCATGGTTTTTCTAATATACAGGGCTGTGCAGGGTTATGTAGCATCAATGCTTCATGAATGATTGATGAAAATGTGGTTTTAACACCCTATGATGATTTTATTTGGTGAATCAAGGGTAGGAGGATCGTCACCCTCTTCTTTCGAATTTTCTTCAAAAATGGCGAGAAAATCATTTAAACCCTACAAAATACAAACAAATATTAAAAAATCCTGCATGTATAGGTTTATTGTTGCAGAAGGAAAGTGGAGGAAGCGTGGCTATTGGATGGCATCATCCAATGGTTAGAATTGATCGGGAGAAGTCATAGATAAGGCGGAAGATTTTTTTAAATTAGAGCCGTCGATCGCGCATAGATCGACGATCGGGAGTGGAAAAGGAGAGTCAAAGCGGAAAATGTTTGACTGAGCGATGAATCAGGGTGATGGAATATGGGCTATCTATATGTAGATCAGATTGACGGTAGAGATCTATTGAATGCCACACCGTAGCCCGGTTAACTATCGGGCATATTCGGTGAGTGATAGCCGTTGGATAGCCTGCCCCAGATCGAACAGTATACAGCGATATCGCACCAAGTTTTTTGCCGAAATTGAATGCGCGATGGGGGGCGGTTTTAAAATAATACATAGGACACATGTTGTCCAACATATGGAATCACTACCGATCAAGAAAAAACCACCCTTTCCCAAAAGGCGGTGTGATGAATACCGCGCGGTTTTGCAATTAGTTAATGGATGGCGGGGACCACCGGGCTGATGGACTCCGCACCGTCGATCTGCAAATCAGATCGACGATGGAGATTGATTTGAATTTCGGACAAGCGAAAAAATTATGACATAATAAAAATCGAAAAATTAACATAACCAAAGGTTTATATTAATTTGCGATGCGGCTTGGAACCCAACTGTGGGGCCAGGGGTTATAGGAAGGGTGAAATGACCAGGGATCTATGCAGGAAGGGACTAAAGGAGATCAGGCGAAGTGATAAGTTCTTTGGAGGGTTGGCGCCAGGGTGTATGGAAGGGAGGGGTTAAAGACTTAGCCCAAGGGGGATTAAGTCTATAATGTATGAAAAATGTGATTTTTATGGATTTCCAATGGTTTTCAAGGGAAATTGAGGGTTCCGATATAGTTTAAAAATGAGTTTTAAACTATGTAAAGAGGATTTTCAGGAAAGGGAGAAAAGGAATCATGAAAATAGAGGAGTTTTGTGGAGAAAAAGGGGAGCAAATGAAAGTTAGTTTTGGGAGAAGGGGAAAAGGGAAATGGTGCTTGTAGCAGTATTCTGGCTTGGAATTCAGCAAGATTTCTGAGTTCTGAAGGGAAACAACAGTGAATTTTTGGATAGAGGAAAGGCATGAGGCCTTCAAGAGTCTTCAAGAGCCAACACTTTTTAGTAATAAAATTTGTTCCTTGAAGGCTCAAAAAGTCTTAGCCACCTTTTGATATAAAAATTTTTATAGGTGGCTAAGACGGAGCAGCAAATGGCTATTCCAAAACAAGTTGTTCCAGAGGAACCTGTTTCAAGTGAAAATATGAAATCTAGCAGTCAGCACACTTTTTGTGATCTGACACTGGCGAGACTGCAAGAAGAGTTGGCACAGGCCCAAATAGAAAGGAAGAAATTGGAGGAAGACATTGTCCCAATAAAGCGATATCAGGAATTGTAGAAAAAAATGAGAATTATTCATGAAGCAGAAGCTGAAGCTTATGAAAAAATTTAGAAATCAGAGAAAAAGGCTGATAAGGTAATGAACCAAAAAAAACTAGCCTACAATCAAATGGACACTCTTTTCTCCTTGTATACTGATGTCTTAGCCTATAGATGCCCCGCCAAAAACTGTGCTTTGTTTTTACTAGAAAGATATTTACAAGTAAAGATCAAGGCAGTTAGGGTAGGGAAATCCATAGAGCTAAAAACTATAGATGACTTTGTATCATGCTGCAAACTTTATGGGATCAAAGTACAACGCCTTTTGTGTGAATTTTACTTGCATAATCTAGTACTTGAAAATGACTGTGAATCAAACCCTAGCCCTTTTGTTGGAGATGTTCAATTTCAGGAATTCATTTCATGTGCTGTAAATCAATTAAAATGGCTTAAAGCCTATAACGCCTTTCAAAGGTGGGAAAATGAATTGGATCTATGGGTCAGGAGTGAACCTCAGAACCCACTTCAATTTTGGGCTAGGCAGAAAATATTGATGACTAAGGAAGGCGTTAGCCATGCCCTGGGGCCTTTCCACATATAAATTATTTTGAATGGAACAGATTATTTCTCATCCATTAGAAACCAAGCTTATATAGATGCCAAGGTCTGGTGGAGAACCTCCAATCAGAATGTGCAAAATAGGGAACCATTTAATCATAGAAAATTTGGGCTAGCTGCAGACAGCTTGATTTCCTATATCCATCTTGTTTTAAAAGAAGGACCATACTAGTTAGGATGTAGGTTCTGTAGCCGTATTGCATGGTACCCTACTTCAGACTACAAAGCTATATATGAACTTCCTGAAGGAAAGACATAACATATTTTTTAGGAATTAGCTGTACTCCGTGGTTTTAGGCCTGTCGATGACAAACCTTATCGAGCTTGTTCTTTGACTGCTCTCCATGTGAACTATAGTTTTCATGAGGACATGAAAAATATTAAGCAAGGGGGTATGTTGGGCAGTGAAAAAGGTATGAAATTACTATGTATTCTCTCATTCTTTTACCATATACATACTCCTTTTTTCCTTGGAAAGGTAATTTATTTTAATAATTATAATAGAATTGGAAAGGTTTATTTTTAGTACAAAAGCATGGTTAAAGGATACTTTTTGTTGACAAAACATGAATTCGACGAGGTGAACAGTTGTACCAAAGGTCGGGCTGAAAGAAATGTAACTGCTACTCCATCAGCGTTGAACCATATCCAACCGAAGGTAAGGAGATCTGAACAAATTGCCAAGAAAAGGTAGGGGACAACTCGGCCTCAGTCAGAGTAAACAGGATGATAACTAAACAAAGAGGAACGAATCCCTCAGGATCCTTCAATCCTGAGGAATCGCTGTTCAAACTCATATTATTCCTTGAATTGTCCATCGAGACTTGATATAAAAAGAAATGTCCTTTAGTGATAGAGGAGTCAGTGAGTTACTCAAAAGGCTTTACATTTAAACATTTCTTCTATAATATAATGTTTTAGTGACTCTCGGCTTTGAGAGAACCTCCTCTGTAATGCTTTATGTTGGTTTAATATAAGACACGCGTTTCTTTCATCTTCTAAAGCTCTGAATTAGTCCAGCAGTATTTCACTTGCGCTAAGGGCCCGACTCTGGTGGAATCACTTCACTGTTTGTATTTTTAATCCTTGCTTACTATTTTTTGAAGTGTGTTTAATGTTTATTTCAATTACAGAATTGATTTATTGTTGTTAGATCAAATACAAAGTCATTGTTATTTCATCCTTTACAAGAAGCGCATTTGTTGTTCGGTTATCTTGTTATGTTTATAAAGCTTTTTTGTTGTGTATCTGATTTGAGTTGTTGTTCCATTAATTTATGATTTGTTATAATTAATTGTTGCGTGGTAAGTGGCTGTCAATAGGATTGAAGCGTGGAAATCTAGTTGCTTAATTATCTTAGAATTGTAATTGTTGTTCATTGCATATTGTTGTTCCATTTATGTTCATTGTTTGTTCATAGCTTCCAATTAGCAAATAGATGAATTATGCTTACATACTGATGTTCCTTTCCAGATTTTGTTCCTTTTAGTTATTTTCATTAGCACACAGATTGAGTTTGCTTTTATTTTGATTGCTTTAAAGATCGCCAACTGTAGAGGACACTGGTTATTACTTCCAAGTCCCCAGATTGGTTATCTTGCATCAATTTATAAGGGAAGGAGTTATTGCTACTGCATCCCTTATTGATGTTTTGCAAGATTGATGTAGTTTAATTTTCAGAGCATTTCCTTTCATTAGATTTCTTTACAAGCATTTGTTACTTTTTTATTTAACATTCTGTACTACATCTTCACAGCATTGCTCTTAGATAATTGTAGCCTTAGACAAAGTACACTATTGAAATAAAAATTCACTCCCGGATTGATGATTAATGTAGGCTAATTAGGTGTTCAAAAGATACCTTTTTACGACCCAACACAAACCAGAGGTGATAAGTCATAATGTGATTTGACGGATCCTCTCCTGACTTACCCTCGAATTTCGGTATATCACTAGGAAACGTGTGTGGCATTGGTGGCCAATACAGATGATAGTAAATTGGATCATTCGTAAGGCGTGACAAATCAGGTAAATCCAAAGTTGCAATAAATGGAAACTGACGGTTAGGGTCGTGAAAACCTTGAGTAATAAGAGCAGTTCCGAGAGGAGGATACCTAGGATAATTGGGAATTGGATTTTCATTAGGAATGGTAAACCTCCCGGGAAACTAGGATTAACCGGACCAAACTGTGGTTGTTGAGGGTGTTGATAAGTATAGCCAGGATACGGTTGATACTAATAAACTGGGTTTTGTGAAACGGGACCGAATTGATACTGTCCCTGGTACGGTTGATATGTAAATTGCAGTTGACTCGTGACAATCGTACTTGTACCAGCTTGTCCCGTAGGTATCTCGATCGAAGTCTGAACTGTAGGTCCTGACTAAGGTACAAATACTTGAGGGATTTGCACAGATGTAGGGATAGAAGAAACTGGGGCTACAGATACTCTAGAAATAGTTGTTATAGGTTGAAAAAATGTTGTAGTAGTTGCAACAGTTTGAGGTGGAGTCTGAGGTGTACTAGGCCCAAACTGCTGAATAGAACTAGGTGCAGGGATTTGAACAGTAGGTTGGACAAGTTTCTGGGTTGGACCAAAAACCAAAGGCTGCCCAAGTTGACTAGGTAACTGCACATTAGGTTGCATAGTCTGTTGATTTTGGGATGGATCCCACACCATGTTCATTCCGGGGTATTGTCCCGTAGAAGGTTGTACATATGAAGGACCATAGCCTAGTTGAACGTAGGGTTGATAATTAAGTGGTAAATTTCCAACTCCTTGTACAAATGATTGACCAGAAGGCGGTTGAAAACCTTGAGTTGGGTACTGACCCTGAGGTTTATAACCCTGAGGCACGTACTGAATCTGGGGTTGATAAGGACCTTAAGAAATGTATTTAGTGTGGGATTGACCTTGGGGTATGTACTTTCCTAAAGGTTGATAACCTTGAGGCATGTACTGTCCTTGAGGTTGTTCTCCAAAATAACATTGTCCTACAGTTTGTCCTGGGAAAAAATTACCCTGAAATTTCCCCCCAAGCGGTAATTGACTGCCTTGAGGTTGCCCCCCAGGAGGTAACTGACTGCCTTGAGGTTGCCCCCCAGGCGGTAACTAACTTCCTTGAGGTTGCCCCCAGGTGGTAATGGACCACCCTGAGGTTGCCCCCCAGGCAGTAACTGACCACCCTGAGATTGAGGATTTGGAATATTACCAGACATCATAAATATTTTCTCTGCGTTCGATGTTTCAGTTTTAAATCCATTAAGACCAGATGATAATAATTGTTCAATTGGTCAAGGAGTTGCTCCTGAGAAAGTACCAGAGAGAGCCTGGTACCCTGAAGGAACAGAAGGACCACAATATAAAAATGTTTCTGGTGTTTGGGAAAACATAGATGACTCTCCTAACATGATCAATGAAGGATAATAACCTCTAGGCGTAGGATGAAAACGAATTCTAGGTGGTGAAAAATCAAGACCCGGGTTTTCTAGAAAATATGTCAAAGATAAATACCAAGTGTCACTCCTAATAGGGCTGTAGAAAATGTATTCACTCTCCCTAAGATTCAAATACTGTGGGGATTCGGGAAGAGATACTTCTTCTTCTGGACTGGAAATTTCTTCAATAGAAATGGGGCCAGATGGAAGATATTCAGTAACAATATTTCTTACCCTAGGTGAGCCAGGATCGCTAGAAGTTGGAGTAATAAATCCTGAGGATGTTTCCAAAACAGAAGGTTCAGTGTCAGGTTTAGAAATTTCAGGTTCTTCAGCTAGGTCACTGGAAGGAGAAATACTACCAGTAACTTTAGAAACTGAAATCATTTCTTGAATATGCTCTTTCATGGATATTTTATGATCAGGATGAACAACTATAGATGAAATTCCGACTTCTGTTGATCTAATTCTACCGCTACTAGATGATACTAGAGCACGCAAACCTTCAAGCTGACTTGGTGTATACTCAGGGGGCTTCCCTTGAAGTCTCCAGGATTGTCTCGGTAATTCTGCCATGATTAAATATTAATCAATCACATGCAAACAAAGAAAATTTCAATAAAAACACCTAAAGTCTCTAAAGGAACAAATAGCTGAATCACATGCCTAAAAATCTAAGAGTTCAAACCATGCACAAACAGTAACTTCCCGTACTAAAAACACTAGTTGGTGATGAAATCCAACTTAGTAAAAGTTTGATACAGAAAGGGTGGTTGGAATAGTTACCCTGAAAACCTTCTTAATGAAACAGATTGGCACAAGTTTCTTCACAAAACCATCTCAAGTGAAGAGAACCCCCCAGAGAGTCCAAGTCAGTCTAGTCAACATTTGCTCCAGGTACAGTGAGATATTTCCTTCACTGTCACCTTAGGAAATAATCTTAAGCTTATGGACACTAAGGTTACCAACAGTAACAAATACAACTGGGGGAACAGTCTACGATCCGATTCCACGCACAAGGGTAGAGTAACAAAGCTCAATCCCCTTGAAGGATCCTCAACATGGTCAATCTGAGGTTTACCGACAAGTGACCCCAGGCTCCTTGACAATGGTTAATTCGAGGTTTACCATTTGTAATGTGTGCAGATATTCTATCTTTCCCAATGAAACAGAATTGATTATCTCAAAGGTTTGGACATGATCTCGTGATTAACTCCTTTAAGAGAAGCTTCCCAGATTGTACCAATTACAATTGGATTTATTTCCTACCGAAAGATTTATCTACTTGTTTGTTTTTACTATCTTGGAGAGTTAATTACTCCCTACTCCAAGATATTGGCCTAAGCTATATTGGTGATAAGAGCCCTAGAAATAGAAAATATTACTAGACCAATTTTAATTAAGCATTGTTTTTATGGTTTTTTATTTAAGTCAATAGGTATGGAAATGAAAATTTGACGGTGTGAATACTCAACTTCCAAACACACTAAAAAATGCACCTAAGATGATAAACAATTCGTTTTTCTTTCAATGAAATTCTAGCTAAAGGAAGAGTTCGAGAATGCAAATTCTTTTAAGAGACAATTCTTTCTTTGAACATGAAGAATAAATGAAAAGAAAATCCTTTTGTTTTTTCAATAAGAACTCAAAACGAGACAAATAATCAATGCTTACAATAAATCCCTTTCACTTTCAAAACTTGAAACTACAAAAACAACTTTTCTTTCAAAAGAGATCCACAAATTATAAAAAGCACTCAAAACTACAAAAAAACTAATTTTGAGATCTACAAACTTTGAAAATCTAATTGAATAAAAGATTTATTTATTTATTTTATTTTTTGAGAATGTTTTGTTTAGTTTTTCAGTAAACTAAGAATTCATTTTCCCAGAATAACAAACAAATCAAAAAACATCCAGATATGTTTCCTTTTGTAAAAATGAAATTCAGAACTTATAACAAAGCTTGTTCAAAGATTTGTAAAGAGAAAACTAGATCTATTTCTCAAAAGGGATGTATTTTTCAACCAAGTCAGACTCATCAAAAATACAAAAAGACCAGTGTGATCTGAGGTATTTCAAGCTTCCAATCTTTGAGTCACTACAGAGACCAAGCAAAAAGCAGTCCAAGTATGCAAAACTTCTAGAAAATCACTCAAAACACACATACTATTGGAACTCACTCATAAGAGGTTTTTGATAGGAAAAATATAGGTCTGGGTAGATACTATAAATCCTAAATCAAGTTAAACATAAATTGGAAGAAGAAATCTGAAGTTTTTCAAAAATTTTAATAGGGTCCGCAGGCCCCAGAAGTAACAGGTGTGGTCCTGCACTGGTTATTCAAGAAAAATTTCGAAACTGCTGTTAGCCACCTGTAATATTTTGTTATACCAAAAGGTGGCTAAATATTTTTGAGCCTCCAAGGAACAAATTTTATCACTAAATATTGTTGGCTCTTGAAGACTCCTTGTAGGCCTCATGCCTCTGTCCAAAATCCTCATTACTGTTCCTCTTAATTCTGCTGATTCCAAGTAGAAGACTGTTGAAAGACCTTCATTTTCCCCCTTCTTAAACCTTCATCTGCTCCCCTTTTTCTCCACAAACTTCCTTGTTTTCATAAATCCTCTTCTTCCATTTATGAAAATCACTTTCCCATAGTTAAAAACCCTTTTTTTTTTACTATCCCGAAACCCCCAAATCCATTTAAAAACCTTGAAATTTTTCATAAAAATACAAGTATTATGGCCATGGACTTAAGCCCCTTTGGGCTAAGTCCTAAACCACTTCCCCCACATGCCCGTGCGCTAGGACCAGGCGCTTAAGTCCCGAGCACTAATCGCAATCGAAAGGTCGGGCGGGTGAATTTTCCTTTGTAAATATCAAAAAACCCCGATGCGATTTTTTATAACGTTAAGTCCTGCGATATGTTTTATACCGTCGATCTATGGTCCCGATCCGACGGTGGAGCGCTAATCGTAGTCCCCCGATCATCGCATTGCAAGTTTCCTCGACTGCGCAATCGCATGCACCTACCTGCCACCTCCGATTGCGATTACCCCGATTCAATTCCCACCGTTGATCTAAGTTTTAGATCAACGGTCCGTGTATAATCGTGTCGCGTGATTCAATCGCTCCATTTACTCGCTCCCCCCCCCGATTGCACTCCTCCGATTAGATCTGGACCGTCCACGTGTCCAGATCGGATAGTCCAAAACCACCCCGCCTTATTTCTTCTCCCCGCTCTCCTTTACCTGTTCTGCGCCGATCTACACCGTTAGATATTTTTATCCGACGGCTACGCTCCTCCCCCGCCACACGAAGCAGTTTAAACCTATTCCCGCAGGATTTCTTAACTATTTTTGTGTTTTGCAGGTGTTTTAATGGTTCTCCATTATAGAATGAAGGAAAGCCGAGGGTTGGGAAAGACGTTTCCTGTGCCTTCGAGCTATCTAAAAGAACCATTCACAGGCTCTGTATCAAATTATTTATCAATGTTTCATGAGCATTGATAACCTAAAGATGCCCTGCACGGCCCTGCACATCGACAAGACACTGTTTTATTCGAGAGAACAGTTAAAGAGTATCAGTTTTTGAAGACAAAGCACAGCAGATGAAGATCGAAGACAGTTTTTATAGGGATTACGGCTAAGACATTTATCAAAAGCCTAATACCCAATCTAAAACACAGTTTAAAAGAAAACCTAAAGTGTTTTATCAGACAGAAAGCCTCCACCGCCCCATCTGAGGCAAATTGATTCCTCAACTACCACCGAGCCACCTGTTGCCTCAAAGCATTCAAACAGAGGCCGAAGTTATTGAAGAAAATCTGATATTCGCCTCCAGCGTAGCCAAGGAGTTACTCCACACAGCGTACAGAGCCTCAAAGTCAAATAAAGTTCCCACTGAGCTTTGATATTTATTGTAAAAAAGTTAATACAGTGATCCACCTGTAAATTTCTCCCTCGAGCCCCTCAAAAGGCCGAGAAGTCTTGAACCTGTATTAATTATCCTGAGAGATATTTTCTCATATCACCTCCTCATTCTTCTATAAATACCTCAGAAGAAGATGAGAAATTGTTGGTTGCAGAACTTTGAAATACACTTGAGCTGGAGACTTATATTTGTACATAGTGTTCACTGGCCCTTGAAGCTCTGCTTGTGATAGATTAGTTAGGCTGAATAGTGAAGATGATTGCTAAAATGAAACATTGGACTTGAAGATTGTAACTGGTTTGACATCAATAACAAGCTGTTTCTTGGGATCCTGGTCTATATTACTGGTGAAGTGCCTCTTTCTTTGTTAATTTTTTTTCCTTCTACGTATGCCATATTGTTCATATTCTGCTGTAAAGAACAGTATAAACAGGGTTAGGACCTACTGTATATCAGTAACCTTCTCTGGCTGAGAAATCTTTATCTTGATGTTTTCTTCAAATTTGTTTATTTAAGAATGATTCAATACAGTTTAAATAGTTAGGAATGTTGGCGTTCCCTCGTCCTTCTGTTTTCTCAAACATTGTTCTCGAATGTTATTTCCATTATTTTCTATTAAAGTTAGACTAGAGAAGATATGGTTTGCCCTGATTCCTAGATCTTTTTCTCCAAAGGAAGATTCTGAAAGTTTCCCTTGGTGTTGACTGAAAGCAGACTAGGTTTAAAAGTACTTTATCTGATCTTAAGTCACACTTTGTTTCTCTTATATGTTTTCATACTTTCTGAAGGTAATTATGCATATTACTAGATTGTTTGTCAATTAAGCTACTTGAATACAGACTTTCCCAAGGAGTCAATGGTTAGCCCTGTCCTTGGTTGGTTTTAAACAGTTACTTAAGAGGCTTTTCTTGTTTGGACTGACTATAAATCCTCTAAGAAATTATTATTAGTTTCCATCCCTCTAACAATTTATTGTTCCATTCCATCATTTAAAACTCAACAATCTTGTGGTATAGATGACTTGCCCCTTGGATCACTCTTGATGTTGTTGCTCAATTAAAGCCCAGATATGACTCCATAGCCCAATGGACTAAAAACCAGCGTTATATCTATCTATATGCCAAAACTGTTCTATTTGCTTGCAACTTCTCACTTTTGAAACTTTTTACACTTAGGACTTTCCCCTCAAGTAACATTTCATGCTCAACCATCCAAAACAAAACAAAACTCTTGGCCTTCATAACTAGCCTAATATCATTACCTTAAGCTTTTCAAAGACAATATCCATCTTTGTGCATATTGGAGAGATCCCTCTCCGGATTCAGGAGGGCTAGATCCTAGAATCCCAAAGTTGGTTGAAATGATGTTAACTCTGTGATTGGACTCTCCCAATCTTGCTAATAAATTACAGAGACCTAACATTTCTGGCGACTCCGCTGGGGAACAAAACTCAGAGTCTTTTACATTCAACTCCATTCATAAAGAAGCTTGCGGTTGGGTTCATAGAGCGCTTGCTTTATTAACCAGCTTGAGCCACCAGGAACTAACATTTCTGGCGACTCCGCTGGGGAACTGAGTGTTTTTAATACCTCATAAAACCCTTTATTCAAGAACACTTTGAGAGTAAAAATTAGCCTTTTCAAGCACTGCCTAAGATAGGTAATTATGATGAAACTTGTTTGAATCAGTGACAAACTAGGTAAACCATAGGTTTCTCTTAAGACTTCGTCTAACCTTGAAAAATAAGCTGGCTTAGCCATAAGAGTAGACTGCCTTTGTCTCGCAACCTTAGCTAAGTTTTAAAACAAAGCTAGGATATTCTTAAACAACCACAAAAATGAAAAATGACTTAGAAAAACCTAAAAATATTTCAGAATGGAATTAAATAAACATGGTGGTGGACCATAAGACCTTTTACCTCTGAGATGAGCTAAAAATTTCCACTTGGCGACTCCAAAATCCTTAAACGGACCTTAAGACTCCACTGGGAAGAACCCTCATCATTATAGTATCATTCAAATTCAGTTAGAGGACTGTAGGATTAAAATTGTGAAAACAGATTAGTTAACCTCTCCAAGATTGTCATATCTGGTTGAACTTTTCTTGTTTATTTGGGTCTAAACAACATAGCATAGTGGCTTCTAAAAAGATTCACACTAGAGCCCATCTAGACCCTAACCCACCTGAGATAGTTGATAATCCAGAAAGTATCCTTTGGAAGTCTCCTAAGGTTAAATTATTAACTGTTTTTAGATCACCCTTGAGAGCTAATTCAGTCCCTGAAAATCTTTCAGCTCTGCAACAATCACAAGATGACTTAGTGAATCCATTTAGGACTAGGTCATTTGATGATATAATCCAGTTAGACTCTTAATCTTCACTTTCATCTCCTGAAACAAGTGAAAATCCTGGTAGCAGAGAAACAACACCTCCTGATTTACATTTCCTTCACAATTTAGTTGTCTCTCATCCAAGATCATCTCAACAGTCTACCCCTGGTCCATCCACTTCTACTCACCCTACATCCACTGTTCAAACCACTACACCTCATCCCACTTTCCCTTCTGTAAATCCACCTCCACCTCCTGCCATGGCTGCATGGTATGCTCCCCTAGTTCTTCCCGCACCATTAGTCAATCTCCCACAGGACTACTAGTCCAAAATTCCATTGTATGATGCTAACAATGCTACAACTGCATCACAGCATGTGGATAAGATGAATGACTATTTTGACCGAAATGAAATTGATGATGATGATTCTGTCAAACTTAGATTATTTGCTCAGAGCTTAGGGGGAGAAGTGAGAAAATGGTTTAAAGGTTTGGCCCCCCGTACTATTAATGACCTTCAAGCCTTTCATCAAACTTTCCTGAACAAATGGGAAGTGAAGAAGAATCCTCTCTAAGTTCTTGCTGATTACAACAACCTTCGTAGGAATCCGGGGGAAAGTGTACAAGCTTATTGTACCAGATTTAACAGTGTATATAATGCACTCTCCCCGGAACTAAAACCTCCACAAGGCTCTGCTTTAAACAAATTTCCTAAAGGGTTTGACGCTGACATGACCTATTCTTTAAGAGAAAGAGATTTTGCGACTCTCAAAGATATGCAAAGGGGTGCTCTTTCTGTGGAAGTCAACCTAATGGAGAAGAGAGCAAGAATGAAATATGAAAAGAGAGTATCTTTTAGAGAGGAATCCACACCTTCTACTTCCAACTCAAAAATGGAGAGAATGATGGAAGAAATGATGAAAGAGATGAGCATAATTAAGAGAGCACAAGCAAATCAAAATCAAACTACTCCTCAAAATAGAAACCAGAACCAGAATCAGAATGTTAGAAGGAACCAACCTCCAAACAGACCCAGGGAAGATGATTAGTAGATAACCCCTCCCTTTCATAAAAACTATGTAAGTGAGGTTGAAGAAACAGAAGACATAACAGAGGAAGGGGATATCAACATGTTTGGGGAAGAGGATGATGACTTGGAAGTTCATTATGATAGAAAACAAGGTCTTTACACTCCTTATGATGACAAAAGAGATGGTAATGAAAATGATTATCAAGACATGGAAAATGTCGTCATAGAACCTCAAAGAGAATATGACCTTAGAAGCAAGACTAGTCAACAAGCCCCCAACACCAAAACCTCTGACAAATCCTCTCAAAGAAGCACTGCAGCCAAGCCCAAAATAGCCAAACAAAAAGACAAAACAGTGGCTAATAATTCTGGTAAGGATAAAGAGAAAAACACTCAAAATTCTGAAAAACAGAGTGCAGACATCAGCAGTACTAACACTTCAGCTAGTACTCCTTCTACAACAGTTGTGTCAAATAAAACAAATCAGCAAGCTGTAATTGTTGATAGAGTGACAGCTAATAAGGTTGAAACAAGTGCTTCAAAGAATCAAACTCCTTTCAGCTTGGAACAGGAAATCTTAAAGATCAGAATCTCTGTTCCATTAACTGAGTTAGCTGCCCAACATGTATATAGGAACCAAATTTTGAAGACTTTAAATATAGAGGAAAATGGAGATACAGTTAATCTTAGTGATGACCAACCAGAGTTGATTTTTGGCCCTAAGATTGAAGGGAAGTTTCAAGAAGGACCAGTTCCTCCCTTTTATGTAAGTTTGAACATTCATGACAAGATTCTACACAACGCTATGCATGATTCCGGGGCTTCTCATAATTTAATGCCTAAAGCTGTGATGGAGAGCCTTGGTTTAGAAATTACCAGACCCTACAAAGACCTATACTCCTTTGACTCAAGTAGAGTAAAATGTCTCGGATTGATCATAGACCTCTGTGTTAACCTAGCCCAGATCCCAGCCAAATGTTTACTCATGGACATTGTTGTGTCTGATGTCCCCCCAAAGTATGGAATGCTTTTATCGAGATACTGGGGAGCTAAGTTACAGGGGACTATGCAGATGGACATGACATATGCGACCATCCCAGTTTTCAATCAGACCAGAAGACTTTACAGGGAGTCTCATATGCAATACACGGTTACAAGTCAAGACAGACCACGAAACTCTCCTATATATTCTGTCAATACAAGCCTTCATTCTTTTATCATGTTTAACAATGAAACTCTTAGTGAGCAAGTCACTTTAACAGAATTAAAGGCCGACAGGGAAGAAGAGTATAATAACGCAGAAGTGTCCAAACAGTTTGCTACATGTGAAAACATTAGTAAACAAAGCATAGGTCTTGATTTACCAGTCATGAGTCCATTGTTTTTAGAACTTAACAGCCTAGAAAATACGCCTAACATTTCTGGCATCATCTCTCAACCTATTTAAGAATTCGAGGAGTCAAAACAAATTCAATTGGGTGCTGCTAATCATGAACAGTCAGAAGGCACCGTAGTTAAAAAGGACAATCGCCAAACAGATGAAACCGAAGACAGTCCTTTATGGAGTATGTATTTTGATGGGTCATGCACTAGAAATAATGCTGGTGCAGGTGTTTGGATCACTAACACTGAAAACAACCATACAGAATGCATCTCATGCAAATTAAATTTTCAGTGTTCCAAAAACATAGCAGAATATGAATCCCTCCTCTTAGGCTTGCATCTCTTGAAGAAATTAGGAGCCAGAAGAATTAATGTGTACGGGGATTCTGAGTTAATCATTAGGCAAGTCAATGGGGAGTATAATGCGAATCATCCCAGACTTAGAGCCTATCGGAATGATGTCATGGATCTTTTGACAACATTTGAGGAGTCAAACCCGAGTTTCATCCCAAGGAAAAAGAACATTATGGCCCACAATTTAGCTTTTGCGGCCAGGACATGTCTAACGCCATATGAGACTGGAGACAACACAACTCCGATAAAATTTAGACTGGCAGTACTTGATAACGAAAAATATTGGCAAGTGTTTGACAATGACAAACAAATAGAAGACTTCATGCAATTCAGAAATGAGTTCGAACTGCACAGTTCAGATTCAGATTATGATACAGACTGCAGTGAAGAAAACTTTCTTGGTGAAGAAGAATCGTCTCCTCAACCTACCAATATTAACCTATTGTCCAGCAAAATTAGGAACAAAACAGAATTGAGTGCAGAGTTAGAAACGGAAGAATTACAAACTCTTCATTCTGAAGATGAAAGTTTGTCGAGTGGTCTAACACCTTTAGAGGAGTTCTTTGATTTTAACGATTTGGCAAATAAGCCAAAACTAGAGCCCGTAGAGACTGAAGTGGAAGAATGCAATATTGGCAGTAAAGAGAAACTGAAAATGATCAAACTGTCCAAAACTTTGCCAGCTCACATTAAACTCAAATACATAGAGCTGTTCAAAGAATTTTTTGATTTTTTTGCATGGAGTTACGAAGATCTTAAATCCTATGACACTGAAATAATACAACACAAAATCCCTCTTAAAGAAAACCAAAAACCATTTAAACAGAAATTGCGCAGAATAAACCCCGTCCAGTTTCCATTGGTTCAGAAGGAGATCATAAAAACGTATGAGGCTGGCATTATTGTCCCTATTAGATATTCTAAGTGGGTATCTAATCTGGTGTCCGTTAGGAAGAAGACTGGAGAAATCAGGCTTTGTATAGAATTTAGAGACTTAAACAAAGCTTCGTTAAAAGAAAACTACCCTTTACCAAAAATGGATCACATTTTACAAAGGGTGGTAGGGTCTAAAAGGATTTCGTTGCTTGATGGCTATTCAGGGTATAATCAGATTTTAGTTCACCCTGCTGATCAATTAAAGACAACTTTCACTACTCCATGGGGCACTTTCATGTATGTGAAGATGCATTTTGGTCTAATGAACGCTGGAGCAACCTTTCAGAGAGCCATGGACATAACATTCTCGGAAGAATTGGGTTTCTTCATCATTATCTATCTAGATGATGTCACTGTGTTTTCAAAAACAGATGAAGAACATTTAGAACATTTAAGAAAAGTTTTCGAGAAGTGCAGAAGGTTTGGAATATCTTTAAACCCTAAGAAGACACTATTTGGTCTCCAAGAAGGTAAGCTTCTTAGACACATTATTTCAGAAGAGGGTATAAAGATAGATCCAAAGAGGATTGAGGCTATATTGCAAATCTCTCATCCTCGAAATATCAAGGATTTGCAGTCTTTCATTGGAAAGATTAACTTTTTGGGAAGGTTCATCCCTAAATTGGCAGAGCTCCTTAGAAATATCACAAACATGTTGAAGAAGGAGCAAGGGACAAAATGGACCTTGGAAGCAAAGACATCTTTTGAGCTGGTGAAACAAGCATTAACCAAAACACCAGTTCTCATAAGCCCTGATTTTTCAAAAGATTTTTATATCTTCTCATTTGCATCAGAACATACTATTGCTAGGAATATTGCTTCTGTGATCCATAAATTGTGAAAAAATATCTTTCGGTAAAAATCACATCCAAATAAATTTGACCAAATTTATTTGGATGTGATTTTTACCGAAAGATATTTTTTCACATACTATTGCTGCTGTCCTTTTACAGAAAAATCCACAAGGACAAGAGCAACCTATTGCATTCTTTAGCAAGGCATTGAGGGATGCCCCTTTGAAGTATAACATTATGGAAACACAAGCTTTTTCTTTGGTTAAAGCATTGAAAGACTTCAGAGTATACATCCTTCACTCACACATCATTGCCTTTGTCCCAAATTCAGTTATTAAAGACATTCTAACACAGGACCCAGACGATAAGAGAGGTAAGTGGATTGCTGTAATTCTTGAATACGATTTAGAGATTAAACCCACTAAGCTCATCAAAGGCCAAGGTCTAGCTAGATTAATGGCCGAATCAAATTGTGAAGTTCTCGATATTAATATGTTCAATGCTTTAGATAACCAAGAAGAATTCTCAACTCCTGTTGTTGAAGATCATTTTATGAATTCTCCTTGGTATGCTGATATTGTTTATGTTTTTCTTAATCTGAATACACCTCCTGGTTTATCAAAAACAAAGGCAAGGTTTTTAAAATTAAAGGCTGTAAATTATTGCATTATTGATAAATTTCTGTACTGGAAAAATGCAAGCGGTCTATTGCTTAAATGTCTGCCTGAGTTTGATGCAGAAAAGATTAAGCAGGAATTCCATGAAGGAGAGTGTGGAGGTCATTTACATTGGAATTCAACAGCCAACAAAATTCTGAGGGCTGGTTTCTATTGGCCTACTCTTTTTCCTGATGTGCACAAGATGACCACTACTTGCCATAAATGCCAACTATTCGAAGGCAAAAGAAAATTGCTTCCCCTTCCATTGCATCCAATCACTGTTGAAGCTCCATTTCAACAGTGGGGACTTGACTTCATAGGAGAAATCCATCCCTCATCTTCTACCCAGCATAGATGGATCCTTACTGCCACAGACTATTTCACTAAGTGGATAGAAGCCATTCCTTGTAGGCAGGCCAATGATTCAGTTATCATAAAATTTGTGGAGACTAATATTCTCTCCGGATTTGGCTGTCCTTCCAAAATTATCACTGATAATGCAGCAGCATTTGGATCAAAGAAATGGTTGACTTCTGTCATAAATACCAGATAACACTAGGGCATTCCACAGCCTATTACCCTCAAGGTAATGGACTTGCAGAATCTTCCAACAAAAGCTTAGTGAATATAATAAAGAAACTGTTGGAGGTCAATAAAAAGTCTTGGCACACCAAGCTGATCCATGCACTCTGGGTTGACAGATTAACTTTGAAGAAATCTATTGGTATGTCACCCTTCCAGCTTGTGTATGGTACAGATGCAATTTTTCCTAATAGCCTTGGTGTACCAGTTATGAAGTTAATACAAGAGTTGCAGACTGAAGAGAATGACATAATCAGAAGGATAAACTAGACCATTCATCTTCAGCAAACCAGAGAGGAAGTGTATAACAAAGCATTGCAGAAGCAAGACAGTATCAAGAAGATATTTGATAGAAGAACAAAGGCTAGCAATTTCAAGATTGGGGACAAAGTTTTAAAGTGGGACTCCAGAAGGGAAGAAAAGGGAAAACATGGTAAATTTGATAATCTATGGCTTGGCCCTTACTCTATTCATTCTGTTGCTGGGAATAATGCATTCTTCTTACAAGATATGAATGGAACAGAATTGTTTGGGGGTCCTGTCAATGGCAGAATGATTAAGCATTACTTCTCTTGAACCATTTTGTGTTCTGCAGCCTTTTTATTTTTCTTTTTTCATTGTGAATATTTCATCCACCATTGCATTCAAAGTTGTGAAAATTAAAAAAAAATACAAAAACAGAGAAAAAATGAAAAGAGGGCAGAAATGAAAACAAGAAAGGCACAACCCCATGCCAAAAAGAGAAATAAATCTGAAAGTGTGCAAGCTCAAATGCCACTCCTCAAAACACACTTCTAATTAGTCAAACTGTTTAATCTTGACTAATTAGCTTTCAATTTTCTGTTGATAGGGTAGCGAATTTGATTTTCCAAACTGTTTAATCTTGGCTCATCAGTAGATAGATTAGGATAGAAATTAAGGTTCAAACAAACTCAAAATCTGAACCAAAGTTTCCAAAGAGAGATGACTCAAAACTGTTTTATTTTCTGAGTCATAAAAGAGAAAAACTAGTTCTAATTTGCCCAAAATCTGAATCAGATATCAAGGAAGAGATAGCTCACAGAAAAAAGAAAAATCAGAGCTAAGAAAAGAAGAGAGAAGGCCATGATAAGAAACTTTTAGATCTTAAGCCTTCCATTTTGACTCTTAAATTCTGCAAATAATAATCTATGTGCAGCTTGTTCTTATGCCATAGATCACAGCAAGTTAAACAACTTAATCTTGACTTGACTGTTTTTAAATTTCTGTTGTAGACTTTAGAGAATGAAAGTCTGTTGGACAGTTTAATCCCAATAGACAGTAGATTAGGTAGAGAAATATCTGAGCTCAACTGTTTAATCTGAGTTCAGGGAGAAATAAGGAGTAGAATTACATTAGTTTTTATGCTTTCAAAAGAATAAAATGTTGAGAAAAGAGTTTGCCAATCCAAGTGCACTCTAAGAAGAAAAAATGTTAGATCTGTAGGATTGGGTAGGTAGAAAGCTTGTTGATGAAAGATCCATTGTTTTTCATGGCTGTTAGCATTTCCAGTGCAAAAGAAGATCATTCAATCAGAGAAGAGCAGCCCAATGGATGAGGCAACTAATCAGCCCCCAGAAGATGCAAGTCTGAAATTCTTGATGCCTTCAAGAAGGCACCATCCCCAAGTGGAGCCACTGTTAGCCACCTGTAATATTTTGTTATACCAAAAGGTGGCTAAATATTTTTGAGCCTCCAAGGAACAAATTTTATCACTAAAAATTGTTGGCTCTTGAAGACTCCCTGTAGGCCTCATGCCTTTGTCCAAAATCCTCATTACTGTTCCTCTTAATTCTGCTGATTTCATGTAAGAAACTGCTGAAGAAACCATCATTTTCCCCCTTCTTAAACCTTCATCTGCTCCCCTTTTTCTCCACAAACTTCCTTGTTTTCATAAATCCTCTTCTTCCATTTATGAAAATCACTTTCCCATAGTTAAAAACCCTTTTTTTTTTACTATCCCGAAACCCCCAAATCCATTTAAAAACCTTGAAATTTTTCATAAAAATACAAGTATTATGGCCATGGACTTAAGCCCCTTTGGGCTAAGTCCTAAACCACTTCCCCCACATGCCCGTGCGCTAGGACCAGGCGCTTAAGTCCCGAGCACTAATCGCAATCGAAAGGTCGGGCGGGTGAATTTTCCTTTGTAAATATCAAAAAACCCCGATGCGATTTTTTATAACGTTAAGTCCTGCGATATGTTTTATACCGTCGATCTATGGTCCCGATCCGACGGTGGAGCGCTAATCGTAGTCCCCCGATCATCGCATTGCAAGTTTCCTCGACTGCGCAATCGCATGCACCTACCTGCCACCTCCGATTGCGATTACCCCGATTCAATTCCCACCGTTGATCTAAGTTTTAGATCAACGGTCCGTGTATAATCGTGTCGCGTGATTCAATCGCTCCATTTACTCGCTCCCCCCCCCGATTGCACTCCTCCGATTAGATCTGGACCGTCCACGTGTCCAGATCGGATAGTCCAAAACCACCCCGCCTTATTTCTTCTCCCCGCTCTCCTTTACCTGTTCTGCGCCGATCTACACCGTTAGATATTTTTATCCGACGGCTACGCTCCTCCCCCGCCACACGAAGCAGTTTAAACCTATTCCCGCAGGATTTCTTAACTATTTTTGTGTTTTGCAGGTGTTTTAATGGTTCTCCATTATAGAATGAAGGAAAGCCGAGGGTTGGGAAAGACGTTTCCTGTGCCTTCGAGCTATCTAAAAGAACCATTCACAGGCTCTGTATCAAATTATTTATCAATGTTTCATGAGCATTGATAACCTAAAGATGCCCTGCACGGCCCTGCACATCGACAAGACACTGTTTTATTCGAGAGAACAGTTAAAGAGTATCAGTTTTTGAAGACAAAGCACAGCAGATGAAGATCGAAGACAGTTTTTATAGGGATTACGGCTAAGACAATTATCAAAAGCCTAATCCCCAATCTAAAACACAGTTTAAAAGAAAACCTAAAGTGTTTTATCAGACAGAAAGCCTCCACCGCCCCATCTGAGGCAAATTGATTCCTCAACTACCACCGAGCCACCTGTTGCCTCAAAGCATTCAAACAGAGGCCGAAGTTATTGAAGAAAATCTGATATTCGCCTCCAGCGTAGCCAAGGAGTTACTCCACACAGCGTACAGAGCCTCAAAGTCAAATAAAGTTCCCACTGAGCTTTGATATTTATTGTAAAAAAGTTAATACAGTGATCCACCTGTAAATTTCTCCCTCGAGCCCCTCAAAAGGCCGAGAAGTCTTGAACCTGTATTAATTATCCTGAGAGATATTTTCTCATATCACCTCCTCATTCTTCTATAAATACCTCAGAAGAAGATGAGAAATTGTTGGTTGCAGAACTTTGAAATACACTTGAGCTGGAGACTTATATTTGTACATAGTGTTCACTGGCCCTTGAAGCTCTGCTTGTGATAGATTAGTTAGGCTGAATAGTGAAGATGATTGCTAAAATGAAACATTGGACTTGAAGATTGTAACTGGTTTGACATCAATAACAAGCTGTTTCTTGGGATCCTGGTCTATATTACTGGTGAAGTGCCTCTTTCTTTGTTAATTTTTTTTCCTTCTACGTATGCCATATTGTTCATATTCTGCTGTAAAGAACAGTATAAACAGGGTTAGGACCTACTGTATATCAGTAACCTTCTCTGGCTGAGAAATCTTTATCTTGATGTTTTCTTCAAATTTGTTTATTTAAGAATGATTCAATACAGTTTAAATAGTTAGGAATGTTGGCGTTCCCTCGTCCTTCTGTTTTCTCAAACATTGTTCTCGAATGTTATTTCCATTATTTTCTATTAAAGTTAGACTAGAGAAGATATGGTTTGCCCTGATTCCTAGATCTTTTTCTCCAAAGGAAGATTCTGAAAGTTTCCCTTGGTGTTGACTGAAAGCAGACTAGGTTTAAAAGTACTTTATCTGATCTTAAGTCACACTTTGTTTCTCTTATATGTTTTCATACTTTCTGAAGGTAATTATGCATATTACTAGATTGTTTGTCAATTAAGCTACTTGAATACAGACTTTCCCAAGGAGTCAATGGTTAGCCCTGTCCTTGGTTGGTTTTAAACAGTTACTTAAGAGGCTTTTCTTGTTTGGACTGACTATAAATCCTCTAAGAAATTATTATTAGTTTCCATCCCTCTAACAATTTATTGTTCCATTCCATCATTTAAAACTCAACAATCTTGTGGTATAGATGACTTGCCCCTTGGATCACTCTTGATGTTGTTGCTCAATTAAAGCCCAGATATGACTCCATAGCCCAATGGACTAAAAACCAGCGTTATATCTATCTATATGCCAAAACTGTTCTATTTGCTTGCAACTTCTCACTTTTGAAACTTTTTACACTTAGGACTTTCCCCTCAAGTAACATTTCATGCTCAACCATCCAAAACAAAACAAAACTCTTGGCCTTCATAACTAGCCTAATATCATTACCTTAAGCTTTTCAAAGACAATATCCATCTTTGTGCATATTGGAGAGATCCCTCTCCGGATTCAGGAGGGCTAGATCCTAGAATCCCAAAGTTGGTTGAAATGATGTTAACTCTATGATCGGACTTTGTCAATCTTGCTTATTACAGATACCTAACAACTGCCTGCACTGTGTAGGAAAACAAAGTATGATCCCTAGAAAAGTTCAAGAAAAACACAAAATACTTCAAAAATTTTCAAATCAAAGTAAACCTAAGCTACCCAACCAAGTATCCATCAATAAAAAACCAAAAAAATCATTTTCTCAATTGAAAACAAAGGAAAACCAAAAAACAAGAAGCCTTCCCCAGCGGAGTCACCAATCTTTTGACCAGATAAATCAATCTTGTGAACAAGATCGATCTCCCTAGTTCCAAAAGCTAATCTAGCAACAAACAGCCAAACAAACCTATCTTTCTCTAGACATATGTGATTTACAAAAGAATGCTATAAAGGTGTTAAGGCCTTACCATAGATCCAATGCTTGTTCGAAGTAGTTGTCCTTCGGTCACTTGAAGAAATTATATTTAAAGACCTGCAGTCACAAACAAGCAAAAATTAAATAGCACCTACATAGTAAATATTATAAATCGTGCATATCATGGTGATTAAGGAATCCATGAAATAAATAGTTAATTAACAACTTATTGATAAAAATGAATTCATTTGTATTAACTTTGAATGAAAGAAAAACTTACAACCTTAGCCTTGTTGTTGAACAGTCCTTCCCGAGGTTTGAAGCAAGAATCTCCTCTACTTTGACAAGCCTTGCACTCTTCCAACTGAGACAAATAGAGGTATGTGATATTTTCTCACAAAATCTCAGTTAAATGAGTTTGAATCCCAACATCACTTTACCTCAAATAATTCTAAAGATTCCACCCCCCTTGAGGCTACCTAAGGCCTCTTTTTATAGTGGAAAAGAGGAGGTTTCAGTTCCAACTATGAAGGGATAGAATCCTCCTTCAAAGGGATAAGCTCCTCACATAAAGGGGTTAGCTCCTTAAGGCAAGGGATATATGAACCTCAAAAGAGTGGTTCTTCCACCGCAAGATTCCTTCCAAAGGCTTCTCGAAATTACTGAAAGTGAGCTTTTTGAGTTTACTTGCACCTTTTTAATCTTTTATAGGCCTCCACACTCTTAACACAGAGAAATTACATTCAGGTACGTAGTATTCATGAACATTAGGTGTGGGACCACAAGTAAGATAAAGAGAAAGTGCGATACCATAGTTTTAGATATTTTTGAGAGATTTTCTCTTATTTTTAAGGCTTGACATGAGGAACTGATGTGTTAGACTTGAAAAGGAGGAAGTATGAGTAATAGTGAGCTCATATAGATAGAAAAATTACAAGATGACAATTTTCAGTGCAACAGATGGTTTTTCATGATAGAACCAGATTTTAGTCCAAAAAAAAGATCAAGCTAAAGCAACATTTACCACTCCTTGGGGCACTTTTATGTATGTAAAAATGCCTTTTGGTCTAATGAATATGGGGGAAACCTTTCAAAGGGATATGGATATAGCTTTTTCAAAGGAAATACATGATTTCTTATTAATTTACTTAGATTACATTACTGTGTTTTCCAAAACAGATAATGAACACTTGGATCATTTGAGACAAGTTTTTATTAGGTGCAGGAAATATGACATCTCTTTAAATCCTAAGAAAAGTATATTTGGATTATAAGAAGGAAAGTTACTTGGACACATAATTTCAAAAGAAGGAATTAGGATAGATCCTACTAGGATAGAAGCAATTCTGAACATCATTCCACCAAGAAACATCAAAAAATTACAGGCCTTTCTAGGTAAGATAATTTTTTTAAGAAGATTCATATCTAATTTAGCTAAGATAATTAGAGAACTAAATAACATGCTCAAAAAAGATTCAGTTATTAAATGGACTGTTGAGGCTAAACTGTCATTTGAATCTATGAAACAAACCTTAACCAAAACTCCAGTCCTAATAAGTCCTGACTTTAGGAAAGATTTCATAATTTTTTCATTTGCTTCAGAACACACCATTGCTACAGTTTTACTGCAGAAAAATGACCAAGTATTTGAACAACCAATATATTTTTTCAGTAAGACCCTTATATATGCCCCTTTGAAGTACAAAATTATGGAAAAATGAGCCCTAGCTTTGGTTAAGGCCATTAAAGACTTCAGATTTTATATTCTCTACTCTCATATCATTGCCTATGTCCCAAATTTTGTAGTAAAGGACATTCTTACTCAGGATGGTTCTGATGGAAGAAGAGGTAAGTGGATTTCCACTATCTTAGAATATGAAGAGATAAAACCCAAAAAAGTCATCAAAGGTCAAGGATTAGCGAGACTTATGGCTGAATCTAACTGCAATGCCCTAGACATAAATTTTATTGCTCAAGTACATGATCAGGAAGATATGGTGACTCCAACGATCAATGAAACCTTCTTAGACTCAACTTGGTATACATATATCATGTTTGTACTCCAAAACTTACAAGCTCCTCCTGGATTGTCAAGAACCAAAGCCAGATTCTTAAAACGTAAAGCAGTAAGATATTGCATTTTAGATAATGTAATTTTTTGGAGAGATCATAGTGGGATTTTATTAAATTGTTTCTTAATGGAAGAAGATAACAAAATACTGGAATAATTTCATGCAGGTGACTGTGGATGACACTTATATTGGAAAATTACAGCAGATAAGATCTTGAGAGTTGGTTTACTAGCCTACCTTGTTTGTTGATGTTAAAAAGTATGTAACTTCATGTCATAAGTGCTAAATTTTTCAGGGTAAGAAGAAATTATTACCCCTCCCCTTAAAGCCTATTTCAACTGAGATTCCATTTCAATAATGGGGTTTAGACTTCATTGGTGAAATTCACCCTCCTTCTTCAGGCCAACATAAGTGGATTTTGACAGTCACTGATTATTTTACCAAGTGGATTGAGGCTATACCCTCTAGACAAGCCGTAGATACTGTCATTATTTCTTTCCTAGAAAACAAAATTCTTTCAAGATTTGGATTCCCACAAAAGATAATTATTGAGAATGAAACAACATTCAAATCCAATAAAATGATTAACTTTTGCCACAAATACCATATCACCTTGGGTCATTCCACTGCATATTACCCCCAAGGTAATGGCCTAGCTTAATCCTCAAACAAAAGCCTTGTAAATATCATCAAAAATTTACTTGAAGACAATAAAAAGATTTGGAATAATAATTTAGTCAATGCCTTATGAGAAGATAGACTTACTACTAAAAAATCCATTGGTACTTCCCCTTACCAACTAGTCTATGGAATGGATGTTTTTTTTCCATCCTCCATAGGTGTGCCAGTGGAAACAAATGACATTAAAAGGAGGATCAATCAAAATATTAACTTGCAAAAAACAAGGGAAGAATTTTATATCAAATCTCAAGTTATTCAGGATAAAATCAAGAATTTTTTTTATAAAAAGACTAAAGCAAATGACTTCTACATAGGAGATAAAGTGTTAAAGTGGGATTCTAGAAGAGAAGACAAAGGAAAACATGCAAAATTCGATTTTCTCTCGAAAGGATCTTATGTGATTTATGGATATAGAGGTAATAATGTTTTCTTCTTGAAAGAAATGGATGGAACATATCTTCAAGATGGACTATTAAATGGCAGAATCCTGAAGCACTACTACTCTCCTCAGTTAAAAAATAGTTAGTTTTTATTCACTTTCATCATTATACATATACATTGCAAAGTTTAGATTGGATTGGATGTTTCCCTAAAAAAGTTGAAGCCTGAAGAGAAGGCCCTAAGATTTGAGAGGTAAATATCATAAGTATGAATAAGTTGCAGATATCAAAAGACATTTACAGGGTCATCACAGTCAAATATCAAAGGCTACTAATCTCAAATTTCTTGATATTTCACCAAGAAATTTCATCCCCATGTGGAGCCACTGTTAGGGTCCTATAATAATAGGGTTCATAAATTTTGAATTGACTTTCATAGTCTTGTAAATATGTACATACCTTGCTTTCTACAAGTTGTTTTCCCATATTTTGAAAAAAATGAAAAATAATAAAAAATCCAAAAAGAGGGTAAAAATTCCTAAAAGAAAGATCAAAGAACTTAGAAAAATATAAACCCCAAAAGAAAAGAAATAAGACCTAAAATTGAGCAAGTCCAAATGCCACTACTTTTAATTTTAATGAAAAAATAATGATTATGTGTAGAGTGTCAATAAATGCCATAATCCATGATCAGTTAAACAGTTTAATCTTAACTTTTCATGTTTCAATTTCATGTTTTAGATAGTGAATAAATATTTGTCAAATAGATTAAAGTTTTCAAACCAGTAGATAGGTAGATAATGATGAGGATCTTAACAGTTTAATCTGAGCCCTCGGATGAAATAAGGTAGATCTAGATATTTTTATGCTTTGAAAGAAAATGTTTTAAGGTTGCAAGTCTAAATGCACCTACAAAATGAAGAAAAAATGTTAGAAATAAAGTTGGGTAGGTAGAAAGCAGTTGAAAAATCATGTAATAAAGCATCAACATGAAAAATCACTAATTTCCCCTCCCCTATAAGTATTCAGTATTCTAAGCTATTCGTCAAACAGGCTCAGAGCATTTCTCTGAATTTTGTTGGGACCAGACCCAAGGCTCGATGAATCATGAGTTAAAAATATTGAATTCCGACCTTAAACCCTCATTCATCAACATTTACCCTTCATTCATACATCAAAACCCATTTTTCCTAAGTAAAGGCACATTCTTACTTATTAAAATTGCAACCCTAAAATAATTAACTTCATCCCTTCTAAAAGCATTCATAAAACCCCAAAATACACTTTGTCCTAAGTTAAAGTGTAAAATATTAAAAAAGACAAAATTGCTTTGCTTTGTCTATCACATACACTTTACTTAGTGATAAAATGTGTTTTATTTTACATTTCACTACCCTTTCATATTAACTTTTAATCTATTTTTATTAAATCCCTAAAAATACCCTCCTATAGTTATTAGTTCCATTATATCTAAATAACCCCCAAAAAACACACTATTTTAATGTTTATACCAAAGCCTATTATCCCCACGTGCATAAATAAAAACCCCGAATATAAGCCTTTTGGTATAAACTTATCATTATTTTAAATAACCCGCCCCTATAGTTTTAAAAACCATTCAAACGGTTGAAAACTATATAATATAATAAATCGCGTCCACATATGTTTTAATGAAACATATTTATAAATGTTTTAAATAAAATACATTACATTACCTCCCCTCGCCTATATTTTTATAACCCATGGTTTTTGAATCAAATAAATTTCAATTGATAAAGTTCAAAATCTTGCCGCATAATCACCTTGGTCTCACCCCTAATCTAGTGCAATTCTCAAGCTAATCTCAGTCGTTTGCTCGTGAACTCCAAATCTGACGGCACATATTATATATCGCGTGAAAAAAATGCACATTAACCCAACAACCAAACCTGCGCAAAATGGATGGTTTCACAATTCTATCTCTCCTCCATGTGCCTTCCAATCATTGGATGGCATGGGTTAAGCCAAAAACAACTTACCACCCAATAGCCGCACGATAACCACTCACATTTTTGTCCATTAAAACTTCAAAACTGCTCTCCTGCCTAATGCGACTTGAATTTAATGCCAATTTAAATACATATGGAATGCATAATAAAGCTTTGTAAAAGCATTTCATTCATCAAATCTCCTTGAGCTTTAAACCTAAGCCCTCTGCATTGCCTCTCTCGACTGAAAGAAACCCTGTTCAAGCCATTTTCTGCCATCTTTACGGCCAAAAATTGCAGACATTTTCCCAATAAACCTCTAAAGACTACTAAGGAGCTACACATCACTCCAAACAATTCATTGAAGCCTTCAACTCAACAAAGAACCTCCAGAAAATATTCAAAAGTCAATACCTGCATTACAACAAGTATTTTTCTCAAATTGGAACCTGAAATCAAGTTGAAAAAACATTTTAAAAGAAACAAACACGATTTAAGTTAAGAAATTTATTAAGTAAACTACCAAAAAGTCCCAAAAATAGGCCGAACTCAGGCAAAAATTTCGCAGAACCCTTTTTCTTGACTGCGCACCATTTCTAAAGAAATTGAAGAATTTACATAGTTTATTAGTTTATTTCCAGCTTTGAGATAAGCCAAAAAGTGTCTGCAAGTATCCCAAACCCTCTGAGATCCTTTTTAAAAGAGTTTTTGGTCCTATTTCCAATAAAAATACTCACAAAACCCCTGTTTTCGGTTTTAAACCAATTATAAAGCCTCCAAATCTCTTTGATAGGCATAATTGAATAGAAAACCTTAAGGAAAAGCCTATACCTTTCCAAAGTTGCCAAATTAAGCCTCTGCTAAAGTAAATTTCCTTTGCGAACTGTTTAAACTTGCATAGGAAGATCAAAATGCCTAAAAAAAAAAGTACAAGAAAACCTAAAGATTCTAAAGCACCTAAAGCTACTCCTATCATGACTTCAAATGCTTCTATTGTTGTCAATCCATTACAACCCCCAGTTGTTGATATTGAACACATTCTCCTACCTGATATTGATTACAAAATAGCTGATCCCATTGTTGAATTCAATCTTCTATATATCCATAACTGGTGCTATGAGAAGTCTTTATATGATCATGAAGAAGTTCATATTTGGGAATCCAATTTGCCTAAATATGTAGTCCCACTGACTCATCCTTGTCAAGAGATTATTATATTGTGTCAGTAGTACTATATTCCTGAACAAAGAGCTATTGTGAATGGAAGTAAAGAAGTCCTATTTACCATCACTACATAGTCAATTAACCAAATTTTGTAGCTTCAACTAGACCCCCAAGCAGTCCCTTTGTCTATTGAGGTCCTCACTAAGCTATACATTGGCCTAGATTTTCCTAAAATATTCATGATTTTTCAAAATTTTATGCCTCTGCATGTTGAAATTCCCAAGTTAAATCCTCCATATTCAACTACTAAATTTTCTGAAGGTTCAAGGCATGTAATCTCCATTCTTTCCTTCATCCTTGGGTATTTCACTGATGAGCATACTGATGAATCCATCTTGGGATTCTTGTCCACCTTTTCTTCAGGTCAACCACCTTCAGTAATATTTGATTATGCTGGTTTCATTACTGATAACATCCATTATTAATTGAGAAATTTGCCAATAGAGGGAGTGTTTATATATACCTCCTACCTTTTTCATATGTTATTGTACTTCCAATCAAATAATATTCCTATCACCCTTCAAAAACTGGACATAGAGTCAAATCCTCTATCTGTCATTTTTTGGACATCATTACTTAGAAAATAATGCACAGACTTTATTTATTCATATTTTTCAGAGTTTTTTTTTACATCCATTAATCACCATGCTAACCAAGACAGAAAAACCTAGAATAAATGAGGAAATGAAGAAGATATTATAGTTATCAGAGAAGAGTAAGGTTGGTGACTGGTATTTGTATGAGAAATATAATAAAATTAGAGTTTATGGGACATTACAAGCTAACAAAACATCCTCTAATGAGGATCTTTGCCTTGGATTATATCAGGCAGATCCTAAACTCTGATTCAATCAATTTCATGGAAGCTAAGAAGAAGACCCAATTCAAACATAAAAATGAAATTGGGCCATTCATATGAAATCGTAAGGATGCAAAAAAGGAAGTAACAAATCAACTATTGGAATATAAATTTGAAGAGATTTTCCCTTGGAACTATGATCCACAAGGGATCTTGAGCAAGCTAAGGATAAAATGAAAAATAACACCCTTTATACATGAAGCCAAACCAGAAATAGAAATTTTTTCCAATCAACTTGAATGGATTGAAAACACATTAATAGATGCAGTAAGCAAAGGTAATACTAGTCATACCTTAGAGACTACAAATCAACTACATAAGTCCATCAAAATAATAAGAGAAGAAGGAGCCTATGTGGTAGAGACTACAACAGAAACAAAGTTCAAGATCATTTACAACAAAAATCCAAAATTAGATACAACAAGTAAATGAAAAGTGACAATAGATGTTGAAGATACAGAACCTCTAAATACCAACAAGTTTGCCAGAGAAAAATATAGCTAATGTAATTATTAATGAGCCAAATCAGAATGAAGAAATAAATAACAAAGACACACAACTGATGGAAAGACATCAAATCATGGAAGCTTCTTCCTCACATTTAGCTGAGGAAAAGGATTTGGATATTAAGGAGAAATACAAGAAAATTAAATTTAAGAATGAGGAAATCAAAACTAAAATTTACTCTCAGTTCTTGAAACAAAAGCCAGGTAATCAAAACAGATTCCTATAAGAATTTGATTACTAAAGTAAAAATTTATTATGTCAGTATTAGAGCCCACAGTATCAATGCCAAAGGTAGTTGCTAACTATAAGAAAGTTGATATAGAAGTAGCTACACACATTATTCATGAATTAGATCAAATAGAGTTTCATAGGAAAATCTCAGAGATGTTATATTCCACATTTACAACAAAAGCTATGAGTGATCATCAGTTTCAAAACACCATCTCTAACATGCGAGACCAAATGAATATGGACAAAGCTTCATTATATGCCAAGGATTTAATGATAAAAGCCTTAGAATAATTAGTATTGCAAGTAGGATATGATCCTACAAACATCAAAGCAGCAGAAGCATTGGTAAAAAATAAAACTAAGGATATAGTAGCCTTGAGGAAACAACTCAAACTTCCTTAAAGTGAGCATCCTCAGACAAACGAAGTATTACAAGAATAGAAGGAAAAACATGAAATCATTAGTTTAATTCTTCATTTGATAGCTTAGATTAAGGAAATGGAAATACAGATGGACCAAATTGTCCAAGAAAAGGAGACATTAAAATAACCAATGATTCCTACAGTCATTCCTGTCATCACTATAGCAGTGCCTTCAACTTTAGGAGAAAAGTTGGCACCTAAAGAGCAATTAGCCATTGCAGTGCCAGTGACTTCATCCACTACATCAACCACTGAATCATCTACCACAGTAGTTCAACCTACAGATGATGCTAGCAAGATAGTAAAATCAATGGAAGAGATGTCTTTGAAGACAAACAAAATTAACAGATTTAAAAAAGTGGTTGAAAATATTGAAAAATCAACTAAATTAGCTCAAGTAAATGTTAAGACACATGAAAAAAATGCCAACAGATTAAGAGAAGAGCTAAAGAAGCTGCAAAAATAATTAACTTAGAAGGATCAGATATCATACATACAAAATTAACTATGGAATAATGTTATTGAAGCCATCCATTATGTTTGGCCTTCAATTCAGGTAATTTTTTAGCAAAGAGAGTTATTATTGGCAGCCCAAGCAGAAATCCAAAAGACTCAGACTGATTTGGCTGATAGACCAGAGCAGGTTGTAAGGTTAATCAATTTTCTTAATAGCAAGAATAGATAGGAGTTGGAAGAGCTCAAATAACAGACAAAACAACAACTATCCTAGAAATTAGGAAAGTCACAAGAAAGAGAAATTTGATGAGGCAACTTGAAGAAAAATGTGAAGGTATGATTACTGCCATAACTAGATTTATGGTTAAGTTCACAAATTTGAGGCAAAAAGGACTTCCTAATATCATGGTCATTAATGAAAAATTGATGCCTCAAAATTATTATGACAAGAAGATAAGAAAATATGCAAAGGAACAGGTAAATAAGCTAACAGGTCAAGGCATCCCCACAGGAAAAGTATTGCTAAAAATTTTTGAATATTTATTTTACCTACAGTATGAGATCAAACACCTATTTTTCATCAAGCCAGCCTTTGCTAGATATATAGAAGCTGATGAGAATTTTAGGAAATTAAAGAATATCCAGATTCCTAAAAATGAGGATTGGAAAGCTTTCACAACTTTACTGTGAAGGATAAAAACAAATAGATGAAAAGAAGATAAAAAATAATTTTTAGAATGACAGTCAAAATAGATTCTATTTATAGCAGTAAATAGCTTTGACTAAGGGTTAAAGAGTATCAGTTAAAGAGTAGAAGTGAATAAAGAGTATCTGAGAAATAGTATCAGACAAGGAAAGTTATATTTTAGAAAATATCTAAAGGCTAGCAAGGAGGACACCAAGGCAAACATATGCTTTATCCTCAAAACTGTTTCTATTTCTTATGGATAAAATAGGACATCTTGCTGATTTGTTAAGCAGTTGTCTCTATTTTTATTGTAAAGATATTTTATTTTCCTAAGTTAATTCCTAGAAGTCATCTAGGATATTTTGTAAAACATTATGTATAAATAATTCATCTTTAGAAGTATTTTTTGTGGAATAAAATTGTTGGGATTAGTATACTCATTTCTTCTTGTACTTTAAAGCTTTTGTGTGTCAAAACTTCGAGTAGCAATCTGGATCAAATAAAATTGACATCATACTTCAAGATCCTTGTGATGAGCTATTTGGAGTGAAGTATTTTCTTCACTTGTCATTGTTTCTTTTCTCTGTTACATGCATCCATTTATGTTTATGCTAAGTCTAAATGTATAACTAGGAGTATTACTACAAGATATGTTAATAGCACCCTTTTTTTAACTGGTTATCATTTATATTTTTTCCTTTCATTTCCAGTGTAGGGAACCCTTATTTTCTCCCTCATTCATTTGACCTGTCCTACTATTTCCCTTTTCCGGATTTAAGTATTCTTAAGTTCCCTTTATCCCGATCATACCACCTCAAAAAAAAAACTTTCCAAGGTCTCCAAGGGTTATCTATCTTGCCCTAAAGACATTTGACCTTTTTTCCATTGATCCTATTCTTGTTAGCTTGATTTTGACTCCATAGTCGAATGGAAAGTTAGAGTTCCCACTATCCATTATTTCAAGTGATTTTTTCCCACCAAATCAAACAAAACCAAACCAAAGCTGCACTTTCATAGCTAGCCTAATATTCAAAAATTAAAACAAGGTTAAACTTTAAAGAGAGAGTCGTCTCTGAATCCTAGGAAGGCTAGATCCTAGAGTTTGAAGTAGGTTTGTGGTTACCTCTAGAATTATTTGACTAAAAACCAAAATAACACAACTTAATAATTACTATAGTGATAATAGGTGTGACATAATGTGCCCAACAAAATGTGTTTCCTTGGGCACCCTCACACGACTTGACCCCACCCGACCCGAACACGTTTCCTTGGGTGCCCTCACATGAATCAACCTGAACATGTGTCCTTGGGTGCCATCACATGACCCGACCTGACCCGACTCGATCACGTTTCCTTGGGCACCCTCACATGACCCGACCTGAATGCATTTCCTTGGGTGCCCTCACACGACCTGACCCCACCCAACCCAAACAAAGGCACAAGGGAGCAAACAGAAAGCGGATCAAATGAATGTGCACAAGGCACATGGGTGGTCACAACTTAGAATTTTTGATACAGCCTCCCTCACATGACCTGACCTAACCTGACTCAAACACATTTCCTTGGGCACCTCACATGACACGACTTGACCCACCCGAATGAAGGCACAAGGGAGAAAACAACAAACATACCACACGAACATGCATAAGGCACACAAGCGGTCACAACTTAGCATTTTTCATAAAGCCTCCCTCACACGATAGACCCAAACGTTTTTCCTTGGGTACCCTCACATGACCCAACTCGACCCAACTCGACCCAAATGTGTTTCCTTGGGTGCCCTCACATGGTGCGACCCAACCCGCCTGAACGAAAGCACAATGGAGAAAACGGAAAATGGGTTGCACGAACATGCACAACGCACACGGGCAGTCACAACTTAGCATTTCTAATATGACCTCCCTCACACAACCCGACTCGATCAGACCAAAAAACATTTCCTTTAGTGCCCTCACACGGCATGACCTCACCCACCCGAACAAAGGCACAAGGGAGAAAATAGGAAATGGGTCACACAAATGTGCACTAGGCACATGGGCAATCACAACTTAAAATTTTTGATACGGCCACCCTCACATGACCTGACCCGAACACATTTCCTGGGTGCCCTCACATGACCTTACCCGACTCGACCGTACCTGACCCACCTGAACATGTTTCCCTGGGCACCCTCACACGATATGACCTAACTCGACCCAACCCATCGTAACACATTTCGTTGGGCGCCCTCACACGACATGACCTGAACTGACCCACCCGAACGTGTTTCCTTGGGCACCCTCACAAGAAACGGCCTGAGCTGACTCGACCCGCCCGAACGAAGGAAAAATGGAACAAACGACAAATGGATCACATCAACATGCACAAGACACATGGGTAGCCACAACTTAGAATTTCTGATATGGCCTCCCTCACACGACGTGACCTGACCTGGCCTGAATGTGTTTCCTTGGGCGCCCTCACACGGTATAAACCGACCTGCTAGAACGAAGGAGCAGTGGAGAAAATGGGAAATGGGTCACACAAATGTGCACAAGGCACACAGGTAGTCACAACTTAGCCCTGACCTGACGCAAACGTGTTTCCTTGGGCACCCTCACACAACCCGACCCAACACGACCCTACTTAACCTGCCCAAATGCATTTCCCTGGGTGCCCTCACACCACAGGACCCAACCCGACTCAACCTGCCCGAACGCATTTCCTTCGGTGCCCTCACATGACACAAACCGACCCGACTCGCTCGAATGCATTTCCTTGGGCATCCTCACATGGCACAACCCAACCCGACCCGCTCGAATGCATTTCCTTGGGCGCCCTCACACGACTTGATACGATCGTGTTTCCTTAGGTGCCCTCACATGACTTGACCCACCTGAATGCATTTCCTTGGACTCCCTCACACGAAATGACCCAACTCAAATGATTTTCCTTGGGATCCCTCGCACAACCTAACCTGAACCTCCCAAACAAAAGAAGGAGAGAGAAAAAAAAAAGGGTCACACGAACATGCATAAGGCACAGGGGCAGTCACAACTTGGCATTTTTTATACAAATTCCCTCACATGACCCGACCAAACATGACCCAAATGCATTTCCTTGGGTGCCCTCCCATGACAAGACCTGACCCGCCTGAATGAAGGGACGATGGAGAAAATTGAAAATTGGTCACACGCACGTGCACAAGGCACACGGATGGTCAAAACTTAGCATTTTTAACAAGGCTACCCTCACATGACCTTACCTGACCCACCTGAATGCATGAACCGACTCGCTCGAACGCAAGGGTCGACCCACCTAAATGCACGATGCAAATGAAATGAACAGACCCAATTGAACACAAAACCTAACCTCCTCAAGCATGTGACCCGAACAACACAACCTGACCCTCTCGAACGCACGACCCGACCCGCCCTAACGACACTACCCGAACCGCACAACCTGACCTACCCAAACTTGCACAAGGCACATCCATGATCACCACTTAGAATTTTTGACAGGGTCGTCCTCTCATGAAACGACCCAACCCAACCCACCTAAATGTGTTTCCTTGGGTGCCCTCATGCAGGTGAATAACTAGCACCACTACCACTTCATGGCAGATAGTATTGGAGCTCGATTCAGGGCGAGTTGAGCTTTGTTTAAGATTGAATATTGAAGTACGAATACAATGATAGGGTTGTAGATAGTATCGAAGCTTGAAAATTATATTGGTTGGTATTAGTGAAACATTGGTAGGGGCAAGAGATTGGTCAGTGTTGAAGCTGCATAAAAATACATGGAAAGTTGGGAAGAATGCCAAGGGAGGATTTTTTAGACCTTCTACATGTTGAGGTTTTCATCGCTTCGTTGACTGTCATTTCTCGCATATCCGCTGAATTCTTCCAACGCCCTCGGTCATTGTCCTCGACTCGTGGGTCTTACATACTCCCCCTTGTAAAACAAGATTGGCGTCCCCGATTGTGCTACTATCATCGTCACATCATATTGTCGTAATATATCGTCGCAAATTTTGTTGCATTGTATCATCACACAATATCGCCACATAAACCATCAAGGTTCATGTCTAACGTATCCAAGGAAAATATTTCCTCAATCCATTATCATCAACACATCTGTCACAATCACCACATGCTATACCATCGTGTGAAGTCAATCTCTCCATCATGGCCTCATGTTGCTGCAACATATATCATTTCAACCCATCATATATCGTCAATATCATGTGAATATATGCATCGAGTACTCCAACAAACTCAACATAAAAAACATGTTATGTATCTAGCATAGCTATGCACACTGTTATAGCCCTCATAAATCAAACTAGTCAGGTGATCATTACAACCATATGTCCTCATACCTTGCGTTATTTGTTCTTGTCACATCCTGTCACATCCATCAACTCAATCAAGAATCCATCCCATAAGAGCATAAAGTGAGCCATGTTCAGGTCCATGAAGCACCCTTCATCTCATCCACAACATGTTGTCCATCCAACAAGTCATCTCAATCTGAAATGTGTTGCCCATGATGCCAATATCCATGTGATGTTCAAAATACAGTCACAACTATCAAGCATCATCCATCTGTGAAAGGTCCTCCTCAAATCAAGTCAAGAGCGTCCTCTCAACAATGTGACATATTCAGGTCCATGAAGCTATTTTCATCCCATCTACAATATGCATCCAACATGTGTACAAAATTTAAGTCAAGAAGGCTCAACCCATGCCTAAGTGTATACCACCAAGACCTCTCATCACCACATCTCCATCAAGCTCCAAAGTGTCTCATTGATCATCTCCATCAAGTTGCTCCTCACAAACACACCGCATAAATGTGGTCAAAGGTATGCATCCCATAATGCATCAAAACAAAGAGCAATCTTGTTCTCAGCTCCTCAGTGAACCAGATATTACAAGATCATTGTAGTATGAACTCTCTAATGAATGCAACTCCATCATGAACTCCCATGTATCATCCTATGCAAAGTGTTGGAAATCATACTTGTATTGGCCATGAGTGCCACCAAAATTTTTTCTCACCCTGCAAGTCATATGAATGTGCTCATAGGCTTCTCATAGGCTTCTCATCCAACCAATGTATTCTTGCTCAAAGTGAACAACATCCATCAGCCCATCTATAAAATATCTCCGTGTAGCACCAGCAATCGATCCTGCTCAACATCCTTCTTGAAACTCCTCCATGATGCTCATAAGTGGCACCTAGTAGGTGCACTTGCATAATGTCTCCACTTAATGTCCTTCCATGCCCTCATGTCAATGTACATGACTTTGGCTTCCCATAAGTCTATCAAGAGTAGACTCATCGCAACTCTAGTCATCATCATGTGTATAGTGTATAGGTTAAGCGCACGTGGTCACTTCTACCATCATCATCATGAGTACTTACTTCAAGGGTTCTCCCCCACTAAAGGTGCACCAATAATTCCTTCTTAGTTGTAAGCCATGAAGAAGTCTACCCAAACAATGTGCCCTACCACCAAGGCAGTCCATGAGTCATGCCAGGCACCTAGCCAATTTCCATGTGGTTAAGCATGACCCATATCTATCACAAATATCATCAAGTTCCACCCTTTTCATGGGAATTTGAACTGAATAGAGTGAGGTCACAAATTTTCCTATCAAGGTCTACAATAATAAACACTTCTTTCTTCTCCAATGTACAAGTTTCCATCATAGTCATCCAAGGAAAGGTCCTATGTGGTATTGGAAAAGTAGTCATCTTCTTTCTCATCCCTGCATACAATCCATCTCCCAAATGATCAATTGAAACACAAGTCATATTTTCATGAAGACTCTCTAAGCCAGTGTCCTCCATCGTCATCAATGTCTGTGATGCTTTTGATCCTTGTACTGCCTGCTCATCAAGTTCCTTCTTGATCATTGTCACTTTTGCAACATTTTCTTGTGGTTCATCCACCAATTCCTGCAATGTGCTTGGTCCAGGTAAAATTTATTCCAAAATTTCTTCCTTGGTCATATCTGCATCCTCAAAATCCTCCCGAGAATCATCCATCACTGATGCTTGCAATGTGCTTGGCCCCGGTCTAACCTGTTCATCAAGTTTATCCTTGACTTCTACCACATCTGCAACATCCTTGTGAGAATCATCCACTATCAATGCTTGTAATGTGCTCGGTCCTAGCCCAATTTTTTCATCAAGTTCTTCCTTGACTTCAATCACATCTACAACATCCTTTGGTTTTACCATAGTGGGCTTCATGCAACCATGCTTCATCTTTCCAAGGTCTCTAAGTTTGAGAAGATTATCAAGTAACTTCCTTCGCTCTTCTTCCACCTTGTCCATTTATGCTCGAAGAATTTTCACTTTCTTCATAAGTCGAAATATTTCATCTTTGTTCATGTCAGATGTCCTCCTCTTGCAAAATGTATAAGTGGTCTGACTCATCTCATCAAACTCCTTTTCCACTTCCTTCAAATTCCCTTTAATTCCCTTAAATTTCATTTCCAATGAAACAAACTCATCCATCAAGCTTCAATACCACCTGCAACACTGCAACGGTATTCCTGCTTAATAATCAAAAAGTCCCAAAAAGGTAGCTCTGATGCCAACTATCATTCCCTATACATGTGGTAGTATCCCAACCACTCTATAGATGGGTGCGGCACTACCTTATTTTTCTCTTTTCAAATACTCAAGAAGTAGAGCATGTCTTACTCAACACTTGTATAATTAATCTTCCAAACTGTTCTTGTTTGGAAATAAAACAAAAATAAACATCGATATCAAACCGCATGAATGCCCATACGTTCAACGGAGGGGCAACTCCCATTAATAAGTCTACCCATTATTATGTTTCATTAAATATGTACAATCTGCAATAATTATACAACCAAGAATTCATAAACCATTTATGCTTCTTGCAAAATGTGCTTGTACATTGGTCTAGCCTCAATAGCTTCCCAACAATGAAAAATATCCAAAGGAACCCAAAACTTCGCTTTTAAAACATGTTTCTGAATTCTGCATGAATTCTGGTTCTAATAGGTCACTCGGGTCATAGACGCCCTTAGCATCCTGAATGCGTTTCTTCACGGAGATCACTACGTCCATGGTCTGCACGCATTTCCTGAAAGTGTTGAGGTCGTGTTTGACCCGACCCGACCCTGATGAATGAGATTCATGCTTTCAAACACTATTCCACACATCCTGAACATGGACGCACTGCACGAACTCTACTTGAATTGAACGTGCCCACCTTGAACACTGTTCTGCACATGCCTTGCCCTGAAAATTGTTCTGCACGTGCCCTGCAGAAGGAACCCGACTCCACTTGCGGGTGAACACTGAACGCATTTTTACCTGACTCGACCCAGACTATGTTTCCCTGCTATGGCTTTACCCTCCACCCTTGACCTTCACTCTAGATCACACCTTAGCTTGCCAATGATGGAATCAACAAGATGTTGATGTCCTTCTTTCATTCCTTTATCATCCATCACATTTCCTCCTTTTATTTGTGTGTTTTACCACACATTAATTCCATGGGTGGGGCTTGACCCATATAAGGCTAACCCACTAAAAGCCCATAAAGCCTTGGTTATGATGTGATTTTTCCTTGTTAACGTCGGCTTGCCACCACGGCCAGCCTATAGACCTCCAAGCCAACACTTAACCACTTTTGGACGCATTTATGCACGTCGCTCCTAAAAATCACACGGTCACCATGATAACACCGCATAATATCTGGATGTTGTTTTCATCTGTCAGTTTTCTCGTCACAGTTCTTGTCACTTCATCGACTATCATTTGTCACATGTCCACCAAATTCTTCCAACACCTTCGGTCATCATCCTCGACTTATGGGTCTTATATGGGCGGTTTCCATTATGGCAGACGTATAATTGGGTAGTTTCCATTGAGAAGGGACATGGAAACCTTATATTTCATAGAATTGGGCATGTGTCTACATGGCGGGGCGAGGAAACCCAACCTTCCCCGCACTTGGACGTGTCCTTCGTTGCGACGACGCATGAAAAACCCAAGTTTTAGAGACAGACCAGGGAAGAATTTTCCATCGTGTCGTGAGATGGAAGCCCCAAGTTAGACTTGCACAATTCTTCGTCGTGCCACGTAATGGAAACCATGAGCTCCATAAACTTAGGTGATTTCAGTCATGCTGCGACATGGATACCCAACTTCCCTACACTAGGGTCTTAGTTTTCATTGGGGAGGGAGATGGAAACCTCAAGGTTCCCATAATTAAGCGGTTTCCCTCGTGCCACGAAATAGAAGCCCCAAAGTTCTACAGACTTGGGTGGTTCTTCGTTATGTCACGACATGGAAACCCAAGTTCCCTACACCTAGGGCATGGTTTATGTCATGGAAGGACATGGAAATCCCTAATTTTCCAAGAATTGGGAGGTTTTCGTCATGCTATAAAAAATGGGGAACCCGCGAGCTTCGCAAACTCAAGCGATGGATTCTATCGCTCCATGACATGGAAATTCAAAGTTCCCCATACTTGGGAAAATTTTTTATCTGTGTTGTGGCATGGAAACCCCAAGTTCTGCATACTTGGGCGGTGGTTTCTGTCATGCTACAACATGGAACCCCTAAGTTCCCTGTGCTGGGATTGCAGTTTCCATCACGATGGGACACGAGAACCCTAGGTTTTCCACACTTGGGAAATTTCAGCAATGTCACGAAATGGAAACCCAAGATTCTCCAAATTGGGTTAGTTTTTTGTCGTTTGGCAAAATGGAAACCCCCAAGTTTCATTGTCTTTGGTGATGGTTTTTTATGCACCGTGACATGGAGAAAACCTTGATTTCCTAAAGGCTTGGGCTGTGGTTTTGAAACACCACCAGTTCCATACACTCGAGTGGCCATTTCCATCATCATGGAAACCCCAAGTTTCCCGTGCTGGGGATTCCGTGAAAACCCCAAGTTTCCAGTGTGCCATAAAATATGAAAAAATGTAGTTTCCGTCAAGGGTAGGACATGGAAATCCCAAGTTTCCTAGGCTTGGGCATAGCCCTCTGCCATGTGCTACGAAATCGAATCCACAATCCCCATGTTCTCCAGAGTTGGGCGACAATCTTGCCTATGACACGACATGGAAACCCCAGTTTCCCCAACGTGTTTCCCTCAGGGGCATGGGAGGACATAGAAACCCCTAGTTCCATAAGCTTGGGATGGTTTTATGTCGTGCCACGAAATGGAAGCACACCCATCGTGTTCCTCAGACTTGGGCGACGAAGCTTTTTGCCATGATGCGACATAACCACCAACCACAAGTTCCATAGACCGGTGATCTCTCTGGAAACTATGGCATCGAAACCCCAAATTTCTTGCCCCAAAACAAGAAATTCATTTATGATATGCAAACAAAAGAAATGATGTTTGAATGAAGGACGGGGGGAAAAAGGTTCAACAGTGATAGTTGTCCAATTTTTGAATAAAGTGACAAGAGAGAAGCTCTGAATCTAGCTGACGAAGCGCTGAATCCTATTGGATCGTGGTAGCATGGCCAATATACCACTTACAATACCCTGTCACGTATTTAAGTCATCTACAAAGGATTCTTCTCAATGACCATTTGAAATTGAACTTCAAAGTTTCCCCGACTGAGATGATTCATGATCGTGGTTTTCAAATGACACGGGGCCCCAGTGGTGACAAAGAAACACCCCTATAGCAGGTCGAGATATAGTCGAAGAGTGACATGCTCCGCTTCTAGCATGGATTTTGACTTAGAGGCATTCTGTCATAATCTGACACATGGTAGCTTCGCGCCACTGGATTTTAAAACAAGCGCAATGACCAATTATGTAAATCAATAGTTCCTCTCGTACTAAGATGAATTACTCTTGTGGTGTGGTTCATCAGTAGGGTAAAACTAACATGTCTCATGATGGTCTAAACCCAGCTCATGTTCCCTATTGGTGGGTGAACAATCCAACACTTGGTGAATTTTTCTTCACAATGATAGGAAGAGCCGACATCAAAGGATCAAAAAGCAACGTCGCTATGAATGCTTGGCTGCCATAAGCCAGTTATCCCTGTCGTAAATTTTCTGACACCTCTAGCTTCAAATTATGAAAGTATAAAGGATTGATAGGCCAATCTTTCACGGTTTGTATTCATACTAAAAATATAAATAAAATGAGATATTAACCTTTTGTTCCACTTGATATTTTTTTTCTCATTGAGCTCATCATAGGACACCTGCGTTATCTTTTAACAGATGTGTCTCCCCAGCATAACTTCCCACCTGATAATTTCTTCCACCAGGATAAACTCGTTGAAATGTGCCTTAAGGGAAAAAAACAGGGGCAGTTCCCCATCTCCTCCCCACAGAATAAGCAAAATAACATTAAAAGTAGTGGTATTTCACTTGCTCTGAAAATGGCTCCCACTTATGCTACACCTCTCAAGCCATTTCACAAAGTCATACTAGAGTCAAGCTCACTAGGGTCTTCTTTCCCCGCTCATTCTACCAAGCCCATTCCCTTGGTTGTGGTTTCAGTAGATATTATATAGGGAAAGTTGGACTATCGTTAATCTGTTCATGTGCATCACTAATTAGATGATGAGGCATTTGGATACCTTAGGAGAGTCATAGCTACTACTACCATTTACACACACTTGGTTTTAATTTATTTGCTTTTCCATTCAGAGAAATGGGCATGAATCACATTGTGGAATCATCCACAGGGACCATCAAAATGCTTTTCATTAATTAAAAATTTGGATTCCCCTTGTCTGTACCAGTTATAAATTGATTGTTCCCTCCTAGGGAAAAGCCCTCGTGAGGGGGCATTCTATGCCCGTATCTTAATCGACATGCCACTGCCTGCCCTCGCCACGAGAGCTGCTCGGGAAGACTACCGACAACCCACGAGTTGAGGGAGCAGAACCCTAGGCCCAACCCTCAGAGCCAATCCTTTTCCTAAAGTTACAGATCATTTTTTCTGAATTCCCTTACCTACACTGTTATATTGACCACAGGTTGTTCACCTTGGAGACCTGATGCGGTTATGAGTACGACTGGGCATGAATGGTACTTGGTCCTCCATATTTTCAAGGGTCTCCAATGGTGCAACGGACACTGCAAGACGTGTGTTTCTCTTCTAGCTGCTGGACCCTATCTCCCAGTGAACTGATTCTAGGGTGGGAAAGCTGTTAAAAATAAAATATAACTCTTCTCAGGGCCCCCAACGATGTCTCCAGATTTCCTAACATTGCTGCTTGCCACCATGTCTCATCTTAGGAATATAAACCCGATTCCCTTTTGATGCTCATGCAGAGTGAATCCTTGATACATGGCTTCCACATCTCTTAGGATCAACTATCCCATGTCCAAGTGTTGTTCACATGGAACCTCACCCCACTTTAGTCTTCAAAGTTCTCATTTGAATATTTTCTACTACCACTAAGATCTGCACTGGGGGCCGATCCAACCAAGCTCACACCCGAGGTTTCTCACTGACCCCCACATCCTCCTACTCATCGAAGCTAGGAAATTTATTCGACGGTCGAGTATAGGTCGAATTCTTCAGCGCCATCCATTTTTGGGGCTAATTTATTTGGCAGGTGAGTTGTTACACACTCCTTAGCAGATTTCAACTTCCATGACCACCGTCCTACTGTCTTAATCGACCAACACCCTTTGAGGGATCTAGGTTAGCATGCAATTGAAGACCGTAACTCAACTTTCGATTCATCCTGCATCGCTAGTTATTCTTACCAAAAATGGCCCACTTGGAGCTCTCGATTCCATGGCACGACTCAATGGAGCAGTCGCACCCTATTACCTATATAAATTTTGAGAATAGGTTGAGGGAATTATTCCCTTGATGCCTTTAATCATTTTATTTACCTGATAAAACTCACGTGTGAGCTCCAGTTATCCTAAGGCAAACTTCAGAGGAAACTAGCTACTAGATGGTTTGATTAGTCTTTCACCCCTATACCCAAGTCATATGAATGATTGCATGTCAATATTGCTACGAGCCTCCACTAGAGTGTCCTCTGGCTTCACCCTACTCAAGCATAGTTCACCATCTTTTAGGTCCCAACAGGTTTTCTCGCACTTGAACCCTTCGCATAAGCTCAAGTTTGGCCAATGATGCACCCCGCTAGAGAGGGGATCTCACCTATCAGCTTCCTTGTGACTCATAGGTTTTCAAACCCAGCCACTCGCACACATGTTAGACTCCTTGTTCCGTGTTTCAATACTAGTTGAATGGAAAGCCCACCAACGAACACCATGAGCGCAGGTGCACACGACCCACCACAAGGCACACACTTTTTTCCTTGATCGCCTCAACAGAAACTCGACAGGTGGTACTCCACCGGTGCTTATGATGATGGAGCAACCCATGTTGGTTTTCACCTCAATTTGAGTGGCATACCAGCCTGATTCATTCCACATCTCACCGAGACACATCGAAAGCCTCCATCTACTTCCCTCTTGACAATTTCAAGCACTATTTAACTCTCTTTTAAAATTCCTTTTCATCTTTTCCTTGTGGTACTTGTTCTCTATTGGTATCTTTCCCGTATTTAGCCTTGGATGGAATTTACCACCCAATTAAGGTGGGATACCCAAACAACCTGACTCGCCGACAGCAACTTGTGATGTGGAAGAGTCCTGGTCCAATGGGGCTATCACCCTCTCAAGCGACCCCTTTCAAGGGACTTGGCCCTGGTCCACCGCTAAGGACGCTTCTACAGACTATAATTGAGGTGACACTGTTAGCGAATTTTCATGCTGGGCTCTTCCTAATTCACTCTCTTACTAGGGGAATCCTTGTAAGTTTATTTTCCTCCGCTTAATTATATTCTTAAACTTAGTGGGTGTTCTTGCTTAAGCTAAGGTCAAAAGTTGGAGCTAAATCCTCCCTACCCAATTGGAGGACAAGGAAGAGAAAATAAAGTGTCATGGATTCCACACAAAGCCCGCATCGACTAATGTCGAATGCCCTACCAAGGGGACAAGATCACCACTTGCCGACGCAAGCCATGAAACATCACCTACCACATTTCATCCAACTGCACCGCATTAGGAATGGATGACCACCTATGCTACTCCCTAACATATTGCAAGGAGCGCATTTGATTGGTATGCGATGCCTAGATAGACGTTCCCTCGATCAAAGACTCGGGCACAAATTGTGTTCAAAAGCTATATGATTCATGGGATTTTGAAATTCACACTAACTCTCACATTTTAATACATTCTTCATCGTAACAAGAGCCTAGATATCCTTTTTCGAGAGTCGTTTCCATGTGTTACCAAAAAATCACACCCCCATGAGAAATGCCTAAAAGCCAACCCAACATACAATGCATTGCAACAAGAAACAAGCCCCCTTCCCTCTTAAGATAGATCCACTCCATAACCCACTCACTAAAGGGAAGGATCAAAAAAGCACCCTAGACTCCATGGATTTGCAAAAATGGGGAAAATGCAAGGAATGGTGATCGAGAAGGACTAGGGTGGCTAACCTAGGAGCTGTCACTGCTTTTCATCCTTCTCAAAGAGCCAACCTCAAAAGTTCCCCCATTTCTCCATAACGCTATTGGGGGCTGACAAGAGGAAGGGAATGGGAATATATATATATATATATATGCATATATATAAAAAAAAAAGGTGGCTCCCACCCCCTCACAAGGAAAATTTCAAGCAAACAAATAGGAAGAGCTCTCAAAACCCCTACCTTTTTAAAAGGGGTAGAATTGTAAATAACGATGACCGAAAAGGACTAGGGTGTCCACCCCAAAATTCATGCTTCTTTTCATCCTTCATGAACATAAAACCACTACAAATCCCCATTTTTTCTCTGTAAAGCTAGGGGACAAAATGAGGAAAGAAAGAAAAACACAAGAAAGAAAGAGAAACAAAATTGTCCACCCGCTCAAAGGAGGAGGCTCAAATAGATAGCAAAATTCCTGAGCCCTGCGCCCTCACAAAAGGGGGGGAACTGCAAGGAATGATGATCAAGAAGGACTAGGGTGGCCACCTCGGGTGCTCGCACTTCCTTTCATCCTTCGCGAATGCCAATCCTACATGATTCACCCTTTTATCCATAATCTAGGGGCCGAAAGGATGAAGGGAAAAAAGAAACGTGAAAAAAAGAAAAGAAGATAAAAAGAGAACAGAAACATGGCTTCTATCAGAGAAGATGAGGCTCAAACACAAAATAGGCTTTCAATGCCCCGTGCACTCAGAAAAAGGTTGGAAACTACACATATCGGTGATCGAGAAGGACTAGGGTGGTCACCCCAAGCGCTTTCACTACCTTTTCATCCTTCCAAAAAATGCCAATACACAATAATTCCCCCTTTTCTCTGTAAAGCTAGGGACCAAAAAAACTCACAAGGGGAGGTTCAAACACAATACAATCTTCCCAAGCCCCGTGCCTTAGCAAAAGGGGGGGAACTGCAAGGAACGACGATCGAAAAGGACTAGGGTGGCCAACCTAGGAGTTCACACTGTTTTTCATCCTTCTCGGGCATCAAACAATAACAATTCCCACTTTTCTCCATAAATCTAAGGACCGAAAGGGAGGAAAATGACATTAAATAAAGAGAAATAAAACATCACTCACATAACACTCACGACAAAAATCCAATTTGGGAGAAAGGGGTCCAAATTTCAAGCAACGCTAGAAAAATAGAGGGCCACCACCATGCGAGGAGATGTTGGCTTAACCAAAAATAAAGAAAACAAGGCACCCAATCAAAAGAATTCCACATTTTCGCACCCTTCCACATACATCACAACACAACATCCTTTCTATCTACATGCTATAATGAGCAGCAATCAAGCAACCAAGCAAATAAGTCGCAACCTAAACTTGACCACTAGAAAATCTGAGGGCCAAGATGAGATGAGTGTCTGGAGCACGGTACTAATAAAAGGTAAATGACCCCCCAACGCAAAGAAGTCTTTAAAAAAAAATGTACTAATATAAAACCAACCTTGCTATTGCACCCCTCTGTGTATAGGACACCCAACAACATTTCCAGCCAAAAATTCTAGGCAAGGAAAACAACCAAACTCCAAAGAAGAGTTATCGTAGGCTGACACCCAATGCTGGATAAATCCAAGGGCCATAAATACACTAGTGGTGCAATGTCACACCCTAAAAATAGAAAAGCCCCCAAATCACACACCAAAACTCTATTGCAAAAATCGACACATCCAAGAAATGAACAAGTCGCGCAAAAAGCCACAATCCAAATGGAGAAACAAGGACATAAACTACTCCTAATTACTTGGAAGGGGGAGTGGCTCAAGAAAGGATGAGGAATTACCTCAACACCAAAGGCATGAGAAAATAATGCTACCTCATGCCCATTGACGAGGAAACTTGCAATTTTGATGGAGCTGGGCATATCAAGGAACAACCGAGAGGACTAGGGTGGCCAGCTCAATGGATTGCACCTCTCTTCATCCATCCCATATTGACCCCACCCCAAAATTTTCCCCTCATGAAAGGGTTGAGGTAGCAAGCGCACGGGAAACCACTCCCTTGAACCAACCACCGATAAAAAATCTCACACAAGAAACACATAAACCATCACGTCGCCTTTTGGAAAGAACCAACTGTGTGTTGGAAATACTGAGAGGGGGGGGGGGGTGAATCAGTATTTATTTCAATTAGAGAATTAGTTAATCTTCAATTATTATCAGTGTTTGTACAATGATAGCAGCAAATAAGAGGAACACAAATGCACACAATTTTTAAGGTGGAAACCCACTCCGGGACAAAAACCACCTATTAGCATAATAATTATTTTAATATTCAACTCCAATTGAAAATAAAGCTCCAACTTCCTAGAATCTAGAAAATAATTCTTCTCCAGCTCCCACTGGATGGACGCTCCAATGCCTGAGATTCTTCAGTAGTCAACTGAACGGATGCCCCAACACCTAATGAGCTACAACTCACCCTAGCATCACCCTACCACCCTATAGAAGAATAAAATAAGAATGGACTCCTGTACCAGGGAAAATGGTCCACTTTACAATGATATAGAATGATGTAGAAGAAGAAGATATACCAGAACATAACCCAAACTTTGACACAACCACCTAATGATGATCCTAGACCTCCCAACACTGCCTCTTCAACCCTTTGCAGATAGACACCAGTACAATTTGTACAATGATGTATTTACAATGACTAAATACAATGATACCTTTACAATGATTGTATGTAGTGCTGCACACTTGAAGACTTCATATGATGAACTTCTTGCTATTGTTATGCACCTTGGTTGCTTCTCTTATCATGCTACCCTCTGCTGTACCTTGCTTTGCTTTTCTGTCGTAGAAATTCTAGTCCTTTGCAATCCTTAACAACACATGATCTAGCTTTTTCTTGCCTTCTAGGAGCTCGATATTGAACATGGTGTATCTCTGTTATTTCAAATCCACAATATCTGATTTTCAGTCCTGCAGTATTCCTCTAAGTCATCATTCCAATTCCATACGTCTGATCCAATTTGGATTCTTCAAGAGAGATTTATACCTAATTTCTCACAATGCCCTAATTATGGATTGCTTCAGCAGAGCGCACTTGTATGGCATGCCATGTGTCACTGTTTCTTCATTTTGATCTGAAATTGATAGAGAACAAAGTCCAAACTATGCACTATCCACCATGTTTTTATGAAATTCCAATCCGATACTCAGAGAGAGAGTTATGACGAATTTATCAAGGTCACTTCTTTGAGATTAATTTTAGGAACCTGCAAAAACCCTGACTTCCACAGATCATATCTCCAAAAATATTGTGCACCTTGATCTAAAAATTTTACTGCAGCTTCCCTAGAATTTCAGCTTTGCCTCATAAAACTTTTAGCTTTTGAACCTTCGTAGAAAAAAATTTAGAGCGCAAATTCCACGATGACCTGTTTCAGATGGCCGAATCCCTTGCGTAAGGAGGAAATGAAGATCACAGTTTATATAAATGCTTAAGTTGAGAGGGGCTTCAACAAGTGAACATGGGATGGATTTTAGGAGCTTAAAAAATATTAATTATGACTTTTCAATGACCCATGCCCCAACCCCATTGGGTTTTAGCCCACTAACTGGGGGTACAAAATTCAAACATGAATATCTCTCAAACTGTGAAGAATTACATGGCATGCCATATATCAATGCAAACATCTCGACAAGTCGAAACTAGAAAAATCATTATTGACCCAGAATATATTAATTTGGTAGGTCAAAATTCCCATGAAATATTGGGTTAGCCCTGGTGCTGCTTGGGTTAACATCAATGAAAACCGCTGATCAAAAATATCCCCCTTTGGCATTGATGGCAACACAAGTACTCCTCCTATGATCATGACACATCTTCCTACAATATTCTCTCCCCCTTTGACATCAATGGAAAATGGTAACTCCCCCTGAAACATAACCATCCTGCGGACCTGTACACACTTCCACTAGCGCTTACACACAACCGTCCTGCAGAATTGTACACACTTCCACTCCCCCTGACACACAACCTTCCTACAGACCTGTAATCTACTTCCACTCCACCTTTATATTCTGAAAAAGGAAAATCTAATGATAACTTGGGAGACTCCCATGCTTCTGGCGAAGATATTCCAATGCTGGTGAATATTTAATATGTGATTCTTTTGGTGCTGCCTGGAATCTTGCTACTTGTCCAACTACTTGCATAACATTTGGTTGGGAGGTTGTTACATATAGAAGACTAGTAATCATAGATCTGTACAACCTTTGATCCACATCCTTAGATGAGTTGTCTATGCTCAATTTGCAGCCTGTTACCATTGGAGTAAGGATGGGTTTGCAATCTTCCATTTTAAATTTCTTGAGCATTTCCTTGATGTACTTGGCTTGACATATAAATATTCCTTTCTCTTGCTAATATATTTGAAGCCCTAAGAAGTATGTCAGCTCACCAAGTAAAGACATCTCGAAATCACTTTGCACCTTTGTAGCAAACTTCTTACTTAGTCGATCATCATTGCTACCAATTATTGTATCATCCTCTTTAGCTATTAGACATGCTTTGGTTGCTTCATCTAGAACATATATGTCATTTGGAGCTTGACTTGCTATAGCCACAATTTCACCATACACACCTTTCCTGATTCCACATTTTGTGGAGTTGAATAGTATTGTGTGTCCTTGATCACACATTTGTCCAACACTGAGCAGATTTTGATTCATGTTTTCAACCAATAGAAAATTATTGGCTAGAGAATCTTTTCTTCCGAGAGTGGCAGTACCTGATCCTATAACATTTGAAGATCCATCATTTCGAAAAGACACGGTTCCATCCTTCTTCTCTTTCAGAGATACAAATTTATTTCTATCACCAGTCATATGAGTTGAGCAACCACTATCAACATACCACACATCTTTGTTCTTTTGAGGCTTGAGAGCGAGAGCACAATTATCATTCTTCTTCTTCTTCCATGTTCGTTCATTCATTTTGTGGCTTCCAAGATTCTTCTAGAGGATTTTCAATTTTGCAGTCTTTGGCTATGTGTCCATAGTTTCGACATTTGTCACATTCAATATTATTTCTTAAATGTTCAAATATGTTGATGTTTATCTAAGCCCTGGGAGGTTCATATTTGACAGATCTCTTGGAATTTTATTCGTTCCTAGGGTACGTGCAACATTCTATAGATTTATGACCAAATTTTCCACATGAATAACAGTAGCCATAAAAAATATGTTGGCACCTAGATGGAAATTTTCGTCGAGGAATTGTCTTCCAAGGCTGTTCTTGCGAATCTTGTCCAATGAAGTCTACATGCATGTCAAATCTCATAGGTTGATTGTATTTTGTTGTAGAAGGTCCTGCTTCTTCTTATTTGTAACTGATGCCAGTTTTTTCATTGTAAGATTGTTGATTTTTGATGAGTTCTTCCAATTCTCTTGAGTTGTTGGCATAGTTTTGGATAGTTTTTCCTTTCTTCACTTCCTCACGCAGCGAGACTACTTTGGCTTCTAATTCTTCCCTTTCTTGGTTGATTGCTTCCAACTTATTTTGAAGTGACTCTTCAATGAATTTTTGTTCTTCAACTTCAATTTTGAGACCTTTAACTTGTTCTTCAAGAGTTTTGGAATGCATCTTCTCCGCCTTGAGATCTTTTATAAGCTTGATTGCTTCCTCATAAAATTCGTCTATCGTCCATCCTTCTTCTTCATTGTTTGATACCTCTTGCTTATTGTGTTTGGGTTTATTGTGCTCAGCCATAAAAAATACTCTCTCATTGGATTCTTCTTCACTATCATTTTCTTCATCAGATGATGAGCTATCTTCTTTATGGAGAAAGTTCCTTTTGGATCCTTGCTTGTTGAATTTCTTAAAGCCTTTCTTTCTTTTTGAGTTGCCATTGCTTTTGTTTGGACATTTTGCTGCAAAATGCCCAACCTCATTACAGCTGAAACATATCAATGGAGGTTTACCTTTGAATTGTCCTTTACCAACTTGTATTTTTCTCGTGAAGTAAGCATATTCTTCATCTAAAAGACCTTATTCATCATCTCCATTTTCTTCACACTTGAAGGTGCATGTCTTTTCAATTGAAGGTTGTTTATCCTTATTGTTTTTCTTAGATGCAATGAACGCAGTTTCTAGATGCGAAGTACCCTCTTCTTCATCAAGTCTCATTTCATATGCTATGATAACTCCATGTAATTCCTCTTTGCTAAGTTTGTCCAGATTTGCACTGTATTCTAAGACCGATACCTTTGGGTTGAATCTCCCTGGTAACGTTCTAAGAATCTTCCATACAATAGTCTTCTCGTCGACTGGCTCTCCCAAACCTTCCAGAGTATTGGTTATTTCATCAACATATTGAAAGTATACAGCAATGTGGAAATCTTATTTCATTCTAAGTTGCTCAAATTTTTCTCTATATATTTGAAGCTTTGCTTCTTTGACATTTGAGTCACCTACATATATATTCTCAATATTGTCCCATACATTTTTCGTGGTTTTACAACCCAACACCTTATGATAAGAAAATTAAATAAGTCCACTGATAATAATATTATTTACTTTTGCATCATTTACCAAATTCTTCTTACCTTGTTCATCCACGGTTGATGTAAATCCATTTTGAACAGTGTCCCATACTTCGTAACCTTGTGCCAAGAGATAGACCTCCATTCTTCCTTTCCAAAGTGCATAATTATTTTCATTGAATAGAGGTACACCATTATTGGTATGCTCCATGACCTCCTTCCAGTTGTTAAACTACTATTGAAGGAACCAAGATCTGATACCAATTGTAGGAAATAATTGGGGGGGTGGGGGTGAATCAGTATTTCTTTCAATTAGAGCATTAGTTAATCTTCAATTATTATCAGTGTTTGTACAATGATAGCAGCAAACAAGAGGAATGAAAATGCACATAATTTTGAAGGTGGAAACCCCTCTGGGACAAAAACCACCTAATGCTTTTCTAATAATTCTTTAATATTTAACTCCAATTGAAAATAAAGCTCCAACTTCCTAGAATCTAGAAAAGCATTCTTCTCCAGCTCCCATTGGATGGATGCTCCAACACCTGAGATTCTTTAGTAGTCAACTGAATGGATGCCCCAACACCCAATGAGCTACAACTCATCCTAGCACCACCCTACCACCCTATAGAAGAATAAAATAAGAAAGGACTCCTGTACCAGGGAAAATGGTCCACTTTACAATGATATAGAATGATGCAAAAGAAGAATATATACTAGACCATAACCAAAACTTTCACACAACCACCTAATGATGATCCTAGACCTTCCAACACTGCCTCTTCAACCCTTGGTAGATAGACACTAGTAGAATTTATACAATGATGTATTTACAATGACTAAGTACAATGATACCTTTACAATGATTGTATGTAGTGCTGCCCACTTGAAGACTTCATATGATGAATTATTATTGCTTTTATGCACCTTTTTTTCTTTTCTTGTCATGCTACCCTCTTCTGCACCTTGCTTTGCTTTTCTGCCATAGAAAGTCTGGTCCTTTGCAATCCTTGACAACACATGATCTAGCTTTTTCTTGCCTTCTAGGAGCTTGATATTGAATCTGACGTATCTCTATTATTTAAGATCCTCAATATTTGATTTTCGGTCCTGAGGTATTCCTCTTAGTCTTCTTTCCAATGCCATAGTTCTGACCCAATTTGGATTCTTCAAGAGAGAGTTATACCGAATTTCTCACAATGCCCTAATTATGGATTATTTCAGCAGAGCGCACTTGTACGGCTTGCCACGTGTCACTGTTTCTTCATTTCGATCTAAAATTGATAGAGATAAAATTAAAGACTGTGCACTATCCATCACTTTTGACGAAATTTCAATCTGATACTCAGAGAGAGAGTTATGAAAAATTTATCAAGGTCACTTCTTTGAGATGAATTTCGGGAGCCTGCAAAAACCCTAACTTCCACAGATCATATCTCCAAAAATATTGCGCACCTTGATCTGAAATTTTTACTACAGCATCCTTCAGATTTCATCTTCACCTCATAGAAATTTCAGCTTTGAACCTTCGTAAAAAAAAAGTTAGAGCGAAAATTCCATGATAACCTGTTTCAGATGGCTGAATCCCTTGCATAAGGAGGAAATGAAGATCACAATTTATATGAATGATTAAGTTAGGGGCTTCAAAAAGTGAACGTGGGAGGGATTTTAGGAGCATAAAAATATTAATTATGACTTTTCAATGACCCATTCCCCAACCACATGGGGTTTTAGCCCACTAATTTTGGGTACAAACTTCAAACATGAATATCTCTCAAACCGTGAAGAATTACATGGCATGCCATATATCAACAGAAACATCTCGACAAGTAGAAACCATAAAAAGTGTTATTGAACTAGAATATATTAATTTGGTAGGTCAAAACTCCCATGAAATATTGGCTTAGCCCCTGGTGCTACTTGGGTTGACATCAATGACAACCGCTGATCAACACTATGGAGGCCCACATATTTCAATGAACAAAAGACCGAGCATCGCTGCTATAAACGAGTCTGAATTTTTCCATCGTATTTACCAAGAACCTAAACTGAAGAAACCATGCCCCAAAAAACATACTGTTGGACAGGCGGTTCTCAAGCAATGAGCTTCTGAACCCCATACAAAAAACACATTATTGGAAATAATAAAAAAGGATGGGACAAGAACAAGAATTAATTGCAAGTACATGAAACAGCAAGATTGAATTTAATATAGGAAACTAAAAATGTTGCAAGTCTCTTTCATAATATGCACCACCCCTACAAGCATCAAACCCGCTCTCCTAGAGACACGCCACACGGGCCTAGATTAAAATCTAAACTCACGCAACCCAAATGAAAAAGAAAAACCCTGCTATCAATGATCCTACTGCAGGTTCACCTACGATAACCTTTTTACGACTTCTCCTTCCTCTAAATGATAAGTTTCAATGAACTTATCACGAAGTCGACAGTGGCGAACCACCATCATTGACACAATCCGAGCACTTCACCGGATCATTCAATCATTAGGAGCAACGAGCGGTGTGTACAAAGGGTAGGGATGTAGTAAACAGGTGTTGATGACACACTCTTACTAGTAATTCTTCGTTAAATACCAATAATTGCAATGTTTTATCTCCATCATGATGAAATTTGAGAATATTTCCCTATCCTATCGAACTAGGAAGAAAAAATTATTGGCTACATCAGTGTAGCCTGTGTGCAGCCCAAAACATCTAAGGGCATCAAAGACTTGTTATTGCGTCAAAATTCCATGGCCTAAATTTCCATAGTCCCTCTACGAAGCTGGCCGCGAAGGGGAACCTCCACGTAGCTAGTTAGCAGGCTTGAGTCTCGTTCATTATCGGAATTATCCAGACAAATCGCTCCACCAAATAAGAACGATCATGCACCACCACCCATATAATTAAGAGAGAGCTCTCAATCTATAAATCCTTACTATGTATGGACCTGGTAAGTTTCCCCATCTTGAGTCAAATTAAGTTGGAGGCTCAACTCTTGGTGGTGCCCTTCTATAAATTCCTTTAAGTTTCAGCCTTGCAACCATACTCTCCCCATAACTAAAACACTTTGATTTCTCAGAAGGTACTAGAAAAGTCCATAGAGAAACATTCGTCGATCCCTGGTCCACATCGTTTATCATTGAGACTAGGAAGATATTTGATCATCTTCGAGCCCCCAACTTTGTTTTTTCATTAATGAAAACATCATTGGAAAATTATTTCGCAGTGGTACATATTTCATCAATCCAAGAATTTCACCTCTAATAATGAAATACAAATGCCTCCAATAGTCCCTATTAATCCTTACTCTGGTCTCAAAGGCCAGCACAATCATACTAGAATCCTATCACGTTATTCCATGCTAATGATTCCAAAGCATAAGATTTCTTTGAGCGCTCTAATTTTTTCAAAGTAACAATGCTGAAACCATGACCTAGCCAGTTTCGGCCAGGAGCATTCCAGCGACAAAAGGGACAGAAAGGCAGGTGCACAGAATGTTGGCGGACTGACCTTTACGACCAAAGATCCAACTACGATCTTTTTAACTACAACAACTTAAATATATGCTATTGGAGCTGGAATTACCATGGTTGTTGGAACCAAAATTTTCCTCCAATGGATCCTCATTAAGGGATTTAGATTTTACTCATTCCAATTACCAGACTTGATGAGCCCAGTATTGTTATTTATTTTCACTACCTCCCCATGTTAGGATTGGGTAATTTGTGTGCCTGTTACCTTCCTTGGATGTGGTAGTCTTTTCTCAGGATCCCTCTTTGGAATCAAACCCTAATTCTTCGTCACTCATCACCACCATGGTAGGAATCTATCCTACCATCGAAAGTTGATAGGGAAGATATTTGAATGAAGCATCGCCAACACAAGGGTTGTGTGATCCGCCGAGTTATCATGATTCGCTAGAGAAGTGGGCAAGCCCACGCTGACCTTTTATCTAAAAAATGCATCCCTTCCAAAGAGTCAGGACTTCGTGCACATATTAGCTCTATAATTACTACATTTATCTGAGTATTATGGTACCATCAAAAAAAATATAACTGATTTAATGAGCCATTCATAGTTTCACAGTCTGAATTGGTTCATACTTAGACATGCATGGCTTAATATTTGAGACAAGCATATGACTACTGGCAGGATCAAATAGGTAGCACCCCCCCCCCCCCCATTTCAAAGGGCATTGAAATCTCTCTCTTACCAAGAGCTAGCCTGAATGCCCATCAAGTCAAAGAGAGGTCAAAATATCATGTAAAGCTTTTATACCTTGCACATGTTGCATCCCCAAGAAGTGATTAGAGCCCCCACACACTACATGCCAAGAAAATGAAAAATAAATTTTGACATCAAACACGATGTGTTGGGCCAGAATTGTGAATTATAGATAAATCATGCTTCCCTAGACAGGTGCTAGTCTAGAACAATAGGTGAAAGACTATATGAATATTTTTCCTAACTCAAAACAGATACACAAAGAGTATTGGATGCTTACTTGTTCAGTCGCTTCCACTGCAGCTTCAAATTCAAGCGGTTTGTAGGTTGAATGCTTCCTGCAAGCAAGAACACTGAAACAACAAAAGATGCAATAATATAGATATATATTCAAGCTAGTTAGCTAAACCAGTAAAGCATAAACTATATGCATCAACTAAGATCTTGCAATATAGAAAATCAAAGCCAATACAGATGCATATAGGGAAAAACAAGAATTATTCTTTATTAATGATAGAAGAAGAGGTTACATCCAAGTGACTGATTTGAATTGAACCTTCCAGCAATGTCCCCAAGCCTCATCATAGTATAAATCTCTCCAGCAGCAGCTACACAAATCTAGATCTTAATTGAAAATCCTCTAGCATTTCTCTACTCAAATTCTTCCTCCTCAAGAACTCAGATTTGTGCTCAATTTATAGATGAACTGTAGGTTGCTTCGCAATCAATGACTTTCCAATAATAGGCAAGACATGTTTTTAGTCATGTAGATGTCAAATGGACACTTGGATTTGAAGTTTGAGACATGTGAACTCTTCTAGAAGGCATTGGCAAAGTGGAGATTCCGGAACAATGAGAATTTCGCTCCCAATGTGACCAACGCACCTGTGAATATTGGGAAGTGCTTTATAGAGTAGCCTTGCATGGGGCTACCTACATATGCAACGTTCTTATACCCCTTAGAGCCTATGTTGGTGAGATCTCATATTTTATATAATAAGATTCAAACCATGGAAACCTTTGCTTGATGAAAGTCTTGCTTGATTTGTCTTGTTTCTTGTCTTAGGGCATGTAGCAACTGAAATGATAGGGAATGATAGACCCTTGATCATTGGTTCTAGAGATGATGTCTAGTTAACCAGGTTATTGGGAATGGTGTCGAAATTTACCTATAACAATTACCCCCTAAAGCATGAGATCCAAATAATAAGAACATTTGATTGAGATTCTTTACACTGTGATGGGTTGGAGATGAAGCGAAGTGGTCACTTGCATCAATATTACAATACATTACATCATGATATATCCTCTTTGATCATAATTGCTGAGGGTAGGAATTCCCATATTTAGCACGTAAAACAATATAATAACATACACATAATTCAGAAAGTCCTCTTCATTGGAATGTTTCCCTGATGCAGACATACCTACAGATATAGGCCCATGTTTGGATGAAAATCTGTATGTAATCTCACCGTACATATGATGTGTACAAAAATCCTAAAATTGCAACTCGGATGGCTAAAACTAGGTCTTCTTATCTCATTCACTCGATCATTTGGGTACAAGTCTGGCCATGCAAATATATGATTAGTAGTCGAACATGGAAAGACATCGTTTGATTACTAGTCAATGGTGTGTGCTATTAACAAACACAAGAGAACCACCATTAATGTCAATGGCTCTCAAGGTATTACAGTACATCTCATAAGGCATGAATAGATGATTTGATTTCAAACGGAAAACAAAATATTTTGGTCAAAGGTCTAGAAGCGAGGATCTTGTCAATGTTGTAACAAGACTCATGGTACTAGAATATGATGTTTCTAAGCGAACTTCCTCGATATTGATTTGTCTTCGACAGGAAGTCACCTTATTGAAAAACTGGAGTTACTGATTTCGGAGACAAGGGTATGACTTGAAATAGAAATTTTCAGGGATGACAGTCATGAAAATAAAGGTTTATGAGTATTGAAGAAGGATGAGTTTTTAATCACTGGATGACTTCTCTTGAACATATCGGAAACACTATGATGAGTTGGAAACATTACCCAAAACTAAAGTGAAGGTATGATGAACCATAGGTGTGAATGAACTTTCAAGATGATTACCTAACCGAAACAGTCACGGACATGGAGTGAAGAAGTGTCATGTTCAAGAGCAACTTGCTACCAAAAAGAAACTCTGCTCACTTTTCCCAAATTTTCCCCGGTCATTTATCGACTAGCACCTCTTTATTTTTTAACAAGCATGAGTAGGATAACATTTTCTTGATCTATAATTCAACCCTTCGGGTGAATAATGTATCGCTATTTAATAATTTAACGAGCTTAACGACAGTGATAGCCCAACCCTTTTTCATATTTAGAGAGTTTGAAAAATAGGACGAAAAAGAACTCCAAAAAGCACTTTTTCGTAAATTTGTCACTTAGATCCAAAAAAATGTAAAATAATATTTGAGAGAACCTCTTTGGTCATGTTTAACCAAGGTATTCATTTTTCGTAAATAATTTATCTCAATCCAGAAAACGGTTAAACTTATACTGAGTAGATATCAATTCATTTACTTTAGAGAGCTCTAAAAGACAAGTGCTCGACAATATTTTCACATTAGCAGAGTCTGAAAAGAGATGAAAGAATACTCTAGGGGATGCTTTTTCGCTGTTATCAAAGCTCAAAAAAGAGATAAAAGTGCACTTCAAATCCTTTTTCATTTTTAACAAAGCTCGAAAAATAAGGAGAAAAAGTATGCTTTGTGGTCAAGTCATTCTTTGAATAAATCTACACGATTAATCTATTCATCAGTTGTATTTGCTATTCATAAAAACATCAAATGGATTAAAAATACATGTTTCATGATAAAAACATAATAAAAATATAGTCATAGCAATTAATTTAACTTGCAAACAATTAAATGACTATAAAAAGTAGTTTCACTATTCATTTTTACCATTTCGTAGTTACCATTTTCATTTTGGAGCTTTAAATTTGATTTTTCCCCCAAAATTCAGTCGTTGATTGTGGTCATTTTTGTCGACGAATTTCATCGCCGTTTGATATAGGTTAGTACCATGAAACTTCTGTTCCCTTTGGTATTCATTTCATTCCCATTCTCTACAGGATTTTAGGGTTTTTAGGCCCCTAGGGTAAATTCTGCCCAAAATGAGGGCAACACACCCCTGAATGTTGAAACCTGTGTTGAATAGCAGGTACAATGAAGGGTACGTGCATATGCAACACACTATCTCAACCCAGGGAATGAATTGGGCACAGTTCAAGTTTTTGGTTTTCATGTTGTGCCCAAAATTTGCCTAGTTGTTTTGCAATGAATGGAATCTAATGGATCATATGGTTGAATTTTAGGTTTCCATCGGATTATAATGATGATTACGTGGATGGAAAGAGAACATAAAGAGAAAGATATGATTGCCTTGAATGATCCAGGTACTGTAAGAGCCCTAAGAGATTGTGGACTACTTAAGTACCTCAAATTTTCGGGAATGAGGCAACAAATAGAACTCTTGGAGTTATTAGTTTGAGCATGGGATCCAACGATAGAGGCATTTCACATTAAGAACAAAGTGGTTCCGATAAAAGTTGAGGACATGTATTTTCTCACAGGTTTGTCGACAAGAGGTTTGCCCATTTCTCTCACAGGGTCTACCATTGGAGGAGAGACACTGAGGGATTATGTTATACAGTATTGCTATCCAGGGGTAGAACCTAGCAAAGATGGAAAAATAAACATTCAAGATGCCATTGATTTTCCTTTGACAACTATCCTTTTTATGATCACTAAACTTGTTGGCACCATTACACTACATGTAGCGAACAAATCGTATATGCAATATGCATTAGAGTGCTTAGATCCAACAATATTCAACTGGTCTAAAGTTATTCTAGCTCAGATAAAGGAACAACTGAACAAGGCAAAGGGAGGAAGGAAGAAAAATTTTAGTTATGGTTCAATCGTTATCTCCTTTGCTTTGGAACGGATTCCACTGATGCAGCCACAACATCTAACATTGGATATATCTAGTCCTAGAGATCCTCAAATACAGAGATGGGTAGATCTCATCAGTTGGCATGCAGGCTAGTCAACTATTGTTTTATCTACTGCATTCTTCGCTTGGTTCTGGTGACAGATCGTCGCCATCAATGGGTACACATACGCAGGCATCGACTTCTGAGGAGGTCTAGATTTAGTATTACCAGAAGGCGCTCAGTGGGGTGCAATAGGTAAGAATGATTTGATCATGTTTTTTTATTTTTCTAAGGTTTATACAATGTTTTTGTGTTTTGATTTCTTTCCAAGACTAAACTAAATGTTTAATTTAATGTAGATATTGGTCTTGTTCAACCAGTAGAGGAACCAGAGTGCGAAGCAGATGCACCAACAAAGAGGGCTATCGGGAGAGTAGTCCTTTATGACCTTGATATGGCTAAGACTCTAACTAAGCTTTAGTAGCACATAGAGGGGTTGACCTTGGGGATTCCAGATTGCTGGATTGAAGAGCTTCCCATGTGACTACAGTGACACACTATCGAGGTTCCTAACCGTTGGATGTAGTTGCTTCGTAGGATTTCTAGATCTATAGCATGTTACCATGAGCACCATTAGTTTAATTGTTACATTTTTCATACATTTTGAGGTCAGATGACCAATGTGTCTTGGGCAAAAACTTTGTAAAAACCTATAACTATCTATCTATATGATTTCATACTTTTTCCTATCTTTAATGCACAATCCTATTCAATGATGTGAATGTTTTCTTTACCTATGTCACAAATGCCTGTCTAAAACTGGATTAGCTAATTAATTAGTCAAATTGTTCAAATTTCTAGAAATGTGTTGATATTGAATGAAATCAAAATGTCTTTCCAAAATTCAAACTCTTAGGAAAAATCTAAGAAGTGTTAGATTTATAAATTTTTTTTTTCTAGTTAAGATTAATCTATTAACAAATGGAGTAAAGTTACATCAGGACGATAGTCAAAAACACTGCCATGATTAAAGGCAGAATTGTAAAAAAGAACATAGAAGAATACTTCCCAGTGATAGGGAAACTAGTCTTGAAAAGATTAGCAATGCCCACGCAAGGGAGCCAATTTTGATCTCTTTGGCGTGTGCAGAGTATACAGAGTTCCAAAATACAACAAAATTTCATCATAGCAATATGAACAGAAACATGCCCAATTATGTGGGCCGCGAAGCAAGATAACAAAACCATAGAGAGTAAACTAATCATCTGGAGGCTCTTCAACTATGCAGCACCAAAATTTGGCAAGCAGGCCCCTGGCAAGAGCGGCTTCAGACTCAAAAGGTCCAGGATCGACTGGCACCATCTCCACATCATGAGTGCTATGAACTTGAGCAACCGGATCCTGTGCAGTCACACTACCAATCCTCACCTGGAGGTTTGAAGTCTGAGCTTTGTTAGAGTCGAGGCCCGCCGGATGAGAGCATGGCTCCCCCAACTAAGCTTCCTCATGGAAGACCACAGTAAATGAAGCGGTGATCCTTGGCCAGTTCAGAGAGCAGTTGAAGGAGAAAAGCGCTGAGCCAGTCGCGGGAGAAGGCAAGCTGGTAGGGGGGTGAGGAAAAGGGTATCCCAAATGGTGTCCAGAACCATGAAACCGCCCTCTCCCACTGTGGGTGTGAGGATAGTGGCCTGCATAAAATTCGCTGGAGAGAGAAGGCAACTAGGAAGAGGGGCTGGAGGGTGCGTGTAGGGGACAGGCCCTAGTGCTGCCCCTGTGGCTTTGCAATCTATGACGTAGACGAGGCATAGGGGAGGAAACAACAGCAGGCTCAAAGCGAGGCAGAGCAGCAGGAGTGACGGGGGAATGAGAGATGAGAGGATACCAAGGAGACGAAGAATAGAGACAGAGACCAGAACAGAGGCCAGAGAGAAATGAAAATGGTTCAACGGATGTGGCTCCATAGATAGACCAGAGAGGAACTCCAATTTATCATCCCCATTCAAGAATCGAGAAGCACCCGCCATTACTCAGTCATTGAAGAGAGCTGAAGTCCGAAGCATGCTGGAGAATGTAGAGGCGTGAACAGGAAAGGAGGACAGGGTATGAGCGACGATACCAATTAATGCCATACAATTGTACCCTACGCGTCTTAAATGCAATGAGCCATCATTTATAAGTCGATTGCCCGCCATGTCTTGGGTGGGCAGGTGTCTCCACACCTCGTCCCACCCTTGTCCCATCACATTGATCGCCCAGATATACACCCGCATCCAGGAGATCTGCATCCCTTTGGACCAGTATTTTGCACTCCTGATTTTGATCATGATTCTGAATTATTTCTAGAGCTCCAGTGAGAAGAGTGTTCTCACTTTCCACCCCCAAATTGTCAAGTAGATCAACGACCTTGTTTCCCTCCCTTTTAACGTGATTGAATATGATATCACGGTTGGTGTGAAGAAATTGTTCTATTGCATCCAATCTGGCTTTGAGCCTGCAACTATTGGAATTTTGTGCACATGTGCTCCATTGAGGAGTTGATTGGCCAGGTTGATGAGAATGAGGGAATCACCTTCGATCTCCAGAGGGTGGAAACCATGACGCTGGGAAAGGAGAAAACCCTGCCGGAGACCCTCTAATTCAGCAGATTTTTTTGTGTCCCAGCCTATGTTTATGAAATATATTAGGAGAGTAGAACCATCATGATCTCTAAATATGCCGCCAAATCCTGATTTGCCAAGATTTCCCTTTGAAGCTCCATCAAAGTTGATTTTGAAAGTATTCCTTGGAGGGGGTCCATAATTGCTTTCTGATATTGTTGCATTCAAAAGGTCTATTATTGTGAGTTCCTTATGGGAGTTGTATGTTCCAATTTTCCCAGATGGCCTTCTCATCTACATGAGTGGGATAATCTTCCGAATGCCAAGTTTGAAGCGCCAAAGTTTCCTTGAGATTAAGACAAAAATTTCTCCATATGATATCTGAAGGAGTTCTTTGATATTTGAAGATGCGCTTGTTTCGTTCTTTCCATATTGTCCATAGGAGAAGGCCGGGAATAATTATCCATAGTTGGTTGAGTAATTCACTTTTATACGGGTTTTGGTGCCAATTGCAAGTGGATTTGATTATATCTTCAGAGACTCTGCATCTTTTTTGACAACGAAAGCTAGCCTTCTCCCACTATTGGTTGGAAAGAGTGCAAGAGTCCAGGAGGTGTTGGAGAGTTTCCTCCTGAGAATTTAAACTGGGAAAAATGGAGGGCCCATGAAATTTTTGTTTCCTGAGATTGTCCCAAGTGAGGATTTTTCGATGCCCAACAAGCTAGAGGAATAGGGAGACTTTGGGCCAACTACCAGGTGACCAGATTCTGCTCCATATAGGATCCAGGGGCATTGGATCATTGCATATAATTTTAAAATCCTCTTCGGTGGTGAACGATCCTTTTGGTGTATATCCCCATCTTAGTATATCCCTGCAGTCGGATGATCTAATGTGCTGATTCTGAAGCTCACTCTCAATGACTTCCTTAGTTTTCTCATATGCATTCCTGATTAGCATGTCGATCTGTTTCCATTGTCTGTACCCTTTTTTTGTCTCCGGAGTCCATTTTTGTTGGACAGACTCCATTTTTTGCTCCTCCCACTCCTGGCTAGGAGGCGGTCTATAGATGTCGACGAGCTTTGGTAGTTGGTGCTAGGAATCTGTCCAGAACTGAGTAGTGTTTTTGTTCCTTATTTCCCAAAAGCTGTGTTGTTAGATCAGCAAGAAGTGTTGTCTGGCAGCGTTCCATATTAGTGAGCCCTTATCTGTAGGAGTGAATCTAATTAGCTCTTTCGGTGGTCTATGATTGGCATATTTGGCTGTCTAGATGGAAACCCATGGCTTATTGGGAGCTGAAAGCCATTTCCACCATATTTTTTCTCCCATAATTGCATTTCTATGATGAGGATCTCACAGACCTATCCCCCCTTTTTCTTTGGGCTTGCAAGCTATCGGCCATTTTTCCAGAGCCCATTTGCGGTTGGTGCCAGTTGAACCCCAGAGAAAGTTGCGCTGTAGAGCTTTAATTTTTTTAAGGACCCATTTAGGTGCTGCCAAGATTGAGAAAAGGTAGAGAGACAGAGCTTGTAGCACTGCTTTGATTAGCACTAATCTGCTAGCTATGTTCAGAGTTCTATGTGTCCATAAAGTGAGACAATATTCAAGTTTCTCAAGGAGAAGATGCCAAGAGGTGTGTTTGATGGCAGAGTCGATTAAGGGAGCTCCAAGGTATTTGGAAGGTAGGGAGGCTATGGAGAAGCCCAAAATTTAGGCAATAGCATGTTGAGTTACAGGAGGGGTGCGAAAAAAGAAGATCTGCGATTTTTCCATGTTAATGCTCATCCCTGAAGCTTCAGAGAAATCATTCAGAAGGGATTTAAAATGGAGGGCTTCATGAACAGAAGGGTGCCCAAACAACATGTTATCATCAAAAAACTGTTGATGTGTGATGGCTAGAGAATTGTGTATGGATAGAACTTTGAGCTGCTAGGAGAGAAGAGCTTGTTTGAGATGGCGACCTAGAACTTCCGCCATTAGAAAAAAAAGGAATGGGGAAAGTGGATCTCCTTGTCTGATACCTCTAGAGGCGCTGAAAGGTCAAGAGGGTATGCCATTTTTAAGGATAGAGAAAAATGTTGAGGAGATCAAACTCAAGATCCATCGGACCCACGTTGTGGAAAAACCAAAGGCTGTTAGCATTTTTTGAATATAGGTCCAGCTTAACTTATCAAAAGCTTTAGAGAGATCAATCTTGAGAATCATACCTGCCTATTTGGAGTGCTTGAGGGAGTGTATGATTTCATGAGTGACGATAATGCCATCTAGTATTTTCCTTCCTTCTACGTATCCAGATTGTTCAGGTGATATGAGAAAGGGTAGAAGAGGCTTTAGCCTATTAGCTATGAATTTGGATATCACCTTGTAAATGACATTGCATGGTGCGATTGGACGGAATTTTTCTGGAGTACTAGTGTTCTCTTCTTTTGGAATGAGGGCGATGAAGGTTGAGTTAAGAGAGGAAAGAAGCCAATGAAGAGTGCGTGATTCCTCCACCACCAACCAAACCTCCTCTTTGATAACCTCCCAAAAAGAGTGAAAGAAGGTGGTAGTGAAGCCATCTAGACTAGCAGCTTTGCCCTCCTTGAGCTATTTCATAGCCAAATCCACCTCCTGAGGTAGAACAAGCCAAAGAAGAAGTTGGTTGTGTTCTTCTGTGATAATTTTCGGAACATTTTGAGTGATCTTTTCTATAGCATGTCATCTATCAATTTGGGGTTCTTGGTGGACCACCTAGAAGTGATTGATAAACTATTTTTCGATCTATGCATGGCTTTACACTCTTTCCCCTTCTTGATTTTGAATGAAAGAGATGGTGTTGTGCATTCTTCTCTGTATTGTAGTTCTGTGGAAGAATTTGGTGTTCCTTTCTCCTTCTTTTAGCCATCTAATTTGAGATTTTTGCTTCTAAATAATTTCTCCCTGCTTTCCTATTTCCTCCAATTGATTGTGAATGTGCTTTTCTTGTTCCACTGTCCCTTCTGCGCAGCCCTCTGTGATTATATTTTGCTGGAGTTCTCTCATTTCTTTGTTTAGTATTGCTGTGCCTGGAATATTTTTCCAAAAGTCTCTTGATTCCAGTGCTTGATTTGGGATTTCAGGAATTTGAGTTTCTGTTGAAACTGATAAATTTTTTATCACTATGGCAAAGGGAAGTTTGTCCAGGTGGATCTGATGAGGTCGTTGAAGGCGGGGTGGGTGAGCCAGAAAGATTCAAAGCAGAAAGGATGCCTGGTAGAGTTACCCGGTCTTCTCCACTAGAGAGAGATAGGCAAATGATATGAGCCTGACAATGGGAGAATTGAGGCAGAGATGTCACCTCCAAGATGCACTGCATTATCTGAGATGAGAAATCTGTCTAATTTGGAAGCAATTTGTTGCCGCCCAACCCTGCAGTTGCTCCAGGTGTGCATTCCATTGCAGAATTTCAGATCAATTAGCATATTGTTTTGGATGAAATCTTTGAAGTGGCCATTTTCGTGTTCCAGTTTGGCCCAGCCTCCCTGCTTTTCCTTGAGCTTGGTGATCATTTTGAAGTCTCCTGCGATGATCCAAAGAGGGTGGATTCTGTTGAAGTTGAGTGCTTCTATTGTGTCTAGAAGTGCAATTTTACTACCTACTTCCTGAGGGAAGTAGACATTGGTAAGATGGCCATGAATGTTGGTGCCGATTATGTGAAAAGTAGCCTGTCTAATATGATGGGAGGCATGGAAGTCTGAGAGCGTTATAGCTTGCATGTTCCAAGAAATTTCCAATCCTCTGGAGGCACCCAAAGCGTCCACTGAAATCGAGTGACAACCTGGCCAAGCTCTAGAGAGGATGTTTCCAAGAGTGTTACTATTACACTTTTTTTCTTGCATAAAGAAGATATGGGGCTGCTCCTGCTTTATCATGTTTTTTATCATTCTGAGTTTCCCAGGGCTATTGAGCCCTCTTAGATTCCATGAAGTGAGCTTCATGATTCACTATTAGTGGTGGGCATGTAGTACTTTTTCAACTTAGCGTATCTACCTAAGTCTACCAGGATTTTCCCTATTGTGATAGTTATTTGAAGATCTGTCTTTCTTCCACGTTTTTTGGAGTCTTTAGGAAAGTAACTGCCATCCCATTGACTACTCAGTTGTATGCCCAGTTGATGCTACTGGTAAGCCCTAGAGATGATGACTTCTAAGGTGTTTAGCTGATGCTCTTGAATCTTGTCGTAGTACTTCCTTCGGAATGCTTGTTCAAGCTTGAAAATATCAAGTCCTCCCAAGTCAATGCTTTTTGGTTCTTCTTCCATATTTTGCCTCTAACTGCTTTCTTCTGTGGTAATTGTTGAGGGCATGGTTTGGCCAAGGAGGTAGTTGATGTCGATACCATTTGGTTTCCAATCAGGGTCCTTCAGAGCTGCCTCAGGAATCCCGATATTTTCACCCAGGGGCAAAGGAGTGGGAGAAGAGCCAGATAATGGGGGAGGAGAGGTCGAGATGATTAGCGGTGGGATTTGCATGATGTTCTGAGGGGGGTCTTTAGTAGTTTTAGCAAGAACCTCAAAACTATTGCTTTTGGAGGGAATGGAGGCGGCTTCATGAAGGGGATTTTTCCTGGAAGTAGGTTTTTTATGCGATCTTTTTCGATTTTTGACCTTGGTAAAACCTTCTTGGGCCAACTTGTCTAAGGGGTCAGAGGTTTGGGGTTTTACATTTAGAGGTAAGTGTCGAAAAATATGCCCATGGGCATGACACTTACGAAAACAGAAGGGTACATGTTCAAAATCTAAGGGCTAGATCCATTCAAAATAATCATGATAGAGACTTACCAAATCTGGAAGGGCTTTGTCCAGGCACATGAAAACACAAATACGGGCATATGAGGTGTATCTTCACAGCTTCGTTTCTTCAACAATTTTTATGAACTCCCCCAGCCCCTTGCCAATGTCTCTCAGCGATTCTTCATCCCAGTATTCTAATGGCAGCGAGTACATCCAGATCCATACTGGTGCCCAGCTGAAATCCTCCTTGTCAGGGTTAGATATCTCTACCCATTCCCTTAAATACAGACCGGAAGAGTTGAAGAAGTAGGGACCTTCATCCATAACTCTATTTCGGTCTTCGATGCAAATTAAAATCGTAGTGAAAAACCCCTTTGGTCCCAGCTGCAGGGTGACATGTCCCTTGGGTTTCCAGTTGGCAGAGATCCATCCTTGTAGAGCTTTTTTAGTCGACCATTATCCAATGAATTTTCCAATGAGAGCATGGTCCCTCATGTATTGGATTTGACCATTGATTTTATGGCTGGGAAGTTCTATTTTGGGTCTTTCAGCTGCAATGGGTTTTCATGTTGTTGATGTAACCTTGGGCATTTCCTTTTGCTCGACCTCTCCTTCTTTTACTTCACTACGTCTGTCTGACTAATCGGTGGGAGCGTTTGTCGTATCTTGCATTAGGGAATCTCTTGTATTCGTGTTTGTTTGTTCTGGACCGGAGGGCTTTGTCAGTTTCTTCGCTTGATTTTCTTTCTTGACTAAGGGGGAAGGCTTTGAAGCTGCCCCCTAAAGGGTCTGCCATTACAAAGAGGTCTATGCCAGCAAGCTGTTGTCGTGAGGGTGAAGGCGGATGGAAAATAGAGACTAGGAGGGGTCAGATTGCGTCATTACAGGGGCAAGCAGAAACCCTATGTTGTAGAGCGCACGTTCCTTAACCTCAATCCTTCGATAGCGATACCTCCATTAGATTTCTAATATTATAAACAGTAGTAAGTTGTAATACCACAAGTTGTGAGTTTAACCTTACAGTTATGTGGTTAATACCAAATGAAATGGCATCAGAAAGAAGTTAGATCAACGTGCTATACTCAGTGATATTGTTCGTCGATCTACCAATAAAAATCCCTCGAAAGCTCACTAACTTGCTATTTAGAGCGAAAATGGCCCATATTGTAGAGGATAGATTTTGCATACTACGACTCGCACAATTAGCATATCCAATAAATGGTTCTGAAGATTCAGTCATCTACGATGAAATGTAAAGCAGATTACTAATGTTAAGAAAACTCTAAAAACAAATTAAGATAGTCAATGAAAATCAACAACATATATACAATATAACACAAAAAATTACTACGCTCATGATTAAGCATAGTAATGTTTCAAATACAACCCATTTCTAGGTTGCGCCAATGGAATTCCATCGTAATAAACTAACTCGTAGGCACCCTTAGCAAGAAATATTTTGAAAATATAGGGGCCATGCCACAATGGCTCGAATTTCCCTATACCTATTACATCAGCTTCTTGATTGTAAAGAAGGACCAAGTCGCCCTCTAAGTAGATGCAAGGTTGTACATTTTTGTTGTATTGTGCCTTTAAACGTCTCTTATGTGCTTCGTTGGCCAATTGGGCTTCACAACACATTTCATCAAGATGGATGAGGTTAAGGAGACGAGATTCTCCTTCTGACGTGTTAGGTATCAAGTCTATCACGAGTTTTAATGATGATATTTCACATTGTATTGGTAAGATAGCTTCCAGACCATATACCAATTAACAAGGAGTAAATCTGATTGTGTTTCTCATTGAGGCTCGATACGCCCACAAAGTGGAGCACGGGATCAAGTGCAAGCTCCTTTTACAGATTCCTAGCATTCGTTGAAGCATTCGTTTAAGAATTTTGTTAATAGCCTCAACTTTTCCATTTGATTGTGGACAATAAGGAGTAGAATTATCATGTGACAATCCTAACTTGGTAGTCAATTTAGACATCATATGGTTGTGAAAATTCTTCCCAAGATCCATAACTATAGCCTATGGGACCCCAAACTATGCAATAACATGGTTGAAGAAAAACAATGCAGTTTTATGTACTGTGTTGTTGAATGCAGGCATAGCTTCGGCCCATTTGGTAAAATAGTCGACTGCGATAATAATATAACCATGCCCCCCGAATGAAGGAGGGTTACAGGTCATGAAGTGAATACCCCATTTCATAAATTTTCTAGCAGAGACAACAAGATACATTGGCACTAGCAGTTTGTGGATCTTACGATCAAAAATATGGCATGCATGACAACTTCTGACTGCGAGGATGCAATCTCAAAAAATAGTAGGCCAAAAGTAACCAGCAAGGAGTATCTTCTACACGGTAGCATATCCAGATAAGTTTCCAACACAAACCCCATCATGAAAATCATTTAATACTTTTTCAGCCTCCTCATCAGTGAGGCACCTCCTTGAAATGTTATCGACACCACGACGATAAAGTGTATCACCAACGATCAGATAATATTTGGCTTGGTATCAAATACATTGCTGATTAGAGTGAGAGGCATTAGATCGAAAAGTTTGGGTTTGGAGATGAATGATGAAATACCCATACTAAGGATCAGATGATCCGATCAAAAATAGAGACTCGTCTGGAACAGATGATTCCGACGTAGTATCAGTACTATCAGAAGGAAGGTTACAGAGAAGCTTAGCCAAAACTAAAGACTTCTTTAAATTGGATTTGATGAATTCCAAATCAAATTCCTACAAAATGATAATCCATTTTGAATATTTTCCCCCCAGAAATTCACGTGATAAGATATAAGTCATGGGATTACAATTTGAAACTATCGTTGTTTTTTAGATCAGGATATAATGGCGAAATCTTTGGACAGCTTGAACAACTGGCATGGCAAGATTTTCCACGTATGAGTCCTTAACTTCTGTAACATTGAGGTTATGACTCAAATAATAGATCGGATGTTCAATTCCATATTCTACTTGGAACAAAACCATTGTAATGGATGTTCTAGCCACAACGATATATAGGAAATAATAATTTTTATAATTAGGAGGATACATTAATGATGCTCGGACAAGAGTGTCCTTGACAGCATCAAAAGAAGCTTGCGCAACTTGATCCCAATGGAAAGGAATTTTTCAGTAATTGAGTAAATACTTTAGCCATTTCAGCGTAGTTTGGAATGAACCTTCTCACAAAGTTAGAATTTCCTTGAAGTTTCTGTATCTGAAGTAAATTTGATGGTGCGGGAAAATCAAGAATGGCATGTACCTTCAATGAGTCTATTCGAATTCCTTCTTTTGATAATATGAATCTAAGAAATTGACCAGAACTAGCACAAAACACACATTTATTTGGATTGAGGCATATTTTTTAGTGTCGGCAGCGTAAGAAAATGGATCTCAAATGCATCGGGTGATCAGTCTGATTTCATGAATGTGCTTGATGTTGTTGAAAGCATTATCCATTGCTCCCTGAAAAGTTTCCCCAACATTATTTAAACCAAATGGAAGTTTCCTATATGTGGATGTGCCCTAGGGACAAATGAATGTTGTCTTATGTTTATCATCTGGGTGGATATTGATTTGATTGTAGCCGGAAAATCAATCGATGAATGAGAATATTTCGCATCCAGCACAATCGTCAATAATCTGGTCGATAAAGGGAGTAGGATATTTTTCTTTTGGAAAATCATGATTAACATCCTGATAATCGACGCACACTCTAATGGTTCCTTTTTTTCCATAACGGGAATGATATTGGGAACCCACTCAGTTAGTGGAACAGAGTAAATGAAACCAGCATGCAAAAGTTTTTCAACTTCTGCTTTGATGGAAGCGGATTTCTTTGGATGAACAGGATGAATTTTTTGGTGCACTGGTTTGACATCAGGATACATATTAATAGTGTGTTCAACTATACTAGTATCTATGCCTGGAATTTCCTTGTAAGACCAAGCAAATACGTCATGAAATTCACGGATAAGAGAGCGATATGAATCTAGTTCTGATGGAGCAAAAGATACACTAACATGAATATTTTCTACAACGCCAGGTTTGGTCAAAATATCGATAGAAATTGTTTCTTTTATATTTGATAAGATTTTCTCAGATTCAATTGCATTAATCGATAAAGAATTTGAAAAGAAAGTTTTGATGGATGGGTGATATAGTTCACTGAGATTATTTTCTTCGTAATCAGGAAGATGGGAACGATGATGATAATCTTCCCATGGTTCTCCTTCTGACATCATAACTTCCAAAAAAATTTCATATGTCAAAAAATTTGAGGAAAATGAATCAGATGGAGTACCAAAATCTAAGGAATGATCAACCCAAACACTCGGTGATGCTGATTTTGGACTTGTTACCCAAGCCAAATAGATTGATTGCTATGCCAGCTCCATAAGGTTGGACGGTAAAAAATCATCCAATGTAGAAATATCAGAATCACTCATACTCTCCCTTAAGCCAGATAGAGTGGAAGAGATCATGTAGCAGGTCTCTATGCTTGCAATTTATGTTGACGTTGCGAGCGATGGTAATGCAAAGGTTCCCATAAGAGTGAAATCCTTTAAGAGTCCTATACCAATGTTATAAATTTCTATTTGGGGTAAGTCAACAAACGGAACACTTCCAATTACGTGCAAGGCGGAGGAAAATAAGGATAATTGATTAATGACTGTGATTGTACCTTTATGTGGAAAGGAAATCATTCTAAAGTATGTAGAAACAATGGTAGTCATTTCATATACCCATGGTCTTCCAAGTAAAATATTATAGTCAAGGGGTCCTTCAACAACCTCAACATCAATATTCATTGTTTTTCCCCCTAATTCAACATGTAGGTTATTAATAATACCACAAGGTTTATATGTTTTTCCATCAAAAGCCTTCAACGTCGTTGATGATTGTGATAATTGTGGCGAGCCAAGTGACTTTCAACAGTTTAGAGACATAATGCATGTAGATACACCCTCATCAATAATAGTGTAATGAAAAAGGTGATTGAGAACATTTACTTGTATGGAGAATGCCAATTCTGCTGGTAGCTGCGGTACATAGCCCGTATGATTAAAGATGACAAGATTAGAATCATTCGGATCAATTTCACCAATGGCCAACAATAAAGCTTTCTTCTGGGAGGGACAATTTTGTAACACCTGAAGAGTAGAGATAACTGAAGGGGATTGAACCAAATCTTCAAATATATTATAATTTTGTGCAGCTCTTGCTCGAGGATTATATGTCGATTTATGAATTACTCCCTTCGGTGGCTTAATTATCAATTCAGGAATAATAGTAGGTGGTACTGATTCATTAGATGAATTTGTTGTTGAGGTAGTAGGTTGATCAGTGGCCAGACTATCATAGTATTTATTCTGCTTCGACACCAAAATATTTTGTGAAGGTTTTGTGGTGGATAACATTAACACTTGGGAACCGGGAGCTGGATCCATAGCAACAAATTAGTGCCCGAATTTGGGAATGGGTTTGTCAACATAGCTAATGCATGGGAAGTCTTGATGATTTTTGCGACTTCATCACGGTGAGGAAAATCCCTAACAAAGTGTTCCTCGTTGCAAATTATCCATAGATAACGAGGTTTCCGTGGTCCAGATGGTTGATCAGATGATCTTTCCTACGGGCTAGAAGTTTTTTTTTCTTTGATTTCCTATTTTTCTTACCTCCTGGTTTCTTATCACTTTTTCCTTTGTAAAATGACATGGAATTAATTTCAAAAGTAAGAGCAAGATCAGATGCATTAGCATGGCATGTGTTTGCAGTGCCTATCAAGCCGTCTCCGACATGAGAGTCCTCTATTTGAGGAGGAACATTGAAATAAGATCGCGGCGCATTAGGAATTTTTTCATAGAGCGTGCCGGAATGAGTATAAATCAAGTCTAAATATTGGGCATGAGTGATAACTTTATTTTCTGTGACGATGCCACCTTTAACCACATCCTCAGTTATAGAAGGTAATCGGGACTTAATGAACCATTCAGCAAGGAGTTGTTCGGGAAAAAATGTCTTAACCATTCATCGACGGCGACGCTGCTCATGAATATGATCAGAAATGTGAGTAGCATTAGTCTGTTTGAAGTTGGCCAAGAGTTTCGTTCCAGTTTCGTATCTGATCGGTAACTGGAAATGGGTCAAAAATGCAGTAGCTAAAGTAATGGAATTGTTGAATGAAGCTCTAGGTAACTCAATGTACCATTTAGCAGCCGAACCTGTGAGCATACGGTGGAAAATACATAGTCAAATAGAATCACCATTTAGGGAATTTGATGAAAACCATAAATGATAAGTCATGACATGAGTTGAAGGATCTTCTCCACAGTTTCCATTGAATTTAGGAATATCGGAGGGTAATTTATGAGGTATCACCGGCCACCAAGGAGCATAATTGATAGGATCACTGGTTAACTGGTTTAAATCTAGTAATTATAAGGTTGAAACAAAAGGAAACTGTCGATTAAGGTCAGGTTGAGCATAGCCAGAGTAAGATGGAATTGCTTGGGCAATAGGCCTTTGAGAACCATCACATGGAATTTTCTGTTGGTAACTTAGATAGGGGTTGTTTTTCATGGAAAAAGCTTGAGAATCCTGTTGATCAAAACTTGAATATGATACTTTTTGAAATGAAGTTTGATGCATTTGTGCTTGTAGCTGCCAAGGGGTCTGTCCAACAATGTTATAACCCAAATTAGTATAATTTGGATTCGGTTGATATGTATAACCAGGTTGTGTTTGTGACATCCCATAAAATGGTACACCAGCTTGTGAATAAATGATTCATGATACAGGTTGTTGTAAATTAACCAAAGGATTTTGAGTCTATGGACCCAAAATTGGATGATATAGAGTTGAATAACCCGCCTGATAAGGTTGATATACAATATTTTTATTTTGTAGCTAGGGTATAGATGTATTAACAAGTGGTAATGAAGCGGGTGTAACAGGTTGAACAGGTTAATATTGTTATCACTCAGATTTTCCTTGAAGTTGTTGGAAGAGGAAAGGGGTCAGAGGTTACCACAAACCAACCTTCAGGTACAGAATCTAGCCAATCTGTACCCAGAGAGGGCTCTCTCTATAAAATTTAGCTTTGTTCTTGAAAATATTAGGCTAGTTGTAAATTTCAGGGGTTTTGATTTTGTTTGAGTTGATGGAATTCTTTAGCTAAGATTAAGATCAATTAGTTTCAGTCCATTGGGCTAATGGAGTCAAAGGATTGGCTACACTACCTTAAGTATTTCAACAGAAGATGGTTTCTCAGGGCAAGATAATCAAACTAGAAACAATTATAGATCTAAAGTGAATGGAATGGAAATCAGGCGGATGAAAGGAACTAAGAATATTTCAACAGATTCAAGAGAAGAGAAATATATTGATTATCAATAAAGAGCAATTAAGAATTCTTTACTAAATAACCAAAGATATATGAACTAGAGAAACAGGAGCAATTAAGAATTCGTTGTTTAAACTAGTTTAGAGGAAAACATTTAAAATAATAACGACTGAAATCATATTACACCTAAGTACTTTTTGATTTAATATTTTTCATTAATTATCAAGATAATTAAACATAGATTATATTGTAAACAAATATTAAACTTCAAAACATGGGATAGAGATGACTTATTGATCCTTCATTTGATGCATGAATCCTGAGAAAAGTCTTCTGCCTCAATTCCTTGTCCAGTTTTGCCACGAAAAATTTCTCCAAAAGCTCTTTATTCCAAAATATTCAATGTTACATAAAATTATAAGAATCGACCCTTACTACTCCAACTGATGGAGTATTTATACAAATTCTAAACTAAAATATCTTGAAAAAAATATCAAGATTGGTTCACAAATCTCTCCAACTAGTTTACATAAATAGAACTTAAGTAAATGAAACTCAAACTAATGCATCTATTTGGCACTATTTATTATGGATAGGTGATGAAAAAGAGGATAATTCTAATTTTATCCAACTCTTAGTTGATGATGAGGCATCCAAGTCACTAACTGCTTCCTTTCTTTGTGCATTCTGCTCCAACAATTCTGCAAACTTGGGGTCCAATGATATCTTTGTATTTCTCAATCCGTAATGGATATGTAAAAAGTGAAATATTTTATTTTGGATTAACATGTTTTTAAGATAAACCTCTTTTAGTTTCCCAAAATTCCTCTCCAGCTGTGCACAATAGGCTCTGCAAAAATATGTGTAAAACAGAGTTTTACAGAGTCTGAAAAATAGCCTGTAAAGATGTGCATGTATCTCTCATTCTGAAATCAATGTGAAAAAAATGAGATTTTTTTTTGTAGATATGTATCTTAGGAACAAAAACCTCCTTCAGTTTTGTATTATGTATTTCGGATTGGCCACAATATTCTCTGCAAAATGATGACTTAACTGGAATTTTCTGCAAAAAATGCTTTCCAACATTGTTTAATATTTCCAAAACCATAATAGCTGTTAGAAAAGTGAGAGAGGTTTTTGTAGATGGTCCTCTTAAGAACATAAAACTCCTTCAGTTTTGCAAAATTCATCTTAGATTGATCACAATAGTTTATGCAAAATAATGACTAAAGCATGAAATTTCTGCAAAAATGTTCCTTCTTGTTGTGTTTTTCAACTTTTCACTTTTTTTGTTCTTTTGATTGTTTCACTTTCAATTTAGACAAAATTCAATGTTGGTGAAATTATTTTCATTTCTTTTTACCATTTTACTGCCTCTATAACTTCATTTTTATTGTTTACCTTTTACTTTTTACCGCTCTATTTTTTTATCTGTCTTCACTTTGTCATGAACTTGTATGTTCTGTTTTGTAACTGTCTTCTTCTCTCGCTTTCGTTTATCTTCGCTATTTATTTATTTACTTGGTCTTTCAACCGACACTTTAACTCGACACTTTTAACGTATTTTTCATCGTGTTTCCCCTGCATTCTAATGTGTAGTTTAGGTTTTTACTGTCTGTTAGTGCTTATAAATCGTTTAAATATCTTTTTTTCCTTGCTTGCCCTCTCGGAAGTTTACCTTTCCATCTCTGTTTGAATAGATTTGATAACACTCTTGGAGTAAACAAGTCTTATGACTAGTATTAAGACTGTTTATCCAAGGATGTGGTCTTCTGATCACTTATAAAACAAAACAAATTGTTAAGAAAGCATTGGTTTGTAGGGGAGGTTGAAAAGGTTTCATTTGATTTTGAGAGGTCTATGGAGTGAATGTAGAATGATTTTTGGGAGGTAAACCATGCTTGAATTGGTTAACAAAGGCTTCAGGTGGCACAGCTAGGTTACAAAGGGTTTTACTGCACAATCAGGTGAAAATGAGCAACGCTAGGGTGTTTGTGTTTAAACGGGTAAACGGTTGATATTGGTGGGTAAGCTTTGAATGAACAGTGATTTGAACAAGTATTGGTTATGGCGAAAGAACACTGGAATTACTGGTATGCAATAGTCCTCAACAAAGTATATTTAAGGGCGCTTGACAGTTGATTTTTTGAAATTCTTTGCATGGGACGTGGTTGTTCACAGAATAATGAAAATGACATGGGGAGAATTGTTTTATTCACAAAGTCAAAAGGGTGGCGAATTTTTTATTATTTTAATAAATGACGTCAGTATGTATGACATATGAGTCACAGGGGGGGAGGTGGTAAGCGGTTTATTCCGCACCGCTTTTGAGGTAAGGCGGTATTGAACGGAGGGGCAACGATTCCACAGAATGAATGACATGTGGTTAGGGAACTGTTTGAAAACCACCGAGATTTTGCGATTTATTGTTCAGATAGGGGATGGCCAGCAGAATTAATAGGGCGGACCTGACGTGATTTTTTATTAAATAATCATTTCGGGGGAATTTTGATTGGCGGGGGTCGGTTATTAACTAATCATAAGGATTAATTAATCCCTTGTACGACGAGGGTCGGGGGTGAAAAATGCACGCGGGATGGGTTACTTCGAAGTTTAGTTTAAATTAAACTTCGGGTTTTATTTTTTGCTTTAACCATATGAATCATACGTTTCAATGTTTTTACATAGATTTTTTATTATATGATAAATAAACCAACATGATTAACCTACCATAGGGGCGGGAATATTTATATAAAGATATATTTTAACCAAAGGGGATATAAAGTGGGTTTTCATTTAAACAAGTGGGAATCAAATACTTTGGTTAAAACTATAATATATGGGTTTTTTGGGATATTAGATAAAAGGAATTATAATTAATAGGAGAAGGTCATTTCTATAAGGAGTTAATAAATAAAATCAATGTTAATATGACAAGGGACAATGTAAACTCAAAATACATTAATATAACTAAGAAAGTGAAGATTTAGAAGCAAATTGCATTATAATCACTTCATCACTTAGACTTAGGATAAAATGTGATTTTTAGGGTTTTTATGGAATATCTAATGATTTTCCTAAGTAAAATGGGATTTTACTTAGGAAAGAATTTTTTGAAGTAAATGAGTGTGATGATGAATGATTTTAAGTACTTATGTTTTTTCCAATTATTGGGCCGAGGGTCCGGTCCCTCCAAAAGTCAAGGAAATGCCTTGAGCCCCTTTAATTTTCAAATACCTTAGCACTTAGGGGAAATTAGTGAAATCTTTAGGGAAAAATGAAGGGGAAGTTAATAATCTTGACTTTGCTTTGCTGTGAATTTTTTCCAGTGTAGTATTTTCCTTTGCACTTGTCATGAAAGTACAATTGAACACATTTAGAACCATCATTCATCACATGTAATTCTGCAACAACATCTACCTACCCTACTTACTTTACCCTACCATTTTTTCTTCTTTATTAGGGTGCACTTAGACTAGCAAACCCTTATCAATCTTCTTTTTCTTTTACATGGAAAACCTACCTAAGTCTACACTTATTACATCCAAGGGCTCAGATTAAACTATTGAGCACCTTTTATTAACTCTACCTATTTAGTTATTTGCCAAGATTAAACAGTTTGGCCAGATATTTATTCTCTATCTCTAAAACATGAAATTGAAAGATGAACTTGCCAAGCTTAAACTGTTTGACTGTTCAGGAATTGTGGCATAAAATACAAGTTGCGCACAATTTGATTATAACAAAAGAGAAAAAAGTAGTGGAATTTGGACTTGCACATTTTCCTTGGCCTTTCTTTTGGTGGGGTTCATTTTCATTTACTTTTTTGGCCATTTTACTTTTTTACCCTTTGATTTTTCTTTTAGGGTATACCCTCTTTACATTTTTTAAATTTTTTGATTTCTTGATTTTTTTTTCGAGAATATGGAACACCTTTGCAACAAGAAAAAGGTTTGAACATATTACATAATTCTTCAAGACAATCATGAAATATGACTCCTATTAGTATAGGAGACTAACACTGGCTCCACTTGGGGATAGCTTTTCCTGGTGAAAAGTCAAGAACAGCAGGTCAGATGCCTCAAAATGTCTTAATCTGAACCATGGAATCTTCTTTTCTTTTGTTGCTTTATTTTATGTATGATAGTAAAATCTCTGGAGCTTAGGGCCTTCTCTTCGGGCTTCAACTCCAGCAAGTTACCATCCAATCCAAAAAAAAATTCCCAGTTGGAAATCTTCTTCCTTGGTCCAATCTCAAACATGCATTTGTTGTGGCTGAAAATCTTGAATTGAATATAGTCCTTTTTCTGCAACCTGAAATTTGATCTGAAACTAAAACAACACATAAAAATTTTCAAACCAACTTAATGGAAAACTAGCTGAAAATTGACAACTAAAAAAAATGCTCAAAATTATGAGCTTATTGACACTCATCTATCTACTCAATCTACTAAAAATATTATTGAATCAGCTAATACAAAAATGCCAATGAAGCCAATCAAGTAGCTTTAAAAATAAATGGATAACTTGATTGCTTGTGATCAAAATTGGAAGTATGTTATGATCATGTGCCTTTATAATAAATGATATGATGTGTAAAGGCCACTTTTGATGTATTTTATCCTTATAGAGAAAACATGTTTGCAAATTTGGGCTCAAACGATTCTCCATATAATCTGATATAGGATCAATAAAAACATGATGTATGTTATTTACTTCTAGGCCTTCAATGACTAATTTTTCAATTGAATTATGAATATTAGACCATGAACTTATTTTTTCATTCTTGTGTTTGAAAGAATAATCATCTTCAATATGCAAGTCAAAAGATAGTACAATTTCCTCTTGCTTTGGAGAAGGAAGATTTTCAAAGAATTCTTTAGGATTTCGGAAATTGTATGACTGAATTTGAGAATGCAAAAGTTTGATTTCATTTTCATAATTTTCAAAAATTATATCAAGAAGCCATTTTTTAACTCGAGGAGAACATTTTATTGATTTAAAAATAAGAAAGAAAGCTCTTAGAAAATCCTCATCAAGCTGAAGTTCTAATATCTCATCCCTCAAAATAGCTAGTGATTGTTTTGTGAAATTATCATAATTATCATCATACTGATCATATTTAGGCAAATCTTCAGAATAAGGAATGTCATCAATTATTAACATTGGATCAACATATTTCTCTTCCAACAATCCCAATATGTCTTGATTAGATTGGTTTCATTATTTTTGAAAGTCATTATTTTGCTCAATAGGAGTGCTATCAAGCAATGGGCCTTTTTGGGATAGTAGAATAACATGAGAATCAACTTGTTCTTCTGTCTCTTCATGGATAAAAAATTTTGTACACTCATCAACATTAGAAGAAGTAGAAACAATTTCTTCATTATGTAAATATTTTGAGAATGGTTGCATGTTTAGAAGCAAATTAATTTCTTCTTCGGTGAGGGGGGGTGGGAATCTCTGAATTCTTAGATTGAAATGACAATTGCTTTTTCCCTTATCTAAAATTTGATCAAGAGGTTGATTATTTTCTTTAACTCCATTCAAAACATTAAATGAAACATCATTTGTTAATACAGAGGGTTTTTGTGGATCTCGATTTATCTCCTGACTTATTTCATCTTTGTTTAACTCCTCTTGATTATTATGACATTTAACTTGAGAATGAAAGTTTTGGACTTCTTCTAATAAATATTCAGGAAACCAATTTCCAAAATCTTTATCAATATTTTTAAGGTAATGTATAAGATCTTCAGCTTCATCACAAAAATTTTCAGCTAATGATAAAGATGGAAAATCTTCTTTGTAATGGTCATAAAATACCTTCTGAAACTTTTTTTGAGAAAATATACTAGCAGGTTTGAGAGCTTCATACCATTCCCTCGCTTTTCCTTCTAAGGATGCCATGAATATCTTCACGAGGCAATCCTCATGCCAATCACCCTTCAATCTTGATGAGTGTATATGAAATTTAATGAGATGCAACAAAGGATTATCAGAGTTTTCATCTTGAAATCTGGGCAAATTGCTACCCCAATCTACCTTTGGTAATTTGTGTGGAAATCCAGGTATGTGATTTCTGCTCATGGGAGCATATCTTCGTTTTATTCTTGGATCATCTTGAAAATAAGCCATAATGAAAAGCCACTTCATTTGTACAACTAAGTTAGATCCTTATATAAAATACAATACATATTGAAAAACGTTCTTAATGAGAAAGAACATAATGTCTCGGATTAAGATCCAAGTTGAAAGCCTGATCTTTCCATATTGTTCTTCCAGGCTCATTCCTCCAGTGGAGTCTTGATTGTGAAATGGATTTGGAGTCACCAGGTGGATGATTTTAACCTTTGTGTGTCTGATCCTTGTCCACCATCATAGATCAGATCTAAACCTGTAAAAAAATTCTGAAGAAAAAGTTAGTTCTTCAGGAAACCAAATTTTGAGTATTTTATGATTATTTTGTTTTTTTATGAATTTTCAAAACAACTTTTATGATTTCTTTAAGAGGCTTTAGATATGAGATTTAAACTTTCTTAAAGACTTATTTGACAAGAGGAACTGATCAAGTATTTGAAACCAAAGTTCAGTTCATAAACTAGACCGGAGATAGACTGAAGCAACATTTATTTACTATGCAATTGCAGAGCAAAAGCAGTTCAAAGGCAACCTGGCTAACTTCAGGCTCCGTCTGTAGTTTATAAAGTAAACACAGTAACAATAAAATTATTCAGGTCCCCAGTGGAGTTGCCACTATGTTATCACTCATATTTTCCTTAATGTTGTTGGAAGAGGAAAGGGGTCCGAGGTAACCACAAACCAACCTTCAAGTATAGAATCTAGCCAATCTGTACCCAGAGAGGGCTCTCTCTATAAAATTTAGCTTTGTTCTTGAAAATATTAGGCTAGTTTTAAAGTCCAGGGTTTTTGATTTTGTTTGAGTTGATGGAATTATTTAGCTAAGATTAAGATCAAGTAGTTTTAGTCCATTGGGCTAATGGAGTCAAAGGATTGGCTGCACTGGCTTAAGTCTTTCAACAGAAGATGGTTTATTAGGGCAAGATAATCAGACTAGAAACAATTATAGATCTAAAGTGAATGGAATGGAAATCAAACGGATGAAAGGAAACTAAGAATCTTTCAACACATTCAAGAGAAGAGAAATAGATTGATTATCAATAAAGAGCAGTTAAGTATTCTTTACTAAATAACCAAAGATATATGAACTAGACAAACAGGAGAAATTAAGAATTCGCTGTTTAAACTAGTTTAGAGGAAAACATTTAAAATAATAACGACTAAAATCAGATTACACCTAATTACTTTCTGATTTAATATTTTTCGTTAATTATCTAGATAATGAAACAAATATTATATTGTAAACAAATATTAAACTTCAAAACATGGGATAGAGATGACTTATTGATCCTTCATTTGACGCATGAATCCTGAGAAAAGTCTTCTGCCTCAATTCCTTGTCCAGTTTTGCCACGAAAAATTTCTCCAAAAGCTCTTTATTCCAAAATATTCAATGTCACATCAGAGTATAAGAATCCACCCTTACTACTCCAATTGATGGAGTATTTATACAATTTCTAAACTAAAATATCTTGAAAAAAATATCAAGATTGGTTCACAAATCTCTCCAACTATTTTACATAAATAGAACTTAAGTAAAGGAAAATCAAACTAATGCATCTATTTGGCACTATTTATTATGTATATGTGATTAAAAAGAGGAGAATTCGAATTTTATCCAACTCTTAGTTGATGATGAGGCATCCAAGTCACTAACTGCTTCCTTTCTTTGTGCATTCTGCTCCAACAATTCTGCAATCTTTGGGTCCAATGATATATTTTTATTTCTCAATTCCTAATAGAAATGTAAAAAGTGAAAGAGGTTATTGTGGATTAATATGTTTTTGAGATAAACCTCTTTCATTGTCCCAAAATTCCTCTCCAGCTATGCACAATAGGCTCTGCAAAAATATGTGTAAAACAGAGTTTTACAGAGTCTAAAAAATAGCCTGTAAAGATGTGCATTTATCTCTCATTCTGAAATCACTGTGAAAAACGTGAGATACATTTTTCTAGACATGTCTCTTAGGAACAAAAACCTCCTTCATTTTTGTATGATGTATTTCAAATTGGCCACAATCTTCTCTGCAAAATGATGACTTAACTGGAATTTTCTGCAAAACATGCTTTCCAACATTGTTTAATATTTCCAAAACCATAATAGCTGTTAGAAAAGTGAGAGAGGTTTTTGTAGATGGTTCTCTTAAAAACATAAACCTCCTTCAGTTTTGCAAAATTAATCTTATATTGATCACAATAGTTTCTGAAAAATAATGACTAAAGCATGAAATTTCTGCAAAAATGTTCCTTCTTGTTGTGTTTTTCAACTTTTCACTTTTTTGTTCTTTTCACTGTTTCACTTTCAATTTAGAAAAAATTCAAGGTTGGTGAAAGTATTTTCATTTCTTTTTACCATTTTACTGCCTTTGTAACTTCATTTTTATTGTTTACCTTTTACTTTTTACTGCTCTATTTTTTTATCTGTCTTCACTTTGTCATGAACTTGTATGTTCTATTTTGTAACTGTCTTCCCTGCTGTTTATCTTCATGCTAGCTGATTTACTTGACTTGGTATTCAATATGATACTCTTTGATCTTGATACTCTTTAACTATTCTTTACTGTGTCCTTTTACCTTCAATGTGTAGTTTAGGTTTTTACTGTCTGTTTCAATAGTAAATCGTTTAATATCCTTTTTCCTTTGCTTGTCTTTCTGTATGTTTTATCTTCCATCTCTGTTTGAATAGAGTTGATAACACTCTTGGAGTAAACAAGTCTTATGACTAGTATTAAGACTGTTTATCCAAGGATGTGGTCTTCTGATCACCTATAAAACAAAACAAATTGTTAAGAAAGCATTGGTTTGTAGGGGAGGTTGAAAAGGTTTCATTTGATTTTGAGAGGTCTGTAGAGTGAATCTAGAATAATTTTTGGGACGTAAACCATGCTCGAATTGGTTAACAGAGACTTCAGGTGGCGCAATTAGGTTACAAAGGGTTTTACTGCACAACTAGGTGAAAATGAGCAACGCTAGGGTGTTTTTGTTTAAACGGGTAAACGGTTGATATTGGTGGGTAAGCTTTGAATGAACAGTGATTTGAACAGGTATTGGTTATGGCGGAAGAACACTGGAATTACTGGTATGCAATAGTCCTCAACAAAGTATAGTTAAGGGTGCTTGACAGTTGATTTTTTGAAATTCTTTGCATGGGACGTGGCGTTCACAGAATAATGAAAATGATTCGGGGAGAATTGTTTTATTCACAAAGTCAAAAGGGTGGCGAATTTTTTATTATTTTAATAAATGACGTCAGTATGTATGAAAGATGAGTCATGGGGGGGGAGGTGGTAAGCGGTTTATTCCGCACCCCTTTTGAGGGAAGGCAGTATTGAACGAAGGGGCAGCGATTACACATAATGAATGACACATGGTGAGGGAACTGTTTGAAAACCACCGACATTTCGCGAGCTATTGTTCAGATAGGGGATGGCCAGCGGAATTATCAACAGTCGTTGATCTTGGAGCGGGTGATCGAACGGTGGTTGGGGCGTGAAGTTGACGGGGAGTTAATAGGGCGGACCCGACATGATTTTTTATTAATTAATCATTCCGGGGGCGTTTTGATTAGCGGGGGTCAGTTATTAACTAATCATAAGGATTAATTAATCCCTTGTACGACGAGGGTCGGGGGTGAAAAATGCACGCGGGATGAGTTACTTCGAAGTTTAGTTTAAATTAAACTTCGGGTCTTATTTTTTGCTTTAAACATATGAATCATATGTTTAAATGTTTTTACATAGATTTTTTATTACATGATAAATAAACCAACATGATTAACTTATCATAGGGGTGGGAATATTTATATAAAGATATATTTTAACCAAAGGGGATATAAAGTGGGTTTTTATTTAAACAAGTGGAAATCAAATACTTTGGTTAAAACTATAATATATGGGTTTTTTGGGATATTAGATAAAAGGAATTATAATTAATAGGAGAAGGTCATTTCTATAAGGATTTAATAAATAAAATCAATGTTAATATGACAGGGGACAATGTAAACTCAAAATACATTAATATAACTAAGAAAGTGAAGATTTAGAAGCAAATTGCATTATAATCACTTCATCACTTAGACTTAGGATAAAATGTGATTTTGAGGGTTTTTATGGAATATCTCATAATTTTCCTAAGTAAAATGGGATTTTACTTAGGAAAGAATTTTTTGAAGTAAATGAGTGTGATGATGAATGATTTTAAGTACTTACGTTTTTTCCAATTATTGGGCCGAGGGTCCAGTCCCTCCAAAAGTCAAGGAAATGCCTTGAGCCCCTTTAATTTTCAAATACCTTAGCACTTAGGGGAAATTAGTGAAATATTTAGGGGAAAATGAAGGGGAAGTTAATAATCTTGACTTTGCTTTGCTGTGAATTTTTTCCAATGTAGTATTTGCCTTTGCAATTGTGATGAAAGTACAATTGAACACATTTAGAACCATCATTCTTCACATGTAATTCTGCAACAACATCTACCTACCCTACTTACTTTACCCTACCATTTTTTCTTCTTTATTAGGGTGCACTTAGACTAGCAAACCCTTATCAATATTCTTTTTCTTTTACATGGAAAACCTACCTAAGTCTACACTTATTACATCCAAGGGCTCATATTAAACTGTTGAGCACCTTTTATTAACTCTACCTATCTATTTATTTGCCAAGATTAAAATGTTTGGCCAGATATTTATTCTCTATCTCTAAAACATGAAATTGAAATATGAACTAGCCAAGCTTAAACTATTTGACTGTTCATGAATTGTCGCATAAAATACAAGTTGCACACAATTTGATTATAACAAAACAACAAAAAGTAGTGGCATTTGGACTTGCACATTTTCCTTGGCATTTCTTTTGGTGGGGTTCATTTTCTTTTACTTTTTTGGCCATTTTACTTTTTTACCCTTTGATTTTTCTTTTAGGGTATACCCTCTTTACATTTTTTAAATTTTATGATTTTATGATTTTTTTTTCAAGAATATGGAACACCTTTGCAACAAGAAAAAGGTTTGAACATATTACATAATTCATCAAGACAATCATGAAATATGACTCCTATTGGTATAGGAGACTAACAAATATGAGTGTACAATTGTTTGTGGTTGGATAGGCAAAGTGGGCTACCATTAAAAAACATTCATGTCAACATTAGTTTGACCAAAAAGTGACATAGTAATGTAATATTGGGTGACCAAAGGTTGCCCCCCATAATAAGGAGGATAATAAGATGGAAAATAATTTTCTCCAAATGCTGGGAGTCCAGTTGATATGGTACTTAAAGGAATTGACCCAAAAGGACCGACTTGATATTTCCCTGATGATGTATGTAATGACTCAATTCATTCAGTACTAATGATAGGACTACCAGTTAAAATACCAGATGATGACATTTGTAAATACCATGGTCCTGAAGATGCAGCAGAGAAAGTGCCGGATAATGATTTGTAACCAATTCGAACTGTAGGGCCATCGTGAAAATATGACTCTGGTGAAGTTGTGAACATCGACAGAGTAGTGAGGGTAGGAGTTAACATAATTGGAACAACAGACCCAACTGAAGATGTTGGTTTAGACATGGTTGTGTGACCAAATGTATGCTCTCAAAAATCGACGAGAGATTGAATGGGAATATGATCAACAAAAGTAGATGGAAAAGATTGAGGAAAAGACTCGTATAGGTAAAGGTCCCCCAAAAATGGGTTGGAGTTAAAGGTGTATCGTCTTGTGGGATTTCTTTAATCGAAACTAAACCAGGAGGAAGAACTTCACCGTCAGGCCCAAAATATATTTCAAATGTTGACTGTGTGATATAGGAGTTTCAATGGCTACATAAATTTGTGGGATGACCAAGGTAGGAACAACTTCCGGTTGTTCGACTTCTAGATTCAGATGTTTTGGCAAAGAAGAGACATGATCTGAATCAATTTATGGTTGAACAACGTCAGGTCTAGGAGGTATGGTCTCATTGAATGGATGGATCATGACCACGTGTAGCTGTGAAGACTTTGTTTTGACAATAGTAAATGAACCGGGATGTGTGGAAAAAAATTGAGCTAACTCTGGTTCAAGAGGTGATGTTTCACCAGAGGTACAAATTGTACTTGATTTGGCAGATCGTGATTTCCTTCCCCTACCAGAAATAAATTCCGGTGGTAAAGGTGGTTTTAAAGCTAGCCTACGCGAATGAAGGGGGATAGTATTTTTTTCTTCCATGATTACTGATTTATTTTAACAAAAATAAAAAATAAAAAAAAGAGGGTAATGCTAGGAAAAATGGATTACCAAGAAACTATGAACTGTAGAATACCTTGTGGCGACCCAAGAAGTATGGGTAGGTAATCTCTCCGAATGCTGTGTTCGGTGTATCACAATTTCAAGGCGGCCGACTCGGTTCACAATGGATGGATAGCACCTACAATTTGTCCTCCCAAATATAACCGAAGGTATGTGGAGGCCCAAGTCCATATTAGCGTTGTGTGATGCGAAACTGCACAGTGAGAGCACCCCTTTATACTTATCGTACCGTAACACCGCCTGATATACCCAAAAGTATGTGGATGATATATGATATACTTACGTACATGGAGTGAGGTATCACACTTGGAATGTATCGCAGACAAGTTAATGACAACTGCTATGTTTTACGATGCCAGAACACATCTCTAGCCTAGACCTTCTAAATGTTATCATTATGGTTCCAAAGCATTGTTAATTAAATTGAGATTATTTTTGTGTTGATATTGCTTAACAATTTTCATTTCAAAGGTTCACCGTGATTATGTGTATCAAATTCCTAAAATTTAAGCGAAGAATGATAAAAAAACTTTCACTTTCAGCTTTTTCAATGAAGAACCTAACTACTAAGGGAAGAGAGAAAATAATTTGTGAGAAAACAAATCAATGAACAAAACAAAATCAATGAGCACAAACTAAACATAGATTTCCTAATGTTCCTTTTGCAAAACACACACAATCCTACATTCAAATGTAAGTTTTCCTTTTCAGTTTCCTTAATGTTATGAATGCAGAAAATAAACTAGGTGCACTAGATCAATAATTCAAATGCCTTTTACTTTTGAGAAACGAAGAATATAAACAACAATTTCTGTTTTGAAGGAAAAATGAGGACTTCAACAACAATTTCTCCTATTAAGGAAATGAATATTTTACAACAATTTCCTATTTTGACAGCAAATGATCTTTAATGGGACCATAAAAAGTACTTTGAAATCAACTTGTCAATGATAAAGAAAAACTTTTTTAAAAACAACATTGAACAAATTTTCAATCAAAGGAGAAGAAGTATATAGAGTCACTAGTTGAGCATAAAACTCTTCAGAACACAAAAGCAAAAAAAACTGAAGCAAATTGCAAAGGAAAATTCAGGGGAATTTGGGTACTTTCAGGAGTCAATGCAGTCTCCAAGGGGAGACAGTGCTCTGCAAAGCACTGTGTCCAATATAAGGGTGCGTTGGGCATAGTATACAAAGAAAAATACACTGTTTAAGTCACTATCTTTGCAAATTAAGCTCTGAAAAGGTTTAATATTTATGTGTAACAACTATTGGGTGGATAAAAAAAGGAAATCAGAGGCTAAAACACCTAGAACTAAGATTAAAAATTCCCCAGTGGAGTCACCAATTTGTTGGGCCAGAATTTTGAATTACGGACAAATCACGCTTCCCTAGATAGGTGCTAGTATAGAACAACAGGTGAAATACTATATGAATATTTTTCCTAACTCAAAATAGATACATAGAGGGGATTGGATGCTTACTTTTTTGGTCTCTTCCAAATGGCTCCTTCTGTCGCTTCCACTGCAGCTTCAAATTCAAGTGGTTTATAGGCTGAATGCTTCTTGCAAGAGAGAACACTGAAACAACAGAAGATACAATAATATCGATATCTATTCAAGCTAGTTAGCTAAATCAGTAGAGAATAAACCATATACATCAACTAAGATCTTGCAATATGGAAAATCAAAGCCAATACAGATGCATATAGGGAAAAACAAGTAATATTCTTTATTGATGATAGAAGGAGAGGTTACAACCAAGTGACTGATTTGAAGTGACCCTTCCCGTAACATCCCCAAGCCTCATCATAGTATAAATCTCTCCACCAACAGCTACACAAATCTAGCTCTCAATCGAAAATCCTCTAGGATTCTCAAATTCTTCCTCCTCAAGCACTTAGATCCGTGCTCAATTTATAGATGAACTATAGGTTGTTTTGCAATCAATGAATTTCCAATAATGGGAAAGACATGTTTCCAGTCATGTATATGTCAAATGGACACTTGGATCCAAAGCTTGACACATGTGAACTCTTCTAGAAGGAATTGGCCAAGTGGAGATTTCAAAACAATGAGAATTTTTCTCCCAATGTGACCAATGCACCTGTGAATGTTGGGAAGTGCTTTGCATAGCAGACTTGCATGGGGCTACCTTCATATGCAATGCACTTAGGGCCCTTAGAGCCTGCGTTGATGAGCTCTCATATGCTACATAATAAGCTTCAAACCATGGAAACCTTTTCTTGATGAAAGTCTTGCTTGATTTGTCTTGTTTCTTGTCTTAGGGCATGTAGGAACTGAAATGATAGGGAATGATAGACTCTTTATTATTGGTTCTGGAGATATTGTCAAGTTAACCAGGTCATTGGGAATGGTTCCCAAATTGACCTATAACACGATGTATGGTGCATGCAAGATACATAAAGCAAAACAGTGGGTCACCCCGATGAGTCCCATTGCACCGTGGCCACCTAGGAGTTGGAAAGCACCCTCCCTACCACCAATAATGACAAAGGCTTTATCACCCATGAAAGCCACAATGAACAGACAAAGGGGAGAAAACAAAAACAATACTCACTTAGAAGTTCCCCCCAAACCCTCCTTGCCCCACACCAAGGCCACCTATGAGTCCACCCACAGAGTGGAAATAGTGCACCTCAATCGCCTATGCCAACCTCAATGCAAAAGCAAACAAAGGAAAGAAATGGATAGTGACCAACCCCAAAAACGCTCTCTCTAAAATTCCTCCAAACCGTCCCTGCCCTGAACTAAGGCCACCTAGGAGTCCACCGGGGCAGCAGCAACAATGGACGTTGATCACCTTATTGCCTGTGGTGACCTCGATGTGAAGGAAAAGTAAGGAAATAAATGGAGAACATTCAACCCCACAACGTCTCTTAAAAATTCCCTCCAACCCTTCCCACCCAACAGTGAGGAAACCTACGAGTCCACCCAGATAGTAGCAAGAGTGGACCTTGATCACTTGATGGCCTGCGGAAACCTCACTGCAAAGGAAAAATAACGAAGTAAAAGGAGAATGACCAAGTCAAAAACCTCTATTATAAATGCCACCCCAACCCTCACCAACCCGCACTGAGGCCACCTAGGGGCCCACCTAGTTAGTAGCAACAATGGACATCAATCGTTTGATCACATGCGGCACCCTCAATGCAAAAGGCAAAGGAAGGAAATAAAACAAGAATAACCGAGCCTGCAACCTCTCTTAAAAATTCCCCCCCAACCCTCCCCACCCTACATTGAGGCCACCTAGGAGTCCACCTGGACAGTATCAATGGTGGAAATCGATCGCTTGATCGCCTATGGCAACCTCGATGTCAAGGAAAAGGAAGAAAATAAATACAAATCAGGAGGCTCGCTACAAAAGGCATGAACATATCCGAAGAGGAGGAGGAATCAGGCAGCCGCGCACCACACACACCCTATGTACAAGCAATCTAGGAGATTTCCCCACCGACTTACCAATTAGACAGTGAATAATTTTCACCTGCAGCCACCTCCACATAGAGGCATAAGGTCTAAGCGTTCCACCTTGAGGTCATCCTTCCAGATATAGCCTCGAAAATCAACGTAGCAAGCCTCCTCCAAATTGGACCACAATTGCATACATGATCAAAAAATGAAATACCCTATTTGGTCAATTTAGTGTGTCCTAAATTGCTGCATTTAATTTTTCAATCCGGGATTCGTAAGCTGATGAAGTGCGGTGCACTATATGTGCAAGATAACCTATTTCCTAACTTTTTGTCATTTTTGGTTTTCTAAGGTGAGATGGAAATTCTAAAATAAAAACAAGTATGGTTATGTTTATTCAAGGAGATGATATCCTCTATAATGATTTACCAACTTGAAACTTAAAAATGAATTTGAAACTTACAATGACAAAACTTGAAAGAAAATGAAAATGTGCTGCTGAAATGAAAAGGTGCTGCTAGTCTAATAAATCAAAACAGTGAACTATTGAGCATGAAAACCAAACTATTCTTGCTGTTGTCTAAACACAAAGGAAACTATGCTTAAATAAATCCAAAATTGCAACAAAGTAAATCTAAATCAGATTACATCAACTTGTCTGCTGATCCCTCATCATTAGTCCAGCTATGATTTTCGGAAGTAACCATAAACAACTTTGAGTAACTGATATCTAACTTGCAGAAAGTAAACTAATATCAAACCATACATTCATAATTCAATCCCTCACCATCAGTCCAGCTGTGGCTTTCGGAGGTAACTGAAGATGTCATGCACAATTTAATATATCTAAATTTGCAGAAAGGAAACTAATACCAAACTACACATTTCATAATATAATCCCTCACCATCAGTCTAGTTGTGGCTTTCGGAGGCAACTGAAGATGTTATGAGCAGTTTAATATATCTAAATTTGCAGAAAGGAAACTAATACCAAACTACATATTTCATAATACAATCCCTCACCATCAGTCTAGCTGTGGCTTTCAGAGGCAACTGAAGATGTTATGAGCAGTTTAATATATCTAAATTTAACTACTGAAGCAAATAAGCAAAACTGAATTAAACAAAGCAGTAATGAAATTAAACAGAAACTAAGAAAAACAAATTAGCAGCAGAAAAATGTTAATTACATTTCATTAGTCAAAAAGTTATGCAAATGCCCGGGCTGCCTATTTATAACCTGAAACAAGAACATTGATCAGTAATCAATAACATAAAACATGAAAGACAGAAGTGAAATGGAAATCATGAAATTTTATAAATAGAAATGAAGCATATATACCATGAAAGATGCAATGTATAAACATGTGAATGGATTATGGCACAATGAGCTTTAAAGAAATAAAATAAGAACTATACAATAATGCACAGAACCTTGGCGAGTGCAGGGGCCCTCTACACCAGCCTTGGCAACAATCTTCAAGTACGAATTACGTTTGGAAACAGAGTCTTCTTATATTAAAATGCAGTCATAACAGTAAGGTGATATTACGGCACAAAGGCAGTGTAATTACATTACATAGTAGACTAATAAAAGATAACAGAGACTAACATCGACTAATCCCATATGCATATGCAAACGCCTTAGTTATAACAAAAGAAACATAACGAATTCCTAAAGTTTATGCTGATGGAGAACACGTAGACCATTACATCCACAGATCTAGGATCATGGCCGTATTGAAAATTAAATCTATGAGGAGTGGATGTTTGAATTCGACTATGGAGCCATGTACAGATGTTAATTTGTCCTCCGCAATTTAGAAACGACCATATGAACCTTCACGTGACACGAAACAGAGTCATGTCACCGTGGAACTCTACGGTTGACTTCCATTTGGACACCTTTGACCGCAGCTTCTTTAGATGAGTTTGCTTGAGCCAATAGGACATGAACCATGTCCACATCATTTCTGACTTGCCCATGTGGCTCGTTTTTCCTGTAGACACCTGTAACATAGAGTTTCAAAAAATGGCTGCGGAAAGTTGCAGCAGCTGTGGAAAGTGGCAAGATTCCGCAGCTAGATGAGAAAAATATAAATCAAACAGCAGACACAAAAATATAATTAAAAACCATGTTAGATGCTCTTTTGCAATTAATATACAATGATATTGACAACTTGGGAGGTTCAGGTGAGTGAAAAAGGTATAGCAAAGTGTATGGAAAAATTGCAGATTTGAGACTCAACATACCCCCACTGTGAAGGTGTTGCATGTCCTCATGCAACCAAAATTTTGATATTCCTTCCTTAGTTCATATGCCTTGACACTTCAGCCAGCACATCTAATCCTCTCCTCCTCTTCCTTGGTGCTACCAACATTCTGGGTTTCTTCATTAAGCACCTAAATTTGATATTAACCAGTGCTCTGCTTAACTTCTGGCATTTCCTTTTCAATTTCTTGTTCTTCTTCTGCCATATTCCCAGATGTAGCATGGTATTATCATGAATGATTTTGTCTAGTTTTCCTTGTTCCTTCAATGTCTCATTTTCATTTTTGATGTGTCTATTTAAAAGCTCTAGCTCAAAGATTTCCTGTTTTAGTGATTGGACTAAATCATCCTGTACTGTATGAGGCTGAATGGACGAACTACTGGGACCTGTAGCTTCCTTTTCCAAAGATTCTATATAGTCATATACTTCCTGCTGCTTGGGGTCTATATCAGGTGTCATTTTTATTGGGCTATCCCCAAAATGCCGTGAAGGAGAGTTATCTTCAAAATCTGGCTGAGAAGGGCTCACATCAACATCTTGCTGAGGATGGGATGGACTATGTTCAATGTCTGACTGAGAATGAAATGAACCAGGTTCACTAACTGACTGAGATGGACTATGGTCAGCTGGGGATTGTTCAGATGTTTCCTCTCCCAAATCAATGAAATGAGGACCCTTCATTTGTGTTTTCCTCGATTTCCCCTTAAGTCTGCTGCTTCTTCTCACACACTGTGGTACACTATCCTTTTGTTTTTGTTTTCCTTTCTCTGTCTTCTTGGCCATAGATGACTGTTTTTGAAGATAAACTATTATTTCAGATAACACTTGATGATCTTCTTCAGAAGAAGAAGGGGTTTGATGTATAGCCTCAATAGTTTTTCTCTCTTTTGGTGTTATTGGCTTCTTACCCTTGATTTCTTTCTTCTTCCTCTTTGACAGTCTCTCTTCCCTATTAGTTTTTTCAATTGTAGTAGTAGGAGTATTTTGAATTTCATCAATTGTTCTTTTTCTCCTACTTCTTCTTACTGTGCTACCTTCAGGAATTTCTTGAGTAGGAGTAATTTGAGTTTCATCGTTTATTCTTTTTCTTCTACTCCTTGTTGTACTACCTTCAGGAATTTCCTGAGGTTCCTCAAAGAAATTTCTAACCAAAAATTGTTCCCATGTGTCTTTCTTCTCCTTTAACTCTTTTTCAATCAAAATTTTTACAAGACCGTGGTGATATAGATGTGGTTCTACATCTCCTAAATTCTTCTGAACAGTCACAGACATTTTCTTCAAACTATTTAATAGAAAATATGGGAGATTGAGAGTTTGATTATCTAGAAAATTCATCAGCAATCTGGTGTGGTACATATACATGGACCCAAAACGGCCTTCATAGGTAATGAATTTCTGAACAACTAGCAGCAAAGTAGCCCATTCCTCTTTCAATGCATGAACAAGAATTCCTCTTTTAAAAATAGTTATGTCCATACCTTGGTTTCGTAATATTGTTCTCCAGGCTTCATCACTGATGCTTTTATTCTTAAACCAACGCTCACCCTCTTGAAGAAGTTCCATGGCTGATGCTATAGATGCTTCATTGACCGCAAACTTAAGGTCTCCAATCTCTACTTCTGAGCCATTAAACAACCTTGCGAATGCTTTTGTTACTTCTTTCTGATAGCCTCTGAATTTTTGGATAAACCGTAGCCACTTTGCTTTCTTCAATATATCCCTTACTTGCGGATATCCCTCCACGAACTTAGGTCCTTCCGGTTCTGCTCTTAGCAATTTACCCAATCTTCTTTCTGCTCTTCACAAATTTGCCTGCGTGAGGGTTCAATGGAAATAGAACGGCTGAATGCACAGAGATGAGCACAATGACTGTGGGTAAATATCAGAGAGTGGATATACAGACTATAGCGTAATAGAGAACGAAATGGAGTGAACAGAACAGAGAGGGGTTTTCGTGAGCACGACAGAGATACGGCTGTGAGATTAACAGAGTATAACACATCCGGCAGTGTTTTGAAATTTGGTGGCTGCGAAATAAATGTGAGCACGTTTAAACAACGACTATGGGTTTATGCGGCTGTAAGAGTCCGTGGTCAAATCAATTACGTCTCATTGTCACCGGTGGAATATAGGGATATGAGTGAAGATCGGGGTTGTTGTGGATGATTTTGTCACCCTCCTAGAGACAGTCTAGAGCTGCCATAGACCAGTGCCTAGGACATCTTAATGTATTAAGGAGCCCTTTATAGTTTGGGTTGTCAGTCCAAGAACTCACTTACTATCTCTTGTTCTGAACAAGGAAATTAGTTTTGAATGGGACCAATCTCTCTCAGAAGCTAGTACAAAGACAAGAACAATGTAGGGACATCAAGTAAAACTCCAATATAAAGGCATTAGGTAGTTAAGAGACCGCTTACTGTAAAGAGGGCCAGTTCAGATAATATATCACAGAAATCAGATATGAGATGATGAGTGCAGTGAAGAAACATAAAGAAGATATTAGCTGACATGAAATTGATACCCAGATACACAACAGAACCATATAAGGGCGCACCAATTTACGAATCCTTATATGACAATGGCGTCTTAAAAGCACCCTCCTCAAGCAACTAATATAGCAGAAAATATGGAAAGAGTGAACATGAAACAATATACCATGACTAGGCCTATTTAAAGCGCTTGACTAATTCTAGAAAGGGCATCAACAAGGATGAATCCTTACTGCAAACTAGTGAGCCACTCGCATTCTAGATCATGATACAAGAAGATAAATAACCTGAAAGAGATATTGTATTAACACATAAGAGAAATTACATACTGTGAGATACCAGAGACCAGAATCCTCATTACAGTTATAACCCCTCCTCACTGAGACCCTACGGGCTCTGAAACTTCATAGAGGAAATATTACAAGATGTATACAAGAGCGTTTTCACTGCACAGTTTGCTGATAGAAATCTGGAACCCTTTCAATGTTTTCTTTTCGGGCCTTTATAGGGAAGATAGAGAATTCTAGAGGAGGAGGTAGATGAAGCACAGTTAATGACTCAATTTGAATAAAATGGCGGAAAGTATTCGCGCCCACTCTAAGAATGACTAATTATAGATGACTGTACTAAATAATCTGTCTATGGAAATAAATGATGGGAGATAAAAATCTCCTTATATACAAGACACAAATAATAAAATATATACAATGTGTTGCCCGCAGCTAAGGAGAAATTTGATGCCGTAAGAGGCCTAAGATAGTCTGCAATTCTGTACTGTACTCTCGGCCCTTGATTTTGGATTCGAATCCTGGATCTTAATGCAGGGTGAATTTATCTGGAGGGTTCTGTGAATGCATTTCTTTGTCTTCTTTAATGGTGGTCATTTCATGCACCTGCCCTCAGCCTCTTCATTAAATTTCACCCACAGGAAATCGTCTTTTATGGGCCCCAAACCTTTGCAACAGAGGGAGCGAATTAAAACGTCCTCCTGTTATATCAAAACCTGCAAAACCCACAAAATATTAGAGAAATCCGACACAGATGGAGGCGGGGATGATGGAGATGGAGATGAAGACGACGTCGTGGATACGAACAGGGGACAGGAACACACGGGGTGGCGGAAGAAAAGCGATGGCGGTATGGAGTAAACAGGCGCAGCACGTAAAACAGTTTGGTCATGGGGAATAAATAAAATGGGGGATGTAAATGAAAACACACACACACATATATATATACGATGGGAGAAACATTTTGGGTGCACGGGAGCTAACATGTGGGAGTATGGGGGAACAAGTGGAATGGTGACATGGCAGCGGAGTTAACAGGTGGGGAACTAAACTCTGAGCCGTTGGATCATAAACTTAGATCAACGATCGGATGGCGTTAAGAGTAGCACGGCGGTGGGCCATAGACCATGGCGAATAATCGTTAACAAGTGAGCAGCTCCAGAACATGTCCGCCGTCGGATGGAGATATGCTGATCGGACGGTTCAGACGAATTCCGTTGCCCGGCCCTGGGACGGCCTTTAACGCGCAGGGAGAGCAGTTTCATAACCCGTACCCAAAACACATGGCGCTTTCTGTATGGGATCGCTGCCCCTGTGGTAAATACCGCCGTGTCGACGAGAGTGGTGCGGGGGTTACCATGGTTTCCTACGTGCGGGACCCTCCATCTGAAACGTTCACCGCTCCGTTGATATAATGTGATCGGACGGTGGATATCACGCCCGAATATAAACAATTAGCCCACTTTCTTTTGGCCTGTGGTTCTTGGGATTGGGTCATATGACAGCAACAAGGAGAGGGGCTTAGGACTTGGGGCTTCGGCCCATTATATTTAAATTGCGGGTTTTTATCATTTGGACAGTGTATTTTTGGAGCGGAAAAGGTGGCGATGAGCGCGACATGAAGGTTTCTGGTCACAAATGATGTTTGCAGCACATTTAGAAGGGACCAGTGTTCAAAATCTAAATGGAGGGGAAAAATTTACAACATCGGCTCCATCTGGGGACGACATGTTCGTCCTCGGGCATGTCGAGAACACGCAGACCACCGAATAGTTCACTCTGTTCTTCCATTTCCCTGCGCTTCTCCTTCAGGTAATTATCAGCATTCTTTTCTTTATCAAAACAACTTATATACAGTAAATATAGTAGGGCATTTCCAGCCTGGGTCAGAATTGGAAATATGGCTTGAGGAATTGGCCATTCACAGGTGCATCCAACAAATCACCCTGTAGATTCTCTAAAGAAAAGGTGTTGTTTCTTCCCAACTTCACTATTTTGAATGGCCCAAACCATAGCGGATCAAACTTTGCGTGCTTGCCCTTTTCTGCTCTACGAACATACCATCTAAGCACCAGGTCTCCAACTTGAAAACTTCTATCCTTTGCATGTTGATCAAAGACATTCTTCATTTTTTTCTGGTATTCTATCAATCTCTGATCTACCTGGTTCCTTGTTTCCTCCAATTCTACCAGCTGATTAATTCTTCGGATCATGTCATCTGGTTCTTCCTGGTTTTCCTGCATAAAACGTGCCACTGGCAATGCCAATTGTAACGGAAACACTGCAGCCCGCCCATACACCAGCTCATAGGGTGACTTCCCTGTTGCTCTTTTGTTGGTTATCCTATTTGCCCATAGAGCAAACTTCAATTGAGAGTCCCAGTTTTTCTGATTTTCAGCTATTGTTTTCTTCAGAGCCCTTACCAGGGTTTTATTAGATGATTCGGCTAAGCCATTTCCCTGGGGATAATAAGCTGTGGAATGAGTCAGGATGATATTATACCTTCGACAGAAATTTACAAATCTGGAAGATTTAAAAGCTTGTGCATTATCAGTTACAATTCTAGCAGGACAGCCAAACCTAGATATGATATTATCCTCTATAAATCTCATGATTACAACATCTGTGGCATTTCTGGTTGGTATGGCTTCCACCCACTTCGTGAAATAATTTGTGGCTGTCAATATCCATTTATGTTGGCCACTTGATGGGGGATGTATCTCTCCTATAAAATCTAATCCCCATTTCTGAAAAGGTTCATTTACATGAATGGGAATCAGGGGCAATGCTGCTAATTTCTGTCTTTCTGCAAATCTTTGGCACTTGTCACATGCTCTGACCCAAGAAAAAGTATCTGAATACAATTTTGGCCAGTAAAAACCAGCCTTCAAAATTTTATGAGTTGTGGCCCTCCAGCTGTAATGTCCTCCACATATCCCCTCATGAAATTCTATCATTACATTTTTCACTTCATTTTCTGTGAGGCATAACAGCAATATACCTCGAGGGTCTCTCCAATAGAGCTGTCCATTAGCAATTACATATTTCTGAGATTTCATCCTTACAGCTCTGTATTTCACTTTGTCACAGCCCGGAGGACAGCTGAGTGTTAAAATATATTCAACTATTTCCTTATACCAGGGACTAGTTAGATATTTCATGTGTATCTTTTGAGTAGCCATCTCTAGTCCATGCTACTCTTCTTCTTGTTATGATTCTTCATTTGCTATCACAGACAGATTAATGCCCAAAGCTTGATGATTTGATTCAGATAACATCTTGGCAAGTCCCTATCCTTTCACCAACTTAGTAGGCCTTATATCCAAATCATACTCTTGGATTTTTGCAATCCATCTTCCCCTTCTTCCTTCGCTGTCTCCCTGAACCAGAATGTCTTTGACTGCTGCTGTAGGGACATAAGCTGTAATGTGATATTGCAAAAAATAAACTCTGAAATCTTTAAGGGACTTTACCAGGGCATATGCCTTCTTCTCCAGTATATTGTATTTCAATTCAGCATCATAAAGTACTTGACTGAAGAAAGCTATAGGTTGTTCATATCCCTCTTCATTTTTCCGCAATAACACTCCAGCAATTGTATGAGGTGAAGCAAATGAGAAAATCATAAATAGATTTTTGTAATCTGGCCCTGCTAGCACAGGAGCTTCAGAAAATGCCTGTTTTATCCTCGTGAATGCATCTCTAGACTCCTGGGACCACTTTACTTCATTCTCCTTTTTCAACATATTAGTTATATGCCTAACTATCTCAGCATAGTTAGGAATAAACCTTCTTAGAAAATTAATTCGGCCCAAAAACACCTGTACTTCCTTTTTATTCCTGGGCAGAGGAATGTTATTTATCACTTCAACTCTTTTAGGGTCTATCTTCACACCATCCTTCATTACAATGTGCTCTAAAAATTTTCCCTCATCTAATGCAAATAAAGATTTTTGAGGATTGAGGGATAGGCCATACCTTCTGCATTTCTCAAAAGTTCTTCTCAAATGCTCAATATACTCATCATGATTCTTTGAGAACACTGTGATATCATCAAGATATACTACCAAAAACTTGTCCTGTTCTCCCACAAAGGCTATATCCATTGCCCTTTGAAAAGTGGCTCCTGCATTAATTAATCTGAATGGCATCCTGGCATACATAAAGGTTCCCCATGGTGTGGTGAATGCAGTTTTCTTCTGGTCTTCTGGGAACACAGCTACCTGATTGTAACCCGAAAAACCATCCATCATTGACATTCTAGATGCTCCCACTACTTTCTGTAGGATGTGGTCCATTTTAGGAAGTGGATAGTTATCTTTGAGAGATGCTCTGTTCAAATTCCTGAAATCCACACACAGCCTTATTTCTCCATTTTTCTTTCGAATAGGAACAAGATTTGCTATCCATTCTGAGTATCTCAAAGGTACAATTATTTTAGCTTTCACCAGCTTCTTAACTTCTTTTTCAATAGAGGGAAGCAACAGAGGATTAATCTGTCTGAGTTTCTGTTTATAAGGCTTTGCATCTCCCCTCAGTGGAATCTTATGCTGCATTATATTTACATCAAAAGTTTTTAGGTCCTGATAGGACCAAGCAAATACATCTTTGTAAGATTGAAACAACTTCAAATATTTTTCTTTGTATTCTTCTGGGACTCTTTTAGATAATTTAACAATTTTGGGATCAGCAGAAGTACCTAGATTCAAATCACCCACTTGATCTTCTTCTACTACTTTGTTTGGCTGCATCGGAACATCATCTTTATTGAATAACCTTTCTAGAGGCACCAGGCCTCTGGGTATAACATTACCTTTCAGCTGTAGCACTTTATTACCTGCTATTCTTTCTTCCCATTTATTTTCTGCAATACTTTCAGTTTCTTCCTCCTCATTATCATCAATCTCGGTATTTGTAAATTCTCCCACTATCTCCATGAATCTCTTCATTTGTTCATCATATTCGAACACCTGCCAATGCTTTACATTATCTGGAATGGATGGTCTATAACGTACCTCCACTTCATATCTTAAAAGTGGATTCTGAGGAGGACGGAAAGTACTGGCAGCTACAGCAAGAGAGTCTGCTATTCTGTTTTGCTCCTGGGGCATGAAATATATATTAACTGCTGAGAATAATTTTTCCATCATGTCCCATACTTTGTTTCTATATGCTCTGAGCCATGGATGCTTAGTTTGACATTCGTTTTTTATCTGCCTTACCACCAGCTCAGAGTCTCCCAAGACTTTTAAACATTGGATGCCCATGTTTCTAGCTATTTGCAGTCCCAATAATAGTGCCTCATATTCAGCTACGTTGTTTGTAGCCTCGTACTCCAATTTAAAAGACAAGGGCACCCATTTTCTGGTAGGGGAGATCAACAATACCCCAGCTCCATTAACTTCCATTGAGTTTGCTCCATCAAAATGCAAAGTCCATACTTCTGATTCCTGATCTCCTTTAGGCTGCTCAGCTTGAATTTGACCAAAAAGGGTCTCATGAGCATAATTTTTATTTTCTTCTAACATCAAACATGATAAGTCACCCTCTTTGTTATACACGGGTGAATTATCTGAGTAGTCAGCCTTGGTTACCATTTTGACAAATCTAGTCTCTCTGTATAACCTCCTTTCTTGCCCTCCAAAGACTGGGACAGTAGCATATGTTAAATCCAATTTTATTGATCCCCCAATCTTGGTACCCCAAGACCTTGATAGCAGCATGCCAAAGCGGGCTGGGATATCAGCAACCACAATGTCCATGACCACACTCTTTGCTGGAATTTGGGCCAAATTGACCACTAAATCTTTAATCATTCCCAAGCACTTCACCCTTTTAGAATCAAATGAGTATAAATCTTTGTAAGGTCTTGTAATTTGCAGTCCTAGTTGCTCCATGACAGACAAAGGCATAATGTTATGGGAAGCCCCAGAATCTAACATACAGTTATGTAACAGCAGGTCATGAATGACTAGGGATACATAAAAAGGAGGAGTAGAAGGGTCTATCTCCTCAACATGTGGGCAAAAGACTACAATGGGTCTTTCTTCTTGAAGATTTAAACTATCAGGTGCAATTGGTAGCTCAGGAGGAAGTATGAAAGAGGTAACTTGAGATTGATATACAGGCTGTTTTAATAACTCAGTCAGAGGGACATGAATCTTAATCTTCTCAAGCTCTTTTTGCAAATTGAAAGCAGATGTGGGATTTTCTATCATGGCTTCTTTTGACTCCTTACTTTCAGCTGAAGACTTAATTTCTTTTGATACTGGCTCAACATTAGGAGGACTGACTATTTTTGAAGAAGAAGGAACCTGATCATTAGACTGCAAGGGAATGTTTAAAGGATTCTTACCTTTTTCTGCATTCTTCTTTGTTGCTGATTCTTTCTGAACAGATGCTTCTTTATGAGGTGTCTCTTCTTCTTGGTCTTGAGTTCTGGTCCTCTTCCTTGAAGATCTGAGATCATATTTGACATTGAATTGTGCTTGCATGAAATCAGAAAACTGCTTGCAATAATGATCAATCTCTACTTCTTCATCTTCGTCTTGCAACGGGCATTCCATATCATCATTATTTGAAAAATCTAGATTTGAATCTTCTAATCCATAGGCTGCATCTCCAGTGGAGTCATCTGCTGGTCCTTCAAGGTACAAGGGATGAGGTACCTGGTCTTGTTGTTCCTTTGTTTCTCTTGGCAATATCTGCAATGGAGGCCTTCGGTACTGAGGATTATATCCTCTGTTTGGAGCATTATAATAGTTCTTGGGAGCTGCATTTTTAGCTTCTAGTTCCAGCTTAGCCATCTTCTTTATCATCTTGCTTATTTCATCCAATTTCTCTGAATCCTTTTCTTGAATAGAAGTAGAAACCTCTTCTTTGCCTCTTCTCCTAGTATCTTTTTCAATTTTTCCCTTTAATTTTCCAGTGGAGGCAAAGTTCGCTTCCAATTCCAGAGCATCTGACTGTGCATCATCCAAAGTGGCAGGTTTTCTTTCTCTCAATGTGAAGCCAAAATCAAAATTGAAGGCTGCTATAAAAATTATCTTGGCAGCAGCTTCATGGGGCTTCATTTCAGGAGGCAGGCTCAAATACAACTTATTGAATTGTTTGATCAATTTAGTGTGTCCTAAATTGCTGCATTTAATTTGTCAATCCGGGAATCGTAAGCTGATGAAGTGCGGCGCACTATATGTGCAAGATAACCTATTTCTTAACTTTTTGTCGTTTTTGGTTTTTCTAAGGTGAAAATGGAAATTCTAAAATGAAAACAAGTTTGGTTATATTTGTTCAAGGAAGTGATATCCCCTATAATGATTTACAAGTTTGGTTATATTTTTTCAAGGAAGTGATATCCCCTATAATGATTTACCAACTTGAAACTTTAAAAGAAAATTGAAAATTACAATGACAAGACTTGAAAGAAAGTAAAAGTGTACTGCTGAAATGAAAAGGTGCTGCTAATCTAATGAATCAAAACAGTAAACTAGTGAACATGAAAACCAAACTATTCTTGCTGCCAACTAAAAACAAAAGAAACTATGCTTATGGAAATTCAAAATTGCAACAAAATAAATCTAAATCAGATTACATCAATTCATTTTCTGACCCTTCATCATTAGACCAGCTATGACTTTCGGAAGTAATCATAAACAACTTGTGTAACTGATATTTAATTTGAAGAAAGTAAACTAATACTAAACCATACACTCATTATTCAATCCCTCGCCATCAGTCCAGCTGTGGCTTTCGGAGGCAACTGAAGATGTCATACATGATTTAATATATCTAAATTTGCAGAAAAGAAACTAATACTAAACTACACATTTCATAATGCAGTCCCTCACCATCAGTCCAGCTGTGGCTTTCGGAGGCAACTGAAGATGCTATGAGTAGCTTAATATATCTAAATTTAACTACTAAAGCAGATAAGCAAAACTGAAATGTACAAAGCAAGACTGAAGTTAAACAAAAGCTATGAAAAGAAAACTAGCAGCAGAACAATGTTAGTTTCATGTCATTAGTCAAAATACTATGAAAAATGCCCGGGCTGTCTATCTAAACCTGCAATCAAGAAAACTGATCAGTGATTAACAATCATAAAAACATGAAAGACAGAAATGAAATGGAAATTATGGAAATGTATAAACAGAAATGAAACAACTGTAAAATATGAACATATGATGGATTATGATACAATGACTTTTAAAAGAAATGAAATGAGAAATATATACATTAATACACAGAACCTTAGCTGAGCAGGGGCCCTCTACACAGCCTTGGTAACGATCCTCAAACACGAATTAAGTTGAAAAACAGAGTCTTCTCATATTAACAAGCAGTTCATTACAGAATGGTAGTGTTACGGCTCAAGGGCAGCGTAATCATTACAAAGCAGACTAAAAGATAACAGAGTTTATTCACGAACATCAACTATCAACTAACAACTAACTTTATGTGCGTATGCAAACGCTCTATATATAACAATAAACTGTAACTGTCTCCTAAAGTTCATGATGGCAGAGAGCACGTAGACCACTACGCCCACGGATATAAGAGTATGGCCGTGTTGGAAAGTGAATCTTTGGAAGGTGGATGCTTGAATTCAACTCCAGAGCTCTGCACATATGTCGATTTAACCTCCGCAAGCTTAGAAACGGCCGTATGGATGTTTATTTGCCACGAAACAGAGTCCGGCCGACATGAAACTCCATAGTTGACTTCCACGTGGATGGCTTTGACCGCGGCTTCTTTGGACGAATTTGCTTGAACCAGTAGGACACGAACCATGTCCACGTCATTCCTAGCCTGCCCATGTGGCTCGTTTCCCTTGTAGACACCTGTAGCATATAGTTCCACAAAATAGCTGCGGAAAGTTGCAGCAGCTGCGGAAAGTGGCAAGATTCCGCAGCTGAATGAACAAAATCTAGATCAAATAGAAAACACAAAAAAATAATTAAAAACCATGTTAGATACCCTTTTGCACATGATATTGACAATTTGGGAGGTTTAGGTGAGTGAAAAAGGTATGGAAAAGTGTATGGAAAAGATGTAAATTCGGGACTCAACATACCCCCACTGTGAAGGTGTTGCATGTCCTCATGCAACCAAAATTTTGATACTCTTTGTTCAGTTCATGTGCCTTGATACTTCAGCCAGCACATCCAACCCCCTTCTCTTCTTCTTTGGTACTGCCATCATTCTGGGTTTCTTCATTAAGCACCTAAATTTGATATTCACAAGTGCTCTGCTCAATTTCTGGCATTTCCTTTTTAACTTCTTATTCTTCTTTTGCCAAATTCCCAAATGTAACATAGTATTATCATGGATGATCTTGTCCAGTTTGCCTTGTTCTTTCAGTGTTTCATTTTCATTTTTGATGTGCTGATTTAAAAGCTCCAGCTCAAAAATTTCCTGTTTTAATGACTGAACTAAATCATCCTGCAATGTATGAGGCTGAATGGAAGAGGTACTTGGACCTGTGGCTGACTTTTCCAAGGATTCTATATAGTCATATACCTCCTGCTGCTTGGGGTCTACTTTCGGTGTCATTTTCATTGGGCTGTCCCCAAAATGCTGTAAAGGAGAATTATGTTCAAAATCTGGCCGAGGAGGGCTTACATCAATGTTTTGCTGAGAATAAGATGGAGTATGCTCATTGTCTGATTGGGAATGAAAGGAATCAGGTTCACTAACTGACTAAAATGGACTATGGTCAGTTGGAGACTGTTCAGATGTCTCCTCACCCAAATCAATGAAATGAGGACCCTTAATTTGTGTTTTTCTCAATTTTCCCTTAAGCCTGCTGCTTCTCCTCACATGCTGTGGTACACTACCCTTTTGTTCTTGTTTTCCTGTCTCTGCCTTCTTGGATATGGATGACTGTTTTTGAAGATAAACTAATCTGTCAGATAGTATTTGGTGATCTTTTTCTTCAGAAGAAGGAGTTTTATGGACAGCCTCAATAATTTCTTTCCCTTTTGGTATTATTGGCTTCTTAGTTTTAATTTCCTTCTTCTTCCTTTTTACCAATCTCTCTTCCCTATCAGTTTTTTTCATAGTAGTAGTAGAAGTATTTTGGATTTCATCTATTGTTCTTTTCCTTCTACTTCTTTTTGTTGTGCTAGCTGCGGGAATTTCCTGTGTAGGAGCAATTTGGGTTTCAACATTCATTCTCTTTCTTCTACTCCTTCTAATTGAACTACCTTCAGGAATTTTCTGAGGTTCTTCAAAGAAGTTTCTAACTAGGAATTGTTCCCATGTATCTTTTCTTTCCTTTAGCTCCTTTTCAATCAGAATTTTTATAAGGCCGTGGTGATAAAGATGAGGCTCTACATCTCCTAAGTGTTTTTGAACAGTCACAGCCATTTTCTTTAAGCTATTGAATAGAAAATAAGGGAGATTGAGAGTTTGGTTTTCAATAAAATTCATCAATAGCCTGTATGGTACATGTACATAGACCCAAAACGGCCTTCACATGTAATAAATTTCTGAACAATTAGTAGTAAAGTGGCCCATTCTTCTTTTATTGCATGCACAGGGATTCCTCTTTTAAAAACAGTGATATCCATACCTTGATTTCGTAGGATTGTTCTCCATGCCTCATCACTGATACTTTTATTTTTGAACCAACGTTCTCCTTCCTGAAGAAGCTCTGTGGCTGTTGCTATTGATGCTTCATTGACCAAAAACTTGAGGTCTCCAACTTCTGCTTCTGAGCCATCAAATGATCTTGCAAACGCTTTTGTAACTTCTCTGTGGTAACCCCTGAATTTCTGAATAAAACGTAGCCATTTAGCTTTCCTCAACATCTCTTTTTCTTGCGGAAATCCCTCTATAAACTTTGGTCCTTCCGGCTCTGCCCTTAATAATTTTCCCATTTCGCTTCTCTGTGCTTCACAAGTTTTCCTCTGTGAGGGTTTAAGTGGAAATGGAACGATGGAATACACAGGATCGAGCACAATACTGTGGGGATGTTATCATAAAATGGAAATGAGCACCATAAACGGAATGGAGTAAGACTGTGGGTAGATATACGGAAGTGAGAGTGAGCAAAAGGAACGAAATGGAATGAAACAGGGAGTGAGAATGAGTAGAGTGGGGTTTTGTAAACACGACAGAGACACGACAAAGAGGTTAACAAAGTATAATGCATTCGGCCGCGTTTTGAATTTTGGTGGCTGTGTAATAAATATGAACACGTTTCAATCAATGATTACGAAGTTATGCGGCTTGTAAGAGTCCTTTGTCAACTCAAATACGTCTCATTATCTACGGTGGGATATTGGAACATGAGTGAGAATCGGAATTTCAATGATGAAACCGTTTGTGAATAAATGCAAGAGGATAACGTGGAGATCGTGGAAGGTTACGGGACTGTCAATATAATCATTGCGTGCAATGGGTAGAGCTCATAGTTTAAAATTATATAAAAATGTGTTTTTTAATACTATTTGAAATAAACTTTATTCATACCTTTGGAATCCTTGCTTTTGCCCTTGGTCTTCAACTGATTGATCTTCATTAGTGTCTTGAATGTTCCATTGATCCTCTCCTGCATTTTATTTCATAATTTATGAAAATAACAACTAACTGTACATTCTTTTTGAAAGCAGAGTAGTAGTAGCTGCGGAATCTGCTTCTGGCTGCGGAAACTGGAGTCAGCTGCGGAAACAGATGTCAGCTGCGGAAACTGACACAGCTATTACTTGGTTGAATAGAAATGAACAAATTACAGATGACCAGGTGGAAATGGTCATAAAAAAAAAAGATTTTTATTGATGGAATGGATGAAATGAAGTGGAGTGAAGTGAAATGAAATGAAATGAAATGAAAGACAGATTTTTTTTGGAAAATATAGAGTGTCAGGTGTCCCTGATTTTCACCCTATATTTTCTGTATAAGACTGCCAATCAATGATTGGTTTTCAGGCTTATACCATTTTTTCTTTTCTCTTTTTTTTTTTTTTTTTTTTTTAACTTGAAAAACAAAAGCTAGGCTAGTGGAGAAGAAGAATTCTTCTGTACCAGCCTGATTGCAGAACTTTCTTGAAACAACTTGAAAAAATCCTCTTTTGAGAGTGGCTTATGATAAACTTTCAATCTATGGCCATTCACAATAAGAGGAGTTTGAAACTCATCAATGGTCTTGATTCTTACAGCTCCATTGCTAAAGATCTTATCAATCTCATATGGCCCAAGCCAATGAGTCTGAAATTTCCCTTGAAAATCTTTAAACTTGGAATCAAATAACAATGCCCAATCTCCTTCTTGAAACTTCTTCTCTTTGATATATTTTTCATGCCATTTAGTTCTTTGATATTGAACTAGATCGGTTCTTAGAATTGCTTCTTGTCTGATCTCATCTAGCTCATTCAACTGCTCCATTCTATGCTTTTGGGCTTCTGATAAGTCCATCCCCAACTGAACTGCTATCTTGAAGGTCTTGACTTGGAACTCAATAGGGAGCAAGACTTCTTTCCCATAAACAAGTTCATAGGGAGAATGTCCTGTTGTATTTCTCCATGTAGTTCTGTAGGCCCACAAGGCTTCAGGAAGCCTTTCTACCCAATCTCTTCTATGTAGATGAACAGTTTTGGTGATGATACTTTCAAGAACTTTGTTTGTAGACTCCACTTGACCATTTGCTTGTGGATGGTAAGGAGTAGATCTTCTGTGCTTGATTTTGTATTCTTCCATCAACTTTTCCACCAAATTGGATGTGAATTGGCTCCCCTGATCTGTCACAATTTCTCTTGGAACACCAAAGCGAGTAAAAATATCCTCATAAAGAAAATGAACAACTGAATTTTCAGTAGCGGATACTAATGCTTTAGCTTCTACCCATTTAGTAACATAATCAGTGCAAACCAATATATACTTCTTTTGCTTAGATGGTGGATTAATAGGTCCAATGAAATCTAAAGCCCATTTTTCGAAGGGTTCAATGAGTACCTGTGTTTGCAATGGCATTTCATTTGAAAGGGTAGGTTTCCCTACTCTTTGGCAGCTATCACACCTTTTGACATATTGTTTTGCATCTTTGAAGAGAGAAGGCCAATAATATCCCAAGGAAAGGATTTTATAAGCCGTCCTTTTGTCCGCAAAGTGTCCGCCGCATGGTTCATCATGACATGCCTTAAGAATATCAGGCATTTCATCTTCCCTGACACATCTTCTGATCACAAGATCTGGCCCTGTTTTAAACAATTCGTTATAAATCCATGAATATCTTGAACTCTCCTGAATAATTTTTCGTTTTTCTCTTGGAAATAAATGTGAAGGTAGTTTCCCTGTAACCAAATAGTTAGCAATATCTGCATACCAAGGGGTCTTAATAGTTACTGCAAACAAATATTCATCGGGAAACTTATCTTCTACAGGAGAATCTTCTTTAGTATTCTGAATCCTAGACAAGAAATCAGCTACTGTATTCTGTTTTCCTGGTCTATCCAACACAGTAATATTGAATTCTTGCAAAAATAAAAGCCATCTTGTCACTCTGCCATTAGTAACAGGTTTGTTCATTAAATATCTAATTGCAGAATGGTCAGTATGAATAAAAGTTTCATAGCCTTTTATGTAATGTCTAAACTTATTAATTGCATGAACAACAACTAAAAACTCTTTTTCAGTCACAGTATAGTTCAACTCTGTGGGAGTCAAATTTTTACTGGTGTAATAAATGGCATAAGGAACTAAATATTTTTGACCCAACACAGCTTCTAGAGCTGTATCTGAAGCATCCGTAGAAATATGGAAAGGGAGTTTCCAATTTGGTCCTCTCAAGATAGGTGCTTCGGATATTCTTGTTTTCAAAGTTTCAAAAGCTGATTGACAATCAGGATCCCATTTAAATTCACAGTCTTTTGTAAGCAATTTGAAGAGTGGAGATGCTATTTTAGTGAAGTTTTCTATAAATCTTCTATAGTAACCGGTAAATCCTAGAAAACTTCTAACATCTCTTTGACAATTTGGAATAGGCAACTTGGAGATGACTTCAACTTTTGATCTATCAACCTTAATCCCATCTCCTGAAATATGATGTCCTAAAACAATCCCTTCGGTAAACATCATAAAGCATTTTTCATGGCTTAATGAAAGGTTTGTTTCTTTACATCTTATAAGAACTTTTTCCAAATTTTCTAATGCCTCTTCAAATGAATTACCATAAACTGTAAAATCATCCATATAAACCTCTACACAATCATGGATTAGATCGGAAAAAATTCCTAGTACTGCTCTTTGGAATGTTGCTGGTGCATTACATAACCCAAAAGGAAGCACTCGGTAGGCAAAAGTTCCCCATGGACAAGTAAATGTGGTCTTGTCTTGATCTTCAGGTGCTACCTGAATTTGATTGTAACCACTAAAACCATCCAAAAATGAAAAGTACTTTTTACCTGCTAATGTATCTAATACCTGATCAATAAAAGGCAAAGGAAAGTGATCCTTCAAAGTTGCTTTGTTGAATTCCCTGTAATCAATGCATACTCTCCATTTACCATTCTTTTTAGGTACTATAACCAAAGGAGAAACCCATCGGCTATCTGAAATTGGATAAATGGAGTTTACATTGAGAAGTTTTTGGAGCTCTTCTTTCACTATCTCCCTAAGATTTGGATTCATCCTTCTTTGAGGTTGTCTGATTGGTCTACTGTTTTCCTCAATATAGATATGATGGATGCAAGTCTTGGGATCAATACCCTTCATGTCAGTATACTCCCATGCAAATGCAGTAGAATGTTTTTGCAAGATTCTGGTTAGTTCTTCTTGTTGTGACTTCTCCAGATGTTTGTTGATATTCAATGTATTTTCTGGAAAAATCTCAAAAGCAGAATTACCAAACTCTTCCATAGAGTAGAGAGACATTTGTCTTGATGATAAATATTCTATGTCAGATTCCAACTGAAATTGTGTGGGGTCATATTCTGAAGTTATCTCAAAATTTTCTAATGTGTTGAGAATTTGACTATCCTCACTAATTTCAGAAATGGTAAAGACAGGTTGTATAGTGTTCTCATCATCGACCCATTCATTGTCTCCTATTTCTGTAATTGCTCTTGCGAGAGGATACAAATTGAATTTCTTTGTCGAATTACCATTTGAAATGTACATGTCTCCAGATCTACAACTAATAAAAGCATCAGCTGTGGCTAGCCAAGGTCTTCCTAAGATAATTGGATGTCCTCCTAGATTACTTTTGGGAGTCAAAATCATAAAGTCTACTGGATATTCCCAAGAATCTAAGGAGACTGAAATATCTTCTAATACACCATCTGGTTTAATAACCGATCGATCTGTAAGTTGCAATAAAGTAGGTGTAAAAAGAAGGTTAGGAAGTTTTAACTGTTCCATAGTCTGTCTACTCATAATGTTGATAGCAGCCCCTAAGTCAATCAATGTGTTTGGAATTTCTGTCCCATTTATATGTGTCTTGACAATTGGACTTCCTGGATCTACATACTTCTGCATGGTAATTTTTCCCATCATAATGTCTGCAATCTTTCCTACCAGGTGGATTCTTCTTGTGTCCTTTAGCTTCCTTTCTGGTCTTTTGAAACTCAACTCCTTTATGGTTTTTGCTAGAATAGGAATTTCTCGAATGGCTTGTAGCAATGGAATCTTGATACAAACATTCTTCAATTCATCTAGAAAGTCATAGTTAGGCAACAAGATTTGTTTTTCCACCCCCTTATCAATTTGTAGTCTTTCCGGAAAAGGAGGTGTAGATGAAGATATAGGTTGCTCAACTATAGGAGTTGTGGATGTTAGCTTTTCTTTTTCTTTTTGAATTTTTGAATTTTGAAGAGATTCTTCCTCAGAACCCTTATTGATTTGAAGAGAGTCCTCCTCAGAGGTATCTTGCTCTTGAATGTCTATAGAAGTTTTTTCTAAAACTCTACCAGATCTGAGTTGTACATCGTTGAGAGGAACAATCATATAGGTAGGAAATTGTTGTCCTTCTACCATGTAAGTATTCTGAGGATTCTTATTGTTAGGATTTGGCAATGGCTGAGTTGGAAGTTGATTTGTCTTTTGTTGGTATGGGAGCATGAGTTGAGGATTTGGATTTTGTTGAGAAGGTTGTTATTGTGGAAATGGCAATGAAAGTTGTGGATTTGGGTTTGGAAGTTGTGGAGCTTGTTGATTTTGAAAAGATGGAGGATATTGATAAAATTGAGCAAATCTCCCATAAGGAATTTGCATCCCTTGTACCCATGGCTGATATGAATTTTGATGTTGGGGCCAAGGTTGTTGCCAAGGAGTCCAATTTGGTGGGGTTTGAAGATTCATAGGGTTATTAAACCCTTGAGATTGTTGTCCCTGCCAAGGTCTCCTTGCGACAAAACAGAGAGATTCTATTGAATTTGGATCTTCTTGAAGAACAGCTTTGAGTCCAGGGATTGAAGGACAATCCTTGATCTCATGATTTTCTGAGCAAATCATACATGTTTCTACAACTTTTGCATCCAAGGGACATTCCCTTAAATCATGTTTCTTTCTACATTTCGGACAAAAGATGGCTAAGGCATCTGTTTCTGCTTTCTGCTTGTTTTGGATTTTAAGGGTGTCTAGTTGTTCACTAAGGCTCCCTAAGATATCAATTTTGAACTCATCAAGCATATTACCAATCTCTGCCCTACTTACTGATCCAGTTTCAAATTTGTTAGCCCTAATAAGAGAAGAATCCCTAGGCCCTTTTCCAGTTTTAGATTTTCCTCTTGAGAGATGGATACATAGTTCTGTTATATCACGAAATGGAAGTTGAGAAATGTCTCCTTTCCCCATCATGTTTAAAATTTCTATCCATTCATATCTAATGGCTTTTAATAGGAGGGCTTTCAAGGTTTCATTATCTAAGTTGCTCATCTTTGCTCTTTTCAAGTTGTATTGAAATATTTCAATTAAGTCTTCCAAATTTTCATCTTCTTTTTGCATCATTTTGAATACCTCATCCTTGTGATTGGTGGGCATACAATAATCCAAGTATCTATCCAAAAATGTTTGTTTCATATCATTCCAAGTCCTGATAGATTGAGTGGCTAATCCCATGAACCATTTCAAAGCAGATCCCTTCAATGTTGAAGGAAAGAGTTTGAGTTTTTGAGAATCTTCCATATAGTCATAAGTTCGGCACACTACTTCAAACTCAAACAGAAATGTTTCAGGATCCTCACTTCGCAATCCATAAAAGTTAGGGAGAACAGATGGTGAGATATTTTTCATTGTTGCATGAGTTTCCTCATCAACTATAGGAAATCCAAGCAAATTGTCCCTATTTCTACCATCATTTCCTTCACCATTGTTATCTCCATTATCTCCTCCTCTTCTACCTCCACCTCTATTTATTACTTCCTCTGCCATGATAGTTTCTTTAGAGTCATTATAGTCCTCTAGTTCTTCTACCAAGGAAGGATGAGAGAAAGTCTCTTTGTTTTCTAAGTGGGTTTTAGTAGGTGGTATAGGAGAATCCTCTAATTCAGCTGTTCTTTGACTTCCAAAAATCTTAAGGCTAAGGGTAGATGGTGGTAAATCTGGTCTATGCCTTGAAGAAGATGGAGTTGTGAAAATCGAACTCTTGGCTTTAGCTATAAACCTTCCCCTAGAATCTCTTGCTCTATGCATGTCATTTTTTTATTTTTTTTTAAAAAGTTGGGCTAATAATTCTCTTTCTGATCTTCCAGATCACACTAGGTGCAAGAAGAGAGCATACTTAAGAAATTACTAAACCAATAACTCTCTTTTCTGATCCTCCAGATCACACTAGGTGCAAGAGGAGAGCATACTTCAAGAAGTTATCAAGTTTTCCCTTGTTTTATGATTTTATGTTTTTTTTTTAAGAAATTGGTTACCTAGTTACACTTCCCCGGCAACGGCGCCAAAATGTTTGGTCAATTTAGTGTGTCCTAAATTGCTGCATTTAATTTGTCAATCCGGGAATCGTAAGCTGATGAAGTGCGGCGCACTATATGTGCAAGATAACCTATTTCTTAACCTTTTGTCGTTTTTGGTTTTTCTAAGGTGAAATGGAAATTCTAAAATGAAAACAAGTTTGGTTATATTTGTTCAAGGAAGTGATATCCCCTATAATGATTTACCAACTTGAAACTTTAAAAACAAATTGAAAATTACAATGACAAGACTTGAAAGAAAGTAAAAGTGTACTGCTGAAATGAAAAGGTGCTGCTAATCTAATGAATCAAAACAGTAAACTAGTGAACATGAAAACCAAACTATTCTTGCTGCCAACTAAACACAAAAGAAACTATGCTTATGGAAATACAAAATTGCAACAAAATAAATCTAAATCAGATTACATCAATTCATTTTCTGACCCTTCATCATTAGACCAGCTATGACTTTTGGAAGTAATCATAAACAACTTGTGTAACTGATATTTAATTTGCAGAAAGTAAACTAATACTAAACCATACACTCATGATTCAATCCCTCGCCATCAGTCCAGCTGTGGCTTTCGGAGGCAACTGAAGATGTCATATATGATTTAATATATCTAAATTTGGAGAAAAGAAACTAATACTAAACTACACATTTCATAATGCAGTCCCTCACCATCAGTCCAGCTGTGGCTTTCGGAGGCAACTGAAGACGCTATGAGCAGCTTAATATATCTAAATTTAACTACTGAATCAGATAAGCAAAACTGAAATGTACAAAGCAAGACTGAAGTTAAACAAAAGCTATGAAAAACAAACTAGCAGCAGAACAATGTTAGTTTCATGTCATTAGTCAAAATTCTATAAAAATGCCCGGGCTGTCTATCTAAACCTGCAATCAAGAAAACTGATCAGTGATTAACAATCATAAAACATGAAAGACAGAAATGAAATGGAAATTATGGAAATGTATAAACAGAAATGAAACAACTACAAAGTATGAACATATGATGGATTATGATACAATGACTTTTAAAGAAATGAAATGAGAAATGTACACTAATACACAAAACCTTAGCTGAGCAGGGGCCCTCTACACAGCCTTGGTAACGATCCTCAAACACGAATTAAGTTGAAAAACAGAGTCTTCTCACATTAAAAAGTAGTTCATTACAGAATGGTAGTGTTACGGCTCAAGGGCAGCGTAATCACTACAAAGCAAACTAACAGATAACAGAGTTTATTCACGAACATCAACTATCAACTAACAACTGTCAACTAACTTTTTGTGCGTATGCAAACGCTCTATATATAACAATAAAATGTAACTGTCTCCTAAAGTTCATGATGGCAGAGAGCACGTAGACCACTACGCCCACGGATATAGAAGTATGGCCGTGTTGGAAAGCGAATCTACGGAAGGTGGATGCTTGAATTCAACTCCAGAGCTCTGCACGGATGTCGATTTAACCTCCGCAAGCTTAGAAACGGCCGTATGGATGTTTATTTGCCACGAAACAGAGTCCGGCCGACATGAAACTCCATAGTTGACTTCCACGTGGACGGCTTTGACCGCGGCTTCTTTGGACGAGTTTGCTTGAACCAATAGGACACGAACCATGTCCATGTCATTCCTAGCCTGCCCATGTGGCTCGTTTCCCTTGTAGACACCTGTAGCATATAGTTCCATAAAATAGTTGCGGAAAGTTGCAGCAACTGCGGAAAGTGGCAAGATTCCGCAGCTGTATGAACAAAATCTAGATCAAATAGAAAACACAAAAACATAATTAAAAACCATGTTAGATACCCTTTTGCACATGATATTGAAAATTTTGGAGGTTTAGGTGAGTGAAAAAGGTATGGAAAAGTGTATGGAAAAGATGCAAATTCGGGACTCAACATGAATCTTTTAATAAATTCTGCCACTCCTTCATTATGTTTCTTCTTCATGGTATTAAACTCAGTGAGACATAGACTGTGATCTTTCTTTTCTCCCCACTTCCTGAGAAAATTATTCTCCATTTGGTCCCAGGTGGTTATTGAACGGGCTCCCAATGTTTTAAACCATTTTCTGGCTTCCCCTTCCAAAGACTGCACAAACAGTCTCAAGACCACATCGAGATGTTCAACATTTAAATTTTCTGCAAAAGAGCAGAAGGTCTCAAGATGCTTCTGAGCATTAATTTCATTTTCACCATTAAATCTCGATAGAATCTTCAGATAATCTTGTGGCATATCATTTAGTACTTGGGGTAAGGCCAGAGGAGAATATTTGTTCAATAGAAAAGTAGGAACATTAGCCATTGGGGGAGGTGGGGGTTGTACAACAGTCTGATTAACAAATGAAGGGAGAGGAGTAGGAGGAAGTGGAGTATGAATAAAAATGGGAATATATTGCACAGAAGCCTGAGGTGTAGATGGGAATAACTCACGGTTAACAACAGCTACTTCTGTGACCTCTTTAATTTCTTCAGCCTCGAAAGTAGGATGAGATTCTTCTTCAATCCAGGCACTTCCTCTACGTGGAGTTTCTGAGTAAAACTCGGGATTTTCTGTTCTAACTTCTTGAGAAGAAGAGGGCGGATAATCTTCAACGGAATATTTAGAATTTTCAGCACGAGCTGACTTCCTTTCCTTCCAAGTTCTTTTATGAATAATCTTTTCTGGGTCGGACACGTAGGGTGTCTTCAGTTGAGCTGTATCTGACCTCAAATGCGACTTACGAGGAGCCAGGACTACCAAATAAAATTTATCAAATAAAGACCAGTGGAGTCGCCAAGGTGAGAAATCTGCAACTCTTCACCTCTCTGTGCTCACCTGATTAGAGAGTGAATATGAGATGTCGAACCCAGGGAAACAGATATTCTTGAATTCGGTCCCCGGCAACGGCGCCAGAAAGATGTTGTGGATGATTTTGTCACCCTCCTAGAGACAGCCTAGAGTTGCCATAGACCAGTGCCTAGGACATCTTAATATAGCAAGGGGCCCTTTATAGTTTGGGTTGTCAGTCCAAGAACTCACTTACTATCTCTTGTTTGAACAAGGAAATTAGTTTCGAATGGGACCAATCTCTCTCAGAAGCTGGTACAAAGACAAGAATAGTGTAGGGACATCAAGTAAAACTCCAATATAAAGGCATCAGACAGTTAAGAGACCGCTTACTGTAAAGAGGGCCAGTTCAGATAATATATCACAGAAATCAGATATCAGATGATGAGTGCAGTGAAGAAACATAAAGAAGATATTAGCTGACATGAAATTGATACCCAGATACACAACAGAACCATATAAGGGCGCACCAATTTACAAATCCTTATATGAAAATGGCGTTTTAAAAGCACCCTCCTCAAGCAACTAATATAGCAAAAAATATGGAAAGAGTGAACATGAAACAGTATACCATGACTAGGCCTATTTAAAGCGCTTCACTAATTCCAGAAAGGGCATCAACAAGGATGAATCCTTACTGCAAACTAGTGAGCCACTCGCATTCTAGATCATGATACAAGAAGATAAATAACCTGAAAGAGATATTGTATTAACACATAAGAGAAATTACATACTGTGAGATACCAAAGACCAGAATCCTCATTACAGTTATAACCCCTCCTCACTGAGACCCTATGGGCTCTGAAACTTCATAGGGGAAATATTACAAGATGTATACAAGAGCCTTTTCACTACACAGTTTGCTGATAGAAATCTGGAACCCTTTCAATGTCTTCTTTTTGGGCCTTTATAGGGAAGATAGAGAATTCTAGAGGAGGAGGTAGCTGAAGCACAATTAATGACTCAATTTGAATAAAATGGAGGAAAGTATTCACGCCCACTCTAAGAATGACTAATTATAGATGACTGTACTTAACAATCTGTCTATGGAAATAAATGTTGGGAGATAAAAATCTCCTTATATACAAGACACAAATAATAAAATATATACAATGTGTTGCCCGTAGCTAAGGATAAATTTGCTACCGTAAGAGGCCTAAGATAGTCTGCAATTCTGTACTGTACTCTCGGCCCTTGATTTTGGATTCGAATCCTGGATCTTAATGCAGGGTGAATTTCTCTAGAGGGTTCTGTGAATGCATTTCTTTGTCTTCTTTAATGGTGGTCATTTCATGCACCTGCCCTCAGCCTCTTCATTAAATTTCACCCACAGGAAATCATCTTTAATGGGCCCCAAACCTTTGCAACAAAGGGAGCGAATTAAAACGTCCTCCTGTTATATCAAAACCTGCAAAACCCACAAAATATTAGAGAAATCCGACACAGATGGAGGTGGGGATGATGGAGATGGAGATGAAGACGACGTCGTGGATACAAACAGGGGACAGGAACACACAGGGTGGCGGAAGAAAAGCGATGGCAGTATGGAGTAAACAGGCGCAGCGCGTAAAACAGTTTGGTCGTGGGGAATAAATAAAATGGGGGATGTAAACGAAAATGCACACACACATATATATATATGACGGGAGAAACATTTTAGGCGCACGGAAGCTAACACGTGGGAGTACGGGGGAACAAGTGGAATGGTGACATGGCAGCGGAGTTAACAGGTGGGGAACTAAACTCTGAGCCATGGCGTTAATAGCAGCATGGAGGTGGGCCATTGACCATGGCGAATAATCGTTAACAAGTGAGCAGCTCCGGCACATGTCCGCCGTCGGATGGAGATATGCTGATCAGACGGTTCAGACGAATTCCACTGCCCGGCCCTGGGACGGCCTTTAACGCGCGGGGAGAGCAGTTTCATAACCCGTACCCAAAACACTTGGTGCTTTCTGTATGGGATCGCTACCCCTACGGTAAATAATGTCGTGTCGACGAGAGTGGTGCGGGGGTTACCATGGTTTCCTACGCTCGGGACCCTCCATCTGAAACGTTCACCGCTCCGTTGATATAATGTGATCGGACGGTGGATATCACGCTCGAATATAAACAATTAGCCCACTTTCTTTTGGCCTGGAGTTCTTGGGCTTGGGTCATATGACAGCAACAAGGAGAGGGGCTTAGGACTTGGGGCTTTGGCCCGTTATATTTAAATTTCGGGTTTTTTTCATTTGAACAGTGTATTTTCGGAGCGGAAAAGGTGGCGATGAGCGCGACATGAAGGTTTCTGGTCACGAATGATGTTTGCAGCACATTTAGAAGGGACCAGTGGTCAAAATCTAAATGGAGGGGAAAAATGTACAACAGGGGCTTTAATTATGAAATCGTTTGAGAATGAATGCGGGAGGATCATGTGGAGATCTTGAAAGGGTTACGGAATTTGTCAATATAATCATTGCACATAATGGATGGAGCTTATGGTTTAGAACTATATAAAAATGTGTTTTTCAATGCTATTTGAAATGAATTTTACTCATACCTTGGAATCTTTTGCCTTTTCCCTTGGTCTTCAACTAGTTGCTCTTTATTGGTGTCTTGAATGCTCCATGTCTTCATTTTTTATCCTCTCACCTGCATTTTATTTCATGATTATGGAAATAACATCTGGCTGTACATTCTTTTGAAAACAGAGTTGTAGCTGCAGAATCTGCTTCTGGCTGTGGAAACTGGAGTCAGCTGCGGAAATAGATGTCAGCTGCAGAAACTGCCACAACTATTATTTGGATGAATGGAGATGAATAGATGAAAAATGAATAGATGGAAATGGTCATGAAAAATAATTTTATTGATGAAATGGAATGAAATGGATAAAATGAACGGGAATGGAGTGAAATGAAGTGAAATGAAATGGAATGAAGTGGAATGGAATGGTTTGGGTGGTCACAAAACTTGTGAAATGAAAGACATAATTTTTTTTTTGGGAAATATAGAGTTTCAGGTGTTCCTGATTTTCACCCTATATTTTCTGTATAAGACTGCCAATCAGTGATTGGTTTTCAGGCTTATACAATTTTTTTTTTTTTTTTAATTGAAAAGAACAAAAGCTAGGCTGGTGGAGAAGAAGAATTCTTCTGTACCAGCCTGATTGCAGAAATTTCTTGAAACATTTTGACAAAATCCTCTTTTGAGAGTGGCTTATGATAAACTTTCAATCTATGGCCATTCACAATAAGAGGAGTTTGAAACTCATCAATGGTCTTTATTCTTACCGCTCCATTGTTAAAGATCTTGTCAATCTCATATGGCCCAAGCCAATGAGTCTGAAATTTTCCTTGAAAATATTTAAACTTGGAATCAAATAACAATGCCCAATCTCCTTCTTGAAACTTTTTCTCTTTGATGTACTTGTCATGCCATTTAGCTCTTTGATATTGAACTAGATCAGTTCTTAAAATTGCTTCTTGTATGATCTCATCTAGCTCATTCAACTGCTCCATTCTATGCTTTTGGGCTTCTGATAAGTCCATCCCCAACTGAACTACTATCTTGAAGGTCTTGACTTGGAACTCAATGGGGATCAAGACTTCTTTCCCATAAACAAGTTCATAGGGAGAATGTCCTGTTGTATTTCTCCATGTAGTTCTGTAGGCCCACAAGGCTTCAGGAAGCCTTTCTGCCCAATCTCTTCTATGTAGATGAACGGTTTTGGTGATGATACTTTCAAGAACTTTGTTTGTGGACTCCACTTGACCATTTTCTTGCGGATGGTAAGGAGTAGATCTTCTGTGCTTGATTTTGTATTCTTCCATCATCTTCTCCACCAAGTTGGATGTGAATTGGCTCCCCTGATCTGTCACAATTTCTCTTGGAACACCAAAGCGAGTAAAAATATCCTCATAAAGAAAATGAACAACTGAATTTTCAGTAGCAGATACTAATTCTTTGGCTTCTACCCATTTAGTAACATAATCAGTACAAACCAATATATATTTCTTTTGCTTAGATGGTGGATTAATAGGTCTAATGAAATCTAAAGCCCATTTTTCAAAGGGTTCAATGAGTACCTGTGTTTGCAATGGCATTTCATTTGAAAGGGTAGGTTTCCCTACTCTTTGGCAGCTGTCACACCTTTTGACATGTTGTTTTGCATCTTTGAAGAGGGAAGGCCAATAATATCCTAAAGAGAGGATTTTATAGGCCGTCCTTTTGTCTGCAAAGTGTCCGCCGCATGGTTCATCATGACATGCCTTAAGAATATCCGGCATTTCATCTTCCCTGACACATCTTCTGATCACAAGATCTGGCCCTGTTTTAAACAATTCGTTAGAAATCTATGAATATTTTGAACTCTCCTGAATAATTTTTCGTTTTTCACTTGGAAATAAATGTGAAGGTAGTTTCCCTGTAACCAAATAGTTAGCAATATCTGCATACCAAGGAGTCTTAATAGTTACTGCAAACAAGTATTCATCAGGAAACTTATCCTCTACAAGAGAATCTTCTTTAGTATTTTGAATCCTAGACAAGAAATCAGCTACTGTATTTTGTTTTCCTGGTCTATCCAACACAGTAATATTGAATTCTTGCAAAAGTAAGAGCCATCTTGTCACTCTGCCATTAGTAACAGGTTTTTTCATTAAATATCTAATTGCAGAATGGTCGGTATGAATAAAAGTTTCATAGCCTGTTATGTAATGTCTAAACTTATTAATTGCATGAACAACAGCTAAAAACTCTTTTTCAGTCACAGTATAGTTCAACTCTGTGGGAGTCAAATTTTTACTGGTGTAATAAATGGCATAAAGAACTAAATCTTTTTGACCCAACACAGCTCCTAGAGCTGTATCTGAAGCATACGTAGAAATATGGAAAGGAAGTTTCCAATTTGGTCCTCTCAAGATAGGTGCTTCAGATATTCTTGTTTTCAAAGTTTCAAAAGCTGATTGACAATCAGGATCCCATTTAAATTCACAGTCTTTTGTAAGCAATTTGAAGAGTGGAGATGCAATTTTAGTGAAGTTTTCTATAAATCTTCTATAGTAACCAGTAAATCCTAGAAAACTTCTAACATCTCTTTGAAAATTTGGAATAGGAAACTTGGAGATGACTTCAACTTTTGATCTATCAACCTTAATCCCATCTCTTGAAATATGATGTCCTAAAACAATCCCTTCAGTAAACATCATAAAGCATTTTTCATGGCTTAATGAAAGGTTTGTTTCTTTACATCTTATAAGAATTTTTCCAAATTTTCTAATGCCTCTTCAAATGAATTACCATAAACTGTAAAATCATCCATATAAACCTCTACACAATCATGGATTAGATCAGAAAAAATTCCCAGTACTGCTCTTTGGAATGTTGCTGGTGCATTACATAACCCAAAAGGAAGCACTCGGTAGGCAAAAGTTCCCCATGGACAAGTAAATGTGGTCTTATCTTGATCTTCAGGTGCTACCTGAATTTGATTATAGCCACTAAAACCATCCAAAAATGAAAAGTACTTTTTACCTGCTAATGTGTCTAATACCTGATCGATAAAAGGCAAAGGAAAGTGATCCTTCAAAGTTTCTTTGTTCAATTCCCTGTAATCAATGCATACCCTCCATTTACCATTCTTTTTAGGTACTATAACTAGAGGAGAAACCCATCGGCTATCTGAAATTGGATAAATGAAGTTTACATTGAGTAGTTTTTGGAGCTCTTCTTTCACTATCTCCCTAAGATTTGGATTCATCCTTCTTTGAGGTTGTCTGGTTGGTCTACTATTTTCCTCAATATAGATATGATGGATGCAAGTCTTAGGATCAATACCTTTCATGTCAGTATACTCCCATGCAAATGCAGTAGAATGTTTTTGCAATATTTTGGTTAGTTCTTCTTGTTGTGACTTTTCCAAATGCTTATTGATATTAAATGTTTTTCCTGGAAAAATCTCAATAGTAGAACTACCAAACTCTTCCATAGAGTAAAGAGACATTTGTCTTGATGATAAATATTCTATGTCAGATTCCAACTGAAATTGTGTGGGGTCATATTCTGAAGATGTCTCAAAATTTTCTAATGTGTTCAGAATTTGACTATCCTCACTGATTTCTGAAATGGTAAAAACAGGTTGTATAATGTCCTCATCATCGACCCATTCATTGTCTCCTACTTCTGTAATTGCTTTTGCTGGAGGATGCAAATTGAATTTCTTTGTCGAATTACCATTAGAAATGTACATATCCCCAGATCTACAACTAATAAAAGCATCAGCTGTGGCTAGCCAAGGTCTTCCTAAGATAAGTGGGTGCCCTCCTAGATTAATTTTGGGAGTCAAAATCATAAAATCTACCGGATATTCCCAAGAATCTAAGGAGACTGAAATATCTTCTAATACACCATCTGGTTTAATAATTGATCGATCTGCAAGTTGCAGTAAAGTAGGTGTAAAAGAAGGTTAGGAAGTTTTAGCTGGTCCATAGTCTGTCTACTCATAATGTTGATAGCAGCCCCTAAGTCAATCAATGTGTTTGGAATTTCTATCCCATTTATATGTGTCTTGACAATTGGACTTCCTGGATCTACATACTTCTGCATGGTAATTTTTCCCATCATAATATCTGCAATCTTTCCTACCAAGTGGATTCTTCTTGTATCTTTTAGTTTCCTTCCTGGTCTTTTGAAACTCAACTCCTTTATGGTTTTTGCTAGAATAGGAATCTCTCGAATGGCTTGTAACAAGGGAATCTTGACACAAACATTCTTCAATTCATCTAGAAAGTCATAGTTAGGCAACAAGATTTGTTTTTCCACCCCCTTGTCAATTTGTAGTCTTTCAGGAAAAGGAGGTGTAGATAAAGATCCAGGTTGCTCAACTATAGGAGTTGTGGGTGTTAGCCTTTCTTTTTCTTTTTGAATGTTTGAATTTTGAAGAGATTATTCCTCACAACCCTTATTGACTTCAAGAGAGTCCTCCTTAGAGGTATCTTGCTCTTGAATATCTATAGAAGGTTTTTCTAAAACTCTACCAGATCTGAGTTGTACATCGTTGAGAGGAACAATCATATAGGTAGGAAATTGTTGTCCTTCTACCATGTAAGTATTCTGAGGATTTTTATTATTAGGATTTGGTAATGGCTGAGCTGGAAGTTGATTTGTCTTTTGTTGGTATGGGAGCATGAGTTGAGGATTTGGATTTTGTTGAGAAGGTTGTTGTTGTGAAAATGGCAATGAAAGTTGTGGATTTGAATTTGGAAGTTGTGCAGCTTGTTGATTTTGAAAAGATGGAGGATATTGATCAAATTGAGCAAATCTCCCATAAGGATTTTGCATCCCTTGTACCCATGGCTCATATGGATTTTGATGTTGGGGCCAAGGTTGCTGCCAAGGATTCCAATTTGGTGGGGTTTGAAAATTCATAGGGTTGTTAAACTCTTGAGTTTGTTGTCCCTGCCAAGGTCTCCTTGCAACAAAACAGAGAGATTCTACTAAATTTGGGTCTTCTTGAAAGACAGCTTTGAGTCCAGGAATTGAAGGAAAATACTTGATCTCATGATTCTCTAAGCAAATCATACATGTTTCTACAACTTTTGCATCCAAGGGACATTCCCTTAAAGCATTTTTCTTCCTACATTTCGGACAAAAGATGGCTAAGGCATCTGTTTCTGCTTTCTGCTTGTTTTGGATTTTAAGGGTGTCTAGTTGTTCACTAAGGCTCCCTAAGATATCAGTTTTGAACTCATCAAGCATGTTACCAATCTCTGCCCTACTTACTAATCCAGTTGCAGATTTGTTAGCCCTAATAAGAGAAGGATCCCTAGGCCCTTTTCCTGTTTTAGATTTTCCTCTTGAGAGATGGACACATAGTTCTATTATATCAAGAAGTGGGAGTTGAGAAATGTCTCCTTTCCCGATCATGTTTAAAATATCTATCCATTCATCTCTAATGGCTTTTAATATGAGGGCTTTCAAGGTTTCATCATCTAAGTTGCTCATCTTTGCTCTTTTCAAGTTGTATTGAAATATTTCAAGTAAATCTTCCAAATTTTCATCTTCTTTTTGCATCATTTTGAATACCTCATCCTTGTGATTGGTGGGCATAAAATATTCCAAGTATCTATCCAAAAATGTTTGTTTCATATCATTCCAAGTCCTAATAGATTGATTAGCTAATCCCATGAACCATTTCAAAGCATATCCCTTCAAAGTTGAAGGAAACAATTTGAGTTTTTGAGAGTCTTCCATATAGTCATAGGTTCGGCACAAAACTTCAAACTCAAACAGAAATGTTTCAGGATCCTCACTTCGCAATCCATAAAAGTTAGGGAGGACAAATGGTGAGATATTTTTCATTGTTGTATGAGTTTCCTCATCAACTATAGGGAATCCAAACAAGTTTTCTCCTTCCCTATTTCTACCATTATTTTCTTCACCATTGTTGTCTCCATTGTTTCCTCCTCTTCTACCTCTACCTCTACCTCCATCTATTACTTCCTCTGCCATGAGAGTTTCTTTAGAGTCCTTAAAGTCCTCTAGTTCTTCTACCAAGGGAGGATGAGAGAGAGCCTCTTTGTTTTCTAAATGGGATTTAGTAGGTGGTATAGGAGAATCCTCTAATTCAGCTGCTCCTTGAATTCCAAAAATCTTAAGACTAGGGGTAGATGGTGGTGAATCTGGTCTATGCCTTGAAGAAGATGGAGTTGTGAAAATCGAACTCTTTGCTTTAGCTATAAACCTTCCCCTAGAATCTCTTGCTCTATGCATGTCATTTTTTATTTTTTATTAATTTTTTATTATTTTAAAAAAAAACGTTGGGCTAATAATTCTCTTTCTGATCTTCTAGGTCACACTAGGTGCAAGAAGAGAGCATACTTAAGAAATTACTGAACCAATAACTCTCTTTTATGATCCTCCAGATCACACTAGGTGCAAGAGGATAGCATACTTCAGGAAGTTATCAAGTTTTCCCTTCTTTTATGATTTTGTTTTTTTTTTTTTTAAGAAATTGGCTACCTAGTTACACTTCCCCGGCAACGGCGCCAAAATTTTTGGTCAATTTAGTGTGTCCTAAATTGCTGCATTTAATTTTTCAATCCGGGATTCGTAAGCTGATGAAGTGCGACGCACTATATGTGCAAGATAACCTATTTCCTAACTTTTTGTCGTTTTTGGTTTTCTAAGGTGAGATGGAAATTCTAAAATAAAAACATGGTTATGTTTGTTCAAGGAGATGATATCCTCTATAATGATTTACCAACTTGAAACTTAAAAAGGAATTTGAAACTTACAATGACAAAACTTGAAAGAAAATGAAAATGTGCTGCTGAAATGAAAAGGTGCTACTAGTCTAATAAATCAAAACAGTGAACTATTGAGCATGAAAACCAAAATATTCTTGCTGCTGTCTAAACACAAAAGAAACTATGCTTAAAGAAATCCAAAATTTCAACAAAGTAAATCTAAATCAGATTACATCAACTTGTCTTCTGATCCCTCATCATTAGTCCAACTATGATTTTCGGAAGAAACCATAAACAACTTTGAGTAACTGATATCTAACTTGCAGAAAGTAAATTAATATAAAACCATACATTCATAATTCAATACCTCACCATCATTCCAGCTGTGGCTTTCAGAGGTAACTGAAGATGTCATGCACAATTTAATATATCTAAATTTGTAGAAAGGAAACTAATACCAAACTACACATTTCATAATACAATCCCTCACCATCAGTCAAGTTGTGGCTTTCGGAGGCAACTGAAGATGTTATGAGTAGTTTAATATATCTAAATTTGCAGAAAGGAAACTAATACCAAACTACACATTTCATAATACAATCCCTCACCATCAGTCCAGTTGTGGCTTTCGGATGCAACTGAAGATGTTATGAGAAGTTTAATATATCTAAATTTAACTACTGAAGCAAATAAGCAAAACTGAATTAAACAAAGCATTACTGAAATTAAACAGAAACTAAGAAAAACAAATTAGCAGCAGAACAATGTTAATTCCATGTCATTAGTCAAAAAGTTATGCAAATGCCCGGGCTACCTATTTATAACCTGAAACAAGAACACTGATCAGTAATCAATAACATAAAACATGAAAGACAGAAGTGAAATGGAAAGCATGAAAGTTTATAAACAAAAATGAAGCATATATACCATGAAAGATGCAATGTGTAAACATGTGAATGGATTATGGCACAATGAGCTTTAAAGAAATAAAATAAGAACTATACAATAATGCACAGAACCTTGGCGAGTGTAGGGGCCCTCTACACCAGCCTTGGCAACAATCTTCAAGTACGAATTACGTTTGGAAACAGAGTCTTCTTATATTAAAATGCAGTCATAACAGTAAGGTGGTATTACGGCACAAAGGCAGCGTAATTACATTACAGAGCAGAATAATAAAATACAACAGAGACTAACATCAACTAATCCCATATGCGTATGCAAACGCGTTATTTATAACAAAAGAAACATAACTAATTCCTAAAGTTTATGGTGATGGAGAACACATAGACCATTACGTCCACAGATCTAGGATCATGGCCGTATTGAAAAGTAAATCTATGAGGAGTGGATGTTTGAATTCGGCTATGGAGCCATGTACAGATGTTAATTTGTCCTCCGCAATTCAGAAACGGCCATATGAACGTTCACGTGACACGAAACAGAGTCCTGTCACCGTGGGACTCTACGGTTGACTTCCATTTAGACACCTTTGACCGCAGCTTCTTTAGATGAGTTTTCTTGAGCCAATAGGACAAGAACCATGTCCACATCATTTCTGACTTTCCCATGTGGTTCGTTTTTCCTGTAGACAACTGTAACATAGAGTTTCACAAAATGGCTGCGGAAAGTTGCAGCAGCTACGGAAAGTGGCAAGATTCCGCAACAAGATGAGAAAAATCTAAATCAAACAGCAGACACAAAAATATAATTAAAAACCATGTTAGATGCTCTTTTGCAATTAATATACAATGATATTGACAACTTGGGAGGTTCAGGTGAGTGAAAAAGGTATAGAAAAGTGTATGGAAAAGATGCAGATTTGAGACTCAACATACCCATCACCTTTTGCCTCAACATTCGAAGCCGCAAAATTCTACTGTGCATGCAAGATCGAAGGAAAAATCCCACCACTCAAACAAACATATGGACCACTACATCTATCAAAACCTCAAAGCCAATGCATGGACAAATGATGTGCACTCTAAAAGGAATTCCAAACCTTAATTTTACAACAAGGAGAACTGCTCCTCACATCACCCAATGGAAAAAGCAGGCAAGAGGGAAGGCTTACAAAAAAACTCTTCCAAATTCCTCTTAAATTTATGTATCTCAACCCACAAAGGTGACATAGAAATATTACAAGCACAAGAAACTGACACCATAAAGAGCCAAACAATGGAGAGGACAATTATCTCAAGGAGCCACACACAACAATCCATCCAATTTCGAGAACTTAGAGCCAAAGGGGAATTGTACACATATGGCTCAAAGGACGAGCATGGCCAACATTACTGCTCAAGTTATGCTTCCAAGTGGGGATGGAGAGAATATGAAAGGCAACCACCCTACAAATGACCCAAGGCCATTATTGAGGCATACCTAAACAAGAAACTCATTTACCAACTCACTTTTCAAATGAAAATCCAACCCCTCCCCCCACCAAAAGGGGAGGAGTTGAACAATATAGCAAAGAGATGACTCCATGGAGCCAACAAGATAAAATCCAACCTCTCCCACCCACCAAAAAGGGAGGAGGTGAACAATTTAGAAAAGATAAAATTTCAAAGGAGCCAATGATCGAGCAAGGAGCATGAGAGTGATATAGACAGATGGTCAGTTGTCTCAAGGAGCCAGACACAACAATGTCATCCAACTCTAAAAATATCGAAAGGGTAACTCTATTGACATATGCCTCCCATGAAAATAATGGCCAAAATTACCACTCATGTGCTACCTATTGGGGATGGAGAGAATATTAGAGTCGGCGACCCTAAAAATGACCCAAGGACATTCTTCAGACACACTCGAACAAAAAAATAAATTACCAACCCACCTTTCACATGAAAATCTGACTCCTTCCCCCAACCAGAAAGGGAGGAGGCAAAAACTATAACAGAGAGCCGATTTCAAAGAATCCAAAAAGTGACCAAAGGGCACGAGAGTGACATAGGTAGGTGGCCAATTGTCTCAAGGAGCCACACAAGGAAACCCCATTTGACTCTTAGAACACAGAGAGGAAGGGGAAGTTTCTTCACATATTCCTCCCACGATGAGCATGGAAAAAATTACTGCTCATGTGCTACCGAGTGGGGATGGAGAGAAGATGAAAATTGACAACCTTAAAAATGACCAAAGTCCATCCTTCAGGCGCACCTGAAAAAAAACTCAATTACCAACCGAGCTTTCACACAAAAATCCAACCCATTCCCCCACACCAAAAAGGTAGGAGTTGAAAAATATACAAAGGGCCAATTTCAACGAAGCCAACAAGTGACCAAGAAACACAAAGAGAATATTTCAATGAAGTAAAAGAGCTACCAAGTGGCATGAGAGTGACATAGAGAAGACATGATTTCAATGGAGAAAATGAGTGACCAGTTATCTCAACGAGCCACACACAACAGCCCCATCCAACTCCAAGAACAAAGAGCGAAAGGGGAAGTTTGTTCACATATGCCTCCTAGGATAAGCATGTCCAAAACATTACTGCTCATATGCCACCAAGTGGGGATGGAGAGAAGAAAGTCGACAAACCTAAAAATGACCCAAGGCCATTCTTCAGGCACACCTAAACAAAAAAACTAAATTACCAACACACCCTTTACACTAAAAGCCAACCCCTACCCCTGAATAGAAAGGGGATAGATGAACGACTAAACGAAGGCACAAGGATCTACAAAAGGCACCCAGGTATTCACAACTTAGAAAATTTTATACGGAAGACCTTAAATAAAACGACTGAACATGAACGTGTTTCATCGAGAACCTCAAATGAAATTACCCAAGTCGAACGCGTTTCATTGGGTGCCCTCACACGATGCAACACAGCAAGCCCGACAGAATGAAGACACAGGGGAGAAAATGGAAAACGGGTCACATGAACATGCACAAGGCACCTAGGCAATCCAAACTTAGCAAATTTGATACAGTCGCCCTCAAACGAAATGACCTGGCCTGAACATATTTCATCGGGCGCCCTCACACAACACGACAAGGCGTGCCCAACCGAACGAAGGCCCAAGGGAGAAAATGGAAAATGGGCCACACGAACATGCATAAGGCACCTCGGTGGTCACAACTTAGCAAATTTCATATGACTGCCCTAAAATGAAATGACCTGAGCCAAACGTGTTTCATCGGGTGCCCTGACATGGCGTGATAGGGCATGCCCGAACAAACGAAGGCTCAAGGGATAAAACAAAAAATGGGTGGGACGAATGTGCACAAGGCACAAGAGAAATCACAACTTAGAAAATTATATATGGTCACCCTCAAATGAAATTACCCAACCTAAACGCATTTCATTGGGCACCCTCACACGGTGCACCCGACTGAACGAAGGCATAAGGGAAAAAATAGAAAATGGGCCACACGAATGTGCACAAGGCACCCCAATGGTCACAACTTAGAAAATTTGATACATTTATCCTCAAACGAAATGACCCAACTCTAACGTGTTCCATTGGGCACCCTCACACAACGCGACACGGCACGCCCGACCAAATAAAGGCATAATGGAGAAAATGGAAAATTGGCTACACGAACGTGCACAAATTACCTGGGTGGTCATAAATTAGAAAATTTGATACGACCACCCTCAAACGAAACAACTCGACCTGAACACGTTTCATCGGGAACTTTCACACTGTGTGACACGGCCCACTGAACCGAATGAAGGAAAAAGGGAGAAAACGGAAAATTGGCCACACGAACGAGCACAAGGCACCCAGGCAGTCACAAATTAGAAAATCCGATATAGCTTCCCTTAAATGAAATGACCCAACCCAAACACTTTTCATCGAGCACCCTAACATAGCGCAACACAATGCGCCCGACCGAACGAAGGCACAAGGGTGCAAATGACCAATGGGCAGCACGAACATGCACAAGGCACCTGGGCGGTCACAACTTATCAAATTTGATATAGTTTCCCTCAAATGAAACGACCCGGCCCAAACACGTTTCATTGGGCGCCCTCACATGGTGTGACATGGCACGCCCGACTGAACGAAGGCACATGGGAGAAAATGACAAATCTATTGCATGAACGTGCATAAGGCACCTAAGTAGTCACAACTTAGCAAATTTTATACGGTTGCCCTCAAATGAAATGGCATGACCTGAACACGTTTCATCGAGTTCCCTCCCATGGCGTGACACAAATAGCCCGACCAAACGAAGGCATGAGGGAGCAAACGGAAAATGGGCTACACGAACAAGCACAAGGTACCCGGGCGGTCACGACTTAGAAAATTTGATACAATCGCCCTCAAACAAAATGACCCGACCCGAATTAATTTCATTGGGCACCCTCACACGGCACGATCCTGTGCTCCTGACCAAATAGAGGTACAAGGGAGAAAACGATGAACAGGCCACATGAATGTACTCAAGGCACATGGGCGATAACAACTTAGAAAATTTGATACAACTTCCCTCAAACAAAATGACCCAACTCAAATGTGTTTCATCGACCATGCTCAAATGAAACGACCCAACCCGAACACGTTTAATCAGGCGCCCTCATATGGAATGACACATGTTCCTGAATGAACTAAGGAACAAGGGATAAAATGAAAAACAGGCTGCACGAACATTCATAAGGCCCCCACGTAGTCAAAACTAAGAAAATTTGATATGGATGCCCTCAAACGAAACGACCCAACCCAAATTCATTTCATTGGTTGCCCTCACATGGCACGACATGGCGCACCCGAATGAAGGAAGGCACAAGGGAGCAAACAGAAAACAGGCCACATGAACATGGACAAGTAACCTGGGCAGTCACAACTTAGAAAATTTGATACGACCACCCTCAAATGAAATGACTTGACCGAAACGTGTTTCATCGGGCGCCCTCACATGGCACGACACGGCCCGTCCGACCGAATGAAGGCACAACAGAGAAAATGGAAAATAGGTTTCAAAAACATGCACAAGGAACCTAGGTGGTCACAAATTGGCATATTTCATACGGCCTCCCTAAAAAAAAATGACCCAACGCGAAGTTGTTTCATTGGGCACCCTCAAACGAAATGACCTGACCTGAATATGTTTCATTGAGCGCCCTCACATGGCACGACACAACATGCCTGACCAAGCAAAGGCATAAGGGAGAAAATGAAAAACAGGCCACATGAATGTGCACAAGGCACCTAGGTGGTCACAACTTAGCAAACTCAATACAACCTCCCTCAAATGAAACGACTCGACCCGAACGTGTTTCATCGAGCACCCTTGGAAAGCGTGACACGACATGCTCGACGGAACGAAGGCACAAGGTAGAAAAAAACATATTGGCTACACGAACATGCACAAGGAATCTGGCTGGTCACAACTTAGAAAATTTGATACAGCTGTGCTTAAAAAAATGACACGACTCGAATGGGTTTCAACGGGCGCCCTCACATGGCGCCCCCGACCGAACGAAGAGAAAAGGGAGCAAACAAAAAATGGCCCACATGAACGTACACAAGGCATCTGGGTGGTCACAACTTAAAAAAATTTGTATGGTCGCCCTTAAACTAAATGAATTGACTCGAACATGTTTCATTCGACACCCTCACACAGCGTGGCACTATGCGCCCGACCGAATGAAGGTATAATGGAGAAAACGAAAAATGATCCAGACAGTCACAACTATCAAGCATCATCAATGTGTGAAATTTCCTCCTCAAATAAATTCAAGAGCGTCCTCTCACCAATGTGCCATATTCAGGTCCACGAAGCTATGTTCATCCCATCTGCAATATGCATCTAAAATGCCTACCAAAGTTAAGTCAAGAAGGCTCAACCCACGCCCAATTGTATACCTCCAAGGCATCTCATCGCCGCATCTCCATCAAGCTCCAATGTGTCACATTGATCATCCCCACCAAGTGACTCCTCATAAACACACCCCATAAATGTGCTCAAAGGTATGCATCCCATAATGCATCAAAACCAATACCAATATTGATCTTAGGTCCTCAGTGAACTAGATACTGCAAGATCATTTTCATATGAAGCCTCCAATGAATGCAAATCCATCATGAAATCCTATTACACTGTAATTTTTCACCATCCCTGCAATCCCCTGTCCCACACATTGGAGGGCCTCTTCTGTGACCTGTGAGTAGTGACATGATCTGAAACCACTTTCATGGAATCCCCCTTGAGAAGGAAAATCATTCCTCTCAAGAACGTTTCCTGTAAAAAAACCCTAAAAACTAACCTTCTGGCCTTGGCATGACCAACTAGTTCAGCCCTCGCACCAATGGGGGAAATCCACCAACGAGGGCGCCTCAACTAGTGCTCTGTCCCAGTGTATTAACTGTGCCAAGCTTAATAAGGATTGTTTTTTTTAAATAAATGGTGGAAGTTTGATTCCAACCAACTCTTGAACGAGTCTCTAAAATGAGTTGGGAGGTTTGGCTCCGAATCTCCATGTATGGGAAGTGGTTTTCTGCCTATCATGGAAGCTTCCTTGAGGATAGGGCAAATCCCACCATTGTAGGGATCCCAACTCCCCTTCCACCATTTATATAAGCTTGCCATTTTCCCTTTGCAAGCTAGGCTTAATGGTCATAAGACTACGAGCTGAATCTTTAGCCAAGAAACTATCGCCAAAAAGCCTCTAAGAACCAAGCCAAAGAGAGAGAGCTTTGTCCCATTCCCAATGAGCTTCATTGAGACATGTTCCGCTATCGACCCGTTGAACGAAGATCCAGCATCAGAGCTCAGGTTGTATCTTTCTTTCATTGTTATTAATAATAAACGACTTTGATTATGGTTCCATTCATATGTTCATGTCTTATGTTATGAGTTATATCTTCTCTGACTGATATATGGTTACATGTTTTAGGTTTTACGTTGTGTGTTGTTGTTTCTTCTTGCATGTGCAGGTGTTCGAACGTGCTAGGCAGGAGGATTGTGATCTACCAAAGTGAAGGACGAAAACGTCATTTTTTTTTAAAACAAGAACGGCATGGGACTTAAGGTAGGACTCTTGTCGCATATTGGTCTTTTGTAACTAGGAACCTACGTCTTAGCATGACTCGGTTGTTGTTATACTCGATCTAGGCTAGTAGGGATCGCCTCTGTCTGCAGATGGGATTTACCTCTCCAACCAACTTGTGACTCCACTAGGAAGATATTGATTGAAATTTGTCTTGTATTTTCGGTTTATTTTGGTCTTTGTCTACTTGATCAACTCTTCTGATTCACCTTTTTCTAGTGTTAAACCTCTATTTAGCCTCACCATACCTGATCTACTCCCTGTTTTCTCTTTCTTTATTCTTTTCATTAGCAAACTCGTCTGGCGCATTTTTTTCCTTGACACTCGCGCCAATTAGTGCTCGTTGTTGGTTAGGCCCCCACACAAATCCTATTCTAGCGCTAGTTGCAGCCAGACAATCGCGCCAATCTTGTGTGGTGCCAGGGTTTGCTTGTTTCTAAGACTTCTGAGCTTTATTTATGGTTTTGGTGTCATTTTTTGACTTCCTGAGTGTCTTGAAGACTTGGTTGACTTTGTGTGACCTCTATCCTCCAGTTGTTTTCCCTCTACTATCGATTTTACATTCTAGCCCTAGGGAATCTAGGTGCTATAGTGTGCTGAGCCTCCCATGGGAGTTTTTGGTTTTCATTTGTCCAGTCAACTTCATTGTTGCTTCTTTACATTCGTTTGGTGGTTTTCCATTGTTTTATTGTGTTATTTGAGTGTTTTTTATCTTTCTCATTCGAGTTTCTTTGTCTCATTTCGAGCCTAGATTACATGGTTTGTATGAATCTTTGGGATTCCTCTTTTGTTTGAGGGATCTCTCCATCAGTTTGAGGTCTAATTGTATTTTGCATTCAGTGAAATTTCTTTTCTTTACTCTTCTGCTATCGTTTCTCAAATTGATATCTCCATTAGAATTCATTTTGTTTAGTGCATTTGCTCTTAAAACATTGAAAATACAAAAAATCAATTCTTGTGCTTTTGATTAGTTAGTGTAAATTGAAAATTTTTTTGCGTTATTAGTATTATATAACTCTAAAGGAAAATATTTTTATTTAATTAGCATGCATTAGAGACACTAGTGGTTGTTTTGTGAACATTTTGTTATTGTTTGAAAATCTCTCAACCTTCACGCAGTTAGCTATTCATTGAACAAAGTGATATATTATGGCATGTAGTGTGCATTTAGAGGATTTTGAGACATAACATTTAGTAGGATCTGAAAATTGAAACATAATTGATGATAAACTCTAAAATTTATTCAATTTACCTTAAGGTAGCATTGAAAAATTAACGAAATATCTAGAGGTCTAGGCTACTGACGTGTTCCAGCATCATTAAACCTAGTAGTTTTCGTTCGCGTCTTGGCTTTACACAGCACTAGTATGAACTTGTGCTCCTGGTACTGTCGCATATATAAAGGGAGACCCCACTAGGTTTCTATCCTTTATCCGTAGGAAGCCGAGTCTGCCGCCTTATACCCGTGATACACCGGACACAGAATTCAGGGAGATTTCCTGCACATACGTCAAGTCCTTGGTTGATTTCTCTTTCATTTTGAAACCAAGGTGTATATTGAAGTTCACAAATATCTGGTACACCTTTTTGCCTAGAGTTCCAGAGTAGTCATTTTGATCTTTTCTGAATCATTAAATTTGAAAGGATCATCAAGTGCTTTTCCTTTCATGCTTGTTTCTAAATTGAAATAAATAGAGTAACCTTTCATCCGTTTCTTGACTCTTAAAACATGAAATGATAAAGTTTCTAAGTTTCAATGTGGTAAAATTAATCACCTGCGATCACACGCCCTTTTAGAGTTTTCTTGTCGATTTTTTGATTGTTTTCCTTGGTTTTTTCCCGTGTGCTTTTGTTTTGATCTCTCCCTATTTTCATTAAGCTCACAGTGGCAGAACCTTCAGTTTTGTCTACTAGTAGTCCTTACAGAGACGATTCATCAGAGGTCTCTTAGTCCTTTGCTGAACCTCAGCAGCCTATTGTCTCCGAGTTTCCCGACAGGGGACCGATTCTATCTAAGCTTCCCTTTGGAGGACCAGTTGAGTTCAATTGGCCCTTATCCAACGCTTGGTTTGGATTTGGAGTAGGGGAATATTTCCCTCCTCTTACATTAGGTTCTACTTTTTTAACTGTTGTTATTCCTCCTAGTCCTCGTTGTCTTTTAGAAGATCTAGCTACAGGGTTAGATATGGACTCATATAGTCCTTCTCCTAGTGAGGAAATCCCTACATCTAGTGAATATTGCCAGTTTTTCCCAGAAAACAAGCCTAACTTATCTGTCATGTCTTCGCTTGGTACTTCGCTTCCAGCGGGGTATAGATCCTTAAGCCATATTGTGGCCACTGTCACCTCTATGGGAGTATCAACTCCATCTACGAGGTCGGTTATTCCTTCGTTAGGGATATCCCCAAGGACACCCCTCACGTCATCTCCTCAGATCACATTAGTACCTGTTAGGCCTACTTTCTGTGTAGCTGCATCTACACTTGCTATTGCTACTCAGTCTGTCAGACCGCGTCACTTCCTGAAGACATCTACATAGAATCTGCTATTCCAGAGAATATCTCTCTTAAGGAGTATCAGTTGTCTCTATAGTAGTCGAACTTTGAGGTTAGTCAGTCCTCCCAAGATCCCAACCATCCTTACTTTTCCCATTATGGACAGGATGGTACACCCATTTACATTTTTCCATATCAGTACGATGAGAAAGGGAACCCTCTACATTTTCCTACTCCAGAGACTTATCAGTATGTTCAAGGTTTTCTGTCTGCCCAGGCTGGGCAATCGTCCAACCTACAAGGACAACCCTTCTAGGGCCAACCTTCAGGCCAGCCTGGTTATCTATCTGACCCGCAAGGACAACCCTTACAGGGCCAACATTCGGGCCAACAGGGGTTGTTATACGGTCCGCAAGGACAATCCTACAACCCTTAAGGTAAACCTATATAGCCTCACCCTGTGGTCCAACCAAGGCAACCACTAGGACCCACAGGTAAACCTGGGTATCAACCAGGACTATTGTGTGGTCTTGGGGGGGAAATCCAACCCTCTCAACCTATGGTGCAACCTCCGTAACCTTAGTTTCCTATTGGTCTGAATGTTGCACAGCTAGGGCCATCTTATGGTCCTGTTGCAGGTCAAACTGGTTATCAGGCACAACCTGGCCCTATCCCACCACCAAGCCAACCGGCTCATCTGGGCCAGCCTGGTGTCCCTCTTTAGCTAGGTTAACCTGTTCAAATAGGAAAAACTGCTCACCCGAGTCAACCTGTTCAACCAGGGCAGCGTGCTCAGCCAGGTCAACCTATTCAGCCAGGCCAACCTACACATCCAATCAACCCTGCTCAACAGTCGATTTACTCTATGCCACAACCAAATCTTCCTGTACGCCCAACTCATCAGGCTCAGCAGGGCCCCACTTACCAGCAACCTACTCAACCCCAAGGCAGTTACTATCTTCAAGGTCAATCTCGATCGGTTTATAATCCGACTCAAGGTTCTGGTTATTATCTTCAACAACCGGGATATACCTATACTCAGCAGTCAAATCCTTATACTTCTCAAATGGGGCCAACATATAATCAGGGTCCATACCCAGTTATCAACCGCCATACACTGGTTATCAAAAACCGTATCAGTCTAACTATATGACTTACAACCCCTATGGTTAGAATCCCCTAGGAAAAAATCAATGGGGGAAAATTTATGCTCAACCAGGGTGGAGTACAGGTACAGGTCCTTATCGAGGGCCTGGTATGCCTTTCAATCCTCAGTTACCTTTCCTTGCTACGTTGGAATTGTCAGACGTATCTAAATTAACCAATGATGCGATTCTTCACAATCCTTATTAGCCTCCGATTCCGACCAAGGTGCCCGGTGACTGTCCTAAATTTGAGGGTAAAGCTGGAGAGGACCCCCAAGCTCATGTCATGACCTACCATTGTGGTGTTTGTCAAACTCTTGGGTCGATGGTTCAATTTGTCTGCGTCTCTTCTAACATACTCTTACCGGTGCTGCTGCTAATTGGTATATAGAATTACCATGCGGTATATTTCAAGACTTCAATACATTAGCTATGGCTTTTCTGACACATTTTTGGTTACCGGTTCGTTATGAAGCTAGGACACATCTCCTGAATTCTCTCAAGCAGGATAAAGCCACCCACATATCTGATCATATTCATGAGTGGCGACGTCATCTTATACTGATCAAGTTCAATATACCTGATCAGCTGCTAAATCATTAGTTCACTACCTCCTTCGTTAGAAAAATCGCTCAAGATATTTCTATGGGGGCATGTGTGGCCGAAGAAAAAGGCATTTCTCATGCCCATTACCTTGATTTGGTGTACTCTCAGTCTAGCACACTTTACGATATCTTGACTGATGCCCCGCAGCCAGGGACCTCTAAAGGATGAGCTACCCCATTGGTGGACGGTGTTATTGGTTCCATTTCTTAGACTTCTCAGAAGTCCTCTAATGGGAAGCAGAAGTATAATTCTTCCAATAATTCTACTCTTCCCACCCCTCCAGATTCTGGTAAGACTACAGAGGTCAATGTCGTTCAGGCTAATCCTATGAAAAAGGCCTCCAAAGGAAAGAAGAAGGGCAAAGGAAAATCCAAAACTGATGCCCCGAAACTGGAATCCTCCAAACCTCACGCTGACGATGGTTCCCAATGCAAACCGAAGTACCCATGCCTTATCTGTGAAGGAGATCATTATGCCAAATATTTTCCCCGACGATCTGAAGTTAGTCAACTTATGAAGGGCTCCAAAGGGACTCTGGTAGTTCTAAAAGAACCATTCCCATCTCAGCTGACCCAGATGGTTGAGTAACCTTCACCATATGCACCATTTGGGTCCCAAGTTTTTATGATGAATGGAGTTGCACCAGTTTCGATTGCTAAGATTTTGAAGAATTATGCTAGGTCATGTCAGGCATCTAGGAATGAATTCATTGATGGCCCACCTCCCCCACCTGTCTCTGGTCCCTTAGAAATTTAGAATCCCAGCGCTGAACCTGTTGTGAGGCCACTTTCTAAAGGTGTTCTGTGAAAATGTTCCTATAACCCAAATTCCCGTGCCGCTCAGCACTACAACATCATTGAGGATTTGGCACAGGTGCCTTCTACAATGTCTGCATTAGAAGTGCTTCAAAGTTTCCCATCGCAACTGAAAGTTCTATTTTCCACAATCGGTGGAATCAATCCCTCCAATTCTAGTCTTCTCACCTTCAACCTAGAAAATTTTTTCCCTCGACTTCCACATCAAATCACTCTTTTTATACAAGTCGGGATCAACAGCCTCAACATTCATAGAGCCATTGTCGATGAAGGTCATTCCACCTATGTTATGTCATCTGCCTTCTAGAAAGCCACTGGCTCTCCAGCTCTTACTTCATCTCCCAAAGCCCTAGAAGCATTCGATGGTCGGGAATCAAAACCATTGGGTGTTATCAAGAGTTTTCTGATGACGTTACAGGGTAAGATATTCAACGTAGAAGTAGAATTGGTTGATGCCAAGCTCAACTAAAATATTCTTCTTGGTCACTGTTGGACTCACGCCATGCTATGCGTTCTGTCCACCCTCTTTCAGATTCTGAAGTTCCCTCATGAGGGAAAAATTATCACTGTTGATCAACTATCTTTCTTCACCTCATCCTCCGAGAAAAACGTACCTTACGTGGATCAGATCCCCAATCCCCTCGACAGTGTAGGACCCGGTCTTTTCAAGGACCCCATCCTCATGGGTATTTTTCCCGTGCCACCACCACACACTATTCAAGTTAACATGATCTCTAGCTCAGAAGACCCTTGGAACATCCCTTCGCCTGAACAGGTGACCTCTTTCAGAGAATCAATGCCTTTAAATCCAGTTGAGATCAATTACTGTGATATTGTCACTGTGTCTGATCATCCTCCTCCAGAACATGCTCCTTCGAGCATGGATTTAGATATATATTCTCAATCCCCTTGGCTAAGAGATGCAGATTCACCTGACCCTTTAAGAGAAGTCTTCCCTTCTGATGAAGCTATCATTGAAACGATGTCTCTTGAAGATCTCCCGTGGAGCAATAAACATCATCGTTCCTCGTTCATGCTTGACCTGGGGGAAATGTCTAATCATCTAGAGTGTGATGTATCCGGTTATCCCCCTCCCGAGCCTCCTCCTTTGAGCTTGTTGGAGCACAGTTCCTGTTCTTGTGTCAAGCTCCTAAAACAATGAAACAAGTTGCTACGAGGAAAGTTATTTTAAGTGTGTCAACCACGTTAAAGTAATGAAACATGAGCCTGTTCAATTTGAATTTTGTTAGATTTGGATCAAATCTCTTCTGTTTTGAACCTTCACTCCATTTTCTATGGACTAAAGCTTGGGGGGCATGTACCTCAAATTGAGACACCATGTTGGGGGCATGCCCATTCTCCTGATTTCAAGCATAGTTTACATTTTTGTTTTAAGCTTTCATAAAACTAAAACTCATTTTCAAGCATAGTTTGCATATGTGTTTCCATGTGTGCTTTTAAGCTTGCGTAAAAATAAAATGTGATTTAATGCATTTTGTGAACTTTTCCATTGGGTCGTTTGTTATGCAAATCATACAACTAATGCATTAGATAACATTGTACTTCGAATTTTCATAACATATTAAAAAGCATCATCATATGTAAGAAGATCCATCCAGAAATAGATATATATATATATGTATGTGTATGTGTGTGTCGAAATGTTTGCAGTTTGTGTACATCACATAAATCAAAAAATATACATGTCTATTTTAATAATATCTAGAGACAACATGTCTCTCAAAAATGTGCAAATTAAAATCCCCAGATGACTAATCAGCGTGGTGCTCGTGGTAGCATGTCACCGCCCACACCAGTCACCTCAGTAAATGGTGAAGGTGACTAGGCACCTCGATAGTTTTCTTCTGATAAGCCATGGGGTTGTCTGCTAGTCGAGCGTAATCTGGGATCCCATGGGAAATTCCCTCCAAGTTTTGCACTAGCTCATTCCCCTCACCACCCTCATCTTGAGGATAATGTGCGAGAGGGGTCCTCCGTGCGATGGGCGACATCCTATCGGGCCTCTCTAGGCCAACCTCTGCACACATATAGGATTTTTCATTATAATAGACATGTATAAAGAAAAAAATCATAAATATATAAAATAAAAAATAATCTTACCCAGCTCCTCATCCCAGTCATCCCCCTCCAGGAGTTGAATATCTGGGTCTCCCATCAAGTCGGCACCGGCATAGGGCCAGTCCTCAATGACGATCAGTTGTCACCGTAGCCATGCAAAAAACTCGGGCCTCGATGACATTTTTTGGCCCCCTCCTAATCTAGGCATGAGTGCTGCCCATCGATCCATCCTTGGCTCCCTCAATGATGGCTCGGCGACTATCGCCCCCTGGCCCTGGAAAATTGGTAGTCGTTCAAGGATGAACGATACCAGGATAGATCCATAGTCAAACTATTTTAGTTTGGCCTTCTTACACTTCATCAACTACCATTTCATGTTCATTGTTACGACAGTGGCCCAATCAAATAGCGTCAGGTTCATGCATTCAGATGCTAAGAGGAGCTATGCTTTAGTTGCCTCATGCGGTGCCTACGACCCCACAACCCGTGTAATGGTGTGGAGAACCACTCGGAGTACCAGATCGGGGACCATGTGGATATCAACCTTCCCACTTCCTGATCCTATCTGTGCCCCTGGGCACACTCTTTCCATCACCATTGCCATTTTCTCACAAGATGGCCTAGTCCCTGTGAATATTGGAACTGGACCTCTGCAGGATAATCTAGTTATGAAATAAATGTTAGATACTTCAAGTTCGAACACTTGGTCTCGAAGCCTAAATTTTTCTTCATTCTCATCCCAAATGTTGATTAAATACTGCAGTAACTCAGGTTGTTCTCTCAAACATGGTGTTAAGAAGAAATTTTTTAGATTGCAGTTTCAGAGAGTGCTCATGCATGATTCATTCTCCATGGCCATTTCATCTTCTTCACCATGCTCTCTTTCTTTCCACTTGATTACCATTGTGGCCATGTACCTGACCAAAATGGTCATAAACACCTCATTAGATCCCTGGAACACTCATAAATTCAGCTGATTGGTTAACATTTTGTTAAATTCAAGCGGAAATTTAGGTTGCGCCATTGGTGCGACCCCTTTGCAAAAAGGATCCAATTGGTGCAGGTCCGTGCTCGATGCCCGCGCCAATTTGCCGAGCCCTGAATTTTCAAAGGTCCCCTTAGGGATCCAAAAACACAATGGAAATCTATAAAAAATGAATTAAAACACAACTATGGAGAGCACCTCTTACCTAGAATGAATGAGAGATGGAATGATGTACTGGATTGACCACAATTTCCATCGCAAATTTGCACAAAAAAAGCCCATTGTTGCTCTCACAAGAGGTAAAAAGTAAAATTAAATATGTTTTTAATATTTTTGGCATATTTATAAATTTTCAATGTCAAAATTAGGTTTTGAAAGTCATTTTTCCAATATTTTATTATATTTTGTCAAAAAATGGGTTTTATGCTCGCTTTCATGTGCAGCAACAGGTTTTCATGCAGCTTGGACGACGATACGAGTTGTATTTTATAATTTTTCAGACTCGGTAAAAACACAAAAAAAGTCATTTTTGGAGTCATATTTGAGCTCTTTTCTGACTCTCTAAACATGAAAAGATTGTCGAGTCGCTTGTTGTTTTCATCTCGTTAAATTGGCTACGAAACGACATATACCCAGTATACGTTTACCCCTTTTTCGGGCTGGGATAGATTATTTACGAAAAAGGAATACCCTAGCCTATTGCGACTAGGAGGCTCTCTCAAACATAGTTTTCTACCTTTTCAGATATGAGGAACTATTTACGAAAAGGGACTGTTGGAGTCTAATTTTCTGTTGTCTTTTCAAACTCTCTAAACATCAAAAGACGCTGAGTTCTCCCTTTTTCAGACTCGTTAAAACCTGATGACATTGGTTTCCGTTGTAATGATGATACTCGAGTTTCTCCTTCCTAGGGCTCGTTAAATGTACTAGGATGTATTTTTCCGAAGGAAGAACTTATATCACAAGCATATGCTATCCCCTTCAAGATTTTTTTCAAAATATAATTGGGGTACTCGCCACAAATGGTGGGGAAAAAATGAAACCAGTATCATCATCGTGTCGACAGTATGTCGCTCTTGAACATGACACTTGTCTGCATTCGTGTCAGGTTGGGGACATCTCATCTCGTTTTCTACTTGCCTCCATGGGTTTCGGTTATCCTTTTTGACCTCTCATCTGCTCTTTGCCTCATCGTCATGACCTCAGATAATTTGATGTCAAATACTGCCAAATCCAGTGTTGTGCCGCCGATATGTTCAAGAGAGTTTGACCTCTGCATTTTTCAACCCTCCTTTGATTCTCATCGGATCTCACAAAATTATGTTCCTCTGTCTCATGTTGATGATGTGGGAAACACTATGGCCCACCTTTGATTAAGGTCACTTCCTGTCAACTTCCGCTCATTATCCAAGAAGCTAATATAGAGAGTCCCTTCTATTACCTTGGAGCCTGCATGCCTCGATGGCAGGTTCTTTGCATTCGACGTAATGTTTTCCTCATTGGCCTTTGATCAAATGATTCTGTGGGTGTTCGACGCCAGCTCACTATTCACATTCTGTGGATTGTACCTATAGTACCTTGAGGGCCATTGTCATTATTGGTGGTACATCTCGCGTCTGTTAACGGATTTCATCATTGGCTGGTAATCAGATGATGTTCTTGCATGTTCGAATTCAGCTCACTTATTCACATGATAGAACTTGTACTCTATTCGGGTCGAGATGGAGTGCGAGACCCTGGGTTTTGTCTGATGGAATCCAGGCTGTAGATTTTGTGGATTATCATGATTAGTTACATGACTCATTGATTGGATGGCTGTGACCACACCTGAGTCCACTTATTGATCCTTACTGGATGGTTGCGTCCATACCTTGGATCCTGATTTTTTTTTACTCTATTATGGATGGCTGTGCCCATACCACATATCATGTATTTGAGATATCAGTTGTACTTGTGTACACAGGTTTTCCGATGGCAGTGTTTTCAGTTGGACACATTCTTGTAAATAATTTCAGCCCTCTCTCTCTCTCTCTCTCGGGCCTCATGGTTTAGGGGGCATATGTTACACAGTAATTTGTAACCATCCCTGCAATCCCCTGTCCCGCACATTAGAGGGCCTTTTCTGTGACTTTTGAGTAGTGACATGACCTGAAACCACTTTAATCGCATCCCCCTTGACAAGGAAAATCACTCCTCTCAAGAATGTTTCCTATAAAAAAACCCTAAAAAATGACCTTTTGGCCTTGGCGCAACCATCCAGTTCAACCCTTGTGCCAATGGGGGAAATCCACCAAAGAGGGCATGCCAACCGGTGCTCTGTGCCAGTGTATTACTCGCACCAAGTTTAATAAGGGTTATTTTTTAAAAATAAATGGTGGAAGTTTGATTCCAACCAACTCCTAAACGAGTCTCTAAAATGAGTTGGGAGGTTTGGCTCTGAATCTCCATGTAGGGGAAGTGGTTTTCCACCTATCATGGAAGCTTCCTTGAGGATAGGTCCAATCCCACCATTGTAGGGATCCCAACTCCCCTTCCACCATCTATATAATCTTGCCATTTTCCCTTTGTAATCTAGCCTTAATGGTCATAATACTAAGAGCTAAATCTGTAGCCAGGAGACTATCACCATACAGCCTCTGAGAGCCAAGCCTAAGAGAGAGTGCTTTGTCCCATTCCAAACGAGCTTCATTGAGACCTGCTCTGCTGTCGATTCGCTGAAGGAAGATCCAGCGTCAGAGCTCAGGTTGTATCTTTCTTTCATTGTTATTAATAATAAATGACTTTGATTATGGTTCCATTCATATGTTCATGTCTTATGTTATGAATTATATCTTCTCTAACTGATATATGGTTACATGTTTTAGGTTTTACGTTTTGTGTTGTTGTTTCTTCGTGAGCATGTAGGTGTTCGAACGTGCTAGGCAGGAGGATTGTGATCTACCAAAGTGAAGGACTGAAATGTCATATTTTCTGCAAAAAATAGCAGCGTGGGACTTAAGGTATGCCTCTTGTCACATCTTGGTATTTTGTAACTAGGAACCTACGTCTTAGCGTGACTTGGTTGTTGCTAGACCCGATCTAGGCTAGTAGAGATCGCCTCTATCCGCAAAGGAGATTTACCTCTCCAACAGCTCCCAAGCATCATCCTATCCAAATATTTGGAAATCATACTTGTATTTTCCATGAGTGCCACCAAAAATTTTTCACACCCCGCAAGTCATATGAATGTGCTCATAGCCTTCTCATAGGTTGCTCATCCAACCAGTGTCTTCTTGCTCAAAGTGAACAACATCGATCAGCCCATGTATAAAATATCTCCATGTAGCACCAACAATCGATCCTGCTAAACATATTTCTTGAAACTCCTCAAGGATGCTTATAAGTGGCATCTAGGAGGTGCACTTGCATAATTCCTCCACATAATTTCCTTCCATGCCCTTATGTCAATGCACCTGACTTTGGCTTCCCATGTGTCCATTAAGAGTGGACTCATCTCAACTCTATTCATCATCATGCATATAGTGTATAGGTTAAGTTACATTGATCACTTCTAGCATCAACGTCATGAGTAGTTCCATCAAGGCTTCTCCCGCACTAAAGGTGCACCAATAGTTCCTTCTTGGTTGTAAGCCATGAAGAAGTTTACCCAAACAATGTGCCCTACCACCAAGGATGTCCATGATTCATGCCGAGCACCTCACCAATTTCCATGTGGCTAATAATGATCGATATCTATCACAAATATCATCATGTTCCACCCTTTTCATGGCCATTTGAACCTACTAGAGTGAGGTCGTAAATTTCCCTATCAAGGTTTGCAACAAGAAATGCTCCTTGCTTCTCCAATGTAAAAGGTTCCATCATAGTCATACAAGTAAAGGTCCTTCATGGTATTGGCAAAGAAGTCATCTTCTTGTTCATCCCTACATATGCTACACCTCCGAAATGCTCAATTGAAACACACATCATATCTTCATGAAAAATCATTAAGCGATTGTCCTCCATCATCACCAACGTCTACAATTCTTCTGATCCCGGTACCACCTGCTCCTCAAGTTCCTCCTCAATCATTGTCACGTCTGCAAAATTTTCATGTGGTTCATCCACCAATGCTTGCAATGTGATTCATCTAGGTTCAACTTGTTCCACAAGTTCTTCCTTTATCATATCCACATCCTCAACATCCTTCCGAGAATCATCTATCGCTAATGCTTGCAATGTTATTGGCACTGATCCAACCTGTTCATCATGTTCATCCTTAACTTATACCACATCTGTTGCATCCTTGTGATTATCATCCACCATCAATGCTTGTAATGTGCTTGGTCCTGGCCCAGCTTGTTCATCAAGTTATTCGTTGACTTAAATAACATATACAACTTCCTTCAGTTCGGCCATAGTGGGCTTCATGTGACCATGCTTCATATTTCCAAGGTCTCTAAGTTTGAGAAGCTTATCAAGTAGCTTCATTCTCTCTTCTTCTACCTTGTCCATTTCTACTCGAATAATTTTCACTTTCTTCATAAGTCAAAAGATATAATATTTTTTCATGTTAGGTGTCCTCCTCTTGCACAATGTATAATGATCTGACTCGTCTCATAAACATCGATATCAAACCACATGAATGCCCATAAATTCAAGGGAGGGGAAACTCCTGTTAATAAGTCTTCCTGATATTATGTTTCAATAAATATGTACAATCTACAAAAATTATACAATCAAGCCTGAATAAACCATTTATGCTTCTTGAAAAATGTGCTTATACCTTGGTCTAGCCTCAACAACCTTCCAACAGTGCAAAAAATCCAAAGGAACCTCAAAATTTCCTTTTAGAACATGTTTATGAAGTCTACATGAATTCTGGTTCAAGTGGGTCACTCGGGTCACATACGCCCTCGATACTCTAAACGTGTTTATGCATGTGGGTCATCAGGGTCATGGTCTACACACATTTCCTGAATGCATTCGGGTCATGTAAGACCCAACCCGACCCTGATGAATGACCTCCGTACCTTCAAACACTGTTCTGCATGTCCTAAACATGGACATGTTTCATGAACCTGACTCAACCTAAACGCGCCCACCCTGAACACTATTATGCATGTGTCCTGTGGAAGGAAACCAACTTGACCTTGCCCTAAATAGTTTTCTACATGTGCCCTATGGAAGGACCCTAAATCCACGTATGAGTGAATGTTGAAAGTGTTTTTTACCCGACTCGCCCCAAACTTCATTTCCTTACTGTTGCTTCTCCCTCCACCCTTGACCTTCGCTCTAGCTCACGCCTTAGCTTGCCAATGGTGGAATCAACAAGATTTTTATGTCCTTATTTCTTTCCTTTATCATCCATCATATGTCCTCCTTCTATATGTGCATTTTCCCACACATTACCTCCATGGGTGGGGTTTGAACCATATAAGGCCGACCCACTAAACGCACACAAAGCCTTGGTTATGATGTGACGTTTCCTACTTAACATCAGCTTGCCACTACTGCCAGCCTATAAACCTCCAATCCAACACTTAGCCATTTTTGGAAACATTTATGCATGTCGATCCTAAACATCGGACGATCACCATGATAACATCCCATAATAGTCGAATGTTGTTTCCATCCGTCAGTGCACCCGTCTAGCCTTTCATCGAGGTTTTCATTGCTTCATCGACTGTCATTCATTGCATGTCCACTGAATTCTTCCAACATCCTCGGTCATCATCCTTGACTCGTGGTTCTTACAGGGGTAGTTTCCATCACGACGGATGTATACATGGGTGGTGTCCATTGAGCAGGGACATGGAAACCTTATATTTCACACAGTTGGGCGTTTGTCATCATGGCAAGGTGAGGAAACCAAACCTTCCCTACGCTTGGATGTGGCTTCCATTGTAACGAGGCATGAGAACCCAAAGTTCTAGACATAGACCAAGGAAGAAGTTTCCATCGCCCCGGAAAATGGAAGCCTCAAGTTTGACAGACTTGGGCAGTTCTTCGTCGTGCTACGTAATGGAAACTACGAGTTCCATAAAATTGGATGATTTTGGTCATGCCACAACATGGAAACCAAATTTCTCCACACCAGGGTTGCAGTTTTCATTGGGGAGGGAGATGGAAACTGCAACATTCCCAGAATTAGGTGGTTTCCCTCATGCCACGAAATAGAAGCCCCAAAGTTCTACAAATGGGCGGTTCTCTGTCGTGTCGCAACATGGAAACCTGAGTCCCCTGCACCAAGGCCACAGTTTCTATCATGGTGGGACATGGAAATCCCTGAGTTTCCAAGAATTGGGTAGTTTCATTCATGCCATAAAATTTGGGAACCCCCGATCTCCGTAACCTTGGGTAGCAATTTATGTCACGCCATGACATGGAAACTCAAAGTTCCCCATACTTGGGCGGAAATTTTAGTCATAGTGCAGCATAGAAACCCCAAGTTTCACATACTTTGGTAGCATTTTTCATCATGCTGCAGCATGGAACCCCCAAGTTCCCCATGCTGGGGTTGGAGTTAACATTGTGATGGGACACGGGAACCCTAGGTTTCCCAGACTTGGGAAATTTTAGTCATGCCACGAAATGGAAACCCCAAGTTTCTCCAAATTTGGTCGATTGTTTGTCGTGTAGTGAAATATAAACCCCGAAGTTTCACTAACTTGGGTGGCTATTTTGTACATGATGTGACATGGAAAAAACCTCGAGTTCCCTAAAGGCTTTGGCCGCAGTTTCATAGGTTGTGGTTGGTTTAATGCCATTCCGCGAAATTGAAGCACACTTGTCGTGTTCCCCAGACTTGGGCGACGAAGCTTTTGGCCATCTCGCGACATGTAACCACAAACCACAAGTTCCATAGATGGGAAATATCTCTTGCAGCCATGGCGTGGAATCCCCAAATTTCCCACCCTGAAGCAAGAAATGCATTTTTGAGATGAAAAAAAAAAGAAACGATGTTTGAATGAAGGACGGGGGGGAAAAGGTGCAACGGTGATAGATGTCCAAATTTTGAATAAAGTGACAAGATAAAAGCTCTAAATCGAGGCGACCAAGGGCTAAATATCAGTGGATCATGGTAGTAAGGTCACTCTGCTACTTACAATACCCCATCATGTATTTAAGTCATCTGCAAAGGATTCTTCTCAACGACCATTTGAAATTGAACTTCAAAGCTTCCCTGACCGAGATGTTTTAGGATCATGGTTTGAAAATGACATGGACCCCTAGGGGTGAACAAGTGACACCCCTACTGCGGGTCGAGATACATTCAAAGAATGAAATGCACCGCTTCTAGTGTGGATTCTAATTTAGAGGCATTTAGTCATAATCTGACACACGATAGCTTCACGCCACTGAATTTTAAACCAAGTGCGATGACCAATTGTGTGAATCAATGGTTCCTTTCATACTAAGTTGAATTACTATAGTAGTGTGGTTCATCAGTAGGGTAAAACTAACCTTTCTCATGACATTCTAAACCTATGTCACATTCCCTATTGGTGGGTGAACAATCCAACACTTAGTGAATTCTACTTCACAATTATAGGAAGAGCCGACATCGAAGGATCAAAAAACAACGTCTCTATGAATTCTTGGTTACCCCAAGCCAATTATCCCTGTGGTAACTTTTATGACACCTCTAGATTCAAATTCTGTAAGTCTAAAGGATCGATAAGCCACGCTTTCACGGTTTGTATTCATAGTGAAAATCAAAATCAAATGAACTTTTACCCTTTTTTTCCACACGAGATTTTTATTCTCTTTGAGCTTAGCTTAGGAAAGCTGTGTAATCTTTTAGTAGATGTGTCATTGAGCCAAACTCCCCACTTGACAATTTCTTCTACCCAGATCGACCCACTGAAATGTGCCTTAAGGACAAAAATAGGGGAAGTGCCCCATTTCCACCCCATGAAATAAGTAAAATAACATTAAAAGTAGTGGTATTTCACTTACACCGAAAATAGCTCCTACTTGTTCTACACCTCTCAAGTCATTTCACAAAGTCAAACTGGAGTCAAGCTCAAAAGGGTGTTCTTTCCCTGCTGATTCTACCAAGCCCATTCCCTTGGATGTGTTTTCACTAGATAGTATATAGGGACAGTGGGAATCTCATTAATTGATTCATGCATGTCACTAATTAGATGACGAGGCATTTGAATACCTTAAGAGAGTCATAGTTACTCTTGCCATTTACTCGCGCTTGGTTTAATTTCTTAACTTTGACATTCAAAGCGTTAGGAAGAAATCACATTGCATCAGCATCCACAGGGACCATCGTAATTCCTTTTTTTTATTAAATAGTCGGATTTCCCTTGTCCGTACTAGTTCTGATTCAATTTTTTGATGCTTAGGGAGAAGCTCCCATGAGGGGGCATTCTACGCCTGTAGTGCAATCGACATGTGGCTTCCTGCTATAATGTTCCAAAATTTTCATGAAGTTAGTTCGAACATTAATTTTTCTCATATCATCTAGGAGGTTAATAAACTGGGTGAGGAGACCCATGAGTAGGAATAAAATCCCTCATAGTGAAAAATGGATCAATGGAGCAACTTTATTTTTCACCTTCCAGTGTGAAAAGGGGCAAATACATGACGACAAGGTCAAGTTTGACCAAGTCAACATGCTGTCTGGGAGGGTGTGGCTTGCTTGGGAAGATAGTGAAGTTTGAGAGGGAGAAAGATTCCTTGTGGAAGAAACCCTAATGTGTGGGGTCTAGGGCAAAGAGACATTCACTTGCATAAAAGGAGGAATAGGCAACCATAGTGAGACATGTTTGAGTATTTGATTATTGGTCTATTAGACTGTTTGTAGTCTCCAACTGTTTAGCTGAGTTGTAGTGCTGTTTAGCACGAGGGATTCTTATTTGGGATTTCCTCTCCTTCTTGAGAGGCCTCTTGGAGGATTGCACTTCATTTCTCCACATCTTGGCTCAAGGCTGAAGCCACTTCCTTTAGTCAATGCATTATTTCTGCTGAATTATAATGTAGTGTTGTTGGGTGTTGCAGTGGAGGGTTCCACAACACCATTAGTTGTCTCATATTTTAGAGGAGGGAGCTTCTATTCCTAGGTAAGGTTAGTAAGGAAGGTTTTCAGAGCTTATTTTCATATCTTGGCATTAGGGCAAGCATCTCCCATCTATTATAGTGCAATCCCTCTCCTTGAATGCGTTATTCTAATGTGTATTTGCAGTGGGGGTTTGCACCAGTATTTTGGAGGGTGAGATCTTCAGTGTTAGGAGTAGCATATCACCTGAGAGATGTGTTGGATGAGGTCTATTTCATAGTGAGCATCATATTCAGCCATCTCCAGCTATTTTCTGAGTTACAATTTTTTTCCAACAACTTCGACATTTCTGCAAATTTTCCATTTGTACATGTCTTTGAGCCAATCCTCCTGAGGATTGTTGTATTGTTTTTTTCAGGGGTTGAGAGCTTGCTCCCCAATTTATTTGAGCCATATATTGCCACATATTTTTATTTTTATCATTTATACGGTAGTGTCTCATATAAACTGCGTTGTATAGCCTTGTGTCAAGTCTGTGTAGCAGTGATTCCTCATTTCATATACATGTTCTGTTGAGGCTCTCATTGCCTATATTGAGTGATTGTATCCTCAAAGAATTGTATACATTTTCTACTATATTATACATTTATTGGCTATTTCAATATTCATGTGTTCTGGGTTATACAAATAAGGTTTTTATTCCATTGTGTTTTCATACATTGTTGCAGTCCCTTCATCAGGCACTTTTTGAAGACAAATAGGTGTGGGTGATATGTTTAACCCACCTAGAGGGATTTATTTTGAGAATCCTCTTGGATTTCAGCCTTAGAAGCATATATATAAGGGATCTAGGTCTTGGTTTCAAATATTGTAGCATGCATTCCTAGAAAATGCATTTTCCAATCATGCCTTGCTAGCAGTTCCCATTTTGGAATATTATAGTGGTATCAAAGAAAATTTCTTGGCTCAGCCTGTGAGTCTCAGCCTAAGAAGATCAGAAGATTGAACAGGATGGGTTTTATCTCATGATATTTCAGATCCATGAAGAACCTCCCCAAGGAGGATAAGCAAGTAGAAGAGTAAGAACCCTACACTTCTTATTCTCATCGAGAAGGAGACAGAGGAATAAGCAGGAAAAAGACTCCATATTTTGGAGAAGAAAAAGGGGATAATATTACAAATATTCTTCCTAAATCTGTACAAATTATTCATGAATATTTCAAGAATATTAGGAGGGAGATGTGTAAAGAATCCCCAAAAATTTTTTAGTGTAAATCAAACTCTAGATTGATATATGAGGAGTGTGAGCATGTAGCCACACCCTATGGTACACAACGCAGTCACATGCCTAAGATTGCTAGAAGAGAGATGGAAAGAGGAGAAGAGGTTGCTAGGAGGAAAAATTTTAGTAATTTCCTAAAGGAGTATGAGTCTCAAACTCATAAATGCCGAGATCATCTCAGGTTTTTAGATTTTTTCAAGCACAAGGTGAAGGAAAGAGAGCAACAGGATAGATTTCTTCTATCCACCTTTGAAGGTTTACCTACATGTTCAACCAAAGCTTGGGTGGAGGACTTAGATAACTTATTTCAGCAGCACCAAATGCTAGAAGATGAAGCCATCAGAGTTGTAGCGCTACATTTGAGAGGTAAGGCCTATGCCTGGTGGATCTTTCAATCCTTTTCTTTAAGAAATGTAAACACTAAATCTTATGCAAGTTTCACTAAGACATTAGTGGAAATATTTGGTAGAAGGATTCATGAGACACCCATGGTGGAGCCAAACAAGGGAACTCAAACAAAACCCTTGCATGAAAATTCAATTCCACTTCAGAAAACCATGGAGGGGGCTGAAAAATTGCACCATACATTGTCGGAAGAAAGGATTTCTTCTCACACCTTTGAGCAAGGAAGCATGGAGATCTCTTTTTCAAAAAAGGATCCACTCATTGGGAGATTGCCTATTCATGTTGCAGAGGATGAAGGCAATAACACTGTTGTATCTAGAGATTATCTACCACCTCATGCAGAGGAAGGAGGAGCTCCTGCTCCCAGTTGAGGGATTCTTGCATCTTTGCAAGGAAGTCCCTAGGATCTCATGTGTGGAGATCAAGGCACAACTCATGTGCCATTGTTGAGGAGGTGTGGAACCATGGAGACACAAGGAGGAGATAGGGAGGAGAACCAGTAGCATGAGATGAGGATTACACCTCCCTATCCATTTCTGATGGTTGTTACACCTAGGGGGCAGACCAGATTATGCAATGAGCGCATGGGCATATTTATCCGTTCATATATGCAATCATCTCTTGATGATGATGTCTCATTGCATGGAGACATTTCACCAAGGAGACCACTATATCAGTAGAGGAGGATGGATGCTTCACCATTTGAGGCACCACTCATTGATTTCAGAGGAGTGGGGACCTTGGGAGAGCTTGATACAGCGCTGGGAGTCTTGGGTAGACTCAAGGAGGGAGGAAGCATTCTCTCAACATCATCATTACCCACTTCCATTTCAGATTATATGTTGTGGAAGAAGCAGTAGGGGAAAGATAGCAACCTTCCAACTTGCATATTTGACATGGAGATGTCAAAAAAGGAGGCATCCATATGATATATGTTCTTCATGATAGTTCATCAGCATTGTCACTATGGAGGGTAGATCCCTATTGGAGCTCCCAACTGTTGGTGGAGTATTCCAAGGATCTTCATGCTTGTGGGGCATTGGATGGCCAGCTACATGAGGATGAGTATTCCATCAACGATGGGGTCATCTTTTATCATGGTAGGATCTTCTTATCTAGAGCTTCCAAGCTCAAGGAGAAGTTGCTACAAGCAGCTCACGAGGATTTCCTTTTCAACCCCACTTGTTTTATGAGAGCATACCACACCATCAGGGAGGGGTATTCTTGGGAGGGTTTTGAGGAGGATATATATCAACATATGATGAGATGCATGGATTATATGGAGATGGAGGAGTTAGCACATCCACCTCTTTTCTCTTTGAGGATGAGAGGAGACTCATTTATGAGCCACGCCCTTTGTATGAGCAGAATATATGGTAAGGGTATTCATTTTTGTTTACATGATGATTTATATAGTGTATTTATATATCCCTTAACCATATATGTGCAGGATGTTGCTCCGAGGAGGAGAATTCTTTCTTTTAGGCTTCATGGTCTACTTGGGGCCATAATCATGATTAATGGACATTCCCTAGGAGGAATTGGGGAAGAGGTATATTATGGAGGACATGCTCATTTTACACCATGTATCATTCACTTCCTCCATACTTATGAGGAGATTGGAGCAGCAAACAAGTGGTTGAGAAGCCACTCATTTTATCAGTATCTATTGCAGTTTAGGGTCAAGCTTTGTTGGTTATACTTGAGGGACCATTTTCCTTCTCATTTGTTACATATGGTAGCAATCATGATACTCATTTTTACTCCCTATGGTTCTATTGTCTCTGTCTTTATGAGGAGCATCCTTGGGAGAATGACACATTGGGTGAATGTGTCCTTTAAGGGAGAATCCTCCCACAATTTTTGCACTACATGTTCTTAGGGGAAAATGGGAGATGGTATGGCCACTAGAGCAACACATTTTTTTCTTTATGAGGTGGGCCATATGATGGTGATTTCCAACCCATCATATATGGGGACATTTGGGCCAGCATGATTTGTAGTGTTGGAGGAAATATCTTTGGAGATCCATTCCTCATCTTGCCACTTGAGGGAAAAATTATTGCACCTTAGGATCAACAGACACTCTAAAATTATCTTAAGTGGAGAGGAGGACATCGTGGGGTACACTATTTTGTCTACCATGTGTAAATTTTTATCCCACCTACTTTGCCAGAGCCAAAGGTGGATGACGGTTTCCAGGAGTTGCCTAGTTGGGAGGTGACTCATTTTGCATGGCTAATATCTTGGGGATGGATGAACCATATGGGAGAGCTAATTCCCATTATATTTTAGATCCCATTCCTCAAGGGGACCTCTATACATCACTTTTCTATCCTCAAGTATTTCACCTTTACATGATGATGGCTTAATAACTGACTTGAATGCTGAGGAGGAGCAATGTGGAGGCTTGATTGATGAGATAAAATGACTTCACTTGGAGGAGATCATCATAAATGGATGCTATAGGGAGAGGAGGAGAAAATAACTCAGTATATCCTTGCATTTGCTTGAGGACAAGCAATCTTTGAGAGGGGAGGATTGTAATGTTCCAAAATTTTCATGAAGTTAACTGGAACGTTAATTTTTCTCATATCATCTGGGAGGTGAATAAAATGGGTGAGAAGACTCATGAGTAGGAATAAAATCCATCATAGTGAGAAAGGGATCAACGGAGCAACTTTATTTTTCACCTTACAGTGTGAAAAGGGGCAAATACATGAGGACAAGGTCAAGTTTGACCAAGTCAACAACGCTGCCTAAGAGGGTGTGGCTTGCCTGGGAAGACAACGCAGTTTGAGAGGGAGAAATATTCCTTGTGTAATAAACCATAATGTGTGGGGTCCAGGGAAAACAGACATTCACTTTCATAAAAGGAGGAAGAGGCAGCCATAGTGAGACATGTTTGAGTATTTGATTATTGGTCTATTAGACTATTTGTAGTCTCCTGCTGTTTATATGAGTTGCAGTGTTGTTTAGCATGAGGGATTCCTATTTATGATTTCATCTCCTTCTTGAGAGGCCTCTTGGAAGATTTCACTTCATTTCTTCACATATTGGCTCAAGGCGAAAGCCACTTCCTTTAGTCACTGCAATATTTCTGCTGAAGTATAATGTAGTGTTCCTGGGTGTTGCAATGGAGGGTTCCAAAACACCATTCCTTGTCTCATATTTCATAGGAGGGAGCTTCTATTCCTAAGGAAGGTTAGTAAGGAAATTTTTCAGGGCTCATTTTCATATCTTGGCATCAGGCCAAGAATCTCCCATCTATTACAGCGCAATCCCTCTCCTTGACTGCGTTATTCTAGTGTGTATCTGCACTGGGGCTTTGCACCACTAATTTGGAGGGTACGATCTTCAGTGTTAGGAGCAGCCTATCAATTGAGAGATCTGTTGAAGGAGGTCTATTTCAGAGTGAGAATTATCTTCAACCATATCTAGTTATTTTCTGAGCTACAACTATTACCCAACAACTCTGACATTTCTGTAGATTTTCCATTTGTACATGTATTTGAGCCAATCCTCCCGAGGATTGTTGTATTGTTTTTTTTAGGGGTTGAGAGATTTCTCCCACATTTATTTGAGCCATATATTGCCACATATTTATATTTTTATAATTTCTACAACAGTGGCTCATATAAACTGTGTTGTATAGCCTTGTGTCAAGTCTGTGTAGCAGTGATTCTGTTAGGGTCCTGTGATTTGGTTGATTGGAAAGCCAAATGATAGTGTAACATCAAACCAGTATTTGGAGCCCAAATACCTAGCCTTCCTAGACTCAGAGAGGTCTCTCTCTATTTGTGTAAGGGATATCTGTGTGTTTGTTTATTGTGTTCTGATTTTAGGCTAGTTATGAATTAGGTTTTTGGTTTTGGTTTTTATATTGTGAGGGATGAAATGATCAAATATATAAGATAGGTAAAAATATGTCAGATCAACCGGGCTATGGGGTCGAAGACGTCAAGAAATATTTCAGTTGTTGATACAAGGTTGTTGAAGGGTCGATTTGATTCGAGGTAAAATGGATCTTTGGGCAAAATGGAGTAAGATGGACATCAAGTTTGTGAATAACAAAGGATTTCAAAGCACAAACAGTTTAATAGCTGACATAAACATGGTAGGGCAAACCATTAATCATGAGAAATGTAACTTTAAGATAATCAATGCATAGAAATAAACATTCAAGCCATGCATAGAGATATATAACTCTCTAACTTTAGGAAATGGCTATCAAACTTTGGGGAAATACACTTAAGACAGACAAACAAATTAAACCATTATGTCAGAATGCCTAAACACAATAATTCAAGCTATTGGGCACTTTGAAAAGAATATTTCATAGTCTTAGGCAAAGGGAAATATCAGAACAAGACCTCCTTGGTTCAAAAAATGACAATCTAATCAGTCAAAGTTAAGTTTCGCAAATGGAGCTATGGCTAGCCATGAGTAAGTAGGGCATACGATAATCATACTTAGCATGAATAAAACCATGAATGAAACAAGTAAACAATATTCTTAAGTTATTAAATAGCAATCATGAATTCTTTAATGTGACTAAGAATGAAGAAAATATGGAAGCTATGAAGAAACAAGAAATTTGAGGTGCCTCCAAGGGCATGTCTAAAATTTGTTCTCTAATATCCTATAGCAAGCAAGAACATGGATTTATGAATGAAAAATAGGAAACAAAACAAAGAGAGAGACACTATACCATTCTACCAAGTCATGGAATCCAACAACAATCCTCTTTCATCATCCAAGAACATCCAAGAGACTATCCAAAAGCATGAGACAAGTATTTCTTCCAAAGCTTATATGACCATATATTGCTTCTATTCATCAAGTTCAGCCTTGTTTACAATGAAATCCTTTGGAATATATAGGCCCAAGTGAGGAAAACCTCTTAGTTCAACTTGCAATCTCATTGTCCTATCCAAAATATCTTATTTTGTCCTTGAGGCTTTGCAAAGCCCAAGGCACAAAATATCTCATAAAATATATAAAAAATGTTAAAAGAGGGAAATAAATTGAATTTTCATAACTTCTCATGTGCAAAAATAGCTAAACGTAGATGACGAAAAATCAGTTTTGAAAGGTTCAATTTTTACAAATATACTCAAAAAATACATCAGCAAAAGGTCCCCTGACTTGTTGGCAACTTTTGGAAGCCTTCCGAATGTCGAAATGAGGTTCATGATAGCTTGTTGGAAAGATCTGAGTGTCTACTTTCTGAAAATGTTTATTTTTTTGCCAAATTTCCAATAGAATTTCTCCAAAAATAGGCTTGTGTGTAAAAATACAAAAAAATAAGCTTTGCTGATAAACCGGGCAGAGTGTAGAAAAAGCGAGCATTTTTCGCCATTTTGGGGGAGCAAATGATCTTCAAATGTCCTGAAAATCTCTGAGTATATGCTCTTAAAATTATGGCATCCAATCATACCATTCTCGTCCTTTTATGATGCCCCAAACTGAAATGGTGATTCCCATGAGTTTTGGCCAAAAACCCAAAAATGACAAAAAACCAAAATATGTCGAATTTCACCCAAACTTGGCGAGGATGACCCTCAAGGGTTTTCAGCAACATGTTGTGAAGAAAATGCCAAGATTTGGAGTCTCTAGGTGTATTTCCTCAATTTTTGTGATGGGCACTTCCCTTTGGCCTCCTTGAGTTTTTCTTGAGTAGCCTTCAACTTCCACTGGAAAACTAATTTAGCTTTTTATAATGCCCCTTCATCCTCCGTTGAAGGTCCAAGTCCCTGTTTTCCTTCTCCAATTTTGCCTCCAAATGATCATTAACTCTCTCAAGCCATGCCTCCCGATTTTTCTCTATCTCTTGTTCAAACAATGCAGTGAGTAGGGTAGATTGGAGAAGGGCATTTTCTTCTTCTTTTTGCTTCTCAAGGGCCTTTTTTAGCCCCATGGTTATTGGCCTCTTTCGCCTAGGCTGATCTTCACCTTCACTTTCATCGAACTCACCCATGAGTTCTTCCAACGTCACTTGTGCTTTGGAGGCCTCCTTCTTGTATTTGATTTCCCGTGTCTCATAAACAACCATATGGACACTCATCTACTTGTTTTGAACTTGCAAAAATTGATTGAAGTTCCTAGCTCTATGAAGATCAACCTTCAAGGCATCAATTTGGCTTTCTTTATTGATCAAGATATTTTCTAGGATCTGGGCTTCACTATCACTATCATCACTTTGGATTTGGATGATGTCGAATTCCATTTCCTGTTCATGACTGCTTTCTTCCTTTCCCTTCCCTTTGCTTTAGGTGGCTCTTCTAGTACTCTTCCTCTTGGGAAATTCGACCATGGGTTTCTTGGGAAAATTTCCCTTGCTTTGGAGGGCCCTAGTCACATTTTGAGTTACAACTCTAGGCACCCTTTTCTTCGCTATCTGGGGCTTGGCGATTTTCGAAGAAGAGAGCATTGCCCCTTGCCTAGGAGAGGTAGTTAGCACATGCTCCATGGGCTCTTTACCCTTGTCACTTTGCCCTTCACTTTTGCCACTATCTTGGAGTTATTTATGGATGCCTTGGCTATCCTTTTGCACTTCCCTTTGAGGGTTGTCTTCCTCAATTTTTTGCATATGTTTATCATGCTGCTCCTCTTATTCTTGAGGTTGCTATTCCTTTTTATGAGGTTGTTGTCCCTCATCATGTAGCTGTTGTGTAACATGTTGTGGCTGCCCCTGTTCATACTGCTGTAGCTGCTATTTGTCATCTTTTGGCTGCCCCGATTCATCACTTTCATGTTGCTCCTGTTCAACATCTTTTGGCTGCCCCTGTTTAGCACTTTCATGTTCTTGTTGTTCTTCCTCACTATGATGTTGTTGTTCAGCACTTTCTTCTTCATCCCCTTACTGCTGCTCATCATCACTTTCCTCTTCCTGATCATGTCCTTCTTTCTCCTCATGGTCACTCTCTTCTCCTTCTTCAGGCTCCTTTTTTGGTTCCATGGTAAACTTGAGATTTTTGGGAATAGGTATGCTAGGAGAAGGCGAAGGATGATGAGTAGGAGGTGTAGGGGATGTAGGAACTGGAGGGACAGTGGAGAAATCCAGATGTGTGATGAAAGTATCCCAAGAGACCTCCCTCTTTTCAAGTTGATGAAGGATGATGACTTTGATGATAAAGTGATGGAAGAGGCAGGATATTTTCTATGAAGGAGGTTTCTTCTGAACAGTGGAAGCCATTTTCTGAATGCTCCTATGTAAGAAGAAAGGGAGATTTAGCAACTTGACCCTTGTGAAATGCATGAGCAGTTTAATGTGATAGGCATAGACTCAGGATAATCTTCCCTCACAAGTGAAGTATTTCATGATGATCTTCATGAGGGGGGCGTAGCTGGCCAAATGATATGAGAAAGGAAAAATAGAAGGACATGAATCTCTATGCTCAGGATTTAGAAAGGGCTTGTAATATTCTTAGTCCAAATGGATTTGTTTAAACCACTTCTCCCCAATATAGGGGATTTTAGTGGCCTTGGAGATGGACCTTGGAGAAAATTTCAAATCAAGGTCTGCCAGCTGGAAATGCTTTTCTTGAAACCTCAAAGTGCAGAGGTGTGTCAAAGGAGAAAAGCTCTTCACCTCTTGCACTCTTTGACAAAAATCTAAACACCCAACCTCATGGAAATTGAACAAGAATGATGGGTGGGCATTCACTTCTTCAGTGGAAATAGGCTCAAATCTCTTATGAAATCCACTCCTACTATCCTGCATGGGAGGCATCTTGTTCTGAATGCTCTCTGCAACACCAAGGTGCCTCAAAATGGTTTTTAAAATGCTTTCTCAAACAAAACGTTATCTTCTTGGTTAGTCATTGTTTGACCATGGAAGATTTCTTCAAATGCTATGTGAAATGACTCTTTAACACAAAACTCGCTGCTCCTTCCAAAACACTGTTTGTCTCCCTTTGTATGAAAATCAACCAAAGTTATCAAAATAGCAAGCACATAGTGAAAATGTTACTGTGTCTGGGTATGTTTACAAAGATACTTTATGTTTTGATGAAAACAAGAGAGACTTGTATTTAGATAGATGCAAAGCACTCTTCCCAATCAAAAACACCGTCCTTGTATTCACTATTTCTCACACACATTTTGACAAAACACCTTCAAATTGCAAAAACAACTTCACTCATTAAAGTTTGTTTCATGGACAAAGAGGCAGCACTGATTTTTATTTTCACCACACAAAGAGGACTTTTGAAAGTGACAAAGTAGTCTATGTATGATCATTTTTATTACTCGGACCTTAAACAAAAGTTCAAACCTTCTTACCACTACTTTCACCACTACATTTTCTGACAGAGGGTATGGTTTTATCACAGTCTTGAGGGTAGCTCTAGGCTCTTTGAAAACAATGAATCACTCCACTAACCTCCCACCGTAACAAACTTCTTCAAAACATTTAACACATCACTTTGATTTATAGCAAGACCCTCTCTATTCGATCACCATTTAGTTTTGAAAACATGGCAATGATCTCTCATTTAGCAACTTGACTATACCAGGGAGGAAAATAAAAATACCTTAAAAATGGATGGTGGTATTTACTTGAAGGGTTGAGCATTTTCAAGGCCCCTTTGGAGGCATTTTGAATGTTGAAATATGTGCGACACATTGAAAAGGGAAAGCGCCGCAAAAATAAATAGAGTGTTGGGTTGGCCTTCGGGCAGTTGTGACTGCACCTATAGGTGCGTCGCGCGCCGCTACAGGCGCGCCATGCAATAGTGTAACCTCTTCGTAAAATCGCTCCTGAACGTGCCACATGCTTTTCCAGGCACGCCGCGTAGTCTCCAAGCTTCAAACTTCTACAAATTTGCTCGAAAACTCCTTCTTCGGTCTAGTGAATAGCAAAGGGAAGTGTTGCTTGTGCTTTGAGAACTTCAAATGGGCTTGCAACGGTTCCTTTATCCTCTTTTGAACGCAAAAGTCAATCACCCTTGAGTTTGATTTGTGAGGGTTTTGAAGGCTTATTTCTTTAAAACCATTGCCTTTTTTCATTTGAAAACAAAACCAAAATGACTTTGAATGTGCTATAAGGAGCCAAAATTTTAAATAAAATTCGTAAAAATGCCGTGCATGCGATCTGGCTAGCTTTGGTAGATATGACTCTTTCCTCTTATAAGAAAATCATTCAAGGGCCAAACTCTTTTCACTATTTCTCACTAAGGAATGAGACATTGTTTCCTTTTGATATCTTCACTTTAGAAAGGAATTCAGCGCTGAGCCAAGTGAATGACTGTAGGTGTTCCTTTTGAATGATACTACCCTCTTTTACTAGGGAAAAACTTAGCTGCAAATTCCATATTCTTTACCACCTCTTGTCTTTGTGTGGTTCATTTGCTGTCACTTTGACAAGTTTGAAAAAAGGCCTTTATGAATAGAAAGAGCAACACATTTTGAATATCAACATCACTTAATGTTTTTCTCATTGAAAAAATGATACTTGTGGAAACACAAATTGTGTTATGCGAGGTTTTCTTTGACACTTTGAAGGAGGTAGCTTCACCCTTTTGAAACTTAAACTGACAGTGTCTGCTCCTAATGCTTTGGAGGTGGTCATGCCCATTGTGAAACTGATTAAGCTCGTAGGTGTTGTTTGATCTTCTCTTTTGACTGTGGGTAAAAAACTTATTTGAAACTGTAAGTGAATATGTTGTTTACAAAAGGTCTCCATCACCAAAGCCACTAACTATCCTTAGATTGACAAAATGATCTAGTTTTCAGCTCTAAGGTGATAAAACAGGGGATGATGTACTAGAGTTGAAAAGAGAACAAGGGAAGGCTGCCCCTTTGTTCTTCTGTGAAGGAGGTCTACAAGAAACATGGGTTTTCATTTATTTCACCCCTTTTTGAGAGCAGTCCCTTTGGAATATTTTCCATATTCCATAATCGCTTTTCATCCTCGAACAATGGTGAGCCCCTTTACTTTGCTTATGAAGGAGGCCTTCTTTGAAAAATGCCTGGTTTCCTTTCCACCTCTGTTTCAACCCAGTGAAGAATTTTTTATGATCATAATGATAGTGGTTTCCTTTATACTTGGTGGCAGAAGTCAGTTTGAGACCAATATTGTTTGACTCCTTTGGCCATCTGCTTAACAATATTTCTTCACTGATAATCAACCCATTAGCTTCACTTAGTAATTCAATAACAGTGAAACTCATGTAACAATTTTTAAAAAAACCACTGCTTTGCCTCTGCCTTTAACATCATTTTTATGCAGAGACCCTCAGTTGCTGTCTCACTGTACTAAAAAATTGTCTTACAGTCAGTGCAATTCTTAAAATCAAACTTTATCCTTGGCCCTCTACTTATAGATGAAGGAGGCGCTCTCAGTCCTCAAGCCTCTACTTATAAATGAAGGAGGCTTTTCTATCCTCAAACCCTCGGCTTATAGATGAAGGAGGTTTTTTCTCAGTGATGCCATTTCATCAGCTTTTAACAGTGTTATTTTTCCTTTCACCGCCTTTTCATGCTTGAGCAAATGAAGAATGACAAATTGATAACAGTTAAGATCGGCACTTCTCTAAGACATGTAATTCTTCTTTTCAAATATCTCTGTGCCTCTTTAGACATCACAAGCAGTTTGGTTAGTATTTGAAAAGAACTTCTTGTCATTCTTAATTTACTAACCTGTGAATGTGATAGCAGGAGCTTAATGAAACAACTCTCTGCCCTGTAGCTGCATCTTAGGCTCAAAATCACATGAGAAGCAGCTATCTTCTCATGTGGAACCAAATACTGTCTTCTGGGAATGCTGGTATACTTCTGTTCTTGAAAGATCCATTAAAACACTGTAAGACCACCTAATATCAATTTTGACCTAGGGCATGTGCATCGCTGAGACTTCAGGGTATGTTAGTGGCGTGACTTAAGGGTGTAACCAACTTTATTTGTAAAATGGGAAGCTTTGTTATGACTGGTCTATAGCAAATAGAGGTTATTTGGCTTTAGGATAGTTTTCCAAGGGAGAAATGCCTAAAGCGCCACTACCTAACTTAGGGGAGACTTCTTTGGACAAATTTGGATTGTTTTCTTTGGAGCTGATGGACAAGATAGTATGGTTGAGGCTAGACAGGGCTTGATAATGGGGTTTCATCTCATCATGGGCGGATTGAAAAGGTAGGAGGGAAAAAAAAAATTATGAGTGTTTTACAGCTAGAAAATTTTACAAATTTTTTAGATCAGCTACTAGAAAACTTGGCTATTACAACTAGTCATCACCAACAAGTGAAAAATACTGATGACTAATAGTGGCTCCATTCAGGGAGGGTAGCTCCTTTTCAGGAGGTTTCTAGAACTTTAGATCTTTGGCTTATGAAGACCAGTGCCTTATCCATTGGCACAAATTTCATTCTTCCTTGATGCTACTTCTGAAAAACTGACAGCATGATTAGCATCAATGATATTTCTACCTACCCCACTATTTTTCCTAACATTTTCTACTTCCTTTGGGTGCATTTGGAGTAGCAACCCTTTGACTATATATGTATATATATATATATATATATATTTGAAAAATGAACCTATCTAGTTCTACACTTATATCTGCCAGGAGTTCAGATTAAACTAATGAAATCCTTCATTACTCAACCTATGCTAGATCAACTGTCAAGGTTAAGCTGTTTGACAGGATTTTGTTCTCTAATCTAAAACATGAAATTGAAAAATGATCAAATCAGGGTTAAACAGTCAGATTTTTCATGTACTTGCGGCACGAAAGACAAGCTGCACACAAATATTATTTTGCAAAAAATGAAATCTAGAAAAAATGGGGCTAGGATGCACAGTTTGTTTCTCATCCCCGTTTCCCTCTTTGGTTCTGTTTTTAGCATGTGGAACTAGTATATTTTCCTAATATACTCTCTTTGATAAGTCAAGATTACACAATTTTGACCATATTTTTCACTCACTAACTTATCAGCAAATAAATTTAAAACATGTTCAGCTATGATTAGGCTAGATAACTGAACAAGACATTTGAGCACTAGTAGTGGCAGTTAGACTTGCATGCTTTCTGAATGACTATTTTTTGAACATGGGGCCTTCTTTCTATTTTTCAAACTGCCCTCTTTTCTATTTTTCTATTGTTTTTTAATTTTTTGTTTTTATCTATTTTTCAAACCGTGGTATATACAATGACTGAAAATGTTTTAAACTCGGAAAGCTTGGAAATGGCGAAACTTAAGCATCTTATCCTCATAAGGATCTCCTACCATTCTTGGTCCATCCAGCTCTTGAAAAGAAAAATTGGGAAAGTTTTCTCTTTTGAGCATGACATAAGGATTCATGCATGAATCTTTGAACAAACCCATATCTTCCTGATGTACCTATTTATACCTATGATTTCTGCTTCTTCCTTTACTGTACATCTTCTTTAAGTAATGCATATATTCTTTGTCATTTTTGAAATAAATAATGACATCATCAAGGTATGTAAACATGCAGAAATTCAGGACTGGAAACATGGATTTTATGAGCATATTTTTGATATCCGGTGGTTTTTCAGTTTTGATTTCGACACTGGAACTACTTCCAGTATACTAGAAAAAATCCTTGAGTTGTCTATTTTGCAATGGAATAAATTGGCTATACCCTGAAATATCATCTTGCAAAAACATATGATTAAAAGCACTTATCATCGGTATATCATGGTCTTGGGTAGGAAAGATAAAATTTCTGTCACTAGGATGTATATTAGTGTTTCTAAAATCAAAACAGATCCTATGACCAACTATTTTATCTTTGACTATTACTGATTGGTTCAGATTCTTGTATTTTCTTTTGTCGAAGTTGTTTCTTGGAGTGATGGTAGTGGCATAGTGTTTCTCATTGTTTTCTTTGTATGAAGTAGTATTCTGCATTAGATTGCCAATTCTAGCAGTTCTAAGTCTTTGATGTAATGACAGAATATTATCAAGTTCAAGTAATATAGGTATACTTGGACTGTAGTTATCATCTTTTCTCATAAGAAGTTTATCAAGCATTTTTTCTTGATTTTGAGCTGTTATGGCTACAGTCAAGGTTTCGTTTGCAGTGGAAGAGTTATGTGATGGTAAATCCTTGAGGTATGGTAAAAAAATTAAGCTTCCCTACTCCTGAGTTCCAAAGAGGTTTGTGATATGTAAGTCTTCTAATGCCTCTATTTTGAAAAAGTTTCCTGATGTTGCTGCTAATGTTTGCCTAAGTTTTAAGTGATTTGCTTGATAGTACATAATGTTTTGTGCTTCTTGCTCTATCTCTGTTTCAAAAGGAACACACTTACTTTCCTCAAGACATAGATATTCATGATCATGGTAGTTTTGAGTGTCTAGTTCATCATAGAGAATTAGGGGAAGCTGATGTGGTGGGTCTAAGTTTGTTTCAAATTCTTCTGATGGTTCTTCAATGTCCTCATCAGTGTGTAGAATAAAATAGTTCTGGTCAGAATGCAAGGAATACATTGGGGTGTTATCTGGCCTCTCTTGGCTACTGATCATGTATTTCATGTGTGACTCTCGATAGAGTATTCTTGTTTGGTCAAACACATGAATAGTGACGTAGGACATATCTAGTTGAATATATCCTTGGAGCTTGGCTCCCCAAGATCTGGATAGAAGCATTCTATACTTGGGAGGCATGTCTGCTACCACTATGTCCATGATTAGATGTTTTGCAGGTACTTAGGCCAAACTGAAACAAAGGTCTTTGATCAAACCTAGGCATTTGACTCTACTTGAATCGAATGAATATAAGTCTTTGTATGGTTTTGTGATTTCTAGGCCTAATATTTCCATTACAACCTTCGGCATGAGATTATGTGAGGCTCTGGAGTCTAGCATGGCATTGTGAAGAATTTGGTCATGGATATTCAGATTGATGTAAAATCAAAGAGTGGTTCCTTCTTGGAATTTTCCTTCTATTTTCGGACTAAACAACACTTTAGGAGTGTCATCAGCTAGATTAAGGGTGTTCGCATCATTTCCTATATTTATGACCTTTAACACTTGGGATTTATAAGAGCCTTGGGTGATAAATTCAGTGAGAGGCATGGTGATCTTTATTTTGGCAATTTCTCCCTCAAAACTAAAGGGTACTTGTAGTTTAGACAGGTTTTCTTCAGCTTTTTCAGCCATGACTTTCTCTATGTTCTGAGTTTGTTGGCTTTGTTTTGGGATCTTGTTTGACACAACCACCTAGGGAATATTTGTGGAAGTACTAGGAGCATCTGAGCCAAGACTTGTTTGGGTAACTTTATCTTTATTTTGGTCATTTTCCCTGACCCTGATTTTTTTGCTGTCCACTCCGTTTCTGAGGATGGTATCAGGGGTTTTAGCAGTGTCTGAGCTGTCTTTCTTGGATTTGTCTTGGATTTTTCTGCTTCTAAGGTCATACTACCTGTGAGCTTCTATTATGGCATTCTGAAAATATATGGCAGGATCCTCGGGATCTTCATGGTTGGTTTCATCTTGATTTGGAGAGAAGAATTCTTGTTCTTCTTCTGTGAGGTACACCTCACTCTCATTATCAGACCCTATGAGGTTCAAATGATTTTCATCAATGGGTTCTGTATCCATATCATCTTCTTCCACATAATTTTCATTAAATGGTGGCCTAATTTGTTGGTCATTTTCCCTTGGTTTTTTTTAGGTTGTTCCCTCCTAAAATTTTGGTTCTGGTTTCTGTTTGGAGTGTTTGGCTGGTTGTCCCTAAGAGGGGTATTTTCACTTATCTTTTCCCACATTTTGGCCATGGAACTAACCAAGTCATCTATTATAGGACCTAGGGAAGGGGATGAAGTGGAAACATCATCTCGGTATGTGATTTTCCTTTCTGATCTAGTCCTAGCTCTTTTTTCTGCTAAGTTGGCTTCTGCCCTTATGGCTACTTTTTGCATTTCCTCCAAGGTAAGGGGGTCCTTGTCTCTTAGCTGATAAGTCATGTATAGGTCAAAACCTTCAGGTAATTTTTCCAAGGCTGAGCCAAGTGGGGGTTTGAAGTGAGGTGGGAGGGCGTTATACACACTGTTGAACCTAGTGCAGTATCCCTAGACACTTTCCCCATTTTTCCGTTTTAGATTGTTATATTCTGACAGGATTTGAATGGGTGATCCAGGTGGATATTGGTGGCCACCCACCTATTTCACTTGGGCCCCCACCATTGTCTCTTTCAGTTTTTCAGTTTTGGCATAATTTACTATTTTTAGCAATTTTTTGGGTCCTGAACTTCCGGAGCCATTTTGAGGCCTTAAACGACGTTTTTTGGGCATCGCGCCACCAACGAATATCATTCCGTTCCGGAATGATATTCGTGGCGAAAGTTGTAGTCCTCGAATATAGCTATGGACATAACCAAGTCATATATTCTAGGATCTAGGGAAGGGGATGAAGTGGAAACATCATCTCGGTATGTGATTTTCCTTTTTGATCTAGTCCTAGCTCTTTTTTCTGCTAAGTTGGCTTCTGCCCTTATGGCTACTTTTTGCATTTCCTCTAAGGTAAGGGGGTCCTTGTCTCTTAGCTAATAAGTCATGTCTACGTCAAAACCTTCAGGGAATTTTTCCAAGGCTGAGCCAAGTGGGGGTTTGAAGTGAGGTGGGAGGGCGTTATACACACTTTTGAACCTAGTGCAGTATCCCTAGACACTTTCCCCATTTTCCCGTTTTAGATTGTTATATTCTGACAGGATTTGAATGGGCTATCCAGGTGGATATTGGTGGCCACTCGCATATTCCACTTGGGCCCCCACCATTATCTCTTTCAGTTTTTCAGTTTTGGCATAATTTACTATTTTTAGCAGTTTTTCGGGTCCTGATCTTCCGGAGCTGTTTTGAGGTCCTAAACGACGTTTTTTGGGCATCGCGCCTCCAACGAATATCATTCCGTTCCAGAATGATATTCGTTGTGAAATTTGTAGTCCTCGGATATAGCTATGGACCTAACCAAGTCATCTATTCTAGGATCTAGGGAAGGGGATGAAGTGGAAAAATCAACTCGGTATGTGATTTTCCTTTCTGATCTAGTCCTAGCTCTTTTTTCTGCTAAGTTGGCTTCTGCCCTTGTGGCTACTTTTTGCATTTCCTCTAAGGTAAGGGGGTCCTTGTCTCTTAGCTGATAAGTCATGTCTGGGTCAAAACCTTCGCGGAATTTTTCCAAGGCTGAGCCAAGTGGGGGTTTGAAGTGAGGTGGGAGGGCGTTATACACACTGTTGAACCTAGTGCAGTATCCCTAGACACTTTCCCCATTTTCCCGTTTTAGATTGTTATATTCTGACAGGATTTGAATGGGTGATCCAGGTGGATATTGGTGGCCACCCACCTATTCCACTTGGGCCCCCACCATTGTCTCTTTCAGTTTTTCAGTTTTGGCATCATTTACTATTTTTAGCAGTTTTTCGAGTCCTGAACTTCCGGAGCCGTTTCGAGGCCCTAAACGACGATTTTTGGGCATCGCGCCTCCAACTAATATCATTCCGTTCCAGAATGATATTCGTGGCAAAATTTGTAGTCCTTGGATATAGATATGGACCTAACCAAGTCATCTATTCTAGGATCTAGGGAAGGGGATGAAGTGGAAACATCATCTCGGTATGTGATTTTCCTTTCTGATCTAGTCCTAGCTCTTTTTTCTGCTAACTTGGCTTCTGCCCTTATGGCTAATTTTTGCATTTCCTCTATGGTAAGGGGTCCTTGTCTCTTAGCTGATAAGTCATGTCTGGGTCAAAAACTTCAGGGAATTTTGCCAAGGCTGAGCCAAGTGAGGGTTTGAAGTGAGGTGGGAGGGCGTTATACACACTGTTGAACCTAATGCAGTATCCCTAGACACTTTCCCCATTTTCCCGTTTTAGATTGTTATATTTTGACATGATTTGAATGGGTTATCTAGGTGGATATTGGTGGCCACCCGCCTATTCCACTTGGGCCCCCACCATTTTCTCTTTCAGTTTTTCAATTTTGGCATAATTTACTATTTTTAGCAGTTTTTCGGGTCCTGAACTTCTGAGGTTGTTTTGAGGCCCTAAACGACGTTTTTTGGGCATTGCGCCTCCAACGAATATCATTCCGTTTTGGAATGATATTCGTGGCGATAGTTGTAGTCCTCGGATATAGCTATGGACCTAACCAAGTAATCTATTCTAGGATCTAGGGAATGGGATGAAGTGGAAACATCATCTCATTATGTGATTTTCCTTTCTCATCTAGTCCTAGCTCTTTTTTCTGCTAAGTTGGCTTCTGCCCTTATGGCTACTTTTTGCATTTCCTCTAAGGTAAGGGGTCCTTGTCTCTTAGCGTATAAGTCATGTCTGGGTCAAAACCTTCTGGGGATTTTGCCAAGGCTGAGCCAAGTGGGGGTTTGAAGTGAGGTGGGAGGGCGTTATACACACTGTTGAACCTAGTGCAGTATCCCTAGACACTTTCCCCATTTTCCCGTTTTAGATTGTTATATTCTGACAGGATTTGAATGGGTGATCCAGGTGGATATTGGTGGCCACCCACCTATTCCACTTGGGCCCCCACCATTGTCTCTTTCAGTTTTTCAATTTTGGCATCATTTACTATTTTTAGTAGTTTTTCGAGTCCTGAACTTCCGGAGATGTTTTGAGGCCCTAAACGACGTTTTTTGGGCATCGCGCCTCCAACAAATATCATTTCGTTCCAGAATGATATTCGTGGCGAAAGTTGTAGTCCTTGGATATAGTTATGGACTTAACCAAGTCATCTATTCTAGGATCTAGGGAAGGGGATGAAGTGGAAACATCATCTCGGTATGTGATTTTCCTTTCTGATCTAGTCCTAGCTCTTTTTTCTGCTCAGTTGGCTTCTGCCCTTATGGCTACTTTTTGCATTTCCTCTAAGGTAAGGGGGTCCTTGTCTCTTAGCTGATAAGTCATGTCTGGGTAAAAACCTTCAGGGAATTTTTCCAAGGCTGAGCCAAGTGGGAGTTTGAAGTGAGGTGGGAGGGTGTTATACACACTGTTGAACCTAGTGCAGTATCCCTAGACACTTTCCCCATTTTCCCGTTTTAGATTGTTATATTATGACAGGATTTGAATGGGTGATCCAGGTGGATATTGGTGGCCACCCGCCTATTCCATTTGGGCCCCCACCATTGTCTCTTTCAGTTTTTCAGTTTTGGCATAATTTACTATTTTTAGTAGTTTTGCGGGTCCTGAACTTCCGGAGCTCTTTTGAGGCCCTAAACGACATTTTTTGGGCATCGCGCCTCCAAGGAATATCATTTTGTTCCAGAATGATATTCGTGGCGAAAGTTGTAGTCCTTGGATATAGCTATGGACCTAACCAAGTCATCTATTCTAGGATCTAGGGAAGGGGATGAAGTGGAAACATCATCTCAGTATGTGATTTTCCTTTCTGATCTAGTCCTAGCTCTTTTTTCTGCTAAGTTGTCTTCTGCCCTTGTGGCTACTTTTTGAATTTCCTCTAAGGTAAGGGGGTCCTTGTCTCTTAGTTGATAAGTCATGTCTGGGTCAAAACCTTCAGGGAATTTTGCCAAGGCTGAGCCAAGTGGGGGTTTGAAGTGAGGTGGGAGGGCATGATACACACTGTTGAACCTAGTGCAGTATCCCTAGACACTTTCCCCATTTTCCCGTTTTAGATTGTTATATTCTGACAGGATTTGAATGGGTGATCCAGGTGGATATTGGTGGCCACCCACCTATTCCACTTGGGCCCCCACCATTGTCTCTTTCATTTTTTCAGTTTTGGCATAATTTACTATTTTTAGCAGCTTTTCGCATCCTGAACTTCTGGAGCCATTTTGAGGCCCTAAACGACATTTTTTGGGCATCGCGCCTCAAAAAAATATCATTCCATTCTAGAATGATATTTGTGGCAAAATTTATAGTCCTCGGATATAGATTTCTAATGATGTATCATGTGCATCAAACGGAGACAGTATGCCAAAGTTACGTCCCTGGGAAGTTGAAACACCAATTTACCCAAATGGGGCCCACAGTTTTGGCGCTTCATCTCCTAGGGTTAGGTTTTTGGATGTTTAGGATTGTCCATTGTTTCTCAATAATAAATAGGCCCTCGAGCCTCATTGTAACTCAGTTCAGAGGCCTGTAGCCGCCACATCTCTTCTCAGAGATAGCTACCAGCGCCCTAGCTAGTTTTATTTCCATTCTGTCTGTAAGAAAATTTCAGTTCTTGATATTAATGAAATGAAGTGTTATTTCCGCTGCATCTCTGTATTTATGGTTATATGTTTATTCTATTGCGTTCCTTCATAAATCCGGATCAATGGGGTTCTTTCAGATTTCCCACTTCTTTATGAAGACTTGGTAGAGTTCTAGGAGGTTGTGGATGTTGTTTGGAGTTAATTTGGGTTCGCTGCCCAGGCTTTGGGCGAACATCATCATTATGATGGTCCCGTCTTCTATTTCCATGTATTCGAAGGCATCACTAATCCTATCTACATGTTGTTGAGCTGTGGTAGCCTCAACTCTGGTAAAGTGTGGGATTTTGGATTGATAGTCCTTTTGTAAGGGAGCCAAAGGTTGTGGCAACACCAAAGGTGCGTACCAGGCTGCCTTGACGGGAGCTAATGGATGATGTACGAAATGAGGGCTTCTAGGATGAGCTGAGGTGGTTTGAACGGGAGTGGTTTGGATAGGTGTGGCAGATGTACTAGTGATCTAATTTTGAGAAAATCTGGGATGGTAGGAGCCAAAGTGATGGAGAAGCTGAAAATCGGGAGGTGTTGTAGGTGAGGCTTCTCTACTAGGACCCTGTGGTAGATCTAGGGGCTCAAGATCATCAATGTCTATCTTACTTTGTGACTTGCTTCTACAAAGGGTTTTTGTTGATTTTAAGTCAAAGGGGGAATCCTAAAAGGCTATGAGATTTTCAGGTACTGATCTTTCTTTACGGATGGAACTATCGGTAGCTAAATTTCCAGTTTCAGAAGCTTCCCACAGAATCTTCTCTAGGTCATCTACTATGATAGGGGGATTTCGGTCTAGATGGGATCTGGTGTTGATTCTTCGTGAATCCAGATTTCAAATCTAGAGTTTAGAGAGGATGGTATTTGTGAATTTTTTAGATGAATGGCCTCTCTAGGGTTTTACTAATGTGAAGGATGGTCAAAAAAAAAATGATGGACTAGTGGAGTGACCAGGTGGATTTCTATGAGAACTATGGTTCACCACCAACACTATCAAAGATGCTTATGGGAAAAAGTTTTATAGCAAACTTTGAGATGGAAAATTGCAAAGAAGAGTGATTTACTTGGTTTTAATAGTTTTCTAGGCTATATGGAAAAGCTAATAGTTCTTTTGGCAAGAAGACTTCTACTTATCTCCTATGTTTTAGGTGAGGTTTTCTGAATTGCTAAGTTATACTTATTTTGTCACTGATTATAGAGCTTCTACCCTAAGCTTAAGTTTTTGGAAGGATGAGTTAGCAGAAAGGTATGGCTTATGATTTTTTTGGTCTTTTATATATTTTTTTAGGCCTACTCGAGGCTAGTGGAGTCGCCAGGTGGAACTTGGTTGTTTTTGTAAAGGCGTAGTTATGGTCCACCACCAGTAACTAGGAGAAAAATCAATTTGGGAATGTTTTTGGGGTTTTTCTGAGTTTTTATGTAGTCCTAAGGTTTGTAAGAGTATCCTACAGCTGAGTCATCATTTTGCCAGGATGGTGAGACAACTAGATTCTACTCTTCTAAGTTTGACTGAGATTTTGAGAGTTCCTAAGGGATACCTAGGATGTTTTGACTCAAAGTCCCACTGTGATCGCCATTATGTTAGTGAGCGGTGGGATAAGTCCACAAGATAGTATTCTCAAAGGTCTTTGAAGGTTTAGGGAATGTAAGTTTGTTTATCACTCAGATGTCCCACCGTGATCGCCATTATGTTAGGGTCCCGTGATTTAGCTCATTGGCAAGCCAAATGACAATGTAACATCAAACCAATCTTTGGAGTCCAAGGACCTAGCCTTCCTGGACTCAGAGAGGGCTCTCTCTATTTGTGTAAGGGATATTTGTGTGTTTTCTTATTGTGTTCTGATTTTAGGCTAGTTATGAAGTATGTTTTTGGTTTTGGTTTTTAGATTGTGAGGGATGAACTGATCAAAGATATAAGATAGGTAAAAATATGTCAGATCAACTGGGCTATGGTGTCGAAGAGGTCAATAAAGCTTTCAGATGGTGATACAAGGTTGTTGAAGGGCCAATTTGATTCGAGGTAAAATTGGTCTTTGGGAAAAATGGAGTAAGATGGACATCAAGTTTGTGAATAAAAAAGGATTTCAAAGCACAAATAGTTTAATAGCTGACATAAACATGCTAGGGAAAACCATTAATCATGAGAAATGTAACTTTAAGTTAATCAATGCATAGAAATAAACATTCAAGCCATGCATAGAGATATATAACTCTCTAACTTTAAGAAATGGCTATCAGACTTTGGGGAAATACACTTAAGACAGAAAAACAACTTAAATCACTATGTCGGAACGCCTAAAAACAATACTTCAAGCTTTTGGGCACTTTGAAAACAAGATTGCATAGTCTTAGGTAAAGGGCAAGATCAAAACAAGACCTCCTTGGTTCAACAAATGACAATCTAATCAATCAAAGAGAAGTTTCGCAAATGGAGCTATGGCTAGCCATGAGTAAGCAGGGCATACCGTAAATCATACTTAGCATGCATAAAACCATGAATGAAACAAGAAAACAATATTCTTAAGTTATTAAATAGAAATCAAGAATTCTTTAATGTGACTAAGAATGAAGAAAACATGGAAGCTATGAAGAAACATGAAATTTGAGGTGCCTCCAAGGGAATGTCTCAAATTTTTTCTTTACTGTCCTATAGAAAGCAAGAACATGGATTTATGAATGAAAACTAGGAAAGAAAATAGAGAGAGAGACACTATACCATTCTACCAAGTCATGGAATCCAACAACAATCCTCTTTCATCATCCAAGAACATCCAAGAGACTATCCAAAAGCATGAGACAAGTATTTCTTCCAAAGCTTATATGACCATATATTGCTTCTATTCATCAAGTTTAGCGTTGTTCACAATGAAAGCCTTTGGAATATATAGGCCCAAGTGAGGAAAACCTCTTAGTTCAACTTGCAATCTCATTGGCCTCTCCAAAATATCTTATTCTGTCCTTGAGGCTTTGCAAAGCCCAAGGCACAAAATATCTCATAAAATATCTAAAAATTGCTAAAAGGGGAAATAAATTGAATTTTCATAACTTCTCATGTGAAAAAATAGCTAAACGCAGATGAGGAAAAAGCAGTTTTGAAAGGTTCAATTTTTACAAAAATACTCAAAAAATACATCAGCAAAAGGTCCCCTGACTTGCTAGCAACTTTTGGAAGCCTTCCTGATGTCTAAATGAGGCTCATGATAGCTTGTTGGAAAGCTCTGACTGTCTAATTTCTGAAAATGTTTAGTTTTCTCCCAAATTACTAGCATAACTCCTACAAAAATAGGCTTGTGTGTAAAAACCCAAAAAAATAATCCTTGCTGATAAACCGGGCAGAGTGTAGAAAAAGCGAGCATTTTTCGCCATTTTGGGGGACAAAATGATCTTCAAATGTCCTAAAAATCACTAAGTATGTGCTCCTAAAATTATGGAATCCAATGATACCATTTTCATCCTTTGATGATGCCCCAAACTGAAATGATGATGCCCATGACTTTTGGCCAAAAACCCAAAAATGACAAAAAACCAAAATATGTCGAATTTCGCCCAAACTTGGCGAGCATGACCCTCAAGGGTTTTCAGCAACATGTTATGAAGTGGAGGCCAAGATTTGGAGTCTTGAGGTGCCTTTCCTCTTCTGGGCACTTCCCTTTGGCCTCCTTTAGTTTTTCTTGAGCAGCCTTCAACTTCCGTTGGACAAACTGATTTAGCTTTTTATAATGCCCCATCATCCTCCGTTGAAGGTCCAAGTCCCTTTTTTCCTTCTCCAATTTCCTTCCCAAGTTATCATCAACTCTCTCAAGCCATGCCTCCCGATTTTACTCTATCTCTTGTTTGAACAATGCAGTGAGAGGGGTAGATTGGAGAAGGGCATTTTCTTCTTCTTTTTGCTTCTCAAGGGCATTTTTTAGCCCCATGGTTCTTGGCCTCTTTCACCTAGGCTGATCTTTTCCTTCAATTTCATCGAACTCACCCATGAGTTCTTCCAACCTCACTTGTGCTTTGGAGGCCTCCTTCTTGTATTTTATTTCTCGTGTCTCATAAGCAACCATATGGACACTCAACTGCTTGTTTTGATCTTGCAAAATTTGATTGAAGTTCCTAGATCTATGAAGATCAGCCTTCAAGGCATCAATTTGGCTTTGTCTATGGATCAAGAGATTTTCTAGGATCAAGGCTTCACTATCACTATCATCACTTATGATTTGGATGATGTCGAATTCCCTTTCCTGTTCATGATTGTTTTCTTCCTTACCCTTCCATTTGCTTTGGGTGGCTCTTCTAGTACTCTTCCTCTTGGGCAATTCGACTATGGGTTTCTTGGGAAATTTTCCCTTGCTTCGGAGGGCCCTAGTCACATTTGGAGTTACAACTCTAGGCACCCTTTTCTTTGCTATCCGGGGCTTGACGAATTTCAGATAAGAGAGCATGGCCCCTTCCCTAGGAGAGGAAGCTAGCACATGCTCCATGGGCTCTTTACCCTTGTCAATTTTCCCTTCACATTTGCCACTATCTTGGAGTTCTTTATGGATGCCGTAGCTGTCCTTTTGCACTTCCCTTTGAGGGCTATCCTCCTCACTATTTTTCATATGTTTATCATGTTGTTCCTCTTCTTCTTGAGGTTGTTGTTCCTTTTTATGAGGCTGTTGTCCCTCATCCTGTAACTACTGTGTAACATGTTGTGGCTGCCCCTATTCATACTACTGTAGCTGTTGTGTGTCATCTTTTGGCTGCCGTTGTTCATCACTTTCATGCTGCTCCTGTTCAGCATATTTTGGCTGCCCCTGTTCAGCACTTTCATGTTCTTGCTGTTATGCCTCACTGTGATGTTGTTGTTCAACACTATCTTCTTAATCCCCTTGCTACTTCTCATCATCACTTTCCTCTTCCTGCTCATGTCCTTCCTTCTCCTCATGGTCACTCTCTTCTCCTTCTTCAAGATCCTTTGTTTGTTCTGTGGTAAACTTGAGATTTGGGAATAGGTCTGCTAGGAGAAGGCGGAGGATGATGAGTAGGAGGTGTAGGGGATGTATGAATTGGAGGGGTAGTGGAGAAATCCAAATGGGTCATGAAAGTATCCCAAGAGACCTCCCTCTTTTCAAGCTGATGAAGGATGATGACTTTGATGAGAGAGTGATGGAAGAGGCAGGCTATTTGTTGTGAAGGAGGTTTATTCTAAACAGTGGAGGTCATTTTCTCAATGCTCCTGTGTAAGAAGAAAGGGAGATTTAGAAACTTGGCCCTTGTGAAATGCATGAGTATTCAAATGTGATAGGCATAGACTCGGGAGAATCTTCCCTCACAAGTGAAGTATTTCATGATGATCTTCATGAGGGGGGTGTAGCTGGCCAAAAGATATGAGAAAGGGAAAATAGAAGGACATGAATCTCTGTGCTTAGGCTTTAGAAAGGTCTTGTAATATTTTGAGTCCAAATGGCTTTGTTTAAACCACTTATCCCCCATATAGGGGATTTCAGTTGCCTTGGAGATGGACCTTGGAGAAAATTTGAAATCAAGGCCTGCCAGCTGGAAATGCTTGTCTTGAAACCTCAAAGCGCAAAGTTGTGTCAAAGGAGAAAAGCTCTTCACCTCTTGCACTCTTTGAAAAAAATATAAACACCGAACCTCATGGGAATTGAAAAATACTGGTGGGTGGACATCCACTTCTTCAGTGGAAATAGGCTCAAATCTCTTATGCAATCCACTCCTACTATCCTGCCTAGGAGACAACTTGTTCTGAATGCTCTCTGCAACACCAAGGTGCCTCAAAATGGTTTTTAAAATGATTTCTCAAACACAACTTTGTCTTCTTGGTTAGTCACTGTTTGACCAAGGAAAATTTCTTCAAATGCTATGTGAAATGACTCTTTAACACAAAACTCTCTGCTCCTTCCAAAACACTGTTTGTCTCCCTTTGTACGCCAATCAACCAAAGTTATCAAAATAGCAAGAACATAGTGAAAATGTTACTATGGCTGGGTATGTTTACAAAAATCCTTTATGTTTTGATGAAAACAAGACAACCTTGTATTTATACAAAGGCAAAACACTCTTCCCAACCAAAAACACCCTCCTTGTATTCACTATTTCTCACACACATTTTGACAAAACACCTTCAAATTGCAAAAACAGCTTCACTCATTAAAGTCTGTTTCATGGACAAAGAGGCAGCATTGATTTTTCTTTTCACCACACAGAGAGGACATTTTAAAGTGGCAAAGTAATCTATGTATGATCACTATTGTTACTCGAACCTTAAACAAAAGTTCAAACCTTCTTACCACTGCTTTCACCACTACATTTGCTGACAGAGGTTATGGTTTTATCACAGTCTTGAGGGTAGCTCTAGGCTCTTTGAAACTAATGAATCACTCCACTAACCTCCCACCGTAAAAAACTTCTTCAAAAAATTTAACACATCACTTTGATTTATAGCAAGACCCTCTCTATTCGATCACCATTTATTTTTGAAAACATGGCAATGATCTCTCATTTAGAAACTTGACTATACCAGGGAGGCAAATAGAAATACCTCAAAAATGAATGGTGGTCTTTGCTTGAATGGTTGAGCAGTTTCAAGGCCACTTTGGAGGCGTTTTGAATGTTGAAATATGTGTGGCATGTTGAAAAGGGAAAGCATTGCGCAAATAAATAGAGTGTCAGGTCGGCCTTTGGGCAGTTGTGACCGCACCGACAGGTGCGCTGCGCACCGCTACAGGCACGTCACGCAACAGTGTAACCTCTTTGTAAAATCTCTCCTGAACTCACCGTGCACTTTTCCAGGCGCGCCGCGTGGTCTCCAAGCTTCGAACTTCTGCAAATTTTCTTGAAAACTCCTTCTTCGGTCTAGTGAACAGCAAAGGGAAGTGTTGCTTGCATTTTGAGAACTTCAAATGGGCTTGCAACAGTTCCTTTATCCTCTTTTGAACGCAAAAGTCAATCACCCTTGAGTTTGATTTGTGAGGGTTTTGAAGGCTTATTTCTTTAAAACCATTGCCTTTGTTCATTTGAAAACAAAACCAAAATGACTTTGAATGTGCTATAAGGGGCCCACATTTTAAATAACGTTGGTAAAAAGGCTGTGCATGCTATCTAGCCAGTTTTGGTAGATATGACTCTTTCCTCTTTTAAGAAAATCATTCAAGGGCCAAAATCTTTTCACTATTTATTACTAAGGAATGAGATGTTGTTTCCTTTTGATATCTTCACTGTAGAAAGGAATTCAACACTGAGCCAAGTGAATGATTGTAGGTGTGCCTTTTGAATGATACTGCCCTTTTTTACAGGGGAAAAACTTAGCTGCAAATTCCATATCCTTTACCACCTCTTGTCTTTCTGTGGTTCATTTTCTATCACTTTGATAAGTTTGAAAAAAGGCCTTTATGAATAGAAAGAGAAACACCTTTTGAATATCAACACCACTTAGTGTTTTTCTCATTGAAAAAAGGATACCCATCGAAAGAAACATTATGTTATGTGAGGTTTTATTTGACACTTTGAAGGAGGTAGCTTCACCCTTTTGAAATTTAATCTGACAGTGTCTGCTCCTGATGCTTTGGAGGTGGTCATGCCCATTGTGAAACTTATTGAGCTGGCAGGTGCTGTTTGAGCTTCTCTTTTGACTATGGGTAAAAAAATTATTTGAAACTGTAAGGGAAAATGATGTTTACAAAATGTCTCCATCACCAAAGCCACTAACTATCCTTAGATTGACAAAATGATCTAGTTTTCAGCTTTAAGGAGATAAAATAGGGGATGATGTGCTAGAGTTGAAAAGTGAACAAGGGAAGGCTGCCCCTTTGTTCTTCTGTGAAGGAGGTCTGCAAGAAACATGGGTTTTCATTCATTTCACCCCTTTTTGAGAGCAGTCCCTTTGGAATCTTTGCCATATGCCATAATCTCTTTTCATCCTCAAACAATGGTGAGCCCCTTTACTTTTCTTATGAAGGAGGCCTTATTTGACAAATGCCTACTTTCCTTTCCACCTCTGTTTCAACCCAATGAAGAATGTTTGATGATCATAGTGATAGTGGTTTCCTTTATACTTGGTGGCAGAAGTCAGTTTGAGACCAAGGTTGTTTGAATCCTTTGGCCATCTGCTTAACAATATTTCTTCACTGATAATCAACCCATTAGCTTCACATAGTAGTTCAATAACAGTGAAACTCATGTAACAATTTTTAAAAACACCACTACTTTGCCTCTGCCTTTAACATCATTTTTATGCAGAGACCCTCAGTTGTTTTCTCACTGTACTCAAAAATTGTCTTACAGTCACTGCAATTCTTAAAATCAAACTTTATCCTTGGCCCTCTGCTTATAGATGAAGGAGGTTTTTTCTCAGTGATGCCATTTCATCAGCTTTTAACAGTGTTATTTTTCCTTTCACTACCTTTTCATGCTTGAGCAAATTAAGAATGAAAAATTGATAATAGTTAAGATAGGCGCTTCTCTGAGACATGTAATTCTACTTTTCAAATATATTTGTGCCTCTTTAGACATCACAAGCAGTTTGTTTAGTATTTTCAAAGCACTTCTTCTCATTAATAATTTACTAACCTGTGACTATGATAGAAGGAGCTTAATGAAACAACTCTCTGCCATGTAGCTGCATCCCAGGCTCAAAATCACATGAGAAGCAGCTGCCTTCTCATGTGGAACCAAATATTGTCTTCTGGGAATGCTGGTATACTTATGTTCTTGGAAGATGCATTGAAACACTATAAAACCACCTTATATCAGTTTTTACCTAGGGCATGTGCATCGCTAAGACTTCAAGGTTTGTTAGTGGCACAACTTAAGGGTGTAACTAACTTTATTTCCAGAATGGGAAGGCCTGTTATGACTGGTCTGTAGCAGATAGAGGTTCTTTGGCTTTAGGATAGTTTTCCAAGGGAGAAATGCCTAAAGTGCCACTACCTAACTTAGGGGAGACTTCTTTGGAAAAATTTGGATTGTTTTCTTTGGAGCTGATGGACAAGCTAGTATGGCTGAGGCTAGACAGGGCTTGATAATGGGGTTTCATCTCATCATGGGAATATTGAAAAGGTAGGAGGGAAAAAAATGTTTATAGGTGTTTTGCAGCTGGCAAATTTGACAAATTTTTTAGATCAGCTGCTAGAAAACTTGGCTGTTACAAATAGTCATCACCAACAAGTGAAAAATACTGATGATTAACAAATTCCTCGTTTCCTATATATGTTCTGTCGAGGCTCACATTTCCTAGCTTGAGTGATTGAATCCTCAAAGAATTGTATACATTTTCTGCTATATTATACATTTATTGGCTACTCAGATATTCATGTGTTTTGGGTTATAAAAATAACACTTTTATTCCATTGTGTGTTCATACGTTGCTGTAGTCCCTTCGTTAGGCACTTTCTCAAGACAACTAGGTGTGGGAGATATTTTTATCCCACCTAGACGGATTTATTTTCAGCCTCCTCTTGGATTTCAGCCATAGAAGCATAGATCTAAGGGATCCAGGTCTTGGTTTCAAATCTTATAGCATCCATTCCTAGAAAATGTGTTTTCCAGTCATACGTTGCTAGCAGTTCCCATTTTGGGATATTACACCTGCCCTGGCAGTGAGGGTAGCTCGTGGAGATTGTAGATAGCCCACAAGTTGAGGGTGTAGACCCCTAGGCCCAACCCTTAGAGCCAATCCTTTTCCGAAATTTATGGATCCATCTTTCCGACTTCCCTTACCTACATTTTTCTATTAACTGGAGGTTGTTCAACTTGGAGACCTGATGTGGTTAGGTGTATGACTGGGCATGAGCGGTACTCGGTCCTCCATATTTTCAAGGGTTTCCGAGGGCACACTAGACACCACAAGATGTGCGGTGCTCTTCTAGCTATTGGACCCTATCTCCAGGTGAACCGATTCCAGGATGGGAAAGTTTTTTATAACTCTTCCCTGGGCCCCCGACGACGTCTCTGAATTCACTAGCATTGCCGCCCGGAGCCATGTCCTAGTTTGGGAATATTAACCCGATTCCATTTCAATTCTCATGCAGATTGCACCCTTGATACAAGGCTTTCCCATCTCTTAGGATCAACTAGCCCATTTCCAAGAGATATTCACATGGAACCTTTCCCCACTTTAGTCTTCAAATTTTTGATTTGAATGTTTTCTACTACCACCAAGATCTGCACTAGGGGCTAATCCACCCAAGCTCATGCTCGATGTTTCTAAATGAACCCCACATCCTCCTACTCATCGAAGCCAACAAATTTCTCTAATGGTTGAGTATAGTTTGCACACTTCACTGCCATTCATTTTCTGGGCTAGTTCATTTGGTAGGTGAGTTTTTACACAATCCTTAGGGGAATTCGACTTCAATGACTACCATCCTGTTGTCTTAATCAACCAACGCCCTTTGTGGGATCTAGGTTAGTGTGAAATTTGACACCATAACTCAAATTTCAGTTCATCCCAAATCGCAAATTATTCTTACCAAAATGGCCCACTTGGAGCTCTCGATTCCATGACACAGCTCAATGGAGTAGTCGCACCCTCTTAAATTTTCAGAATAGTTCGAGGGCATCATACCCCCAATGCCTCTAATCATTTTCTTTACATGATAAAACTCGCGCGTGAGCTCCAGCTATCCTGACAGAAACTTTGGAGAAAACTAACTACTAGATGGTTCAATTAGTATTTTACCCCTATACCCAAGTCAGATGAATGTTTTTCACTTGAGTATCACTACGAGCCTCCACCATAGTTTCCTCTGACTTCACCCTACTCAGGCATAGTTCACCATATTTCAGGTCCCAATAGGTGTTCTTGCACTTGAAACCTTCGCATAAGCTCAAGGTCAGTCGACAATGCACAGCTCCAGAGAGGTGATCTCGCCCATCAACTTCCTTGCGCTTCGCAGGTTTACAAACCCTATGACTTGCACACATGTTAGACTCCTTGGTATGTTTTTCATGATGGTTCAAATGGAAAGCCCGCCAACCAATACCACAAGTTCACAGCTGCACACGACCCGCTACAAGGATGCGCGCTTCATTCCTCGACTGCTGCAACAGAAAACTGACAGGTGGTACTCTACCTCTCTTGTGACGATGCAACAGCCTGTGTTGGTTTGCACCTCAAGTCGAGTGGCGAACCATCCTGAGCCATTCTAAATCTGACTGAGATCCATCGATAACCTCCATCAATTTCCCTCTTGGAAATTTCACGCACTCTTTAACTCTCTTTTCAAAGTTCTTTTCATCTTTCCCTCGTATTACTTGTTCGCTATAAGTCTCTCACCCGTATTTAGCCTTGGGTGGAATTTACCAAACAATTAGGGCTACATACCAAAACAATTTGACTTTCCAACAATACCTCCTGATGCGTCAGGGTTATGGACCAATGGGGCTGTCACCCTCTCAGGCGCAACCTTCCAAGGGACTTGGCCCAGGTCCGCTACTGAGGATGCTTCTATAGAATACAATTTAGGAAACACTGTCACCCAGTTTTCATTATTTTCTCTTCCCAGTTCGCTCACCGCTACTGGGGAATCCCTGTAAGTTTCTTTTAGTCCACTTAATTATATGCCTAAAATTAGTAGGTGTTCTCGCCTAAGCTGAGGTCGCAAGTTGGAGCTAAATCAACCCTACCCAATGGGAGGAAAAGAGAGATAAAATCAAGTTCCAAGGATGCCACACAAAGCTCGCATCAGCTAACGTCAACTTCCCAACGAAGGGGAGAAGATCACTGCTTGCTGATGCACACCACGAAAAATTTCCTGTCACATTTCAGTGAATTGCAACACATTGGGCATAGACGACCACCTCCATTTCTCCCTAAAATATATCAAGGAGCGTGTTTGATTTGTATGTGACGCCCAGACAAACGTGCCCTCGACCGAAGCCTCGGGTGAAAATTGCATTCAAAAACTCGATGATTCATGGGATTTTGGAATTCACCTAAGTATTGCATTTCGTATGTTCTTCATCGTAACAAGAGCCAAGATATCCATTTTTTAGAGTCGTTTCTAAGTGTTACCAAAAAATTTCACCCCCATGAGAAATGGCTAAAATCCAACCCAATGTATAATACATCGCAACAAGAAAAAAGCTCCCTTCCCCTTCAATACAACTACACTCCATAACCCACTCACTAAAGAGAAGGGTCAAACAATATTCCTAGAACCCATGCCTTTGTAAAAATATGGGAATTCAAGGAACGATGATCGAGAAGAACTGGGGTGGCCAACCTAGGAGCTCCTGCTACTTTTAATCCTTCTCGAATACCCAACCGCAATAGTTCCCCCCTTTCTCCATAATGTTGTTGGGGGCTGGAAAGAGGAAGGGGAGGGGAAAAATAAATGTATATGCATATAGAAAAAAAGAAAGAGAAGGTGTCTCCCACCCCCTCACAGGAATAGCTTTATAAACCTCGTGCCTTTTCAAAAATGGTAGAATTGTAAGGAATGATGACTGAGAAGGAATAGGGTGGCCACCTTGAAACTCACACTTTTTTTCGTCCTTCATGAACATCAAACCAATACAACACCACCTTTTTTCTCCGTAAAGCTAGGGGCGGGAACGAGGAAAGTAAGGAAAACACATGAAAGAAAGAGAAGCAAAATTATCCACCCACTCAACGGAGCAGGCTCAAATAGAGAACAGAATTCCTGAGCCCTGTACCCTCGCAAAAGTGGAAGAATCCAAGGGAACGATGATTGGGAAGGACTGGGGTGGCCACCTCGGGAGATCTCACTTCCTTTCATCCTTCACAAATTCCAATCCTCAAAGATTCACCCTTTTCTCTATAAAGCTACGAACCAGAAAGAGGAAGGGTAAAAAGAAACATGAGAAAGAAAAAAAGAAAGAAAAAGAGAACCAAAACATGGCTGCCAGCAGAGAAGATGAGGCTCAAACACAAAAAAGGATTTAAAGTCCCCTTTCCATTGCAAAAATGGTGGAAACTAAATAGATCGGTGGTCAAGAAGGACTAGGGTGGCCACCCTGGGAGCTCACACTCCTTTTTCATCCTTCCAAAAATGCCAATCCACATCAATTCCCCCTTTTCTCTCTAAATCTAGGGACCAAAATGACTCACAATGGGAAGCTCAAACATAGTACAAGCTTTCCAAGCCCTGTTCCTTAGAAAAATGTGGGGAACTGGAAGGAGTGACAATCGACAAGGACTAGGGTGGCCAACCCAGGAATTCACACTTTTTTTCATCCTTCTTAGACATCGACCCACAAAAAATCCCACTTTTCTCCATAAAGCTAGGGACTGAAATAGAAGAAAATGACATGAAAGAAAGAGAAACCAAACATCACCCACATAACACTCAGGACAAAAATCCAATTTGGGAGAAAGGGGGCAAAATTTCAAGCAATGCTAGAAAAATAGAGGGCCACCACCATGTGAGGAGATGTTGGATTAACCAAAAGAAAGAAATAAAGGAACCCAATCAAAACCATCCCACCTTTTCTCACCCTTCCATATATATCATGACACAACATCCTTTCTATCTACACAGCATAACAAGTGACAATCAAACAAACAAGAAGAGAAGTCACAACCTAAACTTCACCACTAGAAAAGCTGAGGGCTATGGTGAGACGAGTGTCTGAAGCATGGTACTACTGAAAGTTAAACAACTCCCCAACCCACAGAGGGTTTCAAGCAAAAAATGCATTAATAGAAAACCCACCTCGCTATTTCACCCCTCCGTGTATAGGACACCCAACAACCTTTCCAACCAAAAATTCAAGGGGGGCCAAACAACCAAAATCCAAAGAAGAGTAGTGGTAGGCTGGCACTCAATGCTGAATAAAGACAAGGATCAAAAATACACCAATGGTGCAATGTCACACCCTAAGAAGAGGGAAGCCCCCAAATCACACACCACAACGCTATTGCAAAAATCGACACATCCAAGGAATTACCAAGTCATGCAAAAAAACCACAATCCAAATGGAGAAACAAGGACATAAAATACTCCTACTTTCCTTGGAGGGAGAGCTTCTCAAGAAAGGACGAGGAATTCCCTAAAAAAAAAAGGCACGAAAAAATAATGCTACCTCATGCCCATTGACGGGGAAACTTGCAATTTTCATGGAGCTTAGGCCGAGGGAGGAATTTTTGATTAACTAGACCCAACCCTTCCGTCAGGGCATGTCAAGGAAAAGTCGAGAGGACTAGGGTGGCCAGCCCAACAGATTGCACCGCTCTTCATCCATCCCATATTGACCCCACCCGACATTTTCCCCTCACGATAGGGTTGAGGTAGCAAGCACACACGCAACCACTCCGTTGAACAAACCACCAACAAAAAGATTCACCCAAGAAACACATAAACCTCCACCACTGCCTTTTCAAGAGAACCAACTATGGAGGCCCACATATTCCAATGAACAAAAGGCCTAGCACCACCACTACGAACAATTCTGAATTTTTCCATTGTATTTCCCAAGTCTTAACACTGGAAAATAGTACAGCAGAAGATGACATTAACTAATTTCAAGATAAAGGATTTACAGGGCAGGAAGACATTATGGAATCTAGAACGTATTTAAATCTCAAAGGTTTAAAGGAAATCAAATTTGAAGTACTCATAAAATGCTATTTGCACACATTATCCTTCGAGAAGAGCACCTTCTGCGTGCCTTTTTGCCCAATTAGTGCGCATTCCTGAGAGTGGCGAAATGTCACTATCCGGGGACCAGGACCACATAAAAGCAAAGGAAAATTTACTCCTTACATGAAGCTGCCTAAGGACATCCATGAGCACCTCCTTAGACACTATGTGAGTACACAATAGAATATTTGGAGCACACAATGGAATCATACATCTCCCTTGGGTCACCATCCACCATGTACCAAGGGAGGGAAGGAGGATTTGAAATCCCCTATATAAAGCCACGCTGAGATGAAGAATGAGTGATGACATTGTTATGATGGCCAGAATTTCCCAAGAAATACCAGTAGTGTATGACCCAGATTTGGAGATAGAGGGGACTCAATTGTTGGCCATCCAACAATATTAGTCCATCACAACAGAGAGAGAGGTACACTCCATCGAGGTGATCTTGAAAAACAAAATCCTTGCATCGGGACCTAGAACCATTGTCTAGGGGCCCTTTGGAAAGTGGGTAAAATTTCTTCTTCGTACCAAATGCTTAATAAGAAGCGGCCTAGAGCCACCATTTGCATTATTATCATTTGACTCTCTTCAATAGCTTATGTATATTTGTGTTTTAGTTTTAGTTTAATTTGAGTATACATTTGCAGGCTTTTTCCTTTCGATCGTATGATTTTTAACTCCACCACTTTATGCCTGTTACCTATAGTTTGAAGGGGTAAAAAACACCCCTTAAACTGGTGCGATTTCGTACATCCATGCACCAAATACACCACAACAAGATTGGTGACTCCACTAATGTTTCACCAAGTTTATGTGGTTGTGCCTTCTTTTGTAGGATACCTTTGTCTATGCTGGAGAGTGGAACTGATAGTCCTCTGATCTATCTTGCAGTCCCTAGATTCACTTTGAGTGATAGACTAAAGAAGAGCAGCTCCCAATTTTTTTTACTTGCTGGAAATTTGCATGCGTTTGTTTCTCATAGACACGCAGAGTGCTGGTTCAGTGTTGACCTGTTTGCAGAAAGCGCACCTGTCACAGCCTTTTTCACAGAATTCACAGAATAAGAAATTTCCCCCAAGATTATGTCTTTTCCTACTTGTAAGGTGCTTGGGAGCCACTAATGCATTTTCCAGCACTGGTTGTCATACCCCACAGCTTGTTAGAACTTAATTTTACCTGCTTTCTGTAGGATTAGAGTCAAATTTTGAAAAATATTCCACATTATTTAAGTAGGGGGAAATTAAATTTCGTTCCAAAAAATTTATGTTTTTAAAATTTTGGTATGCACACCTAGATAACTAGTCCAAGTAAGTGGCCCAAGAACAAGCATGCATATCTAGTTTTATTTTTTCTAGTGTAGAAATTTTTTAGTTTAGTTCAATTTTTGCATTAGGAATTGCAGGATTTGTTTGGGTGCAAATATGTTCATTTAATTCTGTTGTAGTTTTTACCCAACTATTTAATTTGTCAATCCGAGGTTCATAGACTTACGAGACACATGCACTATATATGCAGGACTGAAGTGGAACTAATTTAATCTAAATTACTGAAATCAAATTAATCTAGAAAGGCATTGAAACACTAACTAGGAAAGCATGAAATTGCATAAATGAAAAGCAATACAACATGTGAAGAATTGAATGACAAACAACATATGTGAGCTCACAACAATAAAAATATCTCAAATTATATTACAAGAATCAAATTACAAATCATGAAAACATAACAAAGAATATGAATCAAAGCTAAGAATTCTCTTCTCCTAATTACAAAACTATTTCTCCATTATTATCAAAATGAAGAGAGAGCACTCTCTTATATACATGAGGAAGATTACCATCTCATAATTACATATCCAATATTCTCTCAAGCACTCTCAACTAATTTCCCATTATTACAAGATATTATCCCTTTGAATCCTCCACACATCTCTCACATATCTTGGATAAGATATGCCAACCAAATCCTCCATGATCCTCTCCTTAGGAATAGACTTGAATAATTATCTCCTTAATATGGTGGAGGAGATATTTGAGATGTATCTTGGAATTAATCCTTCACATATTTCCTACACATTACAAAGCTCACATATTCTTGAGATTTATATAAAAAATATGTATATTTTCTAATATTTAATCATAAATTCACTTATAATACAAAAATGAATAAAATGGAAAATAAGAAGTTGAAACCCAAATATATTTATGAAAATGATGTAATGAAAGGTTAATGGGATGATGAAATGTAAGGAATAGTGAAGGAAAAGGTGGATAAAAATATGACATTTATGAGTCCCAACAGGATTAGGATTGAATTGTTTATAGAAGAGCAAGTAATATCTTCTACCTTTGCACCCTTCGGTGATCCTAGCTAAGCATATGAACACTCCATATTCACAACTCACCATCTCCATCTCTATATAGTTATTCACATAGATTAACTAGGAAAATTTGAAAGCGGCCCATTATCCGCACATGTTTTCCATTTGAGCCAGGAAAAATATAAAATATTTTAAATAGGGGATTTTGTAAAGGATCAACGATATACACATGTTCAAACTATGTGCTTGTTCACCTTATGCTCAGACACAATCATCCACTAATCAAAGCAAAGAAACCTAAAACTAACTTAATCAAACTCATTAAATTCTCCCCATAGGGGCCACAAAAGAATTTATAGCTTAAGTTAGGATCAAGGGGGTAGGCATCCAATAAGCTGCCTTGATCATACTTCATATTGAAACATAGAAGTTATGTATTTAGGGGGATTCAAATCCACCTATCAGCCCACAGAAAAGAAAACTTAAGCGCGATAGAGACCTGATTCAAAGGGGTTTAGGCTTAGGCTCAGTGCATGCAGTATCAGTTGGGGCTACCTGACCCAGCTGATACTCAGTACTATTAGCTGACTACCAAGAAGCCCAAGACTTGAACACTCACGTGGGACAATTGTTCTTAGTGGCCAAAAACTAAGGCATCCTTTACCCTATAGGTGATAGTGCAGGCGAGTGCCAAACCCTCTTCCCTTACCTTGGTGGATTCTCTTCGGCTGACTGGGGGCATCGCCAACTCTTAGGGACGTTTTTCCATCACTCGCAAGAAATATTCTCAAGGCCTAGTTAATTTTGAGTGTGTGAGGACAAAATAATTCTTCTATGATTTTTAGTATCATACACAAACAAACAAAAACCATTTTTTTTCTTGATTGATCACATAGATCAATTTAAAGGGAAAATTTATTTTATTTTCTCTTTGTTTTATGTATGTGGCCATAATTTTTCTTTGATCATAGACTCTATCCTTTCAAATTTTTCCAAAACATAACATGGTCGACACCCAAACAGTCTCAATGGAACCTCGTCAATCCAAGCGTCTTTTGGACCTCCCCTACTCTTTTTCCATTTAGGCGTAAAAAACGGAACACTGCAACCATCATTGGTTCATCCTTCATCAGAAAAACCATAGTTGGGAACCCTAGTCAGTCTCCCAAAACCACACCACACACCACTCCTCCCTCAACCCCTAGGGGCAGAGGAGTGTGTCCCATTTGGGAAGCTAGCTGAATACACAACAGGGTACGTCACAGAATAACCCTCGTTCTAACCAGAACGTCATGTCTTCACACATTGCAATGGCGTCAACTTCCTAGTCACCTTTCTTAGATTCATTGAATCTACCCGATTTAACCAAGCTAACAAATGACCCCATCACACACGATATTAAATGGCCTTTCATGCCCACGAATCTCCTTTCAGACATACCAAAATTCAAAGGCATGGAAGTGAAAGACCCAGGTAATCATGTAATGACATTTTGTCTATGGTGCTCATCGAATAGTATCATTGACAACACTATTGAATTAAGGATATTTCAACGCACTCTTAAAGGAGTAGCTTAAAAATGGTATGTGGTGCAACCCTCATCTTCACATGGAACCTTTAGTGGCCTTGCTACTGTGTTCCTCACATATTTTCAGTTACCCATTCACCACGATATGAGAATGGAGTTACTAACTCATTTTAGACAAACCCCCACCGTCCATATCTCAGACCATCTTCATGAATGGAGGCGTTGTCGCAGTTTATGTAAACCTAAACTCGAGGATCAAGTACTCTTATACTTATTCTCGAAAATTCTAACGGCAGAGATTTCAAAGGATGTGGCACAACAAAACCCCACATCCGAAGAGGATGCAATCACTAAAGCCCAAAATCTTGAACCGATTTATACGTAGTCAAGATACATTTACAACATCCTTCCTAACACCCCGCTCCTGCAAAATTATCAATAATTTCCAAGTGCATCGAACTCTAAAAATGAGGTAATTGGGTCAATGACCCAAGGTTACCTAGGTAGCAGCAGTCAAAACCCCGATTACACATATAGTTCTATCCAGAAAATGTCTCAACTTGGATTTCATAGTCATCATATGCCTCAGCAAAATTTGACTAATAGGGTGCAAGCGTATCACCAGGGAGGACCTTATCCTCTGGTTGAGGGGACCTAGTACACAGAAAGAAACACTAACGGAAGAGCTCCCCTCCAACTGTTAGGTGCAAAACTAGGACATCATTATGCTCAGTCCCTAGCACATGATCCACCTACACAAACCAATGCATAGGTGAACTTTGTGCATCCATCCCAAAACCAACCACACTAGTATAACTAGGAGAAATACCCTCCTAATGCGGTAAAGAAAAATCAAAAAACAAGAAAAAAGGGAACCCTGGACAGGGGGGCAGTAACTAGCAGTGCCCATCGCGATCTCAGGTTGGAGGTAACTCCAACTGGAATTGGAACCAGGAGCCAAGAAATGCCCAACGGCAGAGAAAAAGGCCACATCTTCAAACAAACCATTCCCTTTCTATATGTGGAGAGTACGGGCACTATACTCACCATTGTCCCAATCTCAATGAGCTAAAAATGCTACAGAGTAACAGAGGACAAGGAGGATCTTCCCAGAAACCTGTTGTGATGCAAGAAACTTTCCCCAACCAAGGGATGGTAAGCACTCACCAGCAAAAACCAGACAATTCCGGGAAAAGAAACCATGAAATATACATGACTCAGGAAGAGATGTTTTTCGAAACATAGAATCACAACTACGACACCCCACTAAACACCAATACGTTAGGGGCAAGTACCAGTGCACCGAATGCACTTTTGACCATTTCAAAGATGTTGATAGAGCCATTGCAAAAGATGGAAAAGGGACCCAAAAGGTGAGCAAGAAAATACTCCAAAGCAACCCATAATTATAACATCGTGGAAAATTTAGCTCAATCTCCCTCTTCTATGTGAGCTCTGGAAGTACTGCAGTAATTCCTGAAACAACGAAAATCCCTACTTTTTGAATTAGGTGCCATCGACCCTGCCAATACACGTCTGATGGCTTTTGATTAGAAAAAGCCTCCCCCCAGCTTCCTTCCATGGTCACCTTACATATACCAGTGTCGGTCCAGAATATCTCTATTCACCAATGTGTCATAGACGAGGGTGCATCGACATGCATCATGTCAAAAAATGTTTGGCAGAAGTTAGGGTCTCCGAAACTAACACCCTCAGTCATAACGCTTCGAGTGTATGACGGTCATCCTTCGACCCCCGTTGGCCTCTACCAAAATGTCTTGATCTGTTTAGCTGGAAATATGGTCCACATAGACATTGGAGTGTTGGATGCTCACTTGGATTACAATATACTCCTCGGGTGGAGTTATATGTTTGCCATGTCTGCCATAGCCTCTTCCATATTCAGCATTATGATTTTCCACCACGAGGACTGCATCATTACTCTATACTAGCTGACACACGACGAGAAGTGTCCCCTAACTGACATGGATGTAATTATACCCTATGTAGATATGGCCTTATATGGTCTTTCGCGGTACTAAGATATGGCCCTGGCCAATTCAAATCATCGCCCATTCTAGGGTCATTCCTAGGAGATCCTCCCATTATCCCTGAGGCATCACCTGATGTCACAAGGGCTTCGGTGTGCATGATATCCACATCAAGCATCAGGGCTAGTCAGGACACAAAATCAAGTAGTAGTGACATCGAGGCATCGACCACGATAACCTCTCTAGAATACGCTGCCTCCCAAACCCCTTTCCTCTACCCCCCAGCTGGCTTTGTATCCCAGCTGATTTTTGCAACACTGCTATTACCTGACATATCATTGGTATTCCCAATTTGGTACCTCATTCCTCCTTCTGGAATAGGATCCACCCACATTATTGCCACAGAGTTGAAGCCCCTCAGTCCTAAGGAGCCCCCATCCATCCAAGAAACGACCGAGACCACCCCCACAAAGGAAGCTCCCATTGTGAAATCGGTGATCATGGCCAAGAAAACTGAGAAGAGAGGAAAGAAGATGGTGACCCCTACCATTCGACTTGAATCGCTAGTCTATGCCACATGCAATATAATAGGCGATCCTACCGATATATGTCTAGATCTGGATGAATTAAAACCACTCCTTGGTTCCAAAAAAGACATCTCGACGTCACGTTCCTGTAAAAAGGAACCTACCACCAAAGGTAAAGGCAAAGCGCTGCATACCAGTCACGCATGCGCTCTCTATAGCAACTATGGGCACTATACCCACTATTGTTTAGAGATACCATGATATAGGGACGCCTTACATGCCATTGAGCGATCCTATCAGGAGGATCCCTCTACCTAGGCATCCAGAGATGAAACTTGTATCATCTTGTACCTACAAGAGGAGTGATGGTCATCGGAAAGACAACCATTTTTCCCTCCTCCCCCTAAGCCACCATACACCAACCAGGGACAGGGGAACCTAGTTGCCTCATCCTCTTGATTTATCACGTCTGTCGATTAATGCATATGGTTTGATCGAGTCTTTGACCCAAGGTAACCTAGGCAGCAATAATCAGTATTCAGGGAGTTACCAGGCACGTTTTCTATTGTAGTCCATTCGATACAGATCTTTGACCCGAGATCACCTAGGTAGAAATAGATGCATGATACTCATGGAGTTACTAGGTAGGTAGATTTTGTAGATGGCTTGATCAGGTCTTTGACCCATCGATTCTACAAATGGTTTGATCGAGTATTTTTCCCAAAATCACCTAGTAGCAATAGCACCATTCACATCGATTTTGTAGAAAGTTCAATCAGGTCTTTGGCCCAAGGACACCTAGGCAGTAGTAATCAATACCATGGATACTCATATGATTCTACTTAAGACATATCACAACATAGCTATCATGAAATTCATACCAGCACTCATATACCAACCAAGCACAAGGGAAATAATATACCCCATTCTATGCATAGAAGATGCCAATAGCACAACGTAATGCACTAGTAAATCTAGTGCAACCCTTTTTAGGTTCATCAACAACCATACAACCAGGAAAATTATGACAATCCTCCAAATGCTACAAAAAGAAGTCAAGGAACAAACCAAAAGGGAGAGCCTGGATAGGGGGTAGTAACTAGCAATTCCCCCCATGATCCCAGTCTAGGGGCAACCCCAACTAAAATCAAAGCTAGGATCCAAGTAACAACTCCCAAGGGAGAACTGGAGATTAGGGTATCTAATCACTAGACGTAAAAAAACGATGTGATGAACACTCCATGATGAAGAGAAGCGACGCCACACATTCACATTATAGAACAAATAATTTTTCAGCGTCAGCAGGTATTCCCTCTCTCATCTTCATTTTCAAAGCTCATTCATTTCAATAATATTTGATGAAAATAAGATGATTTCACTTGGAGTAGTTTTTCTTGCAGGAAAATCCCACAAAATTTCCCTAACATCATCCCCTAAAATTTCCAAGAGCAAGTATCATTCTACCCCAAACATGATAGAGTTCTAGAAAACTCTGCATATCCTAACATCATTTCTCCATCAGAAATCCACCATAGGTTCCTCATATCCGACGGTGTTTATCATCACCTCACCCTGCACATGATAAACATCCTCTTTGGTCGGTAGAGCCTCCCCTCCATGGCGTTCGTCACCCATAGTAGACAATATATCATTGCAAAAGTGATGCCATGGCCATACCACTTTATTCCGGGAAGCACCTCATGCCCATCCATTCACCATGCATAGGGTCAAGTTTACCATATAATCTAAACCCTCCTTCTTGGACAACTAGTTTGTACAAGAAAATCAAAAGTGCACTACCGCGCCTCACATTTGGCCCACCATACCTCCACCAGCATAATCACATCTGCAACACTTGTTTCATCCACTTCATCAACCCCACACATGAGACCGACCAATGGGACCCACACACTCAGTAAAACACCTTCTGTGCGCTGTCATTGAGCAAACACTTTCATGTTTTGGGGTACCTGTCTCAATGTTTTGTACAAACCAAACCCCATTATTTTATTGTTTTGGTAAGTGTACAAAGATCGAAAATGGTGCACTTCATCCCTCCACCCTCGCATTTCATCTTTTCTCTGATGGCAGCAGTCCCTGAACACCCTTTTTCAGAGTATTTCACCCCCACGCATTCACCATCATGAAATTCGTAGCCGATTTACACCCACCCTGGAAGTCCTACTGACTCCAAGGATTTTCCCTTCAGAAATAACTATGACTACAACCAAGCTTCTTAAGTATACTCCAACCTCGGGCCACTGAATCCCCATCATCAGTTTTCAGTCACCTCTCACCAAAATTCCTATGTTAAACCCACCACATACAGGTCCCCGATCCCTCATATCGGCGACCCCTCATTCAGTTGAGGCTTCCTTTTTGTCGAATTCAACACCCATATTCCAAAAAGGAAGTGGTACCTTGGACTACCCCTCTCCATGCAAAGGGGCATCCTCTGTTGGCACTGTGGGAGAGATCATTGTCCACAAATGTCATTGATCCTCCTAACATTCCACTATGACAAAATATTTCATGTCATGATGGTGTTGTACCTTACAACTATTGCACTTTGATCAGATCCATTGAAGACCCATGCCTCCATAAGCGTCTCTCTCAACAATGCTTACACGGGAAGGTCCCATCCAGCACCTATGAATACATTGTGTAGCTATATGCCATACCAATTTTATGCATATGGGTACCACATTCCACCCATCGTCAAAGAAAAAATGCCCCTAAGGGCTTCAACAGTCATTGTCAACAACCGCCAGTATCACTACCATAGTAGTGACACAGATAGAAATTGTATCTGTCAATTTTATTTAACTAGCCTTAGCATCACAAGCATGGGACATGCTCGCCTCATTAAAATTTTGTATATATATTGTAAATTGTATTTTCTTGTAGTGATCCATTAGACTTGGTCATTCTTGGAACCGGTGCAGGGTGTTCTCAACTCCAAAGCTTTATGCAAGTCTCCCTCTCTCTCTACACACTATACAAAAGGGAAACTATATTGTATTTCGGTTATACAGTCCTTCCTAGACCTCACACATTAGGGGGGAACTGTTAACACTAGAAAATCATACAGCAGAATATGACATCAATTAATGTCAATCCAAAGGATTTATAGGGAAGGAAGACATTATGGAATCTAGAAATTATTTAAAATCTCAAAGGTTTAAAGGAAATCAAATTTGAACTAGTCATAAAATTCTATTTGCATGCATTATCCTTCGAGAAGAGAGCCTTCTACGTGCCTTTTTTCCCGATAAGTGAACATTCCTGAGAGTGGTGAAAGGTCACTATCTAGGACAATATAAAAGCAAAGGACAGTTACTCCTTACATGAATCCACCTAAGGAAAGCCACAAATGCCTCCTTAAACATTATGTGAGCACACAATGGAATCATACCTCTCCCTTGGGTCACCATCCACCATGTACCAAGGGAGGGAAAGAGGATTTGAAATCCCCTATATAAAGCCACCATGAGATGAAGAATGGGTGATCACATTTTTATGCTGGCCATAATTTCCCAAGCAATAACAGTAGTGTGGGACTCGGAGCTGGAGTTATAGGGGGCTCGATTGTTGGCCATCAAATAATATTAGTCCATCACAGCAGAGAGAGAGGGATACTACACCGAGGTGAGCTTGGAAAACAACATCCTTGCATCGGTACCTAGAACCATTGTCTAGGGGCCCTTTGGCAAGTGGGTAAAATTTCTTCTTCGTATAAAACGCTTAATAAGAAGGGGCCTAGAGCCACTATTTGCATTATTATCATTTGAATCTCTTCAATAGATTATGTATATTTTTGTTTTAGTTTTAGTTTAATTTGAGTATAAATTTGCATGCTTTTTCCTCTAGATCGTATGCTTTTGACCTCCACCACTTTCTGACTATTACCTATAATTTAAAGGGGTAAAACACACCCCTTAAACTGGTGTGATTTCATACATCCGTGCACCAAATCCACCATAACACCAAGCACCTCGACTGTAGCAACCATGCCCCGCTGAACATACCATTGGAGTGGGGCCTCCCGAGCAACGAGCTTCTGAACCCCATACAAAAAACACATTAGGGGAAAGAATAACAAAGGATGGGACAAGAACAAGCATCACCTGCAAGTATAGGAAACAAAAAGCATGAAATCAAGATAGGAAATTAACAATGTTACAAGTCTCTTTCGCAAGAGGCACCTCTCCAACAAGCATCAAACCCGCTCTCCTAGAGACACACCACACGGGCCTAGATTACAATCATAATCGACACAGCCCAAACGAAAAAAAAAACCCTCCTATCAATGATCCTACTGCAGGTTCACCTACGATAACCTTGTTATGACTTCTTCTTCCTCTAAATGATAAGGTTCAATGAACTTCTCACAACATTGACAACGATGAACCACCATCATTGACACAATCCAAAAAATTCACCAGATCATTCAATCGATAGGAGAAATGGGTGGTGTGTATAAAGGGTAGGGATGTATTCAACACAAGTTGATGACACACGCTTACTAGGAATTACTTTTTGAGGACCAATAATTACAATGGTCTATCCCCATCACAATGCAATTTGAGACGATTTCCCGATCCTCTCGAACCAGGAAGAAAAAATCTTTGGCTACATCAGTGTAGCATGCGTGTAGCCCAGAACATCTAAGGGCATCACAAACCTATTATTTCCTCAAACTTCCATGGCCTAAATGACTGTAGTCCCTCTAACATGAAGCCCGTGAAGGCCAACCTTTGTGTAGATAGTTAGCATGTTGAGGTCTCATTTGTTATCGAAATTAACTAGAAAAATGGCTCCACCAACTAGGAATGGCTATGCACCACCACCCATAGAATCAAGAAAGAGCTCCAAATATTTCAATCCTTACTATGTATGGACCTGGTAAGTTTCCCCGTGTTGAGTCAAATTAAGCTGTAGGCTCCACTCCTGGTGGTGCCCTTCCATCAATTCCTTTAAGTTTAAGCCTTGCGACCATACTCCCCCTGGAACCCAAAAACTCTGATTTCTGAGAAGGTGCTAGTGGATTCCATAGAGAAACATCCACCAATCCCTCCTTAGCATCATTTATGGTTGAGACTAGGATGGTATCTGATCGTCTTTGAGCCCCTAAATTTCATTCCTAATTAATTAGAACATCCTTGGAAAATTAATTTTTAGTGGTTTGTCTTTCGTAAATCCAATAATTTCACCTTTGAAAATGAAATAAGAAATCCCCCGAGAGTCCCTATTAATCATTATTCTGGTCCTGAAGGCCAACATAATAGGACCAGACTCCTATCACGTTATTCCATGCTAATGTATTCAAAGCATAACCTTGCTTTGAGCACTCCAATTTTTACAAAGTAATAGTGCCAGAGTCATGACTCATCTAGTTAAGGCCAAGAGCATGCTGCTGACAAAAGGGACAGAAGGGTAGGTGCACACCAAATACATGGACCGACCTTTACAACCCAAGATCCAACTACAAGTTTTTTAACTGCAACAACTTAAATATACGCTATTGGAGCTGGAATTGCCACGGCTGTTGGCACCTGAATTTCCCTCCAATAGATCCTCGTTAAGGGATTTAGACTGTAATAATTCCAATTACCAGACTTGATGAGCCTATTATTGTTATTTATTCTCACTACCTCCCCATGTCAAGATTGATTAATTTGCACGCTTGCTTTGTTCCTTGGATGTGGTAGCTTTTTCTCAGTATCGCTCTCTGAAAGTGAACCCCAATTCTCTGTCATCCATCACCACCATGGTAGCCCTATATCCTACCATGGAAGGTTGATAGTGTAGAAATTTGAATGAAGCATCGCCAACATAGGGGTTGTGCAATCTGTTGAGTTATCATGATTCACCAGATAAGCAAGAAAGCCTATGCCATCCTTTATATAAAAAATGCATCCCTTCCAAAGAGTTGATATTTGGTGCACGTATTAGATCTATAATTACTATGGTTATCCGAGTATTATGGTACCATAAAAAATAAAAAAATAACTGATTTAATGAGTGATCCACAGTTTCACAATCTGAATTAGTTCATACTTAGACATGCATGGCTTAATCTTTGAGACAATCATATGACTACTGGCAGGATAAGCCAGGTAGGACCCTCCCACTTCAAATGGAATTCAAATCTCTCTCTTACCAAGAGCCAACCTGAACACCCATAAAGTCAAAGAGAGGTCAAAATATCATGTAAAGCTTTTATACCTTGCACCTCTTGCATCCCCAAGAAGAGATTAGATCCCACACACACTACATGCCAAGGACATGCAAAATAAATGTCGACATCAAACATGATGGATGATGGATGCAAGATCCACAGAGCTAGAAAATAGTTCACCCCGATGAGTCACATTGCACTAAGGTCACCTAAGAGTTGGCAACCACCCCCCAACTAGAAAGAATGGAAAAAGCTATGTCACCCACTATAGCAACAATTAACAGACAAAGAGAAGAAAATAAAAGCAAGACCCTCTTAGAAGTGGCCCCCAAACTCTCCCCACCTCACACCAAGGCCACCTAGGAGTCCACCTACATAGTGTAAGTATTGGAACTCAAGTGCCTGCCTGTGGTGACCTCAATGAAAAGGAAAACAAAGGAAAAAAATAGAGAACAAACAATCCCACAAAATCTCTCTCGAAAATGCCTCCCAACCATCCCTTCCCCACACTGAGGCCACCTAGGAGTCCAACCAGACAAGAGAAATGATGGAACTCAAAAAAATCATCACCTACTTTGACCTCGATGTGAAGGAAAAGTAAGGAGATAAATCAAGAACAACCGACCCTGCAACGCCTCTTAAAAATTCCCTCCAACCCTTCCCACCCAGTAGTGAGGCCACCTTGGAGTCCACCTAGATAGAAACAAGAGTGGACCTTGATCATTTGATCACCTATGACATCCTCACTACAAAGGAAAAAGGAAGGAAGCAAAAGGAGAATTACCAAGTAGACAACTTCTATTAGAAACTCTACCCTGACCCTTCCCCCCCCTTGCACCGACGCCACCTAGAAGCCCACCCGATCAGCAGCAACAATGGACCTCAATTGTTTGATCACTTATGGTACCCTCAATGCAATAGGAAAAGGAAGGAAATAAAAAAAAAATTACCAAGCTTGCATCCTCTCTTAAACCTCCCCGCCCCACCCAACCCTCCCCACCCTGCACCGAGGCCACCTACGAGTCCACCCGGACAGCAGTAGCGGTGGACCTTGATCGCTTAATTGCCTATAGAAAACTGGATGCGAAGGAAAAGGAAGAAAATAAATACAAATCAGGAGGCTCACTACAAAAGGCATGAACATAGCTAAACAGGAGGAGGGATCAGGCAGCCCCGCACCCCACACACCCTACACACAACTAAACTAGGAGATTGCCCCATCCACTTACCAAATGGACAATGAATAATTTTCAACTAAAGCCACCTCCACACATAGTGTTGAGCCCCAAGATTTTTCTTTCTTTCATCTTACTTTACCTCATTTTCCTTTGTCCATTGTTATCCCAGACCCAAATTATCAATGAAATTAGTTAAAATTACTTTTAGAATGATTAACATGGCTAACTTGCTAAGTTTTGTGATTTTGTCATTGTAATGCATTTTGACCGGAACTAGCTGCAGAATGCAGACATTTCATAACTAACCAACAATTCTGTAGCTGTCTTCACGTTCAAGCATGTTCCAGGTGTCCTCTCAGGAAAAGTCACACATGGGTATATTCCACATTATTTCCTCATTGTTCGTTGCTCACCATGAAGAATGAACCGAATTCTGGACGTGGTTTTGGTACGTGGGAAATCATTCAAGGAGGCAGACTTCTAATAGGACTGTCCTAGTCCAGATGTCCTTTTTCTCTTTACGCTGCCATCTTTAGAGTCCTAGTATGATTTTGATAAGGAAATACAATGATCCTCGTATTGTTGCAAGTTCTGTTATGTAGATTTGTTATAAAAGCACTCGGGAAACCGAGAGACAGGCTCTAGATTTTGCTTAGATTTCATGTATTGACTGCTATATTTATGAAGACCGAGACTACTCTGTTTCAAGTTATTTTTCCTTTAATGAAGAAGACAGCATTGCTTTGAACGCGTTGAGTTGATTTGGAGTTAGATTCCGTCTGGTGGTAGAGGGCCCCTGCCTCCTGCACGACTTTAATTTCGTAATTTAGATAAGTATCTTAGTTGTTTTCACGTTTTTGAAGTTTGAGTTCATAGTTAATTTCGTTAGCCACTATAGCTATACTTGTTCTAAGAAACTCTTCCAAAAGAAGAAACTCTTCCAAAAGATCATCATAATGAATGGGAAATGGCTGTAGTGTTGTAGGATTTATTTGTAATTTCTTTTGTTCATTATCACAGTTGAACTTATACTAAGAAAACTCTTCCAAAAAATCCTTATGATGTCTAAGGCATGACCGTGATACTAAATGTTTCAGTTGTTTGTTTGCACTAAGTAGCATAGCTGATCTTACTCTTAAAACGATTTTCCAAAATATCATAATGATGGGTAGGAGGTAGCTGTGATGTCTTAGTTTTTAAATTGCTTTCAGTCTTTATGTTTGCATTTGCACTGAATTGTACAGCCAAGATTGTTCTAGCAAGCTCTTCCAAAATACCATTCATGATGGACAAAACAGGCTGTAGAATCCCATAGATTAATGCATGATAACTTAGTTAGGGTACTTCGGAGTCAAATTGCATTCAATTCATGCTCTGTTATTTTGTTTTAAGTTTGATAATGGCTTGTTAGTTCAGCACTGTTTATTGTAGACTAGTGACATCTTAGTTCAGTTTTAGCTTAGCTCATTGTATTTTCATTCCACATTTAGTTTTCATCCATTGCATATTAGATTACATTAGTTGTTAAACTTAAACAATACGACCTTCATTATTTACAAAATCTCTTTTGTTTCAAATCCATAATTGACTCATAACCATCTGAACAGAAGACAGTATCATCTCAAGGCCTGAAGTACTTTTGCAACTTCTTCATAAACAAAGCCTTTCTTCAAAAGACTACTTTAAAAAGAAATCCATAACATTTGAATAAGGTTTAGTGATGTTAAACTAAGTTACAGAAGATAATTAGGAGCTAGTCTTAGAGTAGAGATATTATGATGTTAACAATATTTTTCTCCAAATATGTTTCAAAAAATCTTTAATCATGGATAAAATGTTGCATCATTATAAGTTGGTTGTTTAATTGTTTAGTTAGGAGAATTTGTATACTTAGCTGACCATTTCTCAAGCCCTCCCAAAATACCTTTGATGAAAGAATTGGACAAGTGAAGTTTATGTTTTGATTCATTTTCTTGAAGTCATTATCAATATTTGTATTCTGCTTAGTCATAGTTTAGGTTTGATTCTGTTTCAGTATTTGCATTTTCATTTGTCATTTGTCATCAACCAATTAGGCTTCACTCTGTTTTTAACCAGTAGCTTCTTTCCACTATTTTTGTAGTCATTTTCCTTGTGAAACATACAAACCATCAAAAGACCAAAAACATCATAAATCATCATAAAAGACCAAAAACATCATAAAACAATAAACACAACGCATTAGGAGACAAACACCTAGGCACATACAGTGCACTTCACTTCAGCAGTTTACCAACCCTGGTTGACAATTAAATGAACTTAATTTAGGAGACTAGGTTGAGCACAAACATTTTGGCGCCGTTGTCGGGGAAGTGAAAACTAGGTAACCTTTGTTTCTTAATTCCCAAAAACAATTATATGCGTAGAGAGAGAGACTCAAGGGGTAGATTCATAAGCAACAGAAACAGAAATTTGATTCCTAGAACACCACTTGTTTCACCTAGACCAAGAGCTAGTACACCTTCAACTCAGACCCATATTCCATCCTTTACTGATCTTGGACTTCTAGAAGACCTAAGATAAGATATCCCATTAGAGAAAACTTCCACTTCATCCACTGAACTTGCCTTAGAAGAATATCTAAATACTCCTATTAGGGACACAAACTTTTCCACTTCCACAGGAGAGTCAATCATGGCAGAAGAAGGGGGAGGAGGAGTCTTTAATGGAGAACACACATTATTTGGAGGTAGAGGTAGAGGTAGAGGAGAAGGAGGTAGAGGTGCAGATGGAGGAAGAGGTAGAAGAGAAATAGGAAACTCTTTTAGGTTCCCTATAATTGATGAAGAAACCAATATAACCATGAAAAAAATTTCACCCTCTGTCCTTCCAAACTTCTATGCACTTAAAACTAAAGATCCTGAAACCTTCCTATTTGAATTTGAGATCCTGTGTAGAACTTATGACTACTTACAAGATGCTCAAAAACTTAAATTATTTCCTTCAACATTGAAAGGAGCAACATTGAAGTGGTTTATGAGTTTGATCAACAGTTCTATTAGGACATGGGAAGACATGAAACAAGAATTTCTAGAGAGGTATTTGGATTATTGTATGCCGGTCAATCATAAGGAAGAAGTGTTTAAGATGGTACAAAAAGAAGATGAAAACTTGGAAGATTTGTTGGAGAGATTCCATTACAACATCAAAAGAGCAAAAATGGAAAACCTAGATCAAGACACCTTAAAAGCTCTTTTGTTGAAAACAATTAGGGATGAATGGTTGGATATCCTTAACATGATGGGAAAAGGGGATATATCACAGCTCACATTACCTCAAATATCTGAGTTATGTATCAACCTTTCAAGAGGGACATCTAAAACTGTAAAAGGTCCAAGAGATCCTGCTCTTACAAGGGCAAGTAAGTCTGCTTCTAGGACAGTAAGTAGATCAGAAATAGGACATGTTGTGGATCAGTATCTACATATCCTTTTTATATTTCATTTTTGAAATTTTGAAAATAAAATAAAAAATATATATAAAAATTCGAAAATATGCTATAGTATGAAGTTTTTATAATTTAGCATAAAAAAGAGGGGAATGTAATGTATTTCCATTTTCATTTTTATACATGGAACGGGCCGACCTTTGGTTGATATATATATGTATTAATGTTAAAGCTCGAGCAGCTTTCGGAGCGGAAGTCGCAATCAAGCAAAGAAGTATTTGGATATGCAATTGCGGGGGGTTAATTAGCCCGTCAGTTATCAAATCCCGACCCCCCGCAGTTGACCGGTCAGATCTCAGAAATCTGATGATCGACGGTCCTGATTAATTACGGGGGGTATGGGTAGGAATTCTCCGCCGTACTCACAGACCCCCCGCATTACGTCATCCGTCGAGGTGGTAAGCAAGTTGTCATTCACTGTTAGCTGTCTTTCCACGTCACCCTTGCATTTATTATGGTTCCTGTTGTCTATGAATGGGGTTTTTCCATCCTATTGTGATTTAATTGTGACTGTTTTCCCTGTTTAAACCGCATCCAGCCACCTTTGCGCTATTCAGTATTTCGCGAATTGTTTTCAAATTCCTGTCAATCATGGCCAAGCGAACATCATTGTCTAGTTTTTCAAGTCTCAGTCCCCTCCTAGATAGCGAGAAATATGTTCATGATATCGCGTCATCCGTAAACCATCCTCTCTTGCATTATCAAGTAACCCTGAACACTGACAAGTCACCTGTGTTTTTTGCTATGCAAAGTTCGAGAGTGTTGTCCGCCTGTATTCCAAAAAATCATTTCTTCCCCGAATTTATTTCTTGGTTAGTTTCGTTTATGTACCTCGGCAAGTGTTTTGTTATGAATTCCCAAGGGGAAAATATTTTGTAGGTTTCAACTCAATTAATGCGTCAGGCATTATGTTTTCCAGAAAATGATTCTCCTTTGCAGTTCTCTGAAGATTCATTGATTCAGTATTTCGAAGAGCTTTCAAATGAAGAGTTTAATCGTTGCATGTCGTTTTTGGTATCAAGTCCAGAGAAGACTCAATTTGAATCGGGAAAGTTCAGTTTGGAGGCGTTTAATGTTCAATACAGGGCATTTCTTAGCTGTATTATGGAGATTTTGGGGAGAGATGATGATCGCGAAATTGACAAGGCAGCCCTGGGGATGTTCGCTCTTATGATGAAACCAGGGGTGGTGCTAGATATCCCATCCTTTTGGCAGGAAGTGGTGAATTCTCAATTGATTGCCTTCCCTTTAACAAGTTTTTTCAGATTTCCCTCATTGGTAGTCTACTTGTTTTTATATCAGAATGTTGAAGAGTTCATGAGTGTTGGTTTGAATATAATGGATAGTAATAAAAATAAACAGTCAGTTTTGCTTTGGACCGATATGGTTAGAAGAGAAGAGAACGAAGCCGGTTTATTTGAATTTCTGGATCATTTCATGACCACTGCTTATAAAATTCTTAATGGAACTCTACCTCTATGCTTCCTGCCAAAGGCCCAGGAGTTCTTACAATTAGGACCTAATTGTAAATTTGGAGACTAGTTTGTTTTTGAAGATTATTCTGAGATAAGGCTATATGGAGTCAATATTGAGCCTTATAGGCTTCCAACATTTGTTCCCATGAGACTGTTTTCCTTGGAATTTATAAGGCAAAGTCTTAATGTGGATCAAGTTCATTTTCTGCCCATGAAGAAAGGATTAATGTACAAGTTGCCTATGAGTGTAGGCCCTTTTGTTGTTAACACAAGGCAAGATTTTGAGGAGGTATCAAAAATATTGGAAGAAACACAGTTGCTGTTGGGAGAGAAATGGGCCTATGACCCACATGGGATTATTTCACAAAAAAGGGTCGAGAATGGGTATGCTGCTTTTACTCATGTGAGTAAACCGGATTTAGAGAAATTGGCTAATCCAGGAGGGCCAAGTTCATCACGGATCAGTATTCAGAAACCTGCAATATTGGAAAAGATGGGAAAAAGAGGGAGAGATGATGTTATTGAGATCGATGAGGAGGAACCCCGAGAGGAGAAAAGGACTAAATTAGCAGAATACCACTCTTCCAATTCACCTGGTTTTACTCTCCAGGTCAGTGAAGAACAAGGTGGCCCTTCATCTCCTAGCAGACCAGAACTTCATTTGGAAAAGGCTCCTTCCATGAAGCAAGTGTTCTCACAGATTGAAGAAAAGAACCAAAGAATAAAGGCCAATATAGAAACACAAGCAGAGCACCATATACCTGCTGACCAAACAAGACTATTTACTGTAATGGATCTGGAGAAAGATCAGTTTAAGATGGCGATGTCGCATCCGACAGGAATGTCACTTGGACCTTCAGGCAGCTTTAAGGAGTTGAATATAGTCATGGACGTGAAAAAGATCCCCTTGTGGGACAAAATGAATCTCCACATGCAGACAGGTCAGTTGATTGTCAATGATTTGAGCAAGACCACTGCTACAGCAGTCAAGACAGAAAATATGCTTGCTAAGGTTGTCAAACAATGCAAGATGGAAAAAGCCAATGCAAGAGCGTTAACTACTCAGAATGAAGAGCTGAAAAAAATCATAATGAAAATCGGGGTTGATCCAAATGATAAAAGCACAATTCAAAAACTTATGAAGAGTGCAGAAGCAGAAATATCTTCATTAAGGAAAAAGTTGAAATTTCCAGCTGTAGAGCACTCGTTGGCAGCCGAAGTAGCAGAGGTTGAAAAGGAAAAAGAGGAACTACGACAACAGTTGATGAAGAAGGACGAGGAACTTACTAAGGTAAAGCATACTGCTATAACCTTACAAAATCAAATCCAGAACCATACTTGTACTTTTGATTTTTCTACAGGTGGAGCCGACCCTCAAGCCCAGGTTGTTCAGCTGAACACAGAATTAAAAATGGCGGAGAGAGATTGTAAACAGGCCCACTCTGAATTGGCCACAGTTCTTAAGTTAATGCAAGGATGGGAAGGAAAGGCAAATGAGAACGAACAGAAGCTAAAAAAAGCTGAGGAAGAAATCAAAGAACTCAAGGAGAAATTGAAGGGAAATATTTCCCTTATTAAAGCTAAGGATCTCATCTGGAACGAGATCATTTCTGAAATGCAGGCAAAATGGGATTCCATGAATATAATTGCCCGAGAGAAAAACATTGTTTCAGAGCATGAAAAGGATTTGCTATCGGAGAAGCGGGCCGCTATCAAAAGATCAACTTGGGCCAAGAAGTTCATAAATTTTATTAACGCCAAGACAGATGAAGAGTTGAAAGATATGGGGATACTGGATAGGTATTTTTATGCTGAAGAGGTAAACAAAATGATCATTAAAAATGACCTTCTAAAAGAATCAGAGAAGCGATTACAAGTAATTAAAGAGATGGTTAAGAAATTTGATATTTAGTTTGAAAAGTTGACGAGAACAGGTTTTCCCTCATGCTGGAGGGCGGGAGGTGAGATTATGTCCTAGAAATTTTATGAGGATCAATTGATATTTGCAAAAAGAAGAGCAGATGGCCGACATGAGAAGACACAGATATTGAAGGGAGAAACAGTATTCAATTTCTTACAAAGGCATTTCCTTCTGCTGTGGATGGTGAAGACATTGTTCACAAGTAACCTCACTCACAGTCAAGTTGTTGCCTTTACACTGGAATATCATCGTTATAAGAATGTTCCGATAAATCAAGATAAACTCTGGAAGGAATGCAAGAAATTTTCTATTGACACAGAAAAAGGATTTCCAGCCAAACAGCCCCAAGTAGCCGTTCAGCCGCAAGTAGTCATTGAGTCAGCCGCTATTACAGGAACATCAGTTCCTTTAGCTTAGGAGTTATCATCTTTTATTTTGTTTTAAGTAAAGTTATGTAGATGTAATAAAATATTTCCGAGGCATGTACCTCCGCTACAGAGAGTAGTTAAGCAATTACAGTTAGTTAGAATCAGTTTTATAACTGAAAACCATTTTGGTTCAGATTGTATTTAAAGACATCTTAAGGAAGAAAGAAGGTTCCGAGTTTTGGACCTTGAAGGCTAATTTTTTACTGAACAATATTGAATGAATGAAAAATCTTTGCAAGTTTCTATTATCCATTTGTGTTGAAGAGTTTTCTTGGTTTTCATTTCATTTTCATATCTGAGAATAAAGTAAAGTGATTAGCGCTGCAGGTCTCTTGATATTTATGTATCTAAGAGTTAATTATCCTTAATGGGCGCTCCTTTACTTTAGCTTATTTGTTATTCACTTCTTCAGGATTTTATTATAGCAGTTTCTGTTTTAAGCAGCATGACAAACTAAAATCCTTTTCTTTCTTCATCTTCCATTTCGCTCACTTCAATATAAAGGGAACATGGCATTGCAAAGTTTATAAAGATTTGATATTTGTGAGATATATTATTAATATTTGAAGGTTTTAATAAACAGAGACAGACATACATTTTGTGACATAATCTTTAATGTCTTGAGCACGGATTCCTGTTCACAGCAAGGAATTGTTTCCTCAAGGAACAACATTAATTGGCGCTGTTGCCGGGGATCGAAGAGTCGAAGTTCTTCCCTGGGTTTTGTTTTACATTTCCTTTGGTTGTTCAGAGAGGAGGAAATAGTAAGCTGTGATTGTTTGAAAATAGCTCTGGCTCCCAAGAAACCTCACACGAGGTCAGACACCTCTCAGCAAATAGTTCCTGTTTTGTCAAATCCTGAGAAGCTTGTTTCAAAGAAGGGCCAGAAACCAAAAATATTAGTTACACCTGAAACTATACTGCTCGCACCTGGCAGCAGTTCACACGTTTTCTCATCCAAGAAAGCTTCCAAGAAACTCATTTTCTCGGAAGAAGAATCATCACCATCACCCATTCATTTTCAAGAACCCACATTAGAAGAGCAATCTTTGGAGTTTGTGTCTTTTCCTTTTACAACAACTCAGCCACATACAACTGCCAGCTCTTCTGCAATTATTCATAGTCCAATTCCCATATCAGTTGTTTCACCTCATTCATCTTTTCCCACAACTGGTATTCATTTTACCCCCGCTCAAGGAGCAGTTAACCCGGGCGTAAACATGGCAGTTCCTGCAGCCCCTGCTTTCTTGATGAATAGATATGCACCTCTAAATCTACCACAACCATTGCATGATTTGCCTCAGGAGTATCTCAAATTACTCCCCAGATTTACTGGTGAAGATGAAATAACTGCAGAACAGCACCTGCCCCTGTTTTGCACTTTTGCAGAAAATTTAAATGTTGAACATTTGGATGTTGTCATGAGACTTTTCGTTCAGTCTCTGAGTGGAGAGGCAAGGAAATGGTTCAAAGGATTACAGAATGGTTCCATTAATGATTGGGATGCCCTGGAAAGACGTTTCATTGAGAGATGGGGCGAAAAAAGGGACCACGGTTATTCTTTGACAGAATTTAATGCAATCAAGAAGAAATTTGATGAAAATAAGAATGATTTTGTTAAAAGATTTAACAAATTGTATAATAGTTTACCTGTTGAAATGAAACCCCCTCCTATTGGAGCAAGGGTTGTTTTTGCTGGTGCTTTTGAACCAGATTTCAGTTTCATGCTGAGGGAAAGAAGGTCTCCTACGTTGGAACAGATTCAAACTGATGCTTTGGAGATTGAAGAAAATATGTCTGCTGCTGGTAAAGTTTCAGATAAAGGAAAGGCTAAAGAAGAAGCCTCAGCTAAGGATCAGAGAATTGAAGACATGACTAAGGTCATAAAAAATCTTTCAAATAATTTGGTAAAGTTGGAAATAGATAGCAAGCCTGCAAGACAGAATAGAGGGGTTTTTAATCACCAATTCAAAAAACAGCCCTTGCAAATTCTACAAAGAGAAAGAAAGGATCAAGATCAGGTGCAAGCACCTTTGTACATAGAAGCAGCCCCATCCCGTTCAACAGATGAAGATGATGAGAGAGAAGATGATGCTCGAATTTCTGCTGTGTATATGGAAGACAACGAAACAGAAGAAGAGATCGATGAAGAAGGGGAGAAGGAAGAGGAAGAAGCTGATCTCTCATTTGATCAAGAAGAGATGGACAATTACTGTAAACAATTCACAGATTTTATGCAATCTGAGTTGCATAAAAAGTATGATTTGAGGTAAAAAAAGAGGTTGAGGATGCAAGATAATGAAGAAAAAGAATCAGAAGCAGCACCTACTCCAAAGGCGACTCCATTGCAGAAAGGTAAGCAACAAGCTGAAACATCCCAGACGAAAGATAAAGATTCTAACATTTTGGAGAAGGTGGTTATAGTTTCTAATCAGAATCTAAATTCCAAAAAAGATCAAGAAGAACCTGAAAAGTTGACAAGATCAAATCAAGCTTTCAGTTTGTCGAAAGAGTTAGAAAAAGTGAAGATACAAGTACCTCTTCTTGAACTCATAAAAACACCGGGTTACAAAAAAGAAATCGCTGAATTTATCAACATGTCCCAACCTGACGAGGTAAGCGATACAGTGAATCTACAGGAATAAAAGCCAGTGGTGACGTTTGGACCTCATGTGGAAGAGGTAGATTCGTCTGTTCCTCCTTTTTATATATATCTTCTCTTGCATGATTTCGTTTTGCACAATTGTATGCTGGATTCTGGCGCATCACACAATCTGATGCCATTGAGTGTGATGAAGGAGTTAAATTTACAAATCACCAAGCCATACAGAGATCTTTACTATTTTGACTTGAAGAGGGTTAAGTGTGTAGGTCTCATTAAAGATATGGTTGTTTCATTGGCCCAAATCCCAACCAAAAGCATTATGATGGACGTTGTTGTGGCAGATATTCCAGCCAGGTTTGGAATGTTATTATCTAGATCATGGGGAGCAAAGCTGGGAGGAGTTTTGAAACTGGACTTTACGTATGCTATTATTCCCGTTTTCAATGGTGAAGAGAGAAGGTTGTATAGAGAGACTAGATTTCAAAAAACTGCTACCAAGAAAGATGCAAGTAATTCACCAATTTATGGCCAAGAGAAGGACGACCTGTCATGTTTCATGCTGCAGGAGGATGCAGAATTTGCTGAGGAATCTTAGGGGAAGCTTGATTCAGCAATTGTACATAAGAAATTACATTCAGATAAGCCATGGAAGTGTTATTTTGATGGAGCATTTTCCAAAGAAGGTACTGGAGCGGGTTTCATCTTTGTTTCTCCGGAAGGTAATTTGGTACCTTTTTCTTTCAAATTGGAGTTCGAATCTACTAATAATGTCACAGAATATGAGGCATTAATTATTAGTTTGCAGACAGCTAAGCAGATGGGAGTTAAAACTATGACTGTGTTTGGAGATTCAAAGTTGATTATAAGGCAGATCAATAATTTATGCCAAACCAAGCATCCCAGGTTACGAGCATACCGGAATGAAGTATGGGATCTGATTGAAAATTATTTCGAAGCATTCAATTTACAGTTTGTGCCAAGAGAAGAAAATAGATTGGCAGATTCATTGGCGGTTGCAGCAAGTACGTTCAAGCCTCCTATCAGCATGAAACTAAGGTATGAAATAGAGATGAGACATAGACCTTCGATTCCTGACAATATTAAACATTGGCAGGTCTTTGAAGATGATGAGCAGATTAAGCAGTTTCTGTTGATGACTGAGGATTTTGAAGATCATCAGATTGATCTGGAAAGTGATGAAGACGAGTTGGCTGGTAAGACCTTTAAAAAGGAGATCGGTGGTCGAGAAATTATTCAGTTAAAAAACAATGTCTTACCCATAGGCTTAGTACCTCTTGAAATATTGTTTGGGGCTAATGATGTTGTTGTGGATCAAAAGAAGATGAACCAAGATGAGCCAGTGGAAGATTGCAATTTGGGTACTCCACAAGAGCCTAAAATAGTCAAACTGTTCAAAGGGATTCCGCAGGAATATAAAGAAAGGTATGTAGAGTTGTTCAAACAGTTTAAAGATGTATTTGCTTGGTCGTATGATGATTTGAAAACATATGATAAGAACATCATATAGCACAAGATTCCACTCAAGGATGGAGTCAAGTCACATAAATAGAAGCTTAGGCAGATTAATCCCTTGTTGTTAGGTCCAATCGAGAAGGAAATAAAGAAATTGCTGCAAGCCAAGATAATCGTTCCGCTCAGGTATTCAGATTGGGTTTCTAATCTTGTACCTGTCTGAAAGAAAAACAGAGAGATAAGGTTATGCGTAGATTTCAGGAACTTGAACAGGGCTTCATTAAAAGACAATTATCCTTTGCCGAAAATGGACTTTGTCTTACAGAAAGTGACTAGTGCTCATAGATTGTCTATGGTGGATGGATTTTCAGGCTATAACTAGGTAGCTGTGGAGAAGGAAGATCAGAAGAAAACCGCCTTCACTACGCCTTGGGGAACGTTCATGTACGTCAGGATGCCATTCGACCTGATGAATGCAGGGGCCACATTCCAAAGGGCGATGGATATCGCATTTGTGGGAGACACGTTTGTGGTGGTTTATTTAGATGATGTCACAATTTTTTCAATGTCTGATGAGGAAAATTTACAACATTTACAGAAAGCCTTCACGAAGTGCAGAAAGTTTGGATTATCACTGAATCCTAAGAAGTCTTTGTTTGCCCTGGAGGAGGGTAAGTTACTAGGTCACATTGTTTCAAAAGAAGGAGTGAAGATTGATCCGGCCAGAGTTGAAGCCATTCAGACAATTCCTCTGCCACGAAGTAAAAAAGATATTCAGCGTTTTCTCAGAAAAATTAATTTCCTAAGGCAGTTTGTCCCTAATTATGCTGAAATTGTTAAAAAGATTACAGACATGTTAAAAAAGAATGCTGAGGTAAAGTGGGACAAGGAGGCGAGGGAATCTTTTCAGAGAATCAAAGAGGCTTTAAAGGAAGCACCTGTTTTAGTCAGTCCAGACTATTTGAAACCATTTCAAATTTTTTCATTTGCTTCTCCTTCAACTATTGCAGCCGTTTTATTGCAGAGAAATGAAGAAAAGCAGGAACAACCAGTTGCATATTTCAGTAAAGTTCTCTGAGATGCAGAATTGAATTATAATATATTGGAGAAACAGGTGTACGCTCTGGTAAAAGCACTGAAATCTTTCAGAACTTATGTCCCTCATTCTCAAATCCTAGCGTATGTTCCCAATTCAGCTGTGAAAGATGTGCTAGTACAAAGCGATGTGGAAGGTAAGAGAGGAAAATGGATCGCTAAAATTCAAGAGTATGATTTGGATGTAAAACCAACCAAGCTGGTTAAAGGATTGGGATTGGCCAAATTACTGACAGAATCCAACTTCCAAGCATTGGGAATCAATTTACTGGCCGCTGTAGAAGAAGCCAATGAAGAAATGCGTGATAATCAGTCAAAGACAGCAATTAAGTATAAATTTCTCTGTTCAGAATGGTATAAGGATATTGTACATTATCTATGTTTTCTTTCATGCCCCCCTTCAATTAATAGAGAAAAATACAGGGCGCTGAAACTCAAGGCTCAACCTTATGTTATAATCGAAGCGAAGTTATATTGGAAGGATCCAGCAGGTATGTTGTTGTTGTGTCTTACAGAGGAAGAAATTTCAGAAGTGATGAAAGAATATCATGAATGCTTGTGTGGAGGGCATTACAGCTGGAAGGTAACTGCTCAAAAAATATTCAAATCGGGTTTCTATTGGCCGACTGTGTTTTCTGATGTTTACAAAATAGTCAAAAGTTGTCAAAAATGCCAATTATTTGCAGAGAAGAAAAAGTTGGCTCTGCTACCTCTTCTCCCTGTTTTCGTTGAAGAACCATTTAGACAATGGGGATTGGATTTCATTGGAGAAATCAATCCACCATCCAGTGGGCATTTTAAATGGATTCTTACTGCTACAGATTATTTTACAAAGTGGGTGGAGGCAATTCCCACCAGGAAAGCAAATGATTTGGTAGTAATGAAGTTTTTGGAAGAAAATATTTTTAGCAGGTTTGGATGCCCAGTGAAGATTGTGACAGATAATGCTCAGGTTTTCAGTTCACTCAGGTTTATTAATTTTTTCCAAACTTACAATGTGACATTGTCTCACTCTACAGCTTACCATCCACAGGGAAATGGATTAGCAGAATCCTCTAACAAAACATTGGTTAGAATTTTGAAGAAAACAATCAGTGAGAATCAAAAGAATTGGGACACGAAGCTAGTTTTTGCCTTGTGGGCAACGAGAATGACTGCAAGAAGGTCTACCGGCAAGTCACCTTATGAGCTCGTGTACGGCACTCAAGCTTTATTCCCCACACAATTGGTAAAACCTGTGATTTCTTTTCTCCAAGATGCCCAAGCAGAACCAAATGCCATGATACGAAGAATGAACAATGTGATGGAACTAAGTGAAAACAGAAATCAGGTTCGTGACAACTTGCTCACTTATCAGCAAAATATGAAGGCAGTATTTGATAGAAAAGCAAAGGAAGTTTTGTTTCAGAAAGGAGATTTAGTATTGAGATGGGATACACGAAGGGAAGATAAAGGCAAACACGGTAAATTTGACCCCTTGTGGTATGGCCCATTCAAAATTAATGAAGTCAGAGGAAATAATACTTTCGTGTTGGAAAATCTGGAAGGAGAAGTGCTAGATATGCCTGTGAATGGGCAATATATCAAGCATTATTTCTGACATTAAGCAGTTTCTGGTTCATCATTGTATATATCCAGTGTGGTCATTGTACATTTTCATCAAGCAATATGTGACTCCATGCCCGAGGTGAAGGCACTAATCTGCAGGTTCTTAGTGTTTCGTGGTAAAAACAGGACATATGCTTGATGGTTTTAAATATGACATCTTAGGGAGTCTTAGTGAACAAATAGACACCCTTAAGATACAAAACAAGCAAAAATATGAATCTGATGCCTTGGCAATATTTTGTCCCAAATGTAGAAAGAAACATGCCTTGAGAGAGTGTCCATTGGATGTAAAAGTTGTAGAGACCTGTGTCATTTGTTATGAAAAACATGAGACCAAGAATTTTCCTTCTCTTCCTGGTCTCAAGGCTGTCTTTCAGGAGGAAACTCCTACAGATTCCACAGAGTCTCTTAATTTTGTCTCTAGAAGACCTTGGCAGGGACCTCAAACACAAGGATTCCATGATCAAATGTATAATCAACTTCCATCTTGGAATTCTTGGCAGCAACCTTGGCCTCAATTTCAAAATCAATCTCAAGCTTGGGCACAAGGAGCACAAAATCCCTTTGGAAGATACTCTCAATACTATCAGTATCCACCATCCTATCCACCATACCCACATTTTTATCCTCAAAATCATCAACAAAATTTTCAACAAAATTCTCAACAACATCATCAGAACCTACCACATAAAAATCAACCACTTCCATTACCATTCCCTCAAAAATCAAATCAATTATTCTCATTTCAACCCATACCAAACCTGAACGAAATCCTTTAACACATACATAATAGAAGGCCAACAATTTCAATTTATTTAATTACCTTAGACCTTAGTGATGTTCAACTTAGAACCGAAGAATACTTGAAAGAAAACTGTGATCAATTAAGAACAAGAGATAATTTTAGAATACTTACTTGTGAATAAAGTCTTGAGAAGACACACAGAAGACCCAAACACTGAAAAATTCAAGCAAAAAGATCCAATAATTTCAACTCCTGTATTAGAGCAACTATCCACATCTACTTCTATACCTCCCTTTCCAGAAAGATTACAAATTGATAGAGGTGTAGAAAAACAAATTATGGTGCCTAATTATGATTTCCTAGATGAGCTGAGAAATGTTTGCATTAAAATTCCATTATTACAAGCGATCAAGGAAATTCCAATTTTAGCCAAAACAATAAAGGAGTTGAGTATGAAGAAAACAAGAAAAAGAATAAGAGAAACAAAGAAAATTCAACTGGCAGTAATAATGTATATTGTGATGGGAAGTGGCATTAGGATCAAAAGTATCTGACCTTAAATCAATACAAAAAAATTGAACAATGGAATTGAAATCCAAAACACACTCATTGATTTAGGAGCAGCAATCAATATCATGAGTAGACAAATCATGGATAAAATGAAACTTCCTAATCTTCTCTTTACACCCACATTATTACAATTAGTAGACAGATCTGTGATCAAACCATATGGGGTAATAGAAGACATTCCAGTGTCCCTAGATTCTTGGGAGTACCCTATGGATTTCATGATCCTAACTCCTAAGAAGAATCTAGGAGGACATCCTGTTATATTAGGAAGACCTTGGTTGGCTACAGATGATGCTTTTATTAGTTGTAGATACGGTGATATGTACATCTCTGATGGTATTTCAACTAAGAAATTCACTTTATATCCTCCAGCTAGGACAATTACAGATCTAGATGACACTCAATGGATAGAGGATGAACAAGATTTACAACCTCTCTTCACAATTTCAGAAATTAGTGAAGATAATCAAATTATGAATACTCTAGAAAACTTTGAATCCTCTCCAAAACACAAACATGAATCATTTCAAGAGGGATCTAATATTGATTTTTTGTCATCAAGGCAGATGTCTCTTCATTCTATGGATAAATTTGGCAGCTCTACAAGTGAGATATTTCCAGGCAAAACTTTGAATATAAACAAGAACCTAGAAAAATCTCAACAAGAAGAGTTAGTCAAAATGTTATAGAGACATTCTTCTACATATGCATGGGAATACACTGACATGAAAGGGATAAGCCCCAAGACTTGCACTCATCACATATATATAGAGGAAAATTTCAAACTAATCAGACAACCTCAAAGACGAATGAATCCAAATCTTATGGAGATTGTTAAAGAAGATTTACAAAAATTGTTAAATGTCAACTTCATCTATCCTATTTCAGATAGTCAGTGGGTTTCTCCTTTGGTAATTGTGCCAAAGAAAAATGGTAAATGGAGGGTATGTGTTGACTAGCAGGAACTAAACAAAGCTACTCTTAAAGACCATTTTCCCTTACCTTTCATAGATCAAGTGTTAGATACATTAGTCATAAAAGTACTTCTCATTCCTAGATGGGTTTAGTGGTTACAAACTAAATCTAAGTAGCACTTGAAGATCAAGACAAACCACATTTACTACCCTCTGGGGTACCTATAAGCGCGATTACTGCTATTTGATTTTGTAATGCACTGAATATTCAAATGGAAGCGCATTAGGAATTTTTTCAGATATAATACATGATTGTGTAGAGGTGTACATGGATGATTTCACAGTTTATGGAGACTCATTTGAAGAAGCTTTAGAAAACTTGGAAAATTTTTTAAGGAGATGTCAGGAAGCAAATCTTTCACTTAGTCATGAGAAGTGTTTTATGATGTTTACTGAAGGAATTGTTTTGGGGCATCACATTTCAGGGGATGGGATTAGAGTTGATGAGTCAAAAGTTGAAGTCATCTCTAACTTATATGTTTCGAGTTGTCAAAAATATGTGAGGAGTTTTCTAGGATTTATAGGATATTATCGAAAGTTTATCGAAAACTTCACCAAGATAGCATCTCCACTTTTCAAATCATGCACAAAGATCAGAATTAAGTGGAATTTCATCATGCTAGCCTTGGAGACCTCCAACCAAATTAAGCACCTATATTAAGGGGACCTAACTGAAGTTACCTTTTCATATCTCAACAGATGCTTCCGATACAGCTTTAGGAGCAGTATTGGGACAGAAAGATTTAATTCCCTATGCCATCTATTATATCAGTAAAAATTTGACTCCTGCAGAGTTAAACTATACTGTAACTGAAAAAGAGTTTTTAGCTGTTGTTCATGCCATAAACAAGTTTAGACACTATATAACAGGTTATGAAACTTTTATTCACACTGATCATTCTGCCATTAGATACTTAATGAATAAACCAATCACTAACGGCAGAGTTACCAGATGGTTGTTATTATTGCATGAATTCAACATTACCATGTTAGATAGGCCTGGAAACAAAACACAAAAAGAGGCCGACATTTCCCATTCCACATCTAAACATCAAAGATGACACCTACTTTGAAGATCAATTTCCCGATGAATTTGAAATTGCCAACCTCCTCCTTATAACAATTGCATTATTACTGGTATTTCTTCAATACGAAATGCAAGACAAAGAGAACCATTTGTTATAGTGCAAATATCAGCATTGCTAACAGTGGTGCTCAAAGACAAATCAGATTATCATTAGATGAAACGTGAATACGAGGATGCCCTAGATTCTCAAAGTATGTCATGATGAACCTGTATTGAATATGACTATGCTGATAAGAGGACACCTATAAGATCCTTAATTAGGAGGATACGGCCATCCTTGTTTAAAGATGCTAAAGAGTATGTCAAAAGGTGACAGCTGCCAAAGGGGTAAACCTTCCCGCACCTACAACCTCAGGTACATATTGAACCTTTTGAAAAATGGGCTTTGGATTTTGTAGGACCTATTATTCCTCCATAAAGACAAAAGAGATATATATTAGTTTGCACTAATTATGTTACCAAATGGGTAGAAGCCAAGCCATTACTTTTTGCTAATGAAGCATATGTAGTTACTTTTCTTTTTGAGGATATTTTTACTCGTTTTGGTGTCCCAAGGGAAATTGTTACAGATCAAGGAGCTCAATTTACATCAAGGCTAGTGGAACAAATGATGGAGAGATACAAAATCAGGTATAGAAAATCTACTCCTTATCATCCACAAGCAAATGGTCAAGTGGAATCTACTAATAAGGTCATTGAAGGAATCCTAACAGACTGTTCATTTACATAGAAGAGATTGGGTAGATAGGCTTCCTGAAGCCTTGTGGGCCTGTAGAACTACATGGAGAAACACAATAGGTCATACTCCTTATGAACTTGTTTATGGAAAGCAAGTTTTGTTTCCCATAGAGTTCCAGATTCAAACTTTCAAAATGGCAGTTCAGCTAGGACTTGATTTAACGGAGGCACAAAAGCATAGATTGGAGCAGATTAATGAATTGGATGAGATCAAACAAGATGCAGTTCAGAAAACAAGTCTAGTCCAACAGCAAAGGACTAGATGGCATGATAAGTACATCAAAGAGAAGAAATTCAAAGAAGGTGATTGGGCTCTCTTGTTTGATTCAAAATTCAAGGATTTTCAAGGTAAATTTCAAACACATTGGTTTGGGCCATATGAAATTGTTGAAATTTTTGACAATGGAGCAGTAAAAATCAGGACAATAGATGAAGAAGAGGTCACTTTTCTTGTGAATGGTCATAGATTGAAGCTGTATCACAAACCACTCTCAAGAGAAGAATTTGTCAAGAAGTTCCAGGAAAACAATGATGTGAAGTTAATGAAGAAGAATATTTCTTCTTCATCAACTTGATTGAATTTTCAGAAGAATTTCTTTTGAAAATAATAATAATAATAATAATAATAATAAAAATAAGGTATAAACATGAAAACCAATCATTGATTGGCATGTTTATACAGAAAAGATAGGGTGAAAATCAGAGTCTTTCTGACACTCTAAGTTTTCCATTTTGTTTTTGCAAGCAGCTGTTACAAAATCATATGTTCAGATCCATTGTACTTATGATCCATCTCATTTCATTTCATTTCATTCACTTATCCATCCATACTCCATTTCATTCATTCATTCATACTCTACTTCATTCCATATTTCATTCATCTCATTCCATACTTCATCCACCTCATTTCCATGTCAAAATTTAAAGTTTGATGTCTTTCTGCAAATGAATAACACATGTCATGGATTGTAGGACATTTCCTATATTCTTCCACTCCATTTCATAAATTAAATCCATTCCATTTCATCATCCACTTCATACATATCATGTCTCATCAACCATCTTCATTCATGCCATATAACATTTCACTTATATTCCAAACCACTCCATTCCATGATTAAAATGCTCTACAGGTACATTCTGTAGCTAAACAGACATTCTGCAGCTGATCAGACTTTCCGCAGCCAGACAGTCATTCCACAGCTACAAATCCTGAAGGCACTAATCAGCAGACATTTGAATTGCAACAAGATGATCCAGTGTATCCATGAATAAGAAGAATCAAGAAGGATTATGAAGACTCTTCCAAAGGAGAACAAAGAAGACAAAGACCACAAAAAGCAAATGAAAAGCAAAGATAACAATTTTTCATTATAATGGCATATCATAAAGTTTAGCATAGTTTTAGTTATGAATCATTCAAAAAAGTTGTTTTGATTATTTTTATTGATCATGACCAATATACCCTCCACAAACTTTGGATAAAAATCTCTCATTTCAAATTCTATACCCGACCATCATTTAAGCGGTTAAAAAGGCTGAAGTGTTTGATTTCCTCACGTCACCCAGCCAAATCATTTAATGATGATTTTTTTCCGTTGTAAAAAATCTCCGCAGTCTTTTCACTCATTGATTTGTTTTCTTCACCTCACTTCATTAACTCATTCCGTAACTACCTCCATCACTCCATTTCGTAGCCAGCCCTTCATCATTTCATTCCGCAAAACAGAGATATCCCTATCACCGTGAGCAGAGGTATATCAATTTGAAATATCAAACCACTATCACCGTGAGCAGAGATTGAAGCATTATCACCGTGAAGCAGAGGTATATCAGTGTGGAATTTGAAGCCATTGTCACCGAGAAGCAGAGATATATCAGTTTTGAAGATTGAAGCACTATCTCCGTGAACCAAAGGTATATCAATTTGAAGGTTGAAGTTATTGTTTTCGTGAGCAGAAAGAGTACTAATCTGAAGATTGAAGAAGGAATTATGGGCCTCATTGTAAGAACTGAACCAGTGGGCACAAAATACCTGGAAGGATACCCTCAAAGTAGAGAAATGTTGCAACAGGCAGGATGGCTACAATTTCTTGAGAAATTTAATGGCTTCCACAAAGAAGTCACTAAAACATTTGCAAGGTCATTTAAAGGAGCCGAGGTTGAAGTTGGAGATGTTAAATTCACTGTCACAGAGGTTTTTATTGCAGAAGCAACATGATTGCTTAGACATGGAGAGAGATGGTTTAAAAACAGATAATTTCATAATGAATCATGGAAGCAAATCCTAAAATCACCAGGTATGGATGTCACTGTGTTTAAAAAGGGAATTCCAAGTTCTGCATAAAAAAATAAATGGAGAAAAATATTGCTTATTCTACAAAAATTTATCACTTGTGAAGGTAGATATGGTACATTTTATGTTTACATATTAGGTTGATAATGCATTTTCTGGAGGAAGAGTTAAATTTTCCTTATTTCTTGCTTCAAAGTTTGAAAAAGATGGCTTTTAGTGTTCAAAGGAGAGTCCAATTCCTAGAGACAACTCTATACCATCATGGCTTGGTTAAGATTTTAATTGAATGCCATTTAGCCAAAACAAAAGACACTTGGGATAATTTCTTGGTAGGAAATCATTTTGAGTAATCAAAATAGCCCTCACCTGAACATCAGCCTACAAGGAGAAGCAGAAAATGGAGAGCCTCTAAAATTGAAATTGACAAAACAGTACAGGAAAGTAGTGAAGAAATAATCTCTGAGAAGTTGACTCAAATTAAGAGATAACTTAAGAAAGAGAGGGTAATAAGAAAATCTGCCACAGAAAAAGGAGAGGGATCATCCCAGCCAAGAAGAAGCCATAGACTCAGGGGGAAACTAAGGAAAACACAGATCAAACAAATAGGGGTGATAAATATAGAAGATGAGGAAACATCTATTGAAGAAGATGTTGAAGAAGAATTTAATGAAGAAACCCCTGAAATTCACCCTGCTTAGCAAGAAGTTTATGACTATGTTGAAACATTGGAAAGGAAAGCTTCAGAGAGTAGAGATAGAACCCCTAGTCCTCCACTATCCGAAATAGATGTGTTAAGAAGGGATAGGTATGAGCTGGAAATACTTAATAGACATATAAAAAATGAGAATGATATTCTGAAGGAACAAGTCAAACTCAAAACCAGTATGAACTCAACCTTATCTCTACAAATGGACAAAGTGGAAAAGGCTAATGAAAAGTTGAAAAAGAGGAACAAGAAGCTAATCAGGGCACTTATCAACTTAAGGTTCAAACTAGTCATCAGGAAACCCAGAAGACCTTTAACTTCCAGGCAAAGAAGAAGGAGAGGATTAGATGTTCTTGCAGAGGTCTCTGAGTTTATGGAATAAGTTGCATGAGGACATGCAAGAAGTCAGTAGTGGGGGTATGTTGAGCCCCAAGATAGTGCTTTCTTTCATCTTAATTTACCTCATTTTCCTTTATCCATTGTTATCCCAGACCCAAATGATCAATGAAATTAGTTAAAATTACTTTTAGAATGATTAACATGGCTAACTTGCTAAGTTTTGTGATTTTGTCATTGTAATGCATTTTGACCGGAACTAGCTGCAGAATGCAAACACTCCGTAGCTAATCGACAATTCTGCAGATATCTTCACATTCAAGCATGTTCCAGGTGTCCTCTCAGGAAAAGCCACACATGGGTATATTCCACATTATGTCCTCATTGTTCTTTTCTCACCATGAAGAATGAACCGAATTCTGGACGTGGTTTTGGTACGTGGGAACTCATTCAAGGAGGCAAACTTCTAATAGGACTGTCCTAGTACAGATGTCCTTTTTCTCTTTACGCTGCCATCTTTAGAGTCCTAGTACGATTTTGATAAGGAAATACAATGATCCTCGTATTGTTGCAAGTTCTGTTATGTAGATTTGTTATAAAAGCACTCGGGAAAACGAGAGACAGCCTCTAGATTTTGCTTAGATTTCATGTATTGACTGATATATTTCTGAAGACCCAGACTACTCTGTTTCAAGTTATTTTTCCTTTAATGAAGAAGACATCATTTCTTTGAACGTGTTGAGTTGATTTGGAGTTAGATTCCGTCTGGTGGTAGAGGGCCCCTGCCTCCTGCACGGCTTTACTTTCGTAATTTAGATAAGTATCTTAGTTTTTTTCACGTTTTTGAAGTTTGAGTTCATAGTTAATTTCATTAGCCACTATAGCTATACTTGTTCTAAGAAACTCTTCCAAAAGAAGAAACTCTTCCAAAAGATCATGATAATGAATGGGAAATGGCTGTAGTGTTGTAGGATTTATTTGTAATTTTTTTTGTTCATTATCACAGTTGAACTTATACTAAGCAAACTCTTCCAAAAAATCCTTATGATGTCTAAGGCATGACTGTGATATTGAATGTTTCAGTTGTTTGTTTGCACTAAGTAGCATAGCTGATCTTACTCTTAAAATGCTTTCCCAAAATATCATAATGATGGGTAGGAGGTAGCTGTGATGTCTTAGTTTTTAAATTGCTTTCAGTCTTTATGTTTTCATTTGAACTGAATTGTACAGCCAAGATTTTTCTAGCAAGCTCTTCCAAAATACCATTCATGATGGACAAAACAGGTTGTAGAATCCCATAAATTAATTCACGATAACTTAGTTAGGGTACTCCGGAGTCAAATTGCATTCAATTCATGCTCTGTTATTTTGTCTTAAGTTTGATAATGGCTTGTTAGTTTAGCACTGTTTTAGACTAGTGACATCTTAGTTCAGTTTTAGCTTAGCTCATTGTATTTTCATTCCACATTTAGTTGTCATCCATTGCATATTAGATTACATTAGTTGTTAAACTTAAAAAATACGACCTTCATTATTTACAAAATCTCTTTTGTTTCAAATCCATAATTGACTCATAACCATATGAACAGAAGACAATATCATCTCAAGGCCTGAAGTACTTTTGCAACTTCTTCATAAACAAAGCCTTTCTTCAAAATACTACTTTAAAAAAAAATCCATAACTTTTGAATAAGGTTTAGTGATGTTAAACTAAGTTGCAGAAGAGAATTAGGAGCTAGTCTTAGAGAAGAGATCTTATGATGTTAACAATATTTTTCTCCAAATATGTTTCAAAAAATATTTAATCACGGATAAAATGTTGCATCATTATAAGTTGGTTGTTTAATTGTTTAGTTAGGAGACTTTGTATACTTAGCTGACCATTTCTCAAGCCCTCCCAAAATACCTTTGATGAAAGAATTGGATAAGTTAAGTTTATGTTTTGATTCATTTTCTTGAAGTCATTATCAAGCTTTGTATTCTGCTTAGTCATAGTTTAGGTTTGATTTTGTTTCATTATTTGCATTTTCATTTGTCATTTGTCATCAACCAATTAGGCTTCACTCTGTTTTTAACCTCGAATTTTCCAATTGGTTTCATAGCCATTTCAAACATAAAACCATCAAATAATTAAACATCATAAAACACTAAACACAATGCATTAGGAGACAAACACCTAGGCACATACATTGCACTTCACTTCAGTAGTTTACCAACCCTGGTTGACAATTAAATGAACTCAATTTAGTAGACTAGGTTGATCACAAACACATAGGATGGAGGTCAAATAATTCCACCTTGAATTCTTCCTTCCATATATATCCCCCACAATCAACGTAGAAATTCTCATCCCAATTGGACCACAATCGCATACATGATCAAAACAAGAAATACCCATCACATTGTGTCTCAACATTCCGAGCTGAAAAACTCTACTATGTATGCAAGATGCAACAAAAAATTTGACCACTCGATCAAACATATGGGCCACTATATCTAGCAAAACCTCAAATCCAACGCAGGGACAGACGACGTGAATTCTGAAAGGAATTCCAAACCTTAATTTTACAACAAGGAGAACCGCTCCTCATATCGCCCAATGGAAAAAGCAAGCAAGAGGGGAGGCTTACAAAAAAAACCCTTCCACATTCCTCTTAAATGTATGCATCTCAACCCATAATGATAACACAGAAAGAGTACAATGACAAGAAACCAGCACCATAAAGACACAAACAATAAAGAGGATAGTCATCTTAAGGAGCCACACAGAACAACCCATCCAACTCTGAGAACATGGAGCGAAAGGGAAATTGTTCACATATGCCTCCAAGGATGAACATGGCCAACATTACCGTTCATGTGCTACTGAGGGGGGATGGAGAGAATATGAAAGTAGATCACCCTACAAATGACCAAAGGCCATTCTTGAGGCATAGTCAAACAAGCACCTCAATTTCCAACCCACCTTTCACAAAAAAATCCAACCCCTCCCCCCACCAAAAGGGGAGGTGGTGAACAATATAACAAAGATCCAACTTCACGGAGCCAACGAGAGAAATCCAACCTCTCCCACCTGCCAAAAAGGGAGGAGGTGAATAATATAGAAAAGAGAAAATTTCAACGTAGCTAACGAGCAACCAAGGGGCACGAGAGCGACATAGATGGGTGGAAATTCCTCTCAAGGAGACACACACAACAACCTCATCCAACTCTAAGAACACAGAGCGAAAGGGTAACTCTGTTCAGTTATGCCTCCCAGGAAAAGCATGGCCAACATTACCGCTAATGTGCTACCGAGTGTGGATGGAGAGAATATTAGAGTAGGTGACCCTACAAATGACCCATGGACATTACTCAGGCACAATCGAAAAAAAAAACTCAATTACCAACCCACCTTTCACACAAAAATATGACCCCCTACCCCCAACCAAAGAGGGATGCGAACACTATAGTAGAGATTCAATTTCAACGAGTCCAAAGAGAGACTAAGGGGCACGAGAGTGACATAGTCAGGAAGCCAATCGTCTCAAGGATCCACATAGAGAAACCCCATCAAACTTCAAGAACACAGAGTAGAAGGGGAAGTTTCTTCACATATGCCTCTTAGGACGAGCATGGCCAAAATTACCACTCATGTGCTACCAAGTGGGGATGGAGAGAAGATGAAAATTGGTGACCATACAAATGAACAAAGGCCATTATTTAAACAAACCCAAAAAAAATCTCAATTACCAACCCACCTTTCACATGAAAATCCAACCCCTGCCCCCACACCAAAAAGGAAGGAGGTAAGAAATATAGGAAAAATATGATTTCAATGGAGCCAACAAGAAACCAAGCAACATAAGGATCTGATTTCAACGAATCCAAATAGCGACCAAGTGGCACGAGAGCGACATAGAGAAGAGCCGATTTCAACAGAGCGAACGAGTGATTGCATCGAGATATAACGAACAAAATATTGCAACGGATCAAATGAGCGACCGAGGGGCACAAGAGAGACATAGGAAGGCAACTAGTGGTATCAAGGAGCCACACACAAAAACCCCATCCAACTCTGAGAATACAGAATGGAAGGGGAAGTTTGTTCACATATGCCTCCTAGGACGAGCATGGTTAAAAAATTACTGCTCATATGCTACTGAGTGGGGATGGAGAGAGGAAATTTGGAAACCCTAAAAATGACCCAAGTGCATTATACAAGCACACTTGAACATGCACAAGGAAAATAGGTGGTCACAACTTATAAAATTTGATACAGCTGACCTCAAACGAAATCACTAGACCCAAACACGTTTCATCGTGCGCCCTCACATGGCATGACACAACGCGCTCAACTAAATGAAGGCCCGAGGGATAAAATGGAAAAAGGGCAATACAAACATGCACAAGGCACCCAAGTGGTCATAGCTTAGAAAATTTGATACAACTTCCCTCAAATGAAATGACCTGACCCAAATGCATTTCATCAGGCACCCTCACACGACGCGACACGACGAGCCCTACTGAACGAAGTAACAAGGGAGAAAATGGCAAAAGGGCTACATGAATGTGCACAAGGAACCCAGGTGGTCATAACTTATGAAATTTGATACAACCTCCCTTAAATGAAATGACCTGAACTGAATGTGTTTCGTCGAGCGCCCTCACATGGTGCGACACATACCGCTCGGTCGAACAAAGAAACAAGGGAGAAAATTGAAAATGGGCCACATGAATGAGTGCAAGGCACCTGGGTGGTCACAAATTAGCAAATTTGATACGACTGCCCTTAAACGAAATGAATTGACCCGAACACGTTTCATCGGGCATCCTCACATGAAGCACTCGGTCGAATGAATGCCCAAGGTTGCAAATGGAAAACGACCCACACGAACATGCACAAGGCACCCTGACGGTCACAACTTAGCAAATTTGATACGACCTCCCTTGAACAATACGAACCAACCTGAACGTGTTTCATCAGACACCCTCACATGTCTCACCCAACTGAATGAAGGCACAAGGGATAAAACTGCAAACGGGCTGCACGAACGTGCACAAGGCTCTCGAACGGTCACAACTTAGCAAATTTGATATGGCAACCCTCAAACGAAATGACAAGACCAGAACATGTTTCATCAACTGATCTCACACGAATCGACAAGACCTACCCAACTGAATGAAGGCACAAGGGATCGAAATACAAATAGGCCCCATGAACAAGCACAACGCACCCGGGCAGTCACAATTTAACAAATTTGATACTATAATGTTCCAGAACTGGAACTTGTTGCTCCATCGGGAATATCTTGAGATATTCCAATTTCCTTCTTCAGTGAGCTATCAGAATTCCATTTCAGAGATTGAATTTTGGGGTATATACAGGATATGTCTCCTTCCAAAGAAGGGAGAGATCCTGAGGCTAGCTAGCCCTTCACAGACTCTGTCTATGGATATGCAATATTCCACCTCGGGAATTTCTGCTACAAGGTCCTTGAGGACGTTTTATAAGAAAGTCACTACATAAATAAGGAAAATAACTCCTGAGATGCCCTAGAAAATCTCTAATAAAAATCCCTTGCAGAATATGAGCTCAAAAAAATGATTCTAGATGGGTTATATAGATCTCCCCAAACTAGATCTCTAAAACAATGCTCATTGAGAGAGCTTACAACAATATGTGAACACAACCATTAAAATTTGCAAATATGAATGTACCATAAGATGGAAATGTATGCAGCCAACATTATATTATTATATTAGTAGAAATATACAAGAAATAGCTGAGGGAAAAGCCACTCAAACTTTAAGAACCAACCTCCAATGAATCAACAATGAAATACATGAGTTGTTGCAACTCCAGAAAATTTTGGAGAGCAGTGACTGCATTGTGTACCTGAAGGCATGAACTATTGAATATACATGAAATACATATGTAGCTATAGGATACAAATAAATATCCCAACAACATAGAAATGGGCTGAAATATAGGATTTCTAGCCAATCTAGGAGAGATTGCTAGAAATGCCAGAGAATACAAAAATGTGACAACTGAGTTGTCACTACAACTGAAACAAAACAAGAATGAGGTTGTGGCTGATATGAAATATGATTTCCCTCCTCTGATCATGTCTCCAACACAAAGGGCTAACCCCTTTGTCTCAGAAACATCCTCCTTTGAAGCTACATGAACCTTCCTCACACTGCCTCCATAAAATAATGCAATTTCTGATATGGACTGCACAGTGGGAGATGATGGAAGTGTTGGCCAATGCCAACAGATCTTATATAAAGCTCAGGAATCCTCCTTGCATCTCCTCCAATGAATATATCACTCGTCCACTGAAGAAAACTAGCTAAGATGACTCCATGAGTTCCTCCTTTGCTGCCCCCAGCAACACAACGTCCTCTCTGCTGTAGAAATAATGCTGTAGCTGATGGTAGTAGATGTGGCCAATGCCAGATTGAGGAGAATTGGCTCACTCCTCATCCTTCCTTGAGGAAGAGGTAGGGATTCCGGATTGAGAATACCCTAGTGCCCGAGGGCACCATCACCCTGCTAAACAGCCTAGGGATGCAAGCCTTTGCAGACCCAAGTCTGAAACTCTAAAACATGTATGAAAATGGGCTGCCATATCCTCCTTATAAACAAAAGGAACTCTTTTCCACCAAGGTCCCACCAATTAGGGTTTCCACCCTCACATGAGTGTCTTCCCTCCAAAACTGCACAGCTTCTCTAGGAAGCCTCTCCTCCTTGGGCAGCGTTGTTGACTTTAGTCAAAGATGACTAATCCAAGTGCGCTGGGTTCCATTCACACCCTTAGGTGTTTATTTCAGCTTCTTTATTCACCTCCATTTCACATTAGGAGTGTTATTTATTCATTAAAAGAGGGCTAAGGTGTCTCCTTATTTTATCAAGCAAAATAAAAATATGTCACTATAATGTTCCATTTTAGCCTGAGGTTAAAATTGGGAACATTACAGTCCTCCCATCCCACATTTTGCTTGCCCTCAAGCAAATGCATAGAGAGAACAAAATTTTATCCCAATATGAGGGAAAGCCTCCTAGTGCAACTTGCAATCTCATTGGCCCAACAAAAATATCTGATTTTGTCCTTGAGGCTTTGCAAAGGCCAAGGCACAAAATATCTAACAAAATATCTCAAAAATGCTAAAAAAGGAAAATATATTCACTTTTCCTAACTAACCATGCCCAAAAATAGCTAAACGCACATGAAGAAAAGTCACTTTAGAAAAGTACATTTTTCACAAAAATACTTAAGAAAAATATCAGTAGTAAGTCTTATGTCTTGTGAGAAAATTTTGGAAGCCTTCCCGATGTTTAAACGAGGCCCATGATGGATCGTTGGAAAGCTATGAATGTCTGTTCGCTGAAAATGCTTATTTTTCTCTAGACTGAGCATTGGAAGTCTGTCAAAAATTGACCTGGGTTTAAAAACCCAAAAAATAGACTTTGCTGATAAACGGGGCAGAGTGTGGAAAAAGTGAGTGTTTTTCGCCATTTTTGGGGACCAAATAATATTCAATTGATCTGAAAAATGCTGAGTAGATGCCCCTAAAATTATGGCATCCATTGATACTATTTTCATCCTTTGAGGATGTCCCAAACAGAAATGGCGATGCCCATGATTTTTAGCCAAAAGCCCAAAAATGACAAAAAACCAAAACTTGTTGAATTTCGCCCAATTTTGGCGAGCATGACCCTCAACGGTTTTTAGAAACATGCTAAGAATATGAGGCTAAATTTGGAGCTTTGAGGTTTCTTTCTTCATTTTTTGTGTTGGGCACCTCTTTTGAGCTTCCTTGAGCTTTTCCTGTGTGGCCTTTAATTTCTGTCAGGCAAACTGATTAAGCTTCTTATAGTGCCCAGTCATCCTCCTTTGAAGGTCAAAATCTCTATTGGAATTTTCCAACTTCTTCTCCAAGTGATCATTCACCCTCTCAAGCCACACTTCTCGATTGTTTTCTTTCTCTTGGGTGAACAAATTAGTGAGAGGAAAAGATTGGAAAAGGGCAGCTTCTTCCTCCTTTTGTTTCTCTAAGGATCTTCTGAGTCCCATGGTCCTTGGCCTTTTTCTTCTCGGCTAATCTTCATCTTCACTATCATTGAACTTGCCCATGAGTTCTTCCAACTTAACTTGTGCCTTGGAGGCCTATTTTTTATATTTTATGGCCCGTGTCTCATATACCGCCATGTGGACACTCATCTATTTATTTTGTGTTTGTAAAAAGTGAATGAAGTTTCTAGACCTCTCTAGATCTGCCCTCAAATCATCAGTTTGTTCTTCTCTATTAATTAAGAAAGACTCTAGGATTTGGGCCTCATTGTTGCTATCATCAATTTGGATCTGAATTATGTCAAAGTCGCTTTCCTTCTCATGGCTTCTTTCTTCTTTCTCCCTTCCCTTGCTTTGGGTGGCCTTCTTGGTCTTCCTCCTCTTGGGTAATTCGACAATGGGTTGCTTGGATAAATTCCCCTTGCTTCGAAGGGCCCTAGTAACATTTCGAGTTATAGTTTGAGGCACCCTTTTCTTTGACGTCTGGGGCTTTGTCACCTTTGGAGAAGAAAGCATGGCCCCTTGCCTAGGAGAGGCAGCTAGCACATGCTCTATTTGCTCTTTGCCCTTGCTACTTCCCTCATCATCCTTGCCACTATTTTGATTTTCTTCATGAATGCTTTGATTGTCATCTTGCATGTCTTTTTGAGGGCTTCCCTCTTTACTCTTGTCCTTTCTTTCTTTAGGAATTTGAGGCTTTTTCTCCTCAATGTTTTGGGCTTTATCTTCATCATTTTTGCTGTTGTGAGGGCTACCAATATCCTCATCAACTGCTCAATTTCCTCATCATTTCCCTCCTTACTGTGTTCTTCTTCACCTTGCTGCTTTTCCTCACTGTGCTGCTCTTCCTCACCTTGTTTCCCCTCTTCATCATGCTCGTCTTCTTCATCATGCTCTTCTTCTTGTTCAATCATGGGAAATTTTATCTTCTTGGGAATGGGCTTACTTGAAGAAGGTGAAAGATGCTGAGTGGAAGGTGAAGGAGATGCATGGGATGAAGGAACAGTGGTGAAATATGGATGTGAAATGAAATTTTCCCAAGAGATTCCCTTCTTCTCAAGTTGATGAAGAATGACAACCTTGATGAGGGAATGATGGAAAAGGAAAGCTGACTGTTGAGAAGGAGATATTTTTTGAACAGTGGAGGCCATCTTTTCAATACTTCTATGGAGAAAGAAGCGGGGATTTAACAATTGGGCTCTTGTGAAGTGCATGAGCAACCAGACATGGTAAGCATAGACACAGGAGAACCTTCCCTCACATGTAAAATATTTCATGATTATCTTCATGAGAGGAGCATAACTAGTCAACAGATATGAGAAAGGAAAGATGGATGGACATGTATCCCGATGCTCTGGCTTCAAAAATGGTTTATACTGTTCTAAGTCTAAGTAGATCTGTTTAAACAACTTTTCCATGAAATAAGGGATTTTGGTAGCTTTGGAAATGGATCTAGTAGAAAACATGAAATCTAAGTCTGCCAGCTGAAAGTATTTCCCTTGCAATCTCAAAGCACATAGATGTGTCAAGGGGAGATATATTTTCACCTCCTACACCCTTTGAAAAAACTCTAGACATCCAACTTCATGAAAGCTAAACGGGACTGATGGATGAGAATTTACCTCTTCAGTTGAAACAGGTTCAAACTTCCTGTGAGGGCCACTTATGTTGTCTTGCCTGGGAGGCATTTTTGTTATGGACACTCTTTGCTAGTTGACTAAGAAAAAATGTCTCAAATATTTTTTGAACTGGTTTCCCAACAACACACTTTGTCCTCCTTATAAGTCACTGTGCCTCTTTGATGCCAATCAAACAAGTATTTGTCAAATGAAAAAAAAAAAATCAATTTATCACTTTGCTTGGGAAAAGGTCTTGAAAAGATGTGTTTGTGGTTTCTTAGTGAAGAAAGAACTCTTGTGTTTTGACAAAAACACTTTTCACTCCGAGCACTTTGCTTTTGCTATTCACTTCTCTTCAAAAAGCAAACAAGACACCTTCAGCTAACTTGAAAAACCTTTCAACACAGAATCTTCTTTTCGAACTATGGAGGCTGCACAAAGTTTGCTATTTCAAAATATAGAGAATACCTTTAGAATGACCAAGCCTTCACCTTATGATCACTATTTTCCCCTTTGAGTTTTTAACAAAGTCTTCTCCTTGTAGCAACTGCGGGCTATCACTATTTTTAAAGGAAGCTAGGGCTCTCTAAATCTGATCAAACACTTTTTCCTATCACTGTGTGAATGTTTGACACCCACAGTCAACAAAAACCCTGTGATTTTGATCGAAAACCTAACTTTTAATCACTGGTTTTCTCTTGTGCTTTTTAGATGATAAAATGCCCCTAAAACCAGTGTTAAGACACCTTCCAAGTTGATGAGACCCCCAAACACAAGAAAGCTTTCTCCAGTTTTGAAAAAACTCTGTCTCTTTACCACTGTCTATCTCATTATTTTTAGATGATGAAGTGGTTTTAAGATTTTTCTTTCCTTTTTAGAGAAAAAAGAAAAAAAATTCCCTTTAACCCCAAAAATTCACCGAGAGGTCATAGGAAATACCTAGAGAAATGTTTATGAGCCTTGTCAGTCCCTGATTTGGCTTTCAAAATCATTTTTGGAGACCTTTTGGGAGAGCGGCACGTTTGCAGAAGAAAGCGCCACGCAGTCGGGTCAGTTTCGGGTGGTGGTGAATGAGGATACAAGAGTATCGTGTGCCACTATAGGTACCCTACGTAGCAGCTAAACTCCTTTGCTTGGGCACACACAGGTGCACCGCACACTTCTACAGGTGCACCGCGCAGGCTTGAGCCCTAAAAAACTGTGAAAAACGCCCAAATTTTCCTCTGTTTCTTCAGTAAGAGGTTTAATGGACGTCCACCTTGGCTTCTTGAATTTTCCACTAGGGCATTTCAATGGTCTCTCCGCCTTTATAACTCAAATGAACTTACAAACCTTTGTATTTACATGTAAGGTTTTGGATACCTTTTGAAAAGGCTTTTTGGTCATAACAAAACATAAAGCATTGTCTTTGATATTTCATCACTTTTAAAACACCTTGAAGCCTTCTTTTTGAACAAGTTTATAAAAAAATGCTAGGGCCAACATTTTTTAAGTTACCAAAGACATGACCCCCTTTTTTGAAGTAAAGAAACTTCTTAAAAGCCAAAAAAAAAAAATTCATTGTTTCTCATTAAGGAAGAAACTCTGTCACTGTTTGTCCATTTCTGACCTTTAAAGGAGCACTGCTTAAGAGTCATACCCAATATTTTTGATGCATCCTTTTCCATATCTTGGAAGGAGATGATTCACAATTCTAAGACTTACTTTGACAATTTCAACTCTCTTGATGTTTGATGATGATTATGTCCATTGTGAATTTGATCAAAAACTGTTAGGCGCCCTTTGAGATTTTCCTTTGACTGTGGGTGAAGAACCTCATTTTCACTCCCCCAGATTTTACCTATATCTGTTCATCAAACAGAAGGCTCTTAAAGACCTTCAATGCAATCACAAGCAACAACAGAGCTCTTTCACATGTTCATAAAAAGGTCTTGTTTATGACAGTAGCATGCCTTTTTTTTTTTGAGTGTTGCATTTGAACTTAAAACATTTGTCATACCCTTTCCTCACACATACTATCTCTGTGTATTCATTTTGCAAAAGTCTCTTTTAGAAGCAAGACTTAGATTATCTTTTTGTCATTTTGATAAGGCTGCTCTAAGTTTGGGCATTCTAGCCTCAGATTACCCTTTGAAGGAGACCTCCGATAGAAGAAAAAACTAAGCTTCTTTGAATACCATAATATCACTGATTTGCCTATGTTTAACACCAGACCTCAACTCATAAACCTTGAATTGTTTTCTATTGATTTGCACTCTCTCTTTCAAACAGTGAAACCATGTAAGCATCCCTTGAAACACCACGGCTGTGTTAGTGGTTTCATCCATTGGAGAAAAAGGTGTAAACAATTTTTTTAGGCCATTTGCAGCATTGTTAGCCTTGTGCTCTTTGATTGGCACCATACCTCTGTTCGTGACCCTCTGCTTGTTAAATGAAGAAGGCCTTAATCATATTTCCAAACCATATGCATTTAAATGAAGGAGGTTTATAACAAATGATCTAACCATCTTCTCATGCTTAGAGAAGGTTTTACACGGTCACCCAACCATCTGCTCATGTTTTGAGGAGGTTTTACATAGCCACCCAACCATCTGCTCATGTTTGGAGGAGGTTTTACAACAAGTGACATTTCATCCCTTTCTCAAACTGTGTCATCTTCCCTTGTAATGCCTATCTCTCCTTGGTATATCACAATAAGTAATAAAAAGTGAAAATTTGACAATATGCCATGAGGGGAATGCTCTTAAATGTGTATCCTGTTGATAGAATACCCTTATCCATCTTTTGACCCTAGGAGCAACATGACTTGTATCTGTAGAGTATTACTTGCTAGTCATTAGTCACTAACCTTTTTGACTATGTTTGTAGAAGCTCATTGAATTACCTCTCTATCGAGTACTCTTATCCCAGGCTCAAAAAAATATGAGAAGCAACTGACTTCTCATTTTTAGTTTAATAATGTGTTCTGGAACACTGGTACATTTCTTCTTTGAAAAAGACACTAAAACACTATAGATAAACACAATATGAGTTTAGCTTTTGAAACATGCACTGCTGAGACACCAAGACTCTTAGTGGCACGACCTAAGGGTGTATCAAACTTTGTTTGCAGAATAGGAGGGCCATCTATGACTGGTTGGTATTAGATAGAGGTTATTTTGGCTTAGGGTAGTTTGCCAAGGGAGGATTTCCTAAAGCATCACTACCTAAACTAGGGGAGATTTTTGATATATTTGGAGTATTCTCTTTGGTATGATCAGATCTCAAGATGAGATATGACCAGAGGTAGGGTAGCTGACATTCTTATCAATGAACTGGTTAATGAATGAGCTGGGGATGAGGGTGGATGACATCAGATGACTTTAGCTTATGACATCTGATGGACAAGTTTGTATGACTGAGACTAGATAGGGCTTGACAATTAGTTTTTTCTCATCATAGGATAATTGAAAAGGTAGGAGGGAAAAAATTTTAGGGGTGTTTTCTAGCTGATAAATTTGAAAAATTGGAGATCAACTGCTAGAAAACTTGGCTTTAAAAACTCATTGTCATCAACAGGTGAAAAATATTGATGACTAACAGTGGCTCCATTTGGAGAGGGCATCTCATTTTTAGGAGGTGTCCATAATTTTAGATCTCGGTCCTTTGAAGACCAATGCCTTTATCCATTGATGCAAATTTCTTTCTTCCTTGATGCTATTTCTGAAAATTGACAGCATGATTAGTCATCAAAATCATTTCTACCTACCCCACTATATTTCCTAACATTTTTTATTCTTTCGGGTGCATTTGGACTAGAAACCCTTTGACATAATATTTTTGAAAAATGACACTATCTAATTATACACTTATATCAGCTGAGAGTTCAGATTAAGCTGATGAACTCCTTTTTTTCTCTACCTATGTTGAATCGACTGTCAAGGTTAAGCTGTTTGATAGGATTTTATTCTCTAATCTAAAACATGAAATTGAAAAATGACCAAATCAGAATTAGACAGTATGATTTGTCATGTAATTGTGGCATGAAAGACAAGCTACACACAAATATTATTTTTCATAAGATGAAATCTAGAAAATCAGGGCTAGGATACACAGTTTGTTTTTCATCCCTGTTTTCCTCTTTGGTTCTGTTTTGAGCATGTGGAACTAGTATCTTGTCCTAATCCATCTTCTTTTACAAGTCAAGCTTACACAATATTGACTATCTTTCATCTCACTAACTTATCAACAAATAAATTTAAAACATGTTCGGTTATGATTAGGTTAGATAACTGAACAAGACATTTTGAGCACTTTTAGCGGCATTCAAACTTGCGCGCTTTCAAAATGACTATTTTTTGAACATGGGTATTTCTTTATATTTTTCAAACCACCCTTTTTTTCTATTTTTCTGTTGTTTTTGAATTTTTTTCTTGTTGATTTATTTTTCAAACAATGGTATATACAATGATTGAAAATGCTTTAACTCAGAAATCCTGGAAATGGTGAAACTTAAGCATCTTATCTTCATAAGGATCTCCTACCACTCTTTTTCCACTTAGCTCTTGAAAAGAAAAATTTGGAAAAATTTCTCTTTTAGGCTTAACATAAGGATTCATGCATGAATCTCTAAACAACCCCGTATCTTCCCGCTGCACCTCTTTATACCTTTGATTCCCAATTCTTCTTTTGTTGTACATATTTTTTAGATAATGCAAATATTCTTTGTCATTTTTGAAGTATATGATGACATCATCAAGGTACATCAGAATGCAGAAATTCAGAACTGGAAACATGGCTTTTAGGGGCATGTTTTTGGTGTCCAGTGGTTTTGCAATTCTGGGTTTGAAGATGGAACTACTTCCAGCATACTTGAAAAATTCTTTGAGTTGTTTTCTTTGCAAAGGAATTATTTGGCGATATCCTGAAACATCATTTTGCAAAGAAACATGATTAAAAGAATTTATCATTGGCATATCATGGTCTTGGGTAGGAAGGATATAGTTTCTGTCACAAGGGTGTGTATTTGTATGTCTAAAATCAAAACAGATTCTATGACCAGCTGTTTTGTCTTTGACTACTATTTTTTGGTCAATATTTTTGTATTTTCTTTTGTCAAAGTTGTTTCTTGGAGTGATGGCAGTGGCATAGTGCTTCTCAGTGTTTTCTCTACATGAAGCGGTATGTTGAGCAATATTTCAAATTCTAGCAGTTCTAAGTCTTTGGTGGAGTGGCAGAATGCTAGCTATTTCAAACAACTTAGGTATATTTGGACTGCATTCATGATATCCTTTCATAAGAAATTTTTTAGACATTTTTCCTGAATTTTGAGTTGTTATGGCTACAGTCAAGGTTTCAATTGAGGAGGTAGAGTTATGTGATGGTAAATCCTTAAGCTTTGTTGCCCCTGATTTCCAAAGAGGTTTTTGATATGCAAGTCTTCTAATGCCTCTATTCTTAAAAAGTCTCCTGATGTTACTGCTGATGTTTGCCTATGGTTTGAGAAATTTTCTTGATGGTACATAATGTTTTGTGCTTCTTGCTCTATCTCTGTTTCAAAAGGAACAAAATATCTTTCCTCGAGACATAACTGCTCAGGGTCATGATAATTTTGAGTGTCTAGTTCATCATAGAGAACTTGGGGCAGCTGATGTGGTGGGTCTAAGTTTGTTTCAAAACCTCTTGACTATTCTTCAATGTCTTCATCAGTGTGTAAAATAAAAGAGTTCAGATCAGAATGAAAGGAGTACATCAAGATGTTATCTAGCCTTTCTTGGCTGCTGACGATATATTTCATGTGTGATTCCCGATAGAGTATTCTAGTTTGGTTAAACACAAGAATAGTGGTGTAGGAAATATCAAGTTGAATATTTCCCTGAAGCTTAGCTCCCCAAGTTCTGGATAAAATAATTCCATACCTGGGGGGAATTTCTGCTACCACTATGTGCATGATCAGGTGTTTTGCGGGTATTTGGACCAAACTAAAATAAAGATCTCTGATTAAGCCTATACACTTGACTCTACTTGAATCAAATGAATATAAGTATTTATAAGGTTTTGTTAATTCTTGGCCTAATATTTCCATCACAACCTTCGGCATGAGATTATGTGAGGCCCCGGAGTCTAGTAGGGCTTTGTGTAGGATTTGGTCATGGATATTCAAACTGATGTAAAAGGGAAGAGTGGTTCCTTCTTGGAATTTCCCTTCTATTTTTGGACCAAACAACACTTCAGAAGCGTCATCAGCTAGATTTAGGGTGTTTTCATCATTTCCTATATTCAAGACTTTTAAAAATTGGGACTTATAAGAGCTTTGGGTGATAAGTTCAGTGAGATGCATGGTAATATTTATTTTGGTGACTTCTCCCTCAAAAATGAAGGGTGCTTGTAGTTTAGATAGGTTTTCTTTAGTTTTTTCAGCCACGAATTTCTCTATGTTGTGAGTTTGCTGACTTTGTTTCATGATTTTGTTCAACACAGCCATATCAGGAATCTTGGATGAGGTACTGGGAAAATTTGGGCCAAGGCTTGTTTGAATAGCTTTATCTTTTCTTTGGTCATTTTTCTTGACCACAATTTTTTTGCTATCCATTGCTCTTTTAGAGATGGTATTAGGGGTTTTAGCAGTGTCCGAGCTACCTTTCTTGGAGTTGTCTTGGTTTTTTCTGCTTCTAAGATCATACTTCCTGTGAGATTCTATTATGGCATTATGAAAATCTATAGCAGGATCTTCGGGATCTTCATAGTTGGTTTCATTTTGATTCGGAGAGAAGAAAGTGTTTTCTTCTTCTATGAGGTAAACATCACTCTCGTTATCAGAACCTATTAGGTTCAAATGACTTTCAGCAATGGGTTTTGTATCACTCTCATCCTCATCAACATAATTTTCATTAAAGCATGGCCTAATTTTTTGGTCAGTTTCCCTTGGTTTGTTTTGAGGCTGTTCTCTCCTAAAGTTTTGGTTCCAGTTTCTGTTTGGAGGGTTTGGCTGGTTGTCCCTAAGAGGTGTTTTTCTACTTATATTTTCCCACATTTTCGCCATGGATCTAACCAAGTCATCTATTATAGGATCTAAGGAAGGGGCTGAAGGGGAGACCTCATCCCAGTATGTGACTTTCCTTTATGATCTGGTCCTAGCTCTCTTTTATGCTAAGTTGGCTTTTGCACTTATGGCCACTTTTTGCATTTCCTCAAAGGTTCGGGGGTCCTTGTCTCTTAGTTGATAAGTTATGTCTAGGTCAAAACTTTCGGGGAACTTTTCTAAGGCTGAGCAAACTAGAGGTTTGAAGTGAGGTGGGAGGGCGTTATAAACACTAGTGAACATAGTGTAGTATTCCTGGACACTTTCCCCATTTTCTTTTTTTAGATTGTTATATTCTGACAGGATTTGAATGGGTTCTTTCTGATTTCCCACTTATTTATGAAGGTTTGGTAGAGTTTTGGGAGATCATGTATGTTTTTTATCCTAATTCTTATGGTCTCATCCTCTATTTCCGTGTATTCAAAGGCATCGCTAATTCTATCTACATGTTGTTGAGCGGTAGTAGCCTCAACTCTGGTAAAGTGTGGGATTTTATATTGATAGTCATTTCGTAAAGGAGCCAAAGGGTGTGGCAACACCAAGGGTACATACCAAGCTTCCATGGCGGGAGCTAATGGATGGTTTACAATATGAGGGCTTGTAGGATGAGCTGAGGTGATTTGAACAGTAGTGGTTTGGATGGGTGTGGCGGATGCACTTGGTCTAGTGAACTAATTTTGAGTAGATCTAGGGTGTTAGGAGCCAAAGTGATGGAGAAGCACAAATTTGGGAGGTGTAGTAGGTGAGGCTTCTCTACTAGGACTCTATGGCAAATCTAGGGGCTCAAGATCGTCAAATTTTACTTTACTTTGTGACTTGCTTCTAAAAAGGGTTTATGTTGATTTTAAGTCAAATGGGGAATCTTGCAAGGATGTGAGATGCTCAGGTATTGATATTGTTTTACGGATGGACCTATTGGTAGTTAAGTTGCCAGTTTCGGAAGCTTGCCACAAAATTTTCTCTGGGTCATCTACTATGATAGGGGGATTTGGGTCCAGATGAGATCTGGTATAGATTCTTTGTGAAGCCAGATTTCGAATTCAGAGTTTAGAGAGGATGGTATTTGTGATTATTTTGGATGGATGGCCTCTCTAGGGGTTTTACTAATCTGAAGGTTGGTCAAAACAAAAATGAGGGCTATTGGAGTCGCCAAGTGGATTTCTTTGAGATCTATGGTCCACCACCAATACTGTCAAAGATGCTTTTAGGAAAAAAAAATTCTAGCAAAATTTGAGGTGAAGACTTGCAAGAAAGAGTTATTACTTGGTTTCAACAGTTTGCTGGGCTATTTAGACAAGCTAATGGTTCTATTTTCAAGTTTATTTATGTTTATCTCCTATTTTTAGGTGAATCTTTCTGAATCGCTAAGTTATACTAAGTTTGTCACTGATCACAGAGTTTCCACCATGAGTTTTAAGTTTGTGGAAAGGACAAGTCAACAAAAAGGTATGGTTTATGAAATTTTGGTTTTTTATGGAGTTTTTAGGCCTAATAGAGGCTACTGGAGTCGCTAGGAGGAAATTGGTTGTTTTTATAAAGATGTAGCTATGGTTCACCAACAATAACTAGGAAAAGCCAACCTGGGGATGTTTTGGGGTTTCCTGTGTTTTTATGTGCAGCCTATGGTTTATTAGAGTGTTCTAAACCTAATTCATTACTTTGCTAGGGTGGTGAAAACAAAAATATTTTACTCTAAATGATTCTATGGAGTTCTTGCTTGTTTAAATTTTGAAAGACTAATGAATCTAGAAAAGTTTGCTAGACTGTTATGTACTAAGTTAGTCCCACCATGATCGCCATTATGTTAGTGAGCGGTGGGATAATTCAATCAGATAGTATTCCTAAAGATGCTAAAATGTTTAAGTAATCTAAGTTTGTTTATTACTCAGAGTCCCACCATGATCGCCATTATGTTGGTGAGAGGTGGGATAAGTCAATCAGATAGTATTCTAAAAGGTCTCTGAAGGTTTAGGGAATCCAAGTTTTTTTATCACTCAGAGTCCCACCGTGATCGCCATTATGTTAGGGTGGAAATGAGGTGTCTAAATTGGCAGGTATTCTTGAAGATAAGGGATTTCTGGAGTCCAAAGATGTACTTATATTGTCACTAACTCAGAGTCCCATCGTGATCGCCATTATGTTAGGGTCCCGTGATTTGGCTAATTGGTAAGCCAAGTGACAGGGTAACATCAAAATAATATTTCGAGGCCAAGGACCTAGCCTTCCTGGACTCAGAGAGGGCTCTTTCTATTTTTGTAAGGCATATCTATGTGTTTGCTTCTTGTGTTTTTGATTTTAGGCTAGTTATGAAGTAGGTTTTTGGTTTTGTTTCTAGGTTTGTGAGGGATGAACTGATCAAAGACTAAGATAGTTAAAAATATGTTAGATCAACTGGGCTATGGGGTTGAAAAGGTCAAGAAAGCTCCAGATGGTGATACAAGGTATGTTGAAGGGCCGATTTGATCAAGGTCAAATGGATCTTTTGGTAAAATGGAGTGGGATGGACACTAAATTTGTGAAGAACAAAGGATCTCAAACATAAATAGTTTAATAGCTGACATAAACATGGTAGGGCTAACCATTAATCATGAGAAATGTAACTATAAACTGATAAATGCATAGAAATAAACATTCAATCAATACATAGAGATATACGACTCTCTAACTTTAGGAAATTGCTATCAGACTTTGGGGAAATACAATTAAGACAAAAAAACAGCCCAAATCACTATGAGAAAATGCCTAAGCATATTATTTCCAGCTATCGGGCACTTTGAAGCAATATTGCATAGTTTTAGGCAAAGGGCAAGATTAATATAGGACCTCCTTGGTTCAACTAAGACAATCAAACAATCAAATAAACGTTTAAGAGGTGGAGCTATGACTAGCCATGGGTAAGAAGGTCATACTGTGAATCATACTTAGCATGCATAAGACCATAAATTAAACAATAAAACAATTTCTTCAGTTATCAAAGAGCAATCAAGGATTATTTGATATGACTAGGAAGGAAGAAAACATAGAAGCTATAAAGAAATACGAAATTTGAGGTGCCTCCAAGGGCATGTCTCAAATATATTTTCTATTGTCTTATAGAAAGAAAGAACATGAAATATGAATGAAAACTAAGAAGCATAACAGAGAGGGACATCATACCATTTTACCAAGTCAACGAATCCAACAACAGTCCTCTTTCATCATCCAAAAACATTCAAGAAACTATCCAATGCATGAGACAAGTGTTTCTTCCAAGCTTGTATAACCATATATTGCTCTATATCATCAAGTTCAACCTTATTTACAATGAATTCTCTTAGAATATATAGGCCAAGATGAGGGAAAACCTCCTAGTGCAACTTGCAATCTCATTGGCCCATCAAAAATATCTGATTTTGTCCTTGAGGCTTTGCAAAGCCCAAGGTACAAAATATCTAATAAAATATCTCAAAAATGCTAAAAAAGGAAAATATATTGACTTTTCCTAACTAACCATGCCAAAAAATAGCTAAACGCACATGAGGAAATGTCACTTTAGAAAAGTACATTTTTCACAAAAATACTTAAGAAAAATATTAGCAGAAAGTCTTCTATCTTGTGGCAACTTTTGGAAGCCTTCTCGATGTCGAAACAAGGCCCGTGATGGCTCGTTGGAAAGCTATGAATGTATATTTTCTGAAAATGATTATTTTTCTCCATAATGACAACTGGAAGTTTATAAAAAACTGACCTACGTGTAAAAACCCAAAAAATAGACTTTGCTGATAAACGGGGCAGAGTGTGGAAAATGTGAGTGTTTTTCGCTATTTTGAGGGACCAAATAATATTCAATTGATATAAAAATATCTGAGTAAATTACCTTGAAATTATGGCATCCAGTGTTACCATTTTCATCCTTTGAGTGTGTCCCAAACAGAAATGGCAATGCCCATGATTTTTAGCCAAAAGCCCAAAAATGAAAAAAAACCAAAACTTGTTGAATTTCACCCAATTTTCGCGAGCATGAACCTCAAGGGTTTTTAGAACATGGTGAAAAGCCGAGGCCAAAATTTGGAGCTTTGAGGTGTCTTTATTTATTTTTGGTGCTCGGCGCCTCTTTTGAGCTTCCTTGAGCCTTTCTTGTGTGGCCTTCAATTTTCGTCGGGCGAACTGATTAAGCTTCTTATAGTGCCTGGTCATCCTCCTTTGAAGGTCCAAATCTCTATTGGCCTTTTCCAACTTCTTCTCCAAGTGAACATTCACCCTCTCAAGCCATGCTTCTCAACTTTTTTCTTTCTCTTGGGTGAACAATGTAGTGAGAGGAAAAGATTGGAAAAGGGCAGCTTCTTCCTCCTTTTGTTTCTCTAAGGCTCTTCTGAGTCCCATGGTCCTTGGCCTTTTTCTTCTTGGCTGATCTTCATCTTCACTATCATTGAACTCACCCATGAGTTCTTCCAACTTAACTTCCGCCTTGGAGGCCTCTTTTTTTATATTTGATGGCTCGTGTCTCATATACCGCCATGTGGACACTCATTTTTTTATTTTATTTTTGCAAAAACTGATTGAAATTTCTAGACCTCTCTAGATCTTCCCTCAAAGCATCAATTTGTTCTTCTCTATTAATTAAGAGAGACTCTAGGATTCGGGCCTCATTTTTGCTCTCATCACTTTGGATATGAATTATGTCAAAGTCCCTCTCCTTCTCATGGCTGCTTTCTTCTTTCTCCATTCCCTTGCTTTGGGTGGCCTTCTTGGTCTTACTCCTCTTGGCTAATTCGACAATGGGTTGCTTGGGTAACTTCCCCTTGATTTGGAGGCCCATAGTAACATTTGGAGTTATAGTTTGAGGCACCCTTTTCTTTGATGTCTGGGGGTTTGTAACCTTTGGAGAAGAAAGCATGGCCCCTTGCCTAGGAGAGGCAGCTAGCACATGCTCTATTTACTCTTTGCCCTTGCTACTTCCCTCATCATCCTTGCCACTATTTTGAGTTTCTTCATGAATGCTCTGAATGTCATCTTGCATTTCTTTTTGAGGGCTACCCTCTTTACTCTTATCCTTGATTTCTTTAGGACTTTGAGGCTTTGTCTCCTCAATGTTTTGGGCTTTATATTCATCATTTTTGTTGCTATGAGGGCTACCAATATCCTCATCAAACTGTTCAATTTCCTCATCATTTACCTCCTCATGGTGTTCTTATTCACCTTGCTACTTTTCCTCATTGTGCTGCTCTTCCCCACCTTGCTACCTTTCTTTATCATGCTGCTGCTCTTCTTCATCATGCTCTTCTTCTTGTTCAATCATGGTAAATTTTAGCTTCTTGGGAATGGGCTTACCTGAAGAAGGCGAAAGATGCTGAGTGGAAGGTGAAGGAGATGCATGGGATGAAGGAACATTGGTGAAATCTGGATGTGCAATGAAAGTGTCCCAAGAGATTCCCTTCTTCTCAAGTTGATGAAGAATGACAATATTGATGAGGGAATGATGGAAAAGGCAAGCTGACTGCTGAGAAGGAGGTCTTTTTTGAACAGTGGAGGCCATCTTCTCAATACTTCTATGGAGGAAGAAGGGGAGATTTAAAAATTGGGCTCTTGTGAAGTGCATGAGCAACCGGACATGGTAAGCATAGACCCGGGAGAACCTTCCCTCGCATGTGAAATATTTCATGACTATCTTCATGAGGGGAGCATAACTAGTTAACATATATGAGAAAGGAATGATGGATGGACATGTATCCCGATGCTCTGGCTTCAAAAAGGGTTTGTACTGTTCTGAGTCTAGGTAGCTCTGTTTAAACCACTTTTCCCCAACATAAGGAATTTTGGTAGCTTTGGAAATGGATCTAGGAGAAAACTTGAAATCCAAGTCTACCAGCTGAAAGTGCTTCACCTCCTGCACCCTTTGACAAAACTCTAGACATCCAACTTCATGAAATTTAAACAGGACTGATGGATGAGCATTTACCTCTTCAGTTGAAATACATTCAAACCTCTTGTGAGGGCCACTTCTGTTGTCTTTCCTGGGAGGCATTTTTGTTTTGGATACTCTATGCTAGTTGAATAAGACAAACTGTCTCAAATGGTTTTTGAATTGGTTTCCCAACACCACACTTTGTCCTCCTTATAAGTCATTGTGCCTCTTTGATTCCAATCAAGCAAGTATTTTTCAAATGAAAAACAAAAATTCAATTTATCACTGTGCTTGGGCAAAGGTCTTGAAAAGATGTGTTTGTGGTTTCTTGGTGAAGAAAGAACTCTTGTATTTTGACAAAAACGATTTTCCCTCCAAACAAATTTCTTCTATTTTTCACTACTCTTCACAAAGCAAACAAGACACCTTTAGCTGACTTGAAAAACCTTTCAACACAGACTCTGCTTTTTGAGCTATGGAGGCTGCACAAAGTTTGCTATTTTACAATATAGAGAAGAGCTTTAGAATGACCAAGCCTTCACCTTATGATCACTATTTTCCCCTTTGAGTTTTTAAAAAAGTCTGCTCCTTGTAGCAACTGTGGGCTATCATTATTTTTAAAGGCAGCTAGGGCTCTCTAAAACTGATCAAACACTTTTGCCTATCACTGTGTGAATGTTTGACACCCACAGTCAACAAAAACCCTGTGATTTTGACCAAAAACCTAACTTTTAATCACTGCTTTTCTCTTGTGCTTTTTAGATGATAAAATGCCCCTAAAAGTAGTGTTAAGACACCTTCCAAATTGATGAGACCCCAAAACACAATAAATGTTTCTCTAGTTTTGGAAAAACTCTATCTCTTTACCACTGTCCATCTCATTGTTTTTAGATGATGAAGTGGTTTTAAGATTGTTGTTTCCTTTTTAGAGAAAAAAGAAAAAAAACGCCCTTTAACCCCAAAAATTCACCAAGAGGTCATAGAAAATACCTAGAGAAATTTTTATGAGCCTTGTCGGTCCCTAATTTGGCTTTCAAAAGCATTTTTGGAGACCTTTTGGGAGAGCGGCACGTTTGCAGAAGAAAGCACCGCGCAGTCGGGTCGGTTTTAGGTGGTGGTGAACAAAGATATAGGTGCGCCATGCGCCGCTACAGGTGCGTCGCGCAGCAGTTAAACTCCTTTGCTTGGGCGCACGCAGGCGTGCTGCGCACTTCTATAGGCACACAGCATAGTCTTCAGCCCTAAAAAACTTTGAAAAATGCCCAAATTTTCCTCTGTTTCTTTAGTAAGAGGTTTAATGGACGTGCACCTTGGCTTCTTGAATTTTCCACTAGGGCCTTTCAATGGTCTCTCCACCTTTATAACTCAAATGAGCTTAAAAACCTTTGTATTTACTTGTAAGGGTTTGGATGCCTTTTGAAAAGGCTTTTTGGTCATAACAAAACATAAAACATTGTCTTTGATAGTTCATCACTTTTAAAACACCATGAAGCCTTCATTTCAAACAAGTTTATAACAAAATGTTGTGGCCAACCTTTTTTAAGGTACCAAAGACATGATGCCCTTTTTTAAAGTAAAGAAACTTCTTAAAAGCCAAAATCTTTTTTTCACTATTTCTCACTAAGGAAGAAACTCTGTCACTATTTGTATATTTTTGACTTTTAAAGGAGCACTGCTTAAGAGTCATATCCAATATTTTTGATGCATCCTTTGCCATATCTTGGAAGGAGATGATTCACAATTCTAAAACTTACTTTGACAGTTTCAAATATCTTGGTTTTTTATGATGATTATTCCCATTGTCAAGTTGATAAAAAACTGTTAGGTGCCCTTTGAGATTTTCCTTTGACTGTGAGTGAAGAACCTCATTCGCACTCCCCCAGATTTTACCTATATCTGTTCATCAAAGAGAATTATTTTAAATACCTTCAATGCAATCACACGCAACAACAGAGCTCTTTCACATGTTCATAAAAAGGTCTTGTTTATGATTGTAGCATGACTTGTTTTTTTGAGTGTTGTCTCTGAACCTAAAACATTTGTCATACCCTTTCCTCACACATACTGTCTCTGTGTATTCATTTTGCAAAAGTCTCTTTCAGAAGCAAGACTTGGATTATCTTTTTGTCATTTTTATAAGGTTGTTCTAATTTTGGGCATTCTAGCCTAAGATTACCCTTTGAAGGAGACCTTTGATAGAAGAAAAAAAAAAGCTTATTTGAATACCATAATATCACTGATTTTCCTATGTTTAACACCAGCCTTCAACTCATAAACCTTGAATTGTTTTATACTAATTTCCACTATGTCTTTCAAAGAGTGAAACCATTTAAGCATCCCTTGAAACACCATGGCTATGTTAGTGGTTTCGTCCATTGGAGAAAAAGGTGTAAACAAGTTTTTTAGGCCATTTGCAGCATTGTTAGCCTTGTGCTCGTTGAATGGGGCCATACCTTTCTTCGTGTCCCTCTGCTTGATAAATGAAGGAGGCCTTAATTATATTTCCAAACCATCTGCTTTTAACTGAAGGAGGTTTATAACAAATGACCTAACAATATGCTCTTTCTTGGAGGAGGTTTTACACAGTCACCCAACCATCTGATCATGTTTGGAGAAGGTTTTACACAGTCACCCAACCATCTACTCATGTTTGGAGGAGGTTTTACAACAAGTGACATTTCATCCCTTTCCCAAACTGTGTCATATTCCCCTGTAATGCCTATCTTTTCTTGGTATATAACAATAAGTAATAAAAAGTGAAAAATTGACAATATTCCATGAGGAGCATGCTCTGAGATGTGTATCCTATTGATAGAATACCCTTATACATATTTTGACACTAGGAGCAACATGACTTGTATCTGTAGAGTATTACTTGCTAGTCATTAGTCACTAACCTTTTTTACTGTGTTTACAGAAGCTCATTGAATTACCTCTCTGTTCAGTACTCTTATCACAGGCTCAAAACAATATGAGAAGGAGTTTTCTTCTCATTTTTAGTTTAATAATGTCTTCTGGAACACTGGTACATTTCTGCTTTGAAAAAGACATTGAAACACTATAGATCAACACAATATGAGTTTGGCTTTTGAAACATGCACTGTTGAGACACCAAGACTCTTAGTGGCACAACCTAAGGGTGTATCAAGATTTTTTTGCAGAATAGGAGGGACATCAATGACTGGTTGGTATTAGACAGAGGTTCTTTTGGCTTAAGATATTTTTCCAAGGGAGGATTTCCTAAAGCACCACTACCTAACTTAGGGGAGATTTTCGACAGATTTAGAGTATTCTCTTTGGTATGATCAGATCTCATGAGATATGACTACAGGTAGGGTAGATGACATTATTATCAATCAGTTGGCTAATGAATGAGCTAGGGATGAGGGTGGATTACAACACATGACTTTAGCTTATGACAGTTGATGGAAAATTTTGTATGACTGAGACTAGATAGGGCTTGACAATTAGGTTTTTCTCATCATATGTTGATTGAAAAGGTAGGAGGGAAAAATGTTTAGGGGTGTTTTCTAGCTGACAAATTTCACAAATTGGAGATCAACTGCTAGAAAACTTGGCTTTAAAAACTAGTCATCATGAACAGGTGAAAACTATGATGACTAACAGCTGCTCCATTTCGAGAGGGAATCTCCTTTTCAGGAGTTGTCCAGAATTTTAGATTTCGTTCCTTTGAAGACCATTGTCTTTATCCATTGGCGCAAATTTCTTTCTTCCTTGATGCTATTTCTAAACTTTGACAGCATGATTAGTCATGAAAGTCATTTCTACCTACCCCACTATATTTCCTAAAAAAATTTCTTCTTTCGGGTGCATTTGGACTAGCAACCCTTTGACATAATATTTTTGAAAAATGACACTATCTAATTCTGCACTTATATCAACCGATAGTTCATATTAAGTTGATGAACTCCTTTGTTTCTCTACCTATGCTGAATCGACTGTCAAGGTTAAGCTGTTTGACAGGATTTTATTCTCTAATCTAAAACATGAAATTGAAAAATGACCAAATCAATATTATACAGTCTGATTTCTCATGTACTTGTGGCATGAAAGACAAGCTGCACACAAATATTATTTTACATAAGATGAAATCTAGAAAATCAGGGCTAGGATACACAGTTTGTTTTTCATCCCTACTTTCCACTTTGATTCTCTTTTGAGCATGTGGAACTAGTATCTTTTCCTAATCTATCTTCTTTGAAAAGTCAATCTTACACAATATTGACTATCTTTCATCTCACTAACTTATCAGAAAATAAATTTAAAAAATGTTCAGTTATGATTAGGCTAGATAACTGAAGAAGAAATTTTGAGCACTAGTAGCGGCATTTAGACTTGCACGCTTTCAGAATGATTTTTTTTTAACATGGGGCTTTCTTTCTATTTTTCAAACCGCCCTCTTTTTCTATTTTTCTATTTTTTGGAATTTTCTGCTTTTTGATTTATTTTTCAAACTATGGTATATACAATGATTGAAAATATTTTAACTCAGAAATCCTATAAATGGTGAAACTTAAACATTTTATCTTCATAAGGATCTCCTACCACTCTTGGTCCACTTAGCTCTTGAAAATAAAATTTTGGAAGATTTCCTCTTTCAACCATAACATAAGGATTCATGCATGAATCTCTAAACAACCATGTATCTTCCCGCTGTACCTATTTATACCTTTGATTCCCACTTCTTCTTTTGTTGTACATCTTTTTTAGATAATGCAGATACTCTTTGTAATTTTTGAAGTATATTATGACATTATCAAGGTACATCAGAATGCAGAAATTCAGAACTAGAAACATGGCTTTTAAGAGCATGTTTTTGGTGTCCGGTGGTTTTTCAATTCTGGGTTTGAAGATGGAACTAATTCCAGTATACTTGAAAAATTATTTGAGTTGTTTGCTTTGCAAAGGAATTATTTGGCGATATCCTGAAACATCATTTTACAAATACACATGATTAAAAGCATTTATCATTGGTATATCATGGTCTTGGGCAGGAAGGATATAGTTTCTGTCACAAGGATGTGTATTTGTATGTCTAAAATCAAAACAGATCCTCTGACCAGCTGTTTTGTCTTTGACTACTATTTTTTGGTCAATATTTTTGTATTTTCTTTTGTCGAAGTTGTTTCTTGGAGTCATGGCAGTGGCATAGTGCTTCTCAGTGTTTTCTCTACATGAAGTAGTATGTTGAACAATATTGCAAATTCTAGCAGTTCTAAATCTTTGGTGGAGTGGCAGAATGCTATCTAGTTCAAACAACTCAGGTATATTTGGACTGCAGTGATCATATCCTTTCATAAGAAGATTTTTAGACATTTCTCCTCAATTTTGAGCTATTATGGCTACATTCAAGGTTTCATTTGAAGAGGTAGAGTTATATGATGGTAAATCCTTAAGGTATGGTAATAACATTAAGCTTCCCCACCCCTAATTTCCAAAGAGGTTTGTGATATGCAAGTCTTCTAATGCCTCTGTTCTGAAAAAGCCTCCTGATGTTACTGCTGATGTTTGCCTATGGTTTGAGTAATTTTCTTGATGGTACATAATGTTTTGTGCTTCTTGATCTATCTTTGTTTCAAAATGAACAAACTCTCTTTCCTAAAGACATAACTTCTCATGGTCATGATAATTTTGAATGTCTAGTTCATCATAGAGAACTTGGGGCAGTTGATGTGGTGGGTGTAAGTTTGTTAAAAATCCTCCTAACTGTTCTTCAATGTCTTCATCAGTGTGTAAAATGAAAGAGTTCAGATCAGAATGCAAGGAGTACATCGGGATGTTATCTAGCCTTTCTTGGCCGCTGACCATATATTTCATGTGTGATTCCTGATAGAGTATTCTAGTTTGGTTAAACACAGGAATAGTGTCATAGAACATATCAAGTTGAATATTTCCTTGAACCTTAGCTCCCCATGTTCTGGATAAAATAATTTCGTACTTGGGGGGAATGTTTGCTACCACTATGTCCATGATCAAGTGTTTTGTAGGTATTTGGGTCAAACTAAAACAAAGATCTTTGATTAAGCCTAGACACTTGACTCTACTTGAATCAAATGAATATAAGTCTTTATAAGGTTTTATTATTTATAGGCCTAATCTTTCCATCACAACCTTCGGCATGAGATTATGTGAGGCCTCGAAGTCTAGCATGGCATTGTGTTGGATTTGGTCATGGACATTCAAATGGATGTAAAAGGGAAGATTGGTTCCTTCTTGGAATTTCCCTTCTATTTTTGGACCAAACAACACTTCAGGAGTGTCATCAGCTAGATTTAGGGTGTTTGCATCATTTGCTATATTTAGGACTTTTAACACTTCAGATTTATAAGAGCTTTGGGTGATAAGTTCAATGAGAGTTATGGTAATATTCATTTTGGCGACTTCTCCCTCAAAACTTAAGGGTGCTTGTAGTTTATATAGGTTTGCTTTATTTTTTTCAGCCATGAATTTCTCTATGCTCTGAGTTTTCTAACTTTGATTTAGGATTTTTTTCAACATGACCATCTCAGGAATCTTAGAAGAGGTACTGGGAAAATATGGGCCAAGGCTTGTCTGAATATATTTATCTTTGCTTTGGTCAGTTTTATTGACCATGATTTTGTTGCTATCCCTTGCTCTTTTAAGGTGGTATCAGGGGTTGTAGCAGTGTCTAAGATACCTTTCTTGGAGTTGTCTTGGTTTTTCTGGTTCTAAGATCATACTGCCTGTGAGCTTCTATTATGGAATTCTAAAAATCTATAGCAAGATCTTCGAGATCTTCATAGTTGGTTTCATTTTGATTCGGAGATAAGAAAGCTTGTTCTTCTTCTATGAGGTAAACCTCACTCTCGTTATCAGAACCTATTAGGTTCAAATGACTTCGATCAATGGAATCTGTATCCCTCTCATCCTCATCAACATAATTTTCATTAAAGGGTGGCCTAATTTGTTGGTCAGTTTCCCTTGGTTTGTTTTGAGGCTGTTCTCACTTATCTTTTCCGACATTTTTTCCATGGATCTAACCAAGTCATCTATTCTAGGATCTAAGGAAGGGGCTGAAGGGGATACCTCATCCTGGTATGTTACTTTCCTTTCTGATCTGGTCCTAGCTCTCTTTTCTACTAAGTTGGATTCTGCACTTATGGCCACTTTTTACATTTCCTCTAAGGTTGGGGGGTCCTTATCTCTTAGTTGATAAGTCATGTCTGGGTAGAAACCTTCAGGGAAATTTTCTAAGGCTGAGCCAAGTGGAGGTTTGAAGTGAGGCGGGAGGGCATTATAAACACTGTTGAACCTAGTGTAGTATTTGTGGACACTTTCCCTATTTTCCCTTTTTAGATTGTTATATTCCGATAGGATTTGAATGGAGTTCTTTCTGATTTCCCACTTATTTATGAAGGTTTGGTAGAGTTCGGGGAGATCATGTATGATGTTTGGATTTAAGCTCTTAAACCATTTTTTGGGTTCTTTGCCTAGGATTTGGGCGAACATCCTCATTCTTATGGTCTCATCCTCTATTTCCATGTATTCAAAGGCATCGCTAATTCTATCTACATGTTGTTGAGTGATAGTAGCCTCAACTTCAGTAAAGTGCGGGATTTCGGATTGATAGTCATTTTGTAAAGGAGCCAAAGGGTGTGGCAACACCATGGGTGAATACCGATCTACCATGGTGGGAGATAATGGATGATTTAAAATATGAGGGCTTGTAGGATGAGATGAGGTAATTTGAACAGTAGTGGTTTGGATGGGTGTGGCAGATGTACTTGGGCTAGTGAACTGATTTTGAGCAGATCTAGGGTGGTAGGAGCCAAAGTCTTGGAGAAGCTAAAAGTCGGGAGGTGTAGTAGGTGAGGCTTCTCTACTAGGACTCTGTGGCAAATCTATGGGCTCAAGATCATCAAAGTTTACTTTACTTTGTGACTTGCTTCTAAAAACGATTTTTTCTAATTTTAAGTCAAATGGGGAATCCTGCAAGGATGTGAGATACTCAAGTACTGATCTTCTTTTATGGATGGACCTATCAGTAGTTAAGTTGCCAGTTTTGGAATCTTGCCACATAATCTTCTCTGGGTCATCTACTATGATAGGGGGATTTGGGTCTAGATGAGATCTGCTATAGATTCTTTGTGAAGCCAAATTTCGAATTCAAAGTTTAGAGAGGATGGTATTTGTGATTGTTTCGGATGGATGGCCTCTCTAGGGGTTTTGCTAATGTGAAGGATGGTCAAAAAAAAAATGAGGGCTAGTGGAGTCACTAGGTGGATTTCTTTGATATCTATGGTCCACCACGAATACTATCAAAGATGCTTTTAGGGAAAAAAAATTCTAGCAAAATTTGAGGTGAAGACCTGCAAGAAAGAGTTATTACTTGGTTTCAACAGTTTGCTGGGCTATTTGGACAAGCTAATGGTTCTATTTCCAAGTTTATTTCTATTTATCTCCTATGTTTAGGTGAAGTTTTCCGAAATGCAAAGTTATACACAGTATGTCACTGATCAGAGAGTTTGCACCACGAGTTTTAAGTTTGTGGAAAGGATAAGTCAACAGAAAGGTCGGTTTTATGAATTTTTTGTTTTTTATGGAGTTGTTAGGCCTACAAGAGGCTAGTGGAGTCGCTAGGTGGAAATTGATTGCTTTTATTGAGATATAGCTATGGTCCACCACCAATAACTAGGAAAAGCCAATGTGGGGATGTTTTGGGGTTTTCTGTGTTTTCATGTGCAGCCTATGGTTTATTAGAGTGTTTTAAACTTGATTCATCACTTTTCTATGGTGGTGAAAACAAAAAGAGTTTACTCTAAATGACTCTATGGAGTGCTTTCCTATTTAAATTTTGAAAGACTAATGAATATACAAGAATTTTCTAGACAGTTATGTACTCAGTTAGTTCTACTGTGATCGCCATTATGTTAGTGAGCGGTGGGATAAGTAAATCAGATAGTATTCCTAAGGCTGCTGAAATGTTTAAGGAATCTAAGTTTGTTTATTACTTAGAGTCCAACCGTGATCACCATTATGTTAGTGAGCGGTGGGATAAGTCAATCAAATAGTATTCTCAAAGGTCTCTGAAGATTTAGGGAATCTAATTTTGTTTATCACTCAGAGTCCCACCGTGATCACCATTATGTTAGGGTGGCGATGAGGTGGCTAAATTGGCAGGTATTCTTGAAGATAAAGGATTTCTGGAGTCCTACGGTGTACTTAGATTGTCACTAACTCAGAGTCCCACCGTGATTGCCATTATGTTAGGGTCCCGTGATTTGGCTGATTGGCAAGCCAAGTGACAAGGTAACATCAAACCAATCTTTGGAGCCAAAGGACCTAGCCTTCTTGGACTCAGAGAGGGCTCTCTCTTTGTATAAGGGATATCTATGTGTTTTATTTTTGTGTTTTTTATTTTAGGCTAGTTATGAAGTAGGTTTTTGGTTTTTTTTTTAGGTTTGTGAGGGATGAACTGATCAAAGACTAAGATAGGTAAAAATATGTTAGATCAACTGGGCTATGGGGTCGAAAATGTCAAGAAATCTCCAGATGGTGATACAAGGTATGTTGAAGGGCTGATTTGATCAAGGTAAAATGGATCTTTGGGTAAAATGGAGTGGGATGGACACTAAATTTGTGAAAAGAAAAGGCTTTCAAACATAAATAGTTTAACAGCTGACATAAACATGGTAGGGATAACCATTAATCATGTGAAATCTAAATATAAACTGGTAAATCCATAAAAATAAACATTCAAGAAATGCATAGAGATATATGACTCTCTAGCTTTAGGAAATTCCTATTAGACTTTGGGGAAATACAATTAAGACAAACAAATAACTCAAATCATGATGAGGAAACACCTAAGCATAGTATTTCAAGCTATCGGCACTCTGAAGCAATATTGCATAGTTTTAGGCAAAGGGAAAGATCAGTACAAGACCTCATTGGCTCAAATAAGATAATCAAACAATCAAAGAAAGGTTTCAGAGGTGGAGCTATGACTAGCCATGAATAAGCACAGCATACTGTGAATCATACTTAGCATGCATAAGACCATAAATGAAACAAGAAAACAATTTCTTCAGTTATCAAAGAGCAATCAAGGATTATTTGATATGACTATGAAGGAAGAAAACATAGAAGCTATAAAGAAACAAGAAATTTGAGGTGCCTCCAAGGGCATGTATCAAATATATTTTCTACTGTCTTATAGCAATCAAGAACATGGAATATGAATGAAAACTAAGAAGCATAACAGATAGGGACACTATATCATTTTACCAAGTCAACGAATCCAACAACAGTCCTCTTTCATCATCCAGAAACATTCAAGAAACTATCCAATGCATGATGCAAGTGTTTATTCCAATATTTCATAACCATATATTGCTCTATATCATCAAGTTCAGCCTTACTTACAATTAAGTCTCTTGGAATATATAGGCCAAGATGAGGGAAAACCTTCTAGTGCAACTTGCAATCTCATTGGCCCATCAAAAATATCTGATTTCCTCCTTGAGGCTTTGCAAAGCCCAAGGCACAAAATATCAAATAAAATATCTCAAAAATGCTAAAAAAGGAAAATATATTGAATTTTCCTAACTAACCATGCCCAAAAATAGCTAAACGCACATGAGGAAAAGTCACTTTAGAAAAGTACATTTTTCACAAAAATACTTAAGAAAAATATCAGCAGAAAGTCTTCTATCTTGTGGGCAACTTTTGGAAGCCTTCTCGATGTTGAAATGAGGCCCGTGATGGCTCGTTGGAAAGATTTGAATGTCTATTTTCTGGAAATTCTTAGTTTTCTCTAGACTAATCAATGGAAATCTAGAAAAAATTGACCTGTGTGTAAAAACCAAAAAAATGGACTTTGCTGATAAACGGGGCAGAGTGTGGAAAAAGTGAGTGTTTTCCACCATTTTGGGGACCAAATCATCTTCAATTGATCTGAAAATTGCTGAGTAGATGCCCCTAAAATTATGGCATCCAATGATAAAATTTTCATCCTTTGAGGATGTCCCAAACAGAAATGGCAATGCCCATGATTTTTAGCCAAAAGCCCAAAATGACCAAAAACCAAAACTTGTTGAATTTCACCCAATTTTTGCGAGCATGACCCTCAAGGGTTTTTAGAAAAATACTAAGAATATGAGGCCAAAATTCGGAGCTTTTAGGTGTATTTCTTCATTTTTTGTGCCAGATGCCTCTTTTGAGCTTCCTTGAGCTTTTCCTATGTGGCCTTCAGTTTCCGTCGGGTGAACTGATTAAGCTTCTTATAGTGCCCAATCATCCTCCTTTGAAGGTCCAAATCTATATTGGCCTTTTCCAACCTTCTTCTCCAAGTGATCATTCATCCTCTCAAGCCATGCTTCTCAATTGTTTTCTTTCTCTTGGGTGAACAAAGTAGTGAGAGGAAAAGATTGGAAAGGGGCAGCTTCTTCCTCATTTTGTTTCTCTAAGGCTCTTCTGAGTCCCATGGTCCTTGGCATTTTTCCTCTTGGATGATCTTCATCTTCACTATCATTTAAATCTCCCATGAGTTCTTCTAACTTAACTTGCACCTTGGAGGCCTCTTTTTTATATTTTATGGCCCGTGTCTCATATACCACCATGTGAACACTCATTTGTTTATTTTGTGTTTGCAAAAAGTGAATGAAGATTCTATACCTCTCTAGATCTGCCCTCAAAGCATCAATTTGTTCTTCTCTATTAATTTAGAGAGACTCTAGGATTGGGGCCTCATTGTCGCTATCATCACTTTGCATCTGAATTATTTCAAAGTCCCTCTCCTTCTCATGGTTGCTTTCTTCTTTCTCCCTTCCCTTGATTTGGGTGGCCTTCTTGGTCTTCCACCTCTTGGGTAATTCTACAATGGGTTTCTTGGGCAACTTCCCCTTGCTTCGGAGGGCCCTAGTAACATTTGGAGTTATAGTTTGAGGCACCCTTTTCTTTGATGTCTGGGGCTTTGTCACCTTTGGAGAAGAAAGCATGGCCCCTTGCCTAGGAGAGGCAGCTAACACATGATCTATTTGCTCTTTGCCCTTTCTACTTTCGTCATCATCCTTGCCACTGTTTTGAGTTTCTTCATGAATTCTTTGACTGTCATGTTGCATGTCTTTTTTAGGGCTTTCCTATTTACTCTTTTCTTTGCTTTCTTTAGGAATTTAAGGCTCTGTATCCTCAATATTTTGGGCTTTATATTCATCATTTTTGCTGCTATGAGGGATACCAAAATCCTCATCAAACTGCTCAATTTTCTCATCATTTCCCTCCTCACTGTGTGCTTCTTCACCTTGCTACTTTTCCTCACTGTGCTTCTCTTCCTCACCTTGCTACCCTTCTTCATCATGATGCTACTCTTCTTCATCATGCTCTTCTTCTTGTTCAATCATGGGAAATTTTAGCTTCTTGGGAATGGGCTTACATGAAGAAGGTGAAAGTGGAAGGTGAAGGAGATGCATGGGATGAAGGAACAGTGGTGAAATCTGAATGTGTAATGAAAGTGTCCCAATAGATTCACTTCTTCTCAAGTTGATGAAGAATGACAATCTTAATAAGGGAATGATGGAAAAGGCAAGCTGACTGTTGAGAAGGAGGTCTCTTTAGAACAATGGAGGCCATATTTTCAATACTTCTATAGAGGAAGAAGGGGAGATTTAAAAATTGGGCTGTTGTGAAGTGCATGAGAAACCGAACATGGTAAGCATAGACCTGGGAGAACCTTCCCTCGCATGTGAAATATTTCATGATTATCTTCATGAGGGGAGCATAACTAGTCAACAGATATGAGAAAGGAAAGATGGATGGACATGTATCCCGATGCTCTGGCTTCAAAAGGGGTTTGTAATGTTCCGAGTCTAGGTAGCTCTGTTTAAACCACTTTTCCCCAACATAAGGGATTTTGGTAGCTTTGGAAATGGATTTAGGAGAAAACATGAAATCCAATTCTGCCAGCTGAAATTTTTTACCTTGCAATCTCAAAGCACATAGATGTGTCAAGGGGAGATAGCTTTTCACCTCCTGCACCCTTTGAAAAAACTCTAGAAATCCAACTTCATGAAAGTTAAACAGGACTGATGGATGAGCATTTACCTCTTAAGTTGAAACAGGTTCAAACCTCCTATGAGGGCCACTTCTTCTGTCTCGCCTGGGAGGCATTTTTGTTTTGGATACTCTTTGCTAGTTGACTAAGAAAAACTATCTCAAATGGTTTTTGAACTAGTTTCCCAACAACACACTTTGTCCTCCTTATAAGTCACTGTGCCTCTTTGATGCCAATCAAACAAGTATTTGTCAAATGAAAAACAAAAATTCAATTTATCACTATGCTTGGGCAAAGGTCTTGAAAAGATGTGTTTGTGGTTTCTTGGTGAATAAAGAACTCTTGTGTTTTGAAAAAAACACTTTTCCCTCCGAACACTTTCCTTTTCCTGTTCACTGCTCTTCATAAAGCAAACAAGACACCTTCAGCTGACTTGAAAAACATTTCAACACAGACTTCACTTTTTGAACTATGGTGGATGCACAAATTTTTCTATTTCACAATACAGAGAAGACCTTTAGAATGACTAAGCCTTCACCTTATGATCACTGTTTTCTCCTTTGAGTTTTTAACAAAGTCTACTCCTTGTAGCAACTATGGGATATCACTGTTTTTAAAGGCAGCTAGGGATCTCTAAAACTGATCAAACACTTTTTCCTATCACTGTGTGAATGTTTGACACCCACAGTCAACAAAAACACTATGATTTTGACCGAAACCCAACTTTTAATCACTACTTTTCTCTTGTGCTTTTCAAATGATAAAATACCCCTAAAACCAGTGTTAAGACACCTTCCAAATTGATGAGACCCCCAAACACAAGAAATATTTCTCCAGTTTTGACAAAACTCTGTCTCTTTACCACTGTCTATCTCATTGTTTTTAGATGATGAAGTGGTTTTAAGATTGTTGTTTCCTTTTTAGAGAAAAAAGAAAAAACACGCCCTTTAACCCCAAAAATTCACTAAGAGGTGATAGAAAATACCTAAAGCAATGTTTATAAGCCTTTTCGGTCCTTGATTTGGCTTTCAAAAGTGTTTTTGGAGACCTTTTGGGAGAGCGACATGTTTGTAGAAGAAAGCGCCTCGCAGTCGGGTCGGTTTCAACCAGTGGCGAACGAGGATACAAGTGCACCGTGCACCACGCAACAGTTAAACTCCTTTGCTTGGGCGCACACAGGCAAGCCGCGCACTTCTATAGGTGTGCTGCGCAGGCTTGAGCCCTGAAAAAATTTGAAAAACGCCCAAATTTTTCTCTGTTTCTTCAGTGAGTTTTAATGGACGTCCACCTTGCCTTCTTGAATTTTCCACTAGGGCCTTTCAATGGTCTCTCCACCTTTATAACTAAAATTAACTTACAAACCTTTGTATTTACTCGTAAGGGTTTGGATGCCTTTTGAAAATGCTTTTTGGTCATAAAAAAAAATAAAGCACTATCTTTGATATTTCATCAGTTTTAAAACACCATGAAGCCTTCTTTTCGAACAAGTTTATAAAAAAATCTTGTGGCCAACCTTTTTTAAGATACCGAAGACATGACCCCCTTTTTTGAAGTAAAGAAACTTCTTAAAGAGAAAATCTTTTTTTCATTGTTTCTCATTAAGGAAGAAGCTCTGTCATTGTTTTTCCATTTCTGACATTTAAAGGAGCACTGCTTAAGAGTCATATCCAAGATTTTTGATGCATCCTTTGCCATATCTTCGAAGGAGATGATTCACAATTCTAAAACTTACTTTGGCAATTTCAACTCTTTTTTTTTATGATGATTATACCCATTGTGAAGTTTATCAAAAACTGTTAGGCGCCCTTTGAGATTTTCCTTTGACTGCAGGTGAAGAACCTCATTTTCACTCCCCCAGATTTTACCTATATCTGTTCATCAAAGAGAATTATTTTAAAGACCTTCAATGCAATCACACGCAACAGCAAAGCTCTTTCACATGTTCATAAAAAGGTCTTGTTTATGACAGTAGCATGCCTTGTTTTTTTGAGTGTTGTCTCTGAACTTAAAACATTTGTCATACGCTTTCCTAACACATACTGTCTCTTTCTATTCATTTTGCAAAAGACTCTTTCAGAAGAAAAAACAAATCTTCTTTGAATACCATAATATCACTAGTTTTCCTATGTTTAACACCAGCCCTCAACTCATAAACCTTCAACTTTTTTCTACTGATTTCCACTCTGTCTTTCAAACAGTGAAACCATGTAAGCATCCCTTGAAACACCACTGTTATGTTAGTGGTTTCATCCATTGGAGAAAAAGGTGTAAACAAGTTTTTTAGGCCATTTGCAGCATTGTTAGCCTTGTGCTCTTTGAATGGGGCCATACCTCTATTCGTGACCATCTGCTTGTTAAATTAAGGAGGCCTTAATCATATTTCCAAACCATCTGCTTTTTAATGAAGGAGGTTTATAACAAATGACCTAACCATCTGCTCATGCTTGAAGGAAGTTTTACATAGTCACCCAACCATCTGCTTATGTTTGGAGGAGGTTTTACAAAGTCACCCAACCATCTTCTCATGTTTGGATGAGGTTTTACAACAAGTTACATTTAATCCCTTTCTCAAACTGTGTCATAATCCCTTGTAATACCTCTATATGCTTGGTATATCACAATAAGTAATAAAAAGTGAAAAATTGACAATATGCCATGAGGGGCATGCTCTGAGATGTGTATCCTATTGATAGAATACCCTTATGCATCTTTTGACCCTAGGAGCAACATGACTTGTATCTGTAGAGTATTACTTGCTAGTCGTTAGTCACTAACCTTTTTTACTGTGTGTGAAAAAGTTAATTGAATTACCTCTCTGTCTAGTACTCTTATCCTGGGCTCAAAACAATATGAGAAGCAGTTGTCTCATCATTTTTAGTTTAATAATGTCTTCTAGAATACTGGTACATTTCTTCTTTGAAAAAGACACTGAAACACTATAGATCAACACAATATGAGTTTGGATTTTGAAACATGCACTGTAGAAACACCAACACTCTTAGTGGCACGACCTAAGGGTGTATCAAGCTTTGTTTGCAGAATAGGAGGGCCGTCTATGACTAGTTGGTATTAGACAGAGGTTCTTTTGGCTTAGGATAGTTTGCCAAGGGAGGATTTCCTAAAGCACCACTATCTAACTTAGGGGAGATTCTTGACAGATTTGGAGTATACTCTTTGGTATGATCAGATCTCAAGATGAGATATGACCAAAGGTAGGGTAGCTGACATTCTTATCAACCAGTTGGTTAATGAAACAACTGGGGATGAGGGTGGATGATAGCAGATGAATTTATCTTATGACAGCTGATGGACAAGTTTGTATGACTGAGACTAGATAGGGCTTGACAATTAGGTTTTTCTCATCATAGGCTGATTGAAAAGGTAGGAGGGAAAAATGTTTAGGGGTGTTTTCTAGCTGACATATTTGACAAATTGGAGATTAGCTACTACAAAACTTGGCTTTAAAAACTAGTCAACATCAACATGTGAAAAATACTAATGACTAACAGTGCCTCTATTTGGGGAGGGCAACTCCTTTTCAGGAGGTGTCCAGAATTTCAGATCTTGGTCCCTTGAAGACCAGTGCCTTTATCCATTGGCACAAATTTCTTTCTTCCTTGATGCTATTTCTGAAAATTGACAACATGATTAGTCATCAAAGTCATTTCTACCTACCCCACTCTATTTCCTAACATTTTTTCTTCTTTCGGGTGCATTTGGACTAGCAACCCTTTGGCATAGTACTTTTGAAAAATTACCCTATCTAATTCTACACTTATATCCGCTGGGATTTTAGATTAAGCTGATGAACTCCTTTGTTTCTCCACCTATGCTGAATCGACTATCAAGGTTAAGCTGTTTGACAGGATTTTATTCTCTAATCTAAAATATGAAATTAAAAAATGACCAAATCAGGATTAGACAATCTGATTTTTCATGTACTTGTGGCATGAAAGACAAGATGCACACAAATATTATTTTTCATAAGATGAAATCTAGAAAATCAGGGCTAGGATACACAATTTGTTTTCCATCCCTTCTTTCCTCTTTAGTTTTGTTTTGAGTATGTGGAAGCAGTATCTTTTCGTAATCTATATTCTTTCACAATTCAAGCTTACACAATATTGACTATCTTTCATCTCACTAACTTATCAGCAAATAAATTTAAAACATCTTCAGTTATGATTAGGCTCGATAACTGAACAAGACATTTTGAGCACTAGTAGCGGCATTTAGACTTGTGCGTTTTTAGAATGACTATTTTTTGAACATGGGGCTTTCTTTCTATTTTTCAAACCGCCCTATTTTTCTATTTTTCTATTGTTTTTGAATTTTCTTCTTTTTGATTTATTTTTCAAGCAATGGTATATACAATGATTGAAAATGTTTTAACTCAGAAATCTTGGAAATGGTGAAACTTAAGCATCTTATCTTCATAAGGATCTCCTACCACTCTTGGTCCACTTAGCTCTTGAAAATAAAAATTTGGAAAATTTTCTCTTTCAAGCATAACATAAGGATTCATCCATGAATCTCTAAACAACCCCGTATCTGCCCGCTGTACCTTTTTATACCTTTGATTCCCAGTTCTTCTTTTGTTGTACATATTTTTTAGATAATATATTCTTTGTCATTTTTGAAGCATATGATGACATCATCAAGGTACATCAGAATACAGAAATTTAGAACTAGAAACATGGCTTTTAGGAGCATGTTTTTGGTGTCCGGTGGTTTTGCAATTCTGGGTTTGAAGATGGAACTACTTCCAGCATACTTGAAAAATTCTTTGAGTTGTTTGCTTTGCAAAGGAATTATTTGGCGATATCCTAAAACATCATTTTGCAAAGACACATGATTAAAATCATTTATCATTGGTATATCCTGGTCTTGGATAGGAAGGATATAGTTTCTGTCACAAGGGTGTGTATTTGTATGTCTAAAATCAAAACAGATCCTATGACTAGCTGTTTTGTCTTTGACTATTATTTTTTGGTCAATATTTTTGTATTTTATTTTGAAGTTTTTTCCTGGAGTGATGGCACTGACATAGTGCTTCTCACTATTTTCTCTACATGAAGTAGTATTTTGAACAATATTGCAAATTCTAGCAGTTCTAAGTCTTTGGTGGAGTGGCAGAATGCTACCTAGTTCAAACAACTCAGGTATGTTTGGACTGCAGTCATCATATCCTTTCATAAGAATTTTTTTAGACATTTTGCCTAAATTTTGAGTTGTCATGGCTACAGTCAAGGTTTCATTTGAAGAGGTAGATTTATGTGATGGTAAATCCTTAAGGTATGGTAAGAACATTAAGCTTCCCTATCCCTGATTTCCAAAGAGGTTTGTGATATGCAAGTCTTCTAATGCCTCTGTTTTGAAAACGTCTCCTGATGTTACCGCTGATGTTTGCCTATGGTTTTAGGAATTTGCTTGATGGTACATAATTTTTTGTGCTTCTTTCTCTATCTCTGTTTCAAAAGGAACAAACTCTGTTTCCTCAAGACATAACTGGTCATGGTCATGATAATTTTGAGTGTCTAGTTCATCATAGATAACTTGGGGCAACTGATGTGGTGGGTCTAAGTTTGTTTCAAATCCTCCTAAATGTTCTTCAATGTCTTCATCAATGTGTAAAATGAAAGAGTTCAGATCATAATGCAAGGAGTACATCGGGATGTTATCTCCCCTTTCTTGGCTGCTGACCATATATTTCATGTGTGATTCCTGATAGAGTATTCTAGTTTGGTTAAACACAGTAATAGTGCCGTCGGACTTATCAAGTTGAATATTTCCCTGAAGCTTAGCTCCCCAAGTTCTGGATAAAATAAATTTGTACATGGGGGGAATGTCTATTACCACTATGTCCATGATCAGGTGTTTTGCAGGTATTTGGGCCAAACTAAAACAAATATCTTTGATTAAGTCTAGACACTTGACTCTACTTGAATCAAATGAATATAAGTCTTTATAGTGTTTTGTTATTTCTAGGCCTAATATTTCCATCACAACCTTCGGCATGAGATTATGTGAGGCCCCAGAGTCTAGCATGGCATTGTGTAGGATTTGGTCATGGATATTTAGACTGATGTAAAAGGGAAGAGTGGTTCCTTCTTGGAATTTACCTTCTATTTCTAGACCAAACAACACTTCAGGAGTGTCATCAGCTAGATTTATGGTGTTTGCATCATTTCCTATATCCAGGACTTTTAACACTTGGGATTTATAAGAGCTTTGGGTGATAAGTTCAGTGAGAGGCATGGTAATATTTATTTTGGAAACTTCTCCCTCAAAACTGAAGGGTGCTTGTAGTTTAGATAGGTTTGCTTCAGTTTTTTCAGCCACGACTTTCTATATGTTCTGAGTTTGTTGACTTTGTTTCGGGATTTTGTTCAACACAGCCATCTTGGGAATATTGGAAGAGATACTGGGAAATTACGGGCCAAGGCTTGTCTAAATAGCTTTATATTTTCTTTGGCTAGTTTTATTGACCACGATTTTGTTGCTATCCACTATTTTAAGGATGGTATCAAGGGTTTTAGTAGTGTCCGAGCTACCTTTCTTGGAGTTGTCTTGGTTTTTTATGCTTCTAAGATCATACTGCCTGTGAGCTTCTATTATGGCATTCTAAAAATCCATAGCAGGATCTTCGGGATCTTCATAGGTTGTTTCATTTTGATTCAGAGAGAAGAAAGCTTGTTCTTCTTCTGTGTGGTAAACCTCACTCTCGTTATCAGAACTTGATGGTTCAAATGAATTTCATCAATGGGTTATGTATCCCTCTCATCCTCATCAACATAATTTTCATTAAAGGGTGGCCTAATTTGTTGTTCAGATTCCCTTGGTTTGTTTTGAGGTTGTTCTCTCCTAAATTTTTGGTTCCAGTTTCTGTTTGGAGGGTTTGGCTGGTTTTCCCTAAGAGGTGTTTTTTCACTTATCTTTTCCCACGTTTTCACCCTGGATCTAACCGAGTCATCTCTTGTAGGATCTAAGGAAGGGGCTAAAGGGGAGACCTCATCCCAGTATGTGACTTTCCTTTTTGATCTGGTCCTAGCTCTCTTTTCCGCTAAGTTGGCTTTTCCACTTATGGCCACTTTTTGCATTTCCTCTAAGGTTGGGGGGTCCTTGTCTCTTAGTTGATAAGTCATGTCTAGGTCCAAACCTTTGGGGAACTTTGCTAAGGCTGAGCTAAGTGGAGGTTTTAAGTGAGGCGCAAGGGTGTTATAAACACTGTTGAACCTAGTGTAGTATTCCTAGACACTTTCCCCATTTTCCATTTTTAGATTGTTATATTCCGACAGGATTTGAATGGGGTTCTTTCTGATTTCCCACTCATTTATGAAGGTTCGGTAGAGTTTTGGGAGATCATGTATGTTGTTTGGAGTTAAGCTCTTAAACCATTTTTTGGGTTCTCTGCCCAGGCTTTGGGCGAGCATCCTCATTCTTATGGTCTCGTCCTCTTGGCCTCTTATGGTGCATACCAAGCTACCATGACGGGAGCTAATGGATGATTTACAATATGAGGGCTTGTAGGATGAGCTGAGGTGATGTGAACAGTAGTGGTTTGTATTGGTGTGGCAGATGTACTTGGTCTAGTGAACTGATTTTGAGCAGATCTGGGGTGGTGGGAGCCAAAGTGGTGGAGAAGCTGAAAGTCGGGAGGTGTAGTAGGGGAGGCTTCTCTACTAAGACTCTGTGGCAAATGTAGGGGTTCAATATTTTCAAAGTTTACTTTACTTTGTGACTTGCTTATAAAAAGAGTTTTTGATGATTTTAACTCAAATGGGGAATCCTGTAAGGATGTGAGATGCTCAGGTACTAATATTTTTTTACTGATGGACCTATCGGTAGTTAAGTTTCCGGTTTCGGAAGCTTGCCACAAAATATTCTCTGGGTCTTCTACTATGATAGGGGAATTTGGGTCTCGATGAGATTTGGTATAGATTCTTTTTGAAGCCAGATTTTGAATTCAGAGTTTAGAGAGGATGGTATTTGTGATTTTTTTGGATGGATGGCCTCTCTAGGGGTTTTTCTAATGTGAAGGATGGTAAAAACAAAAATTAGGGCTAGTGGAGTCGCCATGTGGATTTATTTGAGATCTACGGTCCACCACCAATACTATCAAAGATGCTTTTAGGAAAAAAAAATTCTAGCAAACTTTGAGGTGAAGACTTGAAAGAAAGAGTTATTACTTGGTTTCAACAGTCTTTTGGGTTGTATCGACAGACCAATGGTTCTATTTGCAATTTTATTTTATTTTATCTCCTATGTTTAGGTGAATTTTTCTGAATCACTAAGTTATACTAGAGGCTAGTGGAGTCGCCAGGTGGAAATTGGTTGTTTTTATAGAGATATAGCTATGGTCCACCACCAATAACTAGGAAAAGCCAATCTGGGGATGTTTTCCTGGTTTCCTGTGTTTTTATGTGCAACCTATGGTTTATTAGAGTGTTCCAAGCCTGATTCATCACTTTGCTAGGGTGGTTAAAACAAAAATATTTTACTCTAAATGATTCTATGGACTACTCGTATGTTTAAATTTTGAAAGACTAATGAATCTACAAGAGTTTGCTAGATTTTTATGTACTCAGTTACTCCCACCGTGATCTGCATTATGTTAGTGAGCGGTGGGATAAGTCAATCAAATAGTATTCCTAAGGCTGCTGAAATGTTTAGGGAATCTAAGTTTGTTTATCACTTAGAGTCCCACCGTGATCGCCATTATGTTAGTGAGTTGTGGGATAATTCAATCAGATATTATTCTCAAAGGTCTCTAAAGGTTTAGGGAATCTAAGTTTGTTTATCATTTAGATTCCCACAGTGATCACCATTATGTTAGGGTGGCGAGGAGGTTGCTAAATTGGCATGTATTCTTGAAGATAAGGGATTTTTGGAGTCCTAAGGTGTACTTAGATTATCACTAACTCAGATTCCCACCATGATCGCCATTATGTTAGGGTCCCTTGATTTGGCTGATTGGAAAGCCAAGTGACAGGGTAACATCAAACCAATCTTTGGCACCCAAGGAACTAGCCTTCCTGGAATCAGAGAGGGCTCTCTCTATTTGTGTAAGGGATATCTGTGTGTTTGCTTCTTGTGCTTCTGATTTTAGGCTAGTTATGAAGTAGGTTTTTTATTTTTATTTTTAGTTTTGTGAGGGATGAACTGATCAAAGACTAAGATAGGTAAAAATATGTCATATCAACTGGGCTATGGTGTTGAAAAGGTCAAGAAAGCTCCAGATGGTGACACAAGGTATGTTGAAGGGCCGATTTGATCAAGGTAAAATGGATCTTTGGTTAAAATGGAGTGGGATGGACACTAAATTTGTGAAGAACAAAGGCTTTCAAACATAAATAGTTTAATAGCTGACATAAACATGGTAGGGCTAACCATTAATCATGAGAAATGTAACTATAAACTGATAAATTCATAGAAATAAACATTCAAGCAATGCATAGAGATATATGACTCTCTAACTTTAGGAAATTTCTATCAGACTTTGGGGAAATACAATTAAGACAAACAAACAACTCAAATCACTATGAGGAAATGCCTAAGCATAGTATTTCAAGCTATCAGGCACTTTGAAGCAAAATTGCATAGTTTTAGGCGAAGGGAAAGATCAGTATAAGACCTCATTTGTTCAACTAAGACAATCAAACAATCAAAGAAAGGTTTCAGAGGTGGAGCTATGACTAGCCATGAGTAAGCAGGGCATACCGTGAATCATACTTAGCATGCATAAGACCATAAATGAAATAAGCAAACAATTTCTTTAGTTATCAAAGAGCAATCAAAGATTCTTTGATATGACTAAGAAGAAATAAAATATAGAAGAAATAAAGAAACAAGAAATTTGAGGTGCCTCCAAGGGCATGTCTCATATCTATTCTCTAATGTCTTATAGAAATCAAGAACATGGAATATGAATGAAAACTAAGAAGCATAACAGATAGGGACACTATACCATTTTACCAAGTCAAGGAATCCAACGACAGTCATCTTTCATCATCCAAAAACATTCAAGAAACTATCCAATGCATGAGACAAGTGTTTCTTCCAAACTTGTATAACCATATATTGCTCTATATCATCAAGTTCATCCTTATTTACAATGAAGTCTCTTGGAATATATAGGCCAAGATGAGGGAAAACCTCCTAGTGCAACTTGCAATCTCATTGGCCCATCAAATATATCTGATTTTGTCCTTGAGGCTTTGCAAAGCCCAAGGCACAAAATATCTAATAAAATATCTCAAAAATGCTAAAAAGGGAAAATATATTGACTTATCCTAACTAACCATGCCCAAAAATAGCTAAACACACATGAGGAAAAGTCACTTTAGAAAAGTACATTTTTCACAAAAATACTTAAGAAAAATATAAATAGAAAGTCTTCTGTCTTGTGGGAAAATTTTGGAAGCCTTCCCGATGTCGAAATGAGGCCCGTGAGGGCTCGTTGGAAAGATATGAATATATATATTCTGAGAATTATTATTTTTCTCCACAATGATCAATGGAAGTTTGTAAAAAACGGACCTATGTGTAAAAACCCCAAAAATAGATTTTGCTGATAAACGGGGCAGAGTGTGGAAAAAATGAGTGTTTTTCGCCATTTTAGGGGACCAAATCATCTTCAATTGATCTAAAAATTGCTGAGTAGTTGCCGTTGAAATTATGGCATCCATTGATACCATTTTCATCCTTTGATGATTTCCCAAACAGAAATGGCGATGCCCATGATTTTTAGCCAAAAGCCCAAAAATGACAAAAAACCAAAACTTGTTGAATTTCGCCCAATTTAGGCGAGCATGACCCTCAAGGGTTTTCAGAAACATGCCAAGAAGCTGAGGCAAAAATTTGGAGCTTTGAGGTGTCTTTCTTCATTTTTCGTGCTAGACGCCTCTTTTGAGCTTCCTTGAGATTTTCCTATGTGGCCTTCAGTTTCCGTCGGGCGAACTGACTACGCTTCTTATAGTGCCCGGTCATCCTCCTTTGAAGGTCCAAATCTCTATTTGTCTTTTCCAACTTCTTCTCCAAGTGATCATTCCCCCTCTCAAGCCATGCTTCTCGATTGTTTTCTTTCTCTTTGGTGAACAAAGTACTGAGAGGAAAAGATTGGAAAATGGCAGCTTCTTCCTCCTTTTGTTTCTCTAAGGCTCTTCTGAGTCCCATGGTCCTTGCCCTTTTTCTTCTTGGCTAATCTTAATCTTCGCTATCATTGAACTCGCCCATGAGTTCTTCTAACTTAACTTGCACCTTAAAGGCCTCCTTTTTATATTTGATGGCTCGTGTCTCATATACCGCCATGTGGACACTCATCTGTTTATTTTGTGTTTGAAAAAAGTGAATGAAGTTTCTAGACCTCTCTATATCTTCCCTCAAAGCATCAATTTGTTCTTCTCTATTAATTAAGAGAAACTCTAGGATTCGGGCCTCATCGTCACTATCATCACTTTGGATCTGAATTATGTCAAAGTCCCTCTCCTTCTCATGGTTGCTTTATTCTTTCTCCCTTCACTTGCTTTAGGTGGCCTTCTTGGTCTTCCTCCTCTTGGGTAATTCAACAATGGGATTCTTTGGAAACTTCCCCTTGCTTCGGAGGGCCTTAGTAACATTTGGAGTTATAGTTTGAGGCACCCTTTTCTTTGATGTCTGGGGCTTTGTCACCTTTGGAGAAGAAAGCATGGCCCCTTGCCTAGGAGATGCAGCTAGCACATGCTCTATTTTCTCTTTGCCCTTGCTACTTCCGTCATCATCCTTGCCACTATTTTGAGTTTCTTCATGAATTCTTTGACTGTCATATTGCATGTCTTTTTGAGGGCTGCCCTCTTTAATCTTGTCCTTGCTTACTTTAGGACTTTGAGGCTCTGTCTCCTAAATGTTTTGGGCTTTATATTCATCATTTTTGCTGCTGTGAGGGCTACCAATATCCTCATCAAACTGCTCAATTTCCTCATCATTTCTCTCCTCACTGTGTTCTTCCTCACCTTGCTGCTTTTCCCCACTATGCTTCTCTTCCTCACCTTGCCGCCCTTCTTCATCATGATGCTACTCTTCTTCATCATGCTCTTATTCTTGTTCAATCATGGGAAATTTTAGCTTCTTGGGAATGGGCTTACTTGAAGAAGGTGAAATATGCTGAGTGGAAGGTGAATTAGATGCATGGGATGAAGGAACAGGGGTGGAATCTAGATGTGCAATGAAAGTGTCCTAATAGATTCCCTTCTTCTCAAGTTGATGAATAATGACAATCTTGATGAGGGAATGATGGAAAAGGAAAGTTGACTGTTGAGAAGGAGGTCTTTTTTGAACAGTGGAGGCCATATTTTCAATAATTCTATGGAGGAAGAAGGGGAGATTTAAAAATTGGGCTCTTGTGAAGTGCATGAGTAACCAGACATGGTAAGCATAGACCCGGGAGAACCTTCGCTCGCATGTCAAACACAAGAAAGCTTTCTCCAGTTTTGACAAAACTTTGTCTCTTTACCAATGTCTATCTCATTGTTTTTAGATGATGAAGTGGTTTTAATATTGCTATTTCCTTTTTAGAGAACAAAGAAAAAACACACCCTTTAACCCCAAAAATTCACCAAGAGGTCATAGAAAATAACTAGAGCAATGTTTATGAGCCTCGTCGGTCCTTGATTTGGCTTTCAAAAGAATTTTTCAAGACCTTTTGGGAGAGCGGCACGTTTGCAAAAGAAAGCGTAATGCAGTCGGGTCAGTTTCGGGTGGTGGTGAACGAGGATACAGGGGCGCCACGCGTCACTACAGGCGTGCCGTGCAACAATTAAACTCCTTTTCTTGGTCGCACACAAGTGTGCCGCGCAGGCTTGAGCCTTAAAAAACTTTGAAAAACGCCCAAATTTTCCTTTGTTTCTTTAGTAAGAGGTTTAATGGACGTCCACCTTCACTTCTTGAATTTTCCACTAGGGTCTTTCAATGGTCTCTCCGCCTTTATAACACAAATGAACTTACACACCTTTGTATTCAGTTGTAAGGGTTTGGATGCCTTTTGAAAAGGGTTTTTGCTCATAACAAAACATAAAGCATTGTCCTTGATATTTCATCACTTTTAAAACACCATGAAGCCTTCTTTTAGAACAATTTTATAACAAAATGCTGTGGCCAACCTTTTTTAAGATACCAAAGACATGACCCCCTTTTTTGAAGTAAATAAACTTCTTAAAAGACAAAATATTTTTTTCACTATTTCTCATTAAGGAAGAAACTCTATCATTGTTTGTCCATTTTTGACCTTTAAAGGAGCACTGCTTAAGAGTCATATCCAATATTTTTGATGCATCCTTTGCCATATCTTGAAAATATGTGATTCACAATTCTAAAACTTACTATGACAATTTCAACTCTCTTGGTGTTTGATGATGATTATGCCCATTTTGAAGCCAAATCAGGGACCAACGAGGCTCATAAACATTGCTCTAGTTATTTTCTATGACCTCTTGGTGAATTTTTGGGGTTAAAGGGCATGTTTTTGCTTTGTTCTCTAAAAAGGAAATAGAAATCTTAAAACCACTTCATCATCTAAAAACAATGAGATAGACAGTGGTAAAGAGACAAAGTTTTGTCAAAACTAGAGAAAGCTTTCTTGTGTTTGGGGGTCTCATCAATTTTGTTATGAGCAAAAATCCTTTTCAAAAGGCATCCAAACCCTTACAACTAAATACAAAGGTTTGTAAGTTCATTTTAGTTATAAAGGCGGAGAGACCATTGAAAGACCCTAGTGGAAAATTCAAGAAGCGAAGGTGGACGTCCATTAAACCTCTTACTAAAGAAACAGAGGCAAATTTGGGCGTTTTTCAAAGTTTTTTAGGGCTCAAGCCTGCGCAGCATGCCTGTGTGTGACCAAGAAAAGGAGCTTAATTGCTGCGCGGCACGCCTGTAGCGACGTGTGGTGCACCTGTATCCTCGTTCACCACCACCCGAAACTGACCCGACTGCGTTACGCTTTATTTTGCAAATGTGCTGCTCTCCCAAAAGGTCTCGAAAAATGCTTTTGAAAGCCAAATCAAGGACCGACGAGGCTCATAAACATTTCTCTAGTTATTTTCTATGACCTCTTGGTGAATTTTTGGGGTTAAAGGGCGTGTTTTTGCTTTTTTCTCTAAAAAGGAAATAGCAATCTTAAAACCACTTCATCATCTAAAAACAATGAGATAGACAGTGGTAAAGAGACAAAGTTTTGTCAAAACTGGAGAAAGCTTTCTTGTGTTAGGGTCTTTCAATGGTCTCTCCACCTTTATAACTCAAGTGAGCTTACAAACCTTTGTATTTAGTTGTAAGGGTTTGGATGCCTTTTGAAAAGGATTTTTTCTCATAACAAAACATAAAGCATTGTCTTTGATATTTCATCACTTTTAAAGCACCATGAAGCCTTCTTTTCTAACAATTTTATAACAAAATGCTGTGGCCAACCTTTTTTAAGATACCAGAGACATGACCCCCTTTTTTGAAGTAAATAAACTTCTTAAAAGCCAAATTATTTTTTTCACTATTTCTCATTAAGGAAGAAACTCTGTCATTGTTTGTCCATTTTTGACCTTTAAAGGAGCATTGCTTAAGAGTCATATCCAAGATTTTTTATGCATCCTTTGCCATATCTTGAAAATATATGATTCACAATTCTAAAACTTACTTTGACAATTTCAACTCTCTTGGTTTTTGATGATGATTATGCCCATTGTGAAGTTGATCAAAAACTGTTAGGCACCCTTTGAGATTTTCCTTTGACTGTAGGTGAATAACCTCATTTTCACTCCCCCAGATTCTACCTATATCTGTTCATCAAAGAGAAGGCTTTTAAAGACCTTCAATGCAATCACACGCAATAACAGAGCTCTTTCACATGTTCAAAAAAAGGTCTTGTTTATGACTGTAGCATGCCTTGTTTTTTTGAGTGTTGTCTCTGAACTTAAAAAATTTGTCATACCCTTTCCTCACACATACTGTCTCTATGTATTCATTTTGCAAAAGTCTCTTTCAGAAGCAAGACTTAGATTATCATTTTGTCATTTTTATAAGGATGTTCTAAGTTTGGGCATTCGAGCCTCAGATTACCCTTGGAAGGAGACCTTTGATAAAAGAGAAAACAAAGCTTCTTTGAATACCATAATATCACTGATTTTCCTATGTTTAACACCATCCCTCAAATCATAAAACTTTAATTGTTTTCTATTGATTTCCACTCTGTCTTTCAAATAGTGAAAGCATGTAAGCATCCCTTGAAACACCACGGCTGTGTTAGTGGTTTCATCCATTGGAGAAAAATTTGTAAACAAGTTTTTTAGGCCATTTGCAACATTGTTAACTTTGTGCTCTTTGAATGGGGCCATACCTCTATTCATGACCCTCTACTTATTAAATGAAGGAGGCCTTAATAATATTTCCAAACCATCTTATTTTAAATGAAGGAGGTTTATAACAAATGACCTAACGATCTACTCATGCTTGGAGGAGGTTTTACACAGTCACCCAACCATCTGCTCATGTTTGGAGGAGGTTTTACAGCAAGTCACATTTCATCCCTTTCTCAAACTGTGTCATCTTCCCTTGTAATGCCTATATCTACTTGTTATATCACAATAAGTAATAAAAAGTGAAAAATTGAAAATATTCCATGAGGGGCATGCTCTGACATGTGTGTCCTGTTGTTAGAATACCCTTATGCATCTTTTCACCTTAGGAGCAACATGACTTGTATCTGTAGAGTATTACTTGCTATTCATTAGTCACTAACCTTTTTTAATGTGTTTGCAGAAGCTCATTGAATTACCTCTCTGTCCAGTACTCTTATCCTAGGCTCAAAACAATATGAGAAGAAATTATCTTCTCATTTTCAGTTTAATAATGTCTTCCGGAACACTGGTCCATTTCTGCTTTGAAAATGACACTGAAACACTATATATCAACACAATATGAATTTGGATTTTGAAACATGCACTACTAAGACACCAAGACTCTTAGTGGCGCGACCTATGGGTGTGTCAAGCATTGTTTGTAGAATAGGAGGGCCATCTATGGCATCTTGGTATTAAACCGAGGTTCTTTTGGCTTAGGATAGTTTGCCAAGGGAGGATTTCCTAAAGCGCCACTACCTAACTTAGGGGAGATTTTTGACAGATTTAGAGTATTCTCTTTGGTATGATTAGATCTCAAGATGAGATATGACCAGAGGTAATGAATGAGATGGGGATGAGGGTGGATGACAACAGATGACTATAGATTATGATAGCTAATGGACAAGTTTGTATGACTGAGACTACATAGGGCTTGACAATTAGGTTTTTATCATCATAGGCTAATTAAAAAGGTAGGAGGGAAAAATGTTTAGGGGCGTTTTCTAGCTGACAGATTTGACAAATTGGAGATCAGCTGCTAGAAAACTTGGCTTTAAAAACTAGTCATCATCAACAGGTGAAAAATACTAATGACTAACTGTGGCTCCATTTGGGGACGGCAGCTCCTTTTCAGGAGGTGTCCATATTTTCAGATCTCGGTCCTTTGAAGACCAGTGCCTTTATCCATTGGCACAAATTTCTTTCTTCCTTGATGCTATTTCTGAAAATTGACAGCATGATTAGTCATCAAAATCATTTCTACCTACCCCACTATATTTCCTAACATTTTTTCTTCTTTATGGTGCATTTTGATTAGCAACCCTTTGGCATAATATTTTTGAAAAATTACACTATCTAATTCTACACTTATATCTGCCGGTAGTTCAGATTAAGCTAATGAACTCCTTTGTTTCTCTACCTATGCTAAATCAACTATCAAGGTTAAGTTGTTTGACAGGATTTTATTCTCTAATCTAAAACATGAAATTGAAAAATGACCAAATCAATATTAGACAGTCTGATTTGTCATGTACTAGTGGCATGAAACAGAAGCTGCACACAAATATTATTTTGCATAAGGTGAAATCTAGAAAATCAGGGCTAGTATACACAGTTTGTTTTTCATCCCTGCTTTCCTCTTTGGTTATGTTTTGAGCATGTGGAACCAGTATCTTCTCCTAATCTATCTTCTTTGACAAGTCAAGGTTATACAATATTGACTATCTTACATCTCACTAACTTATCAGCAAATAAATTTAAAACATGTTCAATTATGATTAGGCTAGATAGCTGAACAAGACATTTTCAGCACTAGTAGCGGCATTTAGACTTGCGCACTTTCAGAATGACTATTTTTTGAACATGGGGCTTTCTTTCTATTTTTCAAACTGCTCTCTTTTTCTATTTTTCTATTGCTTTTGAATTTTCTACCTTTTGATTTATTTTTGAAACAATGGTATATACAATGATTAAAAATGATTTAACTCGGAAATCATGGAAACGGTGAAACTTAAGCATCTTATCTTCATAAAGATCTCCTACCACTATTGGTCCACTTAGCTCTTGAAAAGAAAAATTTGGAAAATTTTCTCTTTCAAGCATAACATAAGGATTCATGCATGAATCTCTAAACAACCTTGTATCTTCCTGCTGTACCTATTTATACCTTTGATTCCCACTTCTTATTTTGTTGTACATATTTTTTAGATAATGCAGATATTCTTTGTCAATTTTGAAGTATATGATGAAATCATCAAGGTACATTAGAATGCAGAAATTCAAACCTAGAAACATGGGATTTAGGAGCATGTTTTTGGTGTCCGGTGGTTTTGCAATTTTGGGTTTGAAGATGGAACTACTTCCAGCATACTTGAAAAATTCTTTGAGTTGTTTTCTTTGCAAAGGACTTATTTGGCGATATCCTGAAACATAATTTTGCAAAGACACATGATTAAAAGCATTTATCATTGGTATATCATGGTCTTGGGTAGAAAGGATATAGTTTCTATCACAAGGGTGTCTATTTGTATGTCTAAAATCAAAACATATCCTATGACTAGCTGTTTTGTCTTTGACTACTATTTTTTGGTCAAGATTTTTGTATTTTCTTTTGTCGAAGTTGTTTCTTGGAGTTATGGTAGTGTCATAGTGCTTCTCACTGTTTTCTCTACATGAAGTAGCATTTTGAACAATATTGAAAATTCTAGTAGTTCTAAGTCTTTGGTGGAGTGGCAGAATGCTAGCTAGTTCAAACAACTCAGGTATATTTGGACTGTAGTCATCATATCCTTTCATAAAAAGTTTTTTAGACATTTTTTCTGAATTTTGAGGTGTTATGGCTACAGTCAAGGTTTCATTTGAAGAGGTAGAGTTATGTGATGGTAAATCCTAAAGGTATGGTAAGAACATTAAGCTTCCCTACTCCTGATTTCCAAAGAGGTTTGTGATATGCAAGTCTTCTAATGCCTATGTTCTGAAAAAAATCTCCTGATGTTACTACTGATGTTTGCATATGGTTTGAGAAATTTTCTTGATGGTACATAATGTTTTGTGCTTCTTTCTCTATCTCTGTTTCAAAAGGAACAAATTCTCCTTCCTCAAGACATAACTACTCATGGTCATGATAATTTTTAGTGTCTAGTTCATCATAGAGAACTTAGGGCATCTGATGTGGTGGGTCTAAGTTTGTTTCAAATCCTCCTAACTGTTCTTCAATGTCTTCATTAGTGTGTAAAATGAAAGAGTTTAGATCATAATGCAAGGACTACATCGGGATGTTATCTGGCCTTTCTTGGTTGCTAACCATATATTTCATGTGTGATTCCTGATATAGTCTTCTAGTTTGGTTAAACATAGGAATAGTGCTGTAGCACATATCAAGTTGAATATTTCCCTGAAGCTTAGCTCCCTAAGTTCTAGATAAAATAATTTTGTACTTGGGGGGGATTTCTACTACCACTATGTCCATGATCTTGTGTTTTGTAGGTATTTGGGCCAAACTAAAACAAAGATCTTTGATTAAGCCTAGACACTTGACTCTACTTGAATCAAATGAATATAAGTATTTATAAGGTTTTGTTATTTCTATGCCTAATCTTTCCATCACAACCTTTGGCATGAGATTATGCGAGGCCCCGGAGTCTAGCATGGCATTGTATATGATTTGGTCATGGATATTAAGACTGATGTAAAAGGGAAGAGTGGTTCCTTCTTTGAATTTCCCTTCTATTTTTGGACCAAACAACACTTCAGGAGTGTCATCAGCTAGATTTAGCGTGTTTGCATCATTTCCTATATTCAAGACTTTTAACACTTGGGATTTATAAGAGCTTTGGGCGATAAGTTCAGTGATAGGCATGGTAATCTTTATTTTGGTGACTTCTCTCTCAAAACTAAAGGGTGCTTGTAGTTTAGATAGGTTGGCTTCAGTTTTTTCACCCACGACTTTCTCTATGTTCTGAGTTTGTTGAATTTGTTTTAGAATTTTGTTCAACACAACCATCTCGGGAATCTTGGAAGAGGTACTGGGAAAATCTGGGCCAAGGCTTGTCTAAATAGCTTTATCTTTGCTTTGGTCAGTTTTCTTGACCACGATTTTTTTGCTATCCACTGCTCTTTTAAGGATGGTATCAGGGGTTTTAGCAGTGTCTGAGCTACCTTTCTTGGATTTGTCTTTGTTTCTTCTACTTCTAAGATCATACTACCCGTGAGCTTCTATTATGGCATTCTAAAAATCTATAGCAGGATCTTCGAGATCTTCATAGTTGGTTTCATTTTGATTCAGAGAGAAGAAAACTTGTTCTTCTTCTGTGAGGTAAACCTCAATCTCATTATCAGAACCGATTAGGTTCAAATGACTTTCATCAATGGGTTCTGTATCCATCTCATCCTCATCAACATAATTTTCATTAAAGGGTGGCCTAATTTGTTGCTCAGTTTCCCTTGGTTTATTTTTAGGATATTCTCTCCTAAATTTGTGGTTTCGGTTTCTGTTTGGAGGGTTTGGTGGGTTGTCCCTAAGAGGTGTTTTTTCACTTATATTTTCCCACATTTTCACCATGGATCTAACCAAGTCATCTATTCTAATTTGTTGCTAAGTTTCCCTTGGTATATTTTGAGGATATTCTCTCCTAAAGTTGTGGTTTCGGTTTCTGTTTGGAGGGTTTGGTTGGTTGTCCCTAAGAGGTGTTTTTTCACTTATATTTTCCCACATTTTCACCATGGATCTAACCAAGTCATAATTTCTAGGATCTAAGGAAGGGGATAAAGGTGAAACCTCATCCCGGTATGTGACTTTCCTTTCTGATCTTGTCCTAGCTCTCTTTTCTGCTAAGTTGGCTTCTGTACTTATGGCCACTTTTTTCATTTCCTCTAAGGTTGGGGGGTCCTTGTATCTTAGTTGATAAGTCATGTCTGGGTTTAAATATTTGGGGAACTTTGGTAAGGCTGAGCCAAGTGGAGGTTTGAAGTGAGGCGGGAGGGCGTTATAAACACTATTGAACCTAGTGCAGTATTCATGGACACTTTCCCCATTTTCCCTTTTTAGATTGTTATATTCTGACAGGATTTGAATGGGGTTATTTCTAATTTCCCACTTATTTATGAAGTTTTGGTAGAGTTTTGGGAGATCATGTATGTTGTTTGGAGTTAAGCTCTTAAACCATTTTTTAGGCTCTCCGCCCAGACTTTGGGCGAACATCTTAATTCTTATGGTCTCGTCCTCTATTTCCATGTATTCAAAGGCATCACTAGTTCTATCTACATGTTGTTGAGCTGTAGTAGCCTCAACTCCGATAAAGTGCGGGATTTTTGATTGATAGTCATTTTGTGAAGGAGCCAAAGGGTGTGGCAACACCAACGGTGCATACCAAGCTGCCATGGCAGGAGCTAATGGGTGATTTACAATATGAGAGCTTGTAGGATGAGCTAAGGTGATTTGAACAGTAGTGGTTTGGATGGGTGTGGCGGATGTACTTGGGCTAGTGAACTATTTTTGAGTAGATCTAGGGTGGGAGGAGCCAAAGTGATGGAGAAGCTAAAAGTCGGGAGGTGTAGTAGGTGATGCTTCTCTACTAGGACTCTGTGGAAAATATAGAGGCTCAAGATCATCAAAGTTTACTTTACTTTGTGACTTGCTTCTAAATAGGGTTTTTGTAGATTTTAAGTCAAATCGGGAATCCTACAAGGATGTGAGATGGACAAATTGCTAGTTAAGTTTCTAGTTTTGGAAGCTTTCCATAGAATCTTCTCTGGGTCATCTACTATGATAGGGGGATTTGGGTCCGGATGAGATCTGGTATAGATTCTTTGTGAAGCCAGATTTCGAATTCAGAGTTTAGAGAGGATGGTATTTGTGATTGTTTCATATGGATGGCCTCTCTAGGGGTTTTACTACTGTGAATGATGTTCAAAACAAGAAAGAGGGCTTGTGGAGTCACCAGGTGGATTTCTTTGAAATCTATGGTCCACCACCAATACTATCAAATATGCTTTAAAAAAAAAAAATTCTACTAAACTTTGAGGTGAAGACTTGCAAGAAAGAGTTATTACTTGGTTTCAACATTTTACTGAGCTGTTTGGACAAGCTAATGTTTCTATTTGCAAGTTTATTTCTGTTTATGTCCTATGTTTAGGTGAAATGTTTTGAATCGCTAAGTTATACTTAATTTGTCACTGATCACAGAGTTTACACCATGAGTTTTAAGTTTGTGGAAAGGATAAGTCAACAAAAAGGTATGGTTTATGAATTTTTTATTTTTTATGGATTTTTTAGGCCTACTGGAGGCTAGTGGAGTCGCCAAGTGGAAATTGGTTGTTTTTATAGAGATATAGCTATGGTTCACCACCAATAACTAGGAAAATCCAATCTGGGGATGTTTTCGGGTTTTCTGAGTTTTTATGTGCAACCTATGGTTTATTAGAGTGTTCTAAACCTGATTCATCACTTTCCTAGGGTGGTGAAAACAAAAATAGTTTACTCTAAATGATTCTATGGACTGCTTGCCTGTTTAAATTTTGAAAGACTAATGAATCTATAAGAGTTTGCTAGAATTTATGTACTCAGTTAGTCCCACAGTGATCGCCATTATGTTAATGAGCAGTGGGATAAGTCAATTAGATAGTATTCCTAAGGCTACTAAAATTTTTAGGGAATCTAAGTTTTTTTATTACTTAGAGTCCCACCGTGATCACCATTATGTTAGTGAGCAGTGGGATAAGTCAATCAGATAGTATTCTCAAAGGTCTCTGAAGGTTTAGGGAATCTAATTTTTTTTATCACTCAGAGTCCCACCGTGATCACCATTATGTTAGGGTGGCGATGAGGTGTCTAAATTGGCAGGTATTCTTGAAGATAAGGGATTTCTGGAGTCCTAAGGTGTAATTAGATTGTCACTAATTCAAAGTCCCACCGTGATCGCCATTATGTTAGGGTCCTATGATTTGGATGATTGGCAAGGCAAGTGACAGGGTAACATCAAAACAGTCTTTGGAGCCCAAGGACCTAGCCTTCCTGGACTCAGAGAGGGCTCTCTATATTTGTGTAAGGGATATCTGTGTGTTTTCTTCTTGTGTTTCTAATTTTAGGCTAGTTATGAAGTAGGTTTTTGGTTTTTTTTTTAGGTTTGTGAGGGATGAACTGATCAAAGACTAAGATAGGTAAAAATATGTCAAATCAACTGGGCTATGGGGTCAAAAAGGTAAGAAAATCTCCAGATGGTGATACAAGGTATGTTGAAGGGCCGACTTGATCAAGGTAAAATGGATCTTTGGGTAAAATGGAGTGGGATGGACACTAAATTTATGAATAACAAAGGCTTTCAAACATAAATAGCTTAATGCCTGACATAAACATGGTAGGGATAACCATTAATCATGAGAAATGTAACTATAAACTAATAAATGCATAGAAATAAACATTCAAGCAATGCATAGAGATATATGACTCTCTAACTTTAGGAAATTGCTATCAGACTTTGGGGAAATACAATTAAGACAAAAAAAAAACACAAATCACAATGAGGAAATGCCTAAGCATATTATTTCAAGCTATGGGGCACTTTGAAGCAAGATTGCATAGTTTTAGGCAAAGGGCAAGATCACTACAAGACTCCTTGGTTCAAGTAAGACAATCAAACAATCAAAGAAAGGTTTTAGAGGTAGAGCTATGACTAGCCATGAGTAAGAAGGGCATACCATGAATCATACTTAGCATGCATAAGACCATAAATGAAACAAGCAAACAATTTCTTCAGTTATCAAAGAGCAATCAAGGATTCTTTGATATGACTAAGAAAGAAGAAAACATAGAAGCTATAAAGAAACTAGAAATTTGAGGTGCCTCCAAGGGCATGTCTCAAATCTATTCTCTACTATCTTATAGCAAGAAAGAATGTGGAATATGAATGAAAAATAAGAAGCATAACAGAGAGGGGCACTATACCATTTTACCAAGTCAATGAATCCAACAACAATCCTCTTTCATCATCTAAAAACATTCAAGAAACTATCCAATGCATGAGAAAAGTGTTTCTTCCAAGCTTGTATAACCATATATTGCTCTATATTATCAAGTTCAGCCTTATTTACAATGAAGTCTCTTGGAACATATAGGCCAAGATGAGGGAAAACCTCCTAGTGCAACTTGTAATCTCACTGGCCCATCAAAAATACCTAATTTTGTCCTTGAGGATTTGCAAAGTCCAAAGCACAAAATATCTAATAAAATATCTCAAAAATGCTAAAAAAGGAAAAAATATTGACTTTTCCTAACTAACCATGCCCAAAAATAGCTAAACGCACATGAGGAAAATTCACTTTAGAAAAGTACATTTTTCACAAAAATACTTAAGAAAAATATTAGCAGAAAGTCTTCTATCTTGTAGGCAACGTTTGGAAGCCTTCCCGATGTCGAAATGAGGCCTATAATGGCTCGTTGGAAAGATATGAATGTCTATTTTCTGAAACTACTTATTTTTCTCTAGAATTATCCCTATAATTTTATCAAAAACTTACTTGTGTGTAAAAAACCATAAAATAGACTTTGCTGATAAATGGAGCAGAGTGTGGAAAAAGTGAGTATTTTTCGCCATTTTGGGGGACCAAATAATCTTCAATTGATATAAAAATCATTGAGTAGATGCCCCTAAAATTATGGCATCCAATGATACCATTTTCATCCTTTGAGGATGTCCCAAACATAAATGGCGATGCCCATGATTTTTCGCCAAAAGCCCAAAAATAACAAAAAACCAAAACTTGTTGAATTTCGCCCAATTTTGGCAAGCATGACCCTCAAGGGTTTTTAGAAACATGCTGAGAATATGAGGCCAAAAAGTGGAAATTTGAGGTGTATTTATTCATTTTTGGTGTCGGGCGCCTCTTTTGAGCTTCCTTGAGCTTTTCCTGTGTGGCCTTCAATTTCTGTCGAGTGAACTAATTAAGCTTCTTATAGTGCCCGGTCATCCTCTGAAGGTCCAAATCTCTATTGGCCTTTTCCAAATTCTTCTCCAACTGATCATTCACCATCTCAAGCCATGCTTCTCTATTTTTTCTTTCTCTTGGGTGAACAAAGTAGTGAGAGGAAAAGATTGGAAAAGGGCAGCTTCTTCCTGCTTTTGTTTCTCTAAGGATCTTCTGAGTCCCATGGTCCTTGGCATTTTTCTTCTTGGCTGATCTTCATCTTCGCTATCATTGAACTCTCCCATGAGTTCTTCTAACTTAATTTGCGCCTTGGAGGCCTCTTTTTTATATTTTATGGCCCGTGTCTCATATACCGCCATGTGGACACTCATATATTTATTTTGTGTTTGCAAAAAGTGAATGAATTTTCTAGACCTATCTAGATCTAACCTCAAAGCATCAATTTGTTCTTCTCTATTAATTAAGAGAGACTCTAGGATTCGGGCCTCATTGTCACTATCATCACTTTGGATCCGAATTATGTCAAAGTCCCTCTCCTTCTCATGGTTGCTTTCTTATTTCTCCCTTCCCTTGCTTTGGGTGGCCTTCTCGGTCTTCCTCCTCTTGGGTAATTCGACAATAGGTTTCTTGGGCAACTTCCCCTTGCTTCGGAGGGCCCTAGTAACATTTGGAGTTATAGTTTGAGGCACCCTCTTCTTTGATGTCCGGGGCTTTGTCACCTTTGGAGAAGAAACCATGGCCCCTTGCCTAGGAGAGGCAACTAGCACATGCTCTATTTTCACTTTTCCCTTGCTACTTCCCTCATCATCCTTGCCACTATTTTGAGTTTCTTCATGAATTCTTTGACTGTCATCTTGCTTGTATTTTTTAGGGCTGTCCTATTTACTCTTTTCCTTGCTTTCTTTAGGACTTTGAGGTTCTGTATCCTCAATGTTTTGGGCTTTATCTTAATAATTTTTGCTGTTGTGAGGGCTACCAATATCATCATCAAACTACTCAATTTCCTCATCATTTTCCTCCTCACTGTGTTCTTCTTCACCTTGCTTCTTTTCCTCACTGTGTTTCTCTTCCTCACCTTTCTGCCCTTCTTCATCATGATGCTGCTCTTCTTCTTGTTCAATCATGGGAAATTTTAGCTTCTTGGGAATGGGCTTACTTGAAGAAGGTGAAAGATGCTAAGTGGAAGGTGAAGGAGATGCATGGGATGAAGGAACAGTGGCCAAATCTGGATGTGCAATGAAAGTGTCCCAAGAGATTCCCTTCTTCTCAAGCTGAAGAAGAATGAAAATCTTGATGAGGGAATGATGGAAAAGGCAAGCTGATTGTTGAGAATGAGGTATTTTTTGAATAGTGGAGGCCATCTTTTCATGATTATCTTCATGAGGGGAGCATAACTAGTCAACAGATATGAGAAAGGAAAGATGGATGGACATGTATCCCAATGCTCTAGCTTCAAATAGGGTTTGTACTATTTTGAGTCTAGGTAGCTCTGTTTAAACCACTTTTCCCCAACATAAGGGATTTTGGTAGCTTTAGAAATGGATCTAGGAGAAAACTTGAAATCCAAGTCTGCCAGCTGAAAGTGTTTTCGTTGCAATCTCAAAGCACATAGATGTGTCAAGGGGAGATAGATTTTCACCTCCGGCACCCTTTGACAAAAATCTAGACATCCAACTTCATGAAAGTTAAATAGGACTGATGGATGAGCATTTACCTCTTCAGTTGAAACAGGTTCAAACGTCCCGTGAGGGCCACTTCTGTTGTCTTTCCTCGGAGGCATTTTTGTTTTGGATACTCTTCGCTAGTTGACTAAGACAAAATGTCTCAAAAGGTTTTTGAATTGGTTTCCCAACACCACAATTTGTCCTCCTTATAAGTCACTATGCCTCTTTGATGCCAATCAAACAAGTATTTGTCAAATGAAAAAAAAAAAAATCAATTTATCACTGTGCTTGGGAAAAGGTCTTGAAAAGATGTGTTTGTGGTTTCTTGGTGAAGAAATAACTCTTGTGTTTTGAAAAAAATACTTTTCCCTCCAAACACTTTTATTTTGTTGTTCACTGCTCTTCAAAAAGCAAACAAGACACCTTCAGCTAACTTGAAAAACCTTTCAACATAGACTCTGCTTTTTGAACTATGGAAGCTGAACAAAGTTTGCTATTTCACAATACAGAGAAGACCTTTACAATGACCAAGACTTCACCTTATGATCATTGTTTTCCCCTTTGAGTTTTTAACAAATTCTGCTCCTTGTAACAACTGTGGGCTATCACTGTTTTTAAAGGCAACTAGTGCTCTCTAAAACTGATCAAACACTTTTTCCTATCACTGTGTGAATGTTTGACACCCACAGTCAACAAAAACCCTGTGATTTTGAATGAAAACCTAACTTTTAATCATTTCTTTTCTCTTGTGCTTTTTAGATGATAAAATTCCCCTAAAACCAGTGTTAAGACACCTTCCAAATTGATGAGACCCCCAAACACAAGAAATCTTTCTCCAGTTTTGACAAAACTCAGTCTCTTTACCACTGTCTATCTCATTGTTTTTAGATGATGAAGTGGTTTTAAGATTGATGTTTCCTTTTTAGAGAACAAAGCAAAAACACGCCCTTTAACCCTAAAAATTCACCAAGAGGTCATAGAAAATACCTAGAGCAATGTTTAAGAGCCTTGTCGGTCCTTGATTTGGCTTTCAAAACCGTTTTTGAAGACCTCTTGGTAGAGCAACACATTTGCAGAAGAAAGCGTTGCGCAGTCAGGTCGGTTTCGGGCGGTGGTGAACGAGGATACAGGCGCACTGCACAACAGTTCCTTTGCTTGGGTGCACACAGGTGCGCCACGCACTTCTATAGGCACGCCGCATAGTCTTGAGTCCTAAAAAACATTGAAAAATGCCCAAATTTGCCTTCATTTCTTCAGTAAGAGGTTTAATGGATGTCCACCTTGCCTTCTTGAATTTTCCACTAGGGCCTTTCAATGGTCTCTCTGCCTTTATAACTCAAATGAACTTACTAACCTTTGTATTTACTTGTAAGGGTTTGGATGCCTTTTGAAAAGGCTTTTTGGTCATAACAAAACATAAAGCACTGTCTTTGATATTTCATCATTTTTAAAACACCATGAAGCCTTATTTTCGAACAATTTTATAGCAAAATGTTGTGGCCAGCCTTTTTTGAGATACCAAAGACATGACCCCTTTTTCTTAAGTAAAGAAACTTCTTAAAAGACAAAATATTTTTTTCACTGTTTCTCATTAAGGAAGAAACTCTGTCATTGTTTGTCCATTTCTGACCTTTAAAGGAGCACTGCTTAAGAGTCATATCCAATATTTTTGATGCATCCTTTTCCATATCTTGGAAAGATATGATTCACAATTCTAAAAATTACTTTGACAATTTCAACTCTCTTGGTATTTGATGATGATTATGCCCATTGTGAAGTTGATCAAAAAATGTTAGGCGCCCTTTGAGATTTTCCTTTGACTGTGGGTGAAGAACCTCATTTTCACTCCCCCAGATTTTACCTATATATTTTTATCAAAGAGAAGACTTTTAAAGACCTTCAATGCAATAACACGCAACAACAGAGCTCTTTCACATGTTCATAAAAAGGTCTTGTTTATGACTGTAGCATGTCTTGTTTTTTTTAGTGTTGTCTCTGAACTTAAACATTTGTCATACCCTTTCCTCACACATACTGTCTCTCTGTATTCATTTTGCAAAAGTATCTTTCAGAAGCAAGACTTAGATTACCTTTTTGTCATTTTGATAAGGTTTTCTAAGTTTGGGAATTCTAGCCTCAGATTACCCTTTGAAGGAGACCTTTGATAGAAGAAAAAAAAAAGCTTCTTTGAATACCATAATATCACTGATTTGCCTATGTTTAACACCAGCCCTCAACTCATAAACCTTGAATTTTTTTCTACCGATTTCCACTCTGTATTTCAAACACTGAAACCATGTAAGCATCCCTTGAAACACCACTATTGTGTTAGTGGTTTCATCCATTGGAGAAAAAGGTGTAAACAAGTTTTTTAGGGCCTTGTGCTCTTTGAATGGGGCCATACCTCTATTCGTGACCCTCTGCTTTTTAAATGAAGGAGGCTTTCATCATATTTCCAAACCGTCTACTTTTAAATGAAGGAGGTTTATAACAAATGACCTAACCATCTGATCATGCTTGGAGGAGGTTTTACATAGTCACCCAACCATTTGCTCATGTTTGGAGGAGGTTTTACAACAAGTGACATTTTATCCCTTTCTCAAACTCTGTCATCTTCCCTTGTAATGCCTATCTCTACTTGGTATATCACAATATGTAATAAAAAGTGAAAATTTGACAATATGCCATGAAGGGCATGCTCTGAGATGTGTATCCTGTTGATAGAATACCCTTATCCATATTTTGACCCTAGGAGCAACATGACTTGTATCTGTACAGTATTACTTGCTATTCATTAGTAACTAACCATTTTGGCTATGTTTGCAGAAGCTCATTGAATTACCTCTCTGTCCAGTACTCTTATCCCAGGCTCAAAACAATATTAGAAGCAGCTTTCTTCTCATTTTTAGTTTAATAATGTCTTCTGGAACACTGGTACATTTATGCTTTGAAAAGACACTGAAACACTATAGATCAACACAATATGAGTTTGGATTTTGAAACATGCACTGATGAGACACCAAGACTCTTAGTGGGATGACCTAAGGGTGTATCAAGATTTTTTTGCAGAATAGGAGGGCCATCTATGATTGGTTGGTATTAGACAGAGGTTATTTTGGCTTAGGATAGTTTGCCAAGGGAGGATTTCCTAAAGCACCACTACCTAACTTAGGGGAGATTTTTGACAGACTTGGAGTATTTTCTTTGGTATGATCAGATCTCAAGATGAGATATGATTAATGGTAGGGTAGCTGACATTCTTATCAATCAGTTAGTTAATGAATGAGCTAGGGATGGGGGTGGATGCTAGCAGATGAATTTAGCTTATGACAGCTTATGGACAAGTTTGTATGACTGAGACTAGATAGGGCTTGACAGTTAGGTTTTTCTCATCATAGGCTGATTGGAAAGGTAGGAGGGAAAAATGTTTAGGGGTGTTTTCTAGCTAAAAAATTTAACAAATTGGAGATCAGCTACTACAAAACTTTGCTTTAAAATCTAGTCATCATCAACGGGTGAAAAATATTGATGACTAACACGTGGAAGCAAGGCAACTCTATCACTTACAATACCTCATCGTGAATTTAATTTTTCTACAAAGGATTCATCTCAACGACCTTTTGAAATTGAACTTCAAAGTTTCCTCAACCAAGATGATTCACGATCGTGGTTTAAAAGTGACACGGGCCCTTAGGGGCGAGAAAGTGACACCCCTACTATGGTTTGAGATACATTCAAAGAGTGACATGCACTACTTCTAGCGTGTATTCTAACTTCGAGGTGTTCATTCATAATTCGACACACTCTAGCTTTGTGCCACTAGCTTTTCAACCAAGTGCAATGACTAATTGTGTGAATCAACAACTCCTCTCGTACTAAGTTGAATTAATATTGTGGTGTGGTTCATCAGTAGGGTTAAACTAGCCTGTCTCATGATGGTCTAAATCCAGCTCATGTTCCCATATTTTTCGGTGAACAATCCAACACTTTGTAATGTTCCAAAATTTATGGAACATTAATTTTTGTTAAGGAGATGAATAAAATGGGTAGGGGACCCATTATTTGCATGATTAGAGAATAAAAATCCTCTAAGTATGAAAGAGGTTAATGTTGGAGCTAGATTTCACACCTCCATGTGTGAAAGGAGGTTTTTACGTAAAGGTTTGGCCAAGGTTGATCAAGTCAAATTGCGTTGGCATGAGGTGGAAAGCACTAAGTGGGAAAACGTAGGAGGGAAGCTTCTAGAGGAAGGAAACCCTAATTCAAACTAGGGCCCATGGAGGGAAGGATAACTTGTTTAAAAGTGGAGCAAGGCAGCCATTGAGATTATCTTTAATCATTTTACATTTGAGTCTTAGAGATTTGTTGCTACCTCTTGCTGTTCAGCAGAGCTGTTGTGCCTTCGGGCACAAGGGAGTCCTGCTTAGGAATTCCTCTCCTTCTTGAGGAGCTCATGAAGGATTGCACTCCTTTCCCCATGTTGTACATAGTTCCCCCCTCCATTTAAATGTTGACCACTGGCCCCTTTTAAATTTGCTGCAAACATCCTTCGTGATCAGAAACCTCCACGTCGTGCTCATTGCCACCTTTTCCGCTCTGAAATGCACTGTCCAAATGATAAAAACCCGCTTTTAAAATTATATTGAGCCGAAGCCCTCAGGGCCCTATCCCCCATTCCTGATGTCGTCACATGACCTGAGTTCGAGAACCATAGGCCAAAAGGAAGGGGGCTTATCGTTCATATTCCGGGCGTGATCATGGCCGTCCGATCGGGTTAAATCAATGGAGCGGTGAATGTTTTATATGGAGGGCCCCGCACGTGCAGGAAACCGGCGGTATTACCCTGCACCACTCTCATCAAAGTGGCAGTATTCAGCATGAGAGCAGCGATGCCATAGAAGAAGCGCCACGCGTCTCTTGTACGTGTCCAAGAAACCACCTTCCCACGCGTTAAAGCATGTACGCTCGCTAGGCAGCGGAATTCAGTTGAACCGTCAAATCTGCCGATCTCCATCCGACGGCGGACATCCACCAAAGTTGCTCGCCCTTTAAACCCTGTCTGTCCTGTGCTATGGCCCACCTTCGTGCCTCTCTTATCATTCCCCAACTGTCGATCTGTGTTTGTAATCTGACGGCCCACGATACAGTCTCCCCGTCCATTTACTCTGTCGCCACGTCACCCTTCCACCTATTCTCTCCGTATGTCCACGTGTTTACTCCCGTATGTCTAAAATAGTTTCCTTGTCATATATATATATATGTAGACGTGCATATGTTTTCATTCATACCTTCCATTTTCATTCACTCCTCGCGTCTCAAACTGTTTTACGTAGAAAGTTGCGCTCCGCCCGTCTAATCTATACCTCCATTGTTTTTCTTCCGCCACCCCGTGTATTTCTCCCTGTCAAACATGTATCCATCGTCCCCGCCTCCATCTATGCCAGATTTCTCTAATATTTTGTGGGTTTTGCATGTTTCAATATAACAGGAGGGCGTTTTAATTCGCCGCCTCCGTTGCAAAGGTTTAGAGCCCATGAAAGACGATTTTCTGTGGGTGAAATTTAATGAAAAAGATGAGGGTAGGTGCATGAAATGACCATTATTAAAGAAGAACAAAGAGATAGACCTACATAACCCTCCAGAGAAATTCGCTCTACATTAATGACCCAGTATTCAAATCTAAAGTTAAGGGCCAATAGTAAAGTGCAAAATCGAAGAATATATCAGGGTTCTTACGGCAGCAGATTTTTCCTCAGCCCCAAGAAACACATTGTATATATTTTATTATTTGTGTCTTGTATATAAGGAGATTTTTATCTCCCAGCATTTATTTCCTTAGACATATTGCTAAGTACAGTCATTTATAGTTAGTCATTCATAGAGAGGGCGCGAATGTTTTCTGCCATTTTATTCAAATTGAATCATTAATTGTGCTTCATCTACCTCCTCCTCTAGAATTCTCTATCTTTCCTATAAAGGCCCGAAAAGAAGACATTGAAGGGGTTCTAGATTTCTATTAGCAAACTGTGCAGCGGAAAGGCTTTTGTATACATCTTGTTAAATTTCTATATGAAGGTTCAGAGCCCGTAGGGTCTCAGTGAGGAGGGGTTATAACTGTAATGAGGATTCTGGTCTCTGGTATCTCACAGTATGTAATTTCTCTTATGTGTGATTACAATATCTTCTTTCATGCTATTTATCTTCTTGTATCATGTTCCAGAATGCGAGTGTCTCACTAGTTTGCAGTAAGGATTCATCTTTGTTGGTGCCCTTTCTGGAATTAGTCAAGCGCTTTAAATAGGCCTAGTCATGATATACTGTTCCATGATCATCTCTTCCATATTTTCTGCTATATTAGTTGCATGAGGAGGTTGCTTTTAAAACGCCATTGTAATATAAGGGTTCATAGATTAGTATGCCCTTATGTGGTTCTATTGTGTATCTGGGTATCAACTTCATGTTAGCTAATATCTTCTTTAAGTCTCTTCACTGCACTCACTTCTTGATATTTTATTTCTGTGATATATTATTTGAACTGGCCCTCTTTACAGTAAGCGGTCTCTTAACTGTCTGATACCTTCGTGTTGGAGTTTTACATGATGTTCCTACACTGTTCTTATCTTTGTACCGGTTTCTGAGAGAGATTGGTCCCATTCAAAACTAATTTCCTTGTTCAAACAAGAGATAGTAAGTGAGTTCTTGGACTGACAACCCAGAATATAAAGGGCTCCTTGCTATATTAATATGTCCTAGGCACTGGTCTATGGAAACTCTAGAATGTCTCTAGGAGGGTGACAAAATCATCCACAACATCTTTCTGGCGCCGTTGCCAGGGAGCGAATTCAAGAATATCAGTTTCCCTGGGTCTCGAAAAATTGTTTTCACTCTCTAATTAGGTGAGAACAGAGAGTTGAAGAGTTGCATATCTCTCACCTTGGCGACTCCACTGGTCATTATTTGATAAATTTTATTGGTAGTCCTGACTTCTCGAAAGCCACATTTGAGGTCAGATACATCTCAGTCGAAAACACCTTACGTGTCTGACCCAGAGAAGATCAGTCATAAAAGAGTTTGGAAGGAGAGGAAGTCAGTTCATGCTGAAAGCCTTGAATATTCCGTTGAGGATTATCTACCCTCTTCTTCTCAAAGAAATCTCAATAGAAAATCCCGTCTCCACTGGTGGAAGACTCTAAGCAGTTTGCAAAAATGCATCCGAGTTTTATAGCAGAGTGCAGAGATGAAATGTCACGTGGCTTGGCAAAAATAGAAGTGGAGGACCTTCCATGGATCACTCTTCTCATCCCAAGTTGCACGCCCATGCTTAAGAAAATACTTCTAAGAGTGATGATTGAAAGATATGAGGCTGAGATCAAACTCTTGCAATCACAAGAACAAACCCAAGATGTAGACAATGAGCAAGACATGTATGATGCTTTAAAACCTATGGAAGATGAAAAAGAAAGTAATCAGAAACCGCTTGATTGCTTACCTACATATTGTATTATGCTGATCAAAGAGTATCACGATCTAATAGCAATGGAAGATAGGGAGCACTGCCTCGAGGAAATGAGAGACCACATAGAAGAGGAAAAATCTCATGTGGAAGAGGAGGTTCAAGAAGACATATTGTCTCCAAATCAGCTAGTACAAGAAACTGAGAGCTGCTGCTCTTCTACACAAAGAAATACAAAACAATCATCTCCTTGGATATAAGAAGGGGTCGACCGAATATCAAATCAACAGCCTGCCTCAGAAATTTTCTATGGAACACCTACTCTTTCCCATTCGTCATTGGAGTTTGATAATTTGGATCCAGGAAAATCCTCTGAGGATCAAGACGAAGAAGGACCTGCTGAGAATCCAACAGGTTTGATTGGCGACCTTGCTTATGACTGCGACTTTCCTAGTTATGATTTATTTGATGACGATTGTCTCCAAAGAAGCAGTGAACCCAGCCAGCCTTTCTATGACACTGATGGGGAAAGTTATGAAAGCATCAGTGATGAGTGTCATGAGAGCGGAGATCAGCAGTCTTTCTTTTCAGAAGAGGAGGAGAGCAAAGAAGAAGCTCTTGAGCAAGATGAAAGTAATGAGCCTTCTCTTGAAAAAGAGGAAGCAAAGGTACAAGCCCTTGCTCAAGAATACATAGATCTTTTCATGGAGGTCAGCACAACAGAGCAGAATCTACTAGAGTTCCAAAAGGACTCAGCTCCAATATATGATGAGTCCCCCAGTTCAAAAGAGGAAGAAAACCAAGAAGCCACCATATCTCAAGAGAATTTCCTTCTCCATCCAGTGGAAAAAGAAGAAATCCTGGTTAAAGCCTCCCTGCCGTATATTCTTAATCAGGTATCATCTCATGATCCTCATGTGCATTTCTTGCAAATATTTGAACAAGGATCAAGGGTATTTTCTAGCAGCATGTTGTCAGCAGAAGGAAGATTTTTTGAAGCCGCTATTCAAGAACAAGAAGAAGAGATACCATTGCCTTTCAAAACACAAGAAGAAAGTGATCAAGCTCTCAAGAGCCATATTGAAGATGCAGTGGAAAATGCAAAAATCAAAGCTGCCTGGTATGAAGACAGCAGTGAGCAAAGTCAGTTCCAGATAAAAGAAAGGCTGGGCATAGGAATTGACAGCATCAGAAGACTAATGATGAAGATGCCACAGAAAAAGCAGATGACAGCAAGAAAGCAAAGAAAATTTGGCAATGGAAAAACAAGAACAGAATGTGAAAGCATAGCTGGAGGCAAATTGTAGAATAAAATAGGGAAACATGGAGGGGTACAACTGAAGAATAATGTAACCAATGGATGCCAGCAAAGCAAAGTATGGGACCCAGGAGGCGAAGACAGCTTGGTGTATTATATTGTACATTATTTTTCTTTTGTTTTATCATTCTTTTAATAAGGAATGGGTGCTAATGAGTTTTGAACAAAATGCAAGGGGATTGTAGAATAAAATCCACATACATGAGGGTCTGAGGTCTGCGTGTTCTCGACATGTTCGAGGACGAACATGTCGTCCCCAGATGGAGCCGATGTTGTACATAGTTCCCCCCTCCATTTAAATGTTGACCACTGGCCCCTTTTAAATTTGCTGCAAACATCCTTCGTGATCAAAAACCTCCACGTCATGCTCATCGCCACCTTTTCCGCTCCGAAATGCACTGTCCAAATGATAAAAACCCACTTTCAAAATTATATTGAGCCGAAGCCCTCAGGGCCCTAGCCCCCTTTCCTAACGTCTTCACATGACCTGAGTCCGGGAACCACAGGCCAAAAGGAAGGGGGCTTATCGTTCATATTCCGGGCGTGATCATGGTCGTCCGATCAGGTTAAATAAATGGAGCAGTGAATGTTTTATATGGAGGGCCCCACGCGTGCAGGAAACTGGCGGTATTACCCCACACCACTCTCATCAAAGCGGCGGTATTCAGCATGAGAGCAGCGATGCCATAGAAGAAGCGCCACGTGTCTCTTGTACGGGTCCAAGAAACCACCTTCCCGCGCGTTAAAGCGTGTACGCTCGCTGGGCAGCGGAATTCAGTTGAACCGTCAGATCCGCCGATCTCCATACGATGGCGGACATCCACCAAAGTTGCTCACCCTTTAAACCCTATCCGTCCTGTGCTATGGCCCACCGTCGTTCCTCTCTTATCATTCCCCAATCGTCGATCTGTGTTTGTAATCTGACGGCCCACGATACAGTCTCCCCGTCCATTGACTCTGCCGCCACGTCGCCCTTCCACCTATTCTCTCCGTATGTCCACGTGTTTACTCCCGTATGTCTAAAATAGTTTCCCTGTCATATATATATATATATGTAAACGTGCATATGTTTTCATTCATACCTTCCGTTTTCATTCACTCCTCGCATCTCAAACTGTTTTACATAGAAAGTTGCGCTTCGCCCGTCTAATCTATACCTCCTTGTTTTTCTTCTGCCACCCTGTGTATTTCTCCCTGTCAAACATGTATCCATCGTCCCCGCCTCCATCTATGTCGGATTTCTCTAATATTTTGTGGGTTTTGCAGGTTTCAATATAACAGGAGGGCGTTTTAATTCGCCGCCTCCGTTGCAAAGGTTTAGAGCCCATGAAAGACGATTTTCTGTGGGTGAAATTTAATGAAAAAGCTGAGGGTAGGTGCGTGAAATGACCATTATTAAAGAAGAACAAAGAGATAGACCTACAGAACCCTCCAGAGAAATTCGCTCTACATTAATGACCCAGTATTCAAATCCAAAGTTAAGGGCCAATAGTACAGTGCAAAATCGAAGAATATATCAGGGTTCTTACGGCAGCAGATTTTCCCTCAGCCCCAGGCAACACATTGTATATATTTTATTATTTGTGTCTTGTATATAAGGAGATTTTTATCTCCCAGCATTTATTTCCTTAGACAGATTGCTAAGTACAGTCATTTATATTTATTCATTCATAGATAGGGTGCACATGTTTTCCGCCATTTTATTCAAATTGAGTCATTAATTGTGCTTCATCTACCTCCTCCTCTAGAATTCTGTATCTTTCCTATAAAGGCCCGAAAATAATACATTGAAGGGGTTCCAGATTTCTATCAGCAAACTGTGCAGCGGAAAGGCTTTTGTATACATCTTGTTAAATTTCTATATGAAGGTTCAGAGCCCGTAGGGTCTCAGTGAGGAGGGGTTATAACTGTAATGAGGATTCTGGTCTCTGGTATCTCATAGTATGTAATTTATCTTATGTGTTAATACAATATCTTCTTTCATGCTATTTATCTTCTTGTATCATGTTCTAGAATGCGAGTGGCTCACTATTTTGCAGTAAGGATTCATCTTTGTTGGTGCCCTTTCTGGAATTAGTCAAGCGCTTTAAATAGGCCTAGTCGTGATATACTGTTCCATGATCATCTCTTCCATATTTTCTGCTATATTACTTGCATGAGGAGGGTGCTTTTAAAATGCCATTTTCATATAAGGATTCATAGATTGGTATGCCCTTATGTGGTTTTGTTGTGTATCTGGGTATCAGCTTCATGTTAGCTAATATCTTCTTTAAGTCTCTTCACTGCACTCACTTCTTGATATTTTATTTCTGTGATATATTATTTGAACTGGCCCTCTTTACAGTAAGCGGTCTCTTAACTGTCTGATACCTTCGTGTTGGAGTTTTACATGATGTTCCTACACTTTTCTTATCTTTGTACCAGTTTCTGAGAGAGATTGGTCCCATTCAAAACTAATTTCCTTGTTCAAACAAGAGATAGTAAGTGAGTTCTTGGACTGACAACCCAAACTATAAAGGGCTCCTTGCTATATTAAGATGTCCTAGGCACTGGTCTATGGAAACTCTAGATTGTCTCTAGGAGGGTGAAAAAATCATCCACAACACCCCATATTCAGGCATTCAGGCCATAGCTTCAACCATCTACATCAGCGCAGTTACTGCAGTAGATATTTTCCAGTGTTGTTGGGTGTTTTTGGGGAAGTTTCCATACACCATCTGGAGCTAGCTTTCAGAGGAGGAAGGTTCCATCCCTTGGGAGATTAGAAAAGGTGGATCTTGAGAATATCCCACCATATTTGGCATTATTCCAACCACATTCCATTATTAGCAGTGCAGTACCTTCAGTAGACAGCATTATTCAGAGAGAGGATTTGCTATGAGGGATTGACAGTCACTTAGAGGGGAAGTCTTGGGTGAAAGGATCATCCTTTAACTTCAGATTTTCATTGGAGAAGAGATCTCAATTTGTTGCAGCCATTTCAGCCTTCTCCATCTATTTCCAGTTCTTGAGTTGCTGCTACCCAACAACTCTGGCATTTATGCAGGAGTGCCATTTTGCTTGTATTTCAGCCAATCCTTCTTAAGGATTGATGTATTATATTTTTAGGGGTTGAGATGATGCTCTGCCACTTTATTTGAGCTTAATATTTCTATATCCTTGTATCATTAAATTTTATGCAGTAGTACCTCTATAAAATGCGCAGTCATGGCCTAGGGCTTTCTATATATAGTAGTATTTCTCATATGTGCATGTACAGTTTTGTTGACGCTTTTTGTGCCTTGCTTAAGTGATCATTTCCTCAAGGAGTTGTATATTTTATTGATGATATGATATAATATGATGGCCATGGAGTTCTCCATCATTTCATGTGTATATGGATCACTACTATTTTCCATTTGATGTATTTTTTATTGTTTTAGCTGCAATGTTGGGGTTATCCTAAGATATTCCCAATATTATTGTGTTTCCCTATTGGGGATATTGTCCTTTGACAATCACTCTATAGACAGAGTTTTCTAGTGGGCCAGGTAGCCTCTAGAGCTCAACCTTTGTTTAAAGGTGAAAAATCCAGTAAATTCCCCTGGAGAATATCTCTGGAATATATTTTCCTTGTCGATTGACAATGTTTCTGAAAAAGGAACATTACAGTGGTATCAGAGCATCGAACTTGGCATAGCCTGTGAGTTTGATTTCAAAGGAGAATGATGAAGAATATGAGACTGATCTCATCTATATTTTAAATAAATAATAGCCTCCCTTAGGAAAAGCAGAAGAAAAGGGGAGAAGAGGAAGGTCCATGCACTTCCTATTCTCTTGAAGACCAGCATGGGAGATGCTTGGATTTCCAGATCTTAAGCAAGTAACTGGGTGACTATAAACCCCATTCTGTAGCATTCATGGGAGCTACAGTGTTCCCACAATATATTGAGTAGATGGAGGAGAGAATGCCCTGTGGAAAAGGAGAAATCAGAGGAAATAGGATTCTATTGTCTACATTTCATGGGGTTACCTCAGCTAGAGCTTGGGAGAAGAAGCTGGAGGCATTTGTTTTACTACATCCAATGGCATAGAAAGAAGCAGTGGAGATGGCAGAGCTGCACATGGAGGAGGAAACCTCTGTTTGGTGGTTCAAACCCTTGGTCCATTCAAGGGTGAGTTCTTTTGCAAAATTTTCTCAAAGGTTAATCCAAGCCTTTGATGGAGAGAGGACCAAAGAAGAGAAAGCCATTCCACCATGGGAGGAGAATTGCACCAACGTTGCCATAACTTTGGAGGAGTATCCTTCTACATCTATGGGTGAGGCAGCCATTGCATTAAAAGAAAAAGACCTTGCAGCCACACAAGAAGGTCCCAAGATCCACCAAGATATGAGTAAAGTTCCACTTTTGGTTTCAGAAAATAATCTTAAGGATGGTGGAATTTCATATGAGGAGGTCCCAGGATCAAATCACATGGCCACTTTAGGGCCTCATGATTGCACAGCGCTGTGAAAAGGGTTCAAGGAGAAGATGAACTCACATCCTCACACACTTTTGATAAGTTGCATTCAGCCTTTAAGGTTGGAGTGTGAACTTTTGGAGGATGAAGTGAACCATGACACCTCCATGAAGAACCATGAAACAATTTTTGAACCAGAGGAAGAGACAGCAGCTACACCATTGGAGGAATTAGCAGCGCTGTTGAACATGGGAGGAGAGGATACATCACCTCCATCACATTTGGATATTCATAGGTACAACATAGATATGGGAGAGAGGCCTTTCCTAAGAGGTCTCCATGGAGCTGCATTTCAAAATCTCATGAAATGCAAAAAGCAAGGATTGGTTTGGGAGAATGGTAGCCCTCAAGTGAGATGTACCAAAGAAGAGAATAAGTGGCAGGATGTTTAAATCATTTGGAAGTAAGGGGAAGGGATAAATATTTCTGATATGACATATATATCAATCATGATACCTTCATCACATGAGTAATATGATGTGAGCATGAGGAGGCAACAAGCACTTGAGTTGCTTGGGATTGATGGGAGAGAGCATAAGCAGATTTGCTCTCATATGATTGATGGTGTTGCAGGAGTAGATGAGGTCACTCTCATAGTGCAAGGGGATCACTCCTCAGATGGGATTTATTGAGAGGCATTCCCATCTTGGGAGAAGCTTCATATTTGCAGTAGCATCACCAGAGTTGTTCTTGACAAGGAGCATGTCAAGGAACAAATATTGGCATGGGCAAGAGCCTTTTTGCATGAGCTCACAACACTGTCATTTGGGAGAAGGATCGCATGCATGGATCTATATATAATCTCACTTCCAGCCTATGGTAAGAGCCTTGTATTTACTTTTACTGATTTACATACTCTTATCATTATGATGCAGTACAGTGCCTATCAAAGGGGCAGATTTTTCAAGTTGCTCCATGAGCAAAATTGGGCCAAACCATGTGATGGAGACAGCCATATTTTATATGGCCTTGGGAAAGTGTTACCTTCCATGTATGTTAAAAATTTATGTTTAGCCACTTACCATGCATTATCAAATGTAAGAACATACATTATTACTCATGAGCTGGAAACAACTTGCCATATCATTTCTCAAAGCAGCAGTTTGGGAAACTGCGCTGTGACCACTTGGGAGACTGTTGGGACATATTTTCACAACATGAAACCTTTAGTACTTACCTCATTTTATTGCTGAGTATGATCTCCTTGGCTGATATTATTGTTATCTCAGTGAAGGATATTATTAGAGGAGAGACACATGGGATGAATGTGTCCTTGATGAGGGAGGACTCCCATATTTTTTGCATTGCACGTTCTAATGGGAACATGAGAGGAGACATGGCCACCAAAACCATCTATTTTCTTTCTCTTGAGGATGGAAATGATTATGATGATTAAATCTATCCATTTTTTATATTTTGGCATGTATTTTATTTTGTATTGCTGGCTCACTCATCTATTTATTGTTCAGTAGTAGAGGTGATATTTTTGTACAATACTTGCCATGCTATTTTCTGCAGCTACAGTGGATGAGATTGTGTTGTAACCCTATGAGACATTGTTTGTACCTTTCTGCACATGGTATAACCTACATAAAACATATCATGGGGGAATTTTATGGTGATCGTTTCCTATTCATCATAGATGACATGTCTTGGGCCAGCCGGATTATCATTGTTGGAGGAGAAATCCTTGGAGGATTGCTTTTCATTTTGCCACTTGAGGGAAATACTTTTGCATCCCAGGATCATACACTCCACACTTGTCATAAGTGGAGAATAGGACAACATGGGGCAAGTTATAGTGCTTGACATGATCAAATTTCATCCCACCTTCATTTCTGGAGCTCAAAGTGGAGGGAGATTTTCCATGAGTTGCCTTGTTGGGAGGCAGCTTATTTTTCATGATTGATGGATTGAGGATGGGAGATTCATATGGGGATGAAAAATACCATTATATATCAGATCTCATGCCTCAATGAGGCCCTTATATAGCTCTTTGTTCCTTCATGGACAGTTGTTTCTATATGATAGTTGTTTGGGGATGTTCACCCAAAGGCTAGATTGCATATGTTGGAGGGACAGTTTGAAGACTTGATTGTTGGCATGGCATCATTTTCTGGAGGATATCATCACATAAGGATGCTACAGGAGGAAGGGCAGAAAAAAACTCAATTCATCCTTGCAATTTCTTGAGGGAAAGCAATATTATGAGAGGGGAGGACTATAATGCTCCAAATTTTATGGAACATTAATTTTTTTTAAGGAGATGAATAAAATGGGTAGGGGACCCATTATTTGCATGATTAGAGAATAAAAATCCTCTAAGTGTGAAAGAGGATCATGTTGGAGCTGGATTTCACACCTCCATGTGTGAAATGAGGTTTTTCATAAAGGTTTGGCCAATGTTGACCAAGTCAAACTGCGTTGGCATGAGTTGGAAAGCACTAAGTGGGACAACGTAGGAGGGAAGCTTCTAGAGGAAGGAAACCCTAATTAGAAGTAGGACCCATGGAGGGAAGGCTAGCTTGTTTAAAAGAGGAGAAAGGTAGCCATTGATATTACCTTTGATCATTTTACATTCGAGTCTTAGAGACTTGTTGCTGCCTCTTGCTATTCAGCAGAGCTGCAGTGCCTTCGAGCATGACGGAGTCCTATTTAGGAATTCCTCTCTTTATTGAGGATCTCATGAAGGATTAAACTCCATTCCCCATATTCAAGAATTGAGGCCATAGCTTCAGCCATCTACATCAGCGTAGTTTCTGCAACAGATATTGTGCAGTGTTGCTGGGTGCTTTTGGGGAGGTTTCCATACACCATCCAGAGCTAGCTTTCAGAGGAGGAAGGTTCCATCCCTTGGGAGATCAGAAAAGGTGGTTCTTGATCATATCCCACCATATTTGGCATCAGGACAACCACATTCCATCATTAGCAATGCAGTCCCTTTAGTAGACAGTGTTATTCAGAGAGAGGATTTGCTGTGAGGGATTGACAGTGACTTGGAGGGGGAGTCTTGGGTGAAAGGATCAACCTTTCACTTCAGATTTTCATTGAAGAATAGATCTTCATTTTTTGCATCCATTTTAGCCTTATCCATCTATTTCCAGTTCTTTAGTTGCTGCTACCCAGCAACTCTGACATTTCTGCAGGAGTACCATTTTGCTTGTATTTCAGCCAATCCTTCTTAAGGATTTATGTATTGTATTTTCAAGGGTTGAGATCATGCTCCCCCAATTTATTTGAGCTTCATATTGCTATATCCTTGTATAATTATATTTTATTCAGCAGTACCTCTATAAACTTTGTAGTCATGGCCTAGGGATTTCTATATATAGTAGTATTTCTCATATGTGCATGTACAGTTTTCTTGAGGCTTGTTGTGCCTTGCTTGAGTGATCATTTCCTCAAGGAGTTGCATATTTTATTACTGCTATGATATAATATGATGGCCATTGAGTTCTCCAACATTTCATGTGTATATGGATCACTACTATTTTCCATTTTATGTATTTTTTATTACTATAGCTGCAATGTTGGGGTTATCCTAAGAGATTCCCAATCTTGTTGTATTTCCCTATTAGAGATATTGTCCTTTGACAATCACTCTATAGACAGAGTCTGCTAGTGGGCTAGGTAGCCTCTGGAGCTCATCCTTTGTTTAAAGGTGAAAAATCCAGTAAATTCCCCTGCAATCTATCTCTGGAATAGATTTTCTTTGTCGATTGACAATGTTTCTGAAAAAGGAACATTACACACTTGGTGAATTATACTTTACAATGATAGGAAAAGCCGATATTGAAGGATCAAAAAGCAACTTCGCTATGAATGCTTGGCTTCCACAAGCCAGTTATCCCTGTGGTAACTTTTCTAACACCTCCAGATTCAAATTCTGAAAGTATAGAGGATCGATAGGCCACGCTTTCATGGTTTTTATTCATACTGAAAATCAAATTGAAATGAAATTTTACCCTTTTGTTCCACATGAGATTTATGTTCTCATTAAGCTCATCTTAGGACACCTACGTTATCTTTTAACAGATGTACCGCCTAGCTAAACTCCCCACCTAAAAATTTCTTCTGCGCAGATCGACCCACTGAAATGTGCCTTAAGGAAAAAAATAGGGGCAGTGCCCCATCTCCACCCCATAGAATAAGTAAAATGATGTTAAAAGTAGTGATATTTCACTTGCACTGAAAACAGATACCACTTATTCTACACCTCTCAAGTCATTTTAGAAATTCAGACTAGAGTCAAGCTCAACAGGGTCTTCTTTCACCATTGATTCAGCCAAGTCCATACCCTTGGATGTGGTTTCACTAGATAGTATATAGGGATAGTGGAAATCTCTTTAATCCATTCATGGGCATCACTAATTATATGACGAGGAATTTGGATACCTTAAGAGAGTCATAGTTACTCCTGTTGTTTACCCACACTTGGTTGAATTTCTTCACTTTAATATTCAGAGCACTGGGCATAAATCACAATTCTTTATCATCCGCAGGGATCATCGCAATGCTTTGTTTTAATTAAACAGTCGGATTCCCCTTGTCCATACAATTTGTGAGTCGATTGTTCACTACCTAGGGAAAATCCCCCCACGAGGGTCATTCTACACTTGTAGCCCAATCGGTAGGCACCTGCCTACCCTTACCACGAGAGCAGCTCGAGCAGACTAATGAAATCCCATGAGTCTAGAGCATAGACCACTAGGCCCAACCCTCAGAGCCAATCCTTTTCCAGAAGTTAGAGATCTGCTTTGTAGAATTCCCTTACCTTCATTGTTCTATTGACCAGAGGTTGTTCATCTTGGAGACATGATGCGGTTATGAGTACGACTAGGCATGAATGGTACTTGGTCCTCCATATTTTCAAGGGCCACCGAGGGTGCACTGGACACCACAGGATGTGCAGTGATATTTGAGTGGCTGGACCCTATCTCTGGGTGATTCGATTCCAGGTTGGGAAAGCTCTTAAAAAGAAAATATGACTCTTCGCGAGGCCCCCAACAATGTCTCTAGATTTCCTAATGTTTCCACCCACCACCATGTCCTAGTTCGGGAATATTAACCCGATTCCATTTTTATGCTCATGCAGAGTGCACCCTTGAAACAAATCTTGCCCATCTCTTAGGATCGACTAACCCATGTCCAAATGTTGTTCACATGGAACCTTTACCTACTTAGTCTTCAAAGTTCTCATTTGAATATTTTCTACTACAACCAAGATCTGCACCGGGGGCTGATCCACCCAAGATCATGCCTGAGGTTTCTCAATGAACCCCACGTCATCCTACTCATCGAAGCCAGGAAATTTTTCCGATGATTGAGTATAGTTTGCGCGCTTCAGCACCAGCCATTTTTGGGGCTAGTTGATTCGGCAGGTGAGTTGTTACAAAATCCTTACTGGATTTCAACTTCCATGACCACCATCCAACTATCTTAATCAACCAAGACCCTTTGTGGGATCTAGGTTAGCATGCAATTTGGCATCGTAACTCAAATTTCAGTTCATCCCACATCTCCAGTTCTTCTTACCAAAAATGGCCCACTTGGAGCTCTCGATTCCATGGCATGGCTCAATGGAGCAGCCACACCCTCTTACCTATTTAAATTTTGAGGATAGGTCAAGGGAGTTACACCCCCGATGCCTCTGATAATTTGATTTACCTGATAAAACTCGCACATGAGCTCTAGCTATCATGAGGGAAAATTCAGAGGAAACTAGCTACTAGATGGTTCAATTAGTCTTTTGCCCCTATACCCAGTAAAATGAATGATTCACATGTCAGTATCACTATGAGCCTCCACCAAATTTTCCTCTAACTTCGCCCTGCTCAGGCATAGTTCAATATATTTCGGGTCCCAACAGGTGCGCTCGCACTCAAACCCTTCACATAAGCTCAAGGCCAGTGAACGATGAACCCCCCCTAGAGAGGGGATATCACCCACCATCTTCCTTGTGCCTCACAGGATTTCAAACCTACCGACTCACACACATGTTAGACTCCTTGGTCCCTATTTCAAGATGGGTCGAATGGAAATCCCACCAACCAACACCATGACATCGGAGATGCACACAACTCACCATAACGGTGCGCACTTCATTCCTCGACTGCTGCAATGGAAAATAGATAGGTGGTACTCCACTCGCACTTGTGATGATGTAGAATCCTTTATTGGTTTTCACCTCAAGTCAAGTGGCAGACCAGCCTGAGCCATTCCACATCCGACTGAGATGCATTGACAGCCTCAATCTGCTTCCCTCCTGACAATTTCAAGAACTATTTAACTCTCTTTTCAAAGTCCTTTTCGTATCTCCCTCGCGGTACTTGTTCGCTATCAGACTCTCGCTCATATTTAGGCTTGGATGAAATTTACGACCCAATTAGGGTTGCATTACCAAACAACCTGACTCACCGACAATGCCTCGTGATGCGGCAAGGTCCCATCTCGACGGGGATGTCACCCTCTCAAGTGCCCCCTTCCAAGGGACTTGGCCCAGATTCGCCTCTAAGAAGCTTCTACATACTAAAATTCAAGCGATTTTTCCACCCTATTTTCATGTTGGGCTCTTCGAAATTCGCTCACCTCTACTAGGGTAATCCTTATAAGTTTCTTTTCCTCTACTAATTATATGCTTAACCTCAACGGGTGTTCTTGCCTGACCTGAGGTGGCAAGTTGGAGTTAAATCCTCCCTACCCAATGGGAGGAAAAGAGAGATAAAATAAAGTTCTAGGGATGCCACAAAAAGCCCGCATCGGCTAATGCCAGCTTCCCAACCAAGGGAACAAGATCACTACATGCCGACGGACGCCACGAAACATCAACTGCCACATTTCAACCAATCGCACTGCATTGGGCATGGAAGAACACCTCCACTACTCTGTAACATATTATAAGGAGCACATTTGATTGGTATGTGATGTTCATAAAGATGTTCCCTCGACTGAAGCCTCAGGTACAAATTGTGTTAAAAAAATCAATCATTCACGGAATTTTGCAATTCACACTAAATATTTCATTTTTCTACTTTCTTCATCGTAACAAGAGATGATATATCCATTGCAGAGAGTCATTTCAATGTGTTACCCAAAAATTGAATCCCCACGAGAAATGTCTAAAATCCAACCCAACGTACAATGCATCACAATAAGCAACAAGCCCCCTTCCCCCTCAAGACAACTGCACTCCATAACCCACTCACTAAGGAGAAGGCTCAAACAAGCTCCTCGTACCCCATGCATTTGAAAAATGGGGGGAACTGCAAAGAACAGTTATCTAGAAGGACTAGGGTGGCCAACCTAGGAGCTTCCGTTGCTTTTCATCCTTCTCGAAGACCCAACCACAATAGTTCCCCCCTTTCTCCATAATGCTGTTGGGGCCCGAAAAGAGGAAGGGAAAGGGAAAAAAAACATATGTGCATATAACAGAAAATAAAGAGAAGGTGGCTCCCACCCCCTCACAAGGGAAAGTTCAAGTAGAATAAAAGGAAGATATTTTCAAACATGGTGCCTTTTCAAAAAGGGTAGAATTGTAAAGAACGATGACCGAGAAGGAATAGGGTGGCCACCCTGAAACTCGCACTCCTTTTCATCCTTCATGAACATCAAACCACTAAAACTCTCCATTTCTCTAGGGGCCATAATGAGGAAAGTAAGAAAAACACATGAAAGAAAGAGAAATATGATTATCCACTCGCTCAAAGGAGGAGGCTCAAATAGAGAACAAACTTCCTGAGCCTTGTACCCTTGTAAAAGCATGGGAATAGCAAGGAACGATGATCAAGAAGGAATCTGGTTTCCACCTCGGGAGCTCACGCTTCCTTTCATCCTTTGTAAATGATAATCCTCAATGATTCACATTTTTCTCCCTAAAGCTAGGGGGGAAGAAGGAGGAAGGGAAAAATAGAGAACAAATAGAGAACAAACTTCCTGAGCCTTGTACCCTCGTAAAAGCATGGGAATCACAAGGAACGATGATCAAGAAGGAATCTGGTGTCCACCTCGGGAGCACACACATCCTTTCATCCTTCGTAAATGATAATCCTCAATGATTCACAGTTTTCTCCCTAAAGTTAGGGAGGCAGAAGGAGGAAGGGAAAAAAGCAACTCCAAAAAATAAAATAAAAGAAAAAGAGAACCAAAACATGGTTACCAGCAGAGAAGATGAGGCTGAGACACAAAAAAATCTTTATGGGCCCCTTTCCCTTGCAAAATGGGTGGAAACTGCACAGATCGGAAATTGAGAAGGACTAGGGTGGCCACCCCAGGAGCTCACACTACTTTTTCATCCTTCCAAAAATGCCAATCCACAACAATTCCCTGTTTTCTCTGTAAATCTATGGACCAAAATGACTCACAAGGGGAGGGTAAAACATAGTACAAGGTCTCCAAGCCCTGTGCCTTATCAAAAATGGGAAAAGAAAAAGGAACGATGACTAACAAGGACTAGGGTGGCCAACCCAGGAGTTCACACTGCTTTTCATCCTTCTCATACATCAACCCACAATAATTGCCACTTTTCTCCATAAATATAAGGACTAAAAGGGAATAAATGACATGAAATAAAGAGAAGCAAAACATCACCCACACAACACTCATGACAAAAATCCAATTTTGGAGAAAGGGGGCCAAATTTCAATCAACGCTAGCAAAATAGAGGGCCACCACCATGCGAGGAGATGTTGGCTTAACCAAAAAGAAATAAAACAAGGCACCCAATCAAAACCATCCCACCTTTTCGCACCCTTGCACATACATCACGACACAATATCCTTTCTATCTACATAGCATAACAAGCGGCAATCATACAACCAAGTAGACAAGTCACAACCTAAAGTTTACCACTAGAAAAGTTGAGGGCCACAACGAGACAAGTGTCTGGAGCATGATACTACTGAAAATTAAATCACCCCCAAACCCACACAAGGCTTACAAAAAAAATGCACTAATAGAAAATGCACCCCACTATTACACCCCTCCGTGTATAGGACACCCAACAACCTTTCCAGCCAAAAATTCAAGCAGGGAAAAACAACCAAACTCTAAAGAAGAGTTATCGCAGACTGACACTCAAAGCTGGATAAATCCAAGAGCCACAAATACACCATTTGTGCAATGTCATGCCCTAAAAATAGGGAATTCCCCAAAGCACACACCACAATTCTATTGCAACAATTGACACATCTAAGAAGTGACCAAGTTGTGCAAAAAAACAATAATCCAAATGGAGAAACAAGGACATAAACTGATCCTACTTTCCTTGGAAGAGGGAGTGGCTCAAGAAAGGACAAGGAATTCCATCAACACCAAAGGCATGAGAAAATAATGCTACCTCATGCCCATTTATGGGGAAACTTTCAATTTTGATGGAACGCGGCTTGATGGAGGGCTTTTTCATCAGCTAGACCCAACCCATCCACTAGGGCATATCAAGGAACAATCAAGAGTAATAGGGTGGCCAACCCAATGGATTGTACCACTCTTCATCCATCCCATATTGACCCACCTTGAAATTTTCCCCTCATGAAAGGGTTGAGGTAGCAAGCACACATACAACCACTCCCTTGAACCAACCACCAACAAAAAAGCTCGCCCAAGCAACACATAAACTACCGCATCCGCCTTTTGGAGAGAACCAACTATGGAGGCCCACATATTCCAACGAACGAAATACTGAGCACCACCGATACGAACAAGTCTAAATTTTTCCATTGTATTTACCAAGCATCTCGACTGCAACTACCATGCCCCGCCGAACATACTATTGGAGAGGGGGCTCTCGAGCAATTACCTTTTGAACCCCATACAAAAAACACATTATGGGAAATAATAACAAAGGATGGGACAAGCACAAGCATCGATTGCAAGTATGGGAAAAAAAAAGTGTGAACTAAAGATAGGAAACTAAAAATTTTGTAAGTGTCTTTCGCAAGAGGCACCACCCTGACAAGCATCAAACCCACTCTCCTAGAGACACACCACATGGGCCTAGATTACAATAGAAACCCACACAACCCAAATGAAAAAAAACAAACCCTACTATCAATGATCCTACCGCGGTTTCACCTACAATAACATTTTTATGACTTCTCCTTCCTCTAAATGATAACGTTCAATGAACTTCTCATGACGTCGACAATGACGAACCACCATCGTCGACGCAATCTGAACACTTCATCAGATCATTCAATCGGTAGGAGTGACAGGCGGTGTGTACAAAGGGCAGGGACATAGTTAACATGATTTGATGACATGCGCTTAATAGTAATTCATTGTTGAAGACCGATAATTTCAATGGTCTATCCCCATCGAGATGCAATTTGAAAATATTTCTTGATCCTCTAGAACCAGGAAGACAAACTTGTTGGCTGCATTAGTTTAGCATGTGTGCAGCCTAGAAAATCTAAGGGCATCACATACCTATTATTGCCTCAAAATTCCATGGCCTAAATGTCCATAGGCCCTCTAAGAAGCTGGTCGTGAAGGGGAACCTCTGTGTAGCTAGTTAGCAGGCTGAGGTCTGGTTCATTATCAAAACTAACCAAAAAAAAAATTCCACCAACTAAGAACGACCATGCACCACCACCCATAGAATCAAGAAAGAGCTCTCAAACAGTAAATACTTATTATGTCTGGACCTAGTAAGTTTCCCCATGTTTTTTCAAATCAAGCCACAACGTCCACTCCTAGAGGTGCCCTTCCATCAATTCCTTTAATTTTTAGATTTGCGACCATACTCCCCCCGTAACCCAAACAATTTGATTTCTTAGAAGGTGCTGAAGGATTCCTTAGAGCAACATCTGTCGATCCCTGGTCGGTATCATTTATGGTTGAGACTAGGATATTATTTGATCATCTTCAAGCCCCCAACTTTCATTCTTGATTAATGAAAAAATCCTTGGCAAATGCTTTCAGAGTGGTCCGTCTTTAATAAATCCAAGAATTTCACCTCTGACAGTGAATTATGAATGCCCCCGAAATTTCCTATTAATCATTACTCCGGTCCTGACGCCCAACACAATAGGACCAGACTCCTATCACATTATTCCATGTTAATGTATTGAGAGCATAAGCTTTCTTTGAGCACTCTAATTTTTTCAAAGTATCACCGCCAAATTTGTGACCCATCAAGTTAAGGCTAGGAGCATGACATTGATAAAAGGGACAGAAGGGGAGGTGCAAAAAAAGTAGGCGGACTGACCTTTACGACCCAAGATCCAACTATGAAATTTTTAACTGAAACAACTTAAATATACACTATTGGAGCTGGAATTACTACTGCTGCTAGCACCATACTTGCCCTCTAATGCATCCTAATTAAGGGATTTATATTGTACTCATTCCAATTACCAGAATTGATGAGCCCAGTATTGTAGTTTATTGTCACTACCTCCCCATGTTAGGATTGGGTTATTTGAAAGCCTCATGCATTCCTTGGATGTGGTAGCCATTTCTCAGGCTCCCTCTCTAGAATCGTACCCTAATTCTTTGTCACCCATCAACACCATGGTAGGCATCTATCCTACCATCGAAAGTTTATAGGGAAGAAATTTGAATGAAGCATTGCCAGCACAAAGGTTGTGCGATCCGTCGAGTTATCATGATTCACTGGATAAGCGGGCAAGCCCACGCTGACCTTTTATATAAAAAATGCATCCCTTCAAAAGAGTCAGGACCTGGAGCACGTATTAGCTCTGGAATTATTACAGTTATCCAAGTAGTATGGTAGCATAAAAAAAACTCTAACTGATTTAATGAGGCATCTGTAGTTTCACAGTCTAAATTAGATCATGCTTATACATGCATGGCTTAATTTTTGAGACAAGTATATGACTACTAGCACGATCAACTAGGTAGCACCCTCCCACTTCAAAGGGCATTCAAATCTCGCTCTTATCAAGAGCCAGCCTGAACACCCATCAAGTCAAAGAGAGGTTAAAATATCATGTAAAGCTTTTATACCTTGCACCTCTTGCATCCCTAGGAAGGGATTAGAGCCCACACGCACTACATGCCAAAGACATGAAAAATAAATTCCGACATCAAACATGATGGATGATGGATGAAAGATCCAAAAAGAAAAAAAATGGGTCACCCTGATGAGTCACATTGCGTCGAGGCTACTTAGGAGTTGGAAACCACACCCCAACCAGCAAGAATGGAAAAAGCCTTATCACCCATGGCAACGAAAATGATTAGAAAAAGGGGAGAAAAAAAATACAAGACTCTCTTATAAGTGCCCCCCAAACCCTCCCTGCCCCGTACCAAGGCCACCTAGGAGTCCACCCATACAGGGGCAATAGTGGACCTCGAGCACCTGCGATGACCTCAATGCAAAGGAAAACAAAGGAAACAAATGGAGAATGACCAACCCAAGAAACTCTCTCTCAAAAATTCCTCCCAACTCTCCCCACCCCGCACCGAGCCCACCTAGGAGTCCACCCAGACAACAACAATGATGGACCTCGATCAACTGATCGCTTGTGGTGACCTCGATCAATTTGAAGGAAAAGTAAGGAAATAAAGGGAGAAAAATAGACCCCACATCATGTCTTAAAAATTCCCTCCAACCCTTCCCACCTAGAAGTGAGGCCACCTATGAGTCCACTCGGATAGTAGGAATAGTGGAACTCGATCACTTGATCACCTGCAACAACCTCACTACAAAGGAAAAAGAAGGAAGTAAAAGGAGAATGATTGAGCCCACCCGATCAGCAGTAACAGTGGACCTCAATCATTTGGTCGCATGTGGAACCCTCAATGAAAAAGCCAAAGGAAATAAATAAATAAATAAATGACCGAGCCTGCAACCTCTCTTAAAAATTCCCCCCCAACCCTCCCCACTCCGCACTGAGGCCACCTAAGAGTCCACCAAGACCGCCGCAATGGTGGAACTTGATTGCTTGATTTCTTGTGGAAACCCTGATCCAAAGGAAAAGGAATAAAATAAATGCAAATTAGGAGGCTCGCTACAAAAGGCATGAACATATCCGAATAGGAGGAGGGATCAGGTAGCCCTGCACCCCACACACCATATGTACAAGCGAACTAGGAGATTTCCCCACCCAATTTCCAGCTGGACAATGAATAATTTTCGCCTACAACCACTTCCACATAGAGGAGGGAGGTCGAAGTGTTCCACCTTGAAGTCCTCCTTCCATATATATCCCCCACTAGCAACGTAACAAGCCTCCTCCCAATTGGACCACAATAGCATACGCGATCAAAACAAAAAATACCCAACACCTTGTGTCTCAACATTCCAGGTCACAAAATTCTACTGTTCATGCAATATGCAAGGAAAAATCAAACTACTCGATCAAATATATGGGCCACCACATCTATCAAAACCTCAAATACAATACAGGGATAGACGACGTGCACTCCGAAAGGAATTAAAAACTGTAATTTTACAACAAGGAGAACCACTCCTCACATCACCCAATGGAAAAAACTAGCAAGAGGGGTGGCTTACAACCAAAAACCTTCCACATTCCTCTTAAATGTATGTATCTAAACCCACAATGCTAACATAGAAATAGTACAAGCACAAGAAACCGACATAATAAAGAGCTAAATAATGAAGAGGACAGTCATCTCAGGGAGCCACACACAACAACCCATATGATTATGAGAACACCAAGCGAAAGGGGAGTTTTTAAAATATGCCTTTAAGGACGGACATGGACAACATTACCTCTCATGTTCTACCGAGTGGGGATGGAGAGAATATGAAATTTTTCCACCCTACAAATGACCCGAGGCCATTCTTTAGGAACTCCTGAACAAGAAACTCAATTACTGACCCACCTTTCACATGAAAATCCAACCCGCCCCCTTGTTAGGGACTTGTGATTTTTCTGATTGGAAAACCAAATGACAGGGCAACCTAGAAACCAATCTTTAGAGCTCTAGGATCTAGCCCTCCTAGTCTCAGAGAGGGATCTCTCAATTGTTTGCAAAGATATGCTTTGTTTGCTTCTAAAAGGTTGATTTTAGGCTAGTTATTAAGCATGATTTTGTTTGATTGTTTGGTGGGAATGATGATCTAGGTAGCATGGATAGGAAATGGAAATCTCTAAGTCATTGGGAAATGGATTCAAGTGGAAATTGTAACAAGTTTGTAGATGAATCAGGGATATCAAAGGGAAAATGTAACTTGGCCAGTGGATCTACAAAGTTTTTTAGGTGAAATGAAATGGAAATTAAAGGTTTAGAATGAAAAGTAGAACTAAGGGAAATTAAGAATCCTTAATTATGTGTACTTATCAACAAAGGGACTTAAAACATTATTTAAAAATGAAGAGGAATTCCACAGAAAGGGCTAACCATAAGTTCTATAAAACAACACTTGAGAAAATAACAATTTCAAGACAAAATTTTCAAATGAAATCTAGGAGTCGAGGAACACTCTATTTCATCCAAAGATTTCACTTTCAAGGATAAGAAAACATAAAATATTCACAAATAACTACATTCATAGAAGAGGTAACTCCTAAACATATTTTATTACAGCTATAAAAACCTTCAAAACAATTATTTAAGCAAGAAATAGTTTTCATGTGGCAGACTCTAAACAATGGTATGATCAAAACAGACCTTTTTGGCAGACTCTAAACAATGGTACTTTAAAGGGAGACTTCAGAAATAGTTTTCATGTGTCAGCAAGTAAGCAGGGAAAACCATAAATCATTCTTGACACCAAATGTTTGAAATAATTCTGAAATAAAAATAGTAAGAGTTGAAAAGTATTCAAACTACTCAATAAAAATTTCAAGAGATGAAAACATAAAGGCAATGAAGAGTAAACAGGCCTAAGGTGCTTCTAGGAGAAATTTCTTAGCCTAAGTTTTTTACTCTACTGCAAGAAAGAAATGATGAAACATAAGGGAAAATAGGAAAAACATTAACAGATTATAATACTTCACCAATAGTAAAGCTTAGGGATCCAATGATAGAGCTTTCTCCATCAACAAACAGGTCAAAACATCCACAGGTTCCAGAACATCAAATTTCTTTCAACTTCAGCAGAACTATGTATTACTTCAAAAGAGTCATCAAATTCCCACCCTACAATGAGTTCCAATGTAGTATTTATGCTACAAATGAGGAGGTGGAACTGATTCTAGGGTTCAAAATGTTATTAATTACAAATTAAATGCATTTATAGCCTTGAAAACCATGCAAGGCATAATGCAGAAATAGGTGCAACTACTTCTCTGTTTCAATAACTTTGTCTTAATTTCTGAGATAAATATAGGTGGAAAATATTGAATTTAAGGCTCTATATTATCTTTACAATAACTGTCCTGATAGTTAAATATATTTTTTTGTGTAATAACTGCCAATTTTCCCTTTAGGACATAAATTAGGCCACATGTGTCAGTTTTATTTAATAAGTGAATAACTGCTTCCATTTTGATGCATTCAAGGCTTTTTAGGCCTAAGTCTTCTTGATTTAATCATGAAACTTCTCTTTAGATCCTTTAGCCTTTACTTATCTTTAATTAATCCACTTCACTATCTTTCTCTGTTTCTGCTCTAAACAACTACTTTATCTCGTTATTCTTTATCTGTATCCTTGGCTTTTACCCTTAATCTCTGTTTTAAGCCTTTAATCCTTTCGGTCTCCCATCTTCATTTCTTCATCATTTCCTCTGACAACTCTTCATTTACTGTTGTAGGGGTTCTTTGATTCCATTTATGGTTATAAATCATCAATTTAACCTTCATATTAAAACCCTTTATTCCCTTTTTCTTCGTATTTATGGTCCTTTGGATTGTTATCCAAAAATCTCTTTGTCACCCAATTTAACTATGGGATGGCCTGCGAACCTCGAGTCGCCATTAAAAACCTGCAACAAAAACAAATTTATTAAATAAAAATTGTTCTTTGAGGGATAAAACTACTTCAGAGGCTTAGGAAATGGTTGTGGAGCATTTGTAGAGGTGGAGGATGAGCAGGAGAAAAGGGATTCCATAAGCAAAAATGGGAGAAAATGACGCAATTTTGAATTTGGTACGGAAATGGAGGATGGTGGTTTTGCGGGAAACCAGGTGGTTTTTGCGCAAGGAAAGGGTGGTAAATGGTTTTTCCCTAGGGGAATGCGATACAGGTCCCTGGGCGACGTGTGTCCAATAAAAACCACCATTTTCACATTGAAAATGCGTCATCAATTCTTTTGGTGAAATGAACGCGAAATGAGATTTAGACCGTCCGATATGGGGGGGAAGATCTATAGCTGTAAGCAAGCATGAAAAATAGAAAATATGTGTGAATGAAATATATGGTGGGGCTGGGGTGACGTGGGGTAATGTTTGGCAGATGAAAAGTGGGAGGTGGTGCAAGGATCATTGATCGGGAAAGATCAATTGCTCAGATTCGATGAGAGACTTGATATATATGGAGGGGGAAAGCAAAGGAAAATGCCTTTTTGCAAGGGGCGTGGGGGTAGAACATGGTTAGGGAAGGAAAAGTGGGAGACGCAACGATATTCGTCAGATCTAGGATATCTATAGTTGAGATCTACTCGCGGGGTGAAAGGATAAGAGATGGGAGGGCCCACCTTTACACAAAGGGCAGAAAGGTTTTTACTTAAGAAAAAGGGTTTATAAGAGCAGCAGAGGGGATCAAGGGGAACTGTTGGATTGGGGAAATGAAAATTCTAGATGAACTTCGGTAGGTTGGAAGTCAGCAGAGAAAAGGGTCCTAGAAGGAGAAATTTGGAACTGCGACGTGCCGATGGCTGATGGGAGGAGCAGGTGCGATGGATGGAGAGCCATTGGATCTTGGAGAGATCAATGGTTGGGATCTCATTGAGGCTTCGTATCAGCGGAGAAAAAGGTTCAAGGGAGAAGGAAAATGTGAAGCCCGATGGTGAAGTACGCAAACCATCTGATCTGAGAGAGATCGATGGTCGGGATCTAATAGGCGGAGGACTCATCGGCAGAAAAAGGAATGGGAATGAGAAAACGGGGATCGCCGATGGAGCGAGAACCATTCAATCTGGATTAGATCAATGACAAAGATTTACTCAGGGGATTTCATCGACGGGGGAAAAAGGTTCAGGGGACAACGAAAGGTGATGAAGCAATGCGATGAAGCGCTGGCGGTCAGATCTTAGGGATTGGATGGTCCCGATTTCATTGGAGGATTGGCATATCGGCAGAGTAGGGGTCTAGGAACAAAATAATTGGGATTGCCGATGTGTGATGGCCAATGGACTTAGCACTCGGTCATGGAGCATGGTCTTATGGAAGAAAAAGGGGCTTTAAGGCATATTTTTGAAAAGGTCAGAATAGGCTAAAAACATGGGTTTTTAAGCCATTTTGGAGATTTCTGATAGGGTAAAAGAGGGTCTTTTTAAACCCAAAATGGGGTTTTTATGGTTTAAGAGGCCTTTTTAAGGGAAATGAAGAATTAGTGAAGGAAAAATGGGGTTTTTTAGAGGGAAATGGATTGATAAAAATAGGGGTAGGAATGGTAGAATGAGGGGATGAAATGTAGGCAAAAATGGTGGGGATAACCTGAAACAAGCTTTCTTCTGAGTCAGAAAAGGTGATATTTTAGAAGACATAGATGAAGGTTTTAGTGAATTGATAGACTTAGGCTAATGAAGGCTGTGAGATTTCTAGTTCTACAAATATGATTTTTTCAAGTTTAGTTATCTTTGGATAAAGTCAAAATTATGGATGACTAACAGTGGCTCCACTTGGGGAGGACAACTGTCCTTTTAGGTGTCCAGAACCTCCAATTTATCAATTTCTAGATTTTAGCAGACTAGTGCCTCATCCATTGGGAATAATCCCTTTTCTTTCTGATTGTTCTCTGAAAAAGCCAAATTTTATCAATATCCAGCATGTGATCTCTTTTAAAACAACATCTCTACCTACCCAATCCTACTTGTCCTAGCATTTTATCTTCTTTGAGTGCATTTGAACTAGAAAAATATTTGATATTTTATTTTGAAAATAGAAACAAACTATCTAATCCTATCCTTATTTCTTCCAAGAGTCTAGATTAAAAAGTTGAATTATTTATTTCTCTACCTAACTATCTATCTATCAAGATTAGGCTATTTGACAGATTTTATTTTCTATTTCTAGGACAGAAAATTTAAAAACAGTCAAATCAGGATTAGACTATCTGATTTGCTATGGTATCTATTGTTGTATGTACAAGCTGCACATGGAATTTATTTGCAAGAAATTTAAAACAAAATTGTGAAGGCTTAAGATTTGAAAATTAAGAACATCCTTCTTTCTTTCTTTGGCTCAAGTTTGATATTTTTGGAGCCATTTGTCTTTTCTTTTCTTGATTCAGATTTTAAGCTTGTTAGAACCATTCTTTCTCTATCCTAATTTATTCTACTGATAATTTAGGATTACACTATTTGGAAAATCTGTTTTTACTAACCTATTAGCACAAAATTGAAATTTACTTAGTCATGATTAGGTTGTATGACTAAATAGTAGTTCCTTCTTCAAAAAATTTCATTTAGACTTGCACACTTTCAGAAAATTCTATTTTTTGGGTATGGGGTTGTACCTCTTTTGAATCTTCCCTCCTTTTTTCTATTCTTTTATTGTTTTTTGTATTTTTTTCATTTTTCTCATGCAATGATATGTACAATGGATGAAAAACTTTGAAGCTAAGAATCTTGACAAAAGTAGTGCTTGAGCATCTTGCCATTGACAGGACCTCCAAATAAATCTTCTCCATTGAGCTCTTGCAGAAAGAATGTGTTATCACCCCTGATAGAATGAATAATGTAGGGCCCTTTCCACAGATTCTCAAATTTTCCGTGTTTTCCATTTTCTTCCCTTCTAAAATCCCACTTTAGAACTATATTGCCAACTTGGAAATCATTTGCTTCAGTACTTTTGTAAAATAACTTCTTGATGCTTTCTTGGACTATTTATGTTCTCTTGTACACTTCCTCTCTAGACTATTTTAAATGAATGGTCTGATTTATCCTTCTCTGCATATCATTTTCCTCATATTGTACTTCTTGGAGGTGTTGCATGACTGGAACTCATAGAGAGGTTGGGAAAATGACATCCATGCCATAAACCAGCTGATAGGGGGACATATTTATTTACTTTTTGGTGGTTAATCTATGAGCCCATAAAGCATGAATAAGATTACTATGCCATGATTTCTGATTCTGCTCCAACAATTTTTTGATAATATTGACAAGGCTTTTGTTGGAGGATTCAACTAATCCATTTCCTTAAGGATAGTAGGAAGTGGAATGACCCAAGGTGATATGGTATTTATGGCATATGTCAACCATTCTTTTAGACTTGAAAGCAGTATCATTATCTGTGATAATTTTTCTAGGAAAACGAAACCTGGATAGTATGTTGGTTTCAAGGAACTTGATAATGACAGAGTCAGTAGCATTCCTAGAAGGTATGACTTCTATAAACTTGGTAAAATAATCAGTGGTAGTGAGGATCCACTTATGTTGGGCTGAAGAAGATGGGTGGATTTCCCCAATGAAGTCCAAGCCCCATTATTGAAAGGGAGCCTCAACACTGATGGGATGTAAAGGTAAAGGTAGGAGTTGTTAAGCACCTAATCCTACATGGGTAGGTGTGGAAGGCGAAGAGTTACAAAGGAGTCCAAGTGACCTTGGAAGATGAATCTAAGAGTCACAATATTGTATTATAAATGTACATCTATGTGTAATAAATATGCAACAAATTCCTATCATTCTATTGTGTGTGTTGTGTGCGTTTATCTTTCTCCATACACCATGTGTGTGTTTAACATGGTATCAGAGCTGATATGTTCATAACCAACTCAACCTTGAGTGAGCCATTGCTTTTGTGGCCTGTGTATATCTGAAAAAAATTTGGTAATTTTTGTAGCATTCAGACCTTTTCTGCAGCAGTCATATTTGCAACATTCATCAATCTTTTGCAGCGTTACGAAATTTGTTTTGAAGAAGAGCAACATTTTTCATCTTAAACTCTGCAGCTCTTTGAAGAAGAGACAAACCAACTGCCTTAAAGGGTTATTGCACAGCATTTTTTGCTGCACATTTACAAAATATTTGCAGAATTGTATTAACATTATGATTGGATATTACTTCTTCATAGTTGCAATCAGTGTTTGAAGTATAACTTTGAGTTGTTGAGAAATTTTTGTATACCTCATTGAATTCACTTGTATTCCTTTGAAAATAAGCTGAATCACATTGTAAATGGGTGCATTATCGGTTGAAGCCGACACCCTTTATTTTTTAGCCTAAGTTGTTGAGAAAAATGGCTAAAATCAATGAGGCATTAGAATTTTTGAATAACCTCATTCATTCCAGTGTTCATGATATGGTAAAAATGAGCAAGAATTCTCTTTGTAATATTCAAATTTGTTTGTAAGATGCACAAGAAAAGATTGAGTTTTTGCAGTTGGAGTCTCAACTTCAGCAAGATGAACTTCAGAAAAAGAGTCATCACTAAACCTGTTTATATTGAGAACAATGAGAAAGACTCTCATCAGTAACAAGAATATAAATTTGCAGTTGATTCACATTCAGTTCCTTGTACAAGTGCAGATTTACATGTAGATGTAGCAATTCAGTCTGCACTTCCCAATTCCATCATCATACCTTGGGAAGAGCTTGTCCACAACAAGCATATAATTGGCCTTAGATATGACAAGGTTGTGTCCTTTCATATTCTGAACTACTCCAAGCCCATAAAATTTCAGAGTGCCAGAATCCTTTATGATAGTTCACCTACAATTGTTCCATATCCTGCTCCACTTCCACAACAACAATAACAGATTGTGAAATTCCAACACTGTGATCAAGTTGGCCATATGAAATATCACTGTTTTGATCTTCATCCATGCAAGCACTGTGGTTGGCACACCCTTTCTTCACACAGATGCTTTAGAAACAAGTCTCTTGCAATAACAAAGATTCGTCTTGGATGGATCGCTTCTTGGCAATGGGCATCAATAGCGAAGAAGATGTTTAAATCACATGTTAGAACTTGTTCTCCAATATTGAACAAACTTTCATTTGAGTTTTCGCCATCATCTCACCTTGTACTTGACAAGGGGGGAAATGGTGGTCATCTACAAGCTTCGACGTCAGATCAAGAAAGCCTGAGCCACAATCTCTCATTCCATATTCAGAGTTGTAGCCAGAGACACAACAACGAGCCTGAGCCACAATTCATCATTCTAGATTCAGAGTTGTAGCCAAAGACACAGATTCCCTTGAGCATGCCTTTGGTTGATGGAAAACCTTAAACCATCCATATGAGGTTGATATTCTTCCTCTTTCGAAACACTTCCTCTAGGAGAAAACTTTAGCTTCTTGCCAGTTTTGGTTAAGTTCTAGGAAATGCTTCAAGCATTTCAATGTTGGTGGTCATCCTTAAACCATCACAGTTTGTAGACTTCCCTTCTTTTAGGTTGAAGGTATCCCTTTAAATATGAGGGAAAATTCCTATAGAAGAAGCCCTTAGCTTCTTTCCAGTTCTAGAATATTTTTGGGAATTTTAATAAGCGTTGCGTTCCAATTTTGGTGGTCATCCTTAAACCGCCTCTTTTTGACAACATTTCAAAAAGTTGATTCAGCCTAAGTGCTGCCATGCATACCTTGCATATTTGTATTACAACTCTCTTCTTGGACTCACACATACCCCTTAAGATTAAGGGGGTGAATGTTGAACACCTAATCCTCCATGGGTAGGTGTGGAAGGTGAAGAGTCACAAAGGAGTCCAAGTGACCTTAGAAGATGAATCCAAGAGTCACAATATTGTATTATAAATGTACATATATGTGTAATAAAGATGCAAAGAATGCTTATATTTCTATTGTGTGTGTTGTGTGTGTTTATCTTTATCCATACACCATGTGTGTGTTTAACAAGAGTTTTCTCTTGCCATCAAAACTTTGACACTTATGGCAAGACACGACAAGTTTTTGAGCGTCTGGGAAAAGGGTGGGCCAATAGTAACCAGATCTGAGGATTTTATTTTTTGTTTTCTTACAGTAAAGATGTCCTCCACATTATCCCTCATGTATCTCATGCATGATTTTTCCTGCATCAACCTCAAGCAAACATTTAAGCAATATTCCAACAACATTCTTCCAATATAAAACCCCATCTAATATGCAATAATTTAAAGCCTTCTATTTCAAGAATCTAGCTTTAGTCTTAGACAGAGAGGGAGGGGTATTTAGATAAAGAAGCACATATATGATATCGGCATACCAAGGTGAATTCACAAAAAATTCTTCAATAAATGGAGTTGTGAATTCTTCTGTTTCTTCTAAGACATCAACCATATTTGTATCTAGTGCTCGGAAGTTTGGCTCGGCCATGAGTTTTGTAGGCCTAATTTCTAAGTCATATTCTAGAATAACATCAATCCATTTTCCCGTTTTACCATCAGGGTCTTGACTTAGAATATCCTTGGCAACAGTCTGTGGGATAAAAGCAATGATATGAGAATGTAAGATATATACTCTAAAGTCTTTCAATGCTTTTACCAAGGCTAAGGCTTGTTTATCCATGATGTTATACTTGAGTGGAGCATCTCTTAAGGCCCTAATAAAAACGGATATAGGTTGTTCTTGCCCCATGTTATTCTTTTGCAGTAATATTGCAGCTATTTTATGTTCAAATGAAAAGGAAAAGATATAAAAATATTTGGTGAAATCAGGACTAATAAGAACTGGTTTTTGGGTTAGAGATTTTTTTACCAGTTCAAATGATTGTTTAGCTTGTATTGTGAATTTAACACCTATCTCTTTATTTAAAATGTTTGTGATATTTCTCAATAGCTCAGCAAGTTTGGGGATGAACCTCCTTAAAAAATTTATCTTCCCAATGAAAGATTGTAATTCTTTAAGGTTTCTAGGATGGCTGATATTTAATATGCCATCAATCCTTTTAGGGTCTACTTTGATTCCCTCTTTAGAAATTATGTGGCCAAGAAGATTTCCTTCTTGGAGACCAAAGAGTGTCTTTTTGGGATTCAAGGATAAGCCATATTTCGTACATTTCTCAAAAATTTTCTTTAAATAAATCAAATATTCTTCATTAGTTTTGGATAAAACAGTAATGTCATCAAGGTATATGATTATAAAATAGCCTATGTCTTTTGAGAAGGCTATATACATGGCCCTTTGGAAGGTGGCCCTTGCATTCATAAAACGAAATGGCATTTTGACATACATGAATGTACCCCAAGGTGTAGTAAAAGCAATTTTATGTTGATCACTTGGGAGTAATAATATTTGATTGTAACCTGAGAACCCATCCAACAGTGAAATTCTTCTAGACCCAACCACCCTTTGAAGTATATGATCCATTTTTGGCAAGGGATAGTTATCTTTAAGGGAGGCTCTAATATTTCTGAAATCAATGCAGATCCTAATTTCCCCAGTCTTTTTCCTAATAGATACTAAGTTGGAAACCCATTCTGAATACCTGAGGGGAGCTATGATCCCAACATCATACATTTTCTTAATCTCTTTCTCAACTAAAGGCAATAAAATAGGGTTTATCCTTCTAAGTTTTTTTTTGAAATATTTTTTATTTTCCTTAAGAGGAATTTTATGTTGAATGATGCTGGTATCATATGATTTCATATCCTTGTATCCCCATGCAAACATATCTCTCAATTATTTGAAAAGTTCTATGTATTGTTGTTTGATATGCGCTGGAAGAGTGTTGGATAGCTTGATGATTTTGGGTTCTTCTAGGCTGCCTATGTTATGTTTTTCTATGTTTGTTTCTATAGGCTCCATTCTTGGTTCTTTGGCTACATCATTGAAATCAAAAAGTTGTTCTAATGGTGTAAGACCTCTTAGAATTGTATCATTTTTACATTGTAAGACTTCCAAGTCTTTTTGGTATGTATTGTCAACTATTTCTTCTCTAAAAGGATGTTCAAAATGGTTTATATCAGCAGAAAAGGATAGCTCTGTTTCAAGGATTTGTTCTTCATTTAAATAGTTTTCCTCATGGCTTGAAGTAGGTGTTGGTATGGAAAAGTCATTCTTTGATTGCAGAAAATCATCTATGTGTTTTTCTCCTTCAAACACTTGCCAATAATCTTCATTTTCAGGTATTGCAGGCCTACTTTTTACCTTTATATTGAATTGTTCATTCATCTGTGGTATTTTCAAATTACTAGAAACAAAGGCAAGTTCATTTTCTAGATGATTTTGAGCTCCTGGGATGAAAATGAGTTCATATTTTTCAAAGGTTTTTAGGAGATCAAGGGAAGCATTTCTATATTCTCTAATTTTTGGGTTTTTGGTTCAGTATTCCCCTTTATATGTCTGATAATTATCTCAGAATCCTCTTGTAATGATATTCATTTAGCTCCTAAACCTTTGAGTAAGTGTAGGCCAATAAGGAGGGCTTCATATTCAAAAATGTTATTTGTGCATGGAAAATCCAATTTATAGGAAAATCCTTTGTTTGTGTTCTGTATCCATACCCTAGACCCTGAAATTAATTTGCTACCAGAGCCATCAAAGTTTATTTTCCAAGGTATTTTAATCTCATTTTCTTTTTCTTTTTGCTATTCAAGGCTACTAAAGTCTGAACTATTTTGTGCTTGTATTGAGGATAGATTTCACTGTCCAGGTAGACTAAATTATTCTTTGTTTTCCTTTTATTTTTACCTAATTTCATATTCATTATATAAGATAAATGAATCCAAATTTGAATGGATGGAGTAGATAGGAAATTTTTTTGGCCTATCTATGTTACTCAGCATGTATTTCATATGAGACTCTTGGTATAGTCTTCTGGTTTGGTTAAACACTGTTATGGTGGAATAAGACATGCCCATTTGAAGGCTCCCATGTAGTTTGGCTCCCCATGATCTAGATAGAAGCATGCCATACTTAGGGGAAATGTCAGCTACTACTATGTCCATAACTAGAATTTTAGCAAGAATCTATGCCAAATTGATACATAAATTTTTGATTAGGCCCAAGCATTTGACCCTGCTTGAATAAAAGGAATACAAGTCTCTATATGGTTTAGTAATTTCTAAGCCTAGGCTTTCCATTACTACTTTGGGCATAAGATTGTGTGGAGCACATGAGTCTAGAATGGCATTATGCAAGATCTTATCATGTATATTTAAGCTGACATAGAAGGGAGGGACAACCCCTTCTTGGTATTTTCCTTCAAATTCAGGACCAAACAATAATTCCGGTTTATCATCTATCAAGTTCAAAGTATTAGTGTCACTGCCTATACTGAAAGATTTCAAAACTTGGTTTTTATATACATCTTGAGTTACTAGTTCAGCTAAGGGTATGGTGATTTTGATCTTGTAAATTTTCCCTTCAAGGATGAAAGGAACTATTGTTCTTGACATATTTACATCTATTTTTTCACTTACAACTCTTTTAGCAATTCTGATTTGCTGAACTTTATTCGGACTACTATTTGGGACAGATTTGTTAGGGCCACTAGCAGAAGTACTAGGGAAGCTTTATTCAACACTTTGTTGTCCGTTTTTGTCTTTATTTAGCTCATATTTCTTGGCCACAGTGTTGGTGTTGCTGGCTGTCTTTCTAGGCTGATTTTCTGAAGTTTTCTTAACAACAGTACTAGTATTTTTTTCTTTAGAAATATTTGGGCTCCCTTTTCTTCTAAGATTATATTGTTTATGTACCTCCATGATTGCATTTTCAAACCCCAATCTGTAATATTCAGAATCTTCATGGTTGTTTTCAATTATTCTGAAGAGAATAATCCTTGTTCTTCTTCAGTGAGAAAAACATCTATCTCATTGTCAGATCCTATCAAGTTTACATGATTTTTTTCCAACCTTTCAACTTCCCTTTCTTTTTCTTGATCAACATAGTTTTGTTGAAAGGAAGGCCTAATCTGTTGGTCATTGTCTCTTTTCCTATCTTGATTAGGGTCTCTTCTGAAATTTGTGTTTCTATTTCTATTTTGGGGGCTATTTTGGTTTTCTCTAGGGGGCACTCTATCATTCAGATTTATATTTTAAAGAATTCTCTCCATTACCTTCACTAAGTTATCAATTTTAGTATCTGATGATGAGTTTGAAGCCATTGTATCATCCCTGTATGTAACTCTTTTCTTTTCTCTTAACCTAGCTCTTTTCTCAATCAGATTTTCTTCTACACTTAAGGCTCCCCTCTGCATATCTTCTAAAGTTGAGGGGTCACTTTCTCTTAGCTAGTAGGCCATTTCAGGATCAAATCCCTCTGCAAATTTAGCCAAGGCTAAGCCTAATGGAGGTTTCATGTCTAGGGGAAGTGCATTATAAACACTATTGAATCTAGTGTAATAATCTTGGACACTTTCCCTAATGTTTATTTTGAGGTTGGTATATTTTGGAAGGATTTGGAGAGGGTTATTCCTAATTTCCCATTTGTTTATGAATGTTTGATATAAAGAAGGAAGATCATTAATGCTATGAGTAGCTAAGCCCTTAAACCATTTCTTGGCTTCTCCTCTAAACTTTGAGAAAAAATTCTCATCTTAATGGTCTCTTCTTCTATTTCCATGTAATCAAAATCATCATTCAATTTATCTACATGCTGTTGGGTAGTAGTAGGTTCATTTCCAATGAAATGGAGAATTTTGGATTGGTAATCATTGGGTAAGGGAACAAAAGGTTGCGGTAACACTAATGGAGCATACCATGTTGCCATGATAGGAAATAAATGGGGATTTACAAGAGGTGGATTAACAAGAGGGAAAGTGGGCTAAAATGGAGTGTTTTGAACATTGTATGTGTGTATAGGAGTGGAAGAAACACTTGTGCCAACAAACTGATCATGAGAAGATTTGTTATGGAAGGATCTGAAATGATGAAGAAGCTGAGAATCAGGTGGATTAGAAGGTGAAGCTTCTCTGCTAAAGCTTTGCTGCAATTCTATATTTTCAAAGTCAGCTTGATTTAAATCACTTTGAGACTTATTTTTGAATAGTTTCTTTGCGTAAAGTAAGTCAAAGTGAGGATCTTTCAAGACTGTAAGATTTTTAGGGACATATCTTGTTCTTTTGATGGTCCTATAAGAAGTTGGTTTTCCAAATCTAGAAGTTTGCCACAAAATCCTTTCTGGATTGTCAAATATGGTAGGGGGATTAGGATCTGGATGGGATCTAGTGTTAACCCTATGTGAAGCCAAATTTCAGTTTCCAAAATTTAGAGAGGCTGAGGTTTTTAGGACTATTTTTCAAGATTTTCCTCTCACAATGATTTCTATAATAGGGGACTAGGTTTCTAAACTTCCTCAAGGCTAGTTAACACAGTTTCAAGGAAATCTAGAGCACTAGTGAGGTAATAGGCCTACTAGGGCTAGGGGAGTCGCCAGCTGGAAATTTTAGCTTTTCTAAAGGTAAAATGTTTTATGGTCCACCACCAATGATGTATTTGAAAAACCAATCTGAATTTTTTTGGTTTTTTTTCTTTTCTTGTAGTTTCATGGTTTGTGAGAGTGTCCTATACTTGATTAAACACTTATCTAAGGTGGTGAAACAAATAAAGTCTACTCTATGGCTTACTAGCGGATTTCTTCAAGGTTTGATAAGGGTCTCTTAGAATCCTAAGGTTTACGTATATTGCCACTGATTCAGACAGGTCCTATCATGATTACCATTATTCTGGTAGTGTTTGAAGGAATCTATATTTCACTTGATTTTCTTTGATTTACAGAGGGTCTAATGAGTTTGTAAGAGGTGTTTATGTGACTATATACTCAAAATTCCCACCGTGATCATCATAATGTTGGGGACCTGTGATTTGTCTGATTGGAAAACAAAATTACAAGGAAACATATAAACTGGTATTTAGAGCTCTAGGATCTAGCCCTCCTAGTCTCGGAGAGGGATCTCTCAATTGTTTGCAAAGATATGACTTGTTCACTTGTAAAAGGTTGATTTTAGGCTAGTTATTAAGCATGAGTTTTTTTGATTGATTGGTGGGACATGATGATCTAGGCAGCATAGATAGGAAAAGGAAATCTCTAAGTCATTGGGCAACGCATTCAAGTGGAAATTGTAACAATTTTGTAGATGAATCAGGGATATGAAAGGGAAAATATTACTTGGTCAGTGGATCTACAAAGTTTTTCAGGTGAAATGAAATGGAAATTAAAGGTTTAGAGTGAAAGGTATAACTAAGGGCAATTAAGAATCATTAATTATATGTACTTCTCAAAAAAGGGACTTAAAACATTATTTAAACATGAAGAGGCATTCTATAGATAGGGCTAACCATAAATTCTATAAAACCACACTTGAGAAAATAACAATTTAAAGACAAACTTTTCAAATGAAATCTAGGAGTCGAGGAACGCTCTATTTCATCCAAATATTTCACTTTCAAGGATTAGAAAACATAAAATATTCACAAATAACTGCATTCATAGAAGAGGGAACTCCTAAACATCTTTGATTACAGCTATAGAGACCTTCAAAATGATTATTTAAGCAAGAACAAAGGGTATGATCAAAACATACCTCTTTGGAAAACTCTAAACAATGGTACTTTAAAGGGAGACTTCAGAAATAGTTTTCAAGTGGTAGCAAGTAAGCATGGAAAACCATAAATCATTATTGAGAACAATTGTTTGAACTATTTCTGAAATAAACAAGCTTAAGATTTTAAAAGTAGTCAAACTACTCAATAAAATTTTTAGAAGATGAAAACATAAAGGCAATGAAGAGTAAATAGGCCTAAGGTGCTTCTAGGAGACACTTCTTAGCCTAAGATTTTTACTCTACTGCAAGAAATAAATTATGAAATAGAAGGGAAAATAGGAAAAACATTAACAAATTAGAATACTTCACCAATAGCCAAGCTCAGGGATCCAATGAAAGAGCTTTCTCCATCAACAAATAGGTCAAAACATCCACAGGTTCCAGAACATCAAATTTCTTTCAATTTCAGCAGAACTATGTATTACTTCAAAAGAGTCATCAAATGCGCACCCTAAAATGAGTTCCAATGCAGTATTTATGCTACAAATGAGGAGGTGAAACTGATTCTATGGTTCAAAATGTTATTAACTACAGAGTAAATGCATTTCTAGCCTTGAAAACCATGCAAAGCATACAAAAGAAATAGGTGCAACTACTTCTCTGTTTCAATAACTTTGTCTTAATTTCTGAGATAAATATTGGTGGAAAATATTGACTTTAAGGCTCTATCTTATCTTTACAATAATTGTATTTATAGTTTAAAATATATTCTTTTGTGTAATAACTGCCAATTTTCCCTTTAGGACATAAAGTAGGCCATAGGTGTCAGTTTTATTTATTAAGTGAATAAATTCTTCCATTTTGATGTATTCGAGGGTTTTTAGGCCTAAGTCTTCTTGATTTAATCGTGAAACTGCCCTTTAGGCCCTTTAGCCTTGAGTTATATTTAATTAATCCACTTCGCCATCTTTTTCTGTTTCTACTCTAAACAACGGCTTTATCTCCTTATTCTTTATCCGTATCCTTGGCTTTTACCCTTAATCTTTGTTTTAAGCCTTTAATCCTTTCGGTCTCCTATCTTCCTTTCTTCATCATTTCCTCTGACTATTCTTCGTTTACTCTTTGCAGGGGTTCTTTGATTCCATTGATGGTTATGAATCATCAATCTAACCTTTATATTAAAACCCTTTATTCCCTTTTTCTTCGTATTTCTAGTCCTTTGGATCGTTATCCAAAAAGCTCTTTGTCACCCAATTTGACTATGGGATGGCCTGGGAACTTCAAGCTGCCATTAAAAACCTGCAACACAAACAAATATATTAAATAAAACCTACACTTTTAGGGACAAAACTGCTTCAGAGGCTTGGGGAATGGTTGTGGATCTTTTGTAGAGACGGAGGATGAGCAGGGGAAAAGGGATTCCATAAGCGGAAACAGGAGAAAACGACACAATTTTGAATTTGGTACAGTAATGGAGGATGGAAGTTTTTTGGGAAAATGGGTGGTTTTCATGCAAGGAAAAGGTGGTAAATGGTTTTGCGCTGGGGGAATGCGATACGGGTCCCTGTGCCATGCGTGTCCAACAAAAACCATCATTTTCGCATTGAAAACACACTATCAATTCTTTTGGTGAAATGAACGTGAAATCATATTTAGACCATCCAATCTGGGGGGGGGCAGATCTACAGCTGTAAGCGAGCACGAAAAATAGAAAATATGTGCGAAGGAAATATATGGTGGGGCCGGGGTGACGTGGGGTAATGTTTTGCAGATGAAAAGCGGGAGGTGGTGCAAGGATCGTTGATCAGGAAATATCAACAAATCAGATTCGATGAGAGACTTGATATATATGGCGGGGAAAACAAAGGAAAATGCATTTTTTGCAAGGGGTGCGGGGGAAGAACATGGTTAGGGAAGAAAAAGTGGGAGATGCAGTGATAGCCATCAAATCTAGGAGATCTATGGTTGAGATCTACTTGCAAGGTGAAAGGATAAGAGATGGGAGTGCCCACCTTTATATAGAGGGAATAAAGGTTTTTACTTAAGAAAAGGAGTTTATAAGACTGGAAGAGAAGATCAAGGGGAAACATTGGATTAGGGAAATGAATGGTCTAGATTAACTTCGGAAAATTGGCAATCAGCGAAGAAAAGGGTCCGGGAAGGAGAAATTTGGAACTATGACGTGCCAATGGCCGATGGGAGGAGTAAGTGCGATGGACAGAGGGTCATTGGATCTGGGAGAGATCAACAGTCGAGATCTCATTGGGGCTTTGCATCAGCATAGAAAAAGGTTCAAGGGAGAAGGAAAACGTGAAGCCCAATGGTGAATTGCGCCGACCATCTGATCTAAGAGAGATCGACGATCATGATCTAATCGGCAGAGGACTCATCGGCAGAAAAAGGAATGGGGATCGCTGATGGAGCAAGAACCATTCGATCTGGATTAGATCAACAGTGGAGATTTAATCGGGGGATCGCATCGGTGGGGGAAAAAGGTTAAGCGGAGAAGGAAAGGTGATGAAGCGATGCGATGAAGCGCTGGTCGTCAGATCTTGGGGATTGGACGGTCCCGATTTCATCGGAGAATCAACATATCAGTGGAGTAGGTGTCTGGGAACAAAATAATTTGGATTGCTGATATGCGATGGCTGATGGACTTAGCGCTCGGTCATGGAGCATGGTCTTATGGTGGAAAAATGGGCTCAGGCTTAAGAGAAAGGGGCTTTAAGGCGTATTTTTGAAAAGGTCAGAATAGGCTAAAAACATGGGTTTTTATGCCTTTTTGGAGATTTGTGATAGGGTAAAAGAGGGTGTTTTTAAACCAAAAAAGGGGTTTTTATGGTTTAAGAGGCCTTTTTAAGGGAAATGAAGAATTAGTGAAGGAAAAATGGGGTTTTTTAGAGGGAAATGGACTGATAAAAATAGGGGTAGGAATGGTATAATGAGGGGATAAAATGTAGGTAAAAATGGTAGGGATAACCTGAAACAAGCTTTATTCTGAGCCAGAAAAGGTGATATTTTAGAAGGCATAGATGAAGGTTTTAATGAATTGATAGACTTAGGATAATGAAGGTTGTGAGATTTCTAGAACTCACAATGTTTCTGCAAATATTGTTTCTATAAATATGAGTTTTTCAAGTTTAGTCATCTTTGGATAAAGTCAGAATTATGGATGACTAACACCCCCCACTAAAATGGGAGGTGGTGAACAATATAGAAGAGAGCTGAATTCACGGAGCCAACAAGAGAAAATAAAACCTCTCCCACACACCAAAAAGGGAGGAGGTGAAAAATATAACAAAGATAAAATTTCAATGGAGCCAACGAGCGACCGAGGGGCACGAGAGAAACATAGACGGGAAGCCATTCATCTAAAGGAGCCACACACAGCCGCCTCATCCAACTCTCAGAACACATATCAAAAGGGAAACTCTATTCACCTATGCTTCCCAGGACAAGCATGGCCAAATTTACCACTCATGTGCTACTGAGTGGGGATGGAGAGAAAATTAGAGTTGACAACCCTACAAATGACCCAAGGAAATTCTTCAGGCACACCCGAACAAACAACTCAATTACCAACTCACTTTTTTCTCGAAAATCTAACCCCCTCCCCCCCAACGAAAAAGGGAGGAGGAAAACACTATATTAGAGAGATGATTTTAGAGAAGCCAACGAGAAACCAAAGGGCACAAAAGCGACAAAGGCGGCGAAAATTGTCTCGAGGAGCCACACAGAACAACCCCATCTATCTTCAAGAACACAAAGCAAAAGGGGAAGTTTCTGTAATATTCTAAAATTTTCACATGATATTTGGAGTATTAGAGTTCTTTATTTTCTTGATTAATTAAGTAAATAAAAGGGTGGAGGGACCCATAATCCTAAAATATGAATAAGATCCACTTTTTTTTGTGTGAATATGGATTAATTAAGCATAGATCTACATAATGGAGTGGTGGAGCAGCTACTAACATGAATATAGTGAAGATCATGTCTCACTAATGAGATAGATCATGGGGGTTGAAGCAGTCAACTGAGATCATGGAGGGAATCTAATGAAAGATCATAGAGAATTCGTGATGAAGTGATGGAGGAATTAGTGCATTTAATGCACACATGATGGAGAGGGTGCACATTGCATGTAGACATGATGGAGGACTTGGAGAGACAACGCAGTCAACCATGAAGGATTGTGTCCACATGAAAAACGTATTTTAGAGGTAGGCTAGGGATTGGGAACGCTCACTTTTTTTATAAAGAAGATGAAGGAATCATTGGAGTTATGCTTGAGTTTATGATTTGACGATCTATTTAGATCTGGATTTGTCAGGTGATATCTCCATGCATTCTTATGTTGTTTAGCTAAGTTTGTAGTGTTGTTTAGCATAGGGTGTTCCCGAGCAGGAATCCCACCCTTACACTTAGAGGACTTGTGTGCCTAGTCTGTGAAGGATATTCTAAGTTTCCATTCATCATCAGGAATTGGTGCCACATTATTTCCATTCTATGTAGAACGCATCCTTTTAGCAATTACATAATTTATGAAGATTAGTTTGGGAGGTGGAGGTTGTCTTCAGTATTTCAGCTGGAGAACTGGTGAAGGATTATTCCTCTCACCTTGGACTTCAATATCATCATTCCCAGGGCCTCTTTTCAAATCTAGCATCAGGCCAAATTTTATTGACCTCTTATCAGCAGTAGTACCATCAAGTATTGTGCAGTCCATCATTGCAGATCCAAAGGAGGAAGAAATTTGCTATCATTTCAGCTAGTAATCCTATGAGGGATCATCCCCTCACCTTGCCATTATTGTTTCCATCAGCCTGGAGCTTATTTCATCATATTTTAGTAGGCATATATTCTATCCCTCTTTTACAATGTATTTTCTATAGCAACTGCATATTCAGTTGCTGCAACTTGAAGGAGGAGGAAGAAGAGACAAGATCTAAAGATCCTAGCTTATAGATCTGAAAGAGGGAAAAAACCTCAAAGATTAGATTTTTTGTATCACCTATTGTAGCCATATTTGGATCAGATCTAGCTTCAGATATGCATAACCCAACATTCAAAGGATCAAACCCTAGGAGGGTGATTTTCCAAAGTCATAGATCTGGAAAATCCTTTTTGGGTTATCTTGGGTTCCCATCACATTGGCCAAACCTTGAATCTTGGCATCATGAGAGCTCCTGAGCTCCATAGATATGCATTTCCTTTCACAGTAAATACATGTACATCATCAGTAAAAGGGATAGTGCAGTATTTCTTCTTGTAGCACACCAGTTACATAGTGCTAGTGGTAGCATGTTTACATGTTCATTCTAGGCCACTTCTCTGGCTAGAGTACCTCTATTTTTACACTATTGTAACTGTAATATTCTCCACATAATAAAAAGGATAATATTATCTATAGATTCTAATGTTGTATTTAGATTTATTTTTTACTTTTCTATAGTTCTCATATTGTGTTTGAGTGTTACTCTGTTCTCCCATTTGTGGATATTACAATTTCTTCACGTATGCCTCCCAGGATGAGCATGGCCAAAATTACCGCTCATGTGCTACCAAGTGGGGATGGAGAGAAGATTAAAATTTGTTATGACTAACCTCAAATGAAATGATGCAACTTGAACACATTTCATTGCGCACCTCAAAAAAAATTACTCGAGCCCAACACGTTTCGTCAGGTGTCCTCACACAGCGTGACACGGCGCACCTGACCGAACAAAGTCACAAGGGAGAAAATGGAAAACGGGCCACATGAACGTGCACAAGGCACCTAAGCAGTCACAACATAGCAAATTTGATATGGCCGACTTAAAATAAAATGAACTGAACTGAGCGTGTTTCATCGGGCACCCTCACATGGTGCGATAGGTCACACCCAACTGAACAAAGGCACAAGGGAGAAAACAAAAAATGGGTCACATTAATGTGCACAAGGCACCTCGGTGGTCAAAACTTAGCAAATTGGATATGGTCTCCCTCAAAATAAATGACCGAGAGGAATTTGTTTCATCGGAGGCCCTCACACGACGTGATAGGGTGCACCCAAGTGAATGAAGGCACAAAGGAGCAAAAGGAAAATGGGCCGCACGAATGTGCACAAGGAAATTAGGCAGTAACAAATTAATAAATTTGATACAACAGCTCTAAAAAAAATGACCCGACCCATACGTGTTTCATCGGGCACCCTCACATGGCATGACACGGTGTGCCTGACTGAATGAAGGCACTAGGGAGAAAATGAAAAACAGGTCACATGAAAATCCATAAGGCGACAGAGTGGTCAAAAATTAGAAAATTTGATATGGCCGCCCTCAAATGAAATGGCCGGACCCGAACTAGTTTCATCGGGCACCCTCAAATGGCACAACACATGCACCTAACTGAACAAAGGCATAAGGGAGAAAAATACAAATGGGCCACACAAACATGCACAAGGCACTCGGGTGGTCACAAATTAGAAAATTTGATATGGTCGCCCTCAATCGAAATGACCCGACCCAAACACTTTTCATCGGGCACCCTCACATGACATGACAAAGCTCGCTCGACCAAATGAAGCACAAGGGATAAAATGGCTAACAAGCCAGAAGAATGAGCATAAGGCACCTGGGCAGTCACAACTTAGAAAATTTAATACAGCCACCCTCAAACAAAACGATATAACCCTATCGTGTTTCATCGGGTGTCCCCACATGGCGCGACATGGCCCACCTGACCAAATGAAGGCACAAGGGAGAAAATGGAAAATGCGCTGCATGAAAGAGCACAAGGCACCCAAGCAGTCACAACCTAGAAAATTTGATACGACCACCCTCAAATGAAACGACCCGACCCGAACATGTCTCATTGGGTGCCCTCACATGAAGCGACATAGCGTGCCCAACCAAATCAAGGCACAAAGGAGAAAACAAAAAATGGGCCGCACGAACGTGCACAAGGCACTCAAGCAGTCACAACCTAGAAAATTTGACACAGCCACCCTCAAACAAAATGACCCAACCCAAATGATTTTCAAAGAGCACCCTCAAATGAAATTACCCGACCCAAACGCGTTTCATCGAGTGCCCTCACATGGTGTGACACAACGTGCCTAACCAAATGAAGGCACAATGGAGCAAACGATAAATGGGCTGCATGAATCTGCACAAGGCACCTAGGGGGTCACAAATTAGAAAATTTGATATGGACACCTTCAAATGAAACGACTCAACTCGAAACCATTTCATCTGGCGCACTCACACAATGCACCCAACCGAACAAAGGCACAAGGATGAAAATAAAAAACGGGCCACACGAACATGCAAAAGGCACTTGAGCAATCACAACTTAGCAAATTTGATACATCATCCCTCAAACGAAACGACTTGACCCGAACACGTTTCATCAAGCACCCTCACACGATACGACACTCCGCGCCCGACCAAACAAAAGCACAAGGGAGAAAATGGAAAATGAGCTGCACTAACATGCACAAGGCACCTGGGTGGTCACAACTTATCAAATTTGATACGACTGCCCTCAAACAAAATGACGTGACTAGAATGCATTTCATGAGGTGCCCTTGCAAAGCGTGACACAGACCTCCTGACCGAAGGAAGGCATAAGGAATAAAATGACAAATGGGTCGCATGAATGTCCATAAGGAACCCTTGTGGTCACAACTTACCAAATTTGATACGACCTCTCTCAAACAAAACGACTTGACCCGAATGCATTTCATCGGGCGCCCTCACCAAGCGTACCTGACTGAATAAAGGAACAAGGCAAGAAACAAAAAACGGGCCACACGAAATTGCACAACATACCCGAGTGGTCACAATTTAGCAGATTTGAAATGACCGCCCTCAAATGAAATGACCCGACCCGAACGCATTTCATTGGGTGCCCTCACATGGTGCGACATGGAACACTTGACCAAACGACAGAAGAAGGGAGCAAACAACAAACGGGTCACATGAATGTGCACAAGGAACCTCAATGGTCATAACTTAGAAAATTTGATATGGCCGCCCTCAAATGAAATGACCCGACTCGAACGCGTTTCATCGGGCACCCTCACACAACGCGAGACGACGCGCCCAACCAAACGAGGGCACAAGGGATAAAATGAAAAATGGGCCACAAGAATGTGGATAAGGCTCCCGAGAAATCAAAACTTATCAAATTTGATATGTTTTCCCTTAAAAAAAATGACCCTACCCGAACGTGTTTCATCGGATGCCCTCAAACAAAACGACCCGACCCGAACGTGTTTCACTGGGCACCCTCACACGGCACGAAACGACATGCTTGACTGAACGAAGGCACAAGGGAGAAAATGAGAAACAAGCCACAAGAACATGCACAAAGCACCTGGGTGGTCACAACCTAGAAAATTTTATATGGGCACCATCAAATGAAATGACCCGACCCAAATTCGTTTCATTGGGCACCCTCACACGGCACGACACAGTGCGCTAGACTAAACGTGTTTCCTTGGGCGCCCTCACACGCCCTGACCTGACCCGACCCAACCCAAACTTGACCCAAACGTGTACTCTATCTGAAATGTGCTGCCCATGATGCCAATATCCATGTGTTGTTCAAAAGATAGTCACAACTATCAAGCATCATCCATGTGTGAAAGGTCCTCCTCAAGTCAAGTCAAGAAAATCCTCTCAACAATGTGCCATATTTAGTTCCATGAAGTTATGTTCATCCCATCTGCAATATGCACCCAACATGGTTACCGAAGTTAAGTCAATAATGCTCAAACCATGCCTAAGTTTATACCACCAAGGCATCTCATCACCGCATCTCCATCAAGCTCCAAAGTGTCTCATTGATCATATCCATCAAGTGACTCCTCAAAAACACACCACATAAATGTGCTCAAAGGTATGCATCCCATAATGCATCAAAACCAATACCAATCTCGATCTTAGCTCCTCAGTGAACCAGATAATCCAAGATCATTGTACCATGAAGCCTCCAATGAATGAAACTCCATCATGAACTCCCATGCATCATACTATCCAAAGAATTGGCAAGAATACTTGTATTGGCCATGAGTTCCACCACAAGTTGTTCTCACCTCGCAATTCATATGAATGTTCTCATAGGCTGCTCATAGCTTGCTCATCTAACTAATGTCTTATTTCTCAAAGTGAACAACATCCATCAACCCATCTATAAAAGATCTCCATGTGGCACCAACAATCGATCCTGTTCAAAATATTGCTTGAAACTCCTCCATGATGCTTATAAGTTGCACCTAGTAGGTGCACTTGCATAATGTATCCACATAATGTCCTCCCATGCCCTCATGTCAATGTACATGAATTTGGCTTCCCATGTGTCCATCAAGAGTAGACTCACCTAACCTCTATTCATCATCATGTGTATAGTGTATAGGTTAAGTGCCCGTGGTCACTTATACCATCATCATCATGAGTAATTACTTCAAGGCTTCTCCCCCACTAAAGGTGCACCGAGAGTTACTCCTTGGTTATAAGCCATGAAGAAGTCCACCCAAACAATGTGACCTACCACCAAGGTAGTCCATGAGTCATGTCGGGCACCTAGTCAATTTCCATGTGGCTAAGCATGACCCATATCTATCACAAATATCATCAATTTCCACCCTTGTCACGGGCTTTTGAACCTACTAGAGTGAGGTCATAAATTTCCCTATCAAGGTCTACAACAAGAAATTTTCCTTGCTTCTCTAATGTAAAAGGTTCCATCATAGTCATCCAAGGAAAGGTCCTCTGTGATATTAGAAAAGAAGTCATATTATTTTTCATCCTTGTATATGGTCCATCTCACAAATGCTCAATTGAAACACAAGTCATATCTTCATGAAGACTCTCTAAGTGAGTTTCCTCCATACTCATGAATGTCTGCAATGATTCCGATCCTGGTACCACCTTCTCATGAAGTTCCTCCTCGATTTTTGTCACTTCTACAACATTTTCATTTGGTTCATCCACCAATGCCTCCAATGTTATTGGTCCAAGTTCAACTTGTTCCACAAGTTCCTCCTTGAAAATATCCGCATTGTCAACATCCTCTCGAGAATCATCCATCACGGATGCTTGCAGTGTGCTTGCCCCCAGTCAAACCTTTTCATCAAGTTCATTCTTGAATTCTACCACATCTGAAACATCCTTTAAGAATCATCCACCATCAATGCTTGTAATGCTCATGGTCTTGGCCCAAATTTTTCATCAAGTTCTTCCTTGACTTCAATCACATCTACAACATCCTTTGGTTCGGCCATAGTTGGCATCATGCCACCATGCTTCATATTTCAAAGGTCTCTAAGTGTGAGAAGCTTATCAAGTAACTTCCTTTGCTCTTCTTCCACCTTGTCCATTTCTGCTCAAAGAATTTTCACTTTCCTCATAAGTTAAAATGTTTCATCTTTGTTCATGTCAGATGTCCTCCTCTTGCAGAATATATCAATGGTCCAACTCGTCTCATCAAACTCCTTTTCCACTTCCTTTGACTTCTCTTTACTTTATTTAAAGTTAATTTCCAATGAAACAAACCCATCCATCACTGCAACTATATCCCTTCTCAATAATAAAAAATCCCCGAAAAGGTAGCTTTGATACCAACTTTCATGCCCCTATACATGTGGTAGTCTCCAACCACTCTATAGATGGGTGTCGCACTATGTTATTTTTCTCTTTTCAAATACTCAATAAGTAGACTACGCCTAAGTCAACACTTGTTTCATTAATCTTCCAAATTTTTCTTGTCTAGAAATAAAAAATAAATAAACATTGATATCAAACCACATGAATGACCATACATTCAAGGGACGGCCAACTCCTGTTAATAAGTCTGCCCGATATTATGTTTCAATAAATATCTACAATTTGCAATAAATATACAACCAAGCTTGCATAAACTATTTATGCTTCTTTCCAAATTTGCTTGTACCTTGGTCTAGCCTCAATAGCTTCCCAAGAGTGCAAAAAATCCAAAGGAACCCCAAAGTTCCCTTTTAGAACATGTTTCTGAAGTCTGCACTAATTCTGGTTCAAGTGGGTCACTCGAGTCACAACCGCCATAGACACCCTGAACACATTTCTGCACGTGGGTCACTGGGGTCACAATTTGCATGTGTTTCCTGAACACGTTCGGGTTAAGTTTGACCTGACCTAACCCTAATGAATGACCTTCATGCCTTCAAACATTGTTCTACACGTCTTGAACGTGGACACGCTACACGAACCTGACTCAACCTAAACGCACCCACCCTTAACACTGTTCTGCACATGTCTTGCTAAAGGAACCCAACTTGACCCTGCCCTAAACACTCTTCTACATACACCCTACAGAAGGAACCTGACTCCACCTATGAGTGAACGCTGAATGCGTTTTTACCCAACTTGACCCAGACTCCGTTTCCTTGCTGTGGCTTTTCCCTCCACCCTTGACGTTCACTCTAGCTCACGCCTTAGATTTCCAATGGTGGAATAAACAAGATGTTGATGTATTTCATTCTTTCCTTTATCCTCCATCGCACATCCTCCTTTTATATGTGTATTTTTCGACACAATACTTCCAAGGGTGGGGCTTGAACCATATAAGGACAACTGACTAAATTCCCATAAAGACTTGGTTACGATGTGACATTTCCTCTTTAACATCGGCTTGCCATCGCGGCCAACCTATAAACCTCCAAGCCAAAACTTAGCCATTTTTGGATGCGTTTATGCACTTTGCTCCTAAATGTCACACGGTCACCATGATAACGTCGCATAATAGCTGAATTTTGTTTTCATCCATCGGTGCGCCCGTCTAACCTTTCGTCGCGGTTTTTGTCGCTTCATCGCATGACCACCGAGTGCTTCCAACGCCATTAGTTTTTGTCGCTTCCTCCAATTGTAGGTCTTATAAGGGTGGTTTCCATCATGGTCGAAATATACTTCGGTGGTTTCCATTGAGAAGGGACATGGAAACCTTAGATTTCACAATGTTGGTTTTCTGTCGTCACGCCGGGGCGAGGAAACCCAACCTTCCCCACACTTGGACACAACTTCTGTCGTGACGAGGCATGAAAACTCCAAGTTCCAATGACATAACAAGGAAGTGGTTTCCATTGCACTATGAAATGGAAGCCCCAAGTTCACCAAACTTGGGTGGTTCTTTGTCATGCCATGTAATGCAAACTATGAGTTCCATAAACTTAGGCGATTTCGGTCATGCCGTGACATGGCAACCAAGGTTCACCACACTAGGGCCATGGTTTTCATCAGGGAGGGAGATGGAAACCACAAGGTTCTTAGAGTTAGGAAGTTTCCCTCGTCCCATGAAACATAAGCCCCAAAGTTATACAGACTTGGGTGGTTCTCCATCGCCGCGACATGGAAACCTGAGTTCCCCGCGCCTAGGCCAGAGTTTCTATCATGGTAGGACATGGAAATTTCCAAGTGTCACATACTTGGGTGGAGATTTTAGCCATGGCACGACATGGAAACCCCAAGTTCCACATACTTGGGTTGTGGTTTTCGTCACGCTACAACATGGAACCCCCAAGTTCCCTGTGCTGGGATTGCATTTTCCATTGCGGCGAGACATGGGAACCCTAGGTTTCCCGGACTTGAGAAATTTAAGTCATGCCATGAAATGGAAACCCCAAGTTTCTCCAAATTGGGTTGGTTGTCTGTCATGTAGCGAAATGGAAATGCCCAATTTTCATTGACTTGGGCGGTAGATTTGTACACACTGTGACATGGAAAAAACCCCTAGTTCCCCAGAGGCTTGGGTCGTGGTTTCGAAACACCACTAGTTCCCTAGACTGAGGATGCAGTATCCATGGTCATGGAAACCCAAAGTTCCCCGCGTCGGGGATTCGATGAAAATCCTAATTTTCTAGTGTGCCATAAAATATGGAAACCCATGGTTTCCATCATGGGTGGGACTTGGAAACCCAAAGTTTCCCAGGCTTGGGTGCAGCCCTCTACCATGTGCCACGAAATCTAATCCCCAATTCCCATGTTCCTCAAACTTGAGTGATGGTCTTGCTCATGACGCAACATGGAAACCCAAATTTCCCTAGTGTGTTTCCCTCGGGGGAGTGGGAGAACATAGAAACCACAATTTCCACATACTTGGGCTCGTTTTATGCTGTGCCGCAAAATGTAAGCACACCTGCCATGCTCGCCAAACTTCTGTGACAAAGCTTTTGGCCATGTCGCGACATGTAGCCACCAACCACAAGTTCCACAAAATGGCGATCTCTCTCGCAGTCGTGGCATGGAAACCCAAAATTTCCTGCCCACAAGAAGTAAATGCATTTTTGAGATTTGAACAAAAGAAACAATGTTTGAAAGAAGGACAGGGGGGTAGAAGGTGCAATGTCGATATTTGTCCAAATTTTGAATAAAGTGACAAGATCGAAGCTCCAAATAAAGGTGACCAAGGTCTGAGTCTCAGTGGATCGTGGGAGTAAGGCCACTTTGGCACTTACAATACCTCGTCGTGTATTTAAGTTGTCTGCAAAGGATTCTTCTCAATTACTATTTGAAATTGAACTTCAAAGTTGCCCCGATTGAGATGATTCACGATCATGGTTTAAAAATGACATGGGCCCCTCAGGGTGACAATGAAATTACCCTACTACAAGTCGAGATAGAGTGAAAGAGTGACATGCATAGCTTCTAGCATGGATTTTTAAATAGAGACATTCAATCAGAATCTAACACACGATAGTTTCGCACCACTGGATTTTCAACCAAGCGTGATGACCAATTGCGTGAATCAATGGTTCCTCTCGTACTAAGTTGAATTTCTATTGCAGTGCAGTTCATCAGTACGGTAAAACTATCCCGTGTCATGACAGTCTAAACCTAGCTCATGTTCCCTATTGGTGGGTGAACAATCCAACACTTGGTGAATTTTTATTCACAATGATAGGAAGATCCGACATTGGAGGATAAAAAAGAAACGTTGCTATGAATGATTGGCTGCCACAAGCCAATTATCCCTGTGGTAACTTTTCTGACACCTCTAGCTTCAAATTCCAAAATTCTAAAGGATCGATAGGCCATGCTTTCATGGTTTGTATTTGTACTGAAAATAAAAATCAAATGACCTTTTACCCTTTTTTTCCACTAAGATTTTTTTTCTCATTGAGCTCATCTTAGGACACATGCGTTATCTTTTAACATATGTATCGCCCCAGCCAAACTCCCCACCTGATAATGTCTTCCACTTAGATTGGCCCGTCGAAACATGCCTTAAGGCCAAAAATAGGGGCAATGCCCCTTCTCCGCCCCACATAATAAGTAAAATAACGTTAAAAGTAGTGGTATTTCACTTGTGTTGAAAACGGCTCCAACTTGTTCTACACCTCTCATGTCATTTCACAAAGTCGGACCAGAGTCAAGCTCAACAGGGTCTTCTTTCCCCGTTGATTCTGTGAACCGTGTTCCTTGGCTATGGTTTCGATAGATATTATATAGGGATAGTGGGAATCTTGTTAATACATTCATGTGTGTCACTAATTAGATGATGAGGCATTTGGCAACCTTAAGAGAGTCATAGTTACTCCCGCTGTTTACCAGTGCTTAGTTAAATTTCTTCACTTTGACATTCAGAGAACTAGGCAGAAATCACATTGCGTCAACATCCACAGGGACCATCGCAGTGTTTTTTTTATTAATTAAACAGTCGCATTTCCCTTGTCTGTACCAGTTCTGAGTAGATTGTTCGTCGGCTAGGGAAAATCCCCCTATAGGGGGAATTATATGCCTGTAGCCCAATCGACACGCGACTGCCCACCCTCGCCATGAGAGTAGCTCCAATATATTGCCAACAACACACAAGTTGAGGGCACAGACCCCTAGGCCCAGCCCTCAGAGCCAATATTTTTTCCAAAGTTACGGATCCATTTTTTCGGCTTCGCTTACATACATTTCTCTATTGACCAGAGGTTGTTCACCTTGGAGACCTGATGCAGTTATGAGTATGACAGGGCATGAATATTTTTTAGTCCTTCATATTTTCAAGGCTCACCAAGGGCACACTGGACATAGAAAGACGTTTGGTTCTCTTCCAACTGGTGGACCCTATCTCCCGGTGAACCTATTCTAGGATGGGAAAACCGTTAAAAAGAAAATATAACTCTTTGCGAGGCCCCCGACGATGTCTCTGGATTTCTTAACGTTGGTGCCTATCACCATGTCCCGATTTGGGAATATTAACTCGATTCCCTTTCAATGCTCTTTTAGAGTGTACCCTTGATACAAGGCTTCCCCATCTCTTAGGATTGACTAACCCATGTCCAAGTTCTATTCACATGGAACCTTTCCCCACTTAAGTCTTCAAAGTTCTCATTTGAATATTTTCTACTACCAACAAGATCTGCATTGTGAGTCGATCCACCAAAGCTAAGCCTGAGGTTTCTCAACGACCCCCACATCCTCCTACTCATTGAAGCCAGGAAATTCCTCCAACGATTGAGTTTAGGTTGCGTGCTTCAGAACCATCCATTTTTGGGGATAGTTGATTCAGCAGGTTAGTTTTTACACACTCAGCAAATTTCGACTTCCATGATCACCATCCTGTTGTCTTAATCAACCTACACCCTTTGTGGGATCTAGGTTAGCATGAAATTCGACACCATAACTCAACTTTTGGTTCATCCTACATCGCCAGTTCTGATTACCAAAAATGGCCCACTTGGAGATCTCGATTTCATGGCACGGCTCAATGGAGCAGTCGTACCCTCTTACCTATTTAAATTTTGAGAATAGTTTGAGGGAATTATGCCCCTGATGCCTCTAATCATTTTCTTTACTCGATAAAAATCGTGCATGAGCTCCATATATCTTGAGTGAAACTATTGAGGAAACCAGCTACTAGATGGTTTCCTTAGTCTTTCGCCCCTATAATGAAGTTAGATGAATTATTTGCACATCAATATCGCTACAAGCCTCCAGTATAATTTCCTCTGGCTTCTCCCTACTTAGGAATTTTTCACCATCTTTTGGGTCCCACCAGGTGTGCTCACACTCGAACCCTTTTCATAAGGTCAAGGTAAGTCGATGATGCACCCCCCCAAGAGAGGGTATCTCACTCATCAGCTTCTTTTTGCCTCACAGGTTTTCAAACCCACTGACTCGCAAACATGTTAGATTCATTGGTCCGTGTTTCAAGACAGGTTGAATGGAAATCCTGCCAACCAACACCACGGGCATGGAGGTGAAAACGGCCCACCACAAGGGTGCATGCTTCATTCCTCAACCACCACAACAAAAAATTGATAGGCGGTACTCCACCTGCGCTTGTGACGATGCAACAGCCCGTGTTGGTTTTCACCTCATGTCGAGTGGCAGACTAGCCTGAGCCATTCCACATCTAACTAAGATGCATCGACAACCTCCATCTGCCTCCCTCCTGAAAATTCAAAGCACTATTTAACTCTCTTTTCAAAGTCCTTTTCATCTTTCAATCGCGGTACTTGTTTGGTATCGATATCTCACCCGTATTTAGACTTAGAGTGAATTTACCACCGAATTAGGGCTGCATTCCAAAACAACCCGACTCGCGAACTACATCTCGTGACACGGTAGGGTCCCAGCGCAACGGGGCTATCACCTTATCAGGTGCCCCATTCCAAGGGACTTGGCCTAGGTATATTGCTGAGAACGCTTCTAGAGACTACAATTCAGGTGATGCTACCACCTGAATTTCAAGTTGGGATCTTCTTAGTTCACTCGTCGCTACAATGGGAATCCTTGTATTTTTTTTTTCCTCCACTTAATTATATGCTTAAACTCAACGGGTGTTCTCGCCTGAGCTAAGGTCTCAATTTGGAGCTAAATTCACCCTGCCCAATTGGAGGACAAGGGAGATAAAATTAATTTCCATGGATGCCACATAAAGCCCGCATCATCTAACGTCAACTTCCCAACCAAGCGGACAAGATCACTGCCTACGGACACATGCCATGAAACATCACCTGCCGCATTTAGGTCAACCACACTGCATTGGTCACTGACAACCACCTCCGCTGCTCCCTAAAATATTTCAAGGAGGGTTTGATTGGTATGCGATGCTCATACAAACGTGGCCTTGACCGAAGCCTTGAGTGCAAATTTCGTTCAAAAAATAAATGATTCATAGGATTCTTCAATTCACACTAAGTATCACATTTTTTTACATTCTTCATCATAACAAGAGTGATGATATCCATTTTCTAGATTCGTTTCCACGTGTTACCCAAAAATTGCATCCCCATGAGAAATGGCTAAAATCCAACCCAATGTACAATGCATCACAATAAGCAACAAGCCCCCTTCTTCCTAGAGACAACTGCACTCCATAACCCACTCACTAAAGGGAAGCCTCAAGCAAGCTCCCCGGACCCCGTGCCTTTTCAAAAAGCGGGGAACTGCAAGGAACTGTTATCGAGAAGGACTAGGGTGGCCAACACAGGAGCTCCCGCTTCTTTTCATCCTTCTCGAAGACCTAACCGCAATAGTTCCCCGCTTTCTCCATAACATTGCTTGGGGTCGACAAGAGGAAGGAAAGGGGAAAAAAAAACATATATTGATATAGCAAAAAATAAAGAGAAGGTGGATCTCACCCCCTCACAAGGGAAAGCTCAAGTAGACAAATAGGAAGATCTTTCCAAACCCCATGCCTTTTCAAAAAGGATATAATTGTAAAGAATGATGACCGAGAAGGACTAGGGTGGACAACTCAAAACTCGCACTTCCCTTCATCCTTCGTGAATGCCAATCCTCAATTATTCACCCTTTTCTCCCTAAATCTAGGGAGGCGGAAGGAGGAAGGGCAAAAAGAAACCCAAAAAAAGAAAAGAGAATAAAAATAGAACAAAAACATGGCTACCAGCAGAGAAGATGAGGCTCAAACACAAAATAGGATTTCAAGGCCTCGTGCCCTCACAAAAAAGGTGGAAACTGTGCATATTGGTGATAGACAAGGACTAGGGTGGCCACCCCAGGAGCTCGCACTGCTTTTTCATCCTTCCAAAAACACCAATCCATAGAAATTCCCCATTTTCTCTGTAAATATAGGGATGAAAACAACTCACAAGGGGAGGCTTAAACATAATACAATATTTACAAGCCACGTGCCTTATCAAAAAGGGGGGAAATGCAAGGAACAACGACCGACAAGGACTAGGGTGGAAAACTCAGGAGTTAACACTGCTTTTCATCCTTCTCGGACACTGAACCACAACAATTCCCACTTTTCTTCATAAATCTAGGGACGGAAAGCGAAAAAAATAACATGAAACAAAGAGAAACCAAACATCACCCACATAACACTCGCGTTAGAAATCCAATTTGGGAGAAAGGGGACCAAATTTCAAGCAATGCTAGAAAAACATAGTGCCACCACCATGCAAGGAGATGTTGGCTTAACCAAAAACAAAGAAAACAAGGCACCCAATAAAAACCATCCCACCTTTTTGCACCCTCTCACATACATCACGAAACAATATCCTTTTTATCTACATAGCATAACAAGTGGAAATCAAACAACCAAGCAGACAAGTCACAACCTAAACTATACCACTAGAAAAGTCAAGGGCCATGACAAGATGAGTGTCTGGAGCAGGGTAATCCTAAAAGTTAAATGACCCCAAAACCCACACAAGGCTTCAAACAAAAAATTCACTAATAGAAAACCCACCCTCTTACTGCACCCTCCATGTACAAGACACCTAACAACATTTCTAACCAAAAATTCAAAGGGGGCAAAAAAACTGAACTCCAAAGAAGAGTTATCGCAAGCTAACACTCAATGCTAGATAAAGCCAAGGGCCACAAATACATCGGTGGTGCAATATCACACCCTAAAAAGAGGGGAGCCCCCAAAGTTCACACCACAACACTATTGCAACAATTGACACATCCAATAAATGACCAATTCGTGCAAAAAACCCACAATCCAAATGGAGAAACAAGGACATCAACTGCTCCTGCTTTCCTCAGAAGTGCGAGTGACTCAAGAAAGGACAAGGAATTCCCTCAACACCAAAGGCACAAGAAATAATTCTACCTCATGCCAACTGATGGGGAAACTTGCAATTTTAATGGAGCTCGGCCCTGGGGAGGGCTTTTTCATTAACTAGACCAAAGCCTTCCGCAAGGGCATATCAAGGAACAATTTAGAGGAATATGGTGGCCAGCCCAATAGATTACACCACTCTTCAACAATCCAATATTGACCCCACCCCTACATTTTCCCCTCACGAAAGGGTTGAGTTAGTGAGCGCACACACAACCACTCCCTTGAACCATCCACCAACAAAAAAGCTCGCCCAGGAAACAGATAAACCATTGTCACCACCTTTTGGAGAGAACTAACTATGGAGACCCACATCTCCCAATGAACAAAAGACTAAGAAAAACCACTACTAACGAATCTAAATTTTTTCATTTTATCTCCCAAGCACCTTGACTGCAGCAACCATGCCCCACTAAACATACCGTTGGAGAGGGGGCTGCTGAGCAATGAGCTTCTGAACCCCATACAAAAAACACATTATGAGAAATAATAAAAAAGGATGGGACAAGCACAAGCATCGCTTCCAAGTACAAGAAACAAAAAGCATGAACTCAAGATAGGCAACTAACAATGTTGCAATTCTATTTTGCAAGAGGCACTACCCTAAAAGAATCAAACCCGCTCTCCTAGAAACACACCACACGGGCCTAGATTACAATCAAAAGACACATAATCCAAATGAAAAAAAAAAACCTGCTATTAATGATCATACCATAATTTCAGCTACAGTAACCTTGTTACGACTTCTCTTTCCTCTAAATGATAAGGTTCAATGAACTTCTCACGATGTCGGCAACGATGAACCACCATCGTCGATGTAATCTAAACACTTCATGGGATCATTCAATCAACAGTAGTGACGAGTGGTGTGTATAAATGGTAGGGATGTAGTCAACATGAGTTGATTACACACTGTTACTAGAAATTCCTCGTTGAAGACCAATAATTGTAATGGTCTATCCCCATCATGATGCAATTTGAGAAAATCTCGCAATCCTCTTGAACCTAGAAGAAAAGATCATTGGTTTCATTAGTGTAGCATTTGTGTGGCCCATAACATCTAAGGGCATCGCATACCTGTTATTGCCTCAAACTTCCATGGCCTAAATGACCATAGTCCTCTAAGAATCTAGCCATGAAGGGAAACCTCCATGTATCTAGTTATAAAGCTAAGGTCTCGCTCATTATCGGAATTAACCAGAAAAATAGCTCCACCAAATAAGAATGTCCATGCACAACCACTAATAGAATCAAGAAATATCTCTTAATTTTTCAATCCTTACTATGTATGGACCTAGTAAGTTTCCCCGTGTTGATTCAAATTAAGCCGCAGGCTCCACTCTTGGTGGTGCCCTTCCATCAATTTCTTTAATTTTCAGCCTTGCAACCATACTCCCCCCGGAACCTAAACATTTTGATTTCTCAGAAGGTGCTAGTGGATTCCTTATAGCAACATCTGTCGATCCCTGGTTGGCATCATTTTATGTGTGATATCCATTTTTAGGAATAGCTAGCAATCCATGGATGGAAAACACATTTTCTAGAAATGGAGGCAGCAAGATTTGATACCAAGACCTGGATCCCTGATACCAATGTGTCTAAGACCAAAATCCAAGAGTTTGGGTCAAGGAAATCCTTCTAGGGTGGTGAGACAAACCTCCCACACCTAGTTTCCTTCAGAAACTACCCAAAGAACGGGGCTGCAACAATACTTGAGGAAGGATTGAATATACAACGTTATTTTAATGCGCCATGACACATGAAGATGTAAATAGATGATCAATATATAATATAGCAACAAGAGAATACAAGGCTTTGAGGAATCACTCACTAAAGCTAGGCCATGAAAGCGTCAATAAGACATGTACACCAAATGTGACAAAACACTGCTACATAAATATTCCCTAGCTATGGCAGCGCTGTCTATAGGAGGCACTGTAACATATAAGATGGAAATTTCATGATATAATAATGATAGCTCAAGAAATGAGGGGGAGCAAGCTCTCAACCCCTAAAAACACTAATACAACAATCCTTAGAAGGATTGGATACAATACATGTACAGAATGGTAAAATACAATAATGTCAGAGTTGCTAGGTAGAAACAGCAACTCATAAAAAAAATATAAGGAGATGGCTGAATATGATCTTCAATCTGAAATAGCCTCCTCCCATGGATCTCTAAAGTGAAAGGCTGATCCCTTCACCAAATATTTCCCCTCCAATCAATCTTGCAGTCCCTCACTGGAAATACACCATGAGAATAACATAGTTTAGGAGAGATAATGTGTTGTAGATGAACTGGAAAATCTTGGCCTCATGCCAAGATATGAAATTATTCCCAAGAACACTCCTCAATGATCTCCTAATGAAATGGAGACCCCCTCTTATGAAAATCAATCTCTGGAGTGGTGTGGTGGAACCTCCCCCTGCAACACCCAGCAACACAACCCAACCACCAATGGAGACTGTGTTGTAGCTAAATGAAATGCTTTGGCCTCAAGATAGGATATGGGGATCATGAAGTAAAATCCCTCAAAAGGTATATCAAGAAGGTGAAATAATTGTAAATAGGAATTCCTCCTGGCAATTCTTGCTAAACAACAAAGAATGCACAATTGTCTCATTTGACAATTGAGATGAACAATACCAAAACATGAGAAACAATGCCTGCCTTGCCCTCCTCTTATGCAATTGTGAGCTCCCTCTGCATGGGTCCCACTAATTAGGGCTTTCCTCCTTAAGTAATATTCCCTCCTCTTTCTCTATGCTGTCCCACAATGTGCTCTCCACCTCATGCCACTGCGTTGTTTGACTTGGTCAAACTTGACCTAGTCATCCTAGAAAAGTCCCATTTAACACATGGAAGTGTGAAATAAAACTCAAAAAGTGATCCTCCTTCATTATAAGAGGATTTTTATTCCCTATAGATACAATGAATGGGTTTCCTACCCATTTTATTCTTCTCCGAAGTGCAAACGGAAAAAATTAATATTCTACAAAATTTGGAATATTACAATACTCCACTCTCAAAGATAGCTTGTCCTAAAGCAAGTATAAGGATAGACTGATTTATTTCCCCTTAATTTCCCTATAGCATCTGTGCATGATAAACTCCTCCAAGATAAGTATGTCATATCATCAACCAAGTGTCCAAGTTGTCCCTCCAACATATGCAAGCTAGCCTTTGGTGAACATCCCCAAATAGTTATCATGTAGAAACAAATATCCATGAAGGAAGCAATGGGCTGTCTAAGGGCCTCTTTTAGGCATGAGATCTGATATATAATGGTACTCATCATCCCCATATGAATCTCCCATCCCCAAGAAATCATCCATACAACATGAGCTGCCCTCCAACATGGAAACTCATATAAATCTCTCTCCACCTTGAGCTTCATAAATGAAGGTGGGCTGAAAATATGAATATGTCAAGTATCATAGCTTTCCCCATGTTTTCCTTCTCTCTACTTGTGATAATTAAGAGTGTGTGCTGATCATGGGCTGCAAAATTATTTCCCTCAAGTGGAAAAATGAATAGCAATCCTCGAAGGATCTCTCCTCCATAAATGATAATTCGGTTGGCCCAAGAAATTTCATCCATGATGAGTAGGGCATGATCATCATAGAATAACCCAATGAAATTTTCACTGTAGGTTATACCATGTGCATAAACATAAAAACAATGTCTCATAGGGCTACAACACAACCTCATCCACTGCAGCTACAGAAAATAACATGGCAAGCATTGTGCAGAAAATATCACCTCTACTACCGAATAGTAAATAGATGAGTGAATTAGAAATACAAAATCAAATACATGCCCATATACATACAATGGATGGATATCATCATCAACCTCATGGCCGACCTCAAAAGAAGGAAAATGGGTGGTTGTGGTGGCCATGTCTCCCCTCATGTTCCCACTAGAACATGCAATGCACAAGCTATGGGGATCATCTTCCCTCAAAGACACATTTAATTCATGTGTCAATTCACCAATAATGCTCCCAATAATAATATGGAAAGTATCATGAAATGGAAACATTCTCATCATAAAAATAGAAGAAGTACTGATGGTTTTACATGATGCTTGATGGCACCAACAATCTCCCAAGTAGCAACAGCGCAGTTTTTGAAACTGCTGCTTCAGAATTTTACATGGAAAAATGTTTCTTAATACATGGTCAAGTACATCAATTTGTTGAACATAAATGTAATGAGAAATTTTTTTCCCAAGGCCAAATAAAATATGGTTGTCCCCATCATATGCTTTAGCCTAACTTTGCTCATTGAGCAACATGAAAAATCTGCCCCTTTGAGGAGCCATGCACTGCAACATAATGATAAGAGTATGTAAATCAGAAAATGTAAACACGAGGCTCTTACCATAAGCTGGAAGTAAGATGATATATGGATCCATGTATGTGACCCTACTCCCAAGTGTCAACATTGTGAGCTCATGCAAAAAGGATCTTTTCCGTGCTAATTTTGTCTCTTGACATGCTCCTTGTCAAGAAAACCTTTGGTGATGCTGCTGCAAAGATGAAGCTTCTCCCAAGATGGAAATGCCTCCTGATCAATCTGAGCCAAGGAGTAATCCCTCTACACTATGATAGTGCCCTGCTCTACTCCTACAACACCATACATCATATGAGACCAAATCTTCTTGTGCTCTCTCCAAGATAGTTCAAGCAATCCAAGTGCTTGCTACCTCCTCATGCTCGCATCATGTAACTCATGTGATGAAGGTATCATGACTGATATATATACCATATCAGCTCCATGTATCCCTAATCTCTGCTGATCAATGATTTAAACATCCTGCCACCTCTTCTCTATTCCCATCCTCCTGGAAAAAGGGTACAACAAGTGATTGCCAAACTCCTTCAAGAGGAGCCAACGCAGCCAAGCCTCTTGCTGCCCAGTATCATATATTTGAAAGTGGAAAATCAGCCTCTTGCTCCTCATCCACACCAACTCAGCTCCTTGTGGATTTCTTCTCCTTCTTCCTCCTTTGGTACTCCTCCAATGAGGGCTACCATCCTCCCAAACCAAATCACCTCTCTTGCATTCCATGAGAGTTTGAAATGCAACTCCTTGGACACCTCTTAGGAAATATCCGTCACCCATGACTATCTTGGATCCATGAGGACCCAAATTTGATGGAGTTAATATCTCCCTTCCACCCATGTTTAACAACGCTGTTGATTCCTCCAAAGATGTAGTAGCTATCTCAACCTCTGGTTCAAAATATGTTTCCTTGTTTATCATGAAGGTGACATGGTTTGTTCCATCCTCTAATGGTTCACATCCCAACCTCAAGGGCTGAATGAGACTCATAAAAAGTGTATGAGGATGAGGTTTCATCTCCTCCTTAAACCCTTTGCACAACGCAGTGTAATCATGGTGCTCTAGAGTAGCATAAGGTGTAGATTCTTGGACCCTTAAAGATGAATTTCCACAATCTTTTAAATGATTTGCTAAAATGAAAAGTGGAACTTCACTCATACCTTGGTGGAACTTGGGGTTTTCTTCTTTTATGGCTACATTATTTTTCTCCTCCAATGCAATGGCTTCCTCCTCCATAGATATAAAATTCTTCCCTCCCAAAGTTGTGACAACGTTGGTGGAATTCCCCTCCCATGGTGGAATGGCTTTCTCTTCCTTTGTCCTTTCTCCATCAAAGGTTTGGATCAACCTTTGAGAAAATTCTGCAAAAGAGGTCACCCATGAATGGACCAAGGGTTTGAACCACCAAATAGAGGCTTCATCCTCCATGTGCAGCGCTGCAATATCCACTGCTTCTTTCTCTACCACTGGATGTAGCAAGAAAAATGCCTCTAGCATTTTCACCCAAGCTCTAGCTGAAGTGTTCCCATCAAATGTAGACAATAGAAACCTATTGCCTTTGATTTCTCTTCTATTGCAGGGCCTTCTCTCCTCCTTCCATTGAATAAAATATGGGAACATTGTATCTCCCATGAATGCTGCAGAATGGGATTTATACTCATCCATGTATTTATTTAGAACCTGATTATCCAAGCATCTCTCATGCTTGCTTCCTTTTTGAGAATAGGAAGTGCATGGACCTTCCTGCTCTTATCTTTGCTTCTCGTCCTCAGGGAGGCTCTTGTTTTTTCTAAAAATAGATGAGATCAATCTCATCTTCTTCATCTTATTCTTCTTCTTCTTTATTTGGCTTTAAGGCCACAGGGTGAGCCAAGAAAGTTTCTCTTATACCACTGTAATATCCATTTTTAGGAATAGCTAGCAATCCATGGTTGGAAAACACATTTTCCAGAAATGGAGGCAGCAGGATTTGATACCAAGACCTAGATCCCTTAGACCAAGGTGTCTAAGACCAAAATCCAATATTTGCGATCAAGGAAATCCTTCTGTGGTGGTGAGACAAACCTCCCACACCTAGTTCCCTTCAGAAATTTCCCAAAGAATGGGGCTGCAACAATACTTGAGAAAGGATTAGATACACAATGTTATTTTAATGAGACATGACACATGAAGATGAAAATAGCTAATCAATATATAATATAGCAGCGAGAGAGTACAAGGCTTTGAGGAATCTCTCACTCAAGCTAGGCAATGAAAGCCTCAATAACACATGTACACCAAATGTGACAAAACACTGCTACATAAATATGCCCTAGCTATGGCAGTGCTATCCATAGGAGGCACTGCAACATATAAGATGGAAATTTCATGATATAACAATGATAGCTCAAGAAATGAGGGGGAGCAAGCTCTCAACCGTTGAAAGCACTAATACAACAATCCTTAGAAGGATTGGCTACAATAAATGTATAAAATGGGAAAATACAATAATGTCGGAGTTGCTAGGTAGCAGCAAGAACTCATAAAAAAAATAGAAGGAAATGGTTGAATATGATCTGCAATCTAAAATAGCCTCCTCCCATGGATCTCTAAAGTGAAATGATGATCCCTTCACCAAATATTTCCCCTCCAATCAATCTTGTAGTCCCTCACTACAAATACACCATGAGAATAATGCAGTCTAGGAGAGATATTGCACTGGAGATGAACTGGAAAATGTTGGCCTGATGCTAAGATCTGAAAATATGCCCAAGAACACTCCTCAATGATCTCCTAATGAAATGGAGATCCCCTCCTTTGAAAATAAATGTCAAGAGTAGTGTTTTGGAACCTCCCCTACAACATCCATCAACACAACCCAGCCACCAATGGAGACTGCGCTGTAGCTAAATGAAATTCTTTGGTCTCAAGCTAGGATATGAGGAGCATGAAGTAAAATCCCTCTAGAGGTATCTCAAGCAGGTGAAATAATGCTAAACAGGAATTCCTCCTGGAAATTCTTGCTAAACAACAAAGAATGCACAATTGTCTCACTTGACAATTGAGATGAACAATACCAAAACATGAGTGTTGGAGAGGTAAATACCCTTTACGAACAGAGGTGATCCATACTAGCCCAGATCCGGTCTAGCAACAATTTTTTCACGCTAAGGTGCAAGTTCCTAATTACAATAGACCAAATTGTGAGAAAGGCCTACCTTAAGTCCAACGCTATTGTCATTTGCGGAGAAGATTCGCCAATTTGTTGGAGAGGTAAATCCCCTATGTGGACAGAGGCGATCCCTACTAGCCCAGATCGGGTCTAGAAATAATCGTATCATGCTAAGGCGCAAGTTCCTCATTGAAATAGACCAAATTTCGAGAAATGCCTACCTTAAGTCCAACACTGTTGTTCACAGAGAAGATAGTGCTCCTGTTTCCTTGCTCCAACAGATCAAAATTCTCCCACTTATCACAATAAAACACTTGCAAATAAAAGAAACACGATGAACACACAAGCATAGAACCCAATATATGAAATTATGTATCAGTCAGAGAAGATACAACTCATGATCAAAAGGTATGAAAAATACGAGTGGAACCATAACCAAAGTCGCTTCTCATTAATCAATACAAAGAAATATACAACCTGCGCTCTAACGTTGGATCTTCCTTTGGTGGGTCGACAGTGAAATATGCCTCGTTAAAGCTTGTCAGGAATGGGACAAGCCTCTGTCTTTAGTTTTCTTGACAATAATCTCCTTGCTACTGATTTGGCTCTATGAGGACTATCAAGGCTCTTTCAGAATTCTCTAGGCTATTGAAGGCTCTTGAATGCTAGCTTGCAAAAGGAAAATGGCAAGCTTATATAGATGGTGGAAGGGGATTTGGGATCCCTACAATCATGGGATTGGCCCTATCCTCAAGGAAGCTTCCATGAGAGGCGGAAAAACACTTCCTCTATATGGAGATCCAGAGCCAAAACTCCCAACTCAATTTAGAGACCAGTTCAGGAATTGGTTGTAGTCAATATTCCACCATTTATTTTTAAAAGACACTCCTTAATAATCCTGGTGTGGGTATAACATTGTGACAATGCGCCAGCTGGCACGCCCTCTTTGAAGGATTTCCCCCATTGGCGTGAGGGCTGAACTGGCTAGTCGCGCCAACGACAAAAAGGTTATTTTTATGGTTTTTCACAAGAAATTTTCTTCATGGGAATGAATGTCCTTGTCTAGGGGGATGCCATGAAATTGGTTTCATGTCATGTCACTACTGACAGGTCACGGAATAAGCCCTCCAATGTGCAGGATGAGGGATTGCAGGGACAGTGAAAAATTGCTATGTAACAATGAGAAAAAATGGCTGCCTTTCCCTCCTCTTATACAATTGTGAGCGCCCTCTCCATGGGTCCCATTCATTAAGGTTTGCCTCCTCAAGTAATATTCCCTCCTCTTTCTCCACATTTTCCCACAATGTGCTCTCCACCTCATGCCACTGCGTTGTTTGAATTTTTCAAACTTTACCTAGTCATCCTGCAAAAGTCCCATTTCATACATGGAAGTGTGAAATAAAACTCCAATAGTGATCCTTATTCATGATAAGAGGATTTTTATTCCCTATAGATAAAATTAATGGATTTCCTATCCATTTTATTCTTCTCCTATGTGCAAATGGAAAAAATTAATATTCCACAAAATTTGGAATATTACATTATGGTTGAGACTACGACGGTATTGGATCATCTTCGAGCCCTTAAATTTCATTCTTTATTAATGAAAACATCCTTGGAAAATGCTTTCACAGTGTTTTTTGTTTCATCCTTGGCAAATTCTTTCACAGTGGCCTGTCTTTCAGCTCTGACAATGAAATATGAATGCCCCCAAAATTCCCTATTAATAATTACTCCGGTCTTGAAGGAAAACACAATAGAACCAGAGTCCTAAAATATTATTCCATGCTAATGTATTTAGAGCATAAGATTTCTTTGAGCACTCTATTTTTTTTAAAGTAACAACATCGAAGACACGACCCAACTAGTTAAGTCTAGGAGCATGTCGCCAACAAAAGGGACGGAAGGGTAGGTGCACAACAGGTAGGCGGACCGACCTTTACGACCCAAGATACAACTACGAACTTTTTAACTTAAAAAAATAAAATATATGCTATTGGAGTTGGAATTACCATGGTTTTTGGCACCATATGTGCCCTCCAATGGATCCTCATTAATGGATTTAGATTCTACTCATTCCAACTAACAAAATCGATGAGCCCAATATTGTTATTTATTTTCACTACCTCCCCATGTCAGGATTGGGTAATTTGCATGACTGCTACGTTCCATGGATGTGGTAGCCATTTCTTAGGCTCTCTCTCCATAATGGAACCCTAATTATTCGTCACCCTTCACCACCATGGTAGGCCTCTATCATATCATTGAAATTTGATAGGCAAGAAATTTGAATAAAGCATCACTATCACAAGGGTTGTGCGATTCGTCGAGTTATCACGATTCACCAGAGAATCAGGAAAGCTCGCACTATTATTTTATATAAAAAATTCATCCCTTCTAAAGAGTCAGGACTTGGTGCACGTATTAGCTCTAAGATTAATATGGTTATCTGAGTAAAAAATCTATAACTAATAATGTTCCATCCGCATTTTCACATTCTGAATTAGTTCATAGTTAGACATGCATGGCTTAATATTTGAGACAACCATATGACTACTGGTAGGCTCAACCAGGTAGCACACTCCCACTTCAAAGGGAATTCAAATCTCTCTCTTATCAAGAGCCAGCCTAAACACCCATCAAGTCAAAGAAATGTCGAAATATCATGTAAAGCTTTTATACCTTGCACCTCTTGCATCCCAAAGAAGGGATTAGAGCCCACACACACTACATGGCAAGGAAATGCAAAAGAAATGACGACATCAAACACGATGGACGGTAGATGCAAGATCGACAAAGAGAAAAAATGGGTCACCCTGACGAGTCACATTGCACAGAGGGCGCCTAGGACTTGGCAACCACCCCCCAACTAGTAAGAATGTAAAAATCCTTGTCACCCACGGTAGACAAAATGAACAGAAAAATGGGAGGAAACAAAAACAAGACTCTCTTAGAAGTTCCCCCTAAACCCTCCCTGCCCCACACCAAGGCCACCTAGGAGTCCACCCACACGTTGGCAATATTGGACCTTAAGCGCCTGCGATGAAATCAATGCAAAGGGAAACAAAGGAAACAAATGGAGAATAACCAACATAAGAAACTCTCTCTCTAAAATGCCTCCCAATTGTCCCCACCCGGCACCGAGGCCACTTAGGATTCCACCTAGACAACAACAACGATGGACCTCGATCATATAATCGCCTACGATGACCTTGATGTGAAGGCAAAGTAAGGAAATAAAGGGAGATCAACCAACCCCACAACATATCTTAAAAAATCCCTTCAAACCTTCCCGCCCAGTAGTGAAGCCACCTAGGAGTTCACCTCAATAGTAGCAACTATGGACCTTGATCACTTGATCGCCTGCAGAAAATTCACAGCAAAGGAAAAAGAAGAAAGTAAAAGGAGAATGACCAATTCGAAAACCTCTATTAGAAATTCCACCTGTAGGAGAGCCCACCTAGTCAATAGCAATGGTGGACCTCGATCGTTTCATCACCTAAAACACCCTCAATGCAAAAGGAAAAGGAAGGAAATAAAAAAAGAATGACCGAGCCTACAAATTCTCTTAAAAAATCCCACCAAACCTCACCATCCCTCACTGAGGTCACCTAAGAGTCCACTCGGATAGCAGCAATGATGGACCTCGATCGTTTGATCACCTACGACAACCTTGAAGTGAAGGAAAAGGAAGAAAATAAATAAAAATTAGTAGGATATCTACAAAATTCATGAACATATCTAAACAGGAGGAGGTATCAGGTAGCCCCATAGCCCACACACCCTACATACAAACAACCTAAGAGATTTCCCCACTGACTCACCAACTAGAAATTGAATACTTTTCACCTGCAGCCACCTCCACAAAGAGGAGGGAGGTTGAAGCGTTCCACCTTTAAGTCCTCCATCTAGATATTACCCCCACCATCAATGTAGCAAGCCTCCTCCCAATTGTACCATAATCGCATACGCGATCAAAACAAGAAATACCCATCACCTTGTGTCTCAACATTCCAAGCCACAAAATTCTACTGTGAATGCAATATGCAAGGAAAAATCCGACCACTTGATCAAACATATGGGCCACCAAATCTATCAAAACCTCAAATCCAAATAGGGACAGATGACGTGCACTCTGAAAGGAATTCCAAAACTTAATTTTACAACAAGGAGAACCACTCCTCACATCGCCCAACGGAAAAAGATAGCAAGAGGGGTGGCTTACAACCAAAACGCTTCCACATTCCTCTTAAATGTATGTATCTCAACCCACAATGCTGACATAGAAAGAGTACAAGCATATGGAACCATAACCATAAAGAGACAAACAATGAAAAGGATAGTCATATCAAGGAGCCATACACAACAAACCATCCAATACCTAGAACACGGAGTGAAAGGGGAATTTTTCACATATGCATCCAAGGACGAGCATGGCCAACATTACCGCTCATGTGCTACCGAGTGGGGATGGATAGAATATGAAAGTCAGCCACCCTAAAAATGACCTAAGGACATTCTTCAGGCACACCGGAACAAGAAACTCAATTACCAACCCACCTTTCACATGGAAATCCAACCCCTTCCCCCACCAAAAGGGGAGGAGGTGAAAAATATAGCAAAGAGCCAACTTCACAGAGCCAACAAGAGAAAAGCCAACCTCTCCCACCCACCAAAAGGGGAGGAGGTGAAAAATATAGCAAAGAAAAAATTTCAATGGAGCCAACAAGCGACTAAGGGGAATGAGAGAGACAAAGACAGGCGGCCAGTCCTTTAAAGGAGCCACACACAGCAACCTCATCCAAATATAAGAACATAGATCCAAAGGGTAACTCTGTTCACATATGCATCGTAGGACAAGCATGGCCAACATTACTTCTCATGTGCTACCAAGAGGGGATGGAGGGAATATTAAAGTCGGTGACCCTACAAATGAACGAAGGACATTCTTCACACACACATAAACAAACAACTCAATTACCAACCCACCTTCGCATGATAATATGACCCCTTCCCCCAACCAAAAAGGGAGGAGGCCAAAAAATCCAATGAGAGACCAAGGGGAATGAGAGAGACATAGGAAAGTGATAAATCATCTAAAGGAGCCACACAGAGAAACCCCATATGACTCCGACAACACATAACAGAAGGGGAAGTTTCTTCACATATGCCTCCCAGGAAAAACATGGACAAAATTACTGCTCATGTGCTATTGTGTGGGGATGGAGATAAGATGAAAATAGGAAACCCTACAAATGACCAAAGGCCATTCTTTAGGTGCACCCAAAGAAGCAACTCAATTACCAACCCACCTTTCACACAAAAATCCAACCCCTACCCCACACCAGAAAGGGAGGAGGTGAACAATATAGTAAAGAGTCGATGTCAATAGAGGTAATGAGAGACTAAGCAACATAAAGAGCTGATATCAATGAATCCAACGAGCAACCAAGTGACACGAGAGCGGCATAGAAAAGATATGATCTAAATGGAGAAAACGAGCGACCAAAGGCCACGGGAGGGACATAGCGAAGAGTCAATTGCAACAGAGTGAATGAGCGACCAAGGGGCACGAGATAGACATAGGGAGGTGACCATTCATCTAAAGTAACCACACACAACAACCCCATCCAACTTTGAGAACATATAGTGGAAGGGGGAGTTTTTTAACATATGCCTCCCAAGATGAGCATGGCTAAAAAATTACCACTCATATGCTACCGAGTGGGGATGGAGAGAATAAAGTTGCAAACCCTAAAAATGATCCAAGGAAATTCTTCAAGAACACCCAGATAAAACAACTCAATTACCAATCCACATTTCACATGAAAATCTAACCCCTAACCTGGACCAGAAAGGGGATAGCTGAATGACCAAACGAAGGCACAAGGACATGCACAAGGTACCCGAGCAGTCACAACTTAGAAAATTTTATACGACCACCCTCAAACAAAATGACCCAACCTGAACACATTTCATCAGGTGCCTCAAATGAAACAACACGAGTTGAATGTGTTCCATAAGGCACCCTCAGACGGTGGGACACAACGCGCCCGACCGAATGAAGACACAAGGGAGAAACCAGCAAAATGGCTGTACGAACATGCACAAGACACTTGGTCGGTCACAAATTTTCAAATTTGATACAACCACCCTCAAAGGGAATGACCTGACTTGAATGTGTTTCATCAGGTGGCCTCACACGGTGCAATAGGGTGTGCTCGACCGAACGAAGGCACAAGGGAGAAAACAGAAAATGTATCGCACAAATGTGCACAAGGGACCCATGAAGTCACAACTTCGTAAATTTGATACGACCACACTCAAAAAAAATGACCCGAGTGAAACACGTTTCATCAGGTTCCCTCACACGGTGCAAAAGGGTGCGCCCGATCGAATGAAGGCATAAGGGAGAAAATAGAAAATGGGCCACACGAATGTGCACAAGGCACTCGGGTGGTCACAACTTAGAAAATTTGATACGACTGTCCTAAAATGAAAGGAGTCGACCCGAATGCATTTCATCAGGTTCCCTCACATGGCGTGACATGACACACCTAACCTAACGAAGGCACAAGGGAAAAAATAACAAATGAGCGACATGAACATGCATAAGGCACCCAGGTGGTCACAACTTATCAAATTTGATAAGGCCACCCTCAAATGAAAGGACTCAACCCAAATGTGTTTCATCCGATGCCCTCACATGATGTGACACAGCTCACCCAACTGAGTGAAGGCACAAGGGAGAAAATGGAAAATGGGCTGCATGAACAAGAACAAGGTACCCAGGTGGTCACAACGTAGCAAATTTTCTACGACTGACCTCAAATGAAATGACCCAATCCGAACGCGTTTCATCGAGCATCCTGACATGGCGTAACACGGTGCACCTGACTGTTACAGGTCAAATGACCTCCTCCTCAGCTCAGAGGAGAAGATAAATATGGAAGGAGGAAAGAGACCTAATCTAAACCTACTTCCGCTAAGGTAACACGCCCCTATAATAGCTAAAGTGCGTTATAACACTCCTGATCCATGAAAATGTCATTTTAGTGGCTAGGGAAATTCTTTTTTTAGCCTAGAGGGTAGCATTACCCATATTTTGAGTTTGAAACAGGAAAAACCAGCGCAGAATGACTAGAAACTCCAGATTTTTCTCATAGAGAGTCAGTGAAAAATGGAAACTACAAGGCACTAACCTCTTATTGGGTCTTGCCAAAAACAACTAGACTCTCAATAAAGGCAAAATCATGGAAAGTTGAGGAAACATCTTGGTATTTTCTATTTAGAACTAGTGGAAGGAGAAAGGCAAGGTTTTCCCTCTCCATCTCCTATAAAATGGAGTTGTAGGCTCTTGGTCCAAGGTAGAAGGTTTTTTGAATACATGTGAAGTAGAGCGTTTATTGTTGTAGTGTGAAGGTCAAAGGTCAAAAAAGTTCATTGAGAACTCATTTACTAAAGACATCACCACATTCAAAGAAAGAGAGAGAGAGATTGGAAGATTGAGGAGGGCTTGGTACAACCGACGGTTGTAATCCTCCTTTTTATAAATCAGTAGAACTGTATCTGTTTTGTCCATTCAATGCATCAATATTGTTAATTATTTCTCAATTAATTACATAGCATGATATGAATGGCTTAGGTGTGCACTGTTTAATGTTTATCATATGTTAACTTAACTGATAGGAAATATATTATGGTAGAGATTACACGGGTGCTTTGATTGATCACAGGTCGAGATTTGGAGTTAGTGAAGGACGATCCCTGCTTTGCTACTTACTGCTCTCCAAAGACTTCGGGATATAAAAAGAGGTAATCTTCCATCTCATTTTATCAAGTTGTCTAAGTTAATATGAACATATATGCATCTTCTTTGTGAACTATACAACTAATCTTACTGTCTGCCTCGTGCACCGGAAAGCCCTGAGAGGGATATTCGATAACCAACAACCGAAGAATTTTACCCTATAGCAGAATTGGCGACTCCAGTAGGGAGTTTAACCCCAAGTTTCTAGACTATTTCTTTCATTCCTCCTTCTTTCCTCTGTTCACATATCCTTCTAACCAACTTTTATGCCCAGTAGACATTTAAAAAGCTCACAAAGTTCAATTCAGACCCTGTTTGTCCATCTGAAGAATTTTACCCTGGCTAATGCTGCCTTTACTAGTGTTCTAGAGTGTTATAACACGATCTCTGGTTGATTATAGTGCGTTAGTCCCTACATTAATGCGATCTTTGCTTAGAACCAGTTCATTACTCAACCAAAATTTGTTGTTCACCCTTGTTGTGTCCCCTTTTTTGGTTGCAGATTTTTTTAGCCATCAGTGCCACTCCTTTGTTGAATCCCTGTACTTGTCTACTAGCTGGAATTGTTGTTTGTTTGTTCTTATTTGAAAATTTAGTGTCAAATACATCTACTTTTTAGATAAAAGATTTTTTTTTTAGTTTTTCTACATCTAGTTGGATTATTTCTAAAAAATTTAGTTAAAATACTGTTAAGACAAGATAAATAGATGTTTTAATATTTAAGGTTGAACTTTTCTATTTGAATGTTGGTGCATGGATGTTGAAAGGAAACCTCTCCTTGTAGAAATACTCTTCATCGAATTAAATAGTTAGAGTATATTTTTGCATGGTTTTTTGAGTCAAAGTCTCATTACATTTTATACGTCCACTCCCCGTCCACAAGACTAATAATCAAGTACACTAAGAATCAAGCGATAATAAAATCAATCACAAAAAAATTTCTAAGCTCACACCAATAGTAGTTCAGGCTAGGATCTTGGGTTAGGAAAAGTGAGAAAATCACCCAAGATCTCAAAACTTGAGACTAGAGTCATTAATGAGAGAAATCCTACCACACTCATATTATCGGGACCACTCCTTTACTGGAGCTAAGCACGAGACAACACTTGGGTGCATGCGAAGGTAGCCCAACTTCAAGTGCATTCACTGGGAATTCTATATATTGGGGTTCCCTTCGGAGATGTTGAAACTAGATCTGAGATCTAGGTGTTCTTCCCATATAGCATGCTGTCTTAGACCGTGACCCCCCTGATGATGTCTATGATTTGAGGTATCTTTAGTGGCCATACTATTTAGGGACTTACACTGGGTGACTAGGACGGGCTATCCTGGTACCTAAAACAGACAAACCTACTATGTCTTTAGTCTTTAGGAGGGTACTCTTCTTCACGAGAGTGCTTACACCTATCGTTTGAGGTTTGGGAAAAGCTCTAGAGTAACTATAATTGTACTTATGACTAACCCTCTCTAGATGCTTTTATGATATTAGGTTTCATCTCCAGCAAATGGCAGTACTCAGACAGGGCACCCTATTCTAGCTACTTGCTGATTGATTTTAGACAATCCTTTTTTCTTTTTTCTTTTTAAGTGTGTGGTTACTATCACTGAGACTTTATAACACATCACAATTTATTAAAATTTGTTAAAAATAAACAGGTCACCGTGGTGTCATCCAACCCACGCCATCTGTCTTGACGACAGTAAGGTCTACCTCCTCTGACTCCTAAGGGAAAAATGAACCTTGGTGAAACTGTGCGTTCTTCGGAAGAGAAGTCTCCATTGACGAACCATGATTTTCACATAGCCTCATATCATACAAAAATTTTGGAGGACCCTTTTACGGAAGGTTTCATACCTCATTACAATCCTCCACTCACTAATCCGTTGGCACCTGTGATAGTTCAGATTACACCGCCAGAAATGTCTTCGACCACACCAACATCCATTTCACAACTAGCGGCTATGTGGTCGGTACCAATGGCAACCAACCCTGGTTCGCGACCACCCTCCTCGTCGGTAGTATGTTCTATACCAACAATTGGTAACCCCAGTAGTCAACCTCCACCTGGTCCCAACCCTACAGTCATCACAACTGTCAGTGGATCCTTGAGTCTTTCAGGATCTACTGCTACGATGACCACAACGGGACCCATGGTTCCCCCTCCCATAAGTGGGACTACTTCGGTTCCTTTTAGCAACCCTTTTGGTTGGAATCCTTTGTTGAGATCAAACCGCTTGGCCTACATATCATGGGGCAGTATCACCAGCGCGCAAATAACAGGAAAAATTTCACTACCCCTGCAATCGTTAGGACAAACTCGACAACCTATTGTTGACAATATTCCCTCAAGTGGTCTAAATATTGGTGTAGGATCCACACCATTGCTTAATTATGCACATAGCAGCATGCCTCTGCCCGGCTCTATTGCATCCATATGGGCCAATCCACCCCAACAGCCATCTGGACAAGGGGGGCACTTTTATCCTGGGGGAAACCAATAATTCGCCCCACAATACAATATTCCCTATGGATAGCAACCATATATACCTACCCCACCACCCATAGGAAATTTTTATCAAAGTCATACTTATCCTACTGGTAACACATTGATGGGCGGGCCCTATGGTCCAAATAGTCAGCCAATAATTCCTTGGTTACATTTGGAGGCAAACCCACAATTGCCATTTTTAGCAGCTCTAGACATCCCCGACATCTATAAATGGACTAATGATCCCATCAATCATAATCCACTCTGGCCTCCAATTCCACACGAGATTTTTTCTGACATCCAGAAATTCGACGGGAAACAAGGAGAGGATCCGATTTCACACATCACCACCTTTCATCTATGGCCTATATCTAATTCCATGATGGATGATAGTATCTGGCTTCGAATGTTTCCCCACACTCTCACTGGCAATGCCACCAAGTGGTATATTGAATTACCACGTGCCACCATCAACACTTTTGGTGCTTTAGCTATGGAGTTCCTAAAGAGCTTCCAATTACCAATCAGATATGAAACTAGAATGGAACTATTAACTTTGCTATGCCAAGACACCGCCACCCACATCTCTGATCACATTCATGAATGTACACGTAGGAGGAGGCTAGTCAAAGTGCCAATCCCGGACCATCTTCTATCTAATTGGTTTTGTAAGTTTCTCTTACCTCACATCTCTAAAGACATTGGCCTATCCAGTGCGGTTACAGAAGATCAATGCATTCGTCGTGCCCAAAATTTGGATTTGATCTACTCAAAATCTCGCACGCTATATGATTTACTCCCCAATTCCCCTTGTAACCCAAATCCTTCCGCTACTCAGAAACCCAGAGTCCACGCCAACGGTCGCGTTAGAACAATCTCTGGCGTAGCCACAAAAGTGTCTCGGGGGTAAACCTTCCAGCCATCCTTGGCTACCACTGCCCCTAACCAAACAACTACTCTTCCTACCGCTGAGGTAAATTCTGTGTGAACTTCAAAAAAACCTAGTGGAAAGAATAAGAAGAACAAGAAAAGACATCTTCTTCAGAAGAGAATTCAAACCATCAGAATAATCCTAATTAGAAAAACACTGCTAAAAGCTACAAAGGGAAGGAGAAACCCATGAAATTTCCTTGCAAGATCTGTGCGGAGGACCACTTAACATACAAATGTCCTCGGCTACAGGAATGCATCGATTTTATCACAAACAAGGATTCTGGGAGAACACCTACAATTCTTCATAATCCTTTCCCTAATCAACAGCAACACATGGTTCAAAACCCGCCACAACCCCCACAAAGGGGAAATGGTTGTTCACATCCTTCTAGTTAAGGATCATTAGCCATTTATGGCATTGAAAGTGTTGAACTTTAGACACGAGCCAAGATTTATGGAAATCCTACCATAGACACTCAAGAACCTGGTACCATTTTGAATCCACCATCGCCCAATGATTTGCATATAGAACACCCTACTGCTGACCCTGTGATTTGTCCCCCCAAAGGGACACTTCGACGCATGACTCATAACACCTTTGCACGTGCCGCCCAAAACTACAACATTCTAGAAGATTTGGTGCAGGCATCGTCAGCCATGTCTACTCGAAGTATTGCAAACCTCTCCAACACAAAGGAAAGCCTTTTTTTAGCCATTGGTGGAATAGAACCCTAGGATTACATGCTAGCTATCTTTGATATGGAAAAATATCAGACTCACCTCTCACACCAACTCGCATTCTAAGTGCAGGTTGTTTCGAAAGGGAGACCAATCCATCATACTTTCATTGACGAAGGTGCTTCAACCTGCGTTATATCACATGCTTGCTGGCTCGCTTTAGGTTCTCCTACTTTGTCACTGCCATCGAATTCCCTCAAAGCTTTCGATGGCCACACATTCCTCCCAAAAGGATACCTTTCTAGCTTTCCCATCACTCTAAGTGGGAAAATGATAACCATGGATGTTGAAGTCATAGATCGCCATCTCGACTATAATCTATTGCTCAGTCGCAGTTGGTCTTACGCCATGACTGCCATTGTTTCTTTCGTATTTTGACTCATCCTATTTCCATTGGATGGGAAAATAGTCACAGTGGATCAGTTATCCTTCTGCACCCCTTATTATACCACGTCTCCAAGTAGCATTGTACCCCTAATAGGAGGCTTTCTTGACTCCTACGTCAATATTGGTACCGATCTTCTAAAGGAATATTTCCTAATGGGTTGCTTTCCTCTCTCACTGCCTGAGGTTCCAAATATAATTACAATGATATCCACCACTTTGAATAGCTCTATCGACCCATAGATCCTCCCAGCACCTTCATAAATTGCTTCCTATGGAGATCAGATGCCGCTCTAACCAACCAAGTTGGCTTATCAAGCCATCCAAATTGCATCTGAACCCTCCATGGCTATGATTTCAACCAATGATATGAACTCCCCACCCATCACAGTTCCTTCTAAAGATCTCCTCGATGAAATCCTACCTACGGACGAAGATATTCAAGAGATCACATCTCTAGAAGAACGACCCTGGGGAGAATTCCACCATCGCGCTTTGATGTTTGATTCGAATGCGATAGCTACTCAAATCCCGTCCTTTGACCCACCTATGATAATCCCCTCCATTTACACAACTATTCAAACCATCGATTCGGAAGGGAACATGGGAAATATTTCTAAGACCATGCTCATAGATATCTCGGTCAAAACAGGTATCGTGGAAAACATTCAGATTGGAGAAAATTGCAATCCTAAGGAAATTGCGAGCTTCACATCCCTTTTCAAAGAATTATGCGATGTGTTTTCTTGGTCTTATGAAGAAATGCCCGACAAAGATCCATCTATAGTCAAGCACAAAATCAAAGTTTATGAAAATTCCAAACCGATTCGACAACGTCTCCGACCTGTCCACCCGCGCAAATTGGCCGCCATCAAAACTGAGGTAGAAAAACTTTTAAGCATTGGTTTCATCTATCATGTTCCTTTGATATAATGGGTTTCCAATCCAGTTCCCATAGACAAAAAAAAAAGGCACCATTCAAGTTTGTGTTGATTATCACGATTTGGACGCTGCTTGTCCCAAAGATAATTATCCTACACCATTCATATATCAAATTCTCGATGATTGTGCCAGATGAGAATATTTTTCCTTTATGGATAGATTCTCGGGCTATAACCAGATTGCGATTAAAAAATAAGACCACCATAAAACTGCCTTCATCTATCCTCGGGGCACATTTGCGTATTGTAAACTCCCATTCGGTTTGAAGAATGCTAGAGAAAATTTTCAGTGGGTTATGCACTATGCCTTCCACGACATTCGAAATATTGTATAGACTTACTTGGATCACCTTCCGGCCCATTCCAAGAAACAACCTTATCACCTTGCTCATCTGAAATAAATTCTTGCTCAGTGTAGGTTCTACAATATATGTCTGAATCCTCATAAGTGCATATTTATGGTTGAGTCTGGCCATCTTCTAGGTTTCATTGTGTCCAACCATGGGATTAGGGTTGATCCCAATAATTTTAAAGCAATTTTTGAATTTCCTGCGCCATAATCCATCCTGCAACTCCAGCGTTTGCAAGGGAAGGCAAACTTTTTACGTTGATTCATTATCAAATATGCCAAGATGATGAAAGGATTTATGCAATTATTGAAGAAGGGAACACTATATTTTTGGGATTACCAAGCTCAATGGTCATTTGACACTTTAAAACATGCACTTGTTTCAACCCCACTCCTTAGTGCCCTCGACTACTCACACAACTTTCTCCTCTACCTGGCAGCCTCATTATCCTCACTTCGAATGGTTATGGTTCAAGTTCACAATGACGAGAGTGAACATGTGATATACTACTTGTCAAAAGGTTTGATCAGACCTAAACTACGATATTCACATGTGGAGAAAATTTCTTTGGCAGTATTCTTTGCCGTCACTCGACTTTGACACTATATATTGCTATGACAAACAATTGTTATTGCTTTGGAGAACCCCATGTGACACATCCTGTCTCAACAAATTATTGGAGGAAAATATTCCAAATGGATTATAATCCACCAACAATTTGATTTGGTCTTCATATCTGCCAAAGCAAAGAAATCTCTAGTCTTCACTGAATTGCTATCGGACCTTCCCAAAATTGACCCAGGAGAAGTACTTCATAATCCATTTCCTGATGAATTTGTGTACTTGGTCGATTCTCTGGACCCATGGTATGGAGACATTTTTTTGTACCTAAAAACCCAACACTTCTGCCCAACTCTCATGTACGATGACTGTCATCATATTCACCACCTTGCAAAACACTACCTCGTGCTGAATGATAATTTATATTGTCGTGGTATCGATACTATTCTCCAACGTTGTCTCACTCTTAATGAACCGGAACGCGTTTTGAATGACTGCTACGTAGGGGTGTGCGGCGGTCATCTTTCAGGCATAGCTACTACACAAAAAATACTGCATGCAGGTTATTATTGGCCCACTTTGTTTAAAGACTGCATTGCAATGGTCAAAAAGTGCCATCCGTGTCAAATTTTCTCAAAGAAAATGCGTGCTCATCCTGCCCCCCTTCATCCTATTTTCTCCATTGGTCCTTTCGCTAAATGGGGAATTGAATTCATCACTTGCAATCCCATTTCAAAAAATGGACACAACTACATCATGGTTGTGGTCGACTATTTTAAGAAATGAGTGGAAGCCATTCACACTTTTAAGGATGATGGAAAAAATTCCGCTCTTTTCCTGTTGAATCATGTGATCTGTCAGTTCAACATACCCCTATCTATTGTCACAGATCATGGATCACACTTTCAAAATCATATGATGACTGAATTAACATCCATGTTAGGTTTTCGACAATATTAGTCTTTGTCCTACTATCCTCAAGCTAATGGTCAAGTTGAATTCGTAAATGGCATCCTCAAAACCATGATTCGTCGATTAGCCGGAAACTATAAAACCACATGGAAGCGTAAGTTGTATTCTGCGTTATGGGCATACCGAACGTCAATCAAAACTGCCACAAGCTTCGTGCCATTTCAATTTTCATTCGGCCTAGAAGCATTACTCCAAATCGAGTGTGAAATTCCATCACTCAAACTTGTTGTTGAACTCATGCCCAACACCACTGCCACAGAAGAGCGCTTGCTCTCACTCGATCATTTGGATGAAACTTGTTGAGATGCTACACTAGCACTCGAAGCTCACCAGCACCGAGTTTTTCTCTATTGGACTCGCTAAAATTTCACAAAGATTATTGAGCTTACTTCGTCTCCTTGTACTCATAACAAAATGAGGTAGATGTCCAGTGAACATAGATTTCTCAATTTTCCAGCTTCGATGGACTAACTTATGAAAAATGAATCATTTTTATGGCTTACTATTCTCCCTTTTCCATGCCCGGTTATCAAGACATTACAAAGGTACCCCCCCGGAGTTGTCTTTTATGACATTTTTCAAACTCTCTAAATATGAAAAATTCACTGAGTTTACTCGTCTAGACTAGCTAAACCTAATCAGACGGGGAAAAATTTCGACAAAATGGATACTACCTCTATTACATTTAAGTAAGTTCAATTTGGCAGAAAAAATATTAAACATGGCACTTCCTAGAAAACTCTTTTGCAGTTAGCCGAACCCTACCATATATGAGTTTAGCCTTCATCTCCTAGTGTTCCTACACTGGTAAAATCCTAAAATACTCTTTGTTGTTCAATAAGCCTCAGCTTCCTAGTACCATGTTAGAGTGCCTTCTATTCTTGAAGCAGATCTCGCTATCTAGTACTCCTCATATCAACCAAACCGATCATTATGCCAGAAATTATTTTTCGTCAGTTATCCCCATTTTCTCTTCATTATTTCCATTAATAACAACATAACTTTTTCCTATTTCGTTTTGACTAATGTAGGACGCCTCAGTGCTTACCTTTCGACAAACCTCTTCCTATCGACTTCAACATCTTATCTAGGAAGTTGATCTAGAAACTCATCAGTAACAAGATACTTGCAGACATCAGTGGTAGGTAATATTTTGTTTGATTAGGGGTCTTCATTATTGGCTCTTGATCGAATGATTCTATGAGTTTTCAACTTCAACTCCTTTTATTCACACTTTCTAGATTGTACTGTGCATCTTAGGGACCATCATCATTATCAGTGGCCACCTTTGCATCTGTTAACAGTTTTCAATATCAACTAGTAATCAGATGATTTATCACATGTTAGATGACATATCCTTCATTCACATGTCGAGAAATATGCAGTTTAAGTGAAGCAGCAGCCAAGACCTTGGGGAAAAGGTTACATCAGTACAACTGTGTTTCCTTCCCCAAGTTGCGATAATGTTTATGGAGACAAATTTTTAGTATTGATCATGTTATGACAGACACTTCCACGTTATGCTTATCATTGGACATATTGTTCATATCTCTGTACTAGAGAAATCATGTTGATTATATAATGAACATGGGAATTCTCAACTCAAGACAGATACTATATTTTCTGACATATGTTGTTGTTTCAGGTTTCCTCAGTCCTCCAATATCTTTAGCTCTACTACACATATTATAAAGTATTTCGGCCGTCATCTTTGTCTCTGACCTCACACTTTAGGGGGAATCTGTTACAAGTCAAATGACCTCCTCATCTGCTCAAAGGAGAAGATAAATATGGAAGGAAGAAAGATACCTAAACTATACCTACTTCTACGAAGGTAACACGCCCCTATAATCGCCAAAGTGTGTTATAATGCTCCTGATCCATGAAAAGGTCACATTAGTGGCTAGGGAAATGCTCTGTTTAGCCTAGACGGTAGCATTACCCATTTTTTGAGTTTGAAACAGGAAAAACCTACAGAGAATGATTAGAAACTTCGAATTTTTCTCATAGACAGTCAATGCAAAATTGAAACTGCAAGGCACTAACCTATTATTGGGTCTTGCCAAAAATAACTAAACTCTCAATAAAGGCAAAAGCATGGAAAGTTGAGGAAACATCTTGGTTTTTTCTATTTAGAACTGGTGGAAGGAGAAAGGAAAGGTTTTCCCTCTCCATCTCCTATAAAACAGAGCCGTGGGCTCTTGGTCCAAGGTCAAATATTTTTTGAATACATGTGAAGAAGAGCATTTGTTGTTGTAGTGTGAAGGTCAAAGGTCAAATATGTTCATTGAGAACTTGTTGACTAAAGATATCACCACATTCAGAGAAAGAGAGAGAGAGATTGGAAGATTGAGGAGGGCTTGGTACAGCCGACGGTTGTAATCCTCCTTTCTATAAATCAATAGAAATGTATCTATTTTGTCCATTCAATGTGTCAATATTGTTAATTATTTGTCAATTACTTTCATAGCATGAGATGAATGTCTTAGGTGTGCATTGATTAATTTTTATCATATGTTAACTTAATTGATATGAAATATATTGTGGTAGATATTACACAGGTGCTTTGATTGATCACAGGGTCGAGATTTGGATTTAGTGAAGGAGGATCCCTGCTTTGCTGCTTAGTGCTCTCCAAAGACTTCGAGATCTAAAAAGAGGTAATATTCCATCTCATTTTATCAAGTTGTCTAAGTTAATATGAACATATATGCATCTTCTTTGTGAACTATACAGCTAATATTATTGTCTGCCTTGGGCAGCAGAAATCCCTGAGAGGGATATTCGATAACCAGCAACCCAAGCATTTGACCCTATAGCACTGACCAAATGAATGAACAAGGGAGAAAATGGAAAAAATGCCACACGAATGTACACAAGGCACTCGGGCGGTCATAACTTGGAAAATTTGATACGACCACCCTAAAAAAAAATGACCTGACATGAAAAAGTTTCATCGGGCACCCTCACATGGCATGAAACGGTGCACCCGTCCAAATGAATGCATAATGGAACAAATAGAAAATGGGTCACACGAAGGTGCAGAAGGCACCCAAGCGGTCACAACTTATAAAATTTGATACGAACTCCCTAAAATGAAACAACCTGACCCAAACGCGTTTCATCGGGTGCCCTCACATGGTGCGACACGACCTGCCCGACTGAACGAAGGCACAAGGGAGCAAATGGAAAATGGGCCGCATGAACATGCACAAGGCACCCGAGCAGTCACAACTTATAAAATTTGATAGGACCGCCCTAAAACAAAATGACCCAACCTTAACGCATTTCATCCAGCACCCTGACATAGCGCGAAAAGACGCGTTTGAATGAACAAAGGCACAAGGGAGAAAACAAAAAACAAGCCACACGAATGTGCACAAGGCACCTGAGCGGTCACAACTTAGCAAATTTGACATGACCGCCCTCAAACAAAATGACCCGACCTGAACGCATTTCATCATGCACCCTCAAATGAAATGACCTGTCTCTAATGCGTTTCATCAGGTGCCCTCACATGAAGCGACACGACGAGCCTGACCAAATGAAGGAACAAGGAATAAAATCAAAAGTGGGCCACATGAACATGCACAAACAACCTGGGTGGTCACAAATTAGAAAATTTGATACGACCGCCCTCAAATGAAATGACCCAACCCAAACGTGTTTCATCTGGTGCCTTCACACGACGTGACATGATGCACACGACCAAATGAAGGCGCAAGGGAGAAAGCAATAAAATGGCTGCACGAACGTGCGCAAGGCACCTGGGTGGTCACAACTTAGCAAATTTGAAACAACCACCCTTAAATGAAACGACTTGACCCGAACACGTTTCATTGGGCGCCCTCGCACGGCGCGGTACGGTGCACCCAACCGAACAAAAGCACAATGGAGAAAATGGAAAATGGGCCGCACGAATGTGCACAAGGCACCCAGGCAGTCACAACTTAGAAAATTTGATACAGCCACCCTCAAACGAAATGACTTGACCAGAAAGCGTTTCATCGAGGGCTCGTGCATGGCTGTCATGAACCGCGTGACTGAACGAAGGCATAAGGGAGAAAATGGCAAATAGGTCGCATGAACATGCACAAGGCACCTCGGTGGTCACAACTTAGAAAATTTGATATGTCTACCCTCAAATGAAATAACTCGACTCGAACTCGTTTCATCAAGCGCCCTCAAACGTAATGACCCTACCTGAGCGCATTTCATTGGGAACCCTCAAACGAAACAACCCGACCCGAATGCATTTCATAGAGCGTACTCACACGGTTGACTCAAACAAACAAAGGCACAAGGGAGGAAATGAAAAATGGGCCACATGAACATGCACAAGGCACCCGAGCTGTCACAACTTAGCAAATTTGATACTGCCTCCCTTAAATGAAATGACGTGACCCAAACATGTTTCATCAGGTGCCCTCACACGGTGTGACACAATGCGCCTAACCAAAGAAAGGCACAAGGGATTAAATGGAAAATAGGCTGTACAAACATGCACAAGGAACCCAAGGGATCACATCTTATAAAATTTGATAGGGCCACCCTTAAATGAAATGAAAGGGCCATCTGCAGCGTTTGGGCCTGAGGTTTTCATGATGAATTGTGATGCACCTGTTTCTATAGCCACTCAGTCAAAGGATTATGTCAGGTCATGCTAGGTAGCTGAGAAGGAAGTCGTTGATGGCCCTCCTCCCCCGCTTACCTCTGGTCCTCTTTAGATTGAAAGGCCCAAAGCTGAACCTGTTGTACGACCACCTTCCAAAGGTGTTCTCCGAAAGTCTTTCTATAATCCGAATGCCCGTGTTGTTCAGCATTACAACATTGTTGAGGATTTGGCATAGACACCTTCCATGATGTCTTTGTTGGAAGTAATTTAGAGTTGTCTTTCTCAACAAAAAGCTTTTTTATCTGCAATCGGCGGAATTGACCCAGCCAATTCTAGCCTTCTCACCTTCGATCTAGAGAATTTCATCCCTCGATTTCCGCACCAGATTGCACTTGTTATACAAGTCAGCATTAAGGGCCTCAATATTCACAGATCCATTGTGGATGAAGGTGAATCTACCTACGTAATGTCATATTCTTGTTGGAAGGCCATCGGCTCTCCAGCCCTCACTTCATCTCCCAATGCCCTTGATGCATTCGATGGAAGGGAATAAAAAAACTTCGGTCTTCTCGTGAGTCTACCGATTACATTACAAGGAAATAATGTCAATGTTGGAGTGGAAGTCGTTGATGTAAAACTCAATTATAATATCCTACTCGGTCGTAGTTGGACCCATGCCATGTTGTGTGTTCCGTCCACCCTCTTTCGACTTTTGAAGTTTCCACATAAGGGCAAGATTATTACTGTCAACCAGTTGTCTTTATTTACCTTGTCTTCCAAGAACAACGTGCATTACATGGATCAAATTCCTAATCCCCCCAAAAGTATAGGACTAGGTCTTTTCAAGGACCCCGTTCTCATGGGTATTTTCCCCATTCCACCATTGAACACCGTTCAAGTCAATATGATCTCTAGGTCAGATGACCCATGGATCATCCCTTCTCCTGAAAAAGTTGCCTATTTTGAAGAATCGATGCCTATGACCCTAGTTGAAATCAATTATTGTGACATCATTGCCTCATTGGATCCTCCCCCTACTAATAATGATCCTTTGAGCATGGCTCTTGATGTTTATTCTCAATCTCCTTGGCTTAGCGACGTAGATTCACCCGATCCTTTGAGAGAATTTTTCTCGTCTGACGAATCTATCATGGAGGCTATGTCTCTTGAAGATCTACCGTGGAGAGATGGGCATCATCATTCATTATTTATGCTTGACCTGGGGGCAATGTCTAATTGTCTTGAGAATTTTTCATCTCAGGTTCCCTCTTCACCGCTCCAAATGCTGATATTGACTCATTAAGTTTTTTCGAAAGGAAATCTGAGTAATATTACCCAAATTATGTCTATCGACATCTCCATTAAACTGGGGGTTGTGGAGAACATCCATGTGGGATTCACTTGTTCTCCCGATGAGATTCAACTGTAAACTAGTCTCTTCCATGAATTCTGTGATGTTTTCACATGGTTTGATGAAGAGATGCTTGGAATTGATCCCAATATTTTCATGCACAAAATTCCCACCTATCCTAGTGTGAAGCCGGTGTGCCAGCATCTACATCCAATGCATCCTCGGAAAGCCACTACTATAAAAGCTGAAGTTGAGAAAATTCTTAAAGAAGGTTTCATATATCTTATCCCTCTGACAAAGTGGGTTTCCAATATTGTCCCAGTGGATAAGAAGCAGGACAGAATTTTAGTCTGTGTTGACTATCGAGATGTCAATCGGGCTTGACCTAAGGACAACTACCCCACCCCCTTTATCGATCATATCATTGATGATTATGCAGGGAGTGAAATATTTTCCCTTATGGATGGCTTTTTAGGTTATAATCAAATCAATATCCTTCCATCCGATCAACATAAGATCGCTTTCATCTGTCCGTGGGGAACATTCACCTACAAGAATCTCTCTTTCGGCTTGAAAAATGCTGGGGTTACCTTCCAGTGTGCCATGTATTACGCCTTTCATGACATATGTAATGTTTTTTAGCTGTACCTAGATGACCTTTCGGCTCATTAAACTCTACGCGAGGACCATCCGAAACATCTCTGCCAGATTTTCCTCTGCTGCAGACGTTACAACATCAGGCTTAATCCTCACAAGTGCATCTTCTGTGTTGACTCTGGTCGACTTTTAGGATTCATTTTCTCTAATGAAGTAATTCGCCTTGAACCTCTCAAGGTTGAGGCTATCGTTAATCTCCCCTCCCCATCCTCGTTGCATCAGCTTTAGAGTCTTCAAGGGAAAGAATTTTTCTTACGTCGTTTTATCCCGAACTATGTGGAGGTAGCCAAAGAGTTTAGGTGAATTCTAAAATAGGAAGTCCCTTTCTATTGGGATGAGATTTCTCAACAATCTTTCGATTTCCTTAAGACGTTGCTTGTCAATGCTCCATTAATCCGTCCTCCAAATTATCATCGCGACTTTAACCTCTATTTGGTTGTAGCATTTAGTATAATTGCCATAGTTCAGGTAGTGGATGACGATGACAGTAATGAACACATGGTTTATTATCTACCTCGGAACCTCCTCAACAGTGAAATGCGTTATGCACATGTCGACAAGTTGGTGCTAGCTACAGTCTAGGCAGTTTAACAGTTTCACCATTACATCCTGTTACGTACGGTAACTGTGATTTCCGATTGAAACCCCATGACGTACATCTTGTCTCGAAAATTGCTGGGGGGCAAGTACTCAAAGTGGATTGTGATCCTCCAAGAGTTTTATTTGGAGTTCAGTACTACCAAATAGAAGAAATCACTAGTTTTTGCTGATCTCATTTGTTCTCTCCCTACCGACTTTGTTCTGTCTCAATCTGAGGATCATATCCCAAAAGAAAATCTCTTCTTAATCAACACTTTCAATCCATGGTATGGTGATATCATCGTGTACCTCCAAAAATCGACCTTTGGTCCGATTTAATGAAGGATGCTCGATGCTGCGTTGGACATCAGTCGCAACCATATCGCATTGTCAGACATACCATATATTGTGTTGAAGTCGATTCTATACTCCGCTGGTGTTTGACCTTAGATGAGGCTGAGAAAGTTCTGAATGGCTGTCACAGTGGCACCTGTGGGAGTCACATGTCTAGTTATGCTATCACATAGAAAATCCTTCATGCAGGCTATTTCTGGCCATCTATATTTAAAGACTATATTGTTGCAGTACGAAAGTGTCACGCGTGCCAGATCTTACAATGCAAGATGCATGCGCTGCCTCTCCCATTACATCTTGTCATTACCATGGGCCCTTTTTCCAAATGGGGAATTAATTTTATGACGTGTAACCCTCACTTGGGTGGGGGGAATTCTTATATCATCGTTGCCGTAGATTATTCCACCAAGTGGGCTGAAGAAATGCCTACACTGGCTGTAGACGATAAGACAGCTGCACAATTCATTTTCAACCATGTGATGACTCATTTCGGTGTTCCTCAAGCCATCGTCAGCGATCATGGCTCTCATTTTCGGGACTACATGATGGAAAAGATATCATCTAGGTTGGGCTTGTGTCACGACAACTCAACGCCATATTACCCTTAGGCAAATGGCTAGGTTGAAGTTGTGAACAAGGTGCTTGTCACGATGCTTCAACAAACAATAGGTATACACAAATCAAGTTGGCATCTCTAGTTTTTTTCAGCTCTTTGGGCCTACAGAACTTTAGTGAAGAGTGAAACTAGATTAACACCATTTCAGTTGGTGTATGGTCTGGAAGCTACTCTTTCGGTTAAATGTGAGATCCCTTCATGAAAATTTGTTGTGAAATTACTACCTGACACTTCCCCGGAGGAAGAACGTCTCCTCTACCTTGAGAGATTGGATGAAACTCTCTGCTTGGCTGCTTTGGTTATCGAGGCACAAAAAAAGAGGATTAAAGCTCATTTCAATCAAACTGTTTCTCCATGCTCTTTTATTGAAGGGGACCTCGTCCTCTTGTATGATCAAGTCCATGAAAATATTGGGGCAGGAAAATTCCAACCTATGTGGGATGGGCGTTATATCGTTAAACATGTATTGAAAAATGGGGCTTATGAGCTAATCGATTATGAAGGTCTTCCTTTGGCGCAACCCAGAAATGGGTTGTACCTGGATAAATATTATGCTTGAATCATTCTTGCATAGTATATGTACATAGGTGATTTTTTCATTTTTGTGCATGAGTGGTGTGGTGTGCTTTGTAAGAGTTTTTCTGCTTATTGGGTCTTCCTGATTGTGTAGATGTATATTAATCCTTGTGTTGGTTTCGCAGATGGTGCCTCCCGCCACACTAGGAACTTGTCTTCGGCAGCTTGGGTAATTTACAATCCTGAGGGTGAGTTGGTTTATTTTCAAGATGTTTGTCTAGGGCTTGCTACAAATAATGTCGTGGAATATAGTGTCATTTTGGAATTATTAACCAAGGCTGTTAACCTCAGCATTCACGTGTTACTTGTACATCTGGACTCACAGCTTGTGGTTTTACAGCTCAATGGTCATTATTCAGTTAGAAACCCATGCATTTTAGGACTGTATCTACGTATTATTATACTTGAAAGAAATTTTGATTACATGACATATCAACATATACCAAGATGAATGAATACATTAATAGATGCAGTAGCCAACTTGGTACTAGATAGACATTTATGCAATTTGTAAAAACATCATCATATGTAAGTAAGATCCATGTAGAAAATAGATGTATATATATATATATATATATATATATATATGTCGAGTGTTTACAATGTGTGCATAAAATAAAACCAAAAAATATACATGTTTTTTTCAGTTACATCTAGAGATGACATGTCTCTCAAAAATATGCAAATAAAAAAGCCTAGGTGACTAATCAGCATGGTGCTCATGGTAGCACGTCACTGCCTGCACCAACCGCCTTAGAAAGCAGTGGAGACGACTCGGCACCCCTACAGTGTGCCTCTGATAAGATAGAGGAACATCAGCTAAGTGAGAATAATCCAAAACTCTGCAAGAAATCTCCTCTAGGGTTTGTACAAGCTTGTCCCCCTCGCCCCCTTCACCTTGAGGGTCATAAGAGAGAGGGATACACCTCGATATTGGTGACATTCTATCTAGCCTCTCTGGGCCAACATCTGCATACATACAGGATTAGTTTTTAGAACATGCATGTATACCAAAAAGCCATAAAACTAATAAAATTAAAAATAGTCTTACCAATTTCTTTGTCCGAGTCCTCTCCCTCCAGGAGTGGGAGGTCCGAGTCTCCAGTAAAATTTCTGCTGGCATAGGGCTAGTCCTCCACGATGATGAGCTGTCATTAGAGTCACCCAAAAAACTCAGGCCTCCAAGACATATGTTGGCCGCCCCCTTCCCTCAGCATCAATGCCCCCCATCACGCCATCTGTGGCTCCCTTAGTGGTGGATTTGGGACTATGGCCTCCTGGCGCTGAAAGATAGGTAGTCGTTCCAAGAAGAACGACACAAAAATCGATCCATATCCAAATTGTTTCAGTTTGTTCTGTTTGCATTTTTTGAGTTGCCACATGATATTCATTGTTACCTCTACCCAGTTGAAAATGGTTGGGCTCATGCACTTCGAAGCAAGCAGCAGTTGCATCTCTGTGGCCTTGTGTAGTGCCTGCAATCTCGCAGCCCACATAATAGTGTGTAGCACTACTCTTAGTGATAGATTAGGGACAGTTTGAATATCTACTTTGCCGCTATCTGTTCCCTTTCATGCCCCTGGACACACCATGTTCATGACGATTGTCATGTTTTCACCAGAAGGCTGTGTACCATTCAAAATAGGGACTGCACCTCTACATGACAGTCCGGTGATGAAATATATGTCTGACACTTCGAGTTCGAGTTATTGATCTCAAAGTCTAAACTTCTCCTAATCCTTGTCCCAGATACTAATAGGATATTGTAGTAATTCGGGCTGGGCCCAGAGACATGGTGTCATAAAGAATTTCTTGAGCCCACAATTCTTGAGAGCCCTCATACATTGTTCATTCTCCATTACCTACTCATCTTATTCACTGTGCTCTCTTTCCTTCCATTCAATTACCATTTTTTCTTCGTACCTGCATCAATTTGGTCATAAACACATTTTAAGATCCGTTGGGTACCTAAAACAACAATTCATTGGCTCTATTTTTGTTAAATTTAAATAGAATGTTGGGTTGCACAATTGGCAGGGATATTTTTCTAATAGTCATGCCACCTAGCACAACCTCTGTGTGAAAAAATGTCGACTAGCGTGGGTTCGTTCCTGAAACCCCCGCTAACTATGGAGGCCATAATTTTGCAATTCCTCCCCTCAAGGATTCCAAATGACAATCAAAAGCTATGAAATATGACTTAAAATATGGCTAATGGAAGCGGCTCTTACCTGAAGAAGAGGGAATCCAAATTATTCCACTGGATTCTTCATAATCGTCGCCTCAAGATCATAAAGGAAATGGCTCATTATTGCTCTGCAAAGAGATAAAAAGGTGAAAAGTGAATAAATTTTTACTATTGGTGATATTTATAACTTTTCAAGTCAAAATTATGTTTTAATACTTTCTTTTCCGATATTTTATTATATTTTTGTCAAAAAATGGGTTTTACACTTTCTTTTTATGCAACGACAGGTTTTCACGCGATTAGGACAAGACATGAGTTGTATTTTATACTTTTTCGGACTCGGTAAAAACAAAAAAAAGTCATCACTAGAGTCACCTTCTAGCTCTTTTCTAACTCTCTAGTACTGAAAATATTGCTGAGTCACTTGTCATTTTGAGCTCATTAAATTTTCTATGAAACGACATCTACCTAGCATAAGTTTACCCATTTTTTGGGCTAGGATAGATTATTTACGAAAAAGGAATACCCTAGCCTATCGCAACTAGGAGGTTCTCTCGGATATTGTTTTCTACCTTTTCATATTTGAGGGACTATTCATGAAAAGGGACTTGCTAGAGTTTTATTTTCTGTTGTCTTTTCAAACTCTCTAAACATGGAAAGACGCTGAGTCCTTCCTTTTTCAGACTCGTTAAAAACTGATGACATCATACTCTGTCGTAATGACGATATTCGAGTTCCTCCTTCCTAGGGCTTGTTAAATGTACTAGGCTGGCTTTTTCGAAAGGAAAAACTTATAGCACAAGCATATGCTATCCCCTTCAAGCTTGTTCAAAAAAAAAAATTGGGGTACTCACCAGGAATGGTGGGGGAAAATGGAACCAGTCTCATAGTTGGCAATATGTCACTCTTGAACATGGCACTTGTCTGCATTCATGTCGAGTTGGGGACATCTCATCTCGTTATATGCTTGCCTCCATGAGTTTGGGTAATCTATTTTGACTGCTCATCTGCTCTTTTCCATGTCACCATGACCTCAGATCCCTTGATGTCAATTACTACCAAATCTAGTGTTGTGCCACTGATATGTTCAAGAGAGGTTGGCCTCTACAGTTTTCAACCTCCCTCTGTTTCTCTGTTGGTCTTGATTCACAAACATCATGTTCCTTGGTCTCGTGTCGATGATGTGGGAAACATTATGGCCCAACTTCAATCAAGGTCACTTCCTGTCGACTTCAGCTCATTCTCCGGGAAGTTGGTCTAGAGACTCTCTTCAGGTGCCTTGGAGCCTGCATGCCTCAATGGAAGGTTCTTCACATTTGACACAAGGTTTTCATTATTGGCCTTCAATCGGATTATTTTGCGGATGTTCGATGCCAACTCACTGTTCACATTCCGTGGATTGTACCTCTTGTACCTTGAGGGCCATCGTCATTATTGGTGGTTTCTCTCGTGTATGTTAACGACTTTCATTATTGGCTGGTAATCAAATGATGTTCTTGCATGTTCGACTTCAGCACACATATTCACATGCTTGAACTTGTACTCTGTTTAGGTTGAGATGGAGTGCAAGACCCTGGATTTTGTCTAATGAAATCTAGGTTGTGAGTTCTGGGTAGATTATCATGACGTGTTACATGACTCTTTTGATTGGATGGCTGCGGCCATACCTAAGTCTACTTGTTGATCCTTATTTTATTGGATGGCTGCATCCATACCTTGGATCCCGATTTTGTACACTTTATTATCGATGGCTGCGCCCATACCACATATCATGTACCAGAGATATCAGTTTTATTTTATTCAGAAGTCTTTCGAAGGTAGTGTTTTTAGTTGGACATGTTCTCATAAAGCATTTCACCCCTCCCTCTCTCTCGGACCTCATGCTTTAGGGGGCATCTGTTACACATCATTTTTTCACCATCCCTGCAATCCCTCATCCCATACATTGGAGGACTATTCCCATGACTTGTGAACAGTAAAATTTCCCAAAAACACCTTGATGGTATCCTTCTGCATAAGGGCAAGAATTATCCTCAAGAACATTTCCTCTGAAAAACCCTAAAAACCCATGTTTTGGCATTGGCGTAGGTAGCCAGTTCATCCCTCACGCCAATGGAGAAAATGTACATTAGTGGGTGCGCCAGCTAGCACTCTGTCCCTGTCTGTTGCCCGTGCCAAGCCTATTTTGGAATTTTTTTTAAAAATAAATGACAGAAGTTTGGTTCTAACAACTTCAGAATGAATCATTGGAAATAATTTGGGCTTTTTGGCTCTAGATATCCTTGTTTAGGAAGTGGTTTTCCACCTCTCATGGAACCTTCTCATGAGATAGGACTCTATCCCATGATTATAGGGATCCCAACTTCTCTTCCTCCCTATGTAAAATCCTGCCCTCTCCATTTTCTAGCTAGCTGAACTTTTGTGAAGGAGATTATAGCTAAGTGAAAATCAAGAGTAGAGCTAAGGAGAACCCTATGAGAGAGAGAGTTCAGTCAAACACCTAATGAGATTTGTGAGACACATCCCTCTGGAACCCTGTCGAAGGAACATCACGATGTCAAAGCATTAGTTGTAATCATTCTCTTGTATATTAATACACATGACTCTTCTATTGGTACTATGATTGTGTTTGTTCATTATATAATGCAATTTCATTCGTTCCTCTCTAACTAATTGATAGTTATAAAGTGTGAAATATTATGTTGCATGTTGTCTCTTTTCTTTGCATGTGTACAGGTATCTGGATGCAGCAAGCTCACGGATCATGACCTGTCCAGCTAGGAATGGAAGTGCCACTTCTTCTTCGACAACAGCAACAAAGGAATCACGGTAAGAGATCTATCACAATTCTACTCTTTGTAATTAGGAACCAATAGCTTTGAATGTTTCAATTGTTGCTAGACACACTCTAGGGCTAGTGGGACTGCCTCTATCCGTATAGGGGATTTATCTCCAAAACGCTCTTCCACTCTATCTATCTTAAGGGAGAGTACGGGTGATTCTGATATTTCTATGTTCGATGAATTTTTACCACCTAGCCCTTTTGAGATGGCATAACAATCAAACTATTTGGCTTGGGCGGAAAATCCAAAATCAGTGTCGCCGAGTGTTTGGGTTGATCGTTCATTAGATTTTGGTACCCCATCTGATCCATTTTCCTAAAATTTCTTGACAAATGAGAATATTTTGGAAGCTATGATGTCAAAAGGTGAACCATGGGAAGATTATCATCATCGTTCCCATCTTCCTAATTATGAAGAAAATAATCTTATTGAATTATATCAACCATCCATCAAAAAATTATTTTCAAATTCTTTTCACATTAATGCAATTGATTCTGAGAGAAATATCTCAAATATTTAAGAAACCATTTCTATTTATATTTCAACCAAACTTGGCATTGTAGAAAATATTAATGTCAGTGTATCTTGTTCTCCATCACAACTTGAATCATATTTCTCTCTATTTCGTGAATTTTGTGATGTATTCGCTTGGTATTACGAGGAAATTCCAGGCATAAATACTATTATAGTTGAACACACTATTAATATGTATCCTGATGTCAAATCAGTGCGCCAACGGCTTCATCTTATTCATCCAAAGAAAGCCACTGCCATCAAAGTAGAAGCTGAAAGAATTTTACGTGTTGGTTTTATTTACCATGTTCCACTAACTGAGTGGGTTTCCAATATCATTCCTGTTATGAAAAAAAAGGAACCATTAGAGTGTGCATTGGTTATTGGGATGTCTATCAGGCTTGTCCAAAATACAACTATCCTACTCCTTTTATTGACTAGATTATTGAATATTGTGCTGGATGCGAAATATTTTCATTCATGGATGGATTTTTTGGTTACAATCAAATCAATATCCACCCAGATGACCAAAATAATACAACATTCATCTATCCCTGAGGCACATTCGCATATAGGAAACTTCCATTTGGTTTAAAGAACGTTGGGGAAACTTTTCAGAGAGCAATGGATTATGATTTCAATGACATCAAGCACATTGTTCAACCATACCTAGATGATTTACCAGCGCATTCATGAAATCAGACTGATCACCCAATACATTTAAGGGCCATTTTCTTACACTACTGACACTACAAAATATGCCTCAATCCACATAAATGTGTGTTTTTTGTTTTTTCTGGTCAATTACTTAGATTCTTAGTCTCAAAAGAAGTAATTCAAATAGATCCACTAAAGGTACAGGTCATTCTTGATTTTCTTGCACCATCAAATTTACTTTAGATACAAAAACTTGAAGGAAAGGGTAACTTCCTGAGAAGGTTCAATCCAAACTACGCCGAAATGGCTAAGGATTTATTTGATTATTGAAAAATGGGGTTCCCTTCCATTGGGACCAAGTTGTGCAAGCTTATTTTGATGTTGTCAAGGACCATCTTATCTGAGCATCATTAATGCATCCTCCTAATTATCAAGATTATTATTTCCTATATATCGTCGTGGCTGAAATGACCATCGTTATTGTTTTGGTCCAAGTAGAATATGGAATTGAACATTTGATCTATTATTTGAGTCGTAATCTCAATAATACGAAAGTTAAGTACTCATATGTAGAAAATATTTCCTTGGCAGCTGTTCAAGCTGCCCAAATATTTTTCCCTTATATATTGCTCCGAAAAACAATAATACTTTTGGATTGCAACCCCATGAATTATATCTTATCATGTCAATTGCTGTAGGAAAAATATTCAAAATGGATTGTCATTTTGCAGGAATTTGATTTGGAATTCATTGAATCCAAGTCAAAGAAGTCTTGTGATACTATCAATTCCTGACGAGTCTCTATTTTTGATCGGATAATCTGATCCTTGGTATAAGGATTTCATAATTTATCTCCAAACCCAAAATTTTCGACCTAATACCTCTCACTCTGAATAGTGACATATTCGATACCAAGCCAAAGATTATCTGATCGTTGGTGATACACTTTATCATCGTGGTGTTGATACCATTTAAAGGAGGTGCCTCGCACATGAGGAGGCCGAAAAAGTATTAAATGATTGTCATGATGGGGCTTGTGGTGGACACTTATCTGGATATGCTACCATGCAGAAGATACTCCGCGTCGGTTACTCTTGGCCTACTATTTTTTGAGATTGCATCCTCACAGTCAGAAGTTCTCATGCATGCCAGATTTTTTATCGTAAAATCTGCAAACTGCCAACGCTAATGCATCTTATTGTCTCTACTGGACCATTTATGAAATGGGCTATTGAATTCATGACCTGTAACCCTCCTTCATCTATGGGGCATGGTTATATTATTTTCGCAGTCAAATATTTTACCAAATGGGCCGAAGTGATGCCTACATTCAATAACATAGGACAAAGAACTGCCTTGTTTTCACATTCATTTCATCTCTATTCTCTGCATATTTTTAGGGTTTTAAGGCCCCTAGGGTAAGTTCTGCCCAAAATGAGGGCAAATCACCCTTGAATGTCGAAACATACATTTCATATTAGGTACATTGAAGGGTACTTCCATGTGCAACACATTGTCTCAGCCCAGGGAGTGCGTTGGGTGCAATTAAAGTTTTTAGTTTTCATGTTGTGCCCAAAATTTGACTTGTTTTTTGCAATGAATGGAATATAATGGATCTTATGATTTTATTTCAGGTTTCCATTGGATTATAATGACAGTTACATGGAGGGAAAGAGAACATGAAGAATAAGATATGATTTCCTTGAATGAGCCGGGTACTGTAAGAGCCCTAAGAGATTGTGGACAACTTAAGTACCTTAAATTGTCAGAGCTGAGAAAACAAATAGAACTCTTGGAGTTCTTAGTTTGAGCATGGGATCCGGTGATAGAGGCATTTCACATTAAGAAAAAATTGGTTCCCATAATAGTTGAGGATGTGTATTTCTCTCACAGGGTCTACCGTTGGAGGAGAGACAGTGAGGGATTATGTTATGCAGTATTTCTATCCAGGGGTAGAACCTAGAAAATATGGAAAAATAAACATCCGGGATGTCATGGATTTTCCTTTGATAACCATCCTTTTCATGATTGCTAAAATTTTTGGCACCGTTACACTAAATGTAGCGAACAGATCGTATATGCATTGCACGTTAGAGTGCTTAGAACCAACAATGTTTAATTGGTCTGAAGCTATTATGTATCAGATAAAGGAACAATTGAAAAAAGCAAAGGGAGGAAGGTAGAAAAATTTCAGTTATGGTTCAATCCTGAATCAAACGGTGATGAAATCCACCCACAGAAATGACCGTAATCGACAACTGAAGTTCAGGGGAAAAATCAGGTTCAGAGCCCCAAAATGCAAATGGTAACTTGGAATGGTAAAAATGAATAGTGAAACTAATTTTTATAGTCATTTAATTATTTTAAAGTTAAATTTATTGCTATAACTATAGTTTTCTTATGTTTTTATCATGAAACAAGTATTTTTAATCCTTTTGATGTTGTTCTGAACAAGAAATACAACTGATGAACTGATTAGTCGTGCAAATTTATTCAAAGAATCAATTGACCACAAAGCATACTTTTCCCCCTTATTTTTCAGGATTTGATAAAAATGAAAAAGGATTTGAAGCACACTTTTATCTCTTTTTCGAGCTTCGATAACTGTGAAAAAGGAACCCATGGAGTCTTCTTTCAGCTCTTTTCAGACTCCGATAATGTGAAAAGATTGCTCAGAACTTGTCTTTTCAAGCTCGTTAAAGTAAATGAATTGATATATACTCAGTATAAGTTTAACTCTTTTCCAGACTGAGATAGATTATTTACGAAAAAGGAATACCTTGGTTAAACATGACCAAAGAGATTCTTTCAAATATTATTTTATACTTTTTTGGTTCTGAGACAAATTTATGAAAAAGTACTTATGGAGTTTTATTTTTTCCTCTTTTTCAAACTCTCTAAATATGAAAAAGGACCGGAATATCACTATCGTTAAGCTCATTAAAACATAAAAGAGCGACAGGCTTGTCGATCATGGCAAGAATCGAGTTTCATTCATTGCTAGAATCGTTAAATTATTAAATACTGATACTTTATTCACCCAAAGGGTTGAATTATAGATCAAGAAAATGTTATCCTCCTCAATTTTGTTAAAAAATAATGAGGTATTTGTCGACAAATGACCGAGGAAAATTCGGGAAAAGTGAGCAAAGTTTCTTTTTTGGTAGCAAGTCACTCTTGAACATGACATTTCTTTCACTCCATGTCCATGAATGTCTGGGTTGTGTAATCATCTTGATGGTTCATTCACACCTATGGTTCACCATACCTTCACTTCAATTTTGGGTCAATGCTGCCGACTCATCACAATGTTGCTGATATGTTCAAGAGGAGTCATCCAGTGATTAAAAACTCATCCTTCTGCAATACTCATAAACCTTCATTCTCATGACCATCATCCCTGAAAATTTCTATATCAAGTCATACCCTTGTCTCTGAAATCAGTAACTCCAGTTTTCCAATAAGGTGACTTCCTATAGATGACAAATCAATATCCAAGAAGTTTACTTAGAAACATCAGATTCCAGTACCATGAGGCTTGTTACAGCATCGACAAGATCCTCACTTCCGGACCTTTAACCGAAATATTTTGTTTGGCATTCGCCATCAAATCATCTATTCACGCCTTATGAAATGTACTGCAGTACCTTGAGGGCCATTGAAATTAATGGTGGTTCTCTCGCGTTTGTTAATAGCACACATGATTGGTTGGTAATCAAAAGATGTTTTTTCATGTTCAACTATAAAACATATATTTGCATGGCTATAATTGTACCTGAATGATAAAGTGAACGAGATGAGAATACCCTGGATCTAGTTTCAGCCATCTGGGCTACGATTTCAGGATTTTTGTACACATCATCTGTACAGTGACCTTACATACAGATTTTCATCCAAAAATGGGCCTATATCTATAGGCAAGTCTGCATCTAGGAAAAATTCCAATGAAGACGACTTTCTGAATTATGTACATGTTATTAGATTGTTTTATGTGTTGAATATGGGAATGCCTACCCTTAGTAATTATGATCGAAGAGGGTATATCATGATGTAATGTATTGTAATATTGATGCAGGTGACCACTCCGCTTCATCTCTATCTCATCACAGTGTAAAGGATCTCAATAAAATGTTCTTATTATTTGGATCTCATGCTTTAGGGGGAAGTTGTTATAGATGAATTTGGGCACCATTCCCAATGACCTGGTTAACTAGAAATCATCTCTAGGACCAATGATCAAGGGTCTATCATTCCCTATCATTTCAGTTGCTACATGCCCTAAGACAAGAAACAAGACAACTAAAGCAAGACTTTCATCAAGAAAATATTTCCAAGGTTTGAATCTTATTATATAACATATGAAAGCTCACCAATGGAGGTTTTAAGGGGCCTAAGTTCATTTCATATGCAGGTATCCCCATGCAAGGCTGCTCTGCAATGCACTTCCCGAGATTCAGAAGTGCGTTGGTCACATTGGGAGCGAAATTCTCATTGTTCCAGAATCTCCACTTGGCTAGTGCCTTCTAGAAGAGTTCACATGTGTCAAGCTTCGGATCCAAGTGTCCATTTGACATCTACATGATTGGAAACATGTCTTGCCTATTATTGGAAAGTCATTGATTGCAAAAAAACCTATGGTTCATCTATAAATTGAGCACGGATCTAAATGCTTGTGGAGGAAGAATTTGAGTAGAGAAATTCTAGAGAATTTTAAATTGATAGCTAGTTTTTTGTAGTTGTTGCTGGAGAGATTTATACTATGATGAGGCTTGGTAAAATTTTTGGAAGGGTCACTCCAAATCAGTTATTTGGTTTTAACTTCTCCTTCTATCATCAATAAATAATACTTCTTATTTTTAGCTATATGCATTTGTATTGGCTTTGATTTTACATATTGTAAGATCTTGGTTTATATATATGGTTTATGCTTTACTGATTTAGCTAACTAGCTTGAATAGGTATCTATATTATTTCATCTTCTGCTATTTCATTTTTCTTTCTTACAAGAAGCATTCAACACAAAAATCACTTGAATTTCAAGCTGCAATAGAAGCGATAGAAGGAGCCATTTGGAAGTGACTGCTCAAGTAAGCCTCCAATCCTCTCTATGTATCTATTCTAACTTAGGAAAAATAGTCGTATAGTCTTTCACCTATTTTTCTAGACTAGCACCTATCTAGGGAAGCATGATTTATCCGTAATTCACAATTCTCACCCAACACCCTCTTCCTTTTATAAGATGAAAGTCTTGCAAAAACGTAAACCATCTCAAAGGTTTAGCTCCATTCACATGTGTAGCCTCCAACTAGAACTGCGTTGTGCATCTAGGAGGTTCATTGCATCTGGACAGCGCTATGGATTTCTTCCCGTTGACCCAATCAAATATCTCAATCCCTTTCACACATAAGGGTGTTTTATTAAGGTAGTCCAGATTTAGCCTTGATCACATGGGGCATTGATTTATTTTGCTGATTTAAGAGTTTTATTGATTCTCCTTTACAATTTTATTCATGAAAATAGGAAGAAAAAAAATTTGAATATTCCTATTAGCTTGGGCTAATTAGGAATATTATAGTCCTCCCCTCCAAAATGTTTCTTGTCCTCAATAAAGTGATAAGGTGAGTGTTGCAACTAATCTCCTCCTCCATTGGTGACACAAACAAATGATAAGATTCTCCGATAAGCTAAGTGATCACCAATCCATCCATCCATGACTTGTTCCAACAAAGTTCTCATGAGATGAAAGTAGTTCATCCCATAAGGAGACAATAAATCACATGAAACAATCATGGTTTTCCCAATGCCCTCCTTGAAATATAAGACAAAAAGTACAGGGAGTGTAGTCATCCCGTAGGGCACATGCATGCCTTCCCTCATTCCTCCGTACATCCCCATAAAAATTACAAGTACCTCATCAATATAGGGGATCAAAATAATGTACAAACAAACATAAATGTGTGCACATGGAGGTGGATCATAGTCCCATATGTGGAACCAATGCAGAGCATCCCTTGCCTGCATAAAATCAAGATGTGGTAAGTGGTTTTCGCACCACTTACTTGCTATCCATACCATCTCACCATAGCTGCAAGTGAGATATATTTGGTGCCTTTGGGAAGCACCCATCATGTTGCAAAATCTCCCTTTTCCTTCCAAGGGAATGGACAAATTCAGAAATGTTTGTGGCCAATTGTTTTCCATGAGATCTAAAAGATGTATCACTCCTTCTTGGAGTCATGGCCTACATAAAAATAGTGAAAGAATACATACAAATAGAAAATAAAACATTCTTTATATGTGTATGTTCTTCACCAAAAGTTTTCCTTATACAAGTGGAGTGGTGTATGGATATTTCTCCCCCTCCCAAGGTAGGAAGAGGTGGCTGAAATAACTCTATAATAGAGTCTTTTTTCTGCTCCATCTCCACAAGGTTTAGGCATATTTGAAAATGCTGATATATTTCCTTTTCAAATCCCTCCCAATAATAGCTCCTCAAGATGATGTTTTTGAGCTTCATAGAATATGTGTGGCTGAAATAGAACTCTTAATAAGCCCTTTGTAGTAACTTCTCCTTGATCTTGGAAGCTCTATATAGGAAGATCCTCCCATGATTATAGATGACTCCATCAAGGATTTAATATCTCTCTTCATGCAGCCAATCATCAAGAATCATGCAAGTATGAATATCCTTGGAATATTCCACCAGCAGTTGGGATTTCCAATAGGGATTAAATGTGCTCAACAATGACAGCACTGATAACATGTCATCTGAAGTGTTTTCCATGTTGTTGTTCTTCTCCTTGACATTTCCCATGTCAAAGGTGTATGTTGGAAAGCCAAGCTTCCCATTTTTCTCCTCCTTTACATCTCCCATGCCAAAGGTACAAGGTGGAAGGTTGCCATTCCTTCCTTGATTCCCTCCTTGCACATGCACATGCTCAAAAGGAAATGGAATTTCTTGGAAGTTAGTCTCCCATGAAAGGCTATCATCTATCCAAAACCTCCTTGGTCTTGCCAAAGTATGCATGTGCGACCACCATCTCCCATCATGTATGGAAGAGGATCCTCCAAACAAGTTTGTCTTCTGATTCAAGGATTGCCTTCCTTGCTTCATGATGGTGTCATCCTTCATTATTGCAGCATATTTTCTTAGCACAGTATGAGATGAGAGAATGGATAATGATTTTAAGGGAAAAATACTTTCACTATCCTTATACCTTCCCCATACTCTCAGCACTGTAGCATGGTCTTCTAGTGCTCCTTTCCTCCTTGGATCTATAAAAGGAGCATCAATACATGAAACATATTTCACAAAATCTGGAATAGGTGGTCTCCCAGGTGTTATAACACAAGATAATGATGTGTCGTGGCTCATTCCCATGTGAACAATAGATGTGAACATATTATGACTGCTTCCACTGCGCAAATCAATCTCTGATTCTTGTGTGGAATCATCATGATAATGGGAAATTGGAGCAACTCCCCCATATTCTTCTTCATCACCCACCTTCTACAAGATCTCATAGTCTAAGGTGCTCCATTTAGATGCAGTTAACTCATGAACACCCATCACCTCCTTGGTGTCAAGAGTCTTGATCAGAAAGGACTGATCTATCGCGGGTGTTCCCAAATTTGGATGCAATGTTGGAATACATTCCCTCCATTATTTTGTCTCCTTGTCTATCATCATAGACACACATTGCTGATCCTCTTCATGTATAGGATCCTTGGGGCCTTCTTTCAAAGATACAAGAGCCCTCTTAGTGGAAGCAATGGCTTCATCTCCATCTCTCAATAACATTAGATCTCCTCCTGTTGTCACAGCGCTGGAGGAACCTTTCAGATCTTCTTCTTTCTTCTCCTCATCATTGGAGTATGCCTCATCAATAGGAGATCCTTTCTCTTGATATCTTCTTGAAAAATTAAAACTAATGTATTCTTCTTGAGAGTAATGTTCTTGCTGAAATGGTGCTTTTTCCCTTTGAAAATGATGTAGCATATCTTTAACCCCTTCAACAATGTTATAAAATGGAGTTATCTTCATGGATATTTCCATCTCATGCAAAGGTTCTAATTTCTTGGGCTTAGTTTTCTTACCCAAAGAAATTTTAGATGGCATAGAATCAAATATTTTCACTAACCTCGTAGTTAACTTTGCATAAGTATAGATATTTACATTTTTCAATGCAGAAGACTCAAATAACCACCAGGCATAAGCTTTACCGTGGAGGTGCAGTGCTGCTAATCTTATGGCTTCTCCTTCAGAAACTTGATGCAGCTGAAAATATGTGTCCATATTCTTTACCCAAGACTTTCTTGAGTTCTCAGGTGACCCATCAAAAGTAGGTAGAAAGGTTCTACCCAAGGTGTGCTGCATGCACCCTCTCCTTCTCATGTTTCTACTGGATATTCTTTCTTCTTTGAGTTGAAAAAACTCCAGAAATCATAGATGCTATTTGAATATTTTAGACTGATATTCATATTCTTGGAGATAGTCACCAAGAGTCTTCTCTTTTGGTGTCTATCCTTCTTCTTCTTCTCTTGCAAGGAATGTAGGCATGCTACAACGTTATAGATCAGATTGTGTGGATGAATGCTCACACACACCATATGAAGTAGTGGGGCTTCCTTCATGTGTAAACCTTTTCAAAAGATCTGATTTTCTTTCATTCCTCATTCCCATGATTTCATTCTTCAGCTCATGCATAGTTTGGAACAAATGTTTTGAGAACTTTTTCCATTTCAATATTCCAGATAAAGGTTTTGGAACCTTGTCTTATTTGTATTTAGTTTAATTCATGTATTTATTTAGTCTCTTATTTTCATGAAAATACATATTGGCTATTTCAAATAAAGCACAGAATGTGCCAATAAATTTGCTTTGATACCACTATAATATCACCAAATTGGGACTGCTAGGAAAGCATGCCTGAAAAATGCATCTTTCAGGAATGTATGCTACAGGATTGGAAACCAACCCTTGGATCCCCTATATCTGACAATATAAGACCTGAATCCAAGATGGATTCAAAAAAAAAATCCTTCTAGGTGGGTTAAACAGTTCTCCCACACCTAGTACAGCTTAGAAAATGCCCAAAATGGGACTACAACACTATGTGACAAAAATGCACAGAAAATAATGCAGTTCAGCCAAATTTATGCAGGAGGCCAATATGGAGTCTCAATAATTTGATTTAAATTAGCATGTCAAGATTATATTGAAGCCCATACACCAAAGAACAAAAAATAGAAGAATTTACATGAAGAAATCTTCAAGAATGAGGTGCTGCAACCATAAGAAATTACTGAAAAATCCTGACAACGTTATTTTTATTGGTTGAAACAGAAATATGTTACACTTCAGATATAGAGAAGATATATGTACAAAAATTTAGATATATATCAGATCTGTACACTAGAAAGGCTCCGCTGCAGATGCCCCTTGGGGTTTTTAGCAAAACATGTAGTACATGGAGTAGATCTGAGATCTAATGTAGGAGATCTAAAGAATGATTTAGAAATTCTAAAGTAAATACAAGAGTATTGAGATAAAATTTGAATATAACATGTGTTATATCTGTATTCCACGGTTCACCACAGTGAAGGGAAGATTCCCAACATTAGAGATATCTCTCCCAAAAGTGTGCCAAAACTCCCTGCAACTTCTCCTTTGCAAATAACACAGTATAGGAAGATGGACTATGTTGTAGGCTTTAAGAAAAGTTTGGCATGATTCCAAGATATATATCTAAAGTTCCAATCAGCTAATACACTTTTGTAAATGGAATAGATGACTCTCCCACTGAAAAGAGGCACTAGAATGGCCTAGATCTGTGCATATCTAGCCTCCACTTATTGCATATTACAAGGAAAAATAAACCCTCAATAGGATCTATGTTGTAGTTGGAAGATGAAGCTTGGAAAAATTATTGATAGTGGACAATATGTACAAGACTCCTCCAAGAGCTACTCAATGGAAGAGGTGGGATTCCCGATCAGGAACACCTAGTGCTAAACAAAAATATTCTCTGCTAAACAACCAAGAGAATAAGAAATGTCTAAACAGAAAATATCTTTAGAAATATCATACCATGAACAAACTCCTCTTGTTGTCCCCTCTTCCTTTTATAAGATGAAAGTCTTGCAAAACCCTAAACCATCTCAAAGGTTTAGCTCCATTCACATGTGTAGCCTCCAACTAGAATTGCGATGTGCATCTAGGAGGTTCATTGCATCTGGACAATGTTGTGGATTCGGTCCGTTGACCCAGTCAAATGTCTCAATCCCTTTCACACATAAGGGTGTTTTATTAAGGCAACCTAGATTTAGCCTTGTTCACATGGGGCATTGATTTATTTTGCTGATTTAAGAGTTTTATTGATTCTCCTTTACAATTTTATTTGTGAAAACAAGAAGCAAAAAAAAATTGAATATTCTTATTAGCTTGGGCTGATTAGGAATATTACAACATTGGTCTGGTTTGGTAAGTTGGGAAGAATGTTAAGGGAGGATTTTTTAGACCTTGTACAGGTTGAGGTTTTCTCCACTTCATCAACCATCATTCATCACGTGTCCATGGAATGCATCCAATGCCCTCGGTCATCGTCCTTGACTCATGGGTCTTACATACTTCACTGCTTAAAATAAGATTGTCATCCCCAACATTGCTACCATCATCGTCGCATCATATCGTCGTAATATATCGTCACAACTTTCATTGCAATGTATCATCGCACAATATCATCACATAAAAAATCAAGGTTCATGTCTAACATATCCAAGGGAAATATCTCCTCAATCCATGATCATAAACAGATATGTCACAATCAGCATGTGCTATACCATTGTGGGAAGTCAATATGTCCTTCATGACCACATGATTCTGCAACATATATCGTTTCTACCCATCATGTATCGTTAATATCATCTGAATATTTGCATCAAGTACTCCAACCAAATCAACATAACAAAACCTGCTATGTATCCAGCATAACTCTGCACACTGCTATAGCCCTCATAAATCAAACTAGTTGGGTGATCGGTCCAACCATATGTTCTCATCATGAGAATGCACATCCTCATACCCTACATTAGTTGTTCCTCTTGCATCCTATCACATCCATCAACTCAATCGAGAATCCATCTCATATGAGTTTATGTCATGGCGGGACATGGAAATCCCCAACTTTCCCAAAATTGGGCAGTTTCCATCGTCCCGCAAAAAATGGGAACCAATGAGCTCCATAGACTTGGGTGGTGGTTTCTGTTGCACCATGACATGGAAACTCAAAGTTCCCCATTCTTGGGCCGAAATTTTAGCCATGGTGTGGCATAGAAACCCCAAGTTCTGCATACTTGGGTGGTGGTTTCTGTCATGCTATGGCATGGAACCCTGAACTTCCCCATGCTAGGGTTGCGGTTTCCATCGTGGTGGGACACGAGAATCCTAGGTTTCCTAGAGTTGGGAAATTTAAGCCCTACCACGAAATAGAAAGGCCAAGTTTCTAAAAATTTGATCCATTGTCTGTCGTGTGGTCGTAGGTTTGTATGCGCCTCGACATGGAAAAAAACATGAGTTTCCCTGAGGCTTGGGCCACGGTATCAAAACACCGCCAATTCCTTAGACTTGGGTGGCTATTTGCATCATCATGGAAACCCCGAGTTCCCCATGCTGGGGATTCGGCGAAAAACCTCGAGTTTCCAGTGTGCTATAAAATATGGAAACCTGTGGTTTCCATCAGGGGTAGGACATGGAAACCCAAAGTTTCCCATGCTTTGGCATGGCCCTCCTCCATGTGCTGTGAAATCAAATCCTGAATCCCCATGTTCCCCGGACTTGGGAAATAGTCTTGCCCGTGACGTGACATGGAAACCCAAATTTCCCAAGCGTGTTTCCCTTGGGGGCACAGGAGGACACGGAAACCGAAATTTTCCTAGACTTGGGCTTGTTTTACATCATGTCGTGAAATGGAAACACACTCACTATGTACCCCGGACTTGGACAACAGAGATTTTGGCCATGCCACGACATGTAACCACCAACCACAAGTTCTAAAGACTAGAGATCTCTCTCACAGCTATGGTATTGAAACCCCAAATTTCCCATCCCCAAGCAAGAAATCATTTTTTGAGATGTGAAAAAATAAATGATGTTTGAATGAAGGACGAGGGGAAAATGGTGCAACAATGATAACTGTCCAAATTTTGAATAAAGTGACTAGATAAAAGCTTTCAATCGAGGTGACCAAGGGTTGAATCTCAGTGGATCATACTAGCAAGGCCACTCTACCACTTATAATACCCCATTGCATATTTAAGTAATCTACAAAGGATTCTTCTCGACGAATGTTTGAAATTGATCTTCAAAGCTTCCCTGGATGAGATGTTTCACGATTGTGGTTTGCAAATGACATGGGCCCTTGGTGGATACAAAGCGACGCCCCTACTATGGGTCGAGATATAGTCGAAGAGTGACATGCACCGATTCTAGCATGGATTCTAAATTAGAGGCAGTAAATCATAATCTAACACACGGTATCTTCGCACCACTGGCTTTTCAACCAAGTGAGATGACCAATTGTGTGAATCAATGGTTCCTTTCGTACTAGGTTGAATTACTATTGAGGTGCAGTTCATGAATGGGGTAAAACTAACCTATCTCATGATGGTATAAACCCAGCTCATGCTCCCTATTGGTGGGTGAAATATCCAACACTTGGTGAATTCTGCTTCACAATGATAGGAAGAGTTGACATCAAAGGATCAAAAAGCAACATCACTATGATCGCTTGGCTGCCACAAGCCAGTTATCCCTGTGGTAAGTTTTCTGACACCTCTAGCTTCAAATTCCAAAATTCTAAAGGATCAATAAGCCATGCTTTTATGTTTTTTATTCGTACTAAAAATCAAAATAAAATGAGATTTTACCCTTTTGTTCCATAGGAGGTTTATGTTCTCATTGAGCTCATCTTAGGACACCTGTGTTTTCTTTTAATAGATGTGCTGCCTGAGCCAAACTCCCCACCTGACAATGTCTTCTGCCTGGACCTGCTAGCCAAAACATGCCTTAAGTCCAAAAATAGGGGTAGTGGCCCATCTATGCCCCACGAAATAAGTATAATAATGTTAAAATTAGTGGTATTTCACTTGCGCAGAAAATGGCTCGCACGTATTCTACACCTCTCAAGTCATTTCACAAAGTCGGACTAGAGTCAAGCTCAACAAGGTTTTCTTTCCCTATTGATTTCACCAAACTCGTTCCGTTGGATGTGGTTTTTCTAGATGGTAGATAGGGACAGTTGGAATCTTGTCAATCCATTCATACATGTCACTAATTAGATGACGAGGCATTTGGCTACCTTAAGAGAGTCATAGTTACTCCCACAATTTACCCACGCTTGGTTGAATTTCTTCACTTTTACATTGCTAGAACTGGGCAGAAATCACATTGAATCATCATCCGCAGGGACCAGCACAATGCTTTGTTTTAATTAAATATTCATATTCCCCTTCTCTATACCAGTTATGAGTCAACTGTTCGCCGCCTAGGGAAAAGCCCCTGCGAGGGGGAATTCCATGCCTGTAGCCCAATCCACGTGCAACTGCCCACCCTCGTCATGAGAGAAGCTCAGGTAGACTACTAAAAACCCATGAACTGAGGGCGCAGACCCCTAGGCCTAGCCCTCAAAGCCAATCCTTTTCTCGAAGTTATGGATTGGTTTTGTTGACTTCCATTACCTACATTTTTCTACTGACTATAAGTTCTTCACCTTGGAGACATGATGTGGTTATGAGTATGAACATGCATGAATGGTACTCGGTCCTACATATTTTCAAGGGTTGTTGATGGCTCACCAAAAACTGAAAGATGTGCAGTGCTCTTACAACTGTTGGACACTATCTCTGGGTGAACCGATTCCACGGTGGGAAAGCTGTTAAAAAGAAAAGATAACTCTTCCCTGGGCTCCCGACGACATCTCTGGATTTCCTAATGTTTTCGCCCACCACCATGTCCCAGTTCGGTAATATTAACCTGATTTCATTTCAATGCTCGTGCAGAGATCACCCTTGATACAAGGCTTCCCCATCTCTTAGGGTCAACTAACCCATGTCCAAGTGTTGTTCACATGGAATCTTTCCCCACTTTAGACTGGAAAGTTCTCATTTGAATATTTGCTACAACCACCAAGATCTGCACCGGGGGCTGATCCACCCAAGCTCATGCCCAAGGTTTCTCAACGGCCCCTGCATCATCCTATTGATCGAAGCCAGGAAATTTATTTGATGGTTGAGTATAGGATGCGCGCTTCAGTGCCGTCCATTTTCATGGCTATTTTATTTGGCAGGTGAGTTGTTACACACTCCTTAGCAGATTTCAACTTCCATGACCACCATCCTATTGTCTTAATCAACCAAAACCCTTTGTGGGATCTAGGTTAGCACATAATTTGGCACTGTAACTCAACTTTCAATTCATTCCACATCACCATATCTGCTTACCAAAAATGGCCCACTTGGATATCTTGATTCCATGGCACAACACAATGGAGCAGTTGCACCCTCTTACTTATCTAATGTTTTAGTATAGGTCAAGGATGTTATGCCCCCGATGCCTCTAATAATTTTCTTTACCCGATAAAACTCGCACATGAGATCTAGCTATCCTAAGGGAAAATCAGAGGAAACAAACTACTAGATGGTTTGATTAATATTTCGCCCCTATACCCAAGTCATACAAACTATTTTCACTTCAGTATTGCTACGAGCCACCACCAGAGTTTCCTCTAGCTTCACCCTGCTCACGAATAGTTCACCATATTTCAGGTCCCAACAGGTGTGCTCACACTCGAATCCTTCGCATAAGCTCAAGGTCGGTTAACGAAGCACCCCCCGAGAGAGGGCATCTTGCCCGTCAGTTTCATTGCACCTCACAGGTTTTCAAACCCACCGACTCACACACATGTTAGAATCCTTGGTCTGTGTTTCAATATGGGTAGATTGGAAATCCTGCAAACCAACACCAGGAGTGCATAGGTGCACATAGCTCGCCACAAGGGTGCACACTTCTTTCCTCGACCACTGCAACAGTAAACTGATAGGTGGTACTGCACCCGTGCTTATGATGATGTAGCACCCCATTTTGGTTTGTACCTTAAGTCGAGCGGCAGACCAGCCTCCTCGCAATTTCAAGCATTTTTTAACTCTCTTTTCAAATTCCTTTTCATCTTTCCCTCGCGGTATTGTTTCACTATCGGTCCCTCACATGTGTTTAGCCTTGGATGGAATTTACCACCTAATTAGGGCTACATTCCAAAATAATCGGACTCATTGACAACGCCTCATGATGCGGCAGGGTCTTGGCCCAATGGGGATATCACCCTCTCAAGCGCCTCCTTCCATGGGACTTAGCCCAAGTCTGTAACTAAGGATGCTTCTAAGTTTCTTTTCCTCCACTTAATTATATTCTTAAAATCAGCGGGTCTTCTCGCCTAAGATGAGGTTGAAATTTGGAGCTAAATATTCCCTACTCAATGGGAGGACAAGAGAGAGCAAAGCAAGTTCCAAGGATTCCATAGAAAGCCCACATTGGCTAACACTGACTACCCAACCAAAGGGACAAGATCACCACTTTCCAACACATGCCACGAAACATCGTCTGCCACATTTCAGTGAACTGCACTGCATTTCCCATGGATTAATACCTCCGCTACTCCCTAACATATTGCAAGGAGTGTGCTTGATTGGTATGTGATTCCTAGAGAGATGTGCGCTCGATTGAAGCCTCAGGTGCAAATTACGTTCAAAAACTCGATGATTCACAAGATTCTACAATTCACACTAAGTATTAAATTTTTCTACATTATTCATCATAACAAGAGCCTAGATATCCATTGTCGAGAGTCATTTCCATGTGTTATCATAAAATCCCACCGCCATGAGAAATGGCTAAAATCCAACCCAATGTACAAAGCATCGCAACAAGAAACAAGCCGCTTTCCCCCTCAAGAAAACTGCACTCCATAACCCACTTACTAAAGGGAAGGCTCAAGAAATATCCCTCGACCCCATGCCTTTGTATAAAGAGAGGAACTGCAAGGAACAGTAATCAAGAAGGACCAGGGTGGCCAACCCATAATATCCTACTTATTTTCATCCTTCTCAAAGACCCAACTGTAAGAACTCCCCCCTTTCTCCATAATGTTGTTAGGGGCCGACAAGAGGAATGGGAGGGGAAAAAAAACATATATGAATATAAAATAAAACAAAGAGAAGGTGGCTCCCACCCCCTCATAAGGGAAAAATCAAGCAGACAAACAAGAAGAGCTTTTGAAACCTTGTTCCTTTTCAAAAAGGGTAGAATTGTAAAGAACAATGAATGAGAAGGACTAGGGTGGCCACCTCGAAACTCTCTCTTATTTTCGTCCTTCAAGAACATCAAACCACTGAAAATCCACCATTTTTCTCCATAAATATAGGGTCCAAAACAAGGAAAGTAAGAAAAACACATGAAATAAAGAGAAACAAAATTGTCCACCCACTCAAAGGAAGAGGCTCAAATAGAGAAAAAACTTCCTGAGTCCCGCTCCCTTGAAAAAATGGGGCGAATCGCAAGGAACAATGATGGAGAAGGACTGGGGTGGCCACCCAGGACACTTAATTTCATCCTTCACGAATGCCAATCCTCAAAAATTGGCCTTTTTCTATGTAAATCTAGGGGCGAAAAGGAGGAAGGGAAAAAAGCAACGTGAAAAAATAAAAGAAAATAAAAAGAGATCCAAAACATGGTTTCCACTAGAGAAGATGAGGCTAAAACAAAATATAGGTTTTCAAGGCCTCGTGCCCTCACGAAAAGGGTGGAAACTGCACAGATCGACGATCGAGAAGGACAAGGGTGGCCACACCAAGAGCTCGCACTGCTTTTTCATCCTTCCAAAAATGCCAATCCACAACAATTAACCCTTTTCTCTGTAAATTTATGGACAAAAGTGACACACAAGGGTAGGCTGAAACACAGTACAAGATTTCCAAGCCCTGCACCTTATAAAAAAGGGTGGAACTTCAAGGAATGATGATCGAAAAGGACTAGGATGGGCAACACAGGAGTTCGCAATGCTTTTCATCCTTCTCGAACACTGACCCACAACAATTCCCACTTTTATCCATAAAGGTAGGGACTAAAAGGGAAGAAAACGACATGAAAGGAAGAGAAACCGAACATCGCCCACATAACACTCGCAACAAAAATCCAACTTTGGAGAAAGGGGGAAAATTTTCAAGAAACACTAGCAAAGTAGAGGGCCACCACCACGCGAGGAGATGTTGGCTTAACCAAAAAGAAAGAAAACAAGGCATATAATCAAAACTGTCCCACCTTTTCGCACCTTTGCACATACATCATGGCACAACATCCTTTCTATCTACACAACATAACAAGTGGAAACCAAACAACCAAGAAGACAAGTCACAACCTAAACTTGACCACTAGAAAAGCTGAGGGCCATGACGAGACAAGTGTCTGGAGCACGGTACTACTAAAAGGTGAACAATCCCCCAACCCACACAAGGATTGAAACAAAAAATGGACTAGTAGAAAACACACCCTGCTAGTGCACCCCTCTGTGTACAAGACACCTAACAACCTTTCCAGCTAAAAAATCAAGGAGGGCCAAACAACCAAACTCCAAAGAAGAGTTATCGCAGGCTGACACTCAATGTTGGATAAAGCCAACGGCCAAAAATACACTGATAGTGCAATTTCACACCCTAAAAATAGGGAAGTCTCCAAAGCACACACCATAAAACTATTGCAACAATCGACACATCCAAGGAATGACCAAGTCGCACAAAAAACCCACAATCTAAATGGAGAAACAAGGACATAAACTGCTCCTACTTTCCTTGCAAGGAGGCGTAGCTCAAGAAAGGATGAGGAATTCCCCCAACACTAAAGGTACAAGAAAATAATGATACTTCATGCTGATTGAAGGGGAAACTTGAAATTTTCTTGGAGCTTTGCTCGAGGGAGGGATTTTTAATTAACTACACCCAACTCTTCTGTGAGGGCATATCAAGGAACAGTCAAGAGGACTAGGGTGGCCATCACAATGGATTGCACTGATCTTCATCCATCCCATATTGACCCCACCCTGAAATTTTCCCCTCACGAAAGGGTTGAGGTAGCAAGCGCACACGCAACAACTCCCTTGAACCAACCACAAAAAAAAAGCTCGACCAAGCAAAACATAACCACCGCCACCACCTTTTGGATAGAAGCAAGTATGGAGGCCCACATCTTCTAACCAAAAAAAGACCGAAAACTGCAACTATGAATGAGAATGAATTTTTTCATCATATCTTCCAAGCACCTTGACTATAGCAACCATGCCTTGCCGAACATACTATTGGAGAGGGGGATTCCAAGCAACGAGCTTCTAAACCCCATACAAAAAACACATTAGGGGAAATAATAACAAAGGATGGGACAAGCACAGGAATTCTTTGAAAGTATAGGAAAAAACAAGTGTGAACTCAATATAGGAAACTAACAATGTTGCAAGTCTCTTTCGCAAGAGGAACCACCCCAAAAAGCATCAAACCCTCTATCCTAGAGACACACCACATGAGTCTAGATGACAATCGAAACCCACACAGCCCAAATGAAAGAAAAAAAACCTTGCTATCAATGATCCTACCGTAGGGTCACCTACGATAACCTTGTTAAGACTTCTCCTTCCCCTAAATTATAAGGTTGAATGAACTTCTCAGTATTTCGACAACAATGAACAACTGTCATTGACACAATCCGAACACTTCACCAGATCATTCAATCAATAGGAGTGATGGGTGATGTGTACATAGGGCAGGTACATAGTCAACACGAGTTAATGACACATGCTTACTATGAATTCCACATCGAAGACCAATAATTGCAATGGTCTATCCCCATCATGATGCAATTTGAGAAGATTTCTTGATCCTCTCGAACCAGAAAGAAAAAATCATTGGCTACATCAGTGTAGCGGAAGTGCATCCCAGAACATGTAAGGGCATCACAAACCTGTTATTTCCTCAAACTTCCATGGCCTAAACGACCATAGTCCCTCTAAGGAGCTGGCAGCCAAGGGGAACCTCTGCATAGCTAGTTAGCAAGATGAGGTCTCGTTTGTTATCAGAATTAACCAGAAAAATATCTCCACCAACTAAGAACGACCATGCACCACCACCTATAGAATCAAGAAAGAGCTCTCAATCTATTAATCCTTAATATGTCTGGACCTGGTAAGCTTCCTCGTGTTTAGTCAATTAAGCTGTTGGCTCCACTCCTGGTGGTTCCCTTTTTTCAATTCCTTTAATTTTCAGCCTTGTGACCGTATAACCCCCGGAACCTAAACACTTTGATTTCTCAGAAGGTTTCGGAGTCCTAAGAGAAACATCTGTTGATCCCTGGTCGACATCATTTAAGGTTGAGACTATGACAGTATCTGATTGTCTTCGAGCCCCCAATTTTTATTCTTGATTAATGAAAAAATCATTGGAAAATTCTTTCACAGTGGTCTGTCTTTCATAAGTCCAAGAATTTCACCTCTGAGAATGAAATATGAATTCCCTCGATAGTCGCTATTAATCATTACTCCAGTCCTGAAGGCCAACACAATAGGACCAGATCCTATCATGTTAATCAATACTAATGTATTCAGGGCATAATATTTCTCTGAGCACTCTAATTTTTTTAAAGTAATAGTGTCAGAGCCACGACCTAGCTAGTTAAGGCCAGGAGCATGCCGCCAAAAAAAGGGACGGAAGGGTAGGTGCACAACAAGTAGGCAGATCGACCTTTACGAATCTAGACCCAAATAAGATCTTTTTAACTACAATAACTTAAATATACACTATTGGAGTTGGAATTACCATGGTTTTTGGCACTAGACTTTCCCTCCAATAGATTGTCATTAAGGGATTTATATTGTACTCATTCCAATTCCCAGACTCTATGAGCCCAGTATTCTTATTTATTTTTAGTACCTCCCCATGTCAGGATTGGGTAATTTGCACACATGTTTCCTTCCTTGTATGTGGTAGTTGTTTCTCAGGTTCCCTCTCCGGAATAAAACCCTAATTCTCCATTACTTGTCTCCACCATGGTAGGCCTCTATCCTACCATTGAAAGTTGATAGGGAAGAAATTTGAATGAAGCATCGACGACACAAGGGTTGTTCGATCCATAGAGTTATCATGATTCAACAAAGAAGCAGTAAATCCAACGATGACCTTTTATCTAAAAAATGCATCCCTTCCAAAGAATTGGTACTTGGTGCACATATTAGCTCCAGAATTACTATGGTTATCTGAGTATTATGGTACCATAAAAAAATATAATTAATGTTGGGTGTGGAGCCTGATTATATTATTTATTTTGTATCATAGTGTTGGACCCCTATACCTTAATGGGGTGGTAACACCGCCAATAATTAAATGTTTTCTGGGGGGTCTAGGGCCCCCCCTAGTAGGGGGTTTCAGGGGCATCGCCCCTGAAGCTAAAAACATATGTAAAATTGCCTTGTAAAAGTATAGTAATTTCTAGTCAATCTAGGTCGCTCATTAGGCGGATGATCTGACGGTAGAAGTTATGTTTAGTTTAGGGGATTTTTCCCTAGAAGGAAACCCCTCACTTGTATGAGGGTATTGTATTGTAGCTGTGTATTGCATGTGTATTCTCAAAGCAAGAAATATATAGGGAGACTATGAGAGGGAACAGAGGATATTATAGCGGATTTGTTGTAGGTTGTGTCTCTTCATTTTTCTGGATAATAGAAAGGAAGGACTGGCTATTCGGGGTGGACATAGCCAAAACTGGGTGAACCACATATATCTTTGTCTCTCTAGTTTTATGTGTTTTGTGTGCTTGTTTTTTTCGCATATTTTATGTATTGCATTGCTCTGTAATATATAATTTTCTAACAATTAATTTAATGACCCATTCAAAGTTTCATAGTCTGAATTAGCTCATACTTAGACATACATGGCTTAATATTTCAATCAAGCATATGACTACTGGAAGGATAAAATAGGTATCACCCTCCCACTTCAAAGGGAATTCAAAGCTCTCTCTTACCAAGAGCTAGCCTGAACACCCATCAAGTCAAATAGAGGTCAAAATATCATGTAAATATTTTATACCTTGTACCTCTTGCATCCCTAGGAAGGGATTAGAGCCCACACACCCTACATGCCAAGGACAAGCCAAATAAATGCTGACAGCAAACACGATCGATGATGGATGCAAGATCGACAAAGCAAAAAAATGGGTCAACCCGGCGAGTCACATTGCACCGAAGCCATCTAGAAGCTGGAAACCACCCCCCAAATAGCAAGAATGGAAAAAGCCTTGTCACCCATGGTAACCAAAATGAAGAGAGAAAGGGAAGAAAAAAAAACAAGACTCTCTTAGAAGTGCCCCCCAAACCCTCCCCACCCCGCACCAAAACCACCTAGGAATCCACCCACACAGCAAAAAAAGTGGACCTCGAGTGCCTGCAGCGACCTAAATGCAAAGGCAAATAAAATAAACTAATGGATAACGAACAAACCCACAAACTCTCTCTCTAAAATGCCTCCCAACCATCGCTGCCCTCCACCAAGACCACCAAGGAGTCCACCCCGATAGTAGCAACGATGGACCTCGATGACCTGATCGCCTAAGGTGACCTTGATGTGAAGGAAAAGGAATGAAATAAAGGGAGAACAACCAACCCCCACATTATCTCTTAAAAATTCCCTCCAACCCTTCCCACCTAGCAACGAGGCCACCAAGGAGTCCACCCATATAACAACAATAGTGGACCTCAATCACTTGATTTCCTGTAGCAACCTCACTGCAAAGGAAAAAGAAGGAAGTAAAAGTAGAATGACCAAGTCGACAACCTTTATTAGAAATTCCACCATGACACTCCCCGCCCCTCACTGAGGCCACCTAGGAGCCCACCCGGTTAGCAGCAATAGTGGACCTCGCTAATTTGATCGCCTATGGCACCCTCAATGAAAAAGGAAAAGGAAGTAAATAAAGCAAGAATGACTGAGCCCACAACCTCTCTTAAAAATTCTCCCCCAACCCTCCCCAACCAGCACTGAGGCCACCTAGGAGTCCAACTAGACATCAACAACGGTGGAACTTGATTGCTTGATCTATTGCAACAACCTCGATGCGAAGGAAAAGGAAGAAAATAAATGAAAATCAGGAGGCTCGATAGGAATGAACATGTCTGAACAGGAGGAGGGATCAGGTAGCCCTGCACCCAAGAGACCCTACATACAAGAGACCTAGGAGATTGCCCCACTGACTTACCAAATAGACAATGAATACTTTTCACCTATAGCCAGCTCCACATAGAAGAGGGAGATTGAAGCGTTCCACCTTGAAGTCTTCCTTTCAGATATACCCCCCACCATCAACATAGCTAGCCTCCTCCCAACTTGACCACAATCACATACACAATCAAAACAAGAAATACCCATCACCTTATGTCTCAACATTCCAAGCCGTAAAATTATACTGTGCATGCAAGATGCAAGGAAAAATATTACCACATGATCAAACATATGGGCCACCACATCTATCAAAACCTCAAAGCCAACACAGGGACAAATGACATTCACTCTGAAAGGAATTCCAAACCTTAATTTTACAGCAAGGATAACCTCTCCTCACATCGCCCAATGGAAAAAGCAAGCAGGATGGGAGGCTTACAACCAAAACCCTTCCAAATTCCTCTTAAATGTATGTATCTCAACCCACAATGCTAACATATAAAGATTACAAGCATAAGAAACCAACAACATAAAGAGCCAAATAATGAAGATGACAGTCATATCAAGGAGCCGCATAGAACAACCCATCCAATTCCGAGAACACTGAGTGAAAGGGGAATTGTTCACATATGCCTCCAAGGACGAGCATGGCCAACGTTACCACTCATGTGCTGCCGAGTGGGGTTGGATAGAATATGAAATTCGCCCACCCTAAAAATGACCCAAGGCCATTCATCAGGCACACCGAAACAAGCAACTCAATTACCAACCCACCTTTCACATGAAAATACAACCCCTCCCCCCACCAAAACGGGAGGAGGTGAACAATATAGTAAAGATATGACTTCATGGAGCCAACGAGGGAAAATACAACCTCTCCCACCCACCAAAAAGGGAGGAGGTGAACAATATAGCAAAGAGAAAATTTCAACGAAGCCAACGAGCGACCAAGGGGCATGAGAGTGACATAGACGGGCGGCCAGTCATCTCAAGGAGCCATCCACAACAACCTCATCCAAATATTAGGGGAATTTTAAGGTCTAAAATGGGCCTCCTAAGGAAATAATAAAATAATAGCTAAACCAATAAAATAATATTTATGGGTTTGAAATTCACTTTTTGCACCAAAATCCATGTAACCATGGCTAAATTCAATTCAAAAGTTGTACCAAAATAAGATTAATAAAAAAATTGTATTGATGTGACTATAAATAAGAATGAACTTTTCAAGAAAGAACCATTATCATTGCACAACTAATGCATTTTTCCTTTTTCCTTAAATAACTTAAAATCAAATATCAATATAAACTCATAAATTTATAATTATAGAATATACTATTAATTAAAAATTATATTATTTAATTTATATAATAACAGGTAATTAATATACTATATAAAAATAATATAATACAATATAATATAATATAATATAATATAATATAATATATGTAATATATTATTTTATGTATGAATTTTATATTAAATATTGAATTGATTTGATTTATAACATAAGAAGAAATAATATATAATAAAAAAAAAAATATAATATATATTCTATAACATTTAGATTATTTTTCATAATATTATGGATACTAATATATAATAATAATAATATAATCATAATGAAATGAATTGAGTTTTATATAAAATTAAAGCAAAACAAGTATTGAAACAAATTTAATCTATATTTATAAATGTAAAATAAGATTTATATACCTTGAAATTTAGTATTCTTTTCCCCAAATTATGTTGAACCTAATATATTTTTTTTCAACATACAAAACTAATATACTTTTTTCATTGTACAATTTTTTTTTTCTTTAATTTTAATATGTCTATATTGTTATTAATGTTATGATGATTTTATTTATAGATTTGATTTATCATAAAATTACAATGTTACATTTTTATTTATTTTTATTTCATATGTATAATATATATGTGTAGATATTAACTTATAATTAATTGGAAATTGTAATATTAAATAAAATGAGATAAATATATAACTTAAAAATAAATATATGAAAATATACAAATATAATATTTAATGAAATGTGTGTAAATACATGAAGATTGTGTAGGGATATGCATTGTTTCTTTCAAAAAATATGAAATGAAAATAATAATATTTTATTTAACACGTGTGAAATGAAATTTATTATGAGTAATTTACTTTATGACTTTAAAGTTACTTAGAGCACTACCATGGTTAACCATGAGTTTTTATCCACCATTGAGAATGTGACAAGTAAGTACCTCTAACTCAAGCAATGACACCTCAACCATTTGGGATGATGTCATCCCCTAAAATGTGATTGGTTCTCATAAAGTTAATGTTGATTGTACATTTTCCTTAGTGTTAGCCACCTATAAAAAATTGTCATAACAAATGGTGGCTAAATCATTTTAGGCCTTCAAGAAACAATTTCATGTCCAAATTTTGAGTTCTTAAAGTCTTATGATGATAATTACCCTTTGATTTAATGTTCACTGCTATTTCTCTGTTAGTCCTAAAGTACCTGCTATTCACCAAAAGAAAATTGTTCAAAAAGGCTCGATTTTCCAGCATTACACTTCCCATTCCGTTCTCCATATTCATCCATAAAGACCTTCATTTGACTTCTAAACCATCCCAAAACCCTTTTTAGACCTTATGTTCCCCTTTCGTTTGGTTTAAAAACCCTTATCTCACCTATCAAAACCCTGTTTTGGCCTAAAAACATATTTTAGTACTATAACTCATTTAAGCTCCCAAGGGCTTATTTCCTTTAGCCCCTTCCTCCATGCGTCCTAAAGCCCCACAATCGGGTGCTAAAGGGCTTAAAAACCTTTTTCGAACCCAAATTTCCTTCTATTTTCTTCATTCCCGACGTTATGGTCTAAACAAATCTAGACCGTTGATCTCTTTATATCAATGGCCATCGGGCCCCATCCTTTCGCCCAATCACCTTCCCTTCCTTTCTTCCCCTTTTAACATATCTTCTCCCTCCCTCAATCATAACCGTCCATCAAAAAGATCCGACGATCGGGATTTAACCTGATAACCCAACACCTATCCGCTACGCAACAAAGAAACCATATGTCATTGTAGACCCCACTACCACCTCCACCCGTCCATCTTTCATATCGCATTTTTTCCACACGATTAGATCTAGAACCTCCAATCCAATGGTTGAAGATGTGTATTGCAAAATTTTTATGCCTAAAGCTTGACGCTAAGAAATTTTGCGAAATAGGCAGTTTTTCATTTTCCACGTGTCAAATGAAGTATCGTATTGCACTTCATCCGTGCAAAACCGCCTCCCCTCATTTCATTTTTCGAAAACCACCCCTAGTTTTCCACCATAACACTGCCCTCTACAACGTCACTTTCTTTTTTAATCCCAGTCATCGATCTTTGAGATCGGACGGTCCTGATTTAATTTCGCCCCCACTCATATTCCACCTAACTTACTCCCGAAATATTTCACCGAGTAATCTTGAGCGTTGATTGTCTTAATCCAATGGCTCATATTCGCCATCGCACCCAAACCTCCATTTGCACCTGGTTAGCTACTCTGCCAGGGTTTTCCTCCCATTTTTCCGCTGAATCCACATTTTTCCTCACTACTCCAACCTCACCAGTCTCCTAAGCAGTTCTAAACCAATTTCTGCAGCATTTAAATAACGTTTGTTTGTCTTTTATGCAGATTTAATGAATATTAAGGGTAAAACCCTCCTATAGATAATTACGGCATTATTGGCCAAGGATGACAATCCTCATGACCTTTGATACAAATTAAAGGGTTTTAAAGTGTTAATTACTGTTAAGTCCCTATATTAATAGTGTAGCCCCCCTTATTGTTATTATTGTACCCCTGTAACCCCCATATTGTTATTATTGTGCCCTTACATTATTATTGTTAGGTCGGCTAGGATTACATTATGGCCCCACTAGGATTATATTGTGGCCCCATGGACTCCTATATATAGAAGGAGGTTTTTTTCATTTGTATCATCGAGGAATTGTTCATTTATGTAATGTATTGGAGGTTGCCCCCTCAAAGTGGCTTATTTCTAAGGTGTTGATATCTCTTTTCTTCTCTTTTTGGAGCTGGTTACACAACATTTGGTATCAGAGCTTTGGATTCTAGTGTTTCGCTGCTCCAAATAGGTCATCGTGTAATTTTCGCTATAAGTTTTTTTCTATGAAGTTTCAGAAGCTGAAATTTTTAGGGTGTGAAGCTAAAATCATGATGAAGCTTGTCTAAAAATTTCAAAGCTTGGTTCGCAATATTGTTGAAGATATAATCTATGGAAGTTAGGTATTTTTTCAGGCTCCTAAACAGGTCATCGTGGCATTTTTTCTATAAATGTTCTTTTATGAAGGTTCAAAATCTGAAATTTGTATGGTGCGAAGCTGAAATACAGTGGAAATGTTTCAAAAAAATTTAGAGCTTGGTTCGCAATATTTTTGGAGATATGATCTGTGGAATGCAGTGCTTTTTCAGGCTCCTGAATTTCATCTCAAAGAGGTGATCGTGGGAAAAGTTCAATAACGCTCTCTCTGGGCATCATATTGGAGTTCCGTAAAAAGTGGTCACATGTACATGGACTATAGTTTATTTTATATCAATTTTAGAGACAAAGGATGAAACAGTAACACGTGGCAAGTCGTACAATTTCGCTCTACTGAACTAGTCCATAATTAGGTCATTGTGGGAGATTGGACACAACTTTGTCTTGGAGAATCCAAATCAGGTCATACCTATGGCATTAGAAAGATAATTTAGAGAGCTAATTTGATACTAAAATTAAAATATTGAAGTGCTACAATCATAGAGATAATCCAATTTCAATATCGAGCTCCTCAAAAGCAAGAAAAAGTTGTACTATGACGCATGAAGAGGAAGAGTTGCAGTATGAGATATCAAAATTACGATACCAAGTGCAACAAGTTTCGATCTTACGAAGAGCAATTGAAGATGAAATAGATGGTTTAAAAGCAGAAATGGAGGCTAATTTGGATGGTTAGAAGGATCAAATAATAGCAAATATGGATGATAAATTAGTGGAAGATCACATCGAGCATCAACAACAAGTTCTCCAACTCTCAAAGGATAACCCAACTTTGGTGCAGAATCTAATGAAACAACATGAAGATCAACATGACATCGAAAGAAGTTATGAAGTAGTCATAGAAACAAGAACTTGACAAGTACGATCAATTTCAGAGTATCTGAGCAAGTGGAAGAACTTTCCTGTAAAAGATTTCACATGGGAGGATGAGAATTTTATACAGAAGCATCAAGAAATAATCAAGCGTTGAGGACAACATTTATTTGAAGGAGAGGGGCATGTTAAGTCCATATATTAATAGTGTAGCCCCTTATTATGTTAGTGTAGCCCCCCTTATTGTTATTATTTTACCCCTGTAACCCCCATATTTTTATTATTGTGCCCTTACATTATTATTGTTAGGTGGGCTAGGATTACATTGTGGCCCCACTAGGATTATATTGTGCCCCCATGGACTCATATATATAGAAGGAGGTTTTGTTCATTTGTATCATCCAAGAATTGTTCATTTATGTAATGTATTGGAGGTTTCCCCCTCGAAGTGGCTTATTTCTAAGGCGTTGATATCTCTTTTCTTCTCTTTTTGGAGCTGGTTTCACAACATTTACAAATGATCATCAGCTTTCTAAAATAAATTTTCCAACAAACCCAATCAAAGTTAATTAAATGGAAGAGTATGAGTGTCAAAGATGAAGGTTATGGTTTAATCAAGCCTAAACACAGATCCAAAGATAGATCACTGTGTTGATGAAACAGAGAATAAGATCAGTTAAAGGAAAGCCTTGAAAGACACATCAGAGGCTAAAAATATCCTTTCAGCTACCAAAAGTGCCACCTACAACTTTCATAAATTAAAAGAAGGCATATTTATTGCCTAGTCAGTGATATTTTGTTTAAAGACAGCCAGAGTTATTGCTAGCCTGCCTAGAGAGTTTTAAAGTCAACAAAATCTACCAAGTAGCTTAATAATTAATGAAAATCAATTAATATAGAGAAAATATCAAAAAAATTATGTATTGAACCCCTCAAAGATAGAGAGGCATTAACTTGTATTAATTGAACCTATAGACTTTTTTCTTGCATCCCACCTCCTCTTTCTTCTATAAATACTTCTAAAGAAGATGAGATATTGTTGGTTGTTGGAATTTGATGCAATAGTTGCTGTATCGAATCATTATTGAATGTAAATAAGTTCTGAAGCTCTGAAGCTTTTTTAAGTTATTGAAGAAGTTAGGCTGAGAAGAGAAGTTTTTGTTGTGATGAAACATTGGACATGTAATTTGTAACTGGATTGACAATCAATATACAAGCTGATTCTTGGGATCCTGGTCTATATCATTGGAAAAGTACCTCTTACTGTTATTGTTTCCCTTTCATGTATGCCATTTTGTTCACTTTTCTCTGATAAAGAGCAACAAGCATAGAGTTAGGATTTACTGTTAAAAGTACCCTACTCTCACTGATAAGCTTTATCTATATGTTTTCTGCTAATTGTGATATTTGAGAATGACTTAAATTAAGTATAAAAATTATCAAGGAATGTTGTTTAGTCCATGTCTTGATGTGAAAAACTTGAAAGGAAGTTCTTGAATGATATTTTCACTACATGCTAAGTAGAGTTAAACTAGGAAATTTTATGGTTTGTGCTATCTTCTAGTTCTTTCTCCAAAGGTTGTTTGAAAGTTTCCTTAAGAGTATGCTAAAAGAAGACCATGATTGTAATACATCTGACCTGATCTTAAGCCACACTTTGTTTTCTTATCTATTTTCATCCCTTCTGAAAGTAGTCTAGTGAGATTACTGGATTGTTGTCTGATAAGTTAGCTTTAATACAAGCTTGTCCAAAGAAGTCTATGGTGTAATGTCCCTACTTAGCCTTAGCTAAGAGGAGACATTAAATTTTGGTTTAATTTATGTTTTATGAATAAATGAATAAAGGACATGTAAAACTCCTAATAAATCAATGTCCATGTGAACAAAGACAAATCTGGGCTATGTAAATAATCACTTGCAGGTGTGAAAGAGGGTTGAGCCAAAGATTGGGTCCACCTTGACCAAATGAACTGCGTTGTCTAGGTTCAATGCATCTCCAAGAGGGACTATGAAGTTCTAGAAGGGAGCCTCTAATGTGAAGAGGGCTGAATCATCAAAGTGGTTTAGGGTTTTCAAAGGCTTTCTCATGTTATAAAAAGAAGGAAAAGACACAAGAAGAGGTTGTTGATGAATTATATTTCTAAAGTATTTGTCTGCTTAGACAAATATCATTCTCTATTGTTTAGTGGAGGATTGTGATTGGAATTCCTATTTAGGAGTTTCATCTCTTCCCTTGAGGATCATTGGAGGAGTTCTTTGCTAAATTTGGCCACTATCTAGTTTGAGACCAAGCTCTATCTTTCATGAGCAGCGCTGGCCCATTGAGGGTTTTGCAGCTGATATCTTTTGTAGCAAGTGGCATTCTAGATCTACTTAGATCTAGTTGTTTTTGAGAGGCTTTATCTATTGGAGAGTGTTATTCAGCCTCCAAGGAGTTATCTAATCTATATTTTATATCAGATCTGTAATTTTCATTCCAAGTATTCAGTCTCCTTCACCCTCTGCGTAGTTTTTGCTTCATATTGTGTTACTTTGTGAGAGGGATTTGTTATTTCAGTTTGCTATCAGTTTGGAGGAAGATCACTTGCTGTTAGGATTTCCTTCCCTTGGTGACCTATGGATTGGGTCGCTGATCCATGTATCTATAGATCTGATCTATTTCAGCAATAAAATTTATCTTTAGAAATTTCTGGGTTTTCTGCAGCACAGTATATTGTAATTCAAATATATAGCTTGATATGTAATATTTTGATGTAACTCCAATTGGATCTTGTTATTAAATTCTTGTAGCTTCCAGATATGTATTATATCTGATGTTTCATCCATATATCTGTTCTATATCTGAAATTTAATGTACAACAGCTGAACCATTTGGAAAAATGCTGTCTATGTATTTCTGCAGTTTATTCCTAGTTGCAGCTATAATTTCTGAAGGGGTATTGCCCTGGTTCTTCTTGTAATCAGTTGTAAAGGAAATAAGATCTTATGTAAATATGATTTACTATTATATTACTGAATTAATATATATTTTTCTGACCTCCTCTGAGTTTCAGTCAAATCTGCGCAATTCTAGTAGCTGGGGCTTTCATTTTGTACCAACTTCTCTCTTTGGTTGATTTCTAACTAGTCTTGTTTTTGGGAGATCCGTTTAATGTGATTAAGCTCATTTTTTTCAACTGAAATTCTACATTTAAGTAAAATACAGCATAAATGAAGGGATCATAGCCTTGATATACATTTTCCTTGCTCATATTTTCTTATACAGCATTTTCATTGAAGACCTTGTTGAGTTTCCTGAATTGGGATTATTCCAAGTTCTATAGGAAAAGTCTACAGTTGGCTAGGTAGCCTTTGGTTCTCACCCTCTTTTCAGAGGTGAAATAATCAGTAAATGCCTATGTATTCCATCTCTGACATAGAATCTTGATAATCCCCAAAAAGGGACATTACAGTGGTATCAGAGCTCTACTCTTGGCACAACCTATGCTAGCATTGGAGCCACAGTCATGCTGCATTCCAAAGATGAAGATACTCTTTCTAAGAGGGAGAGGAGATACCAAAATAGAAGTCATAGAAAGTATGACTATACTACTATTGACCTTAACAGGGGTCAAGACAAGGGGAAAGCACCTAAATTTAATGACAAAGATAAAGAGGCAGAAGAGTTTGCAAAAAACTCTCTTGGAAGCTATGAAATATCTGTCCAAGGAAATAAAGGAGATGAGGATAGATCAAATGAGGGTGTCCCTTGGAAGACTCCATCAAGGAGAGAGTTCTGAAATGTTTCAGTTTGGGACTGGTTCGCCGGTGGGCTTGCCACAAGCTTCACAGATCTCACAACGCTCTAAAATGCCTACCTTCTTGGCTGTAGAGAATGAAGGGCTTCAATATTAAACCTCTTTGGAAGGCTACTTTGCAGAATATGATTCACAAAGTCAAAGATTTGGGGATAAATTGAGCTTTCAAGATTTCTGCCATCTCAAGGACCGGAGGAGGCCATTGCAGCAGTATAGAGATGGAGGTTTCCTTCATGGGAGGCACCATACCATGGGCAGGTTCTTCTTGCCTAATTTTGATGGATCACCCTCTTGTTCATCTAAAGCATGGGTGGAAAAGTTGGACATCTACTTCCAACTAAATAAGGTGCCTGAAGAAGAATCCATTAAGATTTTTTCACTGCATTTTGATGGAGAAGCCCACAACTAGTGGTTTCATGGACTTTCTACATTGGGGCACAATAATGTGTCCACTTATGCTGAGTTCACTAGGAGACTAGTGGAAATATTTGATCGAAAGGATTCAGAGGCCCCTTTCATAAGCTTAGCAAAGCTTAAGTAGACAAGAGATGTTGAAGCCTATATCTCTGAATTTTTTAGGCTGTCTGTAATGGTTCCTGATCTTTCAATTACAAGGAGATTTTGTATGTTCATAGATGGCTTGGAAGAACCTTTTCATGGGTTGGTCAAGTCTACCAAACCCACCACTTTGAATGATTCCATTGAAAGAACAAGAGATATCCAAGATGCCTTGCCAAGGGCAAAGGAAACCATTCCAAGAAAATTCACTCACTCTTCTAAAGGGAAGGAAGGGAATGCTACTCCACCCAAGGAGAGCTCATAGAAAAGGCTTCTTGACAATGATCTCCGGAGGGAGTTGAGAAAAAATAAATTATGTTTCACTTGTCAAGAATCACGGGTGTCGGGACATAGATGTGTTGCTGGAAGAGCACATTATATTGAATTATTCTCTGATTATGAGGAGGAGGAAGGCAATGATGGACCTAGGAGAGGTCACAACACTGGTGATGATGAGGAGGAGGATCCATCATCATCGAGAGAAGAATAAGGATCATTTTCTCCAACCAGTGGGAATCTTGCTTCTTTGAGGGGAATGCCCAAAGATTTGACTCTTAGAGTGTAGGGTTCAGTTATTGAACGAAGAGTATATATTCTTATTGACAGTGGGGAAACCCACAATTTTATTGATGCTCATTTTGTGCAGACGATAGGTATCCCTACTGATTCTTTTGATGGGTTCTCTGTTTTGGTTTCGAGGAACAGAACAATGTATTGCATGCAGTATGTTCCCTCACTTTCTGTGACTATGGGGACCTACACTTTGAGGGACCACTTATTTGTGGTGGACATACCAGACACCAACCTCATATTGGGTGTCCAATGGTTGATTACTTTGGGAAAAGTCACCACTGATTGGACGGCCTTGTAGATGGAGTGGGTGGACTTGAAGAGTGGGAAGCAACAAGTTATTAAATGCAAGCACACCTACCCTTCACTTGATGTCTCTACCCACACAACAAAGATGGATTTGTGTAGTGAGGGAAAGGATCTCATGGTTCCTTATCTCATGTTCATGAGATTGCTACAAGGGACATTCCTACATCATGGCAAGCCTCTTGGGATGCCATTAGATTCTGTGGAGAAAGCTTCACCAAGTGTTGAAACAATGGAAGGAAGAGTCATTGTGTTATGGGAGGAAGCAAAGGGGAGGATCAGCCTTCCCACACTAAATTTTGGCATGCATGATGCCCAGGGAGCAAGAAGAAACAAGGCAAGCACCGCCATAGATACATCTATAGTGTTGTCCTTGTTGAGGAGTGTAGGTCCATATTGGAAATCTCAACTCCTTCTAGAGTACTCCAAATATCTGCACACCAGGATGATCTTAAATGGAATAAAGAAAGGAGGAGGCCATATGGTCCATTAAGGAGTCATCTATCATCTTGGAAAACTATTCTTGTCTCAAGCCTCAGAGCTTAAGCAAGAAATACTACAAAGGGCACATAAGAAGTTCCTTTCCATCTACATGCAATCAAAAAGAATCTACTTGCTCATCTTGAAGAGTTTTGAATGGGAACGTATGGAGGAGGAGATACATAAGCATTATGACTGGGAGGAACTATATTAGCACTTAAAAGAGTCCAAAAGTGATGTGGAGATGGGGCAGCCAAGGGATCCTATGTAGGAAACATTTCAGCCATCTCCTTCTTCTCTCAAAAGAGGGGAAAAGCCCATGCCTAACGCTATGAGTATGGGAGATTTGTATGGTAAGAAATATGATCTTGTGGAGAAAGTTTATTTTTCTGATTTGGCACACTCTCTTACCATATGTATGTAGGCCATGCCTCCTACAAAGAGCAATTTTTCATGCAGATCTCATGGCAATGATAGGGCCAGTAAAAATTCCAAAGCTGGCCAATCCCTTGAGGTGCAAAGGGAGATTGTTTATCATGATGGGTGCTTCCCAAAGGCACCTAATGAGAGTTTCACTTTCAGCCATGTCAAGGTGGCTTATACAGAAAATATGTGGTGTTATTACCACCTATCACATTCATATGTACTCAGAACAAGGAGCGTACTGCGCTGGTACCTTATATGGGATTGTCACCCACCTCCTCATGTGCAAATTTCAATTTTCCTTTATGTGATTTTCCTACCATACATAGATGACATATTGGTTTTGTTTATGGGTATGTATGGTGTTATCACTTATATTTTCCTTGAATTTTTGGAAAAGGAAAGTAAATCCGAGGTAACCACAAACCGACCTTCAGATACAGAATCTAGCCAATCTGTATCCAGAGAGGGCTCTCTCTTTAAAATTTAGCTTTGTTCTTAAAAAATATTAGGCTAGTTATAAGTCCAAGAGTTTTTGTTTGAATTTGAATGGTGGAATCTGTCAACTAAGGGAAAGATTGAGTATTTCAGGCCATTAGGCTATGGAGTTGAAAGGATGGCTTTACTGGATTAGGTTTTTACACCAAAGATGGCTTTGCAGGGCAAGATAGTCAAAGGCAAGCCAATGGATTTTGAAGGGATGAAAGGCAATTAAGAATCTTTCAACATGTTCAAAGAAAGAAAGTGAATGATTACAAATAAAGAGTAGTTAAGAATTATTTACTATAGTAATCAAAATTTTTAAACCAACGAAACAAGAGAAATTAAGAATTCATTGTTTATAACCAGTTTAGAAGAAAACATTTAGAATAATCACAATTGAAATCAGAGTACACTTAAGAAATTTCTGATTTTTTCTTTTTTGTCAATTATTCAGAAATGGAACACAGTGATATTATAAATAGGTATAAAACTTAAAACATAGGATAGAAATGACTTATTGAACTGTAGTCTGACACATGAATCCTGCAAAAAGTCTTGAGCTTCAATTCATCATCCAGCAAGCCACAAATAAATTTCTCCAAAGCGCTTTTATTCCAAAAAGTCAATGTTACAGCAAAGTAGAAGAATCCACCCTCAATAAGTCAATTGAGGGCTCATTTATACAAAAAATCATACAAAATATCTCTTATCAAAACGAGGTATAATCTAAGATGACCCATTAATAAGTTACAATAAAAATAGAGACAGATGGTCTCATAGATAAGACAAGAAGTAACGAATGTTGTGTTGTTTCCTCATTTTGAGAATGTGCTGGAGGCAGGTGCTATATTTGGCTCATCATTTTCCTCTTCAGTAATTTTGTTCTAACTGCCTTGCTTCACTGATACTCTTTGTTCTTACTGATACACTTTAACCGAACTGATACTCTTTGACCTTTGTTTGTCCCTTCTATCCTTTATACTGTAGTAAATAGGCAAAATTTTATATCAGGATAAATTTTACAAAAGTTCCAACAAATCTTCCCACCATTTATCTTATGCTATTCTTGTCCGTTGAATCTTCCTTAATGTTTCATCAGCCTCAGTATATTTGAAGAAATTAGGCTGGTTAGGAAACAAATGTCTTACTTCATGTTCCAGAAAAAACAAATTCTCTAATTTGTCATGAAGATTCCTTCCTGTAGGTAATGTTGCTTGGGATGAACTGGCTGAGGAATTGGCTAGATTGTGAGCATTTATGTCCAATTTCCTGACATAAGTTTCCAATTCCATTATTTTATCTTCTGGAATTATAGGGCTAGGAAACCCTTTATTCAACAAAACATTGAATCTTTCTCTGAAAGCAATTATTTCTGCCTGCATGTCAAAGCACCTTCATTCCAAATTTTTCATAAGAGTTCTTTTGGTGAACACTCTTTTAATTTCTAAGATTGTTGCAGTTCTATCCTGAATACCCATTTCTTCAAGCTATTGTCTGGTTTGGGTGTTGAGAAACTATATAAGCTGATTGGCTTCCTCAGGCATATTTCCTAATTCTGCCCGTGTGTTTTCAACTTCATCCATAGCTGCTTTAACCAAATCATTCTGCTCGTACATTATCTGAATTGAAGGCCAAAAGTATTTTATTGATTGGATAATATTATCCCAAAGAATTTCATTTATTTCTCTCAAAGGCTTCTCTAATGTGAGATCCTTTTCTAATGCTTTAACCAATTTTTCCAATATCTTGATTTCTCTTGATTTGTCAGCAACACTCATTTTTGAAAGATCATATCTCTGTTCCAAATTGATAAGCTGTAACTTGGTGTGCTGAAGTTCTGTTACTTGCAGTTTCAAGTCATTCATTTGCTTTACTAATTGTTCTGAATTCAAATTTGAAGTGTCTACCTGTGATGACTCTGTTGGCTGACCTGTTGGCTGTGTACCTGTAATTGTGTCTATTATAGATGTTGGAAAAACATATTGTTTGTCTTTCAATGCTTGCTCCAGCTATTTTTCTGTTTTAGTCAGTTTCTCATTCATTTTCAAGAGCAACTCCATCATTTCCTCTTCAGAATTCTTCTTTATTACTTCTTCAGTTTGAGGATGTCTAGAAGCTGGCAATTTCAACTGCTTTCTCAATGCTGCAATGTCATCATCCTTTTTCTTTATTAATGCTTCTATACTTTTGACATCCTTTGGATTGTGACCTAATCCAATTATTATTTCCTCCAATGTTTTTATTCTATTGTCTTTTGCTCGAGAAGAAGCCTTCTCAAGTTGCAACTGTGTATTGGTGTTCTCTAAAGAATCCTGTAACTTGTGAGCTACCATGGCTTTATCAGTCAAAGTGGAATAGATCATTTCCTGAGTCTGCTTGTGTAATTCAATCTGGTCTAAAGGATGTATATCCTTTGCTAGGACTTCAAATTTAGTCCTAATATAATCAGCGGTTGTTTGGGGTTGTTGCACCTTGGGTTTGAAATGGCTCATTAACATTTTGACCTGTTGAATGTCAAAAGCTGACATTAGTATTTCTTTATTCTTTGGAGCCATTTTCAAATATTGATTATATACTTGCATTTTCAGTGGATCATTCCTAGCCTTGATATTGATAAATATCTTTTTGATGTCCTAGGCCTCTTTTACTGCAGGCTTGAAAGAAGATATTTCCATACTCTTTTGCTTTTGTAGCTCTTTCCTTTGTGAAGTAGTGGATGCTCCACTGACTGTTCCTGTTTGCCGATTGTCTTCTCTTTCTTGGTTGTTAGAGATTTCTTGAAATGATTCAACTTCTGGAAGAGGATTCAATCTCTGCCTTTTAGTATCACGCTGCTCTGTAGATCTATCACCAGGGGTAAATGTTTCAGCTTCTCTCTTTTTCCCTTTTTACATATTAAGAGGAGTTTGAAGATTGGCAATTTTTGTCTCATTGATCTGAACTGGAGTGATTTGTACCTAACCTTGTTCTTTGGATGTCTCTAGTTGCTCTTTCATTGTGAACTTTTCAATTACTTGTATGTCCAGTTCTTTTTCTTTTCCTTTTGATTCTAATGCAATGTTTTCTTGTAACTCTTGCTGAATAATCCCAGTTGAGGAAGGGCCAACTTCTGATCTTGGTACTTGTACAAAAGAGTCTAGGTCAAGCATCTTCTCAAGATCTTTCATAAAATTTCTCATATTGACCTGCTCAATATCATGCTCTATCAATGTGCCTTCTATCCATTCATTTGTATTAGCATATTTTTCAATATCTGGAATTCTCTGATGAATGTATGGTGCTGATTTATTTTTTATTCTTTTATCACAAATGAAGTTGAATGGGTCATAAGGTGCCCAATAGAAACTCTTTTGTAATCTGAAATGGTCTTGTAATATCTTTTCAGCTTCCTCCCCTCCATCCCTAGAGTTACAGATAAACGGACCTAATTGACTTTTGATCCGGAGTTGAGCCTTCTTCTTTGCATTACAAAAATGAATTATATCAGATTTGTTCATTTGCCTGAAGTATTCTAATGTAAAGAGTCTCATGGGGATGTATTTTGGCAATTTGAATGGACATAATTCACATCCATATATCCTGACTTCCGTGTGATTTTGATACAAGTACCAATCACCAATTTTGTATTGTTTTGAGAGCTGTAGAGTTTTCTTGATTTCATTGCTGAGTCTTGGAGGGGAAACTCCTGTCAACAAGGTAGTTGCAGGGTGTATAAAAAGATCAATGAACTCATTATAGGAATAGGGAGAATCTGGAGAACTATGGGTGATGGCTGACCAAAAGATAACAGACCTAGGATTCCCCTGGGCATCAAGATTTTTGGTATAGAAAGGGAAGTTTTCAGACTTGTAATATATCATGAGGTGATAGATGATAGAGGAATATTTGAACACTTTCTCATTTTCCAATCTCATGAATTGATCATGGATTTTGTTGGCTATGTAAGATGCAAAGTCATACCTGACAGCAGGAGGTTGTCCAGGGGTAAAAATAGACAATAATGCTAGAACTAAATGGTCAAAATATTCACTGGTATTAAAACCCATTATAAAAGATATCATTTCCAAAACAAGTCTACCCTCTTTGGTGAAAAAAGCATATCCATAAGGGGGAGGGCCTTTAGGCTGGTGATCAGGCAACATAAAGGTCTGACAGATGTGGCTCAATTCTTCATGGGACAGTTTTGTGGATTTCTCAAGTAGTTCTCCCATGGACAGGGGAGTGAGGGCTTGATGAGTTTGAAAATGTAGCATCTCATTGATAGACTGAGTAGTAATTGGGAAAATGACATCTTGATTTGGGGATAATACTGCTCTCTGGTTAGGATCATAATTGGCATGGAAAAAATGGATTATTTCAGGGAAAATATGGACAGAGGGAAAGAGGTACTTGGGAAGATTAGATTCCCATAACACAATAGTATCTAAGCCATTCAAATAATTGTCTCTGCATCGACAAAAAATTCGAAGAGGACTATCACTAAAACTTAGGTCTTTGATTTGGAAATCCCTGTCGACTAATGATAAATAATCCAGGTCTCTATGAGGGGCATTCAATGGGGCGACGTTTAAAGCCATAGGAGCTTCCATTTTTGGTTTTTGTGGATTCAAAAATGGAAATTCGGCTTATGGTGAAAGATTGAGCAAAATTACAGGTTTCGACCAGAGAAACATGTACAATTGCAGGTTGGGAAATCAGTTACAGTTCTTCGGGATTAAGGAATGAACTAGAAATCAAATTTTTAACTCTGTTTCAGTAAAAGAAAGAGGAAAACCGAGTTTCTTTCAAAGTTCAATGAAATTTTAGGGTAAATACCTGTTTTTTGGAGAAAATATCATTTCGAACAGACGTGGGTGAGTGCGGATAATCTTCTGAGAGGCTCGAATGCAATTTGCTTTGACAAGATAAAGGTTGGCAGACTTCAGAATTTTGAAATTCATATTTTCTGCGTGGAGGGTGTATTCGTTCAGTTCATGCAGAATAATGAAAAATACATGAATTCTTTGTTTTATTGGCAAAGTTAAACAGGAGGGAATTTTTTATTATTTTAATGACTGACGTCATTCTGTACGGGAGGTGAGTCACGGGGGGGAAAATGGTAAGAGGTTTTTTCTACACCACTTATGAGTGAAGGCAGTTTCAGGCGGATGGGAAGCGAAGCGATACATTGCTTGACACGTAGAAATGGCACTATTCACAAACAAATTTTATTTTGCGTGTTATCTTTCGGATGGGGGATGGCCAGCGGAATTGATGCGAGCCGTTGATCTTGGGCGGATCGATCCAACGGTTGACGAGATATGGAGTTGACGGATATTTAATGGGTGGGACCGACATGATTTAATATGAATTAATCATTTCGGGAGCCTTCTGATTGGCGGGGGCTGGTTATTAATTAATCTTAAGGATTAATTAATCCCATATGGAAAAAAATGGTCGGGAAATGTTAAATGCGCAAGGATGATTTATTCCAAAGTTTGGTTTTAATTACACTTTGGGTTTATTTTTCTGTTTATACATATATACATATGTTTAACATTTTTTGTATATTTTATTATATGATAATTAAATCAATGTGATTTTATTACCATAGGGGGCGGGAATAGAATTAATGTTATATTTTAACCAAAAGGGGGTATATTGTGGGTTTTTGACTTGAATAAGTGGGAATAAAATACTTTTGGCTAAAATAGCTATAATACATGGGTTTTTTGGGAATATTATATGAAAAGGAATTATATACATAGGAAAAGGTGATTTTCATAGGGAGTTAATATATAAATTAGATTTAATACGACACGGGACAATGTAAACTCAAAATACTTAAATATAACCAAGAAAGTGAGAATTCAAAAGTAAATATCATTATTATACTTTCATCACTTAGACTTAGAATAAAAAGTGATTTTGAGGGCTTATCATGAAATATTGAAGGATTTTCCTAAGTAAAATGGGATTTTGCCAAGAAGAATGACTTAATCGTAAGATATTTTAAACACTTAAGTCTTTTTCAGTGTTAAGTGAAAATTAAGTCCTCAAAAGAAATCAAGAAATGCCTTAAAACGCTAATCTCCAAATACCTTAGTGCTTGGAAATTAGTGAAATGTTTAGGGAAAAGTAGAGGAAATTAATAATTTGACTTTATATGACCTTGAATTTTGTCTGATGTCCTGTACTTTGTGATGATAAAATTAATTTGTTGGAACCATTCATCGCATGCAGACCTGCAACAACATCACCTACCTACTTGAACCTACCATTTGTCTTCTTTATTAGGGTGCACTTGTTTGTAGACATATCAATCTTCTTTTTTCTTTTACATGAAGAAACCTATCTAAAGCTACTGTAACCATCCAAGGAACTTAATTAAAGCTGACAGGCTTTGCTTTATTAACTCTACCTATCTACTTATCTGCCAAGATTAAACTGTTTCGCTAGATATTTATTCTCTATTCTACAACATGAAATTAAAAAATAAATGAGTCAAGTTTATACAGTTTGACTCTTCATAAATTGTGGCAAAAGTTTGACAAGCTGCACACAATTGCTTTATTACAAAAATGAAATAGTAGTGGCATTTGGATTTGCACACTTTCCTTGGTCTATTTTTTGCTTGGGGTTCATTTCTTTCATTTTCTTGACCAATTTATTTTTCTTACCCTTTGATTTTTGTTTTAGGGTATACCCTCTTTACATTTTTTAAATTTTTTGATTTTTTGGTTTTTCAAGAATATGGAACACCTTTGCTCAAGAAAAAGGTTTGAACATATTCCATAGTTCAATCAAGACAATCATGATAACTGTTGGTATAAGTCCTAACATTGGGAAACAATTCAGTAGTGTACATGTACCAAATGGGATGGAACTTTATCCAGTACTTCATGATACATGTTTCAGATGTGACATTGGTTCACCCATTCATATTTCTGTTGATTTTTACACTCCTGAAGGCAGACTATGAACCTATCATGCTAGCATTGGAGGAGCAGTTTTTGATGTATTGCCTTGGTGAAAACTTGCTTCATGATGAGAGCTTTATAATTGATGGTGTCATCAATGGAGAAGGAGAATAAACATAGCTCTTACCCTACCAGTTGCTTGAGGACAAGCGACATTCTGAGGGGGAGGACTGTAATGTCCCTACTTAGCCTTAGCTAACAGGAGACATTAAATTTTGGTTTAATTTATGTTTTATGAATAAATGAATCAAGGAGGAGATGTAAAACTACTAATAAATCAATTTCCATGTGAACAAAGACAAATCCTGGCTATGTAAATAATCACTTTCAGGTGTGAAAGAGGGTTGAGCCAAAGATTGGATCCACCTTGACCAAATCAACTGCATTGTGTAGGTTCAATGCATCTCTAAGAGGGACTACGCAGTTGTAGAAGGGATCCTCTAATGTGAAGAGGGATGACTCATCAAAGTGGTTTATGGTTTGCAAAGTCTTTCCCATGTTATAAAAAGGAGGAGAAGCCACATGAAGAGGTTGTTGATGAATTATATTTCTGAAGTATTTGTCTTCTTAGAAAAATACCATTCTCTGTTGTTTAGTGGAGGATTGTGATTGGAATTCCTATTTAGGAGTTTCATCTCTTCCCTTGAGGATCATTGGAGGAGTTGTTTGCTGAATTTTGCCACTATCTCGTTTGAGACCAAGCTCTATCTTTCATGAGCAGTGCTGGCCCATTGAGGGTTTTGCAACTGCTATCTTTTGTAGCAAGTGGCATTCTAGATCTGCTTAGATCTAGTGGTTTTTGAGAGGATTTCTCTATTGGAGAGTGTTCTTAAGCCTCCAAGGAGTTATTTGATCTATATTTAATATCAGATCTGTACTTTTCATTCCATGTATTGAGTCTCCTTCACCCTATGTGCAGTTTCTTCTTCATACTGTGTTATTTTGTGAGAGGGCTTTGTTATTTCAGTTTGCTATTAGTTTGGAGGAATATCTCTTGGTGTTAGGCTTGCCTTCCCTTGGTGACCCATGGATTGGGTTTCTGATCCATGTCTCTATATATCTGATCTATTTCAATAATAAAATTTATCTTCAGAAATTTCTGGGTTTTCTGCAGCACAATATATTGTAATTCAAATCTACATCTTGATATGCAATATTTTGATGTAATTGTAATTGGATCTTGTTATTAAAGTCTTGTATCTTCCAGATCTGTATTAGATCATAATTTTCATCCATATATCTTTCCTATATCTGAAATTTAATTTACAGCAGCTGAACCATTTGGAAAATAACGCTGTCTATGTATTTCTGCAGTTTATTCCTAGTTGCAGCTCTAATTTCTGAAGGGATCTTGCCCTAGTTCTTCTTGTAATTAGTTGTAAAGGAAATAAGATCATATGAAAATATGATTTACTATTACATTACTGAATTATCAGATCTTTGGCTGACCTCCTCTGAGTTTCAGTCAAATCTGCACAATTATAGTAGTTGGGGTTGTCATGTTGTAGCAACTTCTCTCTTTGGCTGATTTCTAACTAGTCTTGTTTTCGGGAGATCTATTTAATGTGCTTAAGCTCATTTTTTTCAGCTAAAATTATTCATATAAGTCACATACAACATAAATTAGGGGATCCCAGCCCTGATATATGTTTTCCTTGGTCATATTTCCTTATACGGCATTTTCATTGAAGGCCTTGATGAGTTTCCTGAGTTGGGATTATTGCAAGTTCTATAGGCAGAGTCTACAGTTGACCAGGTAGCCTCTAGTTCTTACCCTCTTTTCAAAGGTGAAATAACCAGTAAATTCCTCTGTATTCCATCTCTGACATAGAATCTTAAGAATCCCCAAAAAGGGACATTACAGGATTTGCACTCCATCCTTGCTCTTGCTTGAGGACAAGCAAGTTTTGGGAGGGGAGGACTGTAATGTCCAAAATTTTTCAATAAAGTATTTGGGACATTAATCTTGATTTTATTTTAATAAAATGAAATAAAATGGGTAAGGGATCCCATGTAACATCTAAATAAACACTCATAAGGTGCAAAAGGTCACTTAAGTGGCTAAGATAGCAGCCCAAGTGTGGAAAGGGGCCAAAAGCAAGTGAGCTAAACCATGGTTGACTAAAGTCAACAACGTGCCCAAGAGGGGAAGCTTGCACAAGAGGATTGCATAGTTGGAGTGGAGGGAAATTTTAAATGAGAGAGAAACCCTAATGTGAGTGGGGTCCATGCACACATTGCATAAAAGATGAAGGAGAGAATTGTGGAGATCGATTTTGGAGATAGAATTCGAAGTTGAAGCTCTCTTCAACTTCCTGTTGTTTATCACAAGAGGGATTCCTATTTAGTAATGCCCTTCTCTTCCATGGAAGGCCATGGGGATATTTTTCTTTATCTTCCTCACATCATGGCATGAGGGAAAGGAAGTCATTTGCAGCTACTACGTTATTCTTACAACAAGAGAATGCTGGAGTTGCTGGTGTTGTAGTGAGGGACCTTCATCACCACTTCCGGAGTTGGTTTGTAGAGGGGAAACTCATTACTTCTCTAGGAAATCAGAAAAGGAGATTTTCAGAGCTCATATTTCAGATTTGGCATCAGTACATATGTTTTCTCTCATGCCCAAAGCAGTCCCTTTCTCTTACAGTGTTATTCTCAGTGAGGGTTTGCAGGTGGAGCTCATTTTGTGCACTAGTGAGTGCAATATTTAGTAAGGGGATCAGCCACTTCACTTTGGAGATCATTGGAGGAGGTTTCATTGTCACTGCAACATCTATTTACCTTCTCCTATGTTGTATTATATCTTAGTTGCAGCAGCTACACTGCAGCTCCGACATTTTACTGTTTTATGTATTTTAGCCAATCCCTTGGAGGATTGATGTAATAATGTTGAGATCTTGCTCCCCCTTCTTTATTTTAGCTTTATTGTCATATCATCTTATATATATTAGTCTACAGTCATTTTCTCTCATAGACTACACAGTTAGAGAGTAGCTGGATTTATGTAGTAGTGTGTTTCTTCATTACATGTACATTTCCTTTGAGGCTGGTTTGAGCTCACCTTGAGAGGCATTTTCCTCAAGGAATTTGTATTACATTTTCTGTTGCATATTATTTATCAGATTTTCATTCTGCTCACATTATATGATGTATTATTTCACTATTGTACATGTTGGATTTTTAATGCTGTTGAAGATTCCCTTATTGAGCATTGTTTCGGTATACATGTTGGTGGGAGATCTGAATAACCCCCTTAGGGTTATTTATTTATTCTCATGTTTTGCAGGGAGTTTGTATCAGTCATGTTATAAGGCATCCCAACATTTTATTTCCTTATTTTCATGTTTGCTTCCTTATACAGCATCCTCATGGGCAGCTATTGCAAAAATTCCTTGAAGGGAATTATTAGCTTTTGACAAGATCCATTGGCAGAGTCTGCTAGAGGGCCAGGTAGCCTCTAGATCTCATCCTTCATTTTGAAGGTGAAATATCGAGTAAATTCCCCTGTAGTCAATCTCTAAAATAGTTAAGTGTTGATTTCTAATACTCCTGAAGGTGGAAAATAGGAATATCTCAAGATATTCCCGGCATTGCAAAAATTTCCCCATTTGGGACATTACAGTGGTATCAGAGCATGATCTTGGCTCAGCCTATGCCCAAGATCGATTTCCATCAATAAGAGGAGCTTATCTCCAAGGAGAGGAGATTTACAAAGGAGACAAGGAAAGATGAATAATGGAAGAGGAGGTTTCCCTTCTTCTTTTCCAGGAGATTATTGAAGATCTTGATGAAAGGGAATATTGAAGAAATTTTCTGAGAACGGTTTTTTGATGAGACAAATCCCAACTATTTTCATGAAGGGTGTGGTCATTCAGCCACACATGCAGATCCACAACGCAGTCCTTTGTTCACTTGCATTGCAAAGGAGTAGAGGAAGAAATGAGGCCATGGGAGGAGCAGCACTGCAACTCAAGGTATGACTCATGATTTTTGGTTTGGAAGTTCCATTTTTCATTGTAATGAAAATGCAAAAACATGTGATGCCTTCACTAAGGTTTTGATGGAAAAAATTAGTGAAACCCATTGTGGCATTAATTCAAACACGTTACATGCATTGGGAGGAACCAACAACACTGTCACATTATGGGGAGATTCATCACAACATGGAGGTGAAAGGGGAGTCATTGCTTCCATTAGAGGAGTCCTTGTGTCTTTGCAAGGAGTTCTAATTATTTTGCATGTGGGTACCAAGACACAATTCCAGAGTCATATGTAGCATCGGTTGGGGATTGTGAGATGGAGGAAGAAGAGCAGAAGGATCAACATGGAGGGAAGAAGAGCATTCTCCCTTCTCTATTTCAGAAGGTTTTTGCACAAAGAAAAGAGACTGCACTACACAGAGGAGAGAGGGACAAATCATTCCATTCATACATGTAGTCTATTTTCAGATCTTGATGTCTCACTTTTTGGTGGCTTTCCTCTAGGAGGCCATATGATCTAGAGATGATGAGAGGCATCATGCTATTGGGTTCACCAGTCATTAGATTCTGGAGGGGTGGATACATTAGAGGAGTACATCATAGCATAGTGAGTTTGGGGATAAACACAAGGAGGATGGACACACCCTTTCATTTTTAGTCTCACCCACTCTCATCAGCTATACTATGTAGATAGATCTTGCTGCATGGATGGGGATGGCTAAGCCATGAGTTCGATGGGAAAGGATACTTCCTTTGAGGGAAGAACACTTTCATGCTTTGGAGTGGATGGAGGCCACTCATGCTTACATTTCCCAGGATCGGGAGATTATTTGGAGGTGATAGTCTCTCATGGGAGGCTCATTTTCAGAGGTACTTATTTTTATTTGAGCATGAGAAGCTACATGATGGCATGTCAGAAAAATTGGGGGATGACTTTGGCATGAGGGTATGTCAAGGTAACAGGCAGTAGTGTTATGGGAGCACTTTATTGCAGATTATCAGCGTTGTCTATGTGGAGAATTGATCCATGTTGGAGGACTCAGCTTTGGTTGAGAGGTCCCAGGATCTTGATGCATGCATGAATTTTGATGGCCTTGATGGATCTGGTAGACACTTAGTGCATGAAATGATCAGGTATCATCTTGGTAGACTCTTCTTGGCTAGAATTTCTAGTCTCAAGAAGAAATTATTTGCATGCAGCACATGAGGACTTCCTAGCTATGCACTTGGATGCATACTTTGATTGGCTAAAGGAGTTCACTCGGGAGGGCATTCATCATGGCACCTATAAGAATAGGGAGATGCATATCCCGCTTGATTATGGTGGAGATAAGCTCACAACCACTTCCCTACTCATTGGAGGTAGAGGGAAATTTTCAGTTGAGCCATTTCCGCTCAAGAGCTCAAGTCCATGAGGGAGAAGGTATAATTTCATGTTTTTTATTATACTTATTTTCCTTGTTTGAGTATAATGATGAGTCAAGAATAATCAATACCTTATTTCATATTATATTTGGATGTACTTGCATCAATTTGTAGCAGAAAAATTGGCCAATCTTATGGTGGTTTGTGGAGGAGGCCACATACTTCTGGGTGTGCACTATTGGCACCTATTTGTACTTACATGATTCCATCTCATGAGATGTTTGTGGGAGAAAAAAAGTGGCTGGGAATCCACTTGTTAATTTATATTTTGATACAGGCAAGAGGTGCACTGCATTAGTACCATAAGAGAAGTAGTGACCCACTCTCTAGTTGTCTTGTGACAACTTGTTTCTACTGCATATTGCTCCTTATCCATTTCTGATGTTTTATATCTATTGAGGAGAATTAATTAGAGAGTATTATATGTACAACCCATTGGGAGCATGATTCTCCCTATTATACATGCTTCATTTTTCAGGAGACACCATGGGAAAACCATGATTGCTACATTGATACTTGTAACTTCTTGTGGGAGGGACCACTTGAAGAGTTTGCAAGGGCATTTCATGGATGACTATTTTGATGGGGTGGCTTGGGCCACTCTTGGAGGTCATACTATTTCATCCCAAGGAAAGCTGCAGCCCCATATCTACTACAAAGGGAGAGAGGACATTATTGGGATGAAGCAAAGAAACTCTTCATTCAGCCCCATTACATTGCACAGAACCAGGGGCAAGGTTTTCATTTGGATGATAGCATGGTTGAGGAGATCATCAGTGGGATTATATTTTCCCATGCATGTTATCACTCATACCTTGAGGAGGCCATAGTTCAGTAGGAGGATTTCCACCTACACCTTCTACCTTTTAGGATGTACACCATTCCAGTTTGCATACTTGGAAGAAGTCATTGGAGGACAATTTATTGTAGCATATCTTGATCATCGGTGGAGATTGTTGATGGGGAGGCCATAAGAGAAGAAGGTGGAGAAATTTTGTTCTCTCTATGCAGTTGCTTGGGGACAAGCAACATGTGGGAGGGGAGGACTGTAATGTTCCCAATTTTAGCCTCAAGCTAAAATGGAACATTATAGTGGCATATTTTTATTTTGTTAAATAAAATGGGTAAGGGGACCCCTTGACCCATTTTGATGGAGAATAAAACTCCTTGTGTGAAAGGAGAAATAATGAGGTAGATAAAATAAACACCTAATGGTGTGAACATGATGAGGATCACCTTGAGTTGGCCATCTTTGACCAAGTCAATAGCACTGCCTTAGAGAGATAGATTGCATTAGAAGATAACACAACTTTTGGAGGGAAAGTATTCAAAAGTGAATGAAAACCCTAATTTTGGGACCTATGGTGAAAGAGAGTTCATTTTATTTATAAGAATGAAGGATCATCTCATTTGATTCATTCTTTTACTGAGAAATTTCATGGTGAAGCCAAGGACTTGCATATCCGGGTTGTTTAGCAAGATTACAGTGCTCTTTAGCACTAGGGGTGTTCCCGGTGGGGATCCCCCAGATTTCCTCATGGGAGGATAGGATGTGAGATGAATTTCCTCATTCTAGCATTTGGCTAAGCTTACTCCTTTAGTTTCAACGTTATTCCTATAGCAGGTTGATGCTATGTCACTGGGGTAGCAGCAGAGGAGCTCATAGAGTTCTTCGCTACTTACATTTTTAGAGGAGGGTGGATTTCTTCTTTGGAGGAGTTGTAGAGAGAGATCTTGGACTTCATTTCAGATATGTTGCATCAGGCCACCCATTAACCATCTCCCACTGTGCAGTCACTTGGAGAAACTGCGTTGTTCCATGAGGCCAGTGTTGAGGGAGATTCTTGTGCTCATCAGGAGGAGTGCTTTGAGTGAAACGGGATCAACCCATTTTCCCTTGAGGGAATTATCAGAGGAGGGCATCAGTATTTCATATCAGCCACAACCTCATATTCATTTGGTTCCAGCTGTAGTGACAATTTATTTTTCACTATTGTATTTTGTCCGGCATTTCTAGCAATCTCCTTGAGATTGGCTAGAAATCCCATATTGAGCCCATTTTCCTTTCTTGGGCCATTTTCTTTGTATTCCTTCAGCTACATTTAATTTTTATACATTCAGAAACTACATCTCCTGTATATACTACGTATTTATGTTCTTCTGGAATTTTGTGTAGCTGCAGCTACTCCGGCATTATATTTCATATCCATTGGAGATTGGTTCTAATGCTTGGGGGATTTGTTCCTCATGATATTTCTATACCATATTACTGATATATTAATGCAATGATGGCTGTGATATTTAACCTCTTATGCTATATTCATATTTGCAGAGTTCCACACTTATGTTTTGCATATCGTTGTAAGCTCTTTCATTGAGCATTGTTTTAGAGGCCTAGATTGGGGAGATCTGAATAACCCATCTAGTGTTATTTCTTTGAGCTCATTTTCTGTAGGGGAGTTTTATTAGAGTTTTTATAGGGCATACTAGTGCTTTTTTTCCTTATTTATGTAGCAAATTTCTTATACAGTGTCCTCAAGGACCCTGTAGTAGAAATTCCCGAGGTGGAATATTGCATATCCATAGGCAGAGTCTGAGAAGGGAAAGCCAGCTTCAATATTTCTCCCTTATTTAGAAGGATTAATATCCTATATATGCCCCATAATTCAATCTCTAAAATTTACTTGCAGTGTCTCACTGAAGAAGGAAAAATGGAACATCTAAGATGTTCCCGATGGAGCAGAAAATTCCAGATTTGGGACATTACAGTGGTAATGTCCTGTTTTCAGAAAAATCACAAGTCTGTGCCAGAGATGGACTATTGAGGCTTTTACTAGTTATGTCTCCTTCCAAATAAGGGAGATAACCGAAGGCTACCTGGCCTTTTGCAGTCTCTCTCTATAGATATGTGAATTTCCCTACTCTGGAAATTGTTGCTGCAGCTCCTTAGGGACATTGTATAAGGAAGTAGATGTGAAAATAAGGTAAAAAAATGATTTTTTTCCTTTTAGAATATAATATTTGACCTCCTTACAGAATTCAGGCTCAAAGAAATAACCTTATGTAGGTTATTCAGATCTCCCAAAGTGAACTAGCTGAAAATGGCATCAAAATGTAAGCACAAAATAGATGTCTCGAGAAAATAACACTGTATAAGTGAGAAATGGGACTGAGGTCCCTTATATGAATAAATTTCAGAATAAAAGGTAAAATAAATGAATCTATCTCATATAAACAGATCTCCCAAAACAATATGCCTCAATCTAGCTCAAAACCCCATAGTCTAGCTCATGCATAAAAGACTAAAACAAGAACATCGTTATTCCTACTAGGGTTTCTACAGTAAATAAGTGAAATATCAGATCTGAAATGAAGAAGCATCCAATGGTTAATAAAATGTGATTCATTTCCTCTTTATACACAATAAAGATCACCCACATGGGGTTTCATGAAAATACAAAGTGTACAAGTGCAGATCTGCAAATATATGTAGCTGGAAAACGTAGTCACTGCAACACTGAACATAAATATTACTGATAATATGTAAATATAGAAGATGAATGGAATATATAGCTTTCCAGGAGAAGGGTTGGCCCTTTCTCCAAAGAATCAGCTCTCAAGTAAGGGATCAAACCCCGTAGTTGCTTCTCTCACAAAAATAACGCAGTTTACCCAGTGAACTTCACTATCATGGATAGAACATAAGTTGGCCACATGCCAAGATATTAGCTCTAAAATCTCCTATGCAGCTCCCTCAATTCAAGAGACTCACTCCACTGAATAGAAATGCATAAGAGAAGATGAAACAACCCTCCCACTACACTTCCCAGCAACACTGCATCCTCTGCTACAAAAATAACGTTGTAAGTGTGGGAAATTCTTGGCCCACAACTTGGATGTGGGTGAAATGAAGCAAAAACCCTTCAATAGATCGCTCAATGAAGGATAAAGAATTCCTAAATAGGAATTCCTCCAAACTCTGCTAAGCAGCAGGAGTTTGCAGAAAATGTCTAAGCAGACAGGAAATTGAAATACACAAGCTAACCCCACAATGCTACCCTTCTCCTCCTTGTGAAGTTGTGAGATCCTTCACCTTGGGTCCCACCTCTTAGGGTTTTCATCTTCATTTAAATCTCTTCCCTCCAAAACTGCGTTGTCTTCTTAGCAAAGCTACTCCTCCTTAGGTTGCGCTGGTTGAGTTGGTCAACCTGACCTTGTCGTCATACACCTGGCCCTTTTCACACTAGGAGGTGTAAAATAAGCTGCTAAAAAGGCCCCTTTTACATTAGGAAGGGTTTTATTCATATTATAAAGGATTCCTCTTCATTTTTATTCACCTACTATACAATATGAGAAAAAATTAGTGTTCCAAATTATTCATGAAAAATTTGGAACATTACAGTCCTCCCCTCCCAAATGTTGCTTGTCCTCAAGCAACTGGAAGGGTAGAACTAAGTGAATCTCTTCACCTCCTCCAGTAGCATCAGCATATGATGGAATCATCCAAATAATATTATGCCATCTCATCCATGAAACTCCATAGTGCCTCTCCCAAGCATATAGACTAGCATTTGTTGAAGCACCCCAAATGGCTAAGATCATGAGAAGGAAAGTGCTCAAAGAGATAACCATGTGTGGACTAGAGGTCTTCTCAAGGCATGGAGTGCAAGATGCATGGGAATTCCTCTGCCCCAATGTGAAACTTCCACCCCAAGCTATCATCCATATGTAATGAGCCACCCTCCTGCACAGTAACTCATGGAAAATTTCCTCCACTTTTGGCTCCAGAAGTGTAGGTGGGCTGAATAACTGAACATGATAGGCAAGAAGGCCTATCCCATGCTATCCTCCTCTTCACTTATGAATATTTCAGAGTATTTTGTGTTCATGGACTGAAAATTTATTGCCCTCAAGTGGAAAAATGTAGAGCAATCCACCAAATATTTCTCCTCCAACATTGAAGAACAAGTTGCCCCAAAACATTTCTTCCATGATGAAGAGGACATGATCATCATAGAATGTCCAAATGAGATTTTTGATGTAGGATTTAAATGCTTCTAAATGATACAAAAAAATTCTCAAAAATACACAACATAATCTCATCCATTTCTCTCTTAGAAAATGGCATGACAAGTAGTATGTTGCTAAATGACTAGTGGTGAGAATTCTCACATCCAATAGTAGAAAGTAAATGGTTGAATGGATCAGTTGAACATACAAGTCATATTTGGTCACTTGCCCATGATTATACAATGAATTATCATCATACATATGGCCCACATCAAAATAAAACAAACACTTAGCTGTAGTGGCCATAGTTTTTCTCATGTTCCCTCTGGAACATGCAATGCAGAAGATGTGGGAATCCTTCCCCTTTAAGGACACTCCCCACTCATGTATCATCCTTCCAATCAAGCACCCAATTTAAATCAGATCCACATCAGCAAGGGGAGTCATGATCAACAAAAAAATTCAGAAAATTATAAAGGTTTCATGTGATGCAAGGAAGTACCAACAGTTTCCCCAATAGTGGCAGCGTAGTTTTCCAAGTTGCTGCTTCAAAAATTTACATGGAAAAATGCTTTGTGACTCGTGGCTGATAATGTAAATTAGCTGAGCATGTATGCAATGGAAAAAAATCTACCATATTCCATGTGAAATATGGCTTCCTCCATCATATAATTTGTCCTAACTTTGCCTGGGGAGCAATATGGTCAGCTTTCCCTCTTGTAGAGCCATGCACTGCAAGATAATGGTAAGAGTATACAAATAAGCCAATGTAAAAACATAATTCTTACCATATTCCAGGAGTAAAATGATGTATGGATCCATGAATGAACCCTATATAGTTTTTTGGCATGCTCCCATGAAGAGGAATGAGCTAGGTGCTGCAAGAAGATCCTTCTTCTCATACTTGGGAATCTGATTCAAGAAGAATGTAGCATAGTAATAGATGACTCCGTATTCTACCTCATCCATATCACCTCCTCTCTCTTCATCAAGTGCAACCAATGTGAAATGATCTTGGAACCTGTGGGTTATGGATCCCCCACACTTCCACTGGGCACACTTCATCCATCGTTTACTGCTCCAAAGAGATAACATTGTTGGCCTATACACATAGGCTCTCATCCATATCAAGCTCCATTCATTGACATGTAGCTTGTCAAATATATTCTCCATAATGCTGCCATATATGAGGGACCTCCTCCATGAAGAAAGCATCTCTTGCACCATGATAGTGCCATACTTCACCCTTGCAACACTATGCCAAGTGGGAGAGAAATTTTTCCCTTGCTCTCTCCCAATCCTCCGAAGCAACAAATATCCTTGCTGCCTCTTCACACCTTCATCACTCATCATATGTGGTGGAAAAAAAATGACCCTACCACCATAATGAATCCACACTTCTTGCTATCCCATGATGAAATTATCCTGCCAAACTCTTCCCATCCACATACCTTTGAGAAAAGGACATGTCTCATGATGGCCAAACTCTCTCCTTAGTAGCCAGTGCAACTTTGGATCTTTCTACCCTGTTTCATAGATATGCAAGTGGCTCACAAGCCTCTTTCTCTCCACCCACTCTCCTCCATAAAGGTATGCCTTTCCCCAATCCTTCTTTGCTTTGGCATCTTCCCAATGAATACTGCCATTATCCCAAAGAAAGTATTCCTCCTTACACCTCTTGAGATGTTGAGATGTAACCCCTTGAAGAATTTCCAGGAAAGGCCTCTCATCAATCAAACCCTTGAATCGACAATAATCCAAGAGAGATAAGGACAATACATCCTTAGGAGATGGCACATCATGCATGATCCTCTCCAAATCCTTGCAACATAGCTCCTCATGTTGCATGCAACTCAATAAGGGTGCAAAGGAATGAGTCCTGATCCCTTCTTGGATCAAACCTCTCTTTTATAGTGTTGTATAAAATTTCTCCTCTTTATCAGCATGAAGTTTAGATCCTGGGCCATGTGAGTGAAATTTTTCCAAGCCGCCTATGACCTTTTCCGAAATATCATTGAATGGAAATTTTTTCATACCTTTGAGGATATTTGAGACATCTTGTATGGCTGCAAGAGTCTCTCTCTCTGATTTTTTGGTTGATCCAACTATTGATATGGTGGGATGCTACTCTATGAACTAGAAAATGTTGGTAGAAGCCTCCTCAAGTGGAGAAGAATGCTCCTTCTCCTCTGGCCATCTATCCACTCCTTCTTGTGGCCCTCCATACTCTTCAGTTCCTTCACGAGCATAGGAAGTGCTTTCATCTTCTTCTACCTCTTGAAACCATATAGAGGTTTCTCTACAACTTTTCTTATCTTGAAACCCTTTTGGAGTTTCACAACACTTTTCTTTCCCATTGGTTGAACCCCTTTGGAGAGGCTCCTTTCTGATCTGAAAAATGGATGAGAGTAACCTCATCCTCTCCATCTTTGTTCTCCTCTTCTTTTTATTCTCTGGGTGGATATTAAATCCACAGGATGAGCCAAGATAGCTGGTCCTTGCTCTTCTCTTTAGTTTTCTAAAAGCTTGATCTCACAGGCAGTGCCAGAGATCATGCTCTGATACCACTATAATGTCCCGTTTTCAGAAAAATCACAAGTCTGTGCAAGATGTGGACTACTGAGGCATTTATTGGTTATGTATCCTTCCAAATAAGGGAGAGAACTAGAGGCTACCTAGACTTTTGCAGTCTATGTCAACAGATATGCGAATTTCCCTACTTAGGAAATTGTTGTTGCAGCTCCTTAGGGACGATGTATAAGGAAGTATATGTGAAAATAAGGTCAAACACTGATGTTTTGCCTTTTATCATATAATATTTGACCTCCTTGAATAATTAAGGCTCAAATAAATAACCTTAATCAGGTTATTCAGATCTCCCAATGTCAACTGGCTGAAAATGACAGCAATATGTAAGCACAAAATAGCTGTCTACAAAAAATAACGTTGTATAAGTGAGAAATGGGACTGAGGTCCCTTATATGACTCAATATATGACTAAATTGGAGAATTAGAGGTAAAACAAATGAATCTAGCTCATATAAACATATCTCCCAAAACAATATGCCTCAATTTAGCTCAAAACCCCATAGTCTAGCTCATGCAGAAAAGACTGAAACAAGAACAACATTATTCCTACTAGGTTTTCTGCAATAAATAAGTGACATATCAGATATGAAATGAAAAAGCTTCCAATGGTTAAGAAAATGTTATTCCTTTCCTCTTTATACACAATAGAGATCACCCACAAGGGGTTTCATGAAAATACAAAGTGTACAAGTGCAGATCTGCAAATATATGTAGCTGGAAAATGTAGTCATTGCAACACTGAACATAAACATGACTGATAATATGTGAATATATATATTTCTAGGAGAAGGGTTGGACCTTTCTCCAAAGAATCAGCTCTCAAGCAAGGGATCAAACCCCGCAACTGTTGCTCTCACAAAAAATATGCAGTCTACCCAGTGAACTGCACTGTCATGGATAGAACATAAGTTGGCTACATGCCAAGTTCTAAGCTTTGAAATCTCTTATGCAGCTCCCTCAATGCAAGAGAGACTCCCTCCACTGAATAGAAATGCACAAGAGAATATGAAACAACCCTCCCACTGCACTACCCAACAACACTACGTCCTCTGCTACAGAAATAATGTTTTAAGTGTGGGAAATGCTTGGCCTACAATTCAGATGTGGGAGAAATGAAGCACAACCCCTTCAAGAGATCACTCAATGAAGGAGAAGGAATTCCTAAAAAGGAATTCCTCCAAACTCTTCTGAGTAGCAAGAGTTTGCAGAAAATGTCTAAGCAAACATGAAATTGAAATACACAAGCTAACCCCACAATGTTGCCCTTCTCCTCCTTATGAAGTTGTGAGCTACTTCACCTTAGGTCCCACCTCTCAGGGTTTCCATCCTCATTTGAATCTATTCCCTCCAAAAATGCATTGTCTTCTTAGGCAAGCTACTCCTCCTTAGGCTGTGCTGGTTGACTTGGTCAACCTAACCTTGTCCTCATACACTTGGCCCTTTTCACACTAGGAGGTGTAAAATAAGCTGCTAAAAATGCCCCTTTTACATTAGGAAGGGTTTTATCCATATTAAAAAGGCTTCCTCTTCCTTTTTATTCACCTACTATACAATATGATCAAAAATTAATGTTCCAATTTATTCATGAAAAATTTGGAACATTACAGTTGTAATGTCCCTTTTTCAGGAACAGCTGCTCCATCGGGAACATCTTAGATCTTCCATTTTTCCTTCTCTAGTGAGACACTGCAAGTCCATTTCATAGATTTACTGATGGGGAATTTTTAGGATATGACTCCTTCCAAAGAAAGGAGAAATCCTGAGGCTAGTAAGCCCTTCTCAGACTCTGCCTATGGATATGCAATATTCCACCTCGGGAATTTATGCTACAGGGTACTTGAGGACGATGTATAAGAAAGCTGCTACATAGATAAGGGAAACCAGCACTGGGATGACCTATAATAACTCTAATACAACTCCCCTACAGAAAATGAGCTCAAAGAAATGACTCTAGATGGGTTATTTAGATCTCCCCAATCTAGGTCTCTAAAATAATGCTCAATGAGAGAGCTACAACAATACATGAACATAACCAGTAACTATGCATAACTGAAATATACCATAAGAGGGAAAATACTACATCCATAATTATATTATGATATCATTAGTAAAATACAATAAATATCATGAGGGACTAGCCACTCAAGATCCAAGAGCGAAGCCTCATTAAATAAGCAGTGAAATACAAGAGTAGCTGCAACCTAAAAAAATGCCGGAGTAGCTGCAAATGTGTAGTGTACATGAAGGTATAAGCTGATAAATATTAATAAATACATATATGGTTGAAGGAGTACAAGAAATAATCCGAATAACAAGAAATGGGATGAAATACAAGATTTCTAGCCAATCTATGGAGATTGCTAGAAATGTCGGAGAAACAAAAAATGTGACAAATGAGTTGTCACTGCAACTGATACAAAAAATATATGAGGCCATGGAAGATATGAAATGTATATGCCCTCCTCTAATAATTTCTCTAATACAAATTTTTTATCATTTTGTCTTAGAAACACCCTCCTTGAAGCTCCAGAAACCCCTCTCTCACTGCCTCCTCCAAAATAACGCAGTTTCCTCCATAGTCTGCACAGTGGGAGATGATGGAATGTTGGCCCATGCAAAATGATCTGAAATAATGTCTAGGAATCCTCCTTGCAGCTCCTCCAATGAATAGACCCCTCCACCACTGAAGAAAACAAGCTAAGAAGACTCCATGAGTTCTCCACTAGCTGCACCCAGCTACACAACGTCCTTTCTACTGCAGAAATAATGTTGTAGAAGATGAATGAAGATGTGGCCAATGCCAGATTGAGTAAATGTAGCTCTCTCCTCATCCTTCCTTGAGGAAGAGGTAGGGATTCTCGACCGGGAACAACCTAGTGCTCGAGGGCACCATCACCCTGCTAAACAACCCGGGGATGCAAGCTTTTGCAGACCCTTGTCTGAAATCTAAAACATACCATAATGAAAATGGGATGCCATATCCTTTTTGAAAAACTGTAATGTCCCAAATTTTAGCCTCAAGCTAAAATGGAACATTATAGTTGCATATTTTTATTTTTTAAAATAAAAATGGGTAAAGTGAACCATTTACATAATAAACAGGAATAAAATCCCTTACAATGTGAAAAGGGATCATCATGGAGCTGGATTTCACACCCTCATGTGTGAAAGAGGTTAAAATGAAAATGGACAAGGCCTAATTGACCAATTCAAATTACTTTGGTATGAGTTGGCAATCACTAGGTGGGACATCATAGTTTTAGTGGAGGAATATTCCATGAAGGAGGAAACTTCTAGAGGAAGGAAGGAGGAGATTGTAATGTTCCAAATGGGAAAAATAGGCACAGTAGGGAAGATATTAAGATATTCCTCTATGGATTCACAGTAGTATGGAAAACACACTCACAACTTATAAACCAGAGATGGACTAGAGGGGATTTTATTGGATATTGCACCTCTAAAGAGAGGGTGAGATCCGGAGGCTACCTGGCCAGATCTAGACTCTGTCTATAGAGTACATGGATAACACATAAAAAAGGGATGTTAACAAAATCCTAAGGATTTTTCTTCCCTTGGGGTCCTTAGATCAGCATATCTAAGATGAATAACCAAAGAGGAGAAAAAACCAAGTAGATGAGGAGTGGCCAAAAAGTCCAATTTAGGAAATGCAGCAATGGGCTCAAGAGGGACGTTGTATAAGCCAAAATCTGCATAAATAAGGAATTTTAGAGTTGGGTTCTCATTTTTTGGGCTGTGAGGGACTTACACAATGAATTTTAGCAGAAGAAAATAAGTTCTAAGGCCTTATACAGATCTCCCATAGTTAAGACTAGTCAAAATCCATCCAACAGAAGGGGCTACAGTAACTTAAACAATTTATGAGAGTAGTAGAAAAATAAAATCTCTGATATGGGTCTAGAACACTTCAGCAGAAAATTTATATACAACAGAAAGAAACAAGGTTAATTCTCTTCACAAATATGCGGGAAAAGCAGTGATGTTGACACAAAAACGCATAAATTCATAGATATGTGTAAAAACAGAGGAGGGGGATTGTTTTATATGTTATCTTAGGTCATGAGTGACCTATTATCTGAATTTTTTATCAAACAAATAATCCTAGCTTAGTTAAACAATTTCTCCTTCTCAAACTAGGCTTAAAAACCCTGATTCCCCATGACTTACTTACTGCGGAATTTTATTGAAGCATGAGAGCATACTTGGTTGAATATTTTAGGTGATTTAGGGTCTAAAAATTTATGAATCATATCAGAGACATTTCCCATACAATTTACATGAAAAGACATAGAATTTAATGAAGAAATCCCTTAGAAAAAGGGGATGCAGCAATGTATTGAACTGCAACAAGAAGGTACAGCATTATTTTTCAGATGATTCAGTTGTTTTAAATTATAAATCAGATCTATTCCAAATACATAGGTAAAAAATTAGATCTAATACAGATCTGGAAGCTATAAGACTTTAAGAACAATGTCCCTTTGGAATTACATCAAAATATTGCATGAATAGTCGTAGATCTGAATTAAAAATTACAGTGCTTCAGAAAACCCATAAATTTCTGAAGATAAATTTTATTACTGAAAAGATCAGATCCACAGAGACATGGATCAGCCACCCAATCCATGGATCACTAAGGGAATGCAAGCCTAACACCAAGAGATCTCCTCCAATCTGTTTATTAAACTGAAACAATAAACCCTCTTACACAAATAACGCACTATTGAGGAGAAATTGTGCTAGGGTGAATGAGACTGAATAAACTGAATGAAATTGCAGATCTGATACATAATATGGATCATATAACTCTTTGGAGGCTGAAGAACACACTCTAATAGAGAAAGCTTATCAAAACAAGCTAGATCTAAGCAGATCTAGAACACCACTTGCTACAAAAGATAGCAGCTGCAAAACCCTCAATGGTCCAGCGCTGCTCATGAAAGATAGAGCTTGGTATCAAAACAGATAGTGGCCAAATTCAGCAAAGAACTCCTCCAATGATCCTCAAGGGAATAGATGAAACTCCTAAACATGAATTCCAAACACAATCCTCCACTAAACAATAGAGAATGGTATTTGTCTAAGAATACAAATACTTCAGAAATATAATTCATCGAAAACCTCTTCATGTTTCTCTCCTCCTTCTTTTATAACATGAGAAATCCTTTGCAAACCCTAAACCACTTGGATGAGTTGGTCCTTTTCACATTAGAAGCTCCCTTATAGAACTGCACAGTCCCTCTTGGAGATGCATTGAACCTAGACAATGTAGTTGATTTGGTCAAGTTGGACCCAATCTTTGGCTCAACCCTCTTTCACACCTACAAGTGGTTATTTGCATAGCCTAAATTTGTCTTTGTTCACATGGGCATTGATTTATTAGGAGTTTTACATGTCCTCCTTTATTCATTTATTTATAAAACATAAATTAAATCAAAATTTAATGTCTCCTCTTAGCTAAGGCTAAGTAGGGACATTACAGTCCTCCCCCTCAAAATGTTGCTTGTCCTCAAGCAACTGGTAGGGTAAGAGATGTGTTTCTTCTCCTTCTCCATTGATGACAGCATCAAGAATCAAGCTCTCATCATGAAGTAATTTTTCACCAAGGAAATACATCAAAAACTTCTCCTCCAATGCTAGCAGGATAGGTTCATAGTCTGCCCCTTCAGGAGTGTAAAACTCAACAGAAATAAACATGTGTGAACCAATGTCACATCTGAAACATGTATCATGAAGTACTGGATAAAGTTCCATCCCATGGGGTACATATACACTACTTAATTTTTTCCCATACATGCCCATAAACAAAACCAATATGTCATCTATGTATGGTAGCAAAATTACGTAAAGGAAAACTGAAATTTGCACATGAGGAGGTGGGTCACAGTCCCACATAAGGTACAAGCGCAGTACACTCCTTGTTCTGAGTAGATATGAATGTGATAGGTGGTACTACCACCACATATTTTCTGCATAGGCCACTTTGACATGGCTGAAAGTGAAACTTTCATTAGGTGCCTTTGGAAATCACCCATCATGATAAACAATCTCCCTTTGCACCTCAAGGGAGTGGTCAGCTTTGGAATTTTATTGGCCCCATCTTTGCCATGAGATCTGCATGTAATATTTCTCCTTGTACGAGCCATGGCCTGCGTACATATGGTAAGAGAATGTGCTAAATCAGAAAAATATACTTGCTCCACAAGATCAGATTTCTTACTATTCAAAACTTTCATACTCATGGGGTTGTGCATGGGTATTTCTCCTCCTTCGAGAGTAGGAACAGGTGGCTGGAATGACTCTTGCATAGAGTCCCTTGGCTGCTCCAACTCCTCATAAACGATGCACTCTTTCAAGTGCTCATGTAGCTTCTCCAAATCAAAGGAGTGGTGGATGGATCTACGTTCTCCTTCCAAAGAAAAAAGAGTGAGCTGATTCAAATCTTTCAAAGAGTCATGTGGCTGCTCCATTTTTTCATGTTTCATGCATATTTGGCAATGATGATGTAGCTCTTCTTCAAGTCCCCCACAACAATATCTCTTCAAGTTGATCTTGTTGAGCCTCATAGAAAAGTGTTGGCTGAAATAGAATTCCTTCCTTTTGACCTCCTTTATGCCAAAGGTTTCATGTGGTAAGTTTCCATCAGCAATGTGCTAGTTGTCCATAAGTTCCCTTTTATTATGTGGTAGTAAATAGCAATATATATCAGGTGTACATGATCAAAATAAGTAGACATGCTGCAATACATTCCTTCTAAAACATCATCATGAGTATGGATAAATTTCAACCCATGCTCTCTCAACAATAGCCATAGCAACGAGGACCCTTGCTGCATCCTTGCATTATCAAAATGTAGATCATGGAGGAACAAAATAATGATAGAAATGTGATATGCCTCATCAACATAGTGCGAATTAGCTCCCATGGGGAAGTCATCCTTCCTCCCAAAAAAAAGGTCATTCATGAAATATATCTCAAACATAAATACATGTGAGCACATGAGACATACCTTAAACAAGATAAAATATATGGACATAGGATTCAACATGTAATTTCTAACCTCTCTTATTAATGGCCACAACACCCATGCCTTCTTCTTATGCATCCCAACATTGAAGCTTAAGGCATGAGATAAGGAAGTAGAAATTTTTGGGTAGTGACCATACTCACCCAAAAGCAACCAGCGCAACCATGCTTCTTGCTAGCCCGTATCATAGATTTGCAAGTGGCTCACAAGCCTCTTTCTTTCTACCCATCCTTCTTCATCCAGGTAGGGCTGCCCCCAACCATTCTTTCCATGGGTATTTTCCCAATGAGGACTACCAAATTCCTCAAGCAAGCTTTCCCCTTTACACCTCATGGGAAGTTGAGATGTAAACCTTTGGAGATATTTGTGGGAAGACCTCTCACCAATCAATCCATTGGATCCAAAAGAATCCAAGTCTATAGAGAACCAAACATCATGAGGAGGTGGCACATTCCACTTGATATCTCCCAATACCTTGCACCTCCATACCTCCTGCTGCATGTTGCTCACTAAGGGTGCCAAACCATAGTGGCACAACACTGTGCTTGCTTGTTTCCCCTCATCAGTGAGGTGTTCCTTGGGAGCCTTTGAAAAAACTTGCATGTTTATAAGAGTCTCTCCTTCCCATGTGTTGGCTGGTCCAACTGTTGCTATAGATAGTTGTTCCCTCATGGGTAGGAAAACGCTGGTACAAGTTTCTTCAAATGGGGAAGAGGACTCCTCCTTCTCCCACCATTCACTATCTTTAGGAAAGCAGGAAGTGCATGCATCTCCTTCTTCCGCTTGAAACCCTCTTGGGGCTTCATTGCATCTCCCTCCTTCCTTCGGTTGAACCTCCCTGGAGAGGCTCTTCTTTTTTCTGAAAATGGATGAGAGTAATCTCATCCTCTCCATCTTATGTTCTCTAATTTCTTCTTCCTGCTTCTTCTCAGTGCTTCTCTAATAGCTTGATCTCACAAGCTGAGCCAGAGATCATGCTATGATACCACTGTAATGTTCCAAATGGGAAAAATAGGCACAATAGGGAATATCTTAAGATATTCCTCTATGGATTCATATCAGTATGGAAAAAACACCCGCAAATTCTAAACCAAAGATGGACTAGATGGGATTTTACTGTATATTTCACCTCTAAAGAGAGGGTGATATCCAGAGGCTACCTGGCCCGATCTATACTCTGTCTATAGAGTGCAGGGATAACACATAAAAAAAGGGATGTTAACACACTCCTTAGGATTTTTCTGCCCTTGGGGTCCTTAATGTGAATGTATTTTAAGGCCAACAAGGGGTAACGATAAGGGGGATGAAGGGATTTTAAACCAAACGAAGTGTGTTCATAAGGTTAAAGGGGAATATGGGATGATTTAGAGGGTTAGTGGGAATAAAATAGGGGAAATGGAGGCCTTTTTGGGCATTCTTCTTCACGGAAACAGAGAGACTTTATAATGGAAACAACAGTGAGGATTAATCAAAAGAAAAGGCACAAAGGGACTTCAACGATGATGTGTTTTCAGAGGGAAATCATTCCTTGAAATATCAATGACAGTTTGACCCCCTGTTTTCTTGTCAAAAATTAATAGGGGGCTAACATGATCAACATTGGCTCCACCTGGGGATGACGCGTTCATCCTTGGGCTTGTCGAGAACTTTACAGACCACCTACATCATCAATTTTCACAAACAGGAAAAATAAACCTATTCTACTTCTACCCTTATTACTCCATGAGACTTGATCAAACTGTTGGTCTCACATTTTCTCTACCTAAAATACATCTACTAGGATTAAATTGTCTAGCAGATTTCTTCTCTACATTCTAAAACAGAAATTGAAAAAAAGACAAGCCAGGATTAGACTGTCTGGTTTGCTGTAATTTGCAGAAATTAAAACAACTAACTACATGCTCAAAAACTGAGCTTTATTGAGGTTTTCCTACCTACCCTACTTTAACTGGACTATTTACAAGTCTAGCTTACAAACATTGTCTTCCAATGCAACTAGTCCATCAAGTGATCCCATGACTGGTCTGTTCTGCCCAGCTCCTTGAGCAGGCTAGATAGGCAGGGCTACTCCCACTCTTTTTGTTCTTCGTCAGCAGCTTCAAAAAAATTTCTTTTTGTCTGCAACATGCTGCTCGAAAATACCTTTGATCCTTCCTTAATTTTTTGCAGGAAATGAGCATAAGGATCATGAAAAGATACCTAGTTATGAATATTTGGCAGGCATGCTACAACCAGGATCTCTTCTCCTTCCACTAGATTGAGAAGAAGACTCTCTTGGGGTAGAGTGTCTCATTCATCTTCTAAAATGGAGGACTCATTGTACATTCCTGTTGAGTCTTCTTGGAGCTCTAACATGTTTTTAGCTATAGGATAATTTGAGCTAATCAGGGCCTCCATATATTCTGCCACATGTCAATGAACACATGATGTACACTTTTTTCTTTCAGGCCTTCCATGACTGGTAGGCTATCTTTATCCTGGGCTGCTTTGATTTCTGCATCTTCCACTGTGTTTTCAATGTGGCTCTTGACAACTAGATCATCTTCTTCTTGTACTTCAAAAGGCAGTGGAATCTCTTCTTTTTTAGGGGGAGGGAGACTTTCCAGAAAGGCTCTCAGGTCTCTAAAATGAAATTATTTTTCTTGTGAGTTCAGAAATTCGATCTTAGCTTCATATCTTTCAACCACCAATTCTAGCAAGATTTTTTTAAGCACAGGTTTGCAACTTGATTTGAGAAGAATAATAGCCCATGGAAGGTCCTCCACTTTCAGTTTTTCCAAGCCATGTGACATTTCATCTCGACACTCTGCTATGAAACTTGGATGCATTTCTGCAAACTTCTCAGAGTCTTCCATTGGTGAAGTGGCTTGGTCTTTAGCATGGCTGATGTTGTACTGCAACATGGTCTCCCAGTGGAGTCTCGTGAAACCAAGATAATCAGTGGCCTAATGATCACTAGTGGAGTCTTTTAATCATTTAGGAACTGTGAAGTCGCCAAGGTGAGGGATCTGCAACTCTCAACTCTTCGTGCTCACCTTTCTGAAGAGTGAATAAATATTTTGTCGAGGCCCGGGGATTTAACTTTTCTCAACTTCGTTCCCCGCAAACGGTGCCAAAAATATGTTTTCGTTCCTAGAGACAGCCTTGAGTTGTGAAAGACCAGTGCCTAGGACATCTTATATAGCAAGGAGGATATGATATAACACGATAAGTTATTAGGAAAGGCTCATATGCTATCTCTTGCAAACAAGAAAGGTTAATTCGAATGGGACCAAAACATTCAAAAAATGAACATAGGGAAATAAATACTGCAGAGGCAAGGTGTGGAAATCTAATAAAAATGCATCAGACAATTCAAAGGCAGCTTACTGTAAAGAGGGCCGGTTCAAAAATACCTCATAGAAATACATAATCAGAAGGTGTTTACTGTGTATGCAAGATGTAAGATGATACTAACTATCATTGATCTGATATCTAGGAACACATATTAACATGTAATGGCCTTAAAAATTTAATAATTCATAAATGACAATAGCGTTGTAAAAATAACATCCCAAAGAAAATAATATAGCAGAAGTATGTTTGAAGTGGAAAGTAAAACAATATATAATTCCTGAGCTATATTTAAAACACTTGACTGGTTCAAGCATGAGTATCAACTAGGATAAATTCATACCAAAAACTAGTGAGTCGCTCGCATTCCAGAACATGATACAAGAAAGGCGGATGAAACGAAATGAGCAATTAAACTAGCACATATAAGAGAAAGTTACAAACTGTGAGACACCAAAGACCAGAATCCTCATTAAATATGAAACTCCTCCTGACTAAAACCCAACAGGCTCTGTACATTCATATAAGAGTTCCTACAAAATGCGTACAAAAATTCTCTCACCACATAATTTTCTAATAAATCTGGAACCCTCAATAATCTGTTCTTGGGGAGTTTTATAGTAGAAAAACTAGTAAAGGGAGTGGATGATGAACATTAATTTGTCTCATTAAGACAGGATGGTGGAATCATTCATGCCCATACTTATTAATGTCTCTGTAGTGTTGTATGTACTATGTAGCCTATTTCGGGAGTCCTAGTCAGGTCGAGATTGACCTCATATGTGTTCTTGAAGTCCTTTCTAGTCGATTGGAGCTCTGTGCTAGCCTTCTGGAATAAATGAACTGGGTGGAAAATCTGCAAGGCCTCCATGCTTCATAACTGCTGACTAAAAGGCGTAGAAACTTCTGTCAGTGTGTTCATATGTTTAAGGGCTCGAGGAGGCATGGAGGCTTTAATGGGAAGATGTACTGCCTGGAGAAAAACATCTTGCAGATATTCAAACATAGACTTGGCTGTTGTGTGTGCTCTTCAGGTCTTCAAACTGTGTCTTTATCCTTTGAATACGGGATTAGGCTCTAAATATTCAATTTATAGGCCCAAATCCCTTGAATATGTTTCTGTTGTTTCACTTGGCCGCTGCTGTAATGGTCTCCCTACGCTCTCAATCACAGTGGCTTTAATTATGGAAAACCAAGTGAATTTATCACTCCTGTGAACTCTACACAATAAGATAAACTCATTAAGAAATCTAGGGAGTGGCGGAAGGAATGTTGTGAAGGCCTATGGGAGTGGTGGAAAAAAAGTGGATAATAGTGGAAACTGTGAATGAATGGTGGAAGAATGATCTTTAGTGTCAAACACTAAGGTTTGGGTGGATTTACAAATAAAAATGATGGAAATGAATGAGCGTGGGCCATTTGATGGTGGGACCCGACTAAGGGGGAGGGTGATTAGCTTTGGGCCGTTGGATCGCAGGAGGCGATCAACGGTGGAGGTTAGATGATGTAGTTAAAAGAGGCTCCAATGAAGAAATATGGGTGAAAGCGTGATGCGATGTGGACCATCGATATTGGATGAATGAACAGCTCACGATTGGATCGACAGATTGCAATTGGGGGAGGGAGTGGGGGACACATTTGAGAATTTGCGATTGGCGATGGTGTGATGGAGCGCCAACCATCTAATCTGGGTCAGATTGATGGCAGAGATTAAATTAGCGGGGAGACAAGATGGAGGTATAGAAGCAGGGCGGGGGAAATGAGGGTCGTCGAACCTAAGGGAATGAATGGTGGGGATGGAATCGGGGATCGGCAATCGGCGTAACACAAAAGGCGCCTTACGAAATCTCTGATTGGAAATGGGGTTGTGATGCGATTAGTGCTGGGCCATCAGATCTGAGAACATATCGACGGTTGATATGGGATCGAAGGGGGGAAAGGAGGAGGAGCGATGGGCGCAATGTGGAACGAGCGCTGACCATCGAATCTATATAGATCGATGGTCAGTATTGCACCCGCGCTCTACAGAACATTACACTATCACATCGGAGATATTTGAGTTAACAAAGAAATACGCTTTCGTCTATCTCTCTGATTGCGATAAGTGCCTTGCGGGCTAGCACCTGGTCTTGGTGCCCGGGCATATGGGGAAGTGGTTAAGGGGGCTGGCCTAAAAGGGGCTTAGCCTGTCATAAGGTGGAAAGTGGGTTTTTGGCCCATTTTTAATGTATTTTAAGGCCAACAAGGGGTAACGGTAAGGGGGATGAATGGATTTTAAACCAAACAAAGTGTGTTCATAAGGTTAAAGGGGAATATGGGATGATTTAGAGGGTTAGTGGGAATAAAATAGGGGAAATGGAGGCCTTTTTTATCATTCTTCTTCACGGAAACAGAGAGACTTTATAATGGAAACAACAATGAGGATTCATCAAAGGCAAAGGCACAAGGGGACTTCAAGGATGATGTGTTTTCATAGGGAAAGAATTCCTTGAAAGCTAAATGATAGTTTGACCCCCTGTTTGCTTGTAAAAAATTAATAGGGGGCTAACATGATCAACAGGGCCTTCTCTCCTCCATCTACTGAATAGACTGTGAGAATTTTGTAGCTCTCCTAAATGCTACAGAATGGGGTTTATATTCACCCAGGTACTTGCTTAAGATCTGGAAATCCAAGCATCTCCCATGCTGGTCTTCAAGATAATAGGAAGTGCATGGGCCTTCCTCTTCTCCCATTTTATTCTCCTCCTCCTCAGGCAGGCTCTTCTTCAATCCAAAATTATATGATATCAGTCTCATCTTCTTCATCATTCTCCTCTGAAATTGAACTCACATGCTGTGCTAGTTCGATGCTCTGATACCATTGGTATATTCCCTACTGTGTCCTGTCCTTTGGCTGGTTTCAAATAGTTACTTAAAAAGGCTTTTCTTGTATGGAAAGTTGATAAATCCCTATTGAAATTATTGCCTTTTTCCACTTTCTCAACACTTTTAATGCTCCACTCCATCATTTAATCTAAATGATATTTTGATATAAATGACTTACCCCTTCAACCACTATTGAAATTTTTGTACAATTAAACCCTTTTGTGACTCCATTTCCCAATGGATTAAATTCACTTCACACTAATCTTATCTGCTGAACACTTCTTAATATACTTGCATCTTCATCCTTTGAAACTATTTTCATTTTGTGGTATTCCATCCAATTACAGATCATACCCCACCAACAAAACAAACAAAAACCCTTATTCTTAATAACTAGCCTAAAAGCACATTTCAAGCCTTAAAGATCACATATTTAAAAGCACTTACCCTCTCTGGATTCAGGAGGGCTAGATCCTAGAATCCAAAAGTGGTTCTGATGTAGGCTCTACAGCATTTAGTCTTGCCACTCTACTAAATTACAAAAACCTAACATTCTTATCGACCATACTGGGGAATTTCTGAAGTAATAGATAACTTCACAACTCATATAATCTCATTTATAACAAAAGAATCAAATGTCTGCCTAGAGTGTTTTGATTGTTGATGGTGAACAACTTTTAAGCCCTAAAATCAAGAAAAACCCATCATCTGGTGACTCCACTGAACATCAGTAGGCCTGTTGATTTTCCTTGGTTTTCCAAAGACTCCACTGGGAAAAATTTTATCATAAAATCATTTAAACTCAGTAAATAATACTTTTAGGATTAAAGTTTTCTTGCTAAGAGATCAGTTAGCCTATTAAATATTGTCATATCAGGCTAAACTTTTCTAAATAGTGAGTCTAAAACACAACAATGTGGCTTCAAAAAGAATTCATACTAGGGGCCATCCTGACCCAAATCCTCCTGAGATAGTTGATAATCCTGAAAGTATACTTAGGAAATCTCCTAAGGCAAAAACGTCAACTATTGGTAGGTCACTCCATAGAGATAATTATGTTCCTAAAAACCTTGCAGCTCTACAAGATTCACAAGTTGACTGAAGAAACCCATTCAAAACTAGGTCACTTGATGATATAGATCAGATAGATTTTGAGTCTCCAACTTCATACAAAGATAGAGGTGAACATCCTGGTATCAGATAAAGTACCCCACCTGATTTACATTTCCTGCACAATTTTGGTTTCTCTCATCCAAGATCTGCTCAACAATCTCTTGCTGGTCCATCCACATCTGTTCTTCGTACACCCACTATTCAAACCACCAAATTTCATCAACCCCCTCCTATCCTACATCCCCCACCTGTAAACCCCCCACTTTTGACACAAGCTCCTATCATGGCAACATGGTATGCTCCCCTAGTCCTTCCTTTACCTTTAGTCAATCTTCCACAAGAATATCAGTCCACGATACCATTATATGATGCCAATGGTACTACTACTGCTTCAAAACATGTGGACAAGATGAATGACTATTTTGATAGAAATGAGATAGATGATGAAACTGTTAAACTTATATTATTTTCTCAAAGTCTAGGGGGAGAAGCAAGAAAATGGTTCAAATTCTTAACCCCTAATAGTATTAATGATCTCCAAATTCTCCACAATTTATTTCTAAACAAATGGGAAGTTAGAAAAAAGCCTCTCCAAATACTTTCACACTACAACAACCTCAAAAGAAACACTGGAGAAAGTGTTCAAAATTATTGCTCTAGATTCAATAGTGTTTATAATGCACTTCCCCCAGACTTGAAACCTCCACAAGGTTTAGCCTTGGCCAAATTTCCTGAAGGATTTGATCCTGAAATCACATATCAACTAAGAGAAAGAGACCCCTTGACTTTAGAATACATGCAAAAGGGAGCTCTTGTTGTTGAAGTAAATCTGATTGAGAAAAGAGTTAGGATGAGGAATGAAAAGGAAGTATCATTTAGGGAGGAATATGCACCCTCTACATCTAGCTCAAAAATGGAAAGGATGATGGAGGAAATGATGAAAAAGATGAGCATAATTGAGAGAGCACAAGCTAGAGAAAACCAATCAGCTCCCCAAAACAAAAATCAAAATCAATCTCAAATTCAAAATCAGAACTTTAGGAGAAATCAACCTGAAAATAGACAAAGAGAGGATGATCAACATATCAGATCTCCTTTCCAAGAGAACTATGTAAGTGAGGTGGAAGAAACAATTGAAAAAAAAGAGGAAGATGACATAAATATGTTGGGAGTAGGTAGTGACCACTTTGATATTCCTATTAATAGAAAACAAGGTCTATACATACCCTATGATGATAAAAGAACAGAGGATGAAAATTATTATCAAGAGCTGCAAAATGTCATCATAGAGACCCCAAAATAATATGACCTTAGGAGTAAAAAGAATCAGGAAGCTCCCAAGAACATAACCTTTGACAATTCTACAAAGAACAGCCCTGTGAGCAAACCCAAAAACATTAAACAAAAGGACAAAATAGTGGCTGTAAATTCTAATCAAAACAAAGAGAAAGACACTCAACTTAATGAAAAACAGAGTGCAAACCTTAGCAGTGTTAGCACCTTAGCTAGTGCTCCTATTAAAACAATTTTGACTAATGTAAATAGAGGAAATCAACAAGCTGATTTTGCTGATAAAGTGGTGATTAACAAGGTTGAAACAAACATTGTAAAAAATCAGTTTCCTTTCAGTTTGGAATAGGAAATTTCCAAAATTAAAATATTTGTTCCCCTCACTGACTTAGTCACCCAGGATGTATATATATCACAAATATTGAAAGCTTTCAACATAGAATAAAATAATGACACTGCAAACCTCAATGATGACCAACTAGAGCTCTTATTTGGTCCTAAGATTAAAGGAAGATACCAAGAATGCCCAGTTCCTCGATTTTATGTTAGTTTGAAAATTCATGGCAAAATTTTACACAACGCTATGCATGATTCAGGGGCCTCTCACAACTTAATTCCAAAAGAAGTAATGGAGAGTATAGGCCTTGAAATCACCAGACCATACAAAGATCTATATTCGTTTGACTCCAGTAGAGTGAAATGTTTAGGTTTAATCAAAGACCTTTGTGTAAACTTAGCTCAAATTCCAACCAAGTGTTTAGTGATGGATATTGTAATGGCTGATGTACCCCCCAAATATGGTATGCTGTTATCAAGATCATGGGGAGCTAAGTTACAAGGAACAATGCATATGGATATGACATATGCTACCATCCCTGTTTTCAATCAGACTATAAGACTTTATCGGGAATCTCACATGCAATACATGGTCAGTAGCCAAGAGAGACTGAAAAAATCTCCTCTTTATTCTGTGCATACAGGCGTTGACTCATTTATTCTCTTCAATCATGAAACATTTAATGAGCAAGAAACCTTAATTGACTTAGTGGCCACCCCTCACTATAACATAATGGCAGATACATAAAAGGAGGCATATAAGAAAAAATTATCAAAAAAGTTTTCCAAATCAGAAAATCACAACAAACAAATCACAGGTCCAGAGCTACAAAACAGTCATCCAATGGTTTTTAACCTTGAGAGTCAAGAGGAGAGTCCTCAACATAATGAATAACATGAGGAACTAAACCAAATTAAACATAATGCCAATTTACAAGAGCAATCTAAAATCACAATAGATAAAGAGGATACTAGTCAAACTTGTCAATCTAAAACTATTCCTCTTTGGAGTATAAGTTTTGATTTATCTTGTACTAAGAATGATGTCGGAGCAGGCATATGGATACACAACACTAAAAACAATCATGCTGAAGGTAATTCCTGCAGGTTAAGTTTTCAATGTACAAATAACATAGCTGAGTACGAAACCCTCCTTTTAGGCCTACACTTACTGAAGAAATTAGGGGCCAAAAGGATAAAAGTTCATGGGGATTCATAGTTTATTATTAGGCAAGTGAATGGGGAATATCGTTCCAAACACCCAAGACTTAGAGCCTATAGAAATGATGTCATAGAATTATTAAAAACATTTGATGAATTCCAACTTATCTTTGTCCCAAGAAACCAAAATGTCCTTGCCAATGGTTTAGAATTTGCTGCTAGAACTTGTCTAACACCTTATGAAACCAAAAAATGCACCACCCAAGTCAAATTTAGACCATTTGTCCTAGACAATGAAAAATATTGACAAGTGTTTGATGGAGATAAACAAATAGAAGACTTCCTGCAGTCCAGAAATGAGTTTGAGCCACCAAGTTTAGATTCAGAGTATGACCAAGACTGTCTTATTGAAGAAAACTGACTTGATGAAGAAGTGAAGTCTCCAGAGATTGATAGTAAAAATATGTTATCTAATAAACTTGAACATACAACAGAGGTTAGTGCAGATTTAGAAAAGGAAGATTTAGAAATGCTGCAATCTAGCACTCAAAACTTTCCAAAAGGATTGGTCCCATTAGAAGAATTGTTTGATTTTAATGATGTTTCCAAAAAACAAAAACTAGAACCTGTTGAAAATGAAGTAGAAGAATGTAACATAGGTAGTGAACAAAAGTCAAAAAATGATTAAACTATCTAAAACCTTGCCAGGTCACATTAAACTGAAATAAATTAAGCTCTTCAAGGAATTTTCTGATGTGTTTGCCTGCAGTTATGAGGATCTAAAGTCCTATGATACAAAAATAATTGAGCGTAAGATACCCCTCAAAGAAAACCAAAAACCTTTTAAACAAAAATTGCGCATAATCAATCCTGTTCAATTACTGCTGGTTGAGAAAGAAATTAAGAAAATGTATGATGCTGGAATTATAGTCTGTGTTAGATATTCAGATTGGGTATCTAATCTTGTGTTAGTGAGGAAGAAAACAAGAGAGATTAGGCTTTTTATTGATTTTAGGAACTTAAACAGAGCCTCCTTAAAAGACAACTACCCTTTACTCAAGATGGATCACATTTTACAAAAGGTAGTTGGTTCTAAAAGAATTTCTTTGCTAGATGGCTTCTTAGGTTACAATCAGATATTAGTACATCCTGATGATCAACTCAAAACAACCTTTAATACACCTTGGGGTACTTTCATGTATGTGAAAATTCCCTTTGGTTTAATAAATATTGGTGTTACATTTCAGAGCGCCATGGATATTGCATTCTTAGAAGAACTAGGCTTCTTCATCATTATTTACCTTGATGATATCACTTTTTTTTCCAAAACAGATGAATAACACCTAGAACACTTGAGAAAAGTCTTTGAGAAATGCAGAAAATATGGATTATCTTTAAATCCAAAGAAAAAAATGTTTGGTCTCCAAGAAGGAAAACTACATGGACACATCATATCAGAAGAAGAGATAAAGATAGACCCAAAGAGGATTGAGGGTATATTGCAAATCAACCATCCTAGAAACATCAAGGAACTTCAATATTTCATTGGGAAGATAAATTTCTTGAGAAGGTTCATACTCAGTCTACCTGAATTCCTTAGAAACATGACCAATATGCTTAAAAGATAAGAAGGAGTTAAATGGACCTTAGAAGCAAAGAAATCATTTGAACTGGTAAAACAAGCACTCACCAAAACACCAGTTCTCATTAGTCCTGATTTTACAAAGTATTTCTTCATTTTTTCATTTGCATCAAAACACATAGTGCTTGTTGTCCTATTACAGAAAAACATGAAGGAACAAGAGCAGCCAATTGCATTATTTAGTAAGGAATTGAGAGATGCACCTCTGAAGTACAATATTATGGGAAAACAAGCCTTTGACTTAATCAAAGCCTTGAAAGACTTCAGAGTTACATTTTACATTCCCACATAAATGCATTGGTGCCTCATTTAGTTGTAAAAGACATTTTAAACTAAGATCCAGATGGCGAAAGAGGAAAGTGGATTGTTGTGATACTTGAATATGATTTAGAAATCAAGTCCACTAAGCTCATAAAAGGCCAAGGACTAGCAATATTAATGGTTGAGTCTAATATTGAAGCTCTTGATCTAAACATGTTAGATGCATTAGATGAACAGGAGGAGTTGTCAACTCCCATTATTGAAGATCATTTTTTGTTTTCATCTTGGTATGCTGATATTTTATATGTTTTGCATTTTTTAAATACACCTCCTGGTTTGTCTAAAACAAGTCAAGATTTTTAAAGTTGAAAGATGTTTATTACTGCATTTTATATTAATTTCTATATTGGACAAAATTCTAGTGGATTATTGCTTAAATGTTTTCCTGAGAATGATGTAGTTAAGATCAAGCATGAATTACATGAAGGATAATGTGGAGGCCACCTCTATCGGAAGAAAAATACCAATAAAATCCTTAGAGCTGGTTACTATTGGCCCACCCTCTTTCAAGATATCCAAAATATGGTTATTTCTTGTCACAAATGCCAACTCTTTGAAAGCAGAAGAAAACTGCTTTCCTTACCCTTACATCCAATCACTGTTGAAGCTCCTTTTCAGCAGTGGGGTTTAGACTTCGTTGGGGAAATCCATCCTCCCTCATATTCCCAACATAGATGGATCCTCTCTGCAACAGACTATTTTACCAAATGGATAGAAGCCATCCCTTCTAGAGAAGCCACTGACTCTGTCATCATAAAATTCCTTGAAAGTCATATCCTATCTAGATTTGGCTGTCCTAGGAAGATTATCACTGACAATGTTGCTACATTTGGATCCAAAAATATGCTTGAATTATGTCATAAATATCATATTACATTAGGCCATTCTACTACTTATTACCCTCGAGGTGATGGGTTGGCAGAATCCTCAAACAAGAGTTTGGTGAATATAATAAAAATTTGCTGGAAGACAATAAGAAATCATGGCACATAAAGCTAGTTCATGCACTATGGGCTGATAGATTAACACTTAAAAAATAAATTGGAATTTCTCCCTACCAGCTAGTTTATGGAGCAGATGCAATTTTTCCAACCAGTCTAGGAGTGTCAGTCATGAAGTTGATCCAAGAAGTACAGTCTGAAGAAAATGGTATGACAAGGAGAATACATCAGACTATACATCTTCAAAAAACCAGGGATGAAGTCTATAACAAAGCACTACACAAGCAAGAAAAAATCAAGAATTTGTTTGATAAAAGGACAAAGGCCAATGAATTCAGCATTGGTGAAAAAGTTTTGAAGTGGGATTCTAGGAGAGAAGATAATGGAAAACATGGAAAATTTGATAACTTATGGCTAGGCCCTTATCTCATTCATCCTACTGTTGGTAAAAAATTCTTATTTCTTGCAGGAATTGAATGGAACTGAACTCTTTGGAGGTCCTGTCAATGGCAGGATGCTCAAACATTACTTCTATCAAGAATCATGAGTTTCGAAGCTTTTTACTTTCCATTGTAAATTATAATTCTCTAAACATTGCATTCAAAGTTAAAAAAATAAAAATACAAAAACAATAGAAAAGAGAAAAGAGGGAAAATGAAACAAGAAAGGTATAGCCCCATACCAAAAAAGAGAGACAAAGTCCGAAAGTGTGCAAACTCAAATGCCACTCCTAAAAACACATTTCTAGTTAGTCATACATCCTAATTATGACTAATTAGCTTTTCAATTTACTGTTGATAGGTTAGTGAATTATATTAGCCCAACAGTACAATATTGGTTTATCAATAAGGTACATTAGGATAGAAGAAAGAAGGTTCAAACATGCTCAAATCCTGAACCTTTAAGATTGATGAAGAACTTGTTCTAAAAGGCTCAAAACTTGAACTAGAAAAGAAAGAGGAAGCAGCTCAAACAAGACTAAAACCAGAGCTGAAGAAATAATGAAGGATGTTTTTTAATTTTTCAAATTTTAAGCCTTCAGAATTTTGTTTTAATTATCTGCAAAATAAAAGTCTATGTGCAGATTTTTTTATGCAATAGATCAACAGCAAGTCAGATTGCTTAATCCTAGCTTGGCTGCTTTTAAATTTCCTATTTTATAATTTAGAGAATAAAGATCTGTCAGACAGACTAATCCTGATAGATGGTAGTTAGGTAGAGAAGTTTATGAGTTCAATTGCTTAATCTAAACTCATGGAGGAATAAGAGTAGACTTAGACTAATTTTATGTTTTCAATAAAATAATAAAATATTGATGAAAAGGTTTGCAAGTCCAAGTCCACCTTCTGAAGAAAAAATGTTAGGAAGTTGGTTGTGTAGTAGGTGTTTGGGAAATAATTTTCTTTTGATATATCAAGTTCTAATCATTTTTGTTAGAAACTGATTTCAAGTAAAAGATTATCAAAGTACGAGGCACTGATCAACTTCCAAAGAAAATTTTCTGAAGTTCTTGACATCTTCAAGAACATGCCATCGCTATGTGGAGCCACTGTTAGCCACCTATAAAAATTTGTCATACCAAATGGTGGCTAAATCTTTTTAGGCCTTCAAGAAACTATTTCATTTCTAAATTTTGATTTCTTGAAGTCTTATGATGATAAATACCCTTTGAGTTAATCTTCACTGTTGTTTCACTATTAGTCCTAAAGTACCTGCTATTCACCAAAAGAAAACTGTTAAAAAATGCTCCATTTTCCATCATTACACTTCCCATTTCATTCTCCATATTCATCCATAAAGACCTTCATTTTACTTCTAAACCATCCCAAAACCCTTTTTAAACCTTATGTTCCCCTTTAATTTGGTTTAAAAACCCTTATCTCACCTATCGAAACCCTGTTTTGGCCTTAAAATCTCTTTGTTTTGGCCTAAAAATAGTCTTTTAGCACTATAAGGCATTTAAGCCCCCGAGGGCTTATTTCCTTTAGCCCCTTCCTCCATGCATCCTAAGCCCCACAATCAGGCGCTAAAGGGCTTAAAAAACTTTTCCGAACCCAAATTTCCTTTTGTTTTCTTCATTCCCGATGTTATGGTCTAAACAAATCTAGACCGTTGATCTTTGTAGATCAACGGCCATCAGACCCCATCCTTCCGCCCAATCACCTTTAATTCCTTTCTTCCCCTTTCAAATTATCCACTTCCCCCCTCAATCATAACCATCCATCAAAAATATCCGATGATCGGGACTTAACTCGATGAGCCAACACCTATCCACTATGCGACAAAGCAACCATACATCATCGTAGACCCCACTACTGGTTCCGCCCGTGCATCTTTCATATCGCGTTTTTTCCACACCGTTGGATCTGGAGCGTCTGATCCAATGGTTGAAGATGTGTATCGCAAAATTTTTGTGCCTAAATCTTAACGCTAATTTTTTTTGCGAAATAGGTTGTTTTTCATTTTCCACGTGTCAACTGATGTATCGTATCACACTTCATCCACAGAAAACTGCCTCCCCTCATTTCATTTTTCTTAAACCACACCCGGTTTTCCACCATATGGCTACCCTCCACAATGTCACTTTTGTTTTTAATCCCAGCCGTTGATCTCTGAGATCAGACGGTCCTCATTTAATCTCGCCCCCATTCATATTCCACCTAACTTAATCCTGAAATATTTCACTGAGGAATCTCGAGCGTTGATTGTCCTAATCCAATGGCTCCTGTTCGCCGTTGCGCCCAAACCCCCATTTGCACCTATTTAGCTGCTTTTCCAGCGTTTTCCTCCCATTTTTATGTTGCATCCACATTTTTCCTCACTTCTCCTCCAACCTCACCAGCCTCCTAAGTAGTTCTAAACCAAATTCTGCAGGATTTAAATAACGATTGTTTGTTTTTTATGCAGATTTAATGAAGATTAAGGGTAAAACCCTCCAGTAGATAATTACGGCGTTATTGGCCAAGGATGATGATCGTCACGGCCTTTGATACAAATTAAAGGGTTTAAAGTGTTAATTACAAATGATCATCAGATTTCTAAAACAAATTTTCCAACAAACCCTCTACACACCTGCAAACAACAAACACAGTCATAGTTAATTAAATGGAAGAGTATCAGTGTCAAAGATGAATATTATGGATTAATCAAACCTAAACACAAATCCAAAGATAAATCAATGTGTTGATGAAACAAAGAATCAGATTAGTCGAAGGAAAGCCTAGAAAGACACATCAGAGGCTAAAAATATCCTTTCAGCTACCAAAAGTGCCACCTACAGCTTTCATAAATTAAAAGAAGGCATAGTTATTGCCTAGTCAGTGATATTTTGTTTAAAGACAACCAGAGTTATTTCCAGCCTGCCTAAAGAGTTTTAAAGTCAATATAATCTACCAAGTAGCTTAATAACTAATGAAAATCAATTAATACAGAGAAAATATTAGAAAACTTCTCTATTGAACCCCTCAAAGACAAACAGGCATTAACTTGTATTAATTGAAACTATAGACCTTTTTCATGCATCCCAGCTCCTCTTTCTTCTATAAATACTTTTGAAGAAGATGAGATGTTTTTGGTTGTTGGAATTTGATGTAATAGTTGCTGTATCGAATCATTGTTGAATGTAAATAAGTTCTAAAGCTCTAAAGCTCTGTTAAGTTATTGAAGAAGTTAGGCTGAGAAGAGAAGTTTTTGCTCTAATGAAAAATTGGACATGTAGTTTGTAACTGGATTGACAATCAATATACAAGCTGATTCTTGGGATCTTGGTCTATATCATTGGTGAAGTACCTCTTACTGTTATTGTTTCCCTTTCATGTATTCCATTTTGTTCACTTTTCTCTGATAAAGAGAAGAAAGCATAGAGCTACGATTTACTGTTAAAAGTACCCTACTCTCACTGATAATCTTTATCTATATGTTTTCTGCTAATTGTGATATTTGAGAATGACTTAAATTAAGTATAGAAATTATCAAGGAATGTTGGTTAGTCCATGTCTTGATGTGAAAAAATTGAAAGTATGTTCTTGAATGATATTTTCCTTACATCCTAAGTAGAGTTAAAATAGGAAAGTTTATGGTTTTCCCTGTCTTCTAGTTATTTTTCCAAAGGTTGTTTGAAAGTTTCCCTAAGAGTATGCTAAAAGCAAACCATGATTATAATACATCTGACTTGATCTTAATTTTCACTTTCTTTTCTTATCTGTTTTCATCCCTTCTGAAAGTAGTCTGGTGAGATTACTGGATTGTTGTCTTATAAGTTAGCTTTAATAAAAACGTGTCCAAAGAAGTCAATGGTTAGCCCTGTCCTTTCGCTGGTTTCAAACAGTTGCTTAAAAAGGATTTTCTTGTATGGAAAGTTGATGAATCCTTGTTGAAATTATTGGATTTTTCCACTTTCTCAACACTTTTAATGTTCCACTCCATCATTTAATCTAAGGATCTATTTATATAGATGACTTTCCCCTTGGACCACTCTTGAAATTGTTGTACAATTAAACCCTTTTGTGACTCCATTGCCCAATGGATTAAAATTGCTTCACACTAATCCTATCGTCTGAACACTTCTCAATGTGCTTGCATCTTCACCCTTTGAAACTATTTTCATTTTGTGATATTCCATCCAATTAAAGATCATACCCGACCAACCAAACAAAAAAAAACCCTTGTTATTAATAACTAGCCTAAATTCACATTTCAAGCCTTAAATATCACATCTTTAAACACACTTATAGAGAGATCCCTCTTTGGATTCAGGAGGGCTAGATCCTAGAATCCCAAAGTGGTTCTGATGTAGGCTCTGTAGCATTTAGTCTTGCCACTCTACTAAATTACAGAGACCTAACACTTAGGAGGCCATTTTAGACCTATGTCTAAGAACATAGAGCGAAAGGGTAACTTTGTTCACATATGCCTCCCAGGACAAGAATGGCCAAGATTACTACTCATGTGCTACCGAGTTGGGATGGAGAGAAGACTAGAGTTTCCGAGCCTACAAAGTACCCAAGGAAATTCTTCAGGCACATCGAAATAAAAAAATTAATTACTAATGCACCTTTCACACGAAAATCTAACCACCACCCCCCCGAACCAAAAAGGGAGGAGGCAAACACTATAGGGAAAGCCAATTCCAATGAAACCAATGAGTGACCAAGGGGCATGAGAGCGACATAGGAAGGTGGCCAATCGTCTCAAGGATCCACACATAGCAACCCCATCTAACTCCAAGAACACAGAGTGGAAGGGAAAATTTCTTCACATATGCCTCCCAAGATGGGCATGGAAAAAATTACCGCTCATGCCATACCGAGTGGGGATGGAGAGAAGATGAAAATAGAAGACTATACAAATGACCAAAGGCCATTCTTCAGACACACCTGAACAAAAAACTCAATTACCAACCCACCTTTCACATGAAAGTCCAACCCCTCCCCCCACACCAAAAAGGAAGGAGGTGAAAAATATAAGAAAGAGCCGATTTCAATGGAGCCAACGAGTGACCAAGCAGCATAAAGAGCCAATTTCAACGAAACCAAAGAGCGACCAAGTAGCATGAGATAAACATAGCGAAGAGCTGATTTCAATGGAGCAAATGAGTGACCCAAGGCCATGAGAGTGACATAGTGAAGTGTTGATTGCAACACAACGAACGAGCAACCAAGGGGCACGAGCAAGACATAGGAAGGCAACCAGTTGTCTCAAGGAGCCACACACAACAACCCTGTCCAACTTCAAGAACACAAAATAGGAGTGGAATTTTTTTCATACATTCCTCCCAGGATGAGGATGGCCAAAAAATTACCGCTCATATGCTACCAAGTGGGGATGCAGAGAAGAAAGTCGGTGACATAAAAAAAGACCCAAGGCCATTTTTCAGGCACACCTGAAAAAAAAACTCAATTACCAACCCACCTTTCAAATGAAAATCCAACCCCTACCCTCGACTAGAAAGGGGATAACTAAATGACCAAATGAAGGCACGAGAACATTCACAAGGCACCTGGTCAGTCACAACTTAGAAAATTTGATACGACCACCATTGTTACACCATTTTTTTGCTCATCTAACCTATTTTCATTAGATGAACCCAAGTACACCATGTAAGACCAATTTTACCCTAAGTAAAATTGCTTTCACTATGTGAAATAACATTTGTCTATATTTCCCGGTCATATTTAACCCAAAACAAGGAAATTAATTTAATAAATCATTATTTATTTTATTATTTCCTAGGAATAAGTTATTTAAATCATTATTTAAATAATATTCCTAGTTAAATTTGACGAAATCATTTTTAAATAATTAAATAAATAATTATTTATTTAATTATATTCCCACCATCTCCCTAAAATAATAAATAAATCATTTATTTATTCATTGTTTATAAATAAAGGAATTGACCCAAGTCAAAAGACCTTTTCCCTCTAACAAATATAATAAAATATTCCTAAAGGGTGGTTCTAGAATTCTATTAATAATATTTTATTCATGCACCAAGTCCTAGATGAACCTAATATTTTGTTATAAATAGGAGGGTTTTCCCCATTCATGAACTACCTCCATTGCATTATATCACACTAGATCTACTCTTGGTCACCATTTTCTATTTATGCTTTGTGAGCTCCCATTGAGTTCTATGTTTGTCTGGGTTTTCTACACCAATAATAGAGAGGAATTTTAGATCTAAAACACTGAGGATTTTCAAGAACCCATCCCATTGAGGAGAACCGAAAAACACCTTTCTTGTTTTCCTCTTAGGTGCCCCAATTTTTAATATAATATAAAATTCTTTTAAATACATTTTTCTTGTCTTATCTATTGGATGCATGGAGCCATATTGTATTTTATCTGCTTAATGTCTTTTGTGCTTAGATCTGGATTTATGCAGCACTATTTGGATCATCTCATTGCAGACTTAAAGATATTTTGCAGCCATCATCAATGTTAGGGCTATTTTTTATGCGTAGCTAAAGTGATCTTTTATGATGAAATATTCATACTAACAATTGGCAACTCCACATGGGTTTTCTTTTGCGACCGTTGTCGTTTCATATATTCTTGCATATCTAGTTGTTTCAGACCCTACGGTTTCTCTTCCATTTTCTATTTTTCCTATTTTTATGGTGCTTTCCAACTCTAAACCCCTCAAACAATCAAATTTTTAACTTTCGTGTGTTTCTGGCCTTATTGCGTAGGTTACAGACATCAGCTGCAGTTGAGACGACAACTTTTTCTGAAATCTGCCGCCGAGAGAGCCGACTCTGCAGGTCACACTTATTGGCCCAAAATGTGTGACCTGGCCTTGAGGTGACACTTTTCTTCCCCAAATATGCGACCTAGACTACACACAGGTCAAAACCTGCGACCTGCACTTTTTTCTGCAATTTTCCAGCACCTTTTCTGGGTTTGTCTGAAGCTTCTGTCAGGGTTTCCCAGCCTCTGGCTCCACCCGTTTAGACCTGTTTCTAATCTGTTTCACTCAACCAAGTAGGAATATTGCCCCTTAGGGCTCTAGTACCCTCCACTTTTTGTTGGAGAGTTTTTGTTGTTTCAGAAGTCTGAATTTCCAAGGTTTCAACCCTTTTGCTTTCAGATCTGATACCTCATTTTCAGATCCCTTTAGAACAACTCTTGTCCCTTTCAAATCACCTCATATAGTTTTGTTTGGGTTCATTTCTAGGGCCGCCTCCTTGTCCCTTATATTTTTAGCTGATCTCCTCCTTTTTAGCAGCAACCTTGCCTCTGCCTCTTTTCTCTTCTCTGCACCTCTTTTCAACAGATTTCTCCTTTAGATCCCTGTCCCTCCCGACCTTAGATCTATTGGCCTCTTTTTTAGCATGCTTCTAGACTAGTTTTGAGAGACCCACCTTCTTGGGTTAGATTTATGCATTGGTAGCTATTAATTTTCTATTATTTTAGTCTTATTTACTATAGATTTATTTTCAGTTACACAGCACACTTTTTCTTTTACTCTAAAAACGTCTAGGTTTAAACAATTAAAATTAACACACGCCACACACTGACCCTAAGTGAAGAAGAGCCTGGTTAACACCACCTGGAAAAGACTTTAAAATCAATTGAAACTTCACCTCTCTAACCTTGTTTTGACATTGATATCACTTGATTTTACCCCTCCCTACCCCTATCGATTTTCTTCTTCCCGTCATCATTGCGCCTCCAAGGCATTTGTCCCGGAGACTTCTTGACCTTCAACCTCAGTTTCCGGTTGGTCGAATTCCTCCTTCGCATCGTCATCGAGTAAGTCCTTCCCTGAGTCCGCACTCCAACTCTTCTTCTGATTGTTCGGGTTCTCCCCCTACTCCTAGTTCTCCCCTATTACTTTCGCCATGTCTACTTCAGGGCCTACAAACAGCAGCAACCCCAGTTCTACTGCTGGGTCTATTTCCAGTGGAACCACTACGATACCTACCTCGACTACCACTTTTCTACCTTATATGGCCAACCTCAGTCTCCCCGACTTCAATCATCTGATTAATGATCCTATCTTCCACGATTTCAGTTGGCCTGCTATGCCAACCAAGCTCCCCTCCGACATTCCCAAGTTTGAAGGCCTTGCTTGTGAAGATACCTCTAACCATATTCGATCTTTCCACATGTGATGTTCCTCCAATTCTATCACCGATGACTCCATCTGTCTTCGATTTTTCCAACGCACACTTACCGATGAAGCCTATAAATGGTATGTTGATTAAGCCACCTCTTCCCATACCACCTTTGTGACCATTGCCCAAGCCTTTTTATCTTATTTCTAGCTCCCTCTCCGATATGACACTGGTATTGAACTGTTAACTTCTTTCCATCAATCCTCTTCGACCCGTCTTTTCGCTCATGTCCAGGAATGGCGATGAAGACACAGCTTGTGTCATGCTCCCCCCTTTGAATATCGGGTTTACATGGACTGGTTCCTTTGCTCTCTCTTACCTCCCATTGGAAAATATGTCGCCTCCCATTTTTCCCAAACCGAAGAAGCCACCCTCCAAATAGGCTTGAAATATGACCTTATCTATGCCCAATCTGGTTATGTTTATACCATCCTTCCTGACCTCCCTAAGCCCGGTGGCCCCAATGCCTCAGGGGCATCTCACTCTGCCGATGGTATCATTGGAACCCTATCACATACCTCTGCTCAACCTCTTCCGGGCTATGGTTTCCCTCCAGAAGGGGCCAGCCCCTCTAGCACTTTCCCCCCTCTAGGTATCATGTACCCAAGATACGGCATACCTTCTCCTTTTGCCAACACTCCTGCTTACCCCAATGCTACCCATCCTACCCCTTATCCGTATCCACAACCTGGTGTCCCAACTCCTCCATCATTTGGACCTCCCACTCCTTTTCCTTCTCCACCCCTGCAACCACACTTACTACCCCCTCAAGGGAAAGTATTTGCATAGCAGGGGGCAACTAATTTTCTTCGTTCTCAAAGAAAGAGAAAATGCAATCAATCTGCTTCTAGTAATCGTGGATCCAATCCTTCCAGTATTGACTCTACCACTGCCAACCAGCCACAGGGCTCTTAGCCCAGGCTGAACAGGCCACTTCGCACCAATAAGCCCTATTTTTGTTGTGGTGTTTATGGTCACTACAGTCATGATTGTCCCTTATTACCACAAATGTAGCAGATTTGGGAGTCTTAGGCCACCGTGCGGGGACAACACTCCTCTCCTACTGTCCCTCCCACCCTAGCTACTTCTCAAACCGATGTGTTTAGCGATCTTTTCCCTCAACAAGGATTCGTGGCGACTCAACCACCTCATGCCTCGGTAACCACTCAACCTTCCCCTTATGGTTCCTCTAATTACCAGATTCTCATGATGGCCTCTGACCCACCTATCACCGTCGACCTCAACCTTCAAACTCGATCCCATCAGTATTCCACACCTCCCATTCCATCTATCTCCGAGTCTCCATCTTCAGGTTCTACAGAGCCTCTATCGACACCCAATGGTCCCTTGCAACTCCCTCCACCCAAAGATGAGGTTCATCCCAAGACTCCTAAGGGACCATTACGCCAAAATGCTACCTCTAGTCAGGCTGCCCATTCATACCGCATAGTAGATGATCTGGCACAATATCCTATTTCCATTTCAACACTGGAACTCCTCCAGTCATGTCCTTATCAAAATAAGGCTCTACTATCTGTCGTGGGAACTGAAGATCCTGCTGATGACCAAGTAATTATTTTCGACGCCCGTCAGTCGGACCATCCCCCTCTTCCTCCTTCGGTTGCTTTCCAAATCCCAGTCAAAATCCAAAATTCCAATGTCGCTCAGTGTATTATTGATGAGGGGGCATCTACCTATGTAATGTCTTCTTCGGTTTGGAAACAACTTGGATCCCATGAGCTAGCCCCTTCCACAATCACCCTTCGTGCATGGGATGGCCATGCCTCCCAGCCCATTGCCCTATTCTGTAACTGTCCTATCACCGTTGTAGGAAATACTGTTTGTGTCAACGTTGAAGTTATCGACGCCCCTCTTGACTACAACATTACTTTTGGGTGTACCATGTCTGTCGTCCCATCCGTAGTTCACCGCAAGATGTTCTTTCATCATAACGGAAATATTGTCATGATTGACCAGTTGACTTACCATGAACCAAAATCTCAGACATCCCTTGAGTCCACCATCTCTACTGTCACCAATAAGCCAACTATTGATTCTTTGACCAATGTTTCCCCTGGCGTCTATAAAGACTCCTCCTTTCTTGGAACCGTTTTTTACCCTCCTCACGTACCCGATCCTAGCATAGTGAATGTTTGCATGATGCAATATTCTTGGGCTGACCTTGAAAAACCCACTTTGGCTAGTAAGAAAACACACCCTTACCCAATCCCACCAGCTCCTAGCCCTTCGCCCCCACTATCCAACCTTCTTCCTTCAGAATCTCCTTCCCTAAACACTCCTCACGCACCTGTCTACCCCCTTGGGTCAACCCCGCACAAGCACAACCCCCTTGGCTCCATTCCTCCTAGCCATTTCCCTGCTGGTCAAATTCCTTTCCTTACTCCCCCTCTTGGCGCTCATTCCATCCCTATCTTGGCCACCCTATCCCTCCCCAACTTGACCTTGGGTATACCCATCTGGTACCTAGACTCCCCCGCCACTACTCTGCCTGGCCAAACCAAACCTTATCTTGCTTTGACCCCAGTTCAACCGATACCCATGGCTTCTCCCGCTGCACCTGTACCTCAGTCCCCTCATCAGGAACCACCTCCTATTGCGACCATGTAAGGTACCACTAAAAAATCTCGTAAGGGGGCATCCAAGGAAAAAGCCGCCTCGATAACTTCTGCCCTCCCTCGACCTCCAAAGCATCCCATCCAATGTACCTTCTACGATGTTTTCAGACATGCTACCCATACCTGCCCTGAATTACCACATCTCAAAACCATGGTTAATGAAACGTTTCCCTCAAGTCTATGCCACCATACCCGATTCTCTTCCCAAAATTAAACACTTGCACACCAATCACCCTTGTTCTTTGTGCGATTTCCATGGACATTATACCCATCTTTGCCCCCGCCTTAATGAGTATCATGCTTCTTTAGCTGCATACCACCAATTCGAAGCCGCGCTTGCCCGTCATCCTTATTCCATAATACCAGACCACCTGTATACCCCACTTACCATTTCTCATCCTGATACTGAAATTACTAAACATTCAGCCACTATTTCCTACCTTTCCTCATCCCCGCGTTTCCCAGCAGCTGACCCCTTAGTTCCTTCCCCCGATGTTTTGCCTACCCACTCCTCTGTTCACTCTGCTGTCACCCCTCATGCCGACACACATGTGAGCCTTCCCCCTCAAAATCAGATGTCTCATTTTTCTACCTCCTCTGACCCTCCTATTCCACCCACTCTTCCCATATTTCAGACTAATGAAGACATCATGGAAGCCCTGACTAAACCTGATTTTTCACGGGACAATATGCACCATCGTGCTTAGTTCCTACCAAACCAATACCATGACCAATATGCCCTTTAGTCTAAAGACTTCATTCCCGATAAAGTTGATTGGTTCAAAAACCCCATCCCTGCACCTAACGTTGTTGAAGAAGGTAATATGGCTAATATCTCTCCTACCATCAAAATAGAAATTTCTGTCAAACAATGTATTGAAGAAAATATCACCATGGATGCCCAATGCACTCTGGAATAAATTGAAGCCTACACCAAACTCTTCAAATAATTCCGTGATATTTTCGCCTGGTCCTACTCAGAAATGCCCAGACTCGATCCTGCCATTGTTGAACATCACATCGACACATGGCATGATGCCAGTCCAGTCCGTCAAAATTGGAGACCCATCCATCCTTCTAAACGTGAAGCCACCAAAGCTGAAATCGACAAGCTTCGGCATTCATTGACCAAATCATCGATGAGTGGGCAGGGCACGAGATTCTCTCCTTTATGGATGGCTTCTCTAGATACAACCAAATTGTTATCCATCGTGCTGATCAACTTAAAACCGTGTTCATTAGTACGTGGGGCACTTTCGCATACCGAGTCATGCCATTTGGCCTTAAAAACGCCGGCGCCACCTTTCAACGAGCCATGTCTTATTGTTTCCATGAATTAGCCCATATTATCCTTGTCTATTTAGACGACCTTACTGCATGTTCTAAACATCGGGTGCAACACCTTCATGACCTGCGTACCATTTTTCTCCGATGCCACAAGTATAATTTTCGCCTTAACCCATTGAAATGTGTCTTCTGTGTTCCCGCCGGTCATATCCTCGGCTTCATCGTGCCTAAATATGGGATAAATCTCGACCCTTTGAAGGTTCAAGCCATTCTTGAACTTCATATGCCTCGTACCTTACGCCAACTACAAAGTCTCCAAGGGAAAGCTAATTTTCTTCGCCAATTCGTTCCTGACTACGCCACTACCACACATGGCTTCCTTAGACTTCTTCGATCTCACACCCCTTTGGTCTGGGATACATATGCTCAAGAGTCTTTTGATGCCCTCAAGCATGCTCTCACATCCACTCCCTTGATCCGTCCCCCTGACTTTGACCGCGATTTCATCCTATACATCTTCGCTTCCACCTATTTGGTTGCTGGTGCCCTTATCCAAGAGGATGATAAAAATATCGAACATGTGATCTATTATGTCAGTAAGAACCTTGTCGGTCCACATGTGTCCTACTCACATGAAGAAAAATTAGCACTAGTTGTCGTGTTCTCGGTCCAAAAACTGCATCATTATATCCTCATGCGTTTCACCAAGGTTGTGACTAATTCCAATCCCATGGCTTTCCTATTGAGTCGATGCATCCTCAATGGGAAGTATGCTCGTTGGGTCCTTATCCTCCAAGAATTCGACCTTGAATTTCTCACCCCAAAAAGTAAGAATGTTTTAGTCCTCGCTGAACTCATTTCTGATTTTCCTACCGGGACGCAAGATACTCCAATTAATGATGCTCTTCCTAATGAACATTTGTTTGCTATCACCACCGACGATCCTTGGTATGGTGACATCCTTACTTACTTGTGAACCCAAAATTTCGCCCTTCATCTTGAACGTGATGCTCAACGACGTATTTGACACCAAGCCTCTTGCTACCTTCTAATCGACGATGACCTTTATCGTCACAGAGTAGATACTGTTCTTCGTCATTGCCTCACACACGCTGAAGCCGAGCAAGTCCTCAATGCCTGTCATAGCACCGCTTGTGGTGGCCACCTCTCCGGTCTTGCCACCACCCAGAAAATCATGCGTGCTAGGTATTTTTGGCCTTCTCTCTTCAGTGATTGCATTGAAGAAGTCGAACATTGTTCTAATTGCCAACATTTCACCCCCAAGGCGCGAGCTCCTCCCGCTCCTCTCCATCCTGTCATCACAGCTAGTCCTTTTTGTAAATGGGCCATCGACTTTATGGAATGTCGACCTCCATCTGCTGGTAACCATAAATATATAATCGTGGGAGTTGACTATTTCACTAAATGGGCCGAAGCTATGCCAACGTTCAACAATACGGAAGCCACTGCAGCCATCTTTTTCTTTAACCATGTCATTGCTCGATTCGGAGTTCCAAAACAATTAGTCTTGGATCATGGCCGACATTTTGAAGATAATATTTGGCATGAGATATCCTCGCTATTGGGTTTTGAGCACCAATATTCATCTTCCTATTACCCCCAAGGTAATGGCCAAGTTGAAGCGGTAAACAAAATTCTTAAGACCATGCTTCAACAAATGGTGAATAAGAACAAAACCAATTGGCATCTCATGCTCTTCCCTGCTTTGTGGGCTTATCATACTTCTGTTAAAACCACCACCGATTTCACTCCTTTCCACATTGTCTTTGGCGAGGAGGCAGTCTTACCAATCGAGTGTGAAATCCCTTCCCTTCACTTGGCCGTCGAACTTCTCCCTGATACCCAACCTCTAGAACAATGACTTATCATGCTCGAGCGTGCCTCTAAAGACCACCGTGTTGCATTACAAACTCTTGAAGTGACCAAAAAGTGCACCAAAGCTCAGTATGACCAAAAATTCCACCCTCGTACCTTTCATGAAGTTCAACTCATTATGGCTAGGTCCTTACATTATCAATAAAGACCTTGGTAAGGGGGCATATCTTTTAGAGGACTTTGAAGGCCACATCCTTCCTAATCCTTGCAATGCACTATATCTTAAGAGATATTACACTTAGCATTTTCCATTTGAAATGCGTGTTTTATTTTCTTATAGATAGCCAACACCTGTTTGTTTTTCATTTTGCTACTTCACCAGGACACCTATTTTCCATGAAGCCTTACTTCACCTCCCCTAAAAATCAGATTTTCTCACTTACAACACATGTCATCGGGGGCACCACCTTGCCTCCATACTCATTCCTGTTTGTGTCAATTTCCATCATGAGATACCTTTTTGTACTCATGTTTTTTATGATCCCCTTTGGATCATCCCCAATTTCATTATCATCACTAATGTCTGTTTGTTCGTTGCTCTGATATTTTCTCCCATGCCCTAGTTGGGGTTCCCTTCTTGCCTCACCTATGGTGGACCTACTTCTGTCGACATCAACTCATTTACTCCAGAAGCCAGGTCTAGGGGGCAGTGTCCCTTGGTTCAAGCTCTTTTCCGCATGATCATGATTTGCACACTTGATATTCTGGTGATGCAACAACAACTATTGGTGATTCTCGGGCATGTATGAGATGTCTCAACCCTCATGAGGGGGTGGCCCTGCAGGTAGCCCCCCACATGGTGAGATGACTTCTTCATTTCCGCCCTTGATGCAGTTCCTCTCATTTGATGACATCAGCCTCAACCGCTTGCATCACCTCTTCAATTTGCATGTATAAGTCAGATTTTGCGAGCCCTTCCCCGTGTGTAGGGGGCATTTGGGTGTATTTTTATCTCATGTACTCAAATATTCTTGTATAAGTCCTGATGGTTATTCCAGGCATCGCATGTATGTGGGATTCATCATTTTATTTATCTGGCTCATGTTTAGGCTAGCACATGCTTCCTTATTGCGTTCCGTGGTTTTCTGGGTTCCTTATTCTTTGTACTCTTATCTCGGCAGGCATAGGTATGCCTCCCCCGCCGCCTTTAACACTGGTACCACTTCATCAACTAGAGACTAGTTGCACCTGTAAGTCTCATCTCCTCAGGGTCTAGTCCTTTAGCACCTTAGACTACCTTACCTTTTTCTCTCTCACTCCCCTCTTGATACCTAGTGATTGATTTCTTACAACGTACTTCAGTCATACGATTTTCTCCTAACACTCATACGTTGGGGGGAAATCTGTTACACCATTTTTTTGGTCATCTAACCTATTATCATTAGATGAACCCAAGTACACCATGTAAGACCAATTTTATCCTAAGTTAAATTTATTTCACCATGTGAAATAACATTTGTCTATATTTCTCGGTCATATTTAACCCAAAACAAGGAAATTAATTAAATAAATCATTATTCATTTAATTATTTCCTAGGAATAGGTTATTTAAATAATATTCCTAGTTAAATTTGACTAAATCATTTTTAAATAATTAAATAAATCATTATTTATTTAATTATAATCCCACCATCTCCCTAAAATAATAAATAAATCATTTATTTATTCATTGTTTATAAATAAAGGAATTGACCCAAGTCAAAAGACCTTTTCCCTCCAACAAATATAATAAAATATTCCTAAAGGGTGGTTCTAGAATTTGATTAATAATATTTTATTCATGCACCAAGTCCTAGATAACCCTAATATTTTGTTATAAATAGGAGGGTTTTCCCCATTCATGAACTACCTCCATTGCATTATATCACACTAGATCTACTCTTGGTCACCATTTTCCATTTTTTCTTTGTCAGCTCCCATTGAGTTCTATGTTTGTCTGGGTTTTCTACACCAATAAGAGAGAGGAATTTTAGATCTGAAACATTGAGGACTTTCAAGAACCCATCCCATTGAGGAGAACCGGAAAAAAACTTTTTTGTTTTCCTCTCAAGTGCCCCATTTTTTAATATAATATAAAATTCTTTTAAATACATTGTTCTTGTCTTATCTATTGGATGCATGGAGCCATATTGTATTTTATCTGCTTAATGTCTTTTGTGCTTAGATCTAGATTTGTGCAGCACTATTTGGATCATCTCATTGCAGACTTAAAGATATTTTGCAGCCATAATAAATGTTAGGGATATTTGTTATGCATAGCTAAAGTGATCTATTATGATGAAAGATTCATACTAAAAATCATTAAACGAAACAACCCATCCCGAACGTGTTTCATCACACAGCTCAAGAAAAACGACCCAAGCTGAATGTGTTTCATCGGGTGCCCTCACATGACGTGACACGAGGTGCTTGACCGAATGAAGGCACAAGGGGGAAAATGTCAAACGAGACACACGAACGTGCACAAGGCACTCAAAGGGTCACGACTTAGCAAATTTTATACGACTGCCCTCAAACAAAACGACCCGATAAGAATGCGTTTCATCAGGCACTCTCAAACCAAACAGTTTGACCCAAATGCATTTGATAGGGCACCCTTAAACAAATCGATCCAACCTGAATTTGTTTCATTGGGTGCCCTAAAAAAAAACGACCTGACCCGAACGCGTTTCATCAGGTGCCCTCACATGGCGTGACACGATGCGCCCGACCAAACGAAGGCACACGGGAGAAAATGAAAAACGGACCACATGAACGTCCACAAGGCTCCCAAGCAGTTACAAGTTAGAAAATTTGATATGGGCGCCCTCACATGGCATGACACGGTGTACCCAACCAAACGAAGGCACAAGGGAGAAAACAGAAAATGGGCCACATAAATGTGCACAAGGCACTCGGGCAGTCACAACTTAGAAAATTTGATGTGGCCGCCCTCAAATGAAACGATCCAACCATAATTCATTTCATCGGGCGCCCTCGCACGACGCCACATGATGTACCCAACCCAACGAAGGCACAAAGGAGAAAATGAAAAACGGGTCGCACGAACATCCACAAGGCACCCGAGCGGTCACAACTTAGCAAATTTGATACGACCTCCCTCAAACGAAATGACCTGACATGAATGCATTTCATTGGGTGCCCTCATATGAAATGAATCGACGCGAACATGTTTCATTGGGTTCCCTCACATGGCACCACGTGACGTGCCTAATGGAACGAAGGTACAAGAGAGAGAATGGAAAATGGGCCACATGAACATGCACAAGGCACCCGGGTTGTCACAACTTAGCAAATTTGATATGGCCTCCCTCAAATGAAATGACCCGACCTAAAAGCATTTCATTGAGCGACCTCACATGGCACAACATGGCATGCCAGACCAAACAAAGGCACAAGGGAGAAAATGAAAAATGGGCCACATGAACGTGCACAAGGCACCTCGGCAGTGAAAATTTAGAAAATTTGATATGGCTATCCTTAAAAGAAACGACCCAACCCAAACACGTTTCATCGGATGCCCTCACATGCTGTGACATGGTGCACTCATCCCAATGAAGGCACAAGGTAGAAAACATCAAATGGGCTACACGAACATGCTCAAGACACTTGGGCAGGCACAACTTAGAAAATTTGAAATGACCACCCTCAAACAAAACGACCTGACCCAAACGCATTTCATTGGGCACACCCACACGACGCGACATGACGCACCTGAATGAATGAAGGAATAAGGGAGAAAATAGAAAATAGGCTGCATTAACCTACACAAGGCACCCAGGCAATCTCAAATTACCAAATTTGATATGGCCTCCCTCAAATGAAACGCCCCAACTCGAACGCATTTCATTGGACACCCTCACACGGTGTGACATGGCGTGCCTGATAGAATGAAGGCACAAGAGAGAAAATTTCAAACAGGCTACACAAACATGCACAAGGCACCTGGGTGGTCACAACTTAGCAAATTTGATATGGTCGCCCTCAAACAAAATGACACGACCCAAATGCGTTTCATCGAGTTCCCTCACACGGCACGACATGACGCACCCGACTGAAGGCATTTCCTTAGGCACCCTAACATGAGCCGACCTGACCTAACCCGAACACATTTCCTTCGGTGTCCTCACATAAGCCGACCAGAAATAATTTCCTTGGGTGTCCTCACATGACCTGACCATAATGCATTCCCTTGGGCGCCCTCACACGACCTGACCCGACCCGACCCAAATGAAGGCACAAGGGAGAAAATGATAAACAGGTCGCACGAGGCACATGAGTGGTCAGAAATTATCATTTTTATATGGCCTCTATTGGGTATATGTTATATTATTTCCACGACTAAGCATGCATGAGGGGGTAAGAGGGGGTGCAATAGCTCCCCTTGTCGGGGTCCGGGGTAGCGCCTTGGTGAAAATTTTTGGCCCTTAATTTCCGGTGGGTAGTCCTACCCATGGTTTTGTGCATGGTTTTGCACGTGGTTTTGGGGTACGATGGTTTTCAGCCCCTGGTATTTTTTGTAGATCTGGTCAAGGGAACTATGGTTATGTTCTAATCCAGGGTTAATGGATTGGGGTTTATGTATGCTTCAACATGTATATATATATATGTGTGTGTGTGTGTGTGTGTGTGTGTTGTAACACTAAAAGGAATATAATGAAAAATGAAGCTGGTCGCCCCGATTTGGGATCCAGCGGAAAATCTCGGTGTTTATCTATTTTATGTTTTATGCTCTCGCTATTGTTTATTTTATGTTATAATATTCGTGTGTAGATAATTTATGTTCAGGGTTAAAACCTACATTTGGTATCAGAGTTGTTTCGGCTTCAAGGGGATGCCTTTTCTGCTGAGGTTTTTTTGCTCGGGCCTGAGGTAGACCCTGTTCATTGGGAGATCTGCAGGATCAATTATTGCGGTGAAAGAAGATGGCGAGCGGCGGAAATATATAGATCGAGAAATTTAGTGGTCATAGTTTTGAGTTGTGGAAGCTCAAGATGGAGGATCTGCTGGTGGATAAAGATCAGTGGATCGTGGTAGATCCAGGTACTAAACCAACAGCAATGTCAGACGAATACTGGAATTTGCTGGATCGGAAGGCAAAGAGCACAATACGATTGTTTGTCTCAGATTCATTATTGTTGAATGTATCTGGGGAAGCTATGGCAAAGAATTTGTGGGAAAAACTTGGGACTTTGTACCAATCTAAGTCTCTGGTGAATAAGTTGTTCCTGTGGAAAAATCTATATAACCTGAGGATGAAGGATGGAGACTCAGTGACAGAGCATCTGAATGCCTTCAATACTGTGATAAGTTAGCTGTCATCTCTTGATATTAAAATCTCAGATGAAGATAAGTGCATCAGTTTGTTTTGTTCTCTACCAAATTCGTGGGATAGTCTCGTTATTGCAATAGGTAGCAATACAACTATCTTGAATTTTGATGACATTGTCTCAGCCTTGCTGTTGGAGGAAATGAGACGAAGAAATATGGAGGGTCGGAATGGATATGCCTTATCTGTACGAGGAAGTTCCCAGAACAGAAACAAGAATAAGGTTTCGAGTGGGAGATCTAAATATAGAGGGAGATCTAAATCTCCTGGAAAGTTTGTAAAGGTGTGCTGGAAATGCGGAAAGGAAGGGCACTACAAAAAGGACTGTAGATCTAAAGCTCCTGAGAAAGGAAAGGGATCTGATGGTGCTCCTTTTGCAGAGGAAAAAACCACTTTGGATGAAGGTGGGGATGTGTATTTGGCTTCTTCTTCAGATACACATGTAGATCATGAGTCATGGTTGATTGACTCAGGTGCATCCTTTCACTTCACTCCCCATAGGGAGTGGTTTTGTGAGTATGAAAAATATGATGGTGATGTCTTCCTAGGGGATGATAGGAAGGCCTGAATCATCGGATGTGGAAATTTCAAGCTGAATCTGTAAGGTGGAAGGATTAGAACACTTCTTGGTGTTCTGCATATTCCTGCACTGGCTAGAAATCTTATTTCTGTAATCAAGAAGGATGATGCAGGTGTAAAAATAGTGTTCGAGAAAGATGCCTGCAAGATGGTTCGGGGAGAACTGGTATTAATGCGGTGAGTTCGGAAGAGAACTCTTTACAAGCTACAAGGTAGCACTGTTATTGATGGGTGTAATAGTTCTGTGGTTCCTAAAAGTGGAGTGGAAAGCCTAGCTGTCTTTGGAGAAAACACCATGTTATGGCATCAAAGGCTTGGACATATTGGAGAGAAGGGCCTTCGGATACTACATAGAAATGGTATGGTAGAAGGTATGTCTAATATCTCTCTGGATTTCGATTTCTGTGAACATTTTTTATATGGGAAGTAGAATCGGGTGAGTTTTTCTTCTGGTGCTAAGAGGGAAAATAAGATATTACAACTTGTGCACAGTGATGTGTTTGGACCTGTGTCAGTTCCATCACTGGGAAATTTTGTGTACTATGTTTCATTCATAGATGACTTCTCAAGGAACACATGGATATATTTCTTGAGAAAGAAATCTGAATATTTTGACAAATTTAAAGAATTTAAGGCTCTGGTGTAAAACCAGAAAGAGAAGAAGATAAAGGCACTGAGCATAGATAATGGTGGGAAGTTCTTCAAGAAGGAATTTGAAGAGTTCTGTAAGAAGTGTGGTATAGCATGACAGAAGATTACTCCATACACACCTTAGAAAAATGGATTTTCAGAAGGAATGAATAGAACATTTATGGAAAAGGCAAGAAGCATGCTCAGTGGTATCGGGTTAGGACAAGAATTCTGGGCAGAGGCAGTGGAGACTGCATGCTATCTGGTTAACAGATCACCTTCATCAGTGTTGGAGGGTAAAACTCCATGTGAGGTATGAACTGGTAAAAAACCCTGTCTTTGACATCTAAGGGTATCTGGATGTGATGCATATGTACATGTTCCAAAGGAGAAAAGAACCAAGTTGGATAATAAATATGAAAGATGCACCTTTATTGGGTATAAGGATGGTTTAAGAGGTTACAAGCTTTGGAACCCGGAAACAAGGAAGGTTATGCACAGTCGAGATGTGGTGTTTAGAGAGGTGAAAGATGTTGTTAAACATGAAATCATAACAAAGGAACCTGAGAAGATAGAGTTTGAGCTAAAGGAGTATTAGAAGAAGATTTAGAAGAGGAAGAGCCAGAAACTCTAGCTTTGAGAAGATCAGTTCGAGAAATAAGGAAACCAGAAAGGTATAGTCCATCTACTTTCTGTTCAGTTTTTTCCTTAACTATAACTGATGATGATCCCAGAACTATCAGGGAGGCAGTAGATTGAGAGGATGGAAAACTCTGGAAAGAGGCCATGGTTGATGAAATGGCAACCTTGCACAAAAATGAGGCATGGGATCTGGTGGAGTTTTCGGCTGGAAGGAAGCCCATCGGGAGAAAATGGGTGTTTAAGAAGAAGATGAATGTAGAAGGAAAGGTGGAGAAATAAAAAGCTTGGTTGGTAGCAAAAGGTTATTCCCAAGTGGCGAGAATTGATTTTGGTGATATTTTGTCTCCTGTTGCCAAGGTTACTTCTATTAAATTACTTTTATCTATTGTGGCTGCATTTGATTTTGAGATAGAACAGATGGATGTGAAGACAACATTTCTTCAAGGGGATCTAGAAAAGGAGATCTACATGAAGCAACCTGAAGGCTTTATGGTGAAGGGTAAGAAATAACTGGTATGCAGGTTGAAGAAGTCTCTGTATGGGTTAAAACAGTCACCAAGGATGTGGTATCAGAAATTTGATACCTATGTACGGGGACCTAGCTTCACCAGAAGCAAGGAGGATCACTATATTTATTTTAAATTAATTGGTGACCGTGTTATTTATTTGATATTGTATGTGGATGATATGTTGTTGACTAGAAATGAAAAAGAAATTATCTAAGATTTGAAGACCCAACTGTTCTCTAAATTCGACATGAAGGATATTGGTGCTGAAAACTATATTTTGGGCATGGAAATTACGAGAGATTGGGAAAAGAGGACACTCTGGTTAAACCAAAGGAAGTATGTCGAAACTATATTGCAAAGGTTCAATATGCAGGATAGAAAACTAGTGAATGTTCCTATTCCTGTAGGTGTAAAGCTGTCTGCTGAATAGTTTCCCAAGACACAAGAAGAAGATGAGTATATGTCCTGTGTTCCATATGCAAGTGCAATGGGTAACCTGATGTATGCAATGGTATGTACTAGACCATACATTTTTCATTCAGTGGGAGTATTGAGCAAGTTTATGTCAAACCCAAGAAAGGAGCATTGGACAGTAGTGAAGCGGGTTTTCAGATATTTACATGGCACTAGTGATTATGGCTTGTGCTACCAAGGAAGACTAGGATTGGAAAGAATGTTGGACATTCATGGTTTTGTTGATGCAGACTGGGCTGGAGATCTGGACCAAAGAAGATATACAAGTGGGTATGTGTTTAACCTATTTGGAGGTGCAGTTATTTGGATGAGTAAAAGACAATTTGTAGTGTCCCTTTCAAATACAGAGGCAGAATACATAGCAGCCACTCATGCAAGCAAGGAAGCAATTTGGCTGCAGAGATTGTGTTCAGGTATGGGGTTGGTACAACAAGCTATAGGGATAGACTGTGATAGCCAAAGTGCAATTTTCTTGGCTAAGAACCCTGCTTATCATTCAAAGACAAAACACATTGATGTTCAATATCACTTTGTTAGAGATATGGTTGAGGCTAAAAGGGTGTTGCTAGTAAAGGTGGACACTTTAAAGAATGTTGTAGATGCATTGAAAAAGTCTATGAGCACTCAGAAGTTCTCTTGGTGTAGAGAAACAATGGGTATTGAAGAATTGGGCCAATGACTAAGCTCTCCTATTGCCCCTTGTGGAAAGAAAACAACAAGTGGGAAAATGTTGGGTATGTGTTATATTCTTTCCATGACTAAGCACGCATGGGGGGGTAAGAGGGGGGGAAGTAGCCCCCCCTGTCGGGGTCCGAGGTAGCACCTCGGTGAAAATTTTTGGTCCTTAATTTCCGGTGGGTATTTCGCGCCCATGGTTTTGTGCATGGTTTTGCACATGGTTTTTGGGTATGATGGTTTTCGGCCCCTGGTATTTTTTGTAGATCCAGTCAAGGGAACTACGATTATGTTCTAATCCAGGGTTAATGGATTGGGGTTTATGTATGCTTTGGCATGTATATAAATGTGTTGTAACACTAAAAGGAATATAATGAAAAATCAAGCTGGTCGTCCCGATTTGGGATCCAGGGGAAAATCTCTGTGTTTATCTGTTTTATGTTTTATGCTCTTGCTATTGTTTATTTTCTGTTATAAGATTCATCTGTAGATAATTTATGTTCAGGGTTAAAACCTATATCCTCCCTCACATGAATCGACTGACCTGACTTGAACACATTTCCTTGGGCCCCTCACACGGTGCAACCTAACCAACCCGAACGAAGGCACAAGAGAGAAAACGAAAAACAAGCCACACAAACATGAATAAGGCACACGGGCGGTCACAGATTAGCATTTTTTATATGGCATCCCTCACATGACCCAACCTGAACACATTTCCTTGGGTGTCCTCACACACCCTGACCCGACCCGAACGCGTTTCCTTGGGTGCCCTCACATGGCACGACCCGACACGCCCAAATGAAGGCACAATGGAGAAAATGGAAAATGGGTTGCATGAACATGCACAAGGCATACACATAGTCACAAATTAGCATTTTTGATATAGCCTCACTCACACGACCCAACCTGACCCAATCTGAACATGTTTCCTTGGGCACCCTTACACGGCAAGACCTAACATGCCCGAGTGAAGGCACAAGGGAGAAAAAAGGGAATGGGTCACACCAATGTGCACAAGGTACACGAGTGGTCACAAATTAGCATTTTTTATATGACCACCCTGACTTGACCTATCCTGAACACGTTTCCTTGGGAACCCTCACATGACCTGACCCGAAAGCGTTTCCTTGGGCACCCTCACACGACCCAACTTGACCTGACCCTACCCGACCCGCCCGAACGTGTTTCCTTGGGCACCCTCACATGACACGATCCGACCTAACCTGACCTTCACAAAATCAATTCCTTGGGTGCCTTCACTTGACACGACCTGAACTGACCCACCCAAATACGTTTCCTTGGGCAACTTCAAACAGCACGACCTGTGCCGACCCGACCTGCCCGAACGATGGCACAATGGAGCAAAAATCAAACAAGTTGCGTGAACATGTAGAAGGCACACTGGAAGTCACAACTTATCATATTTGATACAACCTCCCTCACACAACCTGACCATACCCGCCCTGAACGTGTTTCCTTGGGTTCCCTCACACGACATGACCCGACCCGCCTGATCGAAGGCACAAGGGATCGAATGGGAAACGGGTCACACGAACATGCACAAGGCACATGGGTGGTCATAATTTAGCATTTTTGATATGGTCGCCCTCACAAGATCTAACCCGAGCTGATCTAAACGTGTTTCCTTTGGCACCCTCACACGACCTCACCCGACTTGACCTTACGTAATCCGGCCGAAAGCATTTCCCTGGGTGCCCTCACACATGTAATATATCGTGCACGTGTTCGGGTCTATGTAATGAGGGGTGTTGTGCAAGGGCCCCTGCCCTCAGATGCTCCGATGGGGTTAGGCCCACCCTTAACACCTTGGGATGCCACCCTGACTAATAGTTCAAGCTTTTGGTGTAGTGGTTAGATCTACGTGGTATCAAAGCCAAGGTCTCAAGGTCGAGACTTGCGGAGCATGGTGGGTTGTAATGCCCCATGCATGTGTCCGGGTCTGTGTAATGAGGGGTGCTGCACAAGGGCCCCCATCCTCAGATGCTCTGGTGGGGTTAGGCCCACCCTTAACACCATAGGATGTCGCCCTCACTAACAGTTCAAGCTTTTGGTGTAGTGGTTGGATCAGAAATATCACAAGTTTGTGCCAAAGATGGACTGCGGGGACAGGATATATTCATCCCTCCTTTCCAGCCTTGTAGCCCCTACTCAATGCACATCATGGGGATTAATGATTGTTTTTATGAGCTATCAAGTATGGCTACTTTTATTTTTATGATAGCATGGATGTGGGAGACACTCATTGGGAAATGTTTTCCCCATGCTCTTCATCACTCCTACTCGATGAGGCCATTGGGCAACAAGAAGTTCACCACTTGTACCTCCCATTTCTCATGATGTACACTTGTTATTTTACACTTGGAGAAGGTCATTGGAGGGTATATTCATTGCTTATCATTTTCAGCTATGGTGGGATCCATCGATAAGGCCATAGAAAAGGGAAGGAGAATTTTGGTTCTTCCTTGCAGTTGCTTGAGGACAAGCAACATTTTGAAGGGGGGGGACTGTAATATTCCTATTTAGCCCAAGATAATAGGAATACTTCATTTTGTTTCTCTCTTATTGTTTGATGAATAAAATTTAGAGGAGGACATGCAAAGCTCCTTAAATCAAAGAATAAATACATGCTTAATGTGAAAAAGGATAAATCTAGGCCTTTGCAACAAAAATCCACTTGTGTGTGTATAGAAATTGGACCACCTTGGAGAACTAGCGCAGTTTTAGAAGAAGGTTCCAATGTGAAAGGGGTTAAGTCCATTGAAGTGGTTTAGGTTTTGTGCACCCCTTCAAGTTATAAAAAGGAGGTGAGGGCTCAAGAGATGGTTGTTGATGATATTTCGAAATAGAGGTTGCTTGAGCAACTCTAGCTCTCTAGGCTGTTCAGCCTAAGGGAAGAGGATTTCCTGTTTAGGAATCCTCCCTCCTTCCATGGGTAGATCTTGGAGGAGAATGTACTAAAATGAGCCACTATCTTGTTTGAGACCAAGCTCCATTTTCATGAGCAGCGTTGGCCCATTGAGGGTTTTGCAGATACTATCCTTTGTAGCAAGTGGTATCCTAGATATGTAGAGATCTAGTGTTTTGGAGGAGTTTTCTCTCAAGGAGGGTGTCTTGTGACTACCCAGAAGAGTATATCTCTCTTATTTTTATTTTAGATCTGTATTTTATAGCATGTGATTCATTTTTATTTAGCTACTGTGTATTCCCTCTAAGGAACTGCGTTTCTGCACTTGAAGGTTTCATTATTATTTCAGTTTTGTGCAATAAATGATATTCAGTGATTGAGTCCTGCCTCCACTTTGTAAATATTTGATGTAGCTACTGTTTAAGCTATTTTCAGATCTGATATATGTTATAATAAATTCATCTTCAGAAATTCTGAGCATTCTGCAGTTCTGTAGCTTATATTTCAGATCTACACTTATTCTGGCATTATTTTGAAGAAATTCCAAGGGGATCTTGTAGAGAAGGTTGATTAGTTTCCAGAACTGGCATAGATCTGATGTTTAAGCCATATATATTTCATATATCTGAGTTTTCACTTACATCAGCTGAAACCCCTGAAAAATAACGCTGATATAGTCTGCAGTCTTTTTCCTATGTGTTGTAGCAACTCATTGCAGGGTTTTTCTTCATAGAAATGTCTATTTCTCCATGCATAAGCTAAATGAATCTTAATATGAACCTTCATTCTGAAATTTATCCATAAAATCAGTCATACCCTTCATAAATTACACTGCCCAAGCTTCAACACTTTTCTACATAATTTAGGTCATGGGAAATCGGAGTTTTTCTTGACTAGTCAGGAAGGAGGAGTTGTTTAACATAGAAAAACTTATTTTTTTTTTCTAAAATTCGCCATGTGAGTCCTTATTAGCCTAATATAACATATTACAGAACCTTTACCCTTAATTTTACGCATATTTTCTTATACACCCATTTTAGTACATAAAACGCTGCTTTTCCCCATATTTTTATGTTAAAACCTGAGTAAAGAGTTCTGATATTATTTCTATTGATTTCTAAGCATTTTCATACACTTTTTTTGGTTTATGAAGCCATCATATGTAAATAATTTGTTTTCTAGGCATGATTTGCTGAGTAAACCTTTTTGGGATATTACCTCTCAACAAGAGTCTATAGATAGAGTCTGAAAAGGGCCAGATAGCCTCCGAATCTCACCCTATATTTAGAGGTGACATATTAAGTAAATTCCCCTTCATTAAATCTCTATTTTAGATCATCTTGTTGATTGTTAATGTTTCAAAAAGAGGACATTACATTGATACCAGTTGTGGGAGTTCTGTTTGGCAAATCTAAATTAATTTTTTTTTAAATATATTGCATATTTGAGTCCCAAACAGCATATTCAAGAGGAAAAAATATTTATCCTGTGTTTATTTGTCCATATTTCCTTATACAATGCTCCTATTGAGCATCTTGGCAATATTCGTGAAAAAGGGATATTACAGTGGTATAAGGAGACATTAATTTTTGTCTACCATATGTCCAAATGTCCATATCAATATGTGCATATGCCCATCTCTAGCATATAATCTTGAGAATCCCTAAAAATGAATATTAAAGTGGTATCAGAGCATGATCTCTAGCACAGCCTGTGAGATCAAGCTATTAGTGAATTAAAGAGTAGAAGCAGATATCAGCTTGATGGAGCAGATGAAATTGTTCTCAGCACTTTTCATATCTAAGAAGGACCTCTCCCAAGAGGTAAATCAGAAGAGATAAATAAGAAGCACCAAGACTCTTATAGGGTTTCAAGAAGAAGCAAGTTGCAGAGAGATTTGCATGACATTTCAAGAAGAAGAAGGAAGCCCTAGCACTTCCTATTAGCAAAGCAAAAGACCAGAGAATCCTATATCTCCTCATAGATCCATTGTTCCCACTTCCTTTGAAGAAGGTGAGAGGTATAGCAATGAAGAAAAGAGATGCAAAGAAAATCCTGAAGGGTTTCAAGATGAAGAGGAAGAACCATACCCTTCCTGTCATCTCAACGTAGGGAGAATGACTAAAGAAGAGATCTCATTGATTCTTTTTCAAACATTGAAGATTATTGAAGAAAATCTCAAGGAGTTTTAGGAGGAGAGGAAATACAAAGAGAAATCTCCCAAGGAAACAAAGTAGAATGTCAATCTTGTCACTTTGGGCAAGAGATCTCCATTTTCGCTACCTGTTGCTAAGGAGCTTGCATCTAGAGAAGAGGCACTTGCAAATTTTCAAGGTAGTCTTGAGTTCTTAACATATGGGGTCCCATGCATGAATTAGGAGATGAATGAGGAGGAGAAGGAAGATACCAGTGCTGGTATACTTGAAGGAAGGAGGTCATCATTCTTACCAGTAGTTGGAGGCATCATTGATCCAGATGGAGGAGCTCTTGTATTCTATCAACAGGTCCCTACATATCAGTTGACCCAAGGGATGCATAAGATTTCAGCACATATTATTTCAAGATCTATGCATAGCCAAGGGTTAGATCAAAGTTATGATTTGAAGCAAAGTTATATCACAGCACTGTCACTTAGTGGCTATGACAAAGAGGCTTCATCATTCTTGCAGCATGTTGGAGGTTCTTCAGATTCAAAGCTTCACTGGTTTTGGAAGACCATACATGAGAAGAAGGTCTCACTAAGAGATCACAATAGAGGTGCATTTCAGTATTCCATGAGATGCAAGGTTCTTCGGTGGGTTAAAGGAGATGATATTCTGCAAATGGATAATGCCATGATTATGCAACACATCACTCAACTTCCATATTTGAGTGAGTGGATGAGGATGGTGAGCAAGGGGTCACATGATCACTTGCAGACATATATGGACCAGCAATATTGGTTACACTGGTTGCCCTTGGGAGACTCCTATCACTCTCCAAAGGCACCTATTTTTTTGATCTATGCCTTGAAGAGAAGTTATGAAATGTATAAGAAAGCATGGCAGTGCTGGTTACTTTGGGGTAAGCATGATCTCTACCCAAATATTATCATTCTCTTATCTCATGCTTAGTACATCATTGGTAGATTATGTGAAGAGGAAGCATGGATGATGTGGGTGTTAGAAGGAGAGTTGGACATCACATGTTAAATATTATGTCCATGTATTCACCTATGCTTGAAATATGTCTCATATGTCCATATGCATTTCTGTTGGAGGTGTGTTTCATGCATGAACTTTGGCTTGGGAGGAGGAATGACTCCCACATGATGTGGTATGAGGAGCTTGCTTGTACTATGTTGATGAGGCATTTTACATGTTCATCATTGTGTTTTTGCTCCAAGATCCACATGTTGATGAGGCAAGAAGGCTGCAAAGTCCTTGTTGCTATGGGTGCTTTTGGGTGAGTATGTTTGCTACCCAATAGCTCATTATTTTTTGAATCATGCCTTGGATTTAAATGTTATTTTGCAGCAAGAGAAGGCATGTACAAATTTGTTTCACTTGAGAAGGTATGGCCACCACATGGCATCTCCTATGTCTATGTGTTTTGCATGGTGAGAAATTTGGCATGATCATCTCAAGATGTGCATTGATGATGGTACTTTGTATTGGGCTGATGTGACATATCATATGTCCATTAGCATGGTTTGGTTTCATGATGCACATGGGAATGAAAGAGGGTAGAAAGATCCCTTTTTTCTTGGATGCTTCTGAATGAGTATGGTGACCACCCCATGACTCATAATTTTCTGGTTCATGCCTTATGTATCAAAGATAAATTGCAACAAAGAAAGGCATGCACATCATCTTTTCAGAAGCATGGCGTGTCCATATTACATGGAGGAGATGGAGGATGGCAGCAAAGGGCCTTTCTCTAGTGGTTGATTTTGGGAGAATATGGTCTGAAATATTTCATTTACCCATATTACTCCTTCCCTTCTTCTTTTCATAACGCTAAAATGATGGAGTTTGGATCCAACAAGGCCAACAGGGCTAAGAATGGAGGCATAGCAATTCTTATTCAAGTTCACAAACATAGGATGGAGGAATATTCTACATGATGAGGATTTTCCTTTATGGGAGGAGCTACTTTAATTTATTTCTCTCATGTGTTTGTGATGGTGTTGGACATCATATATTTTTCATCTTGTGCTTCATGGTAAGAAGATGGAATCTAACCTCACAGTTGGAAGTCATCTCATGCATGGGTAGAAAACAACTTTGGAACCAAACATACATAACCTATTGCATCAAATGGAGGAAGAATTCCTTATGTGAATGCCATTTGGAGGGAATATATGGCTTGCATCTATAATAACAGTTGCTTGAGGGCAATCAAAATTTTGCCTGGGGAGACTGTAATATTACCAATTTTTGCAGCTCATGGGAATATTGCATTTTATTTTCAATTTTCTGTATTCATGAATAAAATTATGTAAAGGAGGTTTATTAAACTCCTAAGTTGGGAATAAAAACATGCCCAATTTGAAAGGGGATAAATCTGGGCTATTATATTAAACACCCCTAAGTGTGAAAAGGGGAAATACATTTGAATGGGTCAACCTAGGCCCCACCTACAACGCAGATTGGAGGGAAGTTTATCCATCAAGCACAACGTACTTCTAGAAGAGGATCTCATGTGTGAAATAGGATAAGTTGAAGAAGGTGGTTTAGGTTTTTGGAAAGCCCTCATGTTATAAAAATAAGGAGAGGCAGCAAGCAATGGTTGTTGAAGAGTTTTAGAAGTTGCTGCAGCAACTCTAGTCTCTTGGTTGTTTAGCCTAAGGGAAGAGGATTTCCTGTTTAGGAATCCTCTCTCCTTCCATGTAGTAGCTCTTTGGAGGAGATTGGGATGTATCTCTCCACTATCTGGCATTGAGGCCAAGCTCATCTCTATAGCATCACTAGTCCTGTTGAGGGTTTTGCAACTGCTTGTGAGTTGCACCAAGTGGGTGAACTAGATCTGCAAGATCTAGTTGTTTAGAGGAGATTTATCTCAGGGAGGATGTATTGTGACCACCTGAAAGATGATCTTACTATAATTTCACTTCCATATCTGTAATTTTTATCTGTTGTATCAGTTCATTCCAGCTATTGCACACTCCCTTCCATGAACTGCGTTACTTTCATGTACATGTTTCACTGTTGTCTCGATTTCTCTTTGTACTAGCTTCCTGGTGATTGAGGCTTGCCTCTAACTTTGAAGATTTTTAAAGTAGCTTTCTGATCTATTCATGTTCATATCTAATATATATAATTTAATTAAATTCATCTTCATAAATCCCTGAAGTTTTCTGCAGTTCATTTTACAAAAAGCTAGATCTACACTTTATTATGCATCACTTTGATAAAACCCCAAGGGGATCTTTTTAAGAAGGCTGAGTAGTTTCCAGATCTTATTTCTCAGCCATTTATTATTATTATATCTTATTTTTAACCTACATCAGCTGAAGCTCCTCATATAGAATGTTTTCAAGTCTTTTCTGCAACTTTTCCATGTGTTACTTCTATAATTTCTGAAGAATTCTTTCTCTTGCTTCATGTAAATTAAATTATTCTACAAATTAACTTCATTATGGATCTGATTTCTTGCTGCTATACTTTAATATGAGTTTAATTTCTTATTTCTAGTGACTTCCAGCAGAAACTGCGCAATTCCTGAAGGATGGTTTATCTATTAACTCAACCCTCTCCTTTAGCTGATTTTCAGCTAGTGTTGATTGTGGGAGATCTGTTTAAGGTCTATAAACTTATTTTTTTTTTCTAAAAATATTCATGGAGGTCCCAAACAGCCTAAAATAAGGGAAACCAACCCTATTTTGTGTTATTTTTACACTAGCTTTCTTATACAACGTCCTCCTTGAGCCTATTGCAGATTTTCCTGAGAGTGGAATTTTCTGCTTCTTCCTTGTTTGGTTTTAGCTTCTCTTTTGAATTCACTATTTAGATATGTATATATAAGGTTCTTAAGGGAAGAAAAATATAATATTATTTTGTTATTCCTACACTTTCTGTGTTTCACCAATATTCTATAGCAGAGTCTAGAACGGGCCAGGAAGCCTCTTGTTTTCACCCTCTCCTTAGAGGTGATATAACCAGTAAATTCCCTACCAGTCTATCTATGGTTTATATCTATTGGTATAATTCCATATTATTATGATTCCATAGTGTAATATCTTAAGATATTCCCTACTGTTCCTATTCCCTGAGAGAGATCCCACAGTCTTCTTTAACTGAAAATCAACTAAAGGAGAGGGTTGAGTTAATAGAGAAACCACCCTTCAAGAATTGCACAGTTTCTAATGGAAGTCACTCGAAATCAGCCATTAAACTCATATTACAATATTACAATATTACAGTAATAAATCAGATCCATAATGAAGTTACTTTGTAGAAGCATTGAATTTACATCAAGCAAGAGCAAGAATCCTTCATAAATTATAGCAATAACACATAGAAAAATCCGCAGAAAGACTTGACAGTGTCATATATGAGGAGCTTCAGCTGCTGTAGGTTAAAACTCAGAGCTACAACTGATAAATGGCTGAAACATCAGATCCATACCAGATCTGGAAACTACTCGGCCTTCTTAACAAGATCCCCTTGGAGTTTATCAAAATAATGCATAACAAAGTGTAGATCTAGATTTTAATACACTGAACTGTAGAAAAATTCAGAGATTTCTGAAGATGGCTTTAATTACATTAGATATCAGATTTGAACATGAATATATCAGCAAGCTACTTTACAAATATTCAAGATGAGAGGCAAGCCTCAATCACTCGAGACCCAATACAATGAGAAATCTAGACAATAGTGAAACATGTACATGAAAATAACACAGTTCATGGAAGGGACTGCGTAGTAGATGGAATGAAATGATACAGTAGATAAAAATTGCAGATCTGAAACCAAAATGAGAGTAAGATCCTCTTCAGGGTGGTCACAAGACACCCTCCTTGAGATAAATATCCTCTAAACAACTAGATCTTGCAGATCTAGTTCACCCACTTGCTGCAACTCACAAGCAGCTGCAAAACCCTCAACAGGACTAGCACTGTTATAGAGATGAGCTTGGCCTCAATTATAGATAGTGGAGAGATACATCCCAATCTCCTCCAAAGATCTACTCCATGGAAGGAGAGAGGATTCCTAAATAGGAAATCCTCTTCCCTTAGGCTAAACATCCAAGAGACAAGAGTTGTTGTTGCAACTTTTGAAATTCTTCAACAACCATTGCTTGTTGCCTCTCCTTATTTTCATAACACGAGGGCTTGCCAAAACCCCAAACCACCTTCTTCAACTTATCCTCTTTCACACATTAGATCCTCTTCTAGAAGTACGTTGTGCTTGATGGATAAGCTTCCCTCCAATCTGTGCTATAGGTGGGGCCTAGGTTGACCCATTCAAATGTGTTTTCCCTTTTCACACTTAGGGGTGTTTAATATAATAGTCCATATTTATCCCCTTTCACATTGGGCATGTTTTTATTCTCAAATTAGGAGTTTAGTAAACCTCCTTTACATAATTTTATTCATGAATAAAGAAAACTAAAAATAAAATGAAATATTCCCATGAGCTGCAAAAATTGGGAATATTACAACAGAAAAGAAAGATAAGGTGGCTTCCACCCCCTCACAAGGGAAATATCAAGCAGGATAACAAGAAGAGCTACTTTCCAAACACCGTGCCTTTTCAAAAAGGGTGGAATTTTAAATAACGATGATTGAGAAGGACTAAGGTGGCCACCCTGAAACTCTCACTTCTTTTCATCCTTCACAAACATCAAGCCACTACAACTCCCCCCCTTTTCTCCATAAAGATAGGTGTTGGAATGGGTAATGTAAGAAGAAAACATGAAATAAAGAGAAACAAAATTTTCCGTGTGCTCAAAGGAGGAGGCCCAAATAGATAAAAAACTTTCCCTGACCCCCATGCCCTCGCAAAAGGGGGGGAATCGCAAGGAACAATGATCGGGAAGGAATAGGGTGGCCACTCCCAGAGCTCGCACTACCTTTCATCCTTCGTGAATGCTAATCCTCAATAATTCGCTCTTTTCTCCGTAAAGATAGGGGCCAAAAGGAGTAAGGAAAAAAATCAACCCAAAAAAAGAAAAGAAAAAGAGAACCAAAACATGGCTGCCAACAGAGAATATAAGGCTCAAACACAAAACAGGCTTTCAAGGCCCTGTGCCCTCTCAACAAGGTGGGGGGAACTTCACAGATCGGTGATTGAGAAGGAATAGGGCGGCCACCCCAGCAGGAACTCGCACTACTTTTTCATCCTTCCAAAAACATCAATCCATGACAATTCCACATTTTCTCTACAAAGCTAGGGGGACCAAAACGAATCACAAGGGGAGGCTTGAACACAGTACAAGCTTTCGAAGCCCTGTGTCTTAGCAAAAAAGGGGGGAATTGGAAGGAACGACAACCGAGAAGGACTAGGGTGGCCAACCTGGGAGCTTGCACTACTTTTCATCCTTCTTCGACACCGACCCATAACAATTACCACTTTTCTGCATAAAGCTAGGGACCGGAAGGGAAGAAAATGACATGAAAGAAAGAAAAACCAAACATCAACCACCATAACACTCGCGACAAAAATCTATTTTGAGAGAAGGGGGGGCCAAATTTCAAGCAACACTAGCTAGAAAAAAAGAGGGCCACCACCACGTGATGCAACGTTGGCTTAACCAAAAAGAAGGAAAACAAGGCACCCAATCAAAAGCATCCCACGTTTTCGCACCCTTCCACATACATTAGGACACAAAATCCTTTCTATCTACATGACATAACAAGCGGCAATCAAACAACCAAGCAGTCAAGCCACAACCTAAACTTGACCACTAGAAAAGGCGAGTGCCATGACGAGGCAAGTTCCTAGAGCACGTTACTAATGAGAAATGAACGACACCCCAACCCACACAAGGCTTCAAAAAAAAAATGCACTAATAGCAAAACCCACCCCGCTATTGCACCCCTCCGTGTACAGGACACCTGACAACCTTTCCAGCCAAAAACAACTAGAACTCCAAACAAGAGTTATCGTAGGCCGACACTCAATGCTCGATAAAGCCCAGGGCAATAAATACACTGGCGGTGCAATGTCACACCCTAAAAGGAGGGAAGCCCCCAAAGCGCACACCAAAATTCAATTGCAACAATCGACACATCCAGGAAATGACCAAGTCGCGCAAAAAACCCACAATCCAAATGGTGAGACAAGGACATAACCAGCTTCCTAATTTCCTTGGAAGGGGGAGTGGCTCAAGAAAGGACGAGTAATTCCGTCAACACCAAAGGCACGAGAAAAGAATGCTACCTTATGCCCATTGATGGGGAAACTTGCAATTTTAATGGAGCTCGGACCAAGGGAGGACTATTTCATTACCTAGACCCAACCCCTCCACAAGGGCACGTTAAGGAATAGTCGAGATGACTAGGGTGTCCAGCCCAATAGATTGCAACACTCTTCATCCATCCCATATTCACCCCACCCTGATATTTTCCCCTCACAAAAGGGTTGAGCTATGAAGTGCACACACAACCACTCCCTTGAACCAACCACTAACAAAAAAGCTCGCCCAAGGAAACACATAAACTACGACTACCACCTTTTGGAGAGAACCAACTATGGAGGCCCACATCTTCCAACGAACAAAGAGCCAAGAACTGCCACTACAAACAAGTCTGAATATTTCCATCATATTTCCCAAGAACCTCGACTGCAGCAACCATGCCTCGCCGAACATACTATTGGAGAGGGGGCTCTCGAGCAATGAGCTTCTGAACCCCATACAAAAAACACATTAGGGGAAATAATAACAAAGAATGGGACAAGAAAAAGAATCTCTTGCAAGTACAGGAAACAACAAGCCATAACTCAAGATAGGCAACTAAAAATGTTGCGAGTCTCTTTCGCAAGAGGCACCACCACGACAAGCATAAAAACCGCTCTCCTAGAGACACACCACATGTTCCTAGATTACATACAATCGAAATCCACACAACCCAAACGAAAAAAAAACCCTCCTATTAATGATCCTACTACAATTTCACCTACGGTAACCTTGTTACGACTTCTCCTTCCTCTAAATTATAAGGTTCAATGAACGTCTCATGATGTTGACAGCGGCGAACCGCCATCGTCGACGTAATACAAACACTTCACTGGATCATTCAATCGGTAGGAGCGACAAGAAGTGTGTACAAAGGGAAGGAACTTAGTCAACACGAGTTGATGACACGTGCTTACTAAGTATTCCTTGTTGAAGACTAATAATTACAATGGTCTATCCCCATCATGATGTAATTTGAGATGATTTCTCGATGCTCTTGAACCAAGAAGAAAAACTCGTTGGCTCCATCAGTGTAGCACATGTGTGGCCCAGAACATCTAAGGGCATCATAGAATTTTTATTGCCTCAAAATTTCATGGCCTAAATGGCCATAGTCCCTCTAAGAAGCTGGCCGCGAAGGGGAACCTCCACATAGCTAGTTAGCAGGCTGAGGTCTCGTTCGTTATTGGAGTTAACTAGACAAATCTCTCCACCAACTATGAATGGCCATGCACCACCACCCATAGAATCAAGAAAGAGCTCTCAATATTTCAATCCTTACTATGTCTAGACCTGGTAAGTTTCCCTGTGTTGAGTCAAATTAAGCCACAGGCTCCACTCCTGGTGGTGCCCTTCCATCAATTCCTTTAAGTTTTGGCATTGCGACCATACTCCCCCCAGAACCCAAACAGTCTGATTTCTCAGAATGTTTTGGCAGAGTCCTTAGAGAAACATCCGTCAATCCCTGCTCGGCATTTGAATGAATCATCGCCAGAGAAGCGAGCAAGCCCGCACTCGCCTTTTATCTAAAAAATGCATCCCTTTAAAAGAGTCGGGACTTGGTGCATGTATTAGCTCTAGAATTATTATGGTTACCTGAGTAGTATGGTACCATCAAAAAAAATATAACTGATTTAATGAGCCATCCGTAGTTTCACAGTCAGAATTAGTTCATACTTAGATACGCATAGCTTAATCTTTGAGACAAGCATATAACTACTAGTAGGATCAACTAGGTAGAACCCTCCCACTTCAAAGGGTATTCAAAGTTCTCTCTTATAGAGAGCTAGCCTAAACACCCATCAAGTCAAAGAGAGGTAAAAATATCATGTAAATCTTTGCACCTCTTACATCCTCAAGAAGGGATTAGAGCCCACGCACACACTACATGCTAAGGACATGCAAGACACAAAACGTAATGGACGATGGATGCAAGATCCACAAAGTGAAAAAATGGGTCACCTCGCCGAGACACATTGCACCGAGGCCACCTAGGAGTTGGTAACCACCCCCCCAACCAACAAGGATGTAAAAATCCTGATCGCCCACGATAGCCACAATGAACAGACAAAGGGGAGAAAACAAAAAAGGACTCTCTTAGAAATACCCCCCAAACCCTCCACGCCTTGCACCGAGGCCACCTAGGAGTCCACCTCGATAGTGGAAATAGTGGACCTCAAGCACCTACGGAGACCTCAATGCAAAGGAAAACAAAGGAAACAAGTGGAGAATGACCAACCCCACAAACTCTCTCTCTCTAAAATGACTCCCAACCATCCTTGCCCCACACCAAGGCCACCTTGAACTCCACCCAGATAGCAACAAAAATGCACCTCAATCACCCGATCGCCTACGGTGACCTTGATGCAAAAGTAAAGTAAGAAAATAAAGGGAGAACAACCAACCCCATAGCGTTTCTTAAAATTCCCTCCAACCCTTCCCGCCTAGCAACGAGGCCACCTAGGAGTCCACCTGGGTAGCAGAAAATGTGTACCTCGATCACTTGATCACCTGTGGCAACCTAATTGCAAAGGAAAAAGAAGGAAGTAGAATGAGAATGACCAAGTCGACAACCTCTATTAGAAATTCTACCCCGACCCTCCCCTCCCCACAACAAGGCCACCTAGGATTCCACTCGGTCAGCAGCAATAGTGGACCTCAATCATTTGATCGCCTGCGGCACCCTTTATGCAAAAGGATGGAAATAAAATAAGAATGACCAATCCCACAACCTCTCTTAAAAATTCCCCCCTCCAAACCTCCCCACCCCGCACTGAGACCACGTAGGAGTCCACCAAGACAGCAGCAACGGTGGACCTCGATCACTTGATCACCTGCAACAACCTCAATGTGAAGGAAAAGGAAGAAAATAAATTCAAATCAAGAGGATCACCACAAAATACATGAAAATATCCAAATAGGAGGAGGGATCAGGTAGCCCCACACCCCACACACCCTGCATACAAGTAACCTAGGAGATTGCCCCACCAACTTACCAACTGGACAATGAATATTTTTCACCTTCAGCCACCTCCACACAGAGGAAGGAGGTTGAAGCATTCCACCTTGAAGTCCTCCTTATAGATATAGCCATCGGCATCAATGTAGCAAGCCTAATCCCCATTGGACCACAATCGCATATGCGATCCACAAAACAAGAAATAGCCATCACCTTGTGTCTCAAAATTCCAAGCCGCATAATTCTATTGTGCATGCAAGATGCAAGGAAAAATCTGACCACTCGATAAAACATATGGACCACCACATCTATCAAAACTTCAAATCCAACACAGAGACAAACATCGTGCACTCTGAAAGGAATTCCAAACCTTAATTTTACAACAAGGAGAACCGCTCCTCACATTGACCAATGGAAAAAGAAAGCAATACGGGCGTCTTATAACCAAAACCCTTCCACATTCCTCTTAAATGTGTGCATTTCAACCCACAATGCTGACATAGAAAGAGTACAAGCATAAGAAACTGACACCATAAAGAGCCAAAAAATGAAGAGGAAAACCATCTCAAGGAGCCACACACAAAAACCCATCCAATTCTGAGAACATAGAGCGAAGGGGGAATTGTTCAAATATCCCTCCAAGGACAAGCATAGCCAACATTACCACTCATGTGCTACTGAGTGGGGATGGACAGAATATGAATTACGACCACCATACAAATGACCCAAGGCCATTCTTCAGGCACAACCGAACAAGCAAATCAATTACCAACCCACCTTTCACACATAAATCCAACCCCTCCCCCCCCCAAAATAGGAGGAGGTGAACAATACAGTGAAGAACTGATTTCAGGAAGCCAACAAGATAAAATACCACCTCTCCCACCCATGAAAAAGGGAGGAAGTGAAAAATATAGCAAAGAGACAATTTAAATGGAGCCAATGAGCGACTAAGGGGCATGAGAGTGACATAGGCGACCGGCCAGTTGTCTCAAGGAGCCACACACAACAACCTCATCCAACTCTGAGAACACAAAGGGAAAGGGTAACTCTTTTCACATATGCCTCCTAGGACATGCATGGCCAACATTACTACTCATTTGCTACCAACTGGGGATGGAGAAAAGATGAGAGTTGATGACTTGACAAATGACCGAAGGCCATTCTTCAGGCGCACTCTGTAGTGTCCTATTTTTTTTCCTAGTATATTTTGTCACTCCTATTTAGGGTTATTTCTGATGAGTTATATATATATGGAATACTGATCACTAGATTGAGGAATAACATTTTATAAATATATGATTGTATTTCCTCTTTATCTTTATGTATGTCATAGTGATCACTATATTGGGTAAAAATGTTTTATATCCATGGTTTATGTATGGAAGATTGACCCTTGGTTTGGGAAAAATGTTTTATGTAGTTGTATTTTCCCTTATGTGTGGTATATTTGATTATGTGTTTTATATGATGGTATGCATATGTCTCTCTTTTTGCATCTGACTTGTGTATCAGATGTATGACATGGATGGAGAACCTGGATTGAGACACATAAACCCATGGATGCTCATGGTTATGTGGAAAAAAAGAAAAGAAAAAAGAAAAGAAAAGAAAAAAATGGTTAAATTATGTTTTATGGATAATACATGACTTGCATGATTATATATATGTCTAACATTGTAATGAGCAGGATGTGGTAGGGGACCATATCATCTTCAAGGATAAATGACTGTGGAAGTCATGCACCATTCATGGTAAAATGTGGTTAAGTTAATTTCATTTTTAAATTCATATGATTCATTTGATCTATGAGGTTGTGATGTATGTAGGTCTTCAAACAAGGCCTTACCAACGAACCATCAAATGGGTAAAATCTCACAATCAGTATCATAAGGAGAAACGTGGAGTTTCAAAACACAGTAGATGAGAAAGCATGGAAATTAGGGCGTGGAGTCCTAAATCCAAGAAATATAAAGACGTGGAGTCTTGTATATTTAGAGCGTGGAGTCCTAAATCCAAGAAATATAAAGACGTGGAGTCTTGTATATTTAGGGCGTGGAGTCCTAAATATTTAAAAAGATCAAGTTATGGAATCTTAGATCTTTGGAGTAGATCAGGGCGTGGAGTCCTCAATCTACTAAGGCACGGAGATGCATGAAATAGGGGTGCGGAATCCCTATTCTCCGAAAGAAAAATACCACTCATGGATAAATCTCAATCTGGCAATTTTGGAATGACTTTCTAAAAATAGAAAGTCATGTCTATCATCTCAAGCATGACTTTCCAAAAATAGTAAATCTCCTTGCATAAATTAGTAATCAAGCTCAGTTGAAGGAAATTAACTTAACTTATCTTTAATCAATCCTAATAGTTCAATATTGACTTAATCCTCAATATTATTAGTATTATCATTATCTTTTATGAGACTATGATATTTTATTTAAAAGGAATTACAAATTAATTTTATCCATTCAATCAATTCACATCTATCTCTTTCATGACTATCATGGCTCTAAGTAACTCTCTCTATTTTAAATATTACATTGCACTCTCTTTTATGCACTCATTTAGGAATGGCATATTCCTCTTACACTCATTAATGATATGTCATAAAATATTCCTCTTACACTCATTAAAGATATGTCATAAAATATTCCTCTTACACTCATTAAAGATATGTCATAAAATATTCCTCTTACACTCTCTTTAATGCATATGTTACACTCTCCTTAAATAAGGCATGCATACCTCTCCTTAATGGCATAAGTTACACTCCTCTAAATGGAATACAATGCATGCATATTACTCCTCCTTTATGACAAGAATTGGTTTTCTCCTCCTATATATGAGTCTCATGTATTCTAACTTGGGGGAGGAGGATGCCAAGAGTGGAAGAGACTTGAGGAAGGTTGTGAGAGATATGGAGAGTATCCAATTTCTTCCAAAGCAAATCTTGATTCCTTACTAATCTACTAAGTGTCTATTGAGGTTGAACATGAGTGGTATTTAGAGGAAGTGAAAACTACCTTCCTGAGTTGCCTTGCATCTCTCTCTCTCTATTGTTGTATTGTGATACTGGTTGTGAGCTTTTGCAGCTCGGGGGTTCCAAGGGGAGAAGTTCTTCTTGGATATGGTTGGGAGGAAAACCGGGTGGTTCATGATGATTTGGTAAGGGTATTGGCATTGGAGCATACTCTTCTTGGAGCTGGAGCATACATCCAGCCTCTTCGAGTGTACAAATTCACTATCAGGTATGTGGGTCAAATTATATTATGCATTTTTTTAGTTTATAAGCTTTTTCTTGTTTGGGTTGTTTTCTGAAACTTACATGTATATGAAGTGTTGCACCAAATGTGAGGAAATTTAGTAACGATTGTTGAAGTATTTTCTTGTATAATGTTGAGTCGATTGAAAGAAAGTCATAATGGATGAATCTAGTAGGCTGTTATGAATTGGATAAAAAAATTTTAATGACTTAATTTCTATTCTCCTTCTCTTTCTACAGCTCTAGATAATTTTTTCATACCATGTGTTTGATAGAAGTCATAAAAGAGATTTTAGGATTCTTGGGTAGTTGTTGTTTTCAAGAATCGCATTTCTGGGCCTCCCTGTTGCGATTCAGCTCCACTTCAGGGGGTATCCGTACCAATAGACCATTTCACCCCAAGTTTGATTCCAAAAATCAAGGTTTCGGACATCGATTCTCAAATCTGCTCTGTTTTGCGGTCTAACATTGTGTAAACGCTGTTTGTTTTGTTGTTTGGTTTTGCAGTGGTTGTAGTGATGAATCTGATATAGGCTAACCACTTGGAAATTGCTTTTAAAAGTATAATTGGTTAATAATTTAAAAATTCAAATAACCTTATGGCAACTTGTTTTATGACTGCCAACTATTTGTCAAAAGTCTTCAATGGTTGTACCTTAAAACATTGTGAGCTATGTTTGAAATTTTTAAATATTTATATTCATTGATGTAGATTCAACAATGAATAGGGCTGATAGCCTATTAATATCTTAAGTTCAATCATTGATACAACTTACAAAAAAAAAAAAAAAGTCATCTAACTTTGGATTCATGTTAGCTAATTATTGTGAAAACACCTTAAAGAGATAATGGTTGTAAGTGTTTGACAAAATGCCTCAATGGCTGTACATTTCATACTTGTAAATTAGTTTTCATAATGTTCAATGGCTGCATCTAATTACGTTTATAAACCGTCCATAAAAGGCTTAAGCTAATTTAAGAATTGCAATCAAGGTATTTCTAGTACAATAACTCATTGAGTTAAAGGGTCTTGCTGAAAATTCAAAATTGCAGTAAGTAATTTGTTGAAATATCAGCTCACATATGAATTCCTAATTATGGGATGCCAACTCTGTATAATTTAAATTATCCTTTTAAGAAAATAATTCATAAGCATGTTAGTAGTCACTCTTGAACACATTTAATTACAATAGAATTAACAATTAGCTTATTGTAAATTGTGGTTCATAAAGATTGACATTTATTCATCACACTAAATCATTTATATTTTAAGGGTGATTTTAGTCTTGAGAAGCAAGTATTATGGTTGTATTTTTTTGGATCTTGATAAACCTTGAACTTTGTAGCTTTGAAGATAAGTTGGAAGAATTTAGGGTGTAGTGTAAAGGACACCAATAACTTCTATATATAAAAATAAATAAATAAATAAAATAATAATAAAAAAAAATATCGCATTTTGATTTAATATAATATTTCTCTATAATAATTATGGTAGGTAAGGTGGGACCTTACATATGGTATCAAAGACAAGTTACAACACTAGGCCTAATGGGCCAACATGCTTATTTGTAGTTTGATGATGTATGAATGTTGATTTTGCATGCGAGTTGAGTTCTTGTATATCTTGACTTGGAAGCATATTGGTTGCATAGAGGATATTATTATCATTATGTCATTTAGAAACTCATGAAATATATATATATATATATTTCTGATATTCATTTATATTTTTGTTAAGACATATTATCAACAATATGTTAAAATGCTTAAATACATGCTGGGAAAGGATGTGCTTGAGAAAGTTTGGGTTAAACCCAAGTATGTGAATGAATTAATTTTCAATCAATGAGTGAGATAGGTGGAGTGCATGCATGGTTTCATATATTTTTAATGCATCATTTTCAATGTGATATGGGCTTAGTAGCCATCTTTACTAGCTGAAATCATATCTACCAAGAAGAATATTGGCTTAATTTGGACTATAGTATGATGACCTTGGTGTGTATGTTTTGGCAATAAGTAACAAGTGTAAGGTTGAGATTCCATTAACTTGATGATTGAGTTCATCATGATAATCTTGAATCTTTTCATACCTACACTAAAAGAAACTTAACTAAAATCTACCTTGAAGGATGTCACTTTTAACTGTGAATGTAGATTCAAGAGTAATGAATGTGTATTAATTAGATGTGTTAAAATATGATTTGGGGAATACATTCTTAATGAGTAAGAATGAAATTTCTCTGATTTCTTTGACATGATTTTGTGTATTTTGGGTTGACATTAGGCATCAAATAACTTTAAATTACTCAATTACTAGGTTGAGGTATAACCTTCCTAATAAACAAGAGGCTTAAATGATTGGTGCATGAAGGGCTGTGGAAGCCATTTTAAGGAACACTTGAATGTTATTTTTTCCTTAAGCTAATGTATGGGTGTGGAATCCATACTAGCATATATCTTTGAGAAAATGTATGGGTGTGGAATCCATAGTAACATATATCAATGATCTAATGTATGGGTGTGGATACCATACTAGCATATATCTATGAGAAAATGTATGGGTGTGGAATCCATACTAGTATATATCTATGAGAAAATGTATGGGTGTGGAATCCATACTAGTATATATCTATGAGATAAGTAATGAGGTAAGGTATGGGTGTGGAATCCAAAGTAAAATATATCTATGAGCTAAGTAATTCTTCTAGTTAGAATATTTTGATGGAATCTGATATTCATGATTAAGGAATGATTATGTGTAATTATGGATAGAAATTTGTAACACAAATTTGCTTGAGATTTAAATCCATTATTTTTATTATTACAGATGAAGGTACTAAGATTGGTATACTAAACACCATTAGGTGGTTTAGAATGTTTGGAATAATTGACTTGATATATGGAAGTGTGAACTAGATATCTATCCTCTAGTATTGTAATCCTTTTGTATATATTGAATTTAGGTAGAACTAAAATGTCTTTCAAATTATTGAAATGTAGAAAAAAGATTATTGTGATAAGTTGATGAAATAACTTTTCTATTGGCTTAAGACAAATTAGGTCTAGGAAAGCCATAATAGTCTCTTTAATGATCTTATAAGTTGAATATTGGTTGCATTCTATTTAACCAAATTAATTAGAGAAATTATGAGGATTGAACTCATGTATTTCTCTAAACTATTGTTAGTTAGGCGATCGCATCAAAATTCAAATTATTTATAAATTTTGAAGAGAATAACATGTTTAGAAGGTAAATATTTTATGTGGTGAGAACTTGTTTTATTTGAAAAAAAAAAAAAAAGCATGTGATTAATGAAGAGCTTAGTTGAGTTCTTGTTTTAAAAGAATATGTGCTTGTGATATTTTTGAGGGGGAAATTGAAGGAGAGTGAGATCACATTTTGATTGATTCGGATTATTGGATGATGATTGTATTGTATGTGGAATGGGGGAGATTGTTTGATTTAGAAATTTTGTGTTGAAATGTATAGTTGTATGAGTATTTATTAGTCCTACAGAATGTTGTAATAATTTGAGAGGGAGGTAATTCTCCTTAAAGCAAAAGGGTTTAACTTTAGGCTAGAAATTCCCTTGTGATAGTCTAAATTTTATTTAAATTTGACAAGATTCATCACATTTTGAGAAATTTATGGTTTTCATGGTTTGTTGTTGCATACGTATTAATAGTAAGGGATAAAACATGAAAGCAAACGAATTGATTAATTACTGAATAGAAATCATGAGCGATTTCATAGTTGGAAAACAAATTGACTTAGAGTTATCAAGGTGGATTCAGTAATATAGATACCATATTTGCATAATTGTGAGATTTGTTCTTGATTAAAAGTCATTTTCAAAAAGATATCATTAATCTGCTTTTAGATGAAGATTTTCTAATAGATTCATTTCATAATTGATTCTCAAGTTAGAGAAGTGAATAATAATGAAGATTATGAAAACTAAATGTATGATCTATAATACATAAGTGGGTCAATGAGGAATGTATTTAACCTTAGGTTTTTTGTTAATATATATATATATATATATATATATATATATATATTTGGTGCCTTGAACCTCATATTGTATTTTTGCCTAAAGAGTAAACGTTTGGTAAATATAAATCCTAGATATTCGATTACAAGGATGTCTTATGGAATTAAAAGAGGAAAATTGGATTGAAAAGACATAAAGCAAGTAGGATGTAAGAGTGTGTTTTATATATAACATCATGTTTTGTTGCATAATTTCACTCACAATTGTATGTGGATTATTTTATGCCAATTTGATTGTGATATGGTATGGACCATCATTGTTGTGTGTACAACCAATGTGTGTTCTATTTATAGCTTGGGAAGCTCAACATCCTACAGAACCAAGAAGATGACACATGTCGGATTCTATAGACTATGAGAAAGAAGAACATGTAGAATATCAAATTATTATAGATAAGTTAAGTAGATATCATATCAATTACATACAATGGTATTTTTAAATTGTATGGCTGGTTTTGATATAGAAATATTTGGTATTCTATATCAACACATTTCTAATATGGCGTGGATATATTTTCTACTTGATTAAGAATGGTATGTTTAGTTTTCATGGAGTTGCTTCCAAACTATGGATTGGCATGAAAAAAAAAAAAAAAAAAAATATATATATATATATATATATATATATATATATATATCAAATACATAAGGTTAACAACTTATTGATAAGAGAATCTAAAAGAACTAAGTATCTTATGACCGTAGGAAAAACTTCGGGCCAAGTTTAGCCCAAGAGGGGGAGTATGTAGTGTCCTATTTTTTTCCTAGTATATTTTGTCACTCCTATTTAGGGTTATTTCTGATGAGTTATATATATATGGAATACTGATCACTAGATTGAGGAATAACATTTTATAAATATATGATTGTATTTCCTCTTTATCTTTATGTATGTCATAGTGATCACTATATTGGGTAACAATGTTTTATATCCATGTTTTATGTATGGAAGATTGACCCTTGGTTTGGGAAAAATGTTTTATGTAGTTGTATTTTCCCTTATGTGTGGTATATTTGATTATGTGTTTTATATGATGGTATGCATATGTCTCTCTTTTTGCATCTGACTTGTGTATCAGGTGTATGACATGGATGGAGAACTTGGATTGAGACACATAAACCCATGGATGCTCATGGTTATGTGGAAAAAAAAAAAAAAAATGGTTAAATTATGTTTTATGGATGATACATGACTTGCATGATTATATATATGTCTAACATTGTAATGAGCAGGATGTGGTAGGGGACCATATCATCTTCAAGGATAAATGACTGTGGAAGTCATGCACCATTCATGGTAAAATGTGGTTAAGTTAATTTCATTTTTAAATTCATATGATTCATTTTATCTATGAGGTTGTGATGTATGTAGGTCTTCAAACAAGGCCTTACCAACGAACCATCAAATGGGTAAAAGCTCACAATCAGTATCATAAGGAGAAACGTGGAGTTTCAAAGCACAGTAGATGAGAAAGCATGGAAATTAGGGCGTGGAGTCCTAAATCCAAGAAATATAAAGACGTGGAGTCTTGTATATTTAGGGCGTGGAGTCCTAAATCCAAGAAATATAAAGACGTGGAGTCTTGTATATTTAGGGCGTGGAGTCCTAAATCCAAGAAATATAAAGACGTGGAGTCTTGTATATTTAGGGCGTGGAGTCCTAAATCCAAGAAATATAAAGACGTGGAGTCTTGTATATTTAGGGCGTGGAGTCCTAAATATTTAAAAAGATCAAGTTATGGAATCCTAGATCTTTGGAGTAGATCAGGGCGTGGAGTCCTCAATCTACTAAGGCACAGAGATGCATGAAATAGGGGTGCGGAATCCCTATTCTCCGAAAGAAAAATACCACTCATGGATAAATCTCAATCTGGCAATTTTGGAATGACTTTCTAAAAATAGAAAGTCATGTCTAGCATCTCAAGCATGACTTTCCAAAAATAGTAAATTTCCTTGCATAAATTAGTAATCAAGCTCAGTTGAAGGAAATTAACTTAACTTATCTTTAATCAATCCTAATAGTTCAATATTGACTTAATCCTCAATATTATTAGTATTATCATTATCTTTTATGAGACTATGATATTACAAATTAATTTTATCCATTCAATCAATTCACATCTATCTCTTTCATGACTATCATGGCTCTAAGTAACTCTCTCTATTTTAAATATTACATTGCACTCTCTTTTATGCACTCATCTAGGAATGGCATATTCCTCTTACACTCATTAATGATATGTCATAAAATATTCCTCTTACACTCATTAAAGATATGTCATAAAATATTCCTCTTACACTCTCTTCAATGCATATGTTACACTCTCCTTAAATAAGGCATGTATACCTCTCCTTAATGGCATAAGTTACACTCCTCTAAATGGAATACAATGCATGCATATTACTCCTCCTTTATGACAAGAATTGGTTTTCTCCTCCTATATATGAGTCTCATGTATTCTCACTTGGGGGAGGAGGATGCCAAGAGTGGAAGAGACTTGAGGAAGGTTGTGAGAGATATGGAGAGTATCCAATTTCTTCCAAAGAAAATCTTGATTCCTTACTCATCTACTAAGTGTCTATTGAGGTTGAACATGAGTGGTATTTAGAGGAAGTGAAAACTACCTTCCTGAGTTGCCTTGCATCTCTCTCTCTCTACTGTTGTATGGTGATACTGGTTATGAGCTTTTGTAGCTCGGGGGTTCCAAGGGGAGAAGTTCTTCTTGGATATGGTTGGGAGGAAAACCGGGTGGTTCATGATGATTTGGTAATGGTATTGGCATTGGAGCATGCTCTTCTTGGAGCTGGAGCATACATCCAGCCTCTTCGAGTGTACAAATTCACTATCAGGTATGTGGGTCAAATTATATTATGCAATTCTTTTAGTTTATAAGCTTTTGCTTGTTTGGGTTGTTTTCTGAAACTTACATGTATATGAAGTGTTGCACCAAATGTGAGGAAATTTAGTAACGATTGTTGAAGTATTTTCTTGTACAATGTTGAGTCGATTGAAAGAAAGTCATAATGGATGAATCCAGTAGGCTGTTATGAATTGGATAAAAATGTTTTAATGACTTAAATTCTATTCTCCTTCTCTTTCTATAGCTCTAGATAATTTTTCATACCATGTGTTTGACAGAAGTCATAAAAGAGATTTTAGGATTCTTGGGTAGTTGTTGTTTTCAAGAATCGCATTTCTGGGCCCCCCTGTTGCGATTCAGCTCCACTTCAGGGGGTATCCGTACCAATAGGCCATTTCACCCCAAGTTTGATTCCAAAAATCAAGGTTTCAGACATCGATTCTCAAATCTGCTCTGTTTTGCAGATTTGCTGTTGCATGTAGAAACGCCTGTTTTGTTTTGCTGTTTGGTTTTTGCCTGATAATTTGTAGTGATGAATCTGATATAGGCTAACCACTTGGAAATTGCTTTTAAAAGTAAAATTGGTTAATAATTTAAAAATTCAAATAACCTTATGGAAACTTGTTTTATGACTACCAACTATTTGTCAAAAGTCTTCAATGGCTGTACCTTAAAACATTGTGAGCTATGTTTGAAATTTTTAAATATTTATATTCATTGATGTAGATTCAACAATGAATAGGGCTGATAGCCTATTAATATCTTAAGTTCAATCATTGATACAACTTACAAAAAAAAGAAGTCATCTAACTTTGGATTCATGTTAGCTAATTATTGTGAAAACACCTTAAAGAGATAATGGTTGTAAGTGTTTGACAAAATGCCTCAATGGCTGTACATTTCATACTTGTAAATTAGTTTTCATAATTTTCAATGGCTGCATCTAATTACGTTTATAAACCGTCCATAAAACAAAAGGCTTAAGCTAATTTAAGATTTGCAATCAAGGTATTTCTAGTATAATAACTCATTGAGTTAAAGGGTCTTGCTGAAAATTCAAAATTGCAGTAAGTAATTTGTTGCAATATCAGCTCACATATGAATTCCTAATTATGGGATGCCAACTCTATATAATTTAAATTATCCTTTTAAGAAAATAATTCATAAGCATGTTATTAGTCACTCTTGAACACATTTAATTACAATAGAATTAACAATTAGCTTATTGTAAATTGTGGTTCATAAAGATTGACATTCATTCATCCCACTAAATCATTTATATTTTAAGGGTGATTTTAGTCTTGAGAAGCAAGTATTATGGTTGTATTTTTTTTGGATCTTGATAAACCTTGAACTTTGTAGCTTTGAAGATAAGTTGGAAGAATTTAGGGTGTAGTGTAAAGGACACCAATAACTTCTATATATAAAAATAAATAAATAAATAATAAATAAATAAATAAAATAATAAAAAAAAAAATATCGCATTTTGATTTAATATAATATTTCTCTATAATAATTATGGTAGGTAAGGTGGGACCTTACACACTCGAACAAAAAACTCAATTACCAACCCACATTTCACACGAAAATCCAACCCCTCCACCCACAAGAAAAAAGGAAGGAGATGAAAAATATAGTGAAGGGCTAACATCGACGAAGCCAACAAGCGACATAGTGAAAAGCTGATTTCAATGAACCAAACGTGCGACCAAGGGCCACGAGAGGGAGATACCGAACAACCGATTTCAACAAAGCCAAGGAGCGGCCAGTCATCTCAAGGAGCCACACACAGAAACCCGATCCAACTCCAAGAAAACAGAGCGGAAAAGAGAGATTGTTCAAAGATGCCTCCAAGGAAGAGCATGGCTAACATTACTGCTCATATGCTATCAAGTGGTGATGGAGAGAAGAAATTCTACAACCCTAAAAATTACCCAAGGCCATTCTTCAGGCACAACCAAACAAAACAACTCAATTACCAACCCACATTTCACATGAAAAGCTAACCCCTAAGCCAATGAGCGTCCAATCATCTCAAGGATCCACACACAATAACCCCATCCAACTCCAAGAAAACAGAGCGGACTTGAGAGATTGTTCAAACATGCCTCCCAGTACAAGCATGGCCAACATTACCTCTCATATGCTACTGAGTGGTTATGGAGAGAGGAAATTCGATGACCCTAAAAACAACTCAATTACCAACCCACCTTTCGTACGGAAAGCCAACCCCTACCCCCGACCAGAAAGGGATAGCTTAACCACCGAACGGAGGCACAAGGGAGAAAATGGAAAACAGGCTGCCTGAACATGCACAAGCCACCCAGGCAGTCACAACTTAGCAAATATGATACAGGCGCCCTCAAACCAAATGTCTCGACTCGAACGCATTTGGATGAACACCCTCACATGGTGCGCCCGACCGAGTGGACGCACATGGGAGAAAATGGTAAATGGGTAGCCCAAATGTGCACAAGGAACCTGGGCATTCATAACTTAGAAAATCTAATATGGGAGGCCTTCGACCAAATGACCTGAACCGAACGCGTTTGGCTGGTCGCCCTCACCCTGCGTGACATGGCGCGCCTAAACGAATGGACACACATGGGATAAAATGACAAACAGGTTGCCCAAACATGCACAAGGCACCTGAGTGGTCACAACTTAGAAAATATAATACAGGTGCCCTGCGACCAAATGACCCGACTTGAATGCATTTTTCTAGGTGCCCTTAACCGGCGTGACATGGCACGCCCAACCGAATGGACACACATGGGAGAAAATGGTAAATGGGCTGCCTAAACATGCATAACGCACCCAGGCGGTCACAACTTAGAAAATTTGATACAGGTGCCCTCAAACCAAATGACCCAACTCGAACTCTTTTGGCCAGGCGCCATCACCCGGCGTGACATGACGTGCTCGACCGAAAGGAAGCACATGGGAGAAAATGGAAAATAGGCCGCCCGAACATGCACAAGGCACCCCGGCGGTCACAACTGTTGGAGAGGTAAATCCCCTGTGCGGACAGAGGCGATCCCTACTAGCCCAAATCGGGTATAGCAACAATAAGTCACACAGTGACGCAGGTCTCTAGTTACAAAATGGAAAAAACATAACAAGTTGCCTACCTCAGTTCCTACACAATGGTCGTCAAAGAAAAGATGACGCTTCTCTTCCTTCGCTTTGGCAGATCACAATCCTTCTACTTAAAACGTCCGAACACCTGCACACATGTGAAGAAACACAATGATACACAACATAGAATCTAAATCTTGTAACCATACATCAGTCAAAGAATATGTAATTCATTGCATCAAAGACAAAGACACATGAATGAAACCATAATCAAAGTTTCTTATCATTTAAATAACAAAGGAAAGATACAACCCAAGGCTCTGATTCTGGATCTTCCTTTGGCGGGGTTGACAACGGAGCACATCTCAGTGAAGCTCGTCAGAAATGGGACAAATCTCTCTCTCTTCGGCTTGGCTCTCAAAGGCTTTCTGGCGATAGTCTCCTTGCTATAGGTTCAGCTCTTGCTTCTGCTATTAGGACTCCTAGCTTGCTAAGGGAAAAAAGAAAGCTTATATAGATGGTGGAAGGGGAGTTGGGATCCCTACAATTTTTGGATTGTCCCTATCCACAAGGAAGCTTCCATGATAGGTGGAAAACCACCTCCCATACATGGAGATCCGAAGCCAAACCTCCCAACTCATTTTAGAGACTCGTTCAAGAGTTTGTTGGAATCAAACTTCCACTATTTATTTAAAAAAAAAATCCTTATTAAGTTTGGCGTGAATGAGAGAGTGGGACAGAACACCATTTGGCATGCCCTATATGGTGGATTTTCCACATTGGCACGACGGATGAACTGGCTAGTCACGCCAATGCAAAAATATTAGTTTTTAAGGTTTTTCAAAGGAAAATTTCTTCAGAGTAGTGATTGTCCTTGTCAAGGGGGATGCCATGAAAGTGGTTTCAGGTTATGTCACTGCTCACAGGTCACGAAAAATGCCCTCCAATGTGTGGGACAAGGAATTGCAAGGATGGTGACAAATTACTGTGTGACAGATGCCTCCTAAAGCATGAGGCCCGAGAGAGAGAGAGAGGGGTGAAATGCTTTATGAGAACGTGCCCAATTGAAAACACTGTCGTCAGTAAACCTGCGTAGATAAGTACAACTGATATCTCAAATACATGATATGTGGTATGGGTGCAACCATCCATAATAGAGTATACAATAATCAGGACCCAAGGTATGGACGCAGCCATCCAGTAAGGGTTAGTAAATAGACTCAGATATGGTCACAACCATCGAATCAATTAGTCATGTAACTAATCATGATAATCCATAGAATCCACAGCCTGGATTCCATCAGACAAAACCCAGGGTCTTGCACTTCATCTCGACCTGAACTGAGTACAAGTCCTAGCATGTGAATAAGTGAGTTGAAGTCGAACATGCAAGAACATCGTCTGATTACCAGCCAATGATGAAAGTTGTTAACAGATGCGAGAGGAACCACCAATGATGCCGATGGCCCTCAAGGTACTATAGGTACAATCCACAGAATGTGAACAGTGAGCTGGTGTCGAACACCCGCAGAATCATTCGATCGAAGGCCAATGATGAAAACCTTGTGTTGAATGCGAAGAACCTGCCATTGAGGCATGCAGGCTCCAAGGTACCTGAAGGGAGTCTCTAGATCAACTTCCTAGATAATGAGCTGAAGTTGATAGGAAGTGACCTTGATCGAAGGTGGGCCATAGTGTTTCCCACATCATCGACACGAGACAGAGGAACATAATGTTTGTGAATTAGGATCATCAGAGAATCAGAGGAGGGTTGAAAACTGTAGAGGTCAACTTCTCTTGAACATATCGGTGGCACAAAAATAGATTGGCAGTATTTTACATCAAAATTTTTGAGGTCATGATGACGAGGCAAAGAGTAGATGAGCGGTCAAAAAGGATAACCCAAACCCATGGAGGCAAGCAGAAAACAAGATGAGATGTCCCCAACCCAACATGAATGCAGAAAAGTGCCATGTTCAAGAGTGACATACTGCCGACACGACGATGATATTGGTTTCATTTTTCCCCACCATTTCTAGAAAGTACCCCAATTATTTTTGAAAACAAGCTTGAAGGGTATATCATATTCTTGTGATATAAGTTTTTCCTTTGGAAAGATCCAACCTAGTACATTTAACGAGCCCTAGAAAGTAGGAACTCGAGTATCGTCATTACGATGGAATCCGATGTCATCAGGTTTTAACGAGTCTAAAAAAGGAAGAACTCGATGTCTTTTCATGTTTAGAGAGTTTGAAAAGATAGAAGAAAAGTAAACTCCAATAGTCCCTTTTCGTAGATAGTTCCTCGGATCCGAAAATGTAGAAAATGATGTCTGAGAAAACCTCCTAGTCACGATTGGCTAGGGTATTCATTTTTCATAAACAATCTATCCCAGCCCAAAAAAGGGGTAAATGTATACTTGGTAGATGTAATTTTGTAGCCAATTTAACGAGATCAAAACAACAAGCCATTCGGAAATCTGTTCATTTTTAGAGAGTCAGAAAAGAGCTGAAAGATGAATCCACCTAGAGGAAGAAGGGGTATAAAGGGTACCAACTGTTTTCGGTGATGGTGGAACTACTCAAAACAAATAAAGGTTAAGAGGCTGGCTAAAAATACCACTCATTGCAGTGGTTCCTCAGGAACAAGTAAAACAACCAAGTGAAGGCATATGATCAGCCAAGCAGATAGTGATGATGGAGTGAGAAAAACAAGGCTCATCTGGAAAAAACAGGTTGATAAAATGGAAATCACAAGATGTTAAATGGGAATGGTTTCATTTTTTACACAAGCTTGAAATCAGGAAACTCTTCTTGAATTTGGTTTCATTTTTACACGAGCTTGAAACAAAGATAAAATATGCCTGAAACCGGTTTCATTTTTACACAAGCTTGAAAGAGGAACAAACTATGCTTGAAAAATTAAGCATGCCCCCAGCATGGTGACTCAGTTCAAGGTACATGCCCCCCAAGCTTCAATCCATATAAAAGGCGGATGGAGTGAAGGTTCAAGTTACGAGATCAAGAGGAAGACTCGACTGGGATTTTATGAGATCCTATCAAAGACTCAAATTGAACAGGAAAGTGTTTCATTGTTTTAACGAGGTTGACACATTAAAAGAAATATCCTCATAAGATATTGTTTCATTTTTTAAGGAGCTTGACACAAGGAAATGAACTATGCTCCAACGAAAACTCATCAAGATGAATAAGAATTCATGGCTTCCAAAATTTCCACACCAGATGGGAGAACAACATCTCAGAAATCAAGACCCAATGCCCTCAGCACACTATGGACGACGACATCATCACTAAGTATAGGCATGGGGTAGGTAGCCACATAGTTGACCTGTGGTGGGGAAGATACAATGGGCATATAAAAAACAAGAAGGGATGATGGCAGGCTAGCTACCACATTAGGACCAAAGAACGAAAGCTGAACAATGGTCACGATCCATTCTTCATGTGGAAAACATACCACATGAAAAAGGGAGGAGACAAGCGCTCCCATGGCATAGGTGTAATCACATCCCAAGAGAAGATTGAAATCCAAGGGGCCTGGAATAACCATCACGTCCATCTAGACAGTTTTACCTCCCAAAGTAACTGATAACCTTGGAAGGATCCCTAACGGTTGACTAATTCTTTTGTTAAATGCCAACATATTCTGCGTAATAGGAGCAAGCAATGGTAAACCGAAAGCTTGCCAAGTAGTTGAGGATAAAATACTAACAGACACACTTTCTTCTATAATGGTGCTGGGTATGACCAGACCAAAGGCCTGTACCATTATCTCAAAAGGCACATAAGATAGAAGGCGATATCCTGGAAATCGATTCCAATCAAAGGAAGTGACCAAGCTACTCGGAGGGGCTACCATCGAACCGAGAAGGTCTTCCCCTAGTGTTACGATAGAAGAAGGATCATCCTCCATGACCTCCATCTCGAAGGTGGGAGGGATATCCTCCGGGACCTCCATCACGGGAGGCAGAGGAACAACTTCTTGAAGTGCAGGGACAGGAGAATCTTTCTCCAAGTCCAAAGAATCTGAAGAAACCAGAAGAACATGAGGGGTGTGAGATCCACTCTCCACGGAAAAGACATGTTTCCTTGTAGACAGGGCCAACTTAACCGATCCCAGGACCAAAGGTTGGTCGGGAATGGAATCTTGAATTTTAATTTCTGGGGGAGCGAGATTGAACAAGGATGACTCCTGACCAACAGTAGGATCAGCTGGTGGAGGACTCAAAGAAATTTGTTTATAACCATCCAGGGGGCATGGTGTAGAAACAATTGATTTTTCCAAAACCCTCTTAGCGTCATCCATATACGGACAAAGGTGAATGGAATGATGCCCTTCACACAACTTACAAGGATTGGTAATCTTACCTTGCTTCTTAGGAGTCTTACCAGCAGCAACTAAAGACATGCCCCAAACCTAACTCCCAGAAGCCAAAGGAAATGGCAGGCGACCATTGGACCATACTTCGAGCACCTCGGGAATGCTAGGGTAGTCTCGAAGAATATGGTCTCCTATGAAAAACATGCAAGGGAACTTGACCTTCCGTGGAGGGTTGGGAGGTTTATCAAGAGGAGATGTTTTAGAAGCAGTAGTACAAGCTTTATCCTCTCTCTTATCAGACTTCTTCTTCCTTGTCTTCTTCTTCTTCTTCTTAGCCACCTGGTTACTCGAATCTAGACTTTCACCAGGCGAAGTAGAAGAGGAGGACACAAATACAGGAAAAGAAAAGGAGAGGTCCACCTTGGAATCAACATGATGTTGCTTAGGCAGAGGAATTTATTGAACAATAGATGAGACATTTAGGACCACAGAGGTTGAAAACAACCAAACAACCAACCCAAAAGTTAACCCAGGAAGGGACAATGTTGCCATATAAAGAGCACCAACATTCCCAAAAGGAGGAAAATGACTAGGATTCCCATCGTATGGGATTCCTTGGTTGGTGAACTCCAGAAAATTTGCCATTAGAAACAACTCAACACAACACCCTAAGGAAACTAACTTCAACTGGGAATATTTCGTGGGCAGTTAATTTCTTAAAACATTGAAACAAAACTATATTGTTTCATCTTTTAAGAGTCGAGAAATAGGCAAAAGGTGACTCTATCACTTTCAAATTGGAAACCAGCATAAAAGGACAAGCACTTGATGATATTTTCAAATTTAATGAGTCAAAAAAGATCGAAATGACTACTATAGAAATCTAGGCAGAAGGGTGTACCAGATATCTATGAACTGCCATATACACCTTGGTTAAAAAATGAAAGAGAAATCAACCAAGGACTTGACGTACATGCAGGTAATCTCCTTGAATGCTGTGTCCGGTGTATCATGGGTATAAGGTGGCAGACTCAGCTTCCTACGGATGAAGGATAACAACCTAGTGGGGTCTCCCTTTATATATACGATAGTACAGGGAGCACAAGTCCATGCTAGTACTATATAAAGACAAGAGGCGAATGACAACTATTAGGTTTAACGACGCCGAAACATGTCGCTAGCCTAGACCCTTAGATATTTTGTTAATATTTCAATGCTACCTTAAGGTAAATTGAATAAATTTTGGAGTTGATCTTCAATTAAGTTTCGGTTTCAGGCCCTATCAAATGTCATCTGATGATATCCTATATGCAGCTATATCATAAAAGAATTATTTCAATTCAATGAATTCTATCTAGTTAAGGGAAGAGCTTCAAACAATGATGCAACAAATAGCAATACTAAAAACGAAACTTTTCCAAATGAGATGACTTTCACTATCCAAAAGTAGTCTAAAACATTCAACGATGTGAATTATGCAATGTAATCTATGCAAAATCCTCTTTAAAAAAAAAACTATGCAATTGTAATCTATGCACAATTTCCTTTTTCTTTTCAAATGATAAGAATCCACTAAATGCATTTTTCGATGAAATCAGAATCTACTTAATGCATGATTTTAATGAAAGAGAATGCACTCGATGCGATTTTTAGCTTTCAATCATTAAACAATGTGATCTAAGTTTAATGATAAATCTCAAAAATACTTTTCAATGGAATGTGAACTATGAATTTTAATGAAAACAAAAATTTGAGATGAAAACTTAATAAACACAAATCTCCTTAATGAAGTATGAATGCAAAAGGGATGCAAACAAACACTAAGAATGAAATCGTTGTTTCAAACACTTTGTAACAAAATTCCTCAAAAGGCTACAAGACATATGAGGTGAAGCACAAAAAGGACTTCCAAAGCATTAGCTCAAAACAAGGCATTCATTCCTTTTCACATCAAGCAATCAAGAAAGAAGACATTTTAGCTGAACCATGAGCAATGTAATCTATGCTCATGCAAAGAAAATACCAGAAAGGAAAGACACACTGGTCAAGTATTTAGGGAAAAAGTCTCAATTTTCATACACCCTGAAATTGGCACGACTTTTTTCGGTGAAACTAGCGCCAACTGGCGCGACTTGCTCACTGACAATTAGTGCCAATGGCCAATTGGCGCAGGTTGCTAACTGAAAACAAGCGCCAATGCCTGAAAAGGAAAAAACAAATAATTTATCCCAACCAAGACCAGACTCACCACTTCAAGAAGAATCTAAAAATAACCCAAAAGAAAAAGTACTGACCAAAAAAATCCCCAAAAAGGGAAAACCCTAGCACCTATAGGAAATGGTGAAACTGTTTGGCTATAATCGGCACTAGACAGGGGATGGCACGGGTGATGAACTAGAAACTTGTGCCAATGGGCACAATTGTCAGGGTGGAAATCGCGCCAATCAAGCCAACCATGAAAAGATGAAAATTTCAGAAAAGAAAAGGTCAGATCTGATCCTCTGGGGCTGAACATGGGTCTAAGACCAAAGGAGGCAAACCAGAAGAGAAAATAAATCAATCACAAGCCAAAAACAACCAAAAGAGACAAGAATAACTCCAACTGATTTCCTATTGGAGTCGCCAGTTTGTTGGAGAGGTAAATCCCCTCTACGGACAAAGGCGATCCCTACTTGACTAGATTCGGTCTAGCAATAATCAGTCACACAGTGACACAGGTCTCTAGTTACAAAATGTCAAAAACATAACAAGTTTCCTACCTCAGGTCCTACATAATGGTCATCGAAGAAAGGATGATGCTTCCCATCATTCACTTTGGCAGACCACGAACCTTCTGCTTAACACATTCGAACACCTGCACACATGCGAAGAAACACAATGATACACAACATAGAATCTAAATCTTGTAACCATACATCAGTCAGAGAAGATGTAATTCATTGCTTCAAAGACAAAGACACATGAATGAAACCGTAATCAAAGTCTCTTATCATTAAAATAAAAAAGGAAAGATACAACCCAAGGCTTGGACGCTAGATCTTCCTTTGGCGAGGTTGACAGTGGAGCACGTCTCAATGAAGCTCGTTAGAAATGGGACAAAACTCTCTCTCTTTGGCTTGGCTCTCAAAGGCTATTTGGTGATAGTCTCCTTGCTATAGGTTCAGCTCTTGCTTCTACTATTAGGACTCCTAGCTTTCTAAGGGAAAAAAGCAATCTTATATAGATGGTGGAAGGGGAGTTGGGATCTCTACAATTATGGGATTGGGCCTATCCTCAAGGAAGCTTCCATGATAGGTGGAAAACCACCTCCCATACATGGATATCTGGAGCCAAACCTCCCAACTCATTTTAGAGACTCATTCAGGATTTTTTTGGAATCAAACTTCCGCCATTTATTTTTAAAAAACAATCCTTATTCAGGTTGGTGCGAGTGAGACACTGGGACAGAGCGTCAGTTGGCATGCTCTCTATGGTGGATTTTCCCCATTGGCGCGAGGGCTAAACTAGCTAGTCGCACCAAGGCCAAAAGATCAGTTTTTAGGGTTTTTCAAAGGAAACTTTCTTCATAGGAATGATTTTCCTTGTCAAGGGGGATGTCATGAAAGTGGTTTCAAGTTATGTCACTACTCACAAGTCATAGAAAAGGTGCTCCAATGTGCAGGACGGGGAATTGCAAGGATGGTGACAAATTACTGTGTAACAACAACTTAGAAAATATGATACGGGCGCCCCTGGACCAAACGACCCAACTCGAACACATTTGTCCAAGCGCCCTCACCCGGCGCGACATGACACGCCTGACCGAATGGATGCACATGGGAGCAAATAGAAAACGGCCCCCCGAACGTGCACAAGGCACCCAGGTAGTCACAACTTAGCAAATCTGATACGGGCGCCCTCAGACCAAAGGACCCAACCCGAACACGTTTGGCTGGGCACACTCACCCAACAAGACACGGTGCGCCTGAACGAATGGATGCACATGGGAGAAAATGGAAAATAGGTCACCCGAATGTGCACAAGGCACCCAGGCCGTCACAACTTAGCAAATCTAATACGGGCGCTCTCGGACCAAATGACCCGACCCGAATGCGTTTGGCTGGGCACCCTCTCCTGGTGCTACACGGCGTATCCGACTGAATGGACACACATGGCAGCAAATGCTAAACAGGCCACCCAAATGTGCACAAGGCACCCAGGTGGTCACAACTTAGCAAATATGATATAGGCACCCTCAAACCAAATGACCGAACCCGAATGTGTTTGTGCTGGGCACCATCACCCGACGCGACACGACGCGCCCGAACGAATGGAGGCACATGGGAGAAAATGGAAAATGGGCCACCCAAATGTGCACAAGGCACCAGGGGGTCACAACTTAGAAAATATGATATGGGTGCCCTTGGACTAAATGACCTGACCCGAACGAGTTTGGCTAGGTGCCCTCACCCTGCGCGACATAATGCACCCGACCAAACAGATGCACATAGGAGCAAATGGAAAATGGGCCACTCGAATGTGCACAAGGCATTCGAGTGATAATAACTTACCAAATCTGATACAAGCATCCTCAGACCAAATGACCTGACTTGAATGTGTTTGACCAGGCGACCTCACCCAGCGCGACACGGTGCGCCCGACAAAACAGATGTACGTGCGAGAAAACGAAAAATGGACCACCCGAATGTGCACAAGACACCCGGGTGGTCACAACTTAACAAATATGATACAGGCGCCCTCAGACCAAATGACCCGACCCAAACGTGTTTGGCTGGGCACCCTCATGCGGTAAGACACGATGTGCCCGACCGAAGGGACACACATGGGAGTAAATGGAAAACGGGTCGCTCGAACGTGCACAAGGCACCCAGGCGATCACAACTTAGCAAATATGATATGGGCGCCCATGGACCAAACGACCCGACCCGAACACGTTTGTCGGGGTGCCCTCACAAAACACCACACGATGCACTCGACCGAACATACGCACATGGTAGAAAAAAGAAAACGGGCGACCCGAACGTTCACAAGGCACCTGGGCAGTCACAACTTAGAAAATCTGATACGGGTGCCCTTGGACCAAATGACCCAACTCCAGTGCGTTTGGCTAGATTCCATCACCTAGCGCGACACATCGCACTCAACCAAGTGGAGGCACATGGGAGAAAATCACAAATGGGTCGCCCAAATGTGCACAAGGCACCCGGGAAGTCACAACTTAGAAAATATGATACGAGCATCCTCAGACCAAACAACCCAACCCGAATGACTTTGGTCGGGCGCCCTCACCCGACGCGACATGGCGCACCCGAACGAACGGATGCACATGGGAGCAAATGGAAGACGGGCCGCCTGAACATGCACAAGGCACCGAGGCGGTCACAACTTAGCAAATCTAATATGGGTGCCCTCAAACCAAACGACCTGACCCGAACGCGTTTGGCTGAGCACCCTCCCCTGGTGCGACACGGTGCGCCCGACTGAACGGACGCACATGGGAGAAAATAGAAAATGGGCCACACAAATGTGCGCAAGGCACCCAGGCGGTGAAAACTTCGCAAATATGATATGGGCTCCCTCACACAGTGCAACACGGCTCGCCCGAATGAACGTACAGACATCAGAACAAACGGCAAACAGGTCGGCCGAACGTTCCCAAGGCACCCCAATGGTCACAACTTAGCAAATTTGATATAGGCTCCCTTAGACGAAACGACCCGACTCAAATGCATTTGGTTGGCCGCCCTCACATGGTGCAATGTCCTCAGACGAAATGACTAGACTTGAGTACATTTGGTCAGGCACCCTCATAGGGTGCGATGCCCTCAGACGAAATGAACCCTCTCCAACATGTTTGGTCAGGCGACCTTACATGGTGTGACGCCCTCAAATGAAATGACCAGACCTGAATGCATTTAGTCGGGCACCCTCACACGGTGCGACATGGTGCACCTAGCCGAATGAAGGCACAAGGGAGCAAACATCAAACGGGGTGCTCAAATGTCCACAAGGCACCTGGGCAGTCACAACTTATCAAATTTGATACGGCTGCCCTAAAATGAAATGACTCGACCTGAACGCATTTGGTCATGCACCCTGACACGGCATGACGCCCTCAGATGAAACAACCGGACCCGAATGTGTTCGGTCAAGTGCCCTCACATGGCGCGACACCGTCAGATGAAACGACCCAACCCTAATGCGTTTGATCAGGCGCCCTCAAAAGAAACGACTCGACCCAAATGTGTTCTGTCTAGTGACATCACACAGTGTGACGCCCTCAAATGAAACAACCCGACCTGAACACATTTAGTCAGGTGACCTCACATCCTACAAAGCTCTCAAACAAAATGACTCAACTCGAACGCGTTCGGTAGAGTTCCCTCACACGGCGCGAGGCCCTCAAACGAAACGACTCAACCTGAACGAAGGCACAACGAAGAAAATGGAAAACGGGCCACCCATACGTGCACAAGGCACCCAGATAGTCAGAAATTAGAAAATTTGATATGGCTGCACTGAAACGAAATGACTCAACCTGACCCAAATGCATTTCAGCAGGGTTTCCGCAGTGCAAGTCGGGTCGGGCAGGGCATCTACAGGAGTTCTAAACTTTAGTTCAGAGCTCGTTCTAAGGTCATTGTATGTCGAAATTAAGTGCCAAAAGTTTCATCAGGTGTGTATTGATGGGAAAAAGGTAAACACATAGCTTTGAAGTGGATTGGACACACAGAGAGATTGCGGGAAGGTTTGAACTCATAGGCAGGTGGTGACCCGAGTGACCCGGTAGCACTTGGGCAAATTTATGCAGAAAATTCCTGAGGTGAATTATAATGTTGTAAATGATTGTTGTGGGCTAGTTAATGATTTTCAAGCATTGTAAGCTTCCACAAAAGGTAGCTTGTGTTGGAGGATTAATCCGTCTTGCGAACAAGACCGATCTCCCTAGTACTAAAAGTATCTAGCAACAAACAACCAGATAAACTAATATTTCTCTAAGCATATATGATCCATGAAAAAATCTATTGAGGTGTTAAGGACTTACCATTTGTCTAGTGCTTGTTTAAAGTCGTTGTTGTCCCTCGCGCGCTTGAAGGTGTTTTCCTTGTAAACCTGCAGTCACAAAAAAGAAAAATATTACATAGCACCTGTATAGAAATCATCATAAACAATGCTTATCATAGTGATCAAGGAATCTATGAAATAAACCACTGATTGAAAGCTTATTGAGAAAAATGAGTATACTTGTATTAATTTGAAAAGATGAAAATCCTTACAACCTGACCCTTGATGTTGCACAGGACTTTTCGGGGTCCGAAGCAGGAATCTCCTTTACTAAGATAAGCTCTGCACTCCGCCAACCAAGACGAATAGAGGTATGCAATATTTCCTCACAAAAGTCTTAATTAACTGAGTCTGAACCTCAACAACACTTAACTTCAAATATTCTAGAGCTTCAACTCCCCTTAAGGCTACCCAATGCCTCTTTTTATAGTAGAATAGAGGAGGTTTTTTGTTCCAACTATGGAGGGATAGAATCCTCCTTCAAAAGGATAATCTCCTCACATCAAGGGGTTAGCTCCATAAGGTAAGGGATACATGCACCTCATAAGAGCGGTTCTATCACCGCAAGATATTTTTTGGAAGCTTCTAGAATTAACTTTTATTGAGCTTTTTGGAAATTACTTGCACCTTTTTGATCTTACATGGGTTTGCATTTTTAACAGAGATAAAGTGCGTTCAGATACGAAAAAGAGATGAACATTGGGTGCGGGACCGCAGGTAGTATAGAGAGAAAGTGCGACACCAAATTTTAGGAGATTTTTAGGAACTTTTCTCTGATTTTCAAGGCTTGACATGAGGAACTAATATGTTAGACTTTCAAAGGGAGAGGTGTGAGTAATAATGAGCTCATACACATGGAAAAATGTCAGTATGACAATTTTCAGTGTAACAGATTGCCCCCTAAAGTGAAAAGTCTAGAATAGATGATGTTGAAGTCTATCATATATGAAGAGTGCAATACTTTATCATTTCAAGGATCATCCTGTGGTCACCCCAGTCGGAACCTGTAAAAAAATTCAATGAAAAATTATATATATATCATCGCTGAGGTAGGCATTCCCATACTCAGATCAAAACTAACTAGAGACTAACTCAAACTGTTCTGATACAGGAATGATTTTGAGTACATCACAGTATAGACATGTGTAGACACAGTATGGATACATCCATCTGTTTGTAAATAGTCAACTATATAAACGATAACAAAATTCCTCGCAGTCTGGATGGTAGAAACTAGATCCAGGGTCTTGATTTCCGCATTTCGAACTAGTACGATTCTATCCATGTGAATAAATGTATTGAAGTCGAACATGGTAGAAACCACTTGATTACCAGTCAATGATGTAAACTGTTAACAAGTGTGAGAGTAACCACTATTAATGTCAATGGCTCTCAAAGTACTCAGTACAATCCATGAAATGTTAATGAATGAGCTGAAGTCGAACATGCCATGGAATCATTCGATCGAAGGTCAATGATGCAACCTGTCATTGAAGGTGAGAAACCTGCCATTGAGGCATGCAGATTTCAAGGTACTGATGAGTTATGGATCAAATTCCTAGATAATGAGTTGTCGTTGATAGAAAGTGATCTGTGATAGGCAAGCTCACAAAACGAAATCATAGATCAAGTTTTGAAAATATATCGGCAAGGACTGACTCAGGGATGGTAAAAAATGGATGACAGATATTTTGCAGATGAATGGTTTATTTGAACTGTCCTCTTGAACACATAACGACACTGCAGATGGCTTGGTGACAATTGACCCAAAACTAATACCCAGAAACCGAATGAAGACTTTCAAATGAGGTTCGATTAACTGTTAGGAAAAGGATTTCCCAACCTAGGTGATTGAAAGTGTCGTGTTCAAGAGTGGTTAACTAGATTTTCAAAAAATCAAAATACCACAAACATGTCATTTTTCTCTCTTTTCCCCCACCATTTCTGGCAAGTACCTGTTTATTTTTGACAAGCTTGAGGAGGATAACATTTTCTTGTTTATAATCTCATCCTTTAGATGATTCCAACTTAGTTTAAGATTCGAACTCTAAGAAGGAGTGGTTCGTTGCTATTGAAAACTAAACATGTCCTTTACTGTTAAAGTTTAATGAGTCCAATATAGAAGAAACTCGGTTTTTTTCATTTTAGGGAGTCAGAAGGAAAAACTTAAGAAAAATCCATGGGTGTACTTTTTCATAAATTTAGTCTCTCGAGCTAGAAAAAGGATAAAATAATGCGGGAGAGAACTCTATTGACTGTAATTAGTCAACGTATACCTTTTTCGTAAATAGTCCATTTCAATCCGTAAAAGGGGTAAACTTATACTGAAGGGACGATCATTCATTTACTTTAACGAGTTCGAAAAATCAAGTACTCGACAATTTTTTCATATTTAGAGAGTCTGAAAAGGGCTTAAAAGAGAACTCCAATATTTCACTTTTTCGTAAAATTTTGAAAGACTCCGAAAATGTAATAAAAGTATTGTTGAAAAATGATCAATTCTTCTGATAAATCCAATTTCTGCACAAAAGCTTGAAACATTACACATACCTATTTAAAATAAGTAAAAATTCTTTCAAAATACCGTTTTTAAAGTGAAAAATAAATAAATTAAAAATTCATCTATTCGAAAAAACTTATAAAAAGGACTTTTTCAACTTCATTTTTACCGTTCAAGTTCAGAGTGAAAAGTAGAAGCTTTTGGGTAAAAAATTTCCTGTGAAGATTCTGGAAGAGCTGTTCGACGAAATCGAGAACCGTCAATCCCAGGTAATCCATGACCTCTTAATCTTGCTTTTCATCCATTTACAATTCTTTTTAGGCTTTAGTTTTCATTTTTTTAAGGGAAAATATGTCTAAGAAACCGCCCGCTGGCGTCCACAAGCAAAACACACTTAGGGAACGCATGCATTCCTATGCATTGTGTACGAAGAAAAAGTGCGGTCCCCGCACAATTGAATTTCAAAATCAGATTTTTCATTTGCCGCCCAAAAATTTTCAAATTAGATTGTTCTAACTTATCTTTTTATGCATTGTAGGATTAGAAAGATGTTGATTTGGAGAGAACGTGAGCATGAGGATGTGGATGATACTGTGATTCTCCATTTTCCCACAATGCAGGCTTTAAGAGCATGTGGTTTGTATAAATTTTGGGCCATTCAGGGCATGAGGGCAGAGGTAGACCTCCTAACATGGCTAGTAAACAGGTGGAATGTGCAGGACTAGTGTTTCATTATTGGCAGCCACCGGCTCGAAATTGAGCTGGAGGATATTTATTTTCTAACTGGTTTGTCCAAGAGGGGCGAACAACTTTCCTTGTTTGGGACTAGGCCAGGTGGCCAAACTGTCGCTAGTCTTCAACAAGAGTTCTATAATGATGAAGCATACCCCAGGGACAAACGGATTGATATAAAAACTATCATCCATACCGAGTTGAAATTGATTGCATTTACTATTACCAGGGTATGTGGGAGTGTTGCACTACATGTGGCTACTAGTTCCCAGATGCCTATTTCTGTAGACTATTTCTGAGGCACCATTTTCAACTGGTGTGAAGTTGTGTTGGCCAATGTAAAAGACCAACTGACTAGAGAAAAAAATGGCAAACTAAATAACTTTGGATATGGATCCATCGTGGTCACTTTTTCTCTAGAGAGGGTACCCATGCTAGCTCTGCAAAGTATTCCTGTTGATGCTGGTCGACCCCGAGAACTTAGGATGGTTCGTTGGGTTGCATTGATGGCCCATCACGGTATTGAGGGTGCTGAGATTGTTCGATTTCCTCCTTCATATTTTTTTTGGCTGGACCGCCAAATTTTTGTCATCGAGGACTTTCCATATGCTAGGATAGACTTCCACGGCGACTGGGAGAGGACTCTCCCAGCAGGGGAACAGTGGGATGAATCAGGTAAAAACATTTTCAACGAATTCTAAATTCTAAATTTTTATTTTTTGATCGTGTTGTCAATTAATAACCAAAAAGATTTTATGAATGCAGATGTGGGTCCATGGTGACCAACCCATCTCTAGCCTTATCACAGAAGACAACCAGTTGTAGCCGCACCAGCCCCAGTAGGCCAATCAACGGAAATTTTGTCTGATTTAGAGCATCATCTAGAGCATCTGACTCTAGATATTCTAAGGACAGACATAGATGAGATCCCACTCAGGTTGCAGAGATATGTGATTGGTGTTCCAAGACCTTTTAGGAGGTTCCTGTGTAGGGTAGCTCGGGCAAGGGTTTCTTATCATGATCACCATTAGTGATGGGATGATCGTGTTCTAGACTCATATTTTTGACCTTTTTTTGTTTATCATTTTGCCGATCATAAGGTGTTTCCAACCTATGATCGAAGAAGATGTATATTTTTGAAAACATTCTATACTATGATATATCACTATTTACTGGCTATCTATGTACATGCTATGGATGTTGTTTGTTTTACTGCTTTGATCATTACAAATGTTGATTTATCATACTAGAAGAAACTGCGTCTGCTAACGTATTTAAATGTCTTGGAATATGTCGATATTCAATGTAATCGAATTCATGTTCCAAGAGACGAACTCTTAAAAATAATCGTAATAACATTGGATTTCTAATGGCATACACTCGGTTTAATTGTAATACAACAAGTTCAAAATCCAACCTAAAAATCAAACTCCGAATTCCAAATGATATGGATTCGGATAATAACTCAATCACTGCACTATACTCGGCAATGTTATTCATTGTTTGACCAAGGCTTACCCCATGCATGGATACTAACTCATGAGAGGGTGAATAGATAACCCAAGCTGCGGAAGAAATGTTCCATGTACTACAAAAAACACCATCAACAAAACCAATGTAGGTTTGAAGAGACATCGACATCTGCAAAATTAAGAGTAAAACTCAGATAAGCAGGAATAGTGATAAAAAAACACTTCTAAACTAAGCACACTTTTCTAATCTAAAACACACAAGCAGTAAAGAAATCTAATCTAATAAAAAATCTCCATACCAAGTTAAGCATAGTATCGCTTCAGATAAAGTCCATTTCTGAGTTTATCTAAAGGGACACCGTAAATTTTCCAAAGTGCCGATTATCGGGAGGAGCCGAAGAATGGCGACTAGGGTTCAGATTTTCTTTTCCCCTACTGCTTCCGAATTTTCCTTTGATGCAGATGCGCTGCAACTGCTTGGGGTTCTGACTCGCTCTTCCCTTGCGGCAGCCGATCCTTTCTTAGCTGCACTAGCACCGCATCATCTTTGCCCAACAGCTCTAAAGCCACTAAAGCTCCTCAACGAAGGCCTGCAGAAGTTACAGCAAGTCGTAGCCCCTCAAGTTCTTCTGCCACCCTGCATGAAGTCATCCATGACCCTCCTTCCGCTCCCGAGCCTCTGGACGGACCCGACGATGCGTCCCCACTCGAATCTCATCACGAAGGCGGTATTGCGGAGTTTTGGTTACAACCGGAAAATATTTGGCTCATAAATCGCTCTGCATCCTTGATTTCTGCAACGGATTTGTTCTTGAGCGACAATCACAAATTGCAGGAGGAATTTCCTCATCTACAGCCCCCAGGCAGACAGGCACTCGGAGATATAAAAGGATCCGGCACCGTGCCGCTCCAGGAGGGGCTTTTCCCTCACGGCCTTTCTCTGTAGAGGTTTGAAGATGCTTGCAAAAGCAACTACTCCCTTCGTTGCCGCGCAAATTCTGCCTTTAAAAAGCACCCTGCCTCATTTCAGATCCAACTCTGGATGCTCTTTGGCAATACTATTTTGCTTTAGGTTTCTTCTTCAGATCTAATAAGGAATCTTAAGCTAGATCTGGAACGACGGACTGGGATTCCATCGATATACCAGAGACTTCTTTTCCAAGGTAAACATCTTAAGGATCTTATTCCCCTCTTTGTTTACAACATTAACAGAAATGACTCTATTGTGTTTACCCTTCGTTTGAGAGGTGGTGGTGCTGGACAGTCTTCTTCAGCCCCTACCTTCTCTTATAAAGATGCTATACATTCTCAAAACCCCAAACCCCTTGCAGCCCCAATCCCCAGCCTTTTCTGGTTGACAAGTTGGATGAAGTTCCCTTTGTTGAGCTCTTCCTTCCAGCTCTCACAGAAGATCTTCAAAAATATGCAGATAAAGCCATCATTTGCATATTTAATGGACTTTTGCCGCGAACAAAGGACCTCTTTGATTGGATCTACAATAACTGGACTAGCAAATGCAAGGTTAGCTGCTGCTCAAGAGGATTCTTCATAGTATTGTTCGATCAGTCTAAGAATTATGAAGAGGCCTTACAGGAAGGTCCCTGGTTTTTTGGAAATGCTGGGCTCTTCTTAACCCCATGGTTCCCAGATTTCGACCCTGCTACAACTATCATCACCAAAACTCCTGTGTGGGTCGGGCTTCCCAACTTACCTGTCCATTTATGGCATCTGGCAGTATAGAGATGCATGGGCAATACCTTGGGCCACTTTCTCACTGCATATTATGCAAGGGAAATTCAGGGCCTCTACACATATGCCAGAATATGTGTGGAGGTTGACATCAGCAAAGGCTTTCCTGATCAAATCATCATCAAGGTAGGCGATTTTGTTTGGACTCAGATCTTAGACTACGATAACACTGCATTTCGTTGCCGCCACTGTCACCAAATAGGGCATCTGCAGAACTCATGTCCCACTCTCACTGCAAAAAAGACTAATGGAAATAATACAAAGTCCAATTCCAAAAGATGGACTCCCTGTACCCCGTCGCCTGCTAAAGACTTTACTTCCTTGAGCTCTGATGATGATGGGAGTGACGCAGAATTAGATCTTGATCCTCAGACAAAGAACTTGTCCACTGATGCTCCCGAGCATCCCCTTGATTCTACCGTCACTCAGAAGCGAAGTCATGAGTCCACCTCCTTTGATTCAGATAAGGAGGTCCCTCTTTTGGAGAACTCCAGTCTTCAAATTGTCCCAGCACTTACTCACCAGGATGGCTGGGTTAAATTCAACAAAAAGAAAGGGAAGAAATTTCGTGCGGAAAACTCTACCAATTCTGGGTAGGAGTCGGTTCCTTCCTACTATCTTGTAGCTTGTTGCTACTCCTTGCTTGTCTTTTTTCTCTCTCCGGGGACCGAAGTTAATATTTTATCATTTCGGGTTGGCCGAGTTTTTGTTTCTCTTGACTGTACTTTCATATGTACCTTATTTTTGCTTAATAGAATTAGTCCAATTTAGAAAAAAAAAGGGACACCGTCAAAATCTATCAGCTCATAGGCCCCTTTAGCTAGCTTTCACTTGAGAATGAAAGGGCAATGCCACATGGGCACGAATTTCCCAGCTCCTAGCTTATCGTTGGCTTGATCATAAACTAAGACTAGGTCTCCTTCTGAAAAATTTCGAGGGGTAACACTTCTATCATACTGAGCTTTTATCCATTTAACATGAGCCTCGTTTGCTATTACGGCATTTTGTCGATTCTCATCTAGCTGAGCTAAGTACAAGAAACGTTTCTCCTCCTCAGATGTAGCTGGGAGTAATTCTATGGCTAATTTCAGTGACGGAATTTTGCATTGAATCTGCAACAAAGCTTCCAAACCGTAAACGAGTTGAAAGGGAGTGAAACCAGTTGATGTTTTTACTGAGTTTCGATATGCCCAAAGTGCTGAAAATAACATGGAATTCCAATTCTTTTTGTGAATACCAATAATTCGTCTAATCATGGTGACTAAAAATTTATTTATGGCTTCAACCAGACCATTAGCTTGTGGATAATACAGAGTGGAACTGTCGTGATGCAGGCCAAGTTGATCTTTCAGTTCAGTCATCATGACATTTTGAAAATGACTTCCGTGATCTATAATAATGGCTTGAGGAACACCGAACCTAGCAATTATGTGATTAAATATGAAAGTTGTAGCAGTCTTGCCGTCAGTCGAAAATGTAGGCATCGCATCGGCCCACTTAGTAAAATAATCTACTGCTAAGATAATATATGCATGCCCCCCGGCCGAGTGAGGGTTACATGTAATAAAATCGATACCCCATTTCGCGAAAGGACCAACAACAATTATGGGATGAAGAGGAGCGGGTGGCACGCGCATCTTACGATCAAAAAGTTGACAATTGTGGCATTTCCAGACTACATAAATACAATCTTGGAATAATGACAGCCAGAAATAACCAGTGCGCAATATCTTTTGGGCTGTGGCATACCCAGACATATGACCGCCAAATGCTCCAGAATGGAAATTATTTAACACCTTTTCAGCTTCTTCATGAACAAGACAGCGTCTAAAAATAGAATCCGCTCCACAATGATAGAGTGTTTCACCAATAATATTATACTGTTGTGATTGGAAGCATATTTTCCGTCGCTGAGATTGTGAGATTTCAGGCCGAAAAGATTGGGTTTGGAGATAAACAATAATATCTCGATACCATGGATCTAGAGTACTGATAAGAAAGAGAGATTCGTCTCCAATGGGCTCTTCTTCCACAGTTTCAGTATCAGTAGAGGGAAAATCACACATCAGCTCCGCAAATACCAAAGATTTATTTGCCTTTGATTTCTCAAACTCCAAGTCAAATTCCTACAGGATGACTGTCCATTTGGAATACTTTCCCCCCAACAATTGTTTGGTAAAAATATACATCATAGGGTTGCAATCAGAAATTACCGTGGTTTTACATAACAAGATTTAATGCCTAAATCTCTAGACAGCTTAGACAGCTGCCAATGCCAATTTTTCCACATGTGTGTATTTGATCTCGGTCGGATGCAGATTCCGACTAAGATAGTAAATCACATTTTCAATGTGAGGTTCATCTTCCTAAACTAACACCATCCCAATGGTGGAATGAGAAGAAGCGAGGTACAAAATGTAATCCTAGTTATAGTTGGGAGGATGCAATAACGGTGCATGGGTCAACGCGTGTTTAAGTGCATCGAAAGATCGGTCAGCGATCTCGTCCCAAAAGAATGGAATGTTCTGTTCCAGCAACCAGGTAAAACCCTTTGTAAGCTCAACATAGTTAGGAATGAACCGACGTAAAAAGTTTGCCTTCCCCTAAAAAATTTGGAGTTGGCGTAAAGTCGAAGGAGGAGGTAATTTAACAATAGCTTCGACCTTCGACAGATCAACGCGAATGCCTGATTTCGAAACAACAAATCCTAGCAAAGGACCCGATTCTACGCAAAAAACACATTTATGTGGATTCAGCCTAATTTTATAATTCTGACACCTCATAAAGATAGCTCGTAAGTGTGTGATATGTTCGGCCATGCGTGATGACTGAGCAGGTAAATCATCGAGATATGGCTGCACAATGTGCTTAATGTCATGAAACGCGTAAGACATTTCCCTTTGAAAAGTTGCTCCAGCGTTCTTCAAACCAAAGGGTAGTTTTCGATAATCAAACATCCCCCACGAACAAATAAAAGCTGTTTTTTGCTGATCAGAAGGGAGTATGTTTATTTGATTATACCCAGAGAATCCATCCATAAAGGAAAACATTTCACTACCGGCACAATCATCGATTATCTGATCGATATAGGGAGTTGGATAATTGTCTTTGGGACAAGCTCGATTAATATCCCTATAATCGATACATACTCGTATCGTTCCTTGTTTTTTAGTCATAGGAACAATATTTGATACCCAATCCGTTAAGGGAATTGGATAAATAAAACCTGCACGAAGTAATTTTTCAACTTCTGCTTTGATAGCAGCAGCTTTTCTAGGATGTATTTGACGTAAACGTTGACGAACAGGTTTGGCATCCGGGTAAGTCTTGATTTCATGTATGACGATTGACGGATCAATTCCTGGAATTTCTTCATAAGACCAGGCAAACACATCACGAAATTCTTGAAATAGGGCTTTATAAGCTTTAATTTCATCTTCAGTACAGCAAGCACCTATATGAATGTTTTCAATTATTCCTGGTTTTACTGAAATGTCAATTGGAACCGTTTGAGAAATATTTTCCAAATTTAACTCAGAATCAGGATTTTGCAATGGATTCTGGGGTTCTTTGACATATTCGGCAGTAAAAATTGAAGCAAAATCATCTTCAAAATGATTTGGTTCAGGTAAAAATGAAGATCGGTGATGCAGATCTTCCCATGGTAAATCATCAACAGACAAAAATTCACGAATCTTCTCATCAGTATGAACAATATCTGGAAATGTCGTTGTGGCTGAACTGGATATAGAAATTGAATCCTCATGGATCCCATTCATTGGATCAATTCCGGTTGAAGAGGTGTCAGAAAAGTGATTGTACGGCTTGGTACAAAATTTCAAATGGATTCAAAGGCATCATGCCATCAATTGAGTCTAACTCGGAGTCGAAAGGTACGATCCAAGGATCATCAGACATAATAGTATCTGACGAAATCATGTGAATAGTTGCAACAGCAGGCGATACATTAGGAGGAGGAAAGGAAAAAGTTCATAGTAAACCAGAATATTTAACCAATCCTACTCCAACATCCTTATAAGGGATAGTCGCTTTACCAACGCGCTGGATTGTTTCCGTAGAGGCTGGGTCGGAAGAGAAATAAGTTAACTGATCTATTGTGATGATCTTTCCTTGATGTGGAAATTTTATGAGTCGAAAGACCGAAGAAACAACAACAGTCATAGCATAATACCAACTGCGACCTAGAAGAAGGTTGTAATCTAGAGGGGAATCAACCACTTCCACATCTATATTTACGGTTTTACCTTCGACCCTTATGGGTAAATCCTGCAAAATACCAAAAGGGTGGAAACCTCAACCATCAAAAGCCTTAAGAATCATCGGAGATTGGTTAAGTGTAGGAGAACCAAGCGATTTTCAACACTGAATCAACATAATACACGTTGAAGCCCCCTCATCAATCACAGTCCGATAGATCGGTCTGTTTTTGACTAACACTGGTATCTGGAAAGCCATTTGATGAGGTAAATGAGGTGTACTATTTTCTAAATCGAAGATTATAAGATTAGAATCATGAACATCTATAGCTCCTATAGCAGACAAAAGCAATTTACGCTGTGTTGGGCATGATTGCATCACTTCCAAAGCCAACATTGCTTAAGGGGAAATAGCTAAGTCTTCAACAATGTTTTAATTCTGAGCAGCTCTCGCATGTGGATTAAAAGCTGATTTACGAAGAACACCTTTAACAGGCAGTTTGATTATTAAGTCTGGATTTTGTTTCTCGATCTGTAGCGGACTAGAAACAGGAGGAGGTGTAGTTGATGCATTTGTATTAGAAGATTATGCTTCTTTCCCATCAACAGGATTCTTAGTACCATAATCTTGTGATCGCGTCGCAATCCTTAAATGAGATATCATCAAAATAGGTTCTTCTGAAGCACTCGAAGTGGAACCAACCATCTTGCTATCTTGAGTCGGAAAAGTATCCTTCAAGACAGCAGGTTGTTGTGAACCTTTAATGAATTTTTCAACCTCTGCTCGATGTGGGCATTCCTTAGTGAAGTGATCCTTGTCACAAATGTAACAGGGGTAATGAGGTTTGTGATTTTCGTCATTGGATTCATTTTTATCAGTTTTATCTTTCAAATTATTTTTGTTTTTACTCTTCCCTTTCTTTTTACCACCAGATTTAGATTTAGCCGTAGATGTCTCTACGACATGAATGTCGGAAGAAATTTTTTGGGAAGATTCTCCTTTCGGGGAATTTGGAAAAGTTATAATAGGAGAAGAATTCTTTGAAGATTTCTTATTAATTTTAGTATTGACTGTACCAATCATGCCATCAGCAGCATGAGACCCTAAAGGAGCAGTAGCTATCTGACTTTGTTTTGGAAGGTCAGGGATTTTTTCGTGTAAAGTACCTGACTGCATGTAAACGAGGTCAAGGTACTGAGCTTGAGCAATCACTTGCTCTTCAGTAACAACACCAGATTTAGCTGCATCTTTAGTAATCTTGGGTGACAATGATTTAACAAACCATTCTGCCAAAATTTGATCTGGAATATAAACTTTCACCAAACGCCTTCTACGTCGCCATTCATGAATATGATCAGAAATATACGTAGACGTATATTGCTTTAGTGAAGTTAAAAATTTCGTACCATTGTCGTATCTGACAGGCAACTGAAAATGAGTCAAGAAGGCAGTCGCTAACCGACTGAAATTATTAAACGAGCCTCGTGGTAACTCAATGTACCATTTGGCTGCAAGACCAATAAGAGTTCCTTGGAAAAGACGTAAGCGAATCGAATCATCAATAATTGAATTAGACGCACACCAGAGGTGATAAGTCATGACGTGATTTGATGGATCCTCTCCTGACTTACCTTCGAATTTTTATATATCACTAGGCAACTTATGTGGCATTGGCAGCCAATACGGATAATAGAAAATCGGATCATTCGTAAGGTGCGTCAAATCAGGTAAATCCAAAGTTGCAATAAATGGTAACTGACGGTTAGGGTCACGAAAACCTTGAGTAGCCAAAGCAGTTCCAGGAGGTGGATACCCAGGATAACTGGAAATTGGAGTTGTGTTAGGAATCGTGTAACCTCCTGAAAAATTAGGATTAACTGGACTAAACTGGGGTTGTTGAGGCTGCTGATAAGTGCAGCCATGGTACGATTGATACTTATAATTTGGATTTTGGGAACTGGGACTAAATTGAGGATATCCCTGGTACGATTGATACGTGAATTGGGGTTGAATTGAGACAACTAAACTTGTACCGACTTGTCCTGCAGGCATTTGAACTGAAATCTAAACGAAAGGCCTTGATTGGGTTACAGAGACTTGAGGGATTTGCACGGATGCAGGGATAGATGAACTCAACGTTACAGATACTCCAGAAATAGGTGTTACAGGTTGGACAGAGGTAGTAGTGGTTGCAGTAGTTTGAGGTGGAGTCTGAGGTGTACTAGGTGCAGACTGCTGAATAGAACTAGGTGCAGGAGTTTGAATAGTAGGCTGGACATGTTTCTGGGTTGGACGAGAAACCAAAGACTGTCCTGGTTGAAAAGGAAAATGCACATTAGGTTGCATAGGTTGTTGATATTGGGATGGATCCCACACCATATTCATTCCAGGGTATTTTCCCACAGAAGGTTGAACATAAGGACCATAACCTGGTTGAATGTAGAGTTGATAAGTAAGTGGTAAATTTCCAGCTCCTTGAAGAGATGACTGACCAGAAGGCTGTTGGTAACCTTGAATTGGGTACTGACCTTGAGGTTGAAAACCCTAAGGCACGTACTGAAGCTGGGGTTGATAAGGACCTTGAGGAGCATATTGAACTTGGGGTTGACCCTGGGGTGTGTACTGTCCTGAAGGTTGATATCCTTGAGGTATGTACTGTCCTTGGGGTTGTCCCCCAAAATAATATGATTCCACAGTTTGTCCTGGGAAAAAGCTACCTTGAGGTTGACCCCCAAGCGGTAACTAACTTCCTCAAGGTTGCCCCCCAGGCGGTAACTGACTACCTTGAGGTTTCCCCCCAGGTGGTAACCGATTTCCCTGAGATTTCCCTCCAGGCGGTAACTGACTTCCTTGAGGTTGCGGATTTGGAATATTACCAGACATCATAAAAATTTTCTCTGCATTCGACATTTCAGTTTTAATTCCACTTAAACCAGATGATAACATGCTTTTAATCGGTGGAGGAGCTACCCCCTAGAAAGTACCAGATAGAGCCTGATATCCCGAAGGAACAGAAGGACCACTATGTAAAAATGCTTCCGGTGTCTGGGAAAACATGGATGATTCTCCTGCCATAATGGATGATAGATCATAAACTCTAGGTGTTGGATGAAATGGAACTCAAGGTGGATAAAAAGCAAGACCTGTATTCTCTAAAAAATTCGTTAAGGATAAGTACTAAGCAGTAGTTGGAATAGGGCTGTAGAAAATTGATTCATGCTCCCTAAGATTTAACTACTAAGGGGCATTGGGAAGAGATAACTCTTCGTCTGGATTAGTAAGTTCTTCAATAGAAATTAGTCTAGATGGAATATTTTCGGTGACAATATTTCTTACCCTAGGTGAACTAGGATCGCTAGAAGTTGGTGAAATAAATCCTGAGGATGTTTCAAAAATAGAAGGTTCAGTTTCAAGTTCAGAGATTTCAGGTTCGTCAGCGAGTTCACTAGTAGGAGAAATACTACCTGTAACTTCAGAAACTGAAATCGGCTCTTGTATGTGTTCTGTTATGGGTGTTTGATAATCATGATGAACCACTATGGATGAAGTTCCAACTTCTGTTGATTTAATCCTACCGCTACTAGACGATACCAGAGCACGAAGCCCTTCAAGCTAACTTGGTGTATATTCAGGGGGTTTCCATTGTAGTCTCTGGGATTTTCTTGGCAATTCCGCCACGATTAAATATTTAACTAATCACAGGCAAACAAAGAAAATTTCAATGAAAAAACCGAAGGCGTCTAAAAAACAAACAGCTGAATCACACGCTTAAAAATATAAGAGTTCAAACCACACACAAACAGTAACTTCCCATACTAAAAACACTAGTTGGTGATGAAATCCAACTTAGTAGAAATTTAATACAGAAAGGGTGGCTGGAATAGTTACCTCGACAACCTTCTTAATGAAACAGAGTAGCACAAGTTTCCTCACAAAACCATCTTGTGTGAAGAGAACCCCCCAGAGAGTCCAAGTGAGTCTAGTCGATGTCTGCTCCAGGTACAGTGAGATCTTTCCTTCACCGCCACCTTAGGAAATAATCTTAAGTTTGTGGAAACTAAGGTTACCAATTGTAACAAATATAACTGGGGGAAGAGTCTACGATCCGATCCCACGTGCAAGGGCAGAGTAACAAATCTCAATCCAATTGAAGGTTCCTCGACATGGTTAATCCGAGGTTTACTGACAAGTGACCCCAGGCTCGTCGACAATGGTTAATACGAGGTTTACCATTTGTAATACACAAAAAATCTTCTGTCTACCCCAATGAAACATAATTGATTGTCTCAAAGGTTCGAACATGATCTCGTGATTGACTTCTTTAAGAGAAGCTTCCCAGATTATACAAATTACAATTGGGTTTATTTCCTACCGCAAGATTTGTCTACTTGTTTGTTTTACTACCTTGGAGAGTTAGTTACTCTCTACTCCAAGATACTAGCCTAAGCTATGTTGGTGATAATAACCCTAAAAAATAAAAAGATTTCTAGATGAATTTTAATTAAGCATTAATTTTAAGAGTTGTTTCTTAATTCAATGGGTGCGGAAATGAAACTCTGTTGGTGTGAAGACTCGACTTCCAAAAACAATAAAAATGCCCCTAAAAATGATAATCAGATCGTTTCCTTTCAATGAAATTCTAATTAAGGAAAAGTTGGAGAATGCAATTCTTTTAATGAAAAAATCCTTGTTTAAACATTAAGAGAAATTGAAAGAAAATATTTGTGTCTTTTCAGAAATAACTCCAAATGAAACAAACTATCAAATCTCATAAGAAAAATCCTTTCACTTTCAGAAACTTGAAGCTACAAAACAAGTTTTCTTCAAAAGATATCTACAAAATTCTATGAAAAACACTCAAAACTATAAAACTAATTCTGAGATCTACAAATTTTAACAATCTAATCAAATTAAAGCTTGAATAAATTTTTTTTGAATAATTATTTACTTAGCTATTCAACAAACTAAGGATCTATTCGTTCAGAATAACAAATAGATCAAAAACACTCAATTATGTTCTTATAAAAAATGAAATTCAAAAACCAATAACAAAGTTTCTTGTCGAAGATTTGCAAAGAAACAGATAACTCTATTTCTTAATAAAGGATGATTTCATAATTAGGCCAGATTCAGAAAAAGAAAAAATACCAATGTAATCTTAGGTACTTCCAACAGTCAATGCTTTGAATCGCTACAAAGACCAAGCAAAAAACAATCCAACACGCAAAACTTCTAGAAAATCATCAAAACACCAATACTTCTAAGATTCATTCACAGAAAGCTTTTGACAGAAACAATCATCAATCTTGGCAGAAACTAAAAAATCTAAATCAGAATAAAGATAAACTAAAGGAAGAAATCCAAAGGTTTTTCAAAATTTTAACAGGGTCCGCAGGCTTGCAGAAGTAACAGGTGCAGTACCACACTATTTACTAAAGCAAATATGCGAAACTTTCGGCACTGTGAAAAGAAGGCAAAGTGCGGTCTCAGGAAAAATTAAAGAAAAACATAAAATATTTCAAAATTTTCAAAAACAGAGAAAACCTAAGCTACCCAGGCATATGTCTATCAATCAAAAACTAGGAAAATGTTTCCTGAAATCAAAATGAAAGAGAACCAAAAACAACAAGTTCTATCCCCAGTGGAGTCGCCAATTCGTAGGAGGATTAATCCATCTTATAGACAAGACCGATCTCCCTATTACTAAAATTATCTAGCAACAAACAGCCAAATAAAATAATCTTTCTCTAAGCATATATGATCCATGAAAAACTCTATTGAGGTGTTAAGGACTTACCGTTTGTCTAGTGCTTGTTTGAAGTCGTTGTTGTCCCTCGCGCACTTGAAAGAGTTTTCCTTGTAAACCTGCAGTCACAAACAAGAAAAATATTACATAGCACCTATATAGAAATCATCATAAACCATTCTTATCATAGTGATCAAGGAATCTATGAAATAAACAATTGATTGAAAGCTTATTGAGAAAAATGAGTATATTTGTATTAATTTCAAAAGAAGAAAATCCTTACAACCTGAGCCTTGATGTTGCACACGACTTTCCGGGGTCTGAAGTAGGAATCTCCTTTACTTTCATAAGCTCTGCACTCCTCCAACCAAGAAGAATAGAGGTATGTAATATTTCCTCACAAAAGTCTTAATTAACTGAGTCTGAATCTCAACAGCACTTAACTTCAAATATTCTAAAGCTTCAACTCCCCTTGAGGATACTCAATGCCTCTTTTTATAGTAGAATAGAGGAGGTTTTCTGTTCCAACTATGGAGGGATAGAATCCTCCTTCAAAGGGATAAGCTCCTCACATCAAGGGGTTAGCTCCATAAGGTAAGGGACACATGCACCTCATAAGAGCGGTTCTATCACCGCAAGATATTTTCTGGAAGCTTCTAGAATTCACTTTTATTGAGATTTTTGGAAATTACTTGTGCCTTTTTTATCTTACATGGGTCCGCACTTTTAAAATAGATAAAGTGCATTCAGATATGCAAGAGAGATGAACATTAGGTGCGGGACCGCAGGCAAGATAGAGATAAAGTGCGACACCAAAGTTTAGGAGATTTTTAGGAACGTTTCTCTGATTTTCAAGGCTTGACATGAGGAACTAATATGTTAGACTTGCAAAGGGAGAAGTATGAGTAATAATGAGCTCATACACATGGCAGAATGTTAGAATGACAATCTTTAGTGTAACATCTTGCCTTGCCAAGGAGAAAAGGAGGCCTTTCGATGGATTGGAAATTATATTGTATTTCATAATCATGAAACATATTATCAGGAAGACTCATTATTAAGAGGGAGTTGCCCCTCCCTTGTATGTATGGGAATACACTGTGGATATGATGATGATGTTTATGTTTTCTATATATTGAAAGAACATTTTCTTAACTAATTTAACAAGTGTTGCTAAAGGCATAGGCTACATACTTGAGTATTACGAAAAGAAAACGTACAACAGTGCTGCACCCTGTCTATAACATCGTTGAAATAATGTCGAAGGTATATGGGCGTGACAAGAAGGCACCCATGCAGTCACAACTTAGCAAATTTGATACCGCAACCCTCAAATGAAATGACCCAACCCAACCTGACCTGACCCAAATGCATTTCCTTGGGCTCCCTCACACGACTTGACCCAAACGAAGTCACAAGGGAGAAAACGGAAAATGGGTCTCAAGAATGTGCACTAGGCACATGGGAATTCATAACTTAGCATTTTTGATATGGCCTCCCTCACACGACCCGACCCAGCCCGACCTGAACGCATTTCCCTGGGTACCCTCACATAGCATGACCTAACCCGCCCGAATGAAGGCACAAAGGAGAAAACAGAAATCAGGTCACACGAACATGCACAAAGCATAGGGGCGGTCACAACTTAGCATTTTTTATACGGCCTCCCTCAAATGACCTGACTCGAACATAATTCGTTAGGTGCCATCACACGACACGATTGAACCCGCCTGAATGAAGGCATAAGGGATAAAATAGAAAACGAGTCGCATGAATGTGCACAAGGCACATGAGCAGTCACAACTTAGCATTTTTTATATGGCCTCCCTCAAACAACATGACCTGACCTGACCCGCCAAAACGAAGGCACAAGGGAAAAAATCAAAAACTGGTTGCACGAACTTGCACAAGGCACACAGGTGGTCACAACTTACCATTTTTTATACGGCTTCCCTCACACGACTCGACTCGAATGCATTTCCTTGGGTGCGCTCACGCGACCCAACCCAACCTGACCCGCTCAAACATGTTTCCCTAGACACCCTCGCAAGACACAACCCAACCTACCCAAACTGATTTCCTTGGGCATGCTCACATGCCATGACCCAAACCGACCCACCTGAACGCATTTCCTTGGGTGCCCCCACACGACACAACCTGACCCGACCTACTCGAACACGTTTCCCTGGGCACCCTCACACGACACGACCCAACCCGAATGCGTTTCCTCGAGTGCCCACACAAGATCTGACCCGACCTATCTAAACAAAGGAAGAAGGGAGAAAACGGGGAATAGGTTGCATGAACATCCCACGAAAGGACCCAACCCGCTGGAACGAAGGCACGAGGGAGAAAAAAGAAAACGGGTCACACTAATGTGCACAAGGCACACGAGCGATCAGAACATAGAATTTTTAACATGACTGTCCTCACACGACCTACCCCGACCTACCCAAATGTGCGCAAGGCACACCCATGATCACCACTTAGCACTTTTGACACAACAACCCTCACACGAGATGGCCCGACCTGACCTGACCCTACTGAACGTGTTTCCTTGGGTGCCCTCATACGAGCGACGCACTAGCACCACACCACTTCGTGACAGATGGTATCAGAGCTCGATTGAGGGCGAGTTGAGCTTTGTTTAAGTTTGAATATTGAAGCATGAATACAACGATAAGGCTACAATCGGTATTGAAACTTGGACATTATTTTGGTTGGTCTCGGCGAAACATTGGCATGGGGAAGACATTGGTCAGGGTCGAAGCGGCATAACAAGACATGGCAAGTTGGGAAGAATTTCAAGGGAGGATTTTTCAGACCTTTTGTAGGTTGATATTTTCATCACTTCTTTGACCATCATTCTTCACATTTCCACTGAACACTTCCAATGCCCTCAGTCATCATCCTCGACTAATGTGTCATACATATTCCCCCACTTAAAATAATATTGTCGTCCCCGATAGTGCTACCATCATCGTCGCAATGTATCATCATCTAGTGTCATCACATAAACCATCAAGGTTCATTTCTAGCATATCCAAGGGAAATATCTCCCCAATCCATGATCATCAACACATCCGTCATAATCATCACGTGCTATACTATAGTCGGAAATCAATCTCTCCATCATGGCCACATGTTGTTGTAACATATATCGTGTGAATATCTGCATCAAGTACTCCAACCAAATCAACGTAACAAAACCTGCTATGTATCCAGCATAACTCTGCACAGTGCTATAGCCCTCATAAATCGAACTAGTCGAGTGATCAGTCCAACCATACATTCTCATTGTCAGAATGTGCATACTAATAGCGTGTGTTAGTTGTCCCTCTTGCATCCTGTCACACCCATCAAATCAATCAAGGATTCGTCCCATATGAGTGTAAAGTAATCCACGGAGATCCATCTCATTCGCAACATGTTGTCCAACAAACAAGCCATCTCTATCTGAAATGTGCTACCCATGATTCCAATCTCCATGTGTTGTTCAAAAGACAACCACAACTATCAAGCATCATCCACGTGTGAAAGGTCCTCCTCAAATCAAGTCAAGCACATCATCTCAACAATGTGCCATATTCAGGTCCATGAAGCTATGTTCATCCCATTTTCAATATGCATCCAACGTGCGTACCAAATTTAAGTGAAGAAGGCTCAAACCATGCCCAAGTGTATACCACCAAGGCATCCCATCGCTGTATCTCCATCAACCTCGAATTCGTCCCATTGATCATCTCCATTAAGTGACTCCTCACAAACACACCCCATAAATGTGCTCAAAGGTATGCATCCCATAGTGGATCAAAATCAAGACCAGTCTTGATCTCAGCTCCTCAGTGAACCAGATACTACAAGATCATTGTAGTATGAAGACTCCAATGAATGCAACTCCATCATGAATTCCCATGCATCATCCTATCCAAAGAGTTTTCAAGCACACTTGTATTTCGCATCAGTGCCACCACAAGTTGTTCTCACCTTGCAAGTCCTATGAATGTGCTCATAGGCTGCTCATCCAACTAATGTCTTGTTGCTCAAAGTGAACAACATCCATCATCCCATCTATAAAATATCTCCATGTAGCACCAACAATCAATCATGCTTAGCATATTCCTACTTGACACTCTTGCATGATTCTCATAAGTGGCACCTAGTAAGTGCACTTTCATAATCTCTCCACATAATTTCTTGCCATGCCCTCATGTCAATGTACATGAATTTGGTTGCCCATGTTTCCATCAAGAGTAGAATCATCTCAACTCTAGCCACCATCATGCATATAGTGTACAGGTTAAGTGCCCTCAGTCACTTCTACCATCATCATCATGGGTACTTCCTCCAAGGCTTATCCCCCACTAAAGGTGCACCAAGAGTTCCTTCTTGGTTGTAAGCCATGAATAAGTCTACCCAAACAATGTGCCCTACCACCAAGTTAGTCAATGAGTCATGTCGGGCACCTAGAAAATTTCCATGTGGCTAAGCATGACACATGTCTATCAAAAATATCATCAAGTTCCACCCTTCTCACGGGAATTTGAACCTACTAGAGTGAGGTCACAAATTTCCCTATCAAGGCCTAAAACAAAAAATTCTCCTTGCTTCTCCAATGTACAAGGCTCCATCATAGTCATCTGAGGAAAGGTCATCCATGGTATTGGAAAAGAATTCATCTTCTTTCCCATCCCTGCATACGGTCCATCTCCTAGATTCTCAATTGAAACATGAGTCATATCTTCATTAAGACTCTCTAAGTGAGTGTCCTCCATCCTCATCAATGTCTGTAATGCTTTTGATCCTGGTACCTCTTGCTTATAAAGTTCCTCCTTAATCATTGTCACTTCTGCAACATTTTCATGTGGTTCATCCCCTAATGCTTGCAATGTTCTTGGTCTAGGTTCAAATTGCTCCATGAGTTCTTCCTCGATCATATCTGCATCCTCAACATCCTCCCCAGAATCATCCATCAACGATGCTTGCAGTGTGGTTGGCCCTGGTCCAAGTTGTTCATCAAGTTCGTCCCAGACTTCTACCACATCTGCAACATCCTTGTGAGAATCGTCCACCATCAATGCTTGTAATGTGCTTGGTCCTATTCCTACTTTTTCATCAAGTTATTCCTTGACTTCAAACACATCTACAACATCCTTTGGATCGGACATAGTGGGCTTCATCCCACCATGCTTCATCTTTCCAAGGTCCATATGTTTGAGAATCTTATCAACTAACTTACTTTGCTCTTCTTCCTCCTTGTCCATTTCTTCTCGAATAATTCTCACTTTCCTCATAAGTAAAAAAATTTCATCTCTTCTCATGTCAGATGTCCTCCTCTTGCACAATGTATCAATGGTTTGACTTGCCTCATCAAACTCCTTTTCCTCTTCCTTTGAATTCTCTTTAATTTCTTTGAAGTTCATTTGCAATGAAACAAAATCATCCATCAAGCTTCAATACAATTGTATCCCTGCTCAATAATAAAAAAAGCCATGAAAATGTAGCTCTGATACCAAATTTCGTGCCCCTATACCTGTGGTAGTCTCCCAACCACTCTATATACGGGTGCAACACTACCTTATTTTTCTCTTTTCAAATACTCAATAAGTAGACTACGCCTAACTTAACACTTTTTTAATTAATCTTCCAAAGTTTTCTTGTGTGGAAATAAAACAACAATAAACATAAATATCAAACCATATGAACACCCATACATTCAAGGGAGGGGAAAATTACGTTAATAAGTTTTCTCGATATTATGCTTCAATAAATATGTACAATCTACAATAATTATACAACCAAGCCTCCATAAACAATTTATGCTTCTTGAAAAATGTGCTTGTATCTTGGTCTAGCCTTAAAATCTTCCCAGCAGTGAAAAAAATCCAAAGGAACCCCAAAATTCCCTTTTAGGACACGTTTCTGAAGTCTATGCGAATTCTGGTTAGAGTGGGTCACTTGGGTCACAGATGCCCTCGACACCCTAAATGTGTTTCTACATGCGAGTCACTGGGGTCACGGTGTACACGCATTTCCTGAATGCGTTCAGGTCATGTTCAACCCGACCCGACCTCGTTGAATGAACTTCGCACCTTCAAACATTTTTCCACGTATCTTGAACGCGAGTGTGCTGCACGAACCTGAATCGGCCTGAACGCGCTCACCCTGAAAGTTGTTTTGCATGCATCCAGTGGAAGGAACCCGACTCGACCATGCACTGAAAACTACACCGGACGCACCCTGCAGAAGGAACCCGACTAGACCTACGGGTGAAAACCGAACATTTCTTTACCTGACTCGACCCAGACTCCATTTCCTTGCTGCGGATTCTCCCTCCACCCTCGACCTTCGCTCTAGCTCATGCATTATCTTTCCAATGGTGGAATAAACAAGATGTTGATGTCCTTCTTGCTTTCCTTTATCATCCATCACACGTCCTCCTTTTGTATGTGCCTTTTCCCACACATTGCTTCCATGGTTCAGGATTTATGCATATAAGGCTGACCCACTAAACGCCCATAAATTCTTGGTTACAATGTGACATTTCCTCCTTAACGTCGGCTTGCCACTATGGCTGGCCTATAAACCTCCAAGCTAACACTTAGCCATTTTTGGATGCGTTTATGAACGTCACTCCTAAACGTCTCACGGTGACCATCATAATGTTGCATAATAGCCGAATGATTTTTTCATCTGTTAGTGCGGCCGTCTAACCTTTCGTTGTGGTTTTCATCGCTTCGTCATTCGTCACATGTCCACCAAATGCTTCCAACACCCTCTGTCTTTGTTCTCGACTCGTGGGTCTTACAGGGGCAGTTTTTGTCATGGCGAATGTATAATTGGGTGGTGTCCATTGAGAAGGGACATGGAAACCTTAGATTTCGCAAAGTTGAGCGACTGTCGTCACGGTGGGGTGAGGAAACCTGTCATGCCCCTAGACCTTCAATGATATTTCAACCATGCTATAGACGGGGTGTGGCACTACTGTACTTCTCCTTTGCATAATACTCAAGTATGTAGACTACGCCTTTAGCAACACTTGTTAAATTAGTTAATAAAATTTTCTTTCAATGTGCGGAAAACATAAACATCATCATCATATCCACAATGTATGCCCATACATATAAGGGAGGGGAGACTCCTAGTTAATAATGAGTCTGCCCGATAATATCTTTCAGAAATATGAAATAAAGTATAAGTTCCAATCGAGCCAAAGACCCCCTTTTCTCTTTGGCAAGGCAAGTCACTTTTTGTCCAAGCTTATAATGCTTGAAAATAATTAACTATCCCACAAAAATCGTTTACAAAATTAGAATTCACCTCGGTAATATCCTGCATAAAACTGCCCAAGTGTTGCTGGGTCACTCGGGTTGGCATTGCGAATGATTTCAGACCTCCCCATAACATCTCTGTGTGTACAATCTGCTCCCTAGCTTTGTGGTTAGCTCCATCCCATCAACACGCACCTGCTTCAAATTTTGGCAATCAATTCCAAATGACCTTTAGAATGACCTTTGAACTGAAGCTCAGATAGTGTGGATGCCCTGCCCAACCAGACCTTGCACTGCGAATGCCCTGTGGAGAAGTTCTGCACACCCTGCATGTTTTTCGCATGACTTGACCCGAACATTACCCAACTTGACCTGTCTTATGATGTGGATGCCCTGCGGAGGAATTCCACATGCCCTGCACGTGAACAACCCGACTCGACCCACGCTTGCCCTGTGTTCACCGCCATCGTGTTTCCTTCACCAATGAGCTGTTGGCTTAGCTCGTTGTGCTCCAATGCGCTCGCACTCAGATGCTTGCTTGATCGTTGCTTGGATGACTTCTCCATCATCTGAACACCATATTAATATTCATATCATGTGTGTGTCGTGGGTCACTCAGTGGAGCCGAGCCGACCCCCATCGTTCAGCTATCCGCCCACTCGTGTAGCGTCGACTGCTCAACTCGTGTATCGGTTTTATGACTCTGGATATAGTGTGACATTTCACCTATAACATTGCTTTTTCCAACGCCATCTCTAGCTATGTACAACACGCCAGTGTCGCTTGCCTCCATACACCTGCGCCCATGCGGTTACTATGTGACGGTTTGTCCATAACGTCTCATGGTGCTCGAACACTATCCAAATGCCTGATGGGCGCTTTTGTTACCATGAACGCTCCTCACGAAGTCTTGGGGCCTTACAAAACACAACCTTCCCTACACTTGAACGGCTTTTGTCGTGACAAGGCATGAAAATCCCAAGTTCCGGAGACAGACCAGGGGAGCGGTTTCCATCGCGCTGTGAAATGAAAGCCCTGAGTTTTCCAGACTTGGGTGGTTCTTTGTCGTGCTACACAACGGAAAGCATGAGTTCCATAAACTTGGGTGATTACAGTCATGCACAACATGGAAACCCAATTTTTTGTCACTAGGGGCACGATTTTCGTCGGGGTGGGAGATGGAAACCGCAAGGTTCCGATAACTACGCGGTTTTCCTCATGCTATGAAACAAAAGCCCCAAAGTTCTACAGACTTGGGTGGTTCTCCATCGTGCCATGACATGGAAACTCGATCTCCCTGCACCGAGGCCATGGTTTCTATCATGGCAGGGCATGGAAATCCCTGAGTTTCTCGGAATTGGGTGGTATCCATCGTGCCACAAAAAATGGGAACCCCCAAGCTCTGTAGACCTGAGCGGAAGTTTCCATCGTGCCGTGACATGGAAACTCAAAATTCTCCATACTTGGGCAGTATTTTTTGTCATGTTTTGGGATGGAACCCCCAAGTACCCCATTCTGTGGTTGAGGTTTCCATCGCGAAGCGACATGGGAACCCCAGGTTTCCCAAAATTGGGAAATTTTCTACCATGCCACGAAATGGAAACCCTGAGTTTCTTCAAATTGGGGTCGTTGTCTGTCATGTGGAAAAATGGAAACCCTGAGTTTCTCCAAATTGGGGCCGTTGTCTGTCATGTGGCGAAATGGAAACCCCCAAAATTCATTGACTTGGGCAGAAGGTTTGTATGCACCACGACATGGAAAAAACTTGGAGTACCTCAAAGGCTTGGATCCACGGTTTAGAAACACCACCAGTTCCCTAGAATCAGGTGACAGTTTCCATCATCATGGAAACCCCAAGTTCCCCGCGCCATGGATTTGGTGAAAACCTCAAGTTTCCAGTGTGCCATAAAACATGGAAACCCGCAGTTTCTGTCGGAGGTGGGATATGGAAACCTTAAGTTTCCTGGGCTCCTGCGTGGCCCTCCGCCGTGTGCTACGAAATGAAATCCCCGATCCCCGTGTTCACAAGACTTGGTTGACGGTCTTTCTAGTGACATGGCATGGAAACCCAAATTTCCCTAGTGTGTCTCCCTTAGGGGTGCGGGAGGACACTAAAAGCCCAAGTTTCGCAGGCCTGGGCTGCTTTTAGGCCATGCCGCGACATGGAAATTTGGGGTTTCCATGCCACTGACCACAAGTTCCATAGAATGGTGACCCCTCTCGTAGTTGTGGCATGGAAACAACAAATTTCCCGCCCCCAAGCAATAAATTCATTTTTGAGATGCGAACAAAAAAAACAATGATTGAATGAAAAGGATGGGGGGGGCAGAAGGTGAAACAATGATAGTTGTTAGAATTTTGAACAAAGTGACAAGAGCGAAGCTCCGAATTGAGGCGACCAAAGGCTGAATCTTAGTGGATCGTGGTAGCAAGGCCACTCTGACACTTATAATATCCCATCTCATATTTAAGTCATCTACAAAGGATTCTTCTCAACGACCATTTGAAATTAACTTCAAAGCTGCCCCGACCAATATGCTTCATGTTCACAGTTTGAAAATGACATGGGCCCCTGGGGGCAACAAAGAGATGCCCCTATTGTGGGTCAAGATATAGTTTAAGAGTGACATGCACTGCTTATACTGTGGATTCTGACTGTTGTAGAGGTAAATCCACTTTGCAGACAGAGGCGATCTCTACTAACCCAGATCGGGTCTAGCAACAATCGTATCACGCTAAGGCGCAAGTCCTTAATTGCAATAGAAAAAATTGTGAAGAAGGCCTACCTTAAGTCCAACATTGTTTTTCCTAGAGAAGATATCTCTCCCGTTTCCCTGCTTTGGTAGATCACAATTCTCCTGCTTGTCGTGATCAAATACCTGCACATACAAGAAACACGACGAACACACAAGCATAAAACCCAATATATGCAATTATGTATCAGTCAGAGAATACGCAACTCATGATCACAATGAAAAATATGAGTGGAACCATAACCAAAGTCACTTATCATTAATTAATACAAAGAAATATACAACCTCGCTCTGACACTAGATCTTCCTTCGGCGGGTCGACAACGGACTACGTCTAGATAAAGCTCGTCGGGAATGGGACAAGCCTCTCTCCTCAGTTGTCTTCATAATAATCTCCTTGCTATTGATTTAGCTCTATGAGGACTATCAAGGCTCTTGCAACATTCTTTAGGCTATGAAGGCTCTTGGAGACTCAACCATTCAGCCAATTCAACCATTCAGCCCCTTCATCAATGGATGAAGGCTATATTTATAGAGGAGTGGAGGAGGTTGGGATCCCTAAAATAGTGGAAGGGAGGCCTTATCCCTTGGGAGGTTCCCCATAAGGTGGAAACAAGAGGCCAAAGGAGGAAGGCCATGGTTATTCAGTCGAAACCACTCCTCATGACTCATCCACGAAGTTGTTGTAATCGAAAAGTTGCCTCTTTTTTTAAAAAAATTTCCATAAGTAGATTGGCACAGGTGCTTAACTGGGAAAAAGTGCCAGTTGGCATGGGATCAGTATTAATTTTCCTCATTGGCACGAGGACATAACTAGCTACCAGCGCCAAGGCAAAAACATGTGTTTTTAGGGGTCTGCTCAGTAAATGATCAACAAAAGGAATGTTGTCCTCATGGAAAGGGATGCAATGATGGTATTTTCAAGGCATGAAACTACTTATTCATAATATAAATTACCTTCCAATGGGCGAGATGGGGATTGCAGGGACAATGACAAATTACTGTGTAACAGATCCCTCAAGGTACTATAGGTGCAATCTACATCATGTGAATCAATGAGTTGGCATAGAAAACCCATAGAATCACTCAATCAGAGGCCAATGATGAAAACCTCATGTTGAACGTGAAGAACCTACCATTGAGGCATGTGGGCTCGAAGGTACTAGAATGGAGTCTCTAGATCAGCTTCCCATATAATGAGCTGAAGTCGACAGGAAGTGATCTTGATCGAAGGTGGGCCATAGTGTTTCCCACATCATCGACGTGAGACAGAGGAACATAATGTCTCATGAATCAGGATCATACGAGAATCAAAAGAAGGTTGAAAATTTGCAGAGGTCAAGTTCTCTTGAACATATCGACAGCATGACAATGGATTTGGCAGTATTTGACATCAAAAGATCAAGGGTCATGATGACGAGGCAAAGAGAAGATGAGAGGTGAAAATGGATTACCCAAACCCACGAAGGCAAGCATAAAATGAGATGAGATGTCCCCAACCCAACATGAATGCAGACAAGTGCCATGTTCAAGAGCGACATAGTGCCGACACGACGATGATACTAGTTCGATTTTTCCCCACCATTTTTGGTCAGTACCTCTTTATTTTTACACAAGCTTGAAGATGATACCATATGCTTGTCACATAAGTCCTTCCTTTGGAAGAATCCATCCTAGTACATTTAACAAGCCCTAGGAAGGAGAAACTTGAATATCGTCATTACGACTGAATATGATGTCATCAGGGTTTAACAAGTCTGACAAAGGTATAGCTCGGTGTCTTTTCATGTTTAGAGAGTTTGAAAAGATAGAGGAAAAGTAAACTCCAACGGTCCCTTTTATTAAATAGTTCCTCAGATCCGAAAAGGTAGAAAACTATGTCTGAGAAAACCTCCTAGTCGCGATAGGCTAGGGTATTCCTTTTTCGTAAATAATCTATCCCAGCCCAAAAAAAGGGGTAAACGTATGCTGGGTAGATGTCGTTTCGTAGCCACTTTAACGAGATCAAAACGACAAGAGACTCGACAATATTTTCATTTTTAGATAGTCAGAAAAGAGCTGAAATGTGACTCCTCCTGGAGGAATGAGTGGTATAAAGGGAAGCAACTGGTTCTGGTGATGGTGGAACTGCTAAGAACAAGTAAAGGTTTAGAGGTTGGCTAACAAGACCACTCATCACAGTGGTTCGTAAGGAACGGGTAAAACAACCAAGTGAAGGCATCTGATTGGCCAAGGAGATAGTGACGATGGAGTGAGAAAACCAAGGTTCATCTGGAAAAAATAAGCAGATAGGTTGATAAAATGACAATCACGAGAGGTAAAATGGGAAAGGTTTCATTTTTACACAAGCTTGAAACAAAGATAAAGTATGCTTGAAACTGGTTTCATTTTTGTTAGCCACCTATAAAATTTTTTATAGAAAAAGGTGGCTAAAACTTTTGGAGCATTCAAGGAAAAAAATTTATTGCTAAAAGGTGTTGGCTCTTGAAGACTCTTGAAGGCCTCATGCCTCTGTCCAAATATTCACTACTGTTACCTTTTTTATATACTCAGAATTTCTGTTGATTTCATGAGAAAATATTGGTGCAAAATCATCATTTTCCCCTTTCCTTCACTCAGAAACTAACCTTCATTTTCTCCCCTTTTTCTCCATAAAATTCCTCTGTTTTTCATTTTTCTCATCTCCCCTTCATAAATCGCCCTTGCAAAGTTTGAAACTCCTTTTTGAACTCTGCCGAAAACCCCCAAATCCATTGAAAGACTTGAAATTTTTTCATAAAAAATACATATTTTTTGTATAAAGGCTTAAGCCCCTTGGGCTAAGCCTAAACCACTTCCCCTCCATATGCTTGCACCCTAGAACTAGGTGCTAAAGCCTTTCATCGCTTATCGCATAGGAACAATATATAGCGCGCAAGTATTTTTTCCTCACAAGTTTTTCGATACGATTAGCCCTCTGTTCCACAACCCTCGATCATATTATTTCTCCATACAACCTGTGGGCCCACAATCAGGCACTAAATCATTGTGAAAATCCATCTCCAATCCATTATTTCCTTCATATATCAAAAAACCCACTTATCCAAAGTTTTGGTCCAACGCACCCATACAATGATTTTTAAATGAAAAATGGTTAGATTAAAAAGACCCGAAGCACAATCGCATTGGAGAAATTCACAATGGGTTGATTGTAAAGACCCAAATCAAACTTTTCGATGCGATTGGGTCATATGGATATGAAACTCTGCCCCCACTTCATTCATATTACTTTTTCCCAGGACCAAAGTTTAAAGTCCCAAGGCACTTAAATCACATTCCAAGTTTTGAATGGGTTGATTCAAAGACCGGGCCCGACAGTTCCGATGCGATTGGCCCTTTATATATACGTCTGAGGCCTATTATCATTCCATATAGACCAAGGCCCTGCAATCAAGCGCCAAACATTTCATAAATATATATTCCGCCCCCGAAGCAATAAAACTTGGTATTATATTGAAATTTTGGTTTTTCATGAAGTATTAAGGTTTTCTGCCATATATGATAAAAATAAATATCTATCGTCGATCTGGAGCTGATCGAACAACCCACAAACTCTCTCGCCCTGGTGGTCCTTGCAAACCACTCACCATTGCAAAACCAGGCGGTATCCATCGCACTACTTTTTAGAGCGGGGAGGTTTTTTTTATTCAACAGTGTTTCCATACAACGGTTGATGCATGGCCTCACCACTGTTCACAAAACAACCGCTCATCATGTGTTAAATATCGGACATGGACCCGACGCGATATTGAGGTCCACCGTCCTATCTGAGGCCGCTCATCCGATGACGATCGCTCACCGAAGAAGCCCAACAATTAACGCCTTTCACCCTTCCACTTTATGTTTTCCAATTAATCCCCGCCGTTGATCTCCGCGCGATCAATGGATCTGATTTATTCTTTTCTTACGCTCTCCTTTTGACTATCTCTAACAAATCCCGAAAGTTGGATGATGCCATCCAATGGCCATGCTCCTCCCCGCAACCTTCTAAGTAGTTTAACCCAAAAACGCAGGATTTCTTAATAAGTTTGTCATTTGCAGGTTTCAAAGGCTATTTCAATTATAATATAAAGAAAAAAAAAACCGAGGGTGACGATCCTCTGGCCTTTATTTATTAAAGGGAAAGAACTATGAGGGCTCTATTCCATGTTTCCTCAATTCTTCATGGGTGTTGATTCCTTGAGAGCCGTGCACGGCCTACGCATTAACAAGAAACTGTGTTATTGAATCACAATTAAAAGAGTATCAGTGTTGAGGACTTGCCACAACAGAAAAAAAAGATTGAAGACAGATTTGTGGGGATTACGGCTAAGATTGATTATCAAAAGCCTAATTCCCCAAATTAAAAACAGAATTAAAGGTAAATCATAAGTGTTTTATAAGACAAAAAGGCCTCCACCACCACATTTGAGGCAAATTGATTACTCTCAGCTACCACAAATCCACCTGTACTTCAAAGCATTAAAAAAAAAGCTGAAGTGATTGATCTAGATCAGATATTTGCCTCAACGCAGCCAAAGAGTTAATTCTGCTAAGAAAATTTAATGCAAGAAATATCAGCATAGTTACTTTAATATAAAACAGATCCTCAAAGGTCAACAAAATCTCCCACCGATCTTAATTCATAAATGTAAATCAATTAATATAGTGAAACACCTGTAAACTTCTTCATCGAGCCCCTCAAAGGCCGAGAAGTCATCACTCTATATTAATTGTCCTGAGAGATCTTTTATCAGATCTCACCTCCTCATTCTTCTATAAATATTATTGTAGAAGATGATAAAATTTTGGTTGCATAACTTTGAAATACATTTGAGCTTAAACTTCTGATTTTAAATAGTGTTATCTGGCCCTCGAAGCTCTATTTGTGTTTATATTAGTTAGGCTGAATAGTGAAAATGATTGCTGAACTAAAACATTGGACCTGAATACTGTAACTGGTTTGACATCAATAACAAGTTGTTTCTTGGGATCCTAGTCTATATCACTAGTGAAGTTCCCCTTTCTTTGTTATGGTTTTTCCTTCTATGTATGTCATATTATTCACTATTCTCTGATAAAGAAAAACATTTATAGAGTTAGGATTTACTGTTTACCAGTACCCTTCTCTCACTGATAATCTTTATCGCAATGTTTTCCTCCAATTTGTTTATTTAAGAATGGTTCAATGCAGTTTAAGCAGTTAGGAATGTTGGCATTCCCTCGTCCTACTGTTTTCTTTAAACATTATTCTTGAAAGTTATTTTCATCATTTGCTTATTAAATTTAGACTAGAAAAGTGATGGTTTGGCCTGTTTCTAGTTTCTATTCTCCAAAGGAAGATTTTGAAGGTTCCCCTTGGTGTTGACTGAAAGCAGACTAGGTTTAAAAGTAACTTATCTGATCTTAGGTTACACTTTGTTTCTCTTATGTGTTTTCATACTTTCTGAAGGTAATTATTCAGATTACCATATTGTTTTTCAATTAAGCTGCTTTAATATAAACTTCCCCAAGAAGTCTATGGTTAGCCTTGTTCTTGGTTGGTTTTAAACAGTTACTTAAGAGGCTTTTCTTGTTTGGGCTGACTATAAATCCCTCGTGAAATTATTATCAGTTTCCTCCCCTCCAACACTTTATTGTTTCCATTCCATCATTTTAATCTCAGTAATCTTGTGATATAGATGACTTGCCCCTTGGATCACTCTTTATGTTGTTGCTCAATTAAAGCCTTGTTATGACTCCATAGCCCAATGGACTAAAAACCAGCATTATATCTATATTTTTAGACAAAGATGTTCTATTCACTTGCAACTTCTCACCTTTGAAACTCTTTACACTTATAACTTTCGCCTCCAATAATACTCATGCTCAACCATCCAAAAACAAAACAAACCCTCGGCCTTCATAACTAGCCTAATATCATTACCCCAAACTTCAAAGACAAATCCATCGTTGCACTTATTGGAGAGATCCCTCTCCGGATTCAGGAGGACTAGATCCTAGAATCCCAAAGTGGTTGAAATGATGTTGTTTCTGTGATTAGACTTTGCCAATCTTGCTAATTACAGATTCCTAACATTTCTGGCAACTCTGCTGGGGAACTGAGTCGAATTTACATCTTAGTTTCCTTTATAAATTTCATAAAACCTCGTGATTAAAAAGCATCCTTTTCAAGCACTATCAAAGAATGGTAATCATGATAAAACTTCTTTTAATGAGTGACAAGCTAGGCAAACCCTAGGATTCTCATAAGACATTATCTAACCTTGAAAAATCAGCTAGCTTAGCCATAAGATTACATTGTCTTTGTCTCATAACCGTAGCTAAGTTTTTAAATAGAGTTATCATATTCTTAGAAACCACTCAACTGAAAAAACTCAGAAAAACCTAAAAATATTTTAGATTGGTATCCAATAAACATGGTGGTGAACCATAAAACCTTTTACCTCCTTAGGAGCTAAAAACTTCCACTTGGAAACTCCACAATCCTGAACAGACCTTAAGACTCCACTGGGAAGAACCCTTATCATTATAATATCATTCAAACTCAGTTAGAGGACTTTAGGATTTAAATTCGTAAAACAGACAAGTTAACCTCTTAAAGATTGTCATATCTGGTTGAACTTTTCTTGTTTATTTAGGTCTGAAAAACACAGCACAGTGGCTCCTAGAAAGATTCACACTAGAGCCCATCCTGACCCTGATCCACCTGAGATAGTTGATAATCCAAAATTTATCCTTAGGAAGTCTCCTAAGATTAAATTAACAGCTATTTTCAAATCACCCTTGAGAGCTAATTCAGTCCCTGAAAATATTTCAGCTCTACAACAATCATAAGTTGACTTAGTAAATCCCTTTAGAAATAGGTCTCTCGGTGACTTAATTCAGTTAGATTCTGAGTCTTCAATTTCATCTCCTGAAACAAGTGAACATCCTGGTAGCAGAGAAACAACACCTCTTGATTTACATTTCCTTCACAACCTAGGTGTTTCTCATCCAAGTTCAGCTCAGCAGTCTATTCTGGGTCCATCCACTTGTGCTCACCCTACATCCATTGTTCAAACCAATCCACTTCAGCCCACTTTTCCTATTGTTAATTCACCTCTTGTGAATCCATCCCCACCACATATCATGGTAGCATGGTATGCTCCCTTAGTCCTTCCTCTTCCATTATTCAATCTTCCACAGGACTATCAGTCCAAAATTCCATTGTATGATGATAGCAATGCTAAAACTGCATCAAAACATGTGGATAAGATGAATGAATACTTTGACAGAAATTAAATTGATGATGATTCTATAAAGCTTATATTATTTGCTCAAAGTCTGGGGGAGAAGTAAGAAAATAGTTTAAAGGCTTAACCCCCCATAGTATCAATGATCTCCAAGCCTTCCATCAAACATTCTTAAACAAATGGGAAGTAAAGAAAAACCCTCTCCAAGTCCTTTCTAATTAAAAAAATCTCCATAGAAACACAAGGGAAATTGTACAAGCTTATTGCACTAGATTTAACAGTGTGTGTAATGCACTTTCCCTAGAACTAAGACCTCTACAAGGCTCAGATTTAAACAAGTTTCCTGAAGGGTTTGACCCTGAGATGGCCTATCAGCTGAGGGAAAGAGATCCTGCAACTCTTGAAGAGATGCAAAAGGGTGCTCTTTCTGTGGAAGTCAACTTGATGGAGAAGAGAGAAAGAATGAAAAATGAGAAGAGAGTCTCTTTCAGAGACGAAAACACACCTTCTACTTCAAACTCAAAAATGGAGAAAATTATGGAAGAAATGATGAAAGAGATGAGCATAATTAAGATAGCACAAGCGAGCCAAAATAAAAATGCTCCTCAAAACAGAAACCAGAATCAGAATTTTAGAAGGAACCAACCTCGAAACAGATCTAGGGAAGATGATCAACAGATCACTCCTCCTTTTCATCAAAACTATGTAAGTGAGGTTGAGGAAAGAGATGAAATAATAGAGGAGGATGATATCAACATGCTGGGGGTAGATAATGATGACTTTGAGATTCATTATGATAGAAAAGAAGGTCTATACACACCTTATAATGACAGAAGAGATGATGATGAAAATTATTATCAAGACATGGAAAATGTCATCATAGAATCTCAAAAAGAATGTGACCTTAGAAACAAAACCAGTCAACAAACTCCCAACACCAAAACGTCTGACAAATTTTCACAAAACAACACTGCAACCAAGCCTAAAATGGTCAAACAAAAGGACAAAACAATGGCTGTAAATTCTGATAATGGTAAACAAAAAGGCACTCAAAACAAGGAGAATAAGAGTGTAGACATTAGTAGTACTAACATCTCAGTTATTACTCTTGTTAAAACCATTGTGTAAAATGTAAATAGGACAATTCAGCAAGCTAATATTGTTGATAGAGTGACAAGTAATAAGGCTGAGACCAACACTTTAAAAATTCAAATTCCTTTCAGCCTGGAGCAAGAAATTTCCAAAATCAAAATCCCTGTTCCTTTGATTGAGTTAGCTTCCCAGCATGTATATAGGACCCAAATTTTGAAGGCTTTAAATATAGAGGAAAATGAGGATACAGTCAGTCTTAATGATGACCAGCCAGAGCTTATTTTCGGTCAAAATATTGAAGGTATGTATCAAGAGGGACCTGTTCCTCCCTTTTATGTGAGTTTTAACGTTCATGAAAAATTTTTACACAATGCTATGCATGATTCTGGGGTTTCTCATAATTTAATGCCTAAAGCTGTAATGGAGAGCCTAGATCTAGAAATCACCAGAACTTACAAAGACCTTTACTCCTTTGACTCAAGCAAATTAAAATGTTTAGGATTGATCAAAGACCTCTGTGTTAACTTAGCCCAGATTCCAACCAAATGTTTAGTAATGGATATTGTTGTGGCTGATGTTCCCCCCAAGTATGGAATGTTGTTATCCATATCGTGGGGGGCTAAGTTACAAGGGACTATGCAAATGGACATGACCTATGCGACTATCCTTGTTTTCAATTAGACTAGAAGACTTTACAGGGAGTCTCATATGCAATACATAGTTACAAGTCAAGACTGACCGCAAAAATCCCCTTTATACTCTGTAAACACAGACCTTGATTCATTTATCCTTTTTAATGAAGAAACATTGGATGAACAAGTAACTTTAACAGAGTTTATGGCTGATAGAGAGGAGGAGGTAAACACCACAGAACTGTCAAAACAGTTTGTTGAACCATTAAACAAAAACAAACCAAATATGGGTCTTGAACTAAAGTCATACGTCCTTTTCTTTCAAACCTTGACACTCAAGAAGATGTTCCTCCACTTAACAAAAATCTTGAAGAGTTAAAACAAATTCAATTAAGTAGCGCTAATCATGAACAAATAGAAAGCACAGTAATTGAAGAGGACAGTAACCAAATAGAAGAAACCGAAAATAGTCCTCTATGGAGTATGTATTTTGACGAATTATGCACTAGGAACAATGTTGGTGCAGGGGTTTGGATTTGCAACACTGAAAGAAACCACATAGAAAGTCTTTCCTATAGATTAAACTTCCAGTGTTCAAATAACATAGCAGAATATGAATCCCTTCTTTTAGGCCTACGATTGTTGAAGAAGTTAGGAGCCAAAAGAATCAACGTGTATGGGGATTCAGAATTAGTCATTAGGAAAGTCAATGGGGAGTATAACGCAAATCATCCCAAACTTAGAGCCTACCAAAACGATGTCATGGACCTTTTAAAAACATTTGAGGAGTCCAAACTGATTTTCGTCCCAAGAAAAAGAAATATTTCTGCCCACAATTTAGCCTTTGCAGCTAGAACATGCTTAACGCCATATCAGACCAAAGAATGCACAAGTCAGATGAAATTTAGACCAGTTGTGACTGATAACGCAAACTATTGGTAGGTATTTGACGGAGACAAACAAATAGAAGACTTCATGCAATTCAGAAATGAATTCGAACTACACAGTTCAGACTCAGACTATGATATAGATTGTGGTGAAGAAAATTTTCTTGGTGAAGAAGAGCCGTCTCCTGAGCTTGTCAATATTAATTTTTCAACTAGAAAACTTAAAAACAAAAAAAAATTTGAATGCACAGTTAGAAACTCTACACTCTAAAGATGAAAGTTTGCCAAGCGGTCTGGCCCCTTTAGAGGAGTTGTTCGATTTTAATGATGTGGCTAAGAAACTGAAACTGGAACCTGTATATACTGAAGTGGAAGAGTGCAATATAGGCAGTGAACTTAAACCTATGCTGATTAAACTGCCTAAGACTTTACCAACTCACATTAAACTCAAATACATAGAGCCGTTTAAAGAATTTTCTGATGTTTTTGCGTGGAGTTACGAAGATCTTAAGTCCTATGACATTGAAATAGTACAACACAAAATCCCTCTCAAAGAAAACAAAATACCATTCAAACAGAAACTGCGTAGAATAAACCATGTTCAGTTGCCTTTGGTGCAGAAGGAAATCATGAAAATGTATGATGCTGGTATTATTGTCCCTATTAGATATTCTGAATGGGTGTCTAATCTGGTGTCAGTTAGGAAGAAAACAAGAGAGATCAGGCTTTGTATAGACTTTAGAGACTTAAACAAAGCTTCATTAAAGGAAAAATACCCTTTACCTAAGATGGATCATATTTTACAAAGGGTGGTAGGGTCTAGAAGAATTTCTTTGTTGGATGGCTATTTAGGGTACAATCAGATCTTAATCCACCGTGCTGATCAATTAAAGACAAACTTTACTACACCATGGGGCACTTTCATGTATGTGAAAATGCCTTTTGGTCTAATGAATGCTGGAGCGACTTTTCAAAGAGCCATGGACATAGCATTCTCAGACGAACTGGGCTTCTTCATCATTATCTATCTTGATGATGTTAGTGTGTTTTCAAAAAAATATGAAGAGCACTTAGAACATTTAAGAAATGTTTTTGAGAAATGCAGAAAGTTTGGAATATCTTAAAACCCTTAAAAGACACTATTCGGTCTCCAAGAAGGTAAACTTCTTGGGTACATTATTTCAGAAGATGGTATTAAGATAGATCCAAAGAGGATTGAGGCCATATTGCAAATCTCTCATCCTCGAAACATCAAAGAGTTGCAATCTTTCATTGGAAAGATTAAATTTTTGAGAAGGTTCATCCCCAACTTGGCTGAGCTCCTTAGGAATATCACAAACATGTTGAAGAAGGAGCAAGGGGTGAAATGGACCTTGAAAGAAAAGAAGTCCGTTGAGCTGGTGAAACAAGCATTAACAAAAACACCAGTTCTAATAAGTCCTAATTTTTCAAAATATTTTTATATTTTTTCATTTGCATCACAACATACCATAGTTGTTGTCCTTTTACAGAAAATCCACAAGGACAAGAAAAACCTATTGCATTCTTTAGTAAGGCATTGAGGGATGCCCCTATTAAGTATAACATTATGGAGAAGCAAGCTTTTTCTTTGGTTAAACCTTTGAAAGACTTCAGAGTGTACATCCTTCACTCACACATCATTTCCTTTGTCCCAAACTCAGTTTTTAAAGACATTCTAACACAAGACCCAGATGATAAGAGAGGTAAGTGGATTGTTGTTATTCTTGAATATGATTTAGAGATAAAACCCACTAAACTCATCAAAGGCCAAAGTGTAGCTAGATTAATGGCTAAATCCAATTTTGAAGTTCTTGATATTAATATCATTAATGCTTTGTATGAACAAGAAGGATTCTCTACTCCTATTGTTGAAGATAATTTTATGAATTCTTCTTGGTATGCTGATATTATTTATGTTTTGCTTAAATTAAATACACCTCCTGGTTTGACAAAGACAAAGGCAATATTCCTAAAGTTAAAAGTTGTAAACTATTGCATTATATATAAATGTCTTTATTGGAAAAATGTTTGTCTGAGTTTGATGCAGAGAAGGTTAAACACCAGTTTCATGAAGGAAAGTGTGGAGGTCATTTGTACTGAAAGACAACCGCCAACAAAATTTTGAGGGTTGGTTTCTATTGGCCTACTATTTTCCATGATGTGCACAATATGATCATTGCCTGTCATAAATGTCAACTTTTTGAAGGCAAAAGAAAACTACTACCCCTACCTTTACATCCAATCACTGTTGAAGCCCCATTTCAACAGTGGGGACTTGAATTCATAGGAGAAATCCATCCACCATCTTCTTCCCAGCATAGATGGATTCCCACTGCCACTGAATACTTCACTAAGTGGATAGAAGCCATACCTTGTAGGAAGGCCAATGATTCTGTTATTATAAAATTTATGGAGATTAACATTCTCTCCATATTTGGATGTCCTACAAAGATTATCACTGATAATGCAGCAGCATTTGGATCAAAGAAGAAGGTTGAGTTCTGTCATAGATATGAGATAACATTAGGGCATTCCACGGCCTACTACCCTTAAGGTAATGGACTTGCAGAATCCTCAAACAAGATTTTAGTGAACATAATTGAAAAAATGTTGGAGGACAACAAAAGGTCTTGGCACACAAAGTTGGTCCATGCACTTTGGGCTAACAGATTGACTTTGAAGAAATCTATTAGTATGTCACCTTTCCACCTTATGTATGGTACTGATGCAATTTTTCCAAACAACCTTGGTGTAACAGTGATGAAGTTGATTCAAGAGTTGTAAACTGAAGAAAATGACATGATCAGATTAAAAAATCAGACCATTCATCTTCAGCAAACCATAGAGGAGGTTTATGACAAAGAATTGTAGAAGCAGATCAGCATCAAAAAGCTTTTTGATAGAAGAACAAAGGCCATCAATTTGAAAGTTGGGGAAAAAGTTTTAAAGTGTGACTCAAGGAGGGAAGACAAGGGAAAGCATGGAAAATTTGACAACTTATGGCTTGGCCCTTATTCTATTCATTCAGTTGCTGGTAACAATGCCTATTTCTTACAAGAGTTGAATGGAGCAGAATTGTTTGGGGGTCTTGTCAATGGTAGGATGCTTAAAAATTACTTCTCTTGATCCATCCCATGTTCTGAAAGCCTTTTTTATCTTTTTTCTCATTATAAATATCTCATCCACCATTGCATTCAAAGTTATAAAAATCAAAAATACAAAAACAAAGAAAAGAAATAAAAGAGAGCAGATTGTAAAAAAAAAAAAGGTATAGCCCCATACCAAAAAAGAGAAATACATTTTGAAAGTGTGCAAGCTCAAATGCCACTCCTAAACAACACACTTCTAGTTATTCAAACTGTTTAATCTTGACTAACTAGTTTTAAATTTTCTGCTGATATGATAGTGAATTCGATTTGCCAAACTATTTAATCTTGGCTTATCAGTAGATAGTTTAGGATAGAGATTTAAGGTTCAAATAAGCTCAAAATATGAAACTAAGTTTCCAAATATATATGACTCAAATATGTTCTATTTTCTGAGTCAAAAAAGATGTAAATATGGTTCTAATTAGCTCAAAATCTGAACCAGAGAACAAAGAAACTACAGCTCAAACAAAAGTCAAAGCAGAGTTGTAAAAGGATGAAGTGCTTTGAATTTTCAGATCTTAAGCCTTCCATTTATTTTTAAACTTTATCCAGAATAAATGTCTATGTGCAGCTTGTATTTTATGCCATGGAACAACTTCAAGTTAGACTATTTAATCCTGACTTCAATGCTTTTAAATTTTTGTTGTAGAATTTAGAGAATAAAATTTGTTAGACTGTTTAATCCTAACAGATTAGTAGATTAGGTAGAGAAGCATCTGAGCTCAACTGTTTCATCTAAGTTTAGGGAGAAATAAGGAGTAGAAATAGATTAGATTTCCTACTTTCAAAAGAATAAAATTTTGTGAAAAGAGTTTTCCAATCCAAGTGTACTCTAATGAAGAAAAAATGCTAGATCAGTAGGATTGGGTAGGTCGAAAGCTTGTAGATGAAAGATCCGTTGTTTTTATGGCTGCTAATATGTTTTCAGAGCAAGATCATTCAAGAAAAGGAAAGCAGCCCAATGGCTAAAGCACAGGTCAGCCTCCCAGAGAACACAATGGATGTGGCACACGTCAGCCTCCCAGAGAATGAAAGTCTGAAGTCCTTGATGCCTTCAAGAAGGCACCATCCCCAAGTGGAGCCACTATTAGCCACCTATAAAAACATTTATAGCAAAAGGTGGCTAAAACTTTTGGAGCCTTCAAGGAACAAATTTTATTGCTAAAAAGTGTTGGATCTTGAAGACTCTTGAAGGCCTCATGCCTCTGTCCAAATCTTCATTGTTATTCCCTTTTTTATATACTTAGAATTTCTGTTGATTTCATGAGAAAAGACTGCTACAAAATCATCATTTTCCCATTTCCTTCACTCAAAAACTAACCTTCATTTTCTCCCCTTTTTCTCCATAAAATTCCTCTGTTTTCCATTTTTCTCATCTCCCCTTCATAAAATTTCCCTTGCAGAGTTTGAAACTCCTTTTTGAACTCTGCCAAAAACCCCCAAATCCATTGAAAAACTTGAAAATTTTTCATAAAAAATACATATTTTTTGTATAAATGCTTAAGCCTCTTGGGCTAAGCCTAAACCACTTCCCCTCCATATTCCCACACCCTAGAACCAGGTGTTAGAGCCTTTCAGTGCTTATCGCATTGGAACAATATGCAGCACGCAAGTCTTTTTGCCTCACAAGTTTTCAGATGCGATTAGCCCTATGTTCCATAACCCCCGATCATATATTTCTCCATACAACCTGTGGGCCTGCAATCAGGCGCTAAATCATTGTGAAAATCCATCTCCGATCCATTATTTCCTTCGTATATCAAAAAACCCACTTATCCAAATTTTTGGTCTAACGTGCCCATACAACGATTTTTAAATGAAAAATGGTTAGATTAAAAAGACCCGAAGCGCAATCGCATTGGAGAAATTCATAATAGGTTGATTGTAACCACCCGCATAAAAATTTTCAATGTGATTGGGTCATATGTATATGAAACTCCGCCCCCACTTCATTCATATTACTTTTTCCTGGGACCAAAGGTTAAAGTCCCAAGGTGCTTAAATCACATCGCAAGTTTCGAATGGGTTGATTGAAAGACTTGGCCCGACAATTCTGATGTGATTGGCCCTTTATATATATGTCTCAGGCCTATTATCATTCCATATAGACCAAGGCCCTGCAATCGGGCGCCAAACATTTCAGAAATATATATTTCGCCCCCAAAGCAATAAAACTTGGTATTATATTGAAATTTTGGGTTTTCATGTAGTATTAAGGTTTTCTTCCATATATGATAAAAATAAATATCTGTCATCGATCTGGAGCCATTCGAACGGCCTCCACAGTCTCTCGCCCCGGTGGTCCCTGCAAACCACTCACCATTGCAAAACCAAGCGGTATCCATCGCACCGCTTTTTAGAGCGGGGCAATCTTTTTGTTTGGAAACGTTTCCATACAACGGTTGACGCGTGGCCTCGCCACTGTTCACAAAACCACCGCTCATTGCGCATTCAATATTGTACGTGGACCCGATGCGATATTAACGTACACCATCTTATCTGAGGCCGCTCATCGAACGACGATCGCTCACCGAAGAAGCCCGATAGTCAATGCCTTTCGCCCTTCCACTTTATGTTTTCCGATTAATCCCCATCGTCGATCTCCATGCGATTGATAGATCTGATTTATTCTTTTCCTCCGCTCTCCTTTTGACTATCTCTAACAAATCCCAACCATTGGATGATGCCATCCAATGGCCACGCTCCTCCCCACAGCCTTCTAAGCAGTTTAACCCAAAAACACAAGATTTCTTAATAAGTTTGTCTTTTGCAGGTTTCAAAGACTTTTTCCATTATAATATAAAGAAAAAGAAATCCGAGGGTGACGATCCTCTGGCCTTTCGTTATTAAAGGGAAATAACTATGAGGGCTCTATTCCACGTTTCGTCAATTCTTCATGGGCTTTGATGCCTTGAGAGCTCTACGCGGCCTGCACATCAACAAGACACTGTGTTATTGAATCACAATTAAAAGAGTATCAGTGTTGAAGAATTGCCACAGCAGAATAGAATATTGAAGATAGATTTGTGGGGATTACGGCTAATATTGATTATCAAAAGCCTAATCCCCCAAATTAAAAATAGAATTAAAGGTAAATCATAAGTGTTTTAACAGGCAGAAAGGCCTCCACCACCACAACTGAGGAAAATTGATTCCTCTCAGCTACCAAAAAGCCACCTATACGTCAAAGCATTCAAACAGAAGCTGAAGTGATTGATCAAGATCAAATATTTGCCTCAATGTAGCCAAAGAGTTAATTCTTCTAGGAAAATTTAATGCAATAAATATCAGCAGAGTTACTTTAATATAAAACAGAGCCTCAAAGGTCAACAAAATATCCCACCGAGCTTAATTCCTAAACGTAAATCAATTAATACAATGAAACACTTGTAAAATTCTTCATCAAGCCCCTCAAAGGCCAATAAGTCATCACTCTATATTAATTGTCCCGCGAGATATTTTATCAGATCTCACCTCCTCATTCTTCTATAAATATTGTTGTAGAAGATGAGAAAATGTTGGTTGCAGAACTTTGAAATACATTTGAGCTTAAACTTCTGATTGTAAATAGTGTTTGTTGGCCCTTGAAGCTCTGTTTGTGTTTAGACTAGTTAGGCTGAATAGTGAAGATGATTGTTGAACTGAAACATTGGACCTAAAGACTGTAACTGGCTTGACATCAATAACAAGTTGTTTCTTGGGATCCTGGTCTATATCATTGGTGAAGTGCCCCTTTCTTTTTTATGGTTTTTCTTTCTATGTATGTCATATTGTTTACTATTCTCTGATAAAGAACAACATTTATAGAGTTATAATTTACTATTTACTAGTACCCTTCTCTCACTGATAAGATTTATCTCAATTTTTTCCTCCAATTTGTTTATTTAAGAATGATTCAATACAGTTTAAGAAGTTAGGAATGGTGGAGTTCCCTCGTCCTACTGTTTTCTTTAAACATTATTCTTGAAAGTTATTTTCATCATTTTTTTATTAAAGTTAGACTAGAAAAGTGATGGTTTGCCCTATTTCTAGTTTCTATTCTCCAAAGGCAGATTTTGAAGGTTTCCCTTGGTGTTGACTGAAAGAAGACTAGGTTTAAAAGTACATTATATGATCTTAGGTTACACTTTGTTTCTCTTATGTGTTTTCATACTTTCTGAAGGTAATTGTGTGGATTATTGGATTGTTTGTCAATTAAGATGCTTTATTACAAACTTTCCCAAGAAGTCTATGGTTAGCCCTGTTCTTGGTTGGTTTTAAATAGTTACTTAAGAGGCTTTTCTTGTTTGGACTAACTATAAATACCTCGTGAAATTATTATCAATTTCCTCCCCTCCAACACTTTATTGTTTCCATTCCATCATTTTAATCTTAATAATCTTGTGATATAGATGACTTTCCCCTTGGATCACTCTTGATGTTGTTGCTAAATTAAAGCCCTGTTATGACTCCATAGCCCAATGGACTAAAAACCAATGTTATATATATCTTTTTAGACAAATATGTTCTATTCACTTGCAACTTCTCACCTTTGAAACTCTTTGCACTTAGAACTTTCCCCTCGAACAATAATCATGCTCAACCATCAAAAAATAAAACAAACCCTCGGCCTTCATAACTAGCCTAATATCATTACCCCAAACTTCAAAGACAAATCCATCCTTGCACTTATTGGAGAGATCCCTCTCTAGATTCAGGAGAGATAGATCCTAGAATCCCAAAGTGGTTGAAACGATGTTGTTTATGTGATTGGACATTGCCAATATTGCTAATTACAGATTCCTAACAATTTTAACACAAGCTTGAAACGGAAATAAACTCTGCTTGAAATAGTAAGCATGCCCCCATCATGGTGACTCAATTCGAGGTACATGCCCCCCAAGCTTCAATCCATATGAAAGGCAGATGGAGTGAAGTTTCAAGTTAGGAGATCACAGAAAGACTTGAATGGGATTTTATGAGATCCAAACAAAGACTCGAATTGAATCGGAACGTGTTTCATTGTTTTAACGAGGTTGACACATTAAAATAACTATCCTCAGAAGAGCTTGTTTCATTTTTTAAGGAGCTTGACACAAGAAAATGAACTATCCTCCGACGACCAGACCCGGTTTCATTTTTTAAGGAGCTTGACACAGGAAAAGAACCATGATCTGAAACATCTTGTTTCATTTTTTAACGAGCTTGGCACAAGAAAACAAACTCTGCTCTGATGAAAACTCCTCATGATGAATAATAAGTCATCGCTTCCAATATTTCCACTCCCGATGGAAGGAAAACATCCTAGAAGTCAGGACCCAGTTCCCCCAGCACCTTATGCACAACGGCATCATCACTTAGTACAGGCACAGGGTAGGTAGCCACATAGTTGACCTACGGTGGGGGAAATACAATGGGTAGATAAAAACCAAGAAGGGATGATGGTGGGCCAGCTACCACATCAGGACCAAAGAACAAAAGCGAATCAATGGTCACGATCCGTCCTTCATGTGGAAAACAAACCACACGAGAAAGGGAGGAGACAAGCACTCCCATGGGATAGGTGTAATTGCGCCCAAAGAGGATATTGAAATACAAGGGACCTGGAACAACCATCACGTACATATGGACGTTTTTTCCTCCCAAAGTAATAGGTAACCTTGGAAGGATCCCTAACGGTTGACGAGTTTTTCTGTTAAATGCCAACAGATTCTGCGTAACAGGCACAAGTAGTGGTGAAATGAAATCTTGCCAAGTAGTTGAGGATAAAATACTAACAGATGTGCCTTCGTCTATAATGGTGCTAGGTACGACCAAACCAAAGGCCTCTACTGTTATCTCAAAAGGCACATAAGACGGAAGGTGGTATCTTGAAAATCGACTCCAGTCAAAGGAAGCAACCAAACTACTGAGAGGGGCTACCATCGAACTGAGATGGTCTTCCCTTGGTGTTATGAAAGAATAAGGAGCATCCTCCATGACCTCCATCATGGAGTCAAGAGGGGTATCCTCTGAGACCTCCATCACAGGAGGTGGAGGAGTAACTTCTTGAGGTATAGGGACAGGAGAATATTTCTCCAAATCTGAATAATCTGAAGAGACAAGAATAACATGAGGGGTATGAGATCCACTCTCAATGGAAAATACTTGGTGCACCATAGATGGGGTCGGCTCAACCAATCCCATGACCAATGGTTAGTCTAGAATGGATTCCTGAATTTGAATTTCCGGGGGAGCGGGATCGACCAAGGATGACTCTTGACCAATCGTAGGATCAGCTGGTGGAGGACTCAAAGAAATCCATTTATAACCATTCAAGAGGCATGGCGTAGAAATAGTTGAGTTGTCCAAATCTCGCTTGGCTTCATCCATATACGGACAAAGGTGAATGGCATGGTGCCCTTCACACAACTTACAGGGATTGGTAATCTTACCATACTTCTTAGGAGCCTTACCAGCACCAGTTGAAGACGTGCCCCCAACCTAAATCTTAGAAGCCGAAGGCAACGACAGATGACCGTTGGACCATACTTCGAACACCTTGGGAATGCCAGAGCAGTCTCGAAGAAGATGGTGTCCTATGCACAACATGCAAGGGAACTTGAATTTCCGTGGAGGGTTGGGAGGTTTATCAAGAGGAGATGTTTCAGAAGCAGTAGCTGAATCCTTAACCTCTCTCTTATCAGACTTCTTCTTATTTGTCTTGTTCTTCTTCTTCTTAGCCACCTGGTTACTCGAATCCAGAATTTCACTAGGTGAAGTAGAAGAGGAGGACACAGAAACAGGCGAAGAAGGGGAGAGGTCCACCTTGGAATCAACATGATTTTTCTCAGGCGGAGGAACTGATTGAACAGTAGTCAGGAAATTCGGGACCATAGAGGCTGAGAAAAACAAAACAGGCAACCCAACAGTTAACCCTAAAAGAGACAACATTGCCATATAAGGAGCACTAGCATTCCCAAAAGGAGGAAAATGACCTGGATTCCCATCGGAGGGGATTCCTTGGTTGGTGAACTCCGGAAAATTTTCCATCGAGAATGACCTTAGAACAACACCCTAAGGAAACTAACTTTAACCAGGAATATTTCGTGGTCGATTAATTTTTAAAACATTGAAACAAAACTCTGTTGTTTCATCTTTTAAGAGTCAAGAAATAGGCAAAAGGTGACTCTATCGCTTTCAGTTTGAAAAAAAGAATGAAAGGACAAGCGCTTGATGATATTTTCAAATTTAATGAGTCAGAAAAGATCGAAATGACTACTCAAGAATTCTAGGCAAAGGGTGTACCAAATAACCGTGAACTGCAATATACACCTTGGTTTCAAAATGAAAGAGAAATCAACCAAGGAATTAACGTACATGCAGGAAATCTCCCCGAATGTTGTGTCTAGTGTATCACAGGTATAGGGTGGCAGAATCGGCTTCCTATGGATAAAGGATAGCAACCTAGTGGGGTCTCCCTTTATAAACGCGATGATACGGGGAGCACAAGTCCGTACTAGTGATGTCTAAAGCCAAGAGGCGAACGAAAGCTACTAGGTTTAACGACACCGGAACACGTCTCTAACCTAGACGTCTAAATGTTTCGTTAATGTTTCAATGCTTCCTTAGGTTGATTGAATAAATTTTACGGTTGATCTTCAATTATGTCTCGGCTTCAAGGCCCTACCGCATGTCATATGACAATCTCCTATATGCAGCTATATGACGAAAGAAATATTCCAATTCGATGAATGCTATGTAGTTAAGGGAAGAACTTCAAACAATGATGCAACAAGCATCATTACTGAAAACGGAATTTTTCCAAACTAGATGGCTTTCGCTATCAAAAATTAATTTCAAACATCCAATGATGAGGATAATGCAATGTAATCTATCTAAAACCCTCTTTTTCAAAAACTATGTGATTGTAATCTATGCACAATTTCCTTTTCAAATGATAAGAATTCACTAAATGCATTTTTCGATGAAATGAAAATCTACTTAATGCATGCTTTTAATGAAAGAGAATGCACTCAAATGCGATTTTTAGCTTTCAATCATTAAACAATGTGATCTAAGTTCAATGATAAATCTCAAAAAAACACTTTCCAATGCAATGTGATCTAATGCATTTTAACAAAAGCAAACTTTGAGATGAAAACTAAATAAACACAAATGTTCTTAATGAAGGATGAAGGAAAAAGTGATGCAAAAAAACACTAAGAATGCAATCGTTGTTTCAAAACACTTTGTAACGAAATTCCTCAAAAGGTGACAAAACACAAAGAGGACTTCCAAAGCATGAGATCAAAACAAGGCATTCATCCCTTTTACATCAAACAATCATGGAGAGAAGATATTTCAAAGAATGAGCAATGTAATCTATGCTCATACAGTGAAAAGACTAGAAGGGAAAGACACACTGGTGAAGGATTTAGGGAAAAAGTCTCAATTTTCACACACCCTGAAATTGGCATGACTTTATCATTAACAACTAGCGCCAACTGGCATGACTCACTGACAACTAGCGCCAATGGCCAATTGGAGTGGGTTTCTAACTGACAACGAGCGCCAACGCCTGAAAATGAAAAACAACGAATTTCTCCCAACCAAGACCAGACTCACCACTTCAAGCAAAATCTAAAACAAACCCAGAAGAAAAGTACTGACCAAAACAAACATCCAAACAAGGGTAAACCCTAGCCAGACAGGAGATGGCGCGAGTGATGAACTGGCAACCTGTGCCAATTGGCGTGACTTTCAGGGCGAAACTCGCGCCAATTAAGCCAACTATGAAAGGATGAAAATTCAAAAAAAAAAAGGTCAGATTTGATCCTCTGGGGGTTGAACATGGGTTTTACACCAGAAAAAAGTGAACCAAAAGAGCTGATCAAGCAGACAAAGTCAAGAATCGACCAAAAAGGCAAGACAATACTCCAAATCAACATCTCCCCAGCAGAGTCGCCAATTTTTTGTAGAGGTAAATCCCCTCTGCAGACAGAGGTGATCCCTACTAGGCCAGATCGGGTCTAGCAACAATCGTATCACGTTAAGGTGCAAGTTCCTAATTGCAATAAACCAAATTGCGAAGAAGGCCTACCTTAAGTCCAACATTGTTTTTCGTAGAGAAGATAGCACTCCCGTTTCCTTGCTCTGGCAGATCACAATTCTCCCGCTTGTCATGATCAAATACCTGCACATACAAGAAACACGACGAACACACAAGGTAAAAACCAATATATGAAATTATGTATCAATTAGAGAAGACAAAACTCATGATCACAATGAACAATACGAGTGGAGCCATAACCAAAGTCGCTTATCATTAAATAATACAAAGACGGATACAACCTGGCTCTGACGCTGGATCTTCCTTCGGAAGGTCAATAGTGGAATACGTCTCAATAAAGCTCTTCAGGAATGGGAAAAGCCTCTCTCTTTGGTTGTCTTGATAATAATATCCTTGCTATTGATTTGGCTCTATGAGGACTATCAAGGCTCTTGCAACATTCTTTAGGCTGTGAAGGCTCTTGGAGACCCAACCATTCAGCCAGTTCAACCATTCAACCCCTTCATCAATGGATGAAGGCTATAATTATAGAGGAGTGGAGGAGGTTGGGATCCCTATAATAGTTGAAGGGAGGCCTTATCCCTTGGGAAGTTCCCCATAAGGTGGAAACAAGAGGCCAAAGGAGGAAGGCCGTGGTTATTCAGTTGAAACCACTCCTCATGACTCATCCACGAAGTTGTTGTAATCGAAACTTCGCCTCTTTTTTTAAAAACTTTCCATAAGCAGATGCGTGCGAGTGCTTAGCTAGGACAGAGCACCAATTGGCACGGTCTCAGTGTTAATTTTCCTCATTTGCACGAGGAAATAACGAACTGCCAGTGCTAAGGCAAAAACAGGTGTTTTTAGGGGTCTGCTCAGGAAATGATCAATAGAAGGAATGTTGTCCTCATGGCAAGGGATGCAATGATGGTATTTGCAAGGCATGACACTGCTTATTCATCATAGAAATGACCCTCCAATGGGAGAGATGGGGATTTCAGGGATAGTGACAAATTACTGTGTAACACTGACTTAGAGGCATTCAGTCATAATCTAACACACGGTAGCTTCGCACTACTGGCTTTTCAACAAAGCGCGATGACCAATTGTGTGAATCAACAGTTCCTCTCGTACTAAGTTGAATTACTATTTTTTTGTGGTTCATTAGTAGGGTAAAACTAACCTTTCTCACGATGGTCTAAAACTAGCTCATGTTCCTTATTGGTGGGTGAAAAATCCAACACTTGGTGAATTCTACTTCACAAATATAGAAAGATTCGACATCAAAGGATCAAAAAGAAATGTTGCTATGAACACTTGGCAGCCACAAGCCAGATATCCCTGTGATAAATTTTTTAACACCTCTAGCTTCAAATTTTGAAAGTCTAAAGGATCGATAGGCCGTGCTTTCATGGTTTGTATTCATACTGAAAATCAAAATCAAATGAGCTTTTACCCTTTTGTTCCACAGGATATTTCTATTCTCGTTGAGCTCATATTAGGACACCTGCATTATCTTTTGACAGATGTGTTGCCTCAGCCAAAGCCCCCACCTAAAAATGTCTTCCTCCCAGATCGACCCGCCAAAATGTGTCTTAAGGCAAAAAACAGGGGTAGTGCCTAGTCTCCGCCACATGGAATAAGTAAAATAACATTAAAAGTAGTGGTATTTCACTTGCGTCGAAAATGGCTCCCACTTATTCTACACCTCTTAAGTCATTTCAAAAAGTCAGACTAGAGTAAAGCTGAATAGGGTCTTCTTTCCCTGGTTATTCTGCCAAGCCCATTCCTTTGGTTGTGGTTTCACTAGATAGTAGGTAGGGAAGGTGGGAATCTCATTAATCCATTCATGCACGTCACTGTAATGTCCCTACTTAGCCTTAGCTAAGAGGAGACATTGAATTTTGATTTATTTTATGTTTTTTGAATAAATGAATAAAGGAGGACATGTAAAACTCCTAATAAATCAATGCCCATGTGAAAAAAGACAAATATAGGCTATGTAAATAATCACTTGCAGGTGTCAAAGAGGATTGAGCCAAATATTGGGTCCACCTTGACCAAATAAACTGCGCTGTCTAGGTTCAATGCATCACCAAGAGGGACTGCCCAGTTCTAGAAGGGAGATTCTAATGTGAAAAGGACCAAGTCATCCAAGTGTTTTAGGGTTTGAAAAGGCCATATCATGTTATAAAAAGGAGGAGAAGACACATGAAGAGGTTGTTGATGGATTATATTTCTGAAGTATTTGTCTGCTTAGACAAATACCATTCTCTATGGTTTAGTAGAGGATTGTGATTGGAATTCCTGTTTATGGGTTTCATCTTGTCCCTTGAGGATCATTGGAGGATTTATTTGCTGAATTTGGCCACTATCTAGTTTGAGATCAAGCTATATCTTTCATGATCAGTGCTGGCCCATTGAGGGTTTTGCAGCTGCTATCTTTTGTAGCAAGTGGCATTGTAGATCTGCTTAGATCTAGTTGTTTTTTAGAGGATTTATCTATTGAAGACTGTTCTTCAGCCTCTAAGAAGTTATATGATCCATATTTTATATCAGATATGTTTTCCTTATTCCATGTACTCAGTCTCCTTCACCCTCTGCGCAATTTCTGCTTCATACTGCGTTATTTTGTGAGAGGGCTTGTTATTTCAGTTTGCTACCAGTTTGGAGGAAGATCTCTTGGTGTTAGGCTTGCCTTCCCTTGGTGATATATGGATTGGGTTGCTAATACATGTCTCTATAGATCTTATCTATTTCATTAATAAAATTTATCTTCAGAAATTTATGGGTTTTCTGCAGTACAGTATATTGTAATTCAGATCTACAGCTTAATATGCCGTATTTTGATGTAATTCCAATTGGATATTGTTCTTAAAGTCTTGTAGCTTCTAGATATGTATTATATATGATTATTAATCCATATATATGTCCTATATCTGAAATTTAATTTGCAACAGCTGAACCATCTAGAAAATAACGCTATCTATGTATTTCTGCAGTTTATTTCTAGTTGCAGCTCTTATTTATGAAGGGATCTTGCCCTAGTTCTTCTTGTAATTAGTTGTAAAGGCAATAATATCATATGTAATTCTGATTTAATGTTATATTACATAAATATAATAACTTTATATGAACTCCTCTGAGTTCCAGTCAGATCTGTGCAATTCTATTAGCTGGGGGTTTCATTTTGTAGTAACTTCTCTCTTTGGATGATTTCTAGCTAGTCTTGTTTCTGGGAGATTTGTTTAACATGCTTAAACTCATTTGTTTCTACTAAAATTTCATGTACATGTCACATACAGCTTGAATGAGGGAATCCAAGCCTTGATATACGTTCTTATTTCTCATATTTTCTTATACAGCGTTTTCACTGAAGGTCTTGTTGAGATTCCTGAATTGAGATTATTCCAAGTCCTATATGCAGAGTCTATAGTTGGCTAGGTAGCCTCTGGTTCTCACCCTCTTTTTAGAGGTGAAATAACCAATAAATTACTCTATAGTCCATATCTGACATAGAATCTCCAAAAAGGAATATTACAATGGTATCGTAGCTCCACTCTTGGCATAACCTATGTTAGCTTTGGAGCCTTAGTCATGCTGCATTCCGAAGATGAAGATCATCTTTTTGAGAGGGAGAGGAGATACCAGAATAGAAGTGATAGAAATTATGACTATACTATTTTTGACCTTGACAAGGGTCAAGACAAAGGGAAAGGCCCTGAGTTGAATGACAAAGATAAGGAGGTAGAAGAGTTTGCAAAAACTCTCTTGGAAACAATGCAAGATCTGTCCAAGGAAATAAAGGAGATGAGGATAGAAATAATGAGGAAGTCCCTTGGAAGACTCCATCAAGGAGAGAGCTCAGAAATGTCTCAATTTGGGACTGGTCCATCGGTGAGCTTACCACAAGCTCCACAGATCTCACAATGCTCTACAATGCCTACCTTCTTTGCTGTAGAGACTGAAGGGCTTCAAGAGACAACCTCTTTGGAAGGTTATTTTGTAGAATATGATTTAAAAAGCCAAAGGTTCAAGGATAACTTGAGCTTTCAAGATTTTTTCCATGTAAAGGACTAGAGGAGACCATTGCAGTAGTATAGAGATGGAGATTTCCTACATGAGAGGCACCACACCATGGGCTGGTTCTTCTTGCCTAAGTTTGATGGATCACTATCTTGTTCAGCTAAAGCATGGGTGGAAAATTTGGACATCTATTTCTAGCTAAATAAAGTGCCTGAAGCAGAAGCCATTAAGATTTTTGCATTTCATTTTGATGGAGAAGCCCATAACTAGTGGTTTCATGGAATTTATACATTGGGGCATAGAAATGTGTCCACTTATGGTGATTTCACTAGGATACTAGTGGAAATATTTGATCGGAAGGATCCAGAGGCCCCTTTCATAAGGTTGGCAAAGCTTAAGTAGACAGGAGATGTTGAAGCCTATATTTCTGAATTTTTGAGGTTGTCTGTTATGGTTCCTGATATTTCAGTTGCAAGAAGAGTTTATATGTTCATAGATGGCTTGGAGGAACCTTTGCATGGGTTGGTCAAGTCTACCAAACCCACCACACTACATGATGCCATTGAAAGAACAAGAGATCTCCAAGATGCCTTGCCAAGAGCAAAGGAAACCCTTCCTAGAAAATACACTCACTCTTCTAAAGGGAAGGAAGGGAAAGCTGCTCCACCCAAGGAGAGCTCACAGAAAAAGCTTCTTGACAATTATCTTCAGAGAGAGTTGAGAAAGAAGAAGTTATGTTTTACTTGTCAAGAATCATGGGTGTTGGGGCATAGATATGTTGCTGGAAGGGCATATTATATTGAAGTCTTCTCCGATTGTGAGGAGGAGGAAGGAAATGATGGACCTAGAAGAGGTCATAGCACTGGTGATGATGATGAGGACGATCCATCATCATCCATGAAATAAGAAGGGGCATTTTCTCCAACTAGTGGGACTCTTGCTTCTTTGAGGGGAGTGCCCAAATATTTGACTCTTAGAGTGCAGGGTTTAGTTATGAACCAAAGAGTATCTATTCTTATTGATAGTGGGGCAACCCACAATTTTATTGATGCTCACTTTGTGCAGAGGAGAGGGATCCCTACTGATACTTTTTATGGGTTCTCTATTTTGGTTCTGGGAGATATAACTATGCAGTGCATACAATATGTTCCATCCCTTTCGGTGACTATGGGAGCCTACACCTTGGAGGACCACTTCTTTGTAGTGGACATACCAGACACCAACATCATCTTGAGTGTCCAGTGGTTGATTACTTTTGGAAAGGTCACCACTGATTGGAGGGCTTTGTAGATGGAGTGGGTGGACTTAAAGAGTGGGAAGCAACAAGTTATTCAAGGCATGCACACCTACCCTTCACTTGATGTCTCTACCCATGCAAAAAATATGGAATTGCACAGTGAGGGAAAGGATCTCATGGTTCCTTCTCTCATTTTCATGATATTTCTGCAAGGGAAATTTCTACATCATGGAAAGCCTCTTGGGATGCCATTATATTCTATGGAGAAAGTTTCACCAAGTGCTGAAACAATGGAAGAAAGAGTCACTGCGCTGTGGGAGGAAGAAAAGGGGAGGATCAACCTTCCCGCAAAAAATTTTGGTATGCATAATGCCAAAGGAACAAGCAAAAACAAGGAAAGCACCACCATAGATACATCCAAAACACTGTCCTTGTTGAGAAGTATAGATCCATATTGGAGGTCTCAACTCCTTGTAGAGTACTCCAAAGATCTGCACACCGGGATGATCCTAGATGGTATAAAGCAAGGAGGAGGCTATATGGTCCATGAAGGGGTCATCTATCATCTTGGAAAATTATTCTTGTCTCAAGCCTCAAGGCTTAAGAAATAAATAATACAAAGGGCACACAAGGAGTTCCTTTCCAGCTACATGCAATCAGCAAAAATCTACTCCCTAGTATTGAAGAGTTTTGATTGGGAGGGTATGGAGGAGGAACTACATCAGCATTATGATTGGGAGGAACTAAATCAGAACTTAAAAGAGTACAATAGCTATGTAGATATGGGGCAGCCAAAGGATATTATGCAGGATATATTTCAGCCATCTCTTTCTTCTCTCAAAGGAGGGGAAAAGCCCATGGCTAACTCTATGATTATGGGAGATTTGTATGGTAAGAAATCTGATCTTGTAGAGCAAGTTTATTTTTCTGATTTTGCACACTCTCTTACCATATGTATACAAGACATGGCTCCTACAAGGAGAAATATTACATGCAAATCTCATGGTAAATATGGGGCCAATGAAAACTCCAAAGCGGGCCACTCCCTTGAGGTGCAAAGGGAGACTTTTTTTCATGATGGATGCTTTCCAAAGGCACCTAATGAGAGTTTCACTTTCAGCCATGTAAAAGTGGCTTGTGCAACAAATATGTGGTGGGAGTAACAGCTATCACATTCATATATACTCATAACAAGGAGTGTACTGCGCTGGTACCTTATGTGGGATTGTGACCCACCTCCTCATGTGCAAATTACAATTTTCCTTAATGTGATTTTGCTACCATACATAGATGACATATTGGTTTTATTTATGGGTATGTATGGGAAAAGAGTCAGTAGTGTACATGTGCCACATGGGATGGAAGTATATCCAGTACTTCATGATACATGTTTCAGATGTGAAATTGGTTCACCCATGCATATTTCTGTTGAGTTTTACACTCCTGAAGGGGCAGACTATGAACCTATCATGCTAGCATTGGAGGAGAAGTTTTTGATGTATTTCCTTGGTGAAAACTTTCTTCATGATGAGAGGTTTATTCTTGATGGTGTCATCAATGGAGAAGGAGAAGAGACATAGCTCTTACCCTACCAGTTGCTTGAGGACAAGCAAAAATTTGAGGCGGAGGACTGTAATGTCCCTACTTAGCCTTAGCTAAGAGGAGACATTGAATTTTGATTTATTTTATGTTTTTTGAATAAATGAATAAATGAGGACATGCAAAACTCATAATAAATCAATTCCCATGTGAAAGTAGACAAATATGGGCTATGTAAATAATCACTTGTAAGTGTGAAAGAGGATTGGACCAAAGATTGGGTCCACCTTGACCAAATCAACTGTGATGTCCAGGTTCAATGCATCACCAAGAAGGACTGCTCAGTTCTAGAAGGGAGCTTCTAATGTGAAAAGGAGCAATTCATCCAAGTGGTTTACAGTTTGCAAAGGCCATCTCATGTTATAAAAAGGAGGAGAGTCTACATGAAGAGGTTGTTGATTAATTATATTTCTGAAGTATTTGTCTGCTTAGACAAATACCATTCTCTGCTGTTTAGTAGAGGATTGTGATTGGAATTCTTGTTTAGGGGTTTCATCTCTTCCCTTGAGGATCATTGGAGGATTTTTTTGTTGAAGTTGGCCACTATCTGGTTTGATACCAAGCTCTATCTTTCATGAGCAGTGTTGGCCCATTGAGGGTTTTGCAGCTGCCAGCTTTTGTAGAAAGTGGCATGGTAGATCTACTTAGATCTAGTTGTTTTTTAGAGGCTTTCTCTATTGTAGAGTGTTATTAAGCCTCCAAGGAGTTAAATGATCCATATTTTATATCATATATATGTTCCTTATTCCATGTACTCAGTCTCCTTCACCCTCTGCGCAGTTTCTGCTTCATACTGGGTTATTTTGTGAGAGGGCTTGTTATTTCAGTTTGCTATCAGTTTGGAGGAAGATCTCTTGGTGTTAGGCTTGCCTTCCCTTGCTGATACATGGATTGGGTTGCAGATCCATGTCTCTATATATCTGATCTATTTCAGTACTAAAAGTTATCTTCTGAAATTTCTGGGTTTTCTACAGTACAATATATTGTAATTCAGATCTATAGCTTAATATGCAGTATTTTGATGTAATTCCAATTGGATATTGTTCTTAAGGTATTGTAGCTTCAAAATATGTATTATATCTGATGATTCATCCATATATATGTCATATATCTGAAATTTAATGTACAACAGCTGAACCATCTGGAAAATAACACTATCTATGTATTTTTGCAATTTATTTCTAGTTGCAGCTCTTATTTCTAAAGGGATCTTGCCCTAATTATTCTTGTAATCAGTTGTAAAGGAAATAAGATCATATGTAATTCTGATTTAATGTTATATTACTGAAATATCAGAACTTTTTATGACCTCCTCTAAGTTCCAGTCAGAACTGCGCAATTCTAGTAGCTAGGGGTTTCATTTTGTGGTAACTTCTCTCTTTGGCTGATTTCTAGCTAGTATTTCTTCCGGGAGATCTGTTTAACATGCTTAAACTCATTTTTTTCTACTTCAATTGCATGAAAATTTCACATACATATTGAATGAGAGAATACCAACCATGATCTATGTTCTTATTGCTCATATTTTCTTATGCAGTGTTTTCACTGAAGGTCTTGTTGAGATTCCTATATTGGGATTATTCCAAGTTCTATAGGCAGAGTCTACAGTTGGCTAGGTAGCCTCTAGTTCTCACCCTATTTCTAGAGGTTACATAACCATTAAATTCCTCTATATTCCATATCTAACATAGAATCTTGAGAATCCCCAAAAAGGAATATTACAGTCACTAATTAGATGACAAGGCATTTGGCTACCTTAAGAGAGTCATAGTCACTCCCACCATTTACCCGTGCTTGGTTGAATTTATTCACTTTGAAATTCAGAGCACTGGGAAAAAATCACATTGCGTTAGCATCTGCAGGGACCATCGAAATTCTTTTTTTTAATTAAACAGTCATATTCCCCTTGTTCGTACCATTTCTGAGTCGACTGTTCACCGCCTAGGGAAGAGCCCCCATGAAGGGACATTCTACACCCATAGCCCAATCAGCATGCAACTTCCCACCCTCGCCGCAAAAGCAACTCAGGAAAACTTCCTACAACCCATGAGTTGAGGGCATAGACCCCTAGGCCCAACCCTCAAAGCCAATCCTTTTCCCAAAGTTATGGATCCATTTTACCGACTTCCCTTACCTACATTGTTCTATTGACCAAAGGTTGTTCACCTTGGAGACTTGATGCGGTTATTTGTATGACTGGGCATGAACAGTACTCGGTCCTTCAAATTTTCAAGGGCCACTAAAGGTGCACCAGACACCACAAGACATGCGGTGTTCTTCCAACTGTTGGACCCTATCTCGGGGTGAACTGATTCCAGGGTAGGCAAGTTGTTAAAAAGAAAAGATAACTCTTCCTGGGGCCCCTAATGACGTCTCTATATTTCCTAACATTGCATCTTGCCACCATGTCCCGGTTCGGGAATATTAACCCGATTCTCTTTTGATTCTCATTCAGAGTGCACTGCTGATACAAGGCTTCCCCATCTTTTAGGATCGACTAACCCATGTCCAACTGTTGTTCACATGGAACCTTTCCCCACTTCAGTATTCAAAGTTATCATTTTAATATTTTCTAATACCACCAAGATCTTCACCGAGGGCCAATCCACCCAAGCTCACACCTGATATTTCTCAAATACCCTCGCGTCCTCCTACTCATCGAAGCCAAGAAATTTCTCCCACAATCGAGTATAGGTTGCTCACTTCAGCGCCATCCATTTTTGGGGCTAGTTGATTCGGCAGGTGAGTTGTTACACACTCCTTAGCAGATTTAAACTTCCATGACCACTATCCTACTGTCTTAATCAACCAACACCCTTTGTGGGATCTAGGTTAGCGCGCAATTCGACACTGTAACTCAACTTTTGGTTCATCTTGCATTGCCAGTTCTACTTACCAAAATGGCCCACTTGGAGCTCTCAATTCAATGGCATGGCTCAATGAAGTAGCTGCACCCTCTTACCTATTTAAAGTTTGAGAATAGGTCGAGGTCGTTACACCTGAGATGCCTCTAATCATTTTTTTTACCCAAAAAAACTCGCGCATGAACTCTAGCAATATTGAGGGAAAATTCGAAGGAAAGCAGCTACTAGATGGTTCGATTAGTCTTTCACCCCTATACCCAATTCAGATAAATGATTTTCACGTTAGTATCGCTACAAGCCTCCACCATAGTTTCCTTTGGCTTCGCCCTGCTCACGCATAGTTCAAGATCTTTCGGGTACCAACAGGTGTGTTGTCACTTGAACCCTTTGCGTAAGCTCAATTTCGGTCAATGATGCACCCCTCACAGAGAGGGGATCTCACCCATTAGCTTCCTTGCACCTTGCATTTTCAAACCCACAAACTCGCACACATGTTAGACTCCGTGGTCCATGTTTCAAGACAGGCCAAGTGGAAAGCCTTCCAACCAACACCAAGAGCATGCAGGTGCACACGGCCCGCCACAAGGGCGCGTGCTTCATTCCTCGACCACCACAATGGAAAAAAAACAGGTTGTACTGCACCCACACTTGTGACGATACAATAGCCCGTGTTGGTTTGCACCTCAAGTAGAGTGAAAAACCAGCCTGAGCCATTTCACATCCAACCGAGACACATTGACAACCATCATCCACTTCCCTCACAGAAATTTCAAGCACTCTTTAACTCTCTTTTCAAAGTCCTTTTCATCTTTCCCTTGCAGTACTTTTTTGCTATTGGTCTCTCGCCTGTATTTAGCCTTGGAGGAATTTACCACCCAATTAGGTCTACATTCCCAAACAACTCGACTCACCGACAACACCTCATGATGTGGTAGAGTCCCAGCCCGAAGGGGCTGTCACCCTCTCAGGCGCCCTCTTCCAAGGGACTTGGCCCAGGTCTGCCATTGAGGATGCTTCTATAGACTATAATTCAGGCAACGCTGCCACCCGATTTTCATGCTGGGCTCTTCCCAGTTCGCTTGCTGCTACTAGGGTAATCCTTGTAAGTTTCTTTTCCATCACTCAATTATATGCTTAAACTCAGTGGGTGTTCTCGCCTAAGATGAGGTCTCAAGTTAGAGCTGAATCTGCCATACCCAATGGGAAGACAAGAGAAAGACAATAAAGTTCCAAGGATGCCATACAGAGCCCGCATTAGCTAATGACGACTGCCCAACCAAGGGGATAAGATCACTGCATGCTGACACATGGCATGAAATATTTCCTGCCACATTTCAGCCAACCGCACCACATTGGGCATGGAAAACCACCTCCGCTGCACTCTAACATATTGAAAGGACTGCGTTTCATTGGGATGTGACACCCAAATAAATGTGACCTCGACTAAAGCCTTGGGTGCAAATTGTGTTCAAAAACTCGATGATTCACGAGATTCTACAATTCACACTAACTATCACATTTCTCTATATTCTTCATCATAAAAAGAGCCGAGATATCCATTTCCAAGAGTCGTTTCCATGTGTTACCAAGAAAGTTCACCGCCATGAGAAATGGTTAAAATCCAACCCAACGTACAATGCATCGCAACAAGTAACAAACCCCCTTCCCCCTCAAGACAACCACACTCCATAACCCACTCACTAAAGGGAAGGGCCTCAAACAAGCCCCCTAGATCCCATGCCTTTGCAAAAAGGGGGGAAATGCAAGGAACGATGATCGAGAAGGACTAGGCTGCCAACCCATGAATTTCCACTGCTTTTCATCCTTCTCGAAGACCCAACCGCAAAAATTACCCCCTTTCTTCTTTGTAAGGCTGCTAGGGTCCGAAAAGAGGAACGAAAGGGGAAAAAAACACATATGCATATAATAGAAAAGAAAGAGAAGGTGGCTGCCGCCCCCTCACAAGGGAAATCTCAAGCAGACAAACAAGAAGAGTTGCCTTCCAAGCCTTGTTCCTTTTCAAAAAGGGTAGAATTGTAAAGAACGATGACCGAGACGGACTAGGGTGGCCACTGTGAAACTCACACTTCTTTTCAAACTTCACGAACATCAAGCCACTACGACTCCCCCTTTTTTCTCTGTAAAGACAGGGGTCAGAATGGGGAAAGTAAGAAAAACACATGAAAGAAAGAAAAAAAATTGTCCACTCGCTCAAAGGAGGAGGCCCAAACATATAACAAACTCTTTTCGAGCCCCATGCCCTCGTAAAAGGGGTGAAATTGCAAGAAACGACGATCGGGAAGGACTAGGGTGGCCACCCCCGGATCTCACACTACCTTTCATCCTTCGTGAATGCCAATCCCCAAAAATTCACCCTTTTGTTTGTAAAGCTAGGGGCCAAAAGGAGGAAGGGAAAAAAGCAACCCAAAAAAATAAAAGAAAAAGAGAACCCAAACATGGCTTCCAATAGAGAAGATGAGGCTCAAACAAAAAACAGGCTTTCAAGGCCCCATGTCATTGCAAATAGGTGGGGGGAACCGAATAGATCGATGATCGAGAAGGACTAGGGCGGCCACCCCAACAGGAACTCGCACTACTTTTTCATCCTTCCAAAAATGTCAATCCATGTCAATCGCACCTTTTCTTTGTAAAGCTAGGGAGACCAAAACGAATCATAAGGGGTGGCTTGGACACAGTACAAGCTTTCCAGGCCGTGTGCCTTAGCATAAAAGGGAGTAACTACAAGGAAAAATGACTGAGAAGGACTAAGGTGGCCAACCCAGGAGTTTGCACTACTTTTCATCCTTCTCTGACACCGACCCACAACAATTCTCGCTTTTCTCCATAAAGCTAGGGAACGGAAGGGAAGAAAATGACATGAAAGAAACAAAAACCAAACATCATCCACCATAACACTTGTGACAAAAATCCAATTTCAGTGAAAGGGGAACCAAATTTCAAGCAACAATAGCTAGAAAAATAGAGGGCCACTGCCACGTGAGCAGACGTTGGATTAACCAAAAAGAAGGAAAAAAAGGAACCCAATCAAAAGCATCCCACGTTTTCGCACCCTTCCACATACATTACAACACAACATCCTTTCTATCTACATGACATAACAAGTGATAATAAAGCAACCAAGAAGACAAGCCACAACCTAAACTTGACCACTAGAAAAGCCGAGGGCCACGATGAGACAAGTGCCTGGAGCATGTTACTACTGAGAGGTAAACGACCCCCCAACCCACACAAGACTTCAAAAAAAATATGCACTAATAGCAAAACCCACCCTGCTATTGCACCCCTCCATGTACAGGACACCTGACAACCTTTCCATCCAAAAATTCAAGGGGACCCAAACAACCATAACTCCAAAGAGGAGTTATCGTAGGCTAACAGTCAATGTTGGATAAAGCCTAGGCCCACAAATATGTCGGTGGTGCAATGTCACACCCTAAAAATAGGGAATCCCCTAAAGTGCACACCACAATGTTATTGTAAAAATCGACACATCCAAGAAATCACCAAGTCACGCAAAAAGCCCACAATCCAAATGGTGAGACCAGGACATAACTTGCTTCCTACTTTCCTTGGAAGGGGGAGTGGGTCAAGAAAGGACAAGGAATTCCCTTAACACAAAAGGCACAAGAAAATAATGTTACCTCATGCCCAATTACAGGGAAACTTGCAATTTTGATGGAGCGCAGACCAAGGGAGGGCTATTTCATTACCTAGACCCAACCCTTCCACGAGGGCATGTCAAGGAATAGTCGAGAGGAATAGGGTGGCTAGCCCAATGGATTGCACCGTTCTTCATCCATCCCATATTGAATCCACCCTGAAATATTCTCCTCACAAAAGGGTTGAGGTAGGAAGTGCATGTGCAACCACTCCCTTGAACCAACCACCAACAAAAGGATCGCCCAAGAAAGCACATAAACCACTGTCACTGCCTTTTAGAGAGAACCAACTATGGAGGCCCACATCTTCCAATGAAAAAAGGACTGAGCACCACCACTATGAATGAGTCTGAATTTTTCCATCATATTTCCCAAGCACCTTGACTATAGCAACGATGCCCCGCCGAACATACCATTGGAGAGGGGGATCCCAAACAATGAGCTTCTGAACCCCATATAAAAAACACATTAGGGGAAATAATAATGAAGGATGGCACAAGCACAAGCATCGCTTGAAAGTACAGGAAACAACAAGCGTGAACTCAAGAGAGGAAACTAAAAATTTTGCGAGTCTCTTTTGCAAGAGGCACCACCCAGAAAAGCATCAAACCCGCTCTCCTAGAGACACACCACACGTTCCTAGATTACATACAATCGAAATGCACACAACCCAATTGAAAAAAAAAAACCCTGCTATCAATGATCCTACCGTAGGTTCACCTACGGTAACCTAGTTACAACTTCTCCTTCCTATAAATGATAAGGTTCAATGAAATTCTCATGACGTCGACAGTGGAAAACCAGCATCATCGAGGCAATTTTAACACTTCACCGGATCATTCAATTAGTAGGAGTGATGGGCGATGTGTACAAAGGGCAGGGACGTAGTCAACATGAGTTGATTACACGCACTTACTAGGAATTCCTCGTTGAAGACCAATAATTGCAATTTTCTATCCCCATCACGATGTAATTTGAGAACATTTCCCGATGCTCTTGAACTAGGAAGAAAAACGCATTGGCTGCATCATTGTAGTGCGTGTGCAGACTAGAACATCTAAGGGCAAAAAAGACCTATTATTGCCTCAAAATTCCATGGCCTAAATGACCATAGTCCATCTAAGAAGCTGGCCACGAAGGGGAACCTCCGCATAGCTAGTTATAAGGCTGAGGTCTCATTCGTTATCTGAATTAACTAGACAAATCACTCCACCAACTAAGAACGGCCATGCACCACCACACATACAATCAAGAAAGAGCTCTCAATTTATCAATCCTTACTATTTTTGGACCTGGTAAGTTTCCCTGTGCTACGTCAAATTAAGCTACAGGCTCCACTCCTTTTGGTGCCCTTCCATCAATTCCTTTAAGTTTTAGCCTTGCGACCATACTCCCCCTGGAACCCAAATACTTTGATTTCATAGAAGGTGCTGACAGAGTCTTTAGAGGAACAACCGTTGATCCCTGGTTGGCATCGTTTATGGTTGAGACTAGGACACTATTTGATCATCTTCGAGCCCCCAAATTTTGTTCTTGATTAATAAAAAAATCCTTGGCAAATGCTTTCGCAGTGGTCTATCTTTCATAAATCCAATAATTTCACCTCTGAAAATGAAATACGAATTCCCTCGACAGTCCCTATTAATCATTACTCCGGTCCCGAAGGCCAACACAATAGGACCAAACTCCTATCACATTATTCCATACTAATGTATTCAGAGCAAAAGCTTGCTTTGATCACTCTAATTTTTCCAAAGTAACAGCGCCGGAGCCGCGACCAAGCTAGTTAAGGCTAGGAGCATGCCGCTGCCAAAAGGGATGGAAGGTCTGGTGCACACCGAGTAGGTAGACCGACCTTTATGACCCAAGATCCAAATATGAGATTTTTAACTTCAAGAACTTAAATATATTCTATTGGAGCTAGAATTACTATGGCTTCTATCAACAGACTTGCCCTCCAAAGGATCCTTGTTAAGGGATTTAGATTGTACTCATTCCAATTACCAGACTCGACGAGCCCAGTATTGTTATTTATTGTCACTACCTCCCCATGTCAGGATTGGGTAATTTTCGCACCTGCTACCTTCCTTGGATGTGGTAGCCATTTCTTAGGCTCCCTCACTGGAATTGAACCCTAATTATCCATCACTGATCACCACCATGGTAGGCCTCTATCCTATTATCTAAAAAATGCATCCCTTCTAAAAATTCGGGACTTGGTGCATGTATTAGCTCTAGAATTACTATGGTTATTCGAGTATTATGGTACCATAAAAAAAATATAATTGATCTAATGAGCCATCCGTAGTTTCACAGTCTGAATTAGTTCATACTTCGACATGCATGGCTTAATATTTGAGACAAGCATATGACTACTGGCAGGGTCAACTAGGTAGCACCCTCCCACTTCAAAGGGCATTCAAAGTTCTCTCTTACAAAGAGCCAACCCGAACACCCATCAAGTCAAAGAGAGGTCAAAATATCATGTAAATATCTTATAACTTTTACCTATTGCATCCCCAAGAAGGGATTAGAGCCCACACACACACTACATGCCAAGGACATGCAAGACATCAAACATAATGGATGATGGATGTAAGATCCACAAAGCGAAAAAATGGGTCACCCCGCTGAGTCACATTGCACCGAGGTCACCTAGGAGTTTTTAACCACTCCCCAACCAGAAAGTATGGCAAAACCATTATCACCCACGATAGCCACAATGAACAGACAAAGGGGAGAAAACAAAAGCAAGACTCTCTTATAAATTCCCCCAAAACCCTCCCTACCTCGCACCAAGGCAACCTAGGAGTCCACCCTTACAGCGGCAATAGTGGACCTTAAGCGCCTGCAGCGACATCGATGCAAAAGAAAGAAAATGGAGAAAAACCAACCCCAAAAACTCTCTCTCTCTCTAAAATTCCTCCCAACCATCCCCGCCCCACACCAAGGCCACCTAGGAGTCCACCCAAACAGTAGGAACAATGCACCTCGATCACCCGATTACCTACGATGACCTCGATGCAAAAGCAAAGTAAGTAAATAACGGGAGAAAAACCGACCCCAAAACGTTTCTTAAAAATTCCCTCCAACCCTTCTTGCCCAGTAGTAAGGCCACCTATGAGTCCACCTAGGAAGCGGAAATAGCGGACCTCTATCATTGGATCACATGTGGAAAAATCACTGCAAAGGAAAAATAAGGATGTAGAAGGATAATGACCAAGTCGACAACCTCTATTAGAAATTCCACCCTGACCCTCCCCGCCCCACACCAAGGCCACCTAGGTGTCCACCCGGTCAGCAGCAATAGTGGACCTTGATCGTTTGATCTCCTGTAGCACCCTCAATGCAAAAGGATGGAAATAAAATAAGAGCAAATGATCCTACAACCTCTCTTAAAAATTCCCCCCCTTCAACCCTCCCCACCCCGCACCGAGACCACCTAGGAATCCACCCAAATAGCAGTAATGGTGGACCTCGATCACTTGATCACCTGCGGCAACATCGATGGGAAGGAAAAGGAAGAAAATAAATCCAAATCAAGAGGTTCACTATAAAATGAATGAACATATCCAAATAGGAGGAGGGATCAGGCAACCCCGCACCCCACACACCCTACGTACAAGCAACCTAGGGGATTGCCCCACTGACTTACCAACTACAAAATGAACACTTTTCACCTGCAGCCACCTCCACATAGAGAAGGGAGGTTGAAGCATTTCACCTTGAAGTCCTCCTTCCAGATATAGCCCCCACCATCAACGTAGCAAGCCTAATCCCCATTGGACCACAATCGCATACGCGATCCAAAAAACAAGAAATACCCATCACCTTGTGTCTCAACATTCCAAGCCGCATAATTCTATTGTGCACAAAAGATGAAAGGAAAAATCTGACCATTCAATCAAACATATGGGCCACGACATCTATCAAAACCTCAAATCCAATGCAAGGATAGATGACGTGCACTCTGAAAGGAATTCCAAACATTAATTTTACAGCAAGGAGAACAGTTCCTCACATCATCCAGTGGAAATAGCAAGCAAGAGGGGTGGATTACAGCCAAAACCCTTCCACATTCCTCTTAAATGTATGCATCCACTACAATAAAAAAGCACATTGGTGAGGGTCATGCTTGTGATGGACCTTTAAGGTCCGTCACCAATGTCACATATGGTGACAGTCATTTAAAAACCATCACTGTAAGTTTATATAGTGATGGTCCTTTATGGTCCGTCACCAAATACATTTTCAATGACACTTTTTGTGAGGGTCATTAAAGGCCCATCACTAATTCTCTCTTTGGTGACACTTCTAGTGACGAACTTTTAATGACCCTCACCAATGCTATTTTTGTTACTTTTGGTGACAGTCAAAAAATGTCTGTCATCATTGATCACTAAAAGCCATCACTGTAAGTGTATATAGTGATGGTCCTTTATGGTCCATCACCAAAGACATTTCACTTTTGGTGAGGGTCGTTAAAGGCCCATCACTAATTCTCTCTTTGGTGACACTTCTAGTGACGAACTTTTAATGACCCTCACTAATGCTCTTTTTGTTACTTTTGGTGATGATAAAAAAATGTTCGTCATCATTGATCATTCCAGTGAGTTTTTGATGACGCTATGTGCCTGTTAATATATTTTTTGTCAAAAGATAGCGATTTAATACAATTATTGTGGAGCATTTTTTATAATATGTCCAAGGCCATAGTGGTTAGGGTCAGTCAATTTTTTAAGAAGTAATAAGCGTGTATCATTTCCCTCAAGTAATGACTAGTCGAATAGAGACTTCCTATGAGTCAACACATGATTTATATCTATTATTTTTATTATCTAGTAAGTTCCATTTAGATAGAGTTCCACTATTGTGTGTAGGAAATATATTATTTAATACATAATCGAGCTCTGACAATTCTATTAATGAGAAAGACCTAACAATCCTCAACAATCTGAGCACACCTTAAATTAATGCTTTTGCACACACTAACATTTCTTAGGACCCCACATGTCTTGGAACATCTTTGTACCTAGAACATCTTGTGATGACACTGACGCCCAAGCACATGGTGGGATGTGCTAGCACAACATGGAACTCTCCTATCATGTGTTGGCATGTTGCATATAGTCCCTAGCATGCCCTGGAACACCTTCATTGAATGCATTGACATACATTAACACTTGGCACACAATGCCACTTGGCATGTATTGGGACCTATTATTAGTGTGCCTAGCATGCCCCTTTTCAAAAATATAAAGTCCTTACTTATTAACCCTCTTATTGGTTCTTCCTTTTGTTGCCTTGACACATATTGATATACCCTGGCACCCTACGCCACATCCTTAGACCTAACATGCATTGGCATATGTTGGCACTATTAATTGGCACATGATATAATTAGCACACCCTGGAACTCCCAAGCACACTTTGGGAATTCTTAACATGCCTTGATATTCCCTAGCATGCCTTACCAATGCTTAGCATACCTTGTCACTCCCTCCTTGGCATGAAAACTAACACTGACCATTAGCACTAGTCTCTGGCAGTACACGTTCCTCATATTCATTGAATTTTTACCTAGTGCTCGCTTAATGTTTTTTCCTAGAACTCCTTAACACTCATCAATATGCATTATCACTCTCTAGCACACCTTAGCACTATTCAACGTTCCCTTCCACTTCATAACATGCATAACACTAGTCTCTGACACATATTGGTGCTTGGCACGTGTTGGCGCTTGGAAAGTCTTAGCATGTATGGAATACGTTGAAATGCCTTGGTATGATTTAGCATGGTTTATTATTAAATTTATTTGTGATGATCAATTGTTGGAAAGTAGATGAGAAGAAAAAAAGGAATACTTGGCACTTAGAATGCACTAAGATTTTGCACTTGGCACCTATTGCCACCTAGTGTTAGTGTGCCTGGCATGCCCCTCTTGGAAAAGGTAAATTGATGACTTATTAACCCTCTTATGTGTTCATTTCCTTGTAGTTTAAATTGTTTCTCCCTTTTTTTGTCTTGGAAGTCCCTGACATGCATTAACACACCCTTTCACATCTTGGCATGCCTTATCACTTGGCACATCTTAGCATGTTTGACATGTATTCCCACTATCTGGCACATCAAGGGGGTGAAGAGAGATGTAGTCCTAAAGTAGGTCGAGTACGAGGGCCAAGTAAGGGTTGCTAAAGGGAGGTCATGATCATCCTCTAAGAGCAAGATCATCATGTGAGGGTTCAGAAGAATGCTTCATACCTTAATGGTCGGTTTGCGCTAGGAAGTAGGATGGCATATTGTTGGTTCTCTTCTGGCAGATCAAGCTTAAGAGAGGTTTCTCATGAGAATCTGGGCATGTGATTTCAATGGTGTGTTTGTGTGAAGGCCGCATCAAATTATGAAATGTTGAAATTTGCAACAAGAAACAGTGAGATTGGAAACCAGAAAGGACAAAAAAAAATGCACCCACATTGGTGAGGAATTTTGATGCACCAGGAGTGAGGAATGTGGGGCATCTAATTTATTTTTCCCTTAAATAAATTGAACAATAAATTGTAATTTCATCTCATAACAACTTGTGTCAGTTAATTAAGTCATGATGACCGAGTTAGCTCAAGAAATTCGAGTTGAGGGTCTAATATGAGGCCTCTAGAGGGATTCTAATATTTTTGGGGTCCAGTTGAAGTTGATGCATTAGTGGGGTGCAAGTGTAATTAACTCAATTAAATGAGTTAAAATCAGTTTAACTAGTTCTAACTGAGTGATGAGCTAGTGAGAGGTCCAGTGAAATAATTCACAATGAGTGATCAATCAAATAACTGATAATTCACTATTAATAGTTGCATGCATGTCAGTTTCGAGGAATACCCAATTGAGATAGAGGTTAAAGGGAACATAACTATCACTTTTATTCATATAAAATTTCCCATGTGCAATTATAAAGTCATTGGGATGCCATGATGGATTGCGCAATCAAGGAAGACTGATTTTCCTAATTAATAAGGAGTTAATTCCCTAGGAATTGCATGAGAAAGGTAGGTTGAAGTAAGGATGAGAATTGGCTAAGTACTAGACCGAGTATGCCTAGATCAACGGGAGACAATTGACAGAGTGCTGGAGAATCTCATGAGAGATTAAGCATTGTATTGTTTCATGATTCCTTGACTTAATACACAATAGAGATAGAGGAGTTTTGATTAGTTTCTTTCCCCAAATACATCATGTTGTTGTGCGATTGATAATTTATTTATCTTACTTATATATGATTGTGTGATCGTGTTTTGTTTCCATAAATTGTAGGAAGGATTTAGTATCTTGTTTTAGTAGATTACAAGATCAGATTGAATCTTGTTGGTTATATTTTCTACATGGCATCAGAGAAGGATTTTTTTGGGCGGTGAGTTTGTAGAGAATATTTGAAGATTTTGGTGTAAAATTTTTGAAAACAAATAGAATATTTGGATTCCTTGTGAAAATCTACCCAAATGGAAAAAAAAAGAAAAAAAAAAGGTCAAATCGGAGCTCGGATGAGGGAGATATCATCGATTTAAAATCAACTCTTTTTTATAAACTTTTTGTAACTTCGAGACAATTACACTGTGCGCAATTCAATAACCTATATGCACTTGAGGTACCAGATGCATGCGAATCTTTGAGGAGAAAAGAAGAAGTTAGAGACTTTGTGGTTTAGAGGGAGCATAAATTACCTCTCAATATGCATCCTCATGAGAAGCAGTCTTAGAAGGTTGTGGAGTAGCTGCCACAATTGGAGAGGAGACTGAGTGGAAGCTTCCACTCAAGCAAAGACCTCCATGAGGGGGAAATTTTGAGTCAGATGGGAAGATGGAGCATCCATACCTCAAGGTGTAAGGTGGGGTTATGCGTAGACATAATCCCAAGATAAGAAATTTGGGCAACGTCCATTGAGATGGCGTGTCTCATGGATCGAACCTGGCTACGAGGAGCCCACAGTACAACAGTAGTAGGAAGGATCAGTTAGATTGATGTAGTTGTAGAAATTTGAATAACTGATATATTATTCACCGAGATTCTCTTGATCACACACTATTTTACTTCATGCACAATACAGAATCTCTTCTACCATTGATCATTACATGTGGAAATAAAATCAATTGCATGCACACATTAAAGCCATAAAAATTCACACATATGAACACAATATGTAATGGGAAAGCTTAAAGCTGAAAACCCCCAACTATTTGTATATTATATATGTCATAGAGATCACGTAACAATCATTGTACTAAGCTCCTCACAAGCTCTCAGTACAATCTCCAATTGCTACACACTAATCAAGCTAGATCTAGCAAAACACATGCTCCAATCTCTGCCACTTGATAGCCTGCCTCTACTGTGCAATCCCTGCTAAATAATGCCTCTTGATGAGTTCTAATTACCCCAGCCTTGCTCACGTAGTCTTTATAGGCATCTCTACTGAGTGTTGGATGCAAGCCATGCATCACTTATAGTCACAACTAATAGTCACACTTGCCCTTTCACCTATCTTTGCACTGGTCTCCAATGAAACTGTCCATGCACTAAAGTTAACTGATGTATTCTTTAGTTGATTAATGAGTTTATAATTAGTGAATTAATTAATAATTAATTCATACCATTCTCACTAATTGTATCAATCGGTTTAACTAGATACAAATAGCTCAACTATGTTTAGATTAGTTAAACTAAACAAAACTCCATTAAATTCCTCAATCAACTCCACCAAACTCTGTCACATGAGTTCTAATTGAAGTATCCATGCAATAGCTCCACTTAACCCTCAGGAATAGCGTAATTCCTTTTGTCAGCTCCTGTGTCACATCTGTGCACTTAACTGAAGTGCTCTAAGAGAATATGATATTGTTTAGAGTCCAAATATTATTAAGAGCTAATAATATTCGTCATATCTATTTTTAGATTGGCAATATAAAAATAGATTATGCCCAATATGTCTAAAAATAGAAATCGATCTATTTTTCCAACTTGACCAACCATCCACAAATAGCATCCTGCAAATCATAGAATATGATCGACATGTCTAAAAATAGACATAGTCTAAAAATAGACTTTGCGACAAAAATCACCTGTGTGGCCCCCACCTAGCTTCGTTGATCACTTTCCAACTAGGATTAGGAATGATGTTTCAGGATGCCTCCTTCATTGTTTCTTGTTGCAATCTTCAACAGTAGTTAGATGTCAGCAAGACACAAATAAGAGTGACAAATGTCAAATACTGGAGCACAAATAGAGTTAGCAATAGTTCAAAGGGCACGGATGTAGATGTCAGCAGCAGTGCAGAGAATCCAGTACTAGACAGGTGCAGTAGCTAGCAGTAATCATAAGACTCTGATGACAGATGCATTGTAATAATTCAGTTGTTCAGAGGCTATTTAGTTTTAGGATTTTCAGGTGCAAACAACACTAGAGAAGTGTAGCATGCAGAACATTCCAAAGGTACCGGATGGGGATAGATTGAATTCCTTTCTTGTTGAGAGGGAGTGTTGAAATTTGCAACAAGAAACAGTGAAATTGGCGACTAGAAAGGACCAAAAAAAAATGCACCCACACTGGTGAGGAATTTTGATGTACCAAGAGTGAGGAATGTGAGGCGTCTCATTTATTTTTCCTTAAATAAATTGGACAATAAATTGTAATTTCGTCTCATAACAACTTGTGTCAATTAACTAAGTCATGATGATTGAGTTAGCTCAAGAAATTTGATTTAAGGTGATCGAGGTGGATATTGGTGGCCACCCGCCTATTCCACTTGGGCCCTAGCCATTGTCTCTTTCAGTTTTTCAGTTTCCTTAATTATAGCAGAATTTACTATTTTTGTCAGTTTTTTCGGGTCCTGAACTTTCGAAGTCTTTTTGAGGCCCCAAACAATGTTTTTTGGGCATGAAATCTTTGGTGATTTCTTAGAAATCGTATCATCGGTTGTAGTCCTCGGAGAGATATTTCTAATGAGGTATCATGTGCATCAAACGAAGATCATATGACCAAGTTACGACCCCGGGAAGTTGGCTGCCCAACTAACCCCAACGGGGCCCATAAAATCTTGGTGTTACATCTCCTCATGATAGGGTTTTGGTTGTTTAGGGTTTTATCTTATTTTAAATAATTAAAAAGACCCTTGACCCTTGGTTGTTTAGGGTTTTATCAATGAATAGGTGGGAAGTGACCCTCGAAACCCTTTCCCTAAGATAAAATAAAGAATGGGACTTGCTTTCCTTTTAAGCAAGGGAATTACCTTCTAGGGAGAGAGGAGGGGGATTGAAGGGTTGAGGGAGAAGAATAAGACTTATGAAGGAAGTTATCAATCCCTAAAATCCTTTGGGAACTTGGATTCCCAAATGGTCCTTGATGAAAGGCCTTTGACACCAAATGGGACCTCACAGGGCCAAGTGGACCTAGCCCAGGTTCGGGGATGGAATTTAGTAACCAATGATGTTCCTATCTTGGACAAGGTGATGGGAAAGGATCAGACAAGTTTTTTTACTTTGATAGGTCAAATTTATCCTACTAGGTTCTATCCTTGGGAACACCTACGAAAAACTTGATCCTAGAGCTAGGGCTTGAGGTATCCAGAGATTCCACCGTCGGAATTGGCCCAAGTTCTAAGGAGAGTGAGGGCACCCAGCAACGTAGCTGCCTCTAGGAGATAGAAGCTTTCCTCTAGCTAGATTCCTGGGAAATTGTTGCCCTAGGTGACCTAATGGGGCTAAACCTAGGGAATGTGAAAATTTCTTAATCTAAGAAACCCTATTACAGTATCTTGATTTATTTCTCCTACTTGAATTAAGTTACAAGTTAATTTCTAAAATATTCAATAAATTAGCGAAGTAAATAGTAAATACAACTAGCAACCTACACATACAGATCAAATACTGAATAACATGCTCATAGACAAAGTGACACACGGATTTTCTAGAAAACTATCCCCGGAAAAAACCCAATGTGGGAAAATCGGTGTAGCTAGCTCTAGAGGGTTTTCATTATTATGCATAATCGAAGTACAACAATCCTGGGCACCAAAACTGGTTCACCCAATAGAGAAATAAAAACAGCAGTAATATGTTGCTCTGAATCCCTCTACGTTAGCCTAACTGGCATGTGTCGGCCTCTGCGCTACTTAGTAAGGGCCTATGTCACACCTGAAGGGCTTACACTGCCCCTGCACTGCCCTGACTGAGCCTGTGTCAGCCCTGCGTGGCTCTTGCTGCCTCTGCGCTGCCCCTGCTGGGCTCTGGCTGGATTGCGTGGCTTCTGCTGCCCCTGTTGCTCTGGCTAGCTGGAATGCTTAAGTAGAAAAATCATAGGTAAGAAAGAAGGCACTGGCGAAAGGCAGTGCATAACAGTAAAAAAAATTGAAGAAATGAAATGAAAATAGATCAATATTGTCCACAAATAACTGAAATAGCTCAATGGGACTAGAGAGTAAAAGCTTTGACAACAACAATAAGTGCTTATAGAATCAGCTAAGAGAACAGAGGAGACTAATTCATGAGGTTAAAATGTTGTATAATTGTTGGCACAGGAAAACTGTAGAATTGTTAGAGTAAATACCTACAAGTACCATTAGTTGGTGATCATCGATAATCATTTCATTTCATCAAATACCCTGATGAATGGGCCTTACAAGCTATTTGTGTAGACAAACCCCACAAAAGATGTGTGATGGAAAAATATTCACACTATATTGAAGAAAACACCTACCAAATAAGGATGACATTTCAAATGGGGCAAGAAACAATAGAGAGATAGACATCAAAAAAATTAAAATGCTACAGAAATAGGAAAGCAACTAGGTAGCATGGTAGAAAGCACAACAAAGAAAATTATAAAAATGGAAAACCCTACAAATTAGCACCCATCCAAACATCACCACAATTTTTTTCTTCAACTCTAAACCTCCAAATTCATCAATTTATATCCTGTATTCAAACCAGATCCTCTCTGTTAGCCATTCTAAAGATAAAGCTCAGAACTTACTACAGAACCATCACCTACATGTAGTGATCTTATTCTGTGACCAGAAAACCTACTTTCATGAAGACACGGAAAGGTAAACACTCTCTGCCAAGATTTTCCATACAACCCAAGTTGAGCAACCACATATACATCACCAGTTTTTTCTCTTCAGATTTGTAAATTAGAAGAGATTTTTCTGACCACCTCCGGGTTGCTCCCAGAGTCACCCAGGCAATCCCTCTCAACATCATCCTCTTTCTGTAGTACCTAATTAGTAATTTAATGAACCATAACAGTTTCTTGATCATCCAGGTATTTCAAATATATTGGCAATAAGCATAAAGCTTTCATGTTAAATAATCAAGTCAAAAGACTTTAGACTATGATGGAAAAAATACAAAGAAACCTCACCAACACTCAAAGGACAAACAAAGTCAAACCTCTACAAAGTATAAATAGATATATGATAATCTTCATTCCACCACAAAAATGTGCTTAACTAAAGAAAATTCTAATTATTGTGCTTTCAAGGCAAAGATTTCAAGGGCAGTGATGTTATAAACATACCCCTACACCTCGTGAACAATCAATGTGTATAAATAGACCATCACAAGGCTCATTTTAAACATCATTATTATCATTTTATAAATCATTTTTATTAAATCAACAAGAAGAAAGAAACAATTGCATTTAGTTCCACTGAAGCAAAGTATATGGCAGTTTCATATACTTATTATGAAGCTATCTAGATTTGCAACTTGATTGTAGTGTCAACCAATCAGTTGTTGAAGCCCAATATTTTCTCTTGTGAGAAACAAAGTTACATAAAGCTATATTAAAATCAAATGTGTCATGACCATTTCAAACACATTGATATTCAATACAATTTCCTAAGATTCCAATTTCATTACGGAGTTAGTAGTGTTGGACCACGTTCTGAAAAAGTTGCAGATGGTTAATAGTTTGACAAACCTCCTAACAAAGGGGAATTTTGACAAGTTGGGGGAGAATCTTGGGTTATTGGAAAAAAAAAAAATTCTCAAGAGTGTTAGATTAACTAGTTGGTCAAAGTTGGTCTCACCTCAGCCTTGAGAAGTTGAGCAGCACCAGGATTGCAGAGCTAGATTGTGGTACACTAGTCAGAAAGATTCTTAAATACAATCTATGTCTCTTATGACTCCCCTTGTCTCGCCATGACATTTGTCACCAATTAGGTCGGGAGATCGGATCGATTATAAAAATATGAGCCTAATTAGTCGATTTATTAGTGAGGAAGGAAAAATATTATCCGGCCAAGTGAATAGATTAACTTCAAAACAACAACGTCTAATGACTAACGCTATTAAACGAGCTTGTATTCTATCTTTGTTACCTTTTCTATCGTACTCTATCAATATATTTCTTTATTATTCCTTCTCGTATATATCTAGAGTTAATATATATCATGACATATTGGGACCTACAATTGGGTTAATTCTGCCTTGTTGGCAAGGTTAAAATGGTTAATCTTCGATAGACAAAATGTAGATCAAATATTTCATCAAAAAGAGGGAACCATACCCTATCTTCCATGCTATGCCTATCATTCGCTTGGCCTCTTCTTTCTCTCACATGAATGTAGTCTTGCTTGACTAGTACAGAAGAAGGTTTCACATTATCAACTATTTGTTTGGGACAACTTTTAGTTGTTTCAACACTGCTACATTCTTCAAGCTTGTCCTTTAAACCATCTTAGTCTTTTGTACTCTCTTCAACTTTGTAGTGCTTTCCATTCCTCTCAGTCACATATGTTTCCTTGGTCTGTTAAGGGACAAGGTTGAAAACATTAGGATGTTTTTGCAATAACAAGGGTATTTCCAGGACACAGTCGGGTGGAGCAAGAGTGTAAGAGCCAAATTTCTCATGAATGTGGGACACTCGAGCTTAAGATTTTCTAGAGTAGTCATGAGGTGCAGTCTGGTCATTAAGACTTCATCAGATGGCCATTCTCCTAACCTAAATTGTGTGACAACACTATGGATGAGTTTGAAACTGGATATTGAACATACATTTGGTTTGATTGTAATAGAAATTTTCATCAATAAATGTAAATCAATGGCTAACAAATACTATAAATTAATAAATAAAGAAGACATGGCAACAAGCAACAATACTTACAAAATTGTTACATTGAGATGCAAAGAATAAGCAACTGTTGTTCACAAACAAAGACTAATGAAACTATCATCTTAACCCCTAAACCATAAAACTATAAACCCTTAACCCCTAGCCCCTAAACCCTTAACCCCTAACCCATTTAACCCCCTAAACCCCTAACCCATTTAACCCCCTAAATCCTAAACCTATAACCCCTTAACCCCTAACCCATTAAACCCTAATTCCCAACCCCTAACCCATTTAACCCCCTAAACCATAAACCTATAAATGCATAATATTAACCCCTTAACCTCTAAATGCATAATATTCCCTTAACCCCTAACCCATTTAACAACTAACTCATTATTCCCCTAACCCAGAAATTCTCCTAAATCCCTTAACCCCTAATACCTCAATCCCTAACCCCTAAGCCCCCAATCCCTAACCCCTTAACCACTGTCTCATTATTCCCCTAACCTATAAACCCTAAACCTCTAACCCATAAGCCCCTATTCCCTTAAGCCCTAAGCCCCTAATCCTTAATCCCTTAACTACTAACTAATTATTCCACTAACCCTTATAATAATCCTTAAAACCCGTTGGGATTAGACATTCCAAACGAGAGCAGGTTAATTCCCCCTTGTTAGCAAGGTGGAATACCATGAGAAAAACCATGGGTTGCAAAAACCTCTCCTAAATTTATTATTTTATCTCAATTTTATTTTAATAATTAATTAATTAATTTCTTTAAAAACTCTTATGGATAAATCACATAAAATGTTTAAGGTACACGCCTTTCGAACCACTCATTGTGTGGTTCCCCATCAATGTTTTTAAAATAAATTTATTAGAATGAAATTGAATTGATTTTTGAAGCTTCCTTTTAAATCAATTGTTGGCATTACAAAGAATCATGGACTGTGCTCAACATCCATAAGAAAAACAATGGGTATGATATTAAAATTATATTTGAAGGCATAATATTAAAAATGATGTTTGGAAAAATGGAGGGTGTGAGTATTCATGAGCATGGATACTATGCCACAAACTGTCCACAAAAGAAGAACAATAAGAAGGAATGCTAGCTAATGAATGGTGAGCAAAGAAGTTGCACTCAGAAATGCCTTGAGCTTAAAAGCAACAAAAAAATTAGCTAAGAGTCTTCATATGAATCCAGGGCACTTTAAGGCATGCAAGAGAACTTTCCTTAACATTGTATTGTCATTCATCCATTTTTGTAATTATAACATTAGGTTGTAAGCCCTAAAGAATGAAGGTGCATAGAATTTAGGAAGGAGGTGTGTTGGAACCCAAGTAGATAGATAAAGAAATGTTCAATTGAGAGGCAAGGCCTAGAACCACACCATCCCCATCCTCCAAATGATCAATATTTTTAGATAATGACGAGTAAAATTGGTGTATAGGTGACTCAATTTATAAGGATAAACTTTATACATGAGGTTGGAAAACATTCAAAAATAATTGAATCAAGAGCGAAAAGGAAAATATATCAAGGGGCACAAATATTAAGGGCCTATGTCAACCAAAGTCAAACCAATGGCCAAATGCGTTTTCCTTGATACCATCTTGACTTAAGAAAATGAAACTAAATATAAACATATATGTCAAACAAAATATTCCAATACCTACCATAATTAGTTGCATGTTGTTCAAAATATTGAATGAATTACATGCAAACTCTAATTTTGTTTCAAAGTGTCTCGCTTTTCAAGGAAAATACACGAATGTTGAAGGTCTATCATATGTGCTTCTTCGTATTTGGAAAAAAGGATAATTTATGGGAGAATTGTACAAGATGGGATGTCAAAGATAAAAAATCACACTTGCAAAACCAACCTTTAAGGAGTACGATAATCAATGCATGTAGCATAGTTTTAGAGAATCACATGGGCTAATGACTAGGCTAGGTACGATACTGAACCTATCTTATTCTAGACAAGGTATTAAGGATAATAAAATATTATTAATCAACCTAGCTATGGGTTGGATATAGAGCATTCCATGGGATTTAGGCTAAGTTTCTAAGGCTCATCATCATAACTATATCTTCGATAGAAAGGTTTGGATCGGCCCACAACCAATAATCTAAACTTCCTTTAAGAGTTATAATAAACCCCTTCATTATGAGGAAGCATATAATGTATTTTTTAGGGGTTGAGTCGTGTGTTGGATTCATATGTCCTAGAGGTTCCTACATGAAAAATAAGCTATGAATATATAAGAGCCATATAGTAAAGCATAGAATGAGGGAAGTTGTGTGGTAGTCCTATCATTTAAGCATAAAATTGATATTAAATTGAGTATAAAAGAGGCCTCTAATGAAATGTGTACTAAAAATTGGTCAATGGAAGGTGTTGGAGTTTCATTCCTAGACTAGATAGTTCTCAACAATAAAATGATTTTACATTTAATAAATATTCTAGATTTTTACAACTTGGTTTAAACTTCATTTGTAGTTTTCTTAAATAGGTGGCATTTTATAACATGAAAAATAAATGTTTCATTTAAAATATTCCTTGCTACCATAACCACTTCATCCCCTAAAATTAGGGTTTCCTCTCACATTTTCCTCAACAAAATACAATCTCAAACCTTCATTCTAATAACAACAAATAAATAGTGTGCATAATTTTTAGTCTCTAGCTCTCCCTTTCTCTCCCTCTCCCTCCTTCCCTCCCTCCCTTTCTCTCCTTGTCCCTAACTCCCTCTCCATGTCTCCCTCCATTTCTTCCTCTCTGTCCTCAATGGAAAAACTAGAATCCAAACCCTGAGAATTGGATACCCAAATATTTATGGCTTTCCATCCAACTGCTAAACCCCCTAACCTTCCATTAGCATCCAAGGAAATGAAACTCCAACCCTTTAGTATGCCTTCTAAAAAACTGACAACATAAACACCATATCTTGAAAATTGTCACCAACGACTTGGAGGATGTGTTGTAGAGAGGATTTGCACCATTTAGCTTTTCCTCAATGCCCAAAACCTCTAATCCAGAACCCTTTTCTAACCTAATATGTCCTTTCCTCTAGATGGATAGTCCTAAGCAAGAAAAGGGAAGCTTATAGTTTTTAGCTAGGTGCCCATACCTATGGCCCCGCCTACACCTAAAAGGTATTCCTTCATAACCCAATATCTGAATACACTCCACCCCAATCCCGATATCCATACCTTCTATAAGCCCTTCTATGAGGTCCATATTAACCAAAATATGGGTGTATGTCTTAATCCCCATCTCTAAATATGTAGATTCATGGGCTAAATAAGATCCCAATCAGTTACCTATATCTTTGAAAATTAGGGCATCCCAATAGGTAGGAGGGTGACTTGGAAGATGAACCTATACTGGGGCCATATCTAGTCTCTCCTACTTTGCATCGAAGAGGGACATCTAGAAATTGAAAAGGATATATGAATCAATTTTCTAAACCATTTGTTGTACCTTCTGGGTGTCTGCTGCATATTTGAAGCACAAATGAATCTAACCTTGGGCTAACAGTGACACCTATGGAGAAAATTTTACAATAGGTAAGATTTCATTGTCTGCCCACACTTTTAGGGTTGAGGACATGAATTTTCAATCCCTTACTTGCCCCACCAAGGATTTTTGGGACATTTCCTTAGTATTTTGAATGGTGACGTTGACTCCCAAAAATAGAGAAAGCAGGACTTTGTTCTTCTTTTTGACACTACAATGGATTTTCCTCTTCCTCGCTTTCTCATACTCCTTTTGAATCATAATTCCTTCTTATTCACAAGAGTGTTTCTCCCTAAAAACCACAAGACCATTCATGATGTTAGTTTGACCTTCTTCTGTTGTCGAGACAAGCCTCTCCTTCACTAATTCACTGAAGGAGGGCAAGGCGGTTGGCACTTGAGATGAAGGATATACATGAAAACAATCTAGAGAGGCTTATTAGAGTGAAGAACCCCCACTGTGTTCAAAAAATTATGAAAACCCTAAGGAAGTAGTAACACATTGTATGTATTCCTCCAATATCTGGGACAATAGGGAAACTAAACTTAGAGCCACACACCCCAAGAAGAGTTCTCTAGCCCCTGACAAACATCCTCAGGCCCCGAGCTAGCCGAAACTAAAGGACCCGAATAGTGCGTGGTTGGAGCAAGGGTTAGGGCCTTCGAACCGTGAGATAGTTGGCTATTGAATTCTTAACTTTTCTTTCTAAAGATCTAGTAGGCATAGAAACTGTAGTATGGTGACCTTCTAAGTCAACTTTGAAATGAGAATGTATAAAATCCTTGGGACTAGACCAAATTTGTTGAAAACCCCCCTCCTCTAGTTCATAATCCACTAACTCCTCCTCCATGTGGGTCCAATAGTAAGCAATCAACATCTCATCTTAAAAGCATATTTGATGAGTAGTTGCACGTCTTCAAAGGGTTTATCATGGCGACCATCTCTCTACAAAATATATATCACGTGGATAAAAAAACTCATGGTTACTATTTAATCTTATCTTTCATTTTGACAATGATATTAGAGCCTAGCATTGTCTAGATCCTGTTCACTCTTTGTCAAAACTACGATGCTTTCTTCGCCTGCAATTTTTCCATGGGCCTCTAGGGTTTCTCTAGTGTTGAATTCTTCTCTTATGGTAAAGATGTTGTAATGTTCTCTTTAACATTTTGAGTCCGTCAAAATAAAATAAAAATTAAAAACATAAAATTAATAATTAAACCAATCTAGATCTATCTTAACTCTAGATCTACCAAAGGTCTAGAAGGAAGAATCAAATCTCTTGAGGTTAAAACCTCTTTAGATTTGATCTCTAGACACTTGATAAATTCAAAATGAAGATAAATCTAAATTAATCATATACAATGAAAAAATAAATAAAAAACATAAAAAATAAATTTATTTGCAAACTAAACATAGTATCCACCTTTCTTTTGAAAAATATTAAAATATTTACCATATTCGAATAACTTTTAAGAAATGAAAATATTTATTATATTGTGATAAACATTTTTTACCTTTCCGATTAAAATGATTTGAGGCGTCCGAAAACCATTTTCCCACTCGATTAAAATTTGAAAATGGTATTGTCACAGAGGATTGGCGAGCAAACTAAACGGGGGCAAACTAAACACAGAGCATTATGTTACCAAAAAAGTAGAGAAGAGCTAGAGCTACATGAGGGGAGCCTTAACACCCTCTCATCGATACTGAATGTATTGAAGAGTTCGACTCGAGCAAAGATGAAGAAGTGATTATTCAGTTTCAAGAAGAAGAAGGCGGGCCCTCCTCCATCTGTTGAGAGGCATAAAAGAAGGTAAGAGTTTAAGAAATTATTGCATGTATAATGTAGCTGCTGTGCCATGGAAATCATAAATCAGACCATCATCTGTACACTCTCGTAAGACAGGGAAAACTCCACAAGGAATGTTCGTAAATGATGACCACTCCTGAATTTGAGCTTGGGAACCTCTATAGTAGTAGTCTCTGGTTCCCGTGCTTATCTCTTCTTCCACATCACCATTTGCTTGAGCTCTTCAACCTTCAATTCCACCTTTGATATCCTTGATTTTCTCACAAAACCAGCAACACTCTCAATAGTGGCTACACCCTGCTGCAAGGTGAACTGCAAACACTGTTTCTTAACAATGTTAGTGAACTCCATATCAAAGTTTAGCCCTGTGTACCATGCATCTCCATTTATCTCCTTTGAAGGTGTCAATTCTGCTAGCATATACACCTTCATTGCTCGGTTAGAAACACACTCCACCCCTTTTATTAAGTCACGAGCTTCTATATTTTTCTATGCTTTGTTAACCTGTGGCTGCTGTAAATTTGTTTCTCTTTTCATATCTTTTTTCCATATACCCATATTTCTAGCATTTTTTATGACTTGATATGTGAGCATATATTCAGATGAGAGACCCTTAAACCTTACAGATTCTTCTTTCGTCTGTTGCTTCTAAACTATGAAATCACCCTGCTTGAAAACCTGGATTTGACGATTTTGAAGCAGGGCATTGAGTGCCTGAGATCTAACATTGAGATCAACATCTTTAAGATTTTACTCCATGATTTTATCTGTCAATCCATCAGAGAAAGTATTGTAAAGATCCAATATTCTATTGATGGTAGTAGCCATTTGTGAAGCTGATGTTGCGATCTCTAAGATCTTCAAAACTGTAATGGGATTCGAACCCTAGAACAATATGTGCATTTTCAATGTCTGATTATCCCGATTGCCCCATTTAGAGTATGGGATTCAAACCCTAGCCACAGTATGTGCAATGCGTGGCCTCAAGCAGAAACCAAAAATGTATGTATATATGCTCTGCATTTTGAACATTTGTGTGGCTATTACTATGTTTTGATCACAGAAAAAAAAATTATGCACAACTAAATTTTGATAATTTGGATACCAAATGTAGAATTGAGTGGTGCCTGAAGCGTTGTTTGGTGGGGGACAATTTCTAACTAGTGGATTCAGTTTCAAACTACTTTATGAACAATCCTAACTTATTTTTCAGTTTTTTTCATCTCAAACACATAAATTTCCTTTTCCAACATATATTATTATCATTTACTCATGCAATCTACTGTGCACAGGGTTTCAATGTTTCATTTTCTAGTTGTCACTGTAGAGGCAACCATGCCCTCCTTTTTCCAAGCATATCTAGCTGTAAAATTTTTGCCTTATTGTTTACAAAAGGGGCAGGTAGGTGTCATTTATTTGACTCTTTCTCATCATTACTCACAAGTTAATTCAATGATATCCTGCATCTCGAAGGTATGTTTTTTCTTCTTCTAATTCTTTTTTTAGTTTGATTCATATCCTTACCACAACAATAAACTATGTGGTATTTGAATGAATAGTTGTTTGTGTTTGTATTGAAATATGTGAGATGCTCTACATATTTCTTGGTGGGGGTGGGTCCGTCAATAGTTTATTTGCATGTAATTACATTTAATATATACTATGTGTTATTTGCATCGAATATAATATCCCAAATCCATCTAATTCTGGTTTCGATAGGGTCAATATTGCATATCTTGAGTTCAGAGAAATGACTGATATATTAAATATTGAAATTTGAGATATTCAACCTCGAGCTTTGGAACATTGATGTGCATATCAAACACAATTTTAGATGTGTCTGTGCTACTGTATACTGATTTCCATTTGATATTAGTGCGAGTAATCTCATTTGTTGTGGAGCTGACTCTGTTTAGTTTGGAGGCTTTGCAGGTTTTTGTCATTTGGGTCAGAAATGCAAGTGTGCATTTTGATATGCAATTTCGTTTTTCTTTGTATATTTGTTACTCTTTGATGTTATTTATTTGTGGGAAGCATAGAGAATGAATGGATTTAATGCATTCCATTGGGTTCTGAGTCTATTTTTTATTTGTATACTGTGAAAATTTATGAGTACAAAAATCCTACTGCTAAATATTGATTTACTTCTCCTACTTGTTTTATTATGCACAAGTTATTTAACTAAAAATATTCAAAAAAACTTCAAGGTAAACACAACTAGAAACCCACAAAAATACAGATCATTTACTGAACATCATGCACATATGACAAAGGACACAGATTTTTCGGACAAATGTCCTTGTGAAACCCAATGCTAGAAAACCGGTGCAATAGATATGAGGGTTTATTATTATTAAGAAAAAATATTCTGAGTACATCTAGGGTGCCATAATTTGGATCACGCAACAGATAAAACCTTCGCTAAAAATAAAATGTGAGTTTTACCTCACTCCCGCAAGTCCTGGCTGATCTGGATGAGCCACTAGTGAAACCCCAACTAGCTTTGCACAATCTATACACTGCCACTGTGTAAGGTTGCGTGGCACTGACTGAGGGACTACGTCACCCTTGCTCTGTGCTGATCAACTTCTACCGGAGTCCGGTTTCAGCCCTACCGGCTTAGAAACCCTAGTCTCTAGTTGAATTTCATACTTTCCTTGGAGGCTCTGCGTTGCCCCTGCGTGGGCCTGTGTCACCCTCTCTAGGGATTGCATCACACCCTCTGATGGTTGCGTTGCCTCCATTGCATATTTTTTGCCCTTGCTCTGCGTTGTAATCTTGGTCCTCCTGACCAATCACTGCATCCGCCCTTCACTGCTTCTCTAAATCACTCAGATCTGATCTTCGTCCGAGCACTGCTCCGTCAGAAGAATTCGATCTCTTAGATTATGTGTGTGTGTTCTCCAATTAACCCCAAACCCTTCCTTTATAATTTTCTCGTTGACAAATCAATGGCTGTGATCTTATCACTAATCAATGGCTAAGATTAAAAGAAGCTTGATCCACGTCACTTAGAATGTTCTCATCACATGTGTAAATTAATTCACTTTAATTTTTTTAATTTCCCTAAGTTATACTTAGGGTCCCCATTAACAAATTCAATTATTTGAATAAATTTTGACACCAGATGGAATTTCTCCAAATTCTTTTCTGGGTCTTGGAGATCTCATGTGTTCTAGCCCCTCCAAAAAGTTTTGGAGTTAGAGCACATTCGATGCTACCCCAAAATCTCAACACTCCCTCTTAGCGAGGAGTGTGCTCTAGCAATAGTTCCCCACTGAAGTGTCACCTTGATCTTTGGCATCAGTCTTTGCGCCGATGCTTGGACTGCTGACCTCCATCCACTGTGATGCTACTCTCTGTACTGCTTCCCATGTCACTACCAATGACACTGCCACATCTGTACTGCATCTCCCTCTCAAATTGTTGCCTCATGCTGCCCATAGCACCGCCATTGCTAACTACTAGCTATTGCACTGCAACTCAGTTGCTGAGAAGTAAGCAGCTGAAGGACCACCACCCAATCACTAGACAAGTCAGTCGGGCTTCATCTCATCACTGAAGCACCCTCTACTGCTACGTTGTGTTGTCTCTTTGAAGCTCTGCGATGTCTACTACATTGTACTACGTAAGCACTGCCTTTTCGCTATTGTCTCTCATCTGCGCTGCTCCAAACTTCAGCGTCCCAACACTGCCTCTGCTTCTCCATGATTTTCTACACCCACTGCTCCAATCATCCTGTTATTTCCTTAAGGCTCTCGTAGCTCATATGTGATCCAAGATTTTGGGCAACTCAAGGATCCTGCCTTCCCATCTGCAGCAACTCTACAGATCTATATCGCCCCACTTCTTCTCTCGAGACATGAGCACTCATGGCCACATCATCCTCACTACCATTGTCCCCTCTAGTTATTGCTTCCTTGGAATCTGAAGCTTCCTTGTCCTTCCTCTTAGGACAAGTGCTGGAAAAGTGTCCAATTTTTCCACATCTAAAGCACCAAACCTTGGATAAGTCCTTCTTCTTCCCTTGCTTCCGTTGTCCCTTTGATGCTAGGGCTACATCTCCCTCCTCCTCCTGTCGAGGGATAGCTCACATGTCACCCCAATTTGGGAGTTGTGCTCTACCCAAGATGCTTTGGACAAAGGTCTCCCACTCATCAGTGACTGCATTTAGGGCAGTCCTCACCAAGAGCCCTTCATCCGAAGTTTCCCTCATGGCAATCAATTGATCTCGGATCGTCTAGAATTTGAAGAGGAAGGGATCAATCTCCTCTCCCTTGTGCATTTGGAACATCCGCATTTGGTTCTCTAGAAGCATATTCCGTTGGATGAAGTTGCCTTGATACAACGTGGTCAAATATTTCAACATATCATGTGTCGCCCTCTTCTCGAAAATGCGTGGTACCACGTGATCCTTCACCCCATCCATGATCAAGCGCTTTGCTCGCACCTGATTTTAGTTGAAATTATTTAGAGCATTCACATTATTGGGCACAACTAGGACATTTTTCACGTGGTCTTTGATACCATACTCCTTTAGGACTATCAGGATTTTGGCCTTCCAAATCACAAAGTTAGACACACTGTCCAACCTATCTCGATCTCTCAGTCCGTATGGGGCCATCTCTGCTCAAGCTATCGAAATAGATACTCTTCTCCCGTCTACTATTGCTGCACTCAAAAAAAGACCGGATCTGGGTTTCTTGGACTTATTCAACTTACTTTTTGGCTTTTATGTCCTTCATAGCCATTTATTCTTTTAAACTCTCATCTTTTCCAACCCCATTGTAACTCATTACTTTATTACTTAATGCAAATTTTTACACCACCATACCATAATCAACAACCATACCATAATAAAAAAATTTGTAGTAGGAAACAACTTTTCCTAATCCTTGTAGAGTTTGTGTTCAACAATCTCTCTCAAAACCCTTTTTCCTTAGCGTTTGAGTAAAACTAGCTCATGGGATTTTTGTTTTTCGAATATCAAAATTTTTCGTTTCCCTCGTCTATTTCCCTCACGTTGCAGGGTTTGTCCAATGAAGGAGGAAGGGCGCGTCCATGCTATCCAACTATGATTTGATACACTTGGTTGAACTCAAGAAATTGGAATCTCAGTGATTTCTATCCCTAGACTACCACGGAAAGCTCCATTAGCTTTATTACACCGAGGGGTTCAAGTGGGATTATCAGAAGAGGCATGGATGGCCACGATCATGATCACTTCCTGCGAGATGAACTACCTGGTTTTTTATTACCTCCATGAATCAGGTGAGAGTTTGTATTAAACCCATTTCAGTGAAACTTTTATATTTTATATGAACATCGCATGTAAAATTGTTATTCAATGAAATTGTTTGAAGCTTTCCATGTAAGTGCCAAAGCTTTCGAAATTTAGGGTAATGGCAGACTTAGTATGCTTCTTAATCTTCTCTGTAAGATTCGAAGCCTTGCCACATTGGTGAAAGAGTTGTGTATATTATGTAACCAGAAAGACTCTGTAGCTTAACATGGAAGTGGAGGACTTGAGCGAAATCGAAGTGTAATCTCAGCAAAGACATAAATATGTCTGAAACCCTAAGCAGAATTGAAAGTATTATATTGTGCTTATAATCCTAGAAGGAAAAATTCACAGTTCCGCAGCATTGATTGAAACCCCTATGTGCTAAATATTTTGATTCGACCTTTTTTTTCGCATGACAAAAAAAACGCTGTTATATATAATAGTTCATATTCGTTGATCGAATATCATTTTCCAGCACATTAGACATACCATTCTAGCATATGCCAGATAGAAGGCAATATATGAACCCCATGAAGAGGAAAACCAAATCCATCATAAGAACAGTACAAAGGCCATAAAAACACATAAAAAATCTGCATACCTGTTAGCCATCAGTATTTTTTACATGTTAGTGATGACTATATCTACAACTGAGTTTTCTAGAAACTGATTTCCTTATGTCAATATGTCATCTAAAAAACCCTCATAAAACTTTTTTTCGCCCTTCTACTTTTCAGTCCAACCATGTCAAAATCAAAACCTCATTATCACTATCCTATCTAGCTTCAGCCCTATTTGTCTGCCCATCAGCTCCAAAAGGAAAAGTCCAAGTCTGTTGCAAAAGTCTCCCCTATGTTAGGAAGTGGCGTTTTAAGACATTTTACCCTTGGCAATCATCAAAAACCAAAAAGCCTCCATCTGCTACAGACCAATCATGACCAACCTCCTACTCTGAAAATCAAGTTGATCACAGCTCTAAGTCGCACCATTTATATCCCCAGGTCTCAGCACTGTACAAACCACAGTCTTAAGCTGACCATTAGGTGTTTCACAGTGTTTTATGGATTCTACAAAGGCAGGAAATATAACTTCATCTCAGGAGGAAATGCTTGAATTTACAGTTAGAAGAACAGCTTCTTCTAAATGTAACATGACCCTGAGATATATCTGCAAAACAGAGAGCCACTCATCAAGACCTTGCAGCTCTTTCCAGCATGAAAATCACAGTAAGAGAAAGACAACACTGTCACAGCAAACTGGTAAATTGTCATAGCCCAGAACCTCCTTCATTTACAAGCAGAGGGTTAGGGCGCCTCCTCATCCACAAGCAGAGGGCGCTGGCCAGTATTGACTTTGAAGATTGCAAAAGTCCAGGTTTGCCTTTTACTGAACAGTGAAACAATCTCTCCAGGTTTTATGAATGTGAGTGATGATCATAACAGGGATAGAGTTTGAAATATGCTAGCTCAAAGGAAAAAGAGTCTAGTTTGATAAAAGAGGTCATTTGAAGCTTTCAAAGCATGTGAATTGTTGAACTTTAGAAAGGCATGTCATTAGTAAAAATTCCAATCATAAGCAGCCTGCTTGTCCACAAGATCAAATTGAAGAGGTGCTGACAAAACATGCCATTACACAGGCAGAAAGAAAGTTCTTTGTTTTTCAAAAGGCACTGACCTCCATAGTCACAGAGACTATCTTTCAAGTAATTTTTCATGAGATGACCAAAGCAAATGATGACATCTCAGTTCCCCTCAAAGCACTACAGTGAGACAGCTACACTCTGGCTAGGGTTTTTCTGAAACACAGTGATAATTGCAAGCAGAGATGCTAGTATTAATGTTTTTTAAACTTTTTTGCTTACCATCATAATCCTAGAAAACCCTTGTCAGGTAGCCTTATCAAACAATCTTCAGATAAAGGGCCTCCTCCATTTATGAGCAGATGGCCAAGGCTTTAAGTGTTGTTGAAAACTGATTGGTAAAAAAGTGCAGTGGAAAGAAACAGTGAAAGAAAGCAAAGGTCTGTACACAGGTAAAAGTTAGTATTTATGATTTAAAAGTATTGGTTTTCCTATTCAAATGAAAATGTATGTCAAACTATACCTATAGTGGACAGGAAACAATATTGACTGTGTAGGCCATTGATACAAAAAGGGTAGTTTCCTTAGGGGAAAAAGCCACACAGTTACCTCACTGTCACATGCCAGGAAGTTTAAAGGAAACTCCTCTTAAGTAAATAGAGAAAATATGGTATGAAGGGATGCAAGCACAATATGGCACTTACAATCCAAAAAGGAACTCATGGATCACCTGGAAGCAGGGACTGGCACCATGTATAAAAAGATATTTTGCCAAAGCCTGCTCATCATATAGCCATCAACAGATTAAGACAGAGTTTCTAGAAATGAGTTTTATTAGCTCTGGGCAGCACTCAAAACCCCTAAAGCGCTTCACTATTACAAACCAAGTGAAAAAGAATTGCAAAGGGAATTCCTTCTTTTTCTATAGAAGGAGGATGATTGAAATTAAAATTAATACAATTGTATTTTTGTATCTACAGTCAAAAGACACCTACAGGAGTCTGTCAAACCGAGTTTAAAAGGAGGAGGCATTTCTTCAAAGCAAGGAACAGTCAAGACATTTTATCACAAGTCATCATCTGGTTTTGAAGAATTTGGAAAGCATGAAAAGAAATCAGCTACAATGTGCCACCTGCAAAAGAGAAAAGGTAAAACAGTGGACAGAGTTAAGCTTTGGCAATGGTTCTATTACAAAAAGTTAATACAGTGGTCAGAACAAATGATAACTGTATTTCAAAGGGACCTATTCCTCCTAGTCCATAATTTTCCCTTTTCAGACATACTTCACAAATGATGGGAGGCAATTTGAGTTTTGTTCCCAAAAGGAAATTGTGAACAAGTATACCAGTCATGAATAGAAAAAGAAGTGGTTGATAGATTGTCAGTTCTGGGAGTTTTAAAACCAATGCAGTTTTCTCATTTTTCAGAAAAGACAGAGATATCATAAACATTATAGGCAAGAAATTTTGTCGAAAGGAGATACTTTGCTTAGGTCAAAGGTCCAAGAAGACCAGCCAGTTTGACACCTGCATCGGAGAAAGAGTTGAAAGGGCAAGTAAAGACCGAAGCTGTGTGCCAAATCAAATTTTAAAAGCAATGGTCGAAGGGTTTATTTCATGTTTCAAATAAAAACCAACCGTTGGAGTTTTGTTTATTTTGAAAAGAGAAATCAAATTAACCCGCTCCATTGTTTGAAAACTCCAAACGAAGGTGTTGAACGAAGCCCTCGCTGCCATTGAAACCCAAACGAAGAAGCCCGGACAAGCTTTAGCATTCTGCACACAGTTTCAGGGTTGAGCGATCACGCGACGGGCCTGGAAACCCGCGCGACGCGCCTGGAAACAGTTTTACACAGGCGGTCAGTGTTTGCGCGACGCGCCTGTACAAACGAGCGATGCGCCTGTACACGGCGCCCGACTGCCCGACCCGACAACTTTTTCGGCGCGGCACTCCACGGCATCAGCACGTCGCTTACCTTCTTTGACCTTTCTAAGCCATTCAACGCCTCGGATCTGACTAAACGCGTCAGTGAGCCCCTCCATTGTATTATGAAGGTATTCTCATATGCATCCTCACTTCTTGAAACCAATTGCTAAATGACATAAAGTTTTAAAAACCCTGTTTGTTTAGCTATGGTGTGAGACAAGTTGTCAAGATTGACCTGGTTTATATCAACATATATGTTAAGAGGATGCCCAGCAAAGTGAGGGTCAAAACTAGAAGAGTGGCTTGACCTCGTTTTCTATTACATCACCATATCTATCATTAGGCTATGTGATATTTCAAAGTATAAAACTGCGAGAAGATGTTAGTTATGGTATTTGGGGCACCTACAGGAAAAGTTGGTATTGAAGCCAAGAAAAGCTTGTTTCACCTCCATTAGTCAAGGGACCAAGGGTCTTACACCTTCAAAGCAATCAAGGAGCAGAGATTAAAACTATAAACTACAGAATAGGCCATGTATTCAGGAGTTTTTCAAACTTAACTGTTTTGTTCTTCAGGCTTACTTTGACACAAGTTAACTTTCAGATAGGGAAGATGGTTTTTTTACCAAGAACAATGTTTACATATTAAACAGAAGCTTGGATTGTGGGGAAGAAATGAGCTACTACAACCCTTATTAAAACCATGGAGCTTGTTTCAATATTGTCACCATTGTTCCATAAACAGTGAATTCTGTATGCTCACACCAGGGTTAGATTTATGAGCATGTTTTTTGTTTAAAAGTGACATGCATATAGAACAGTGAAATTACAGTGGGAGAAAGGGTTATTGGTCAAGCAGAAACTTATAGGTTGAAGCTGCAGAGGAAGATTTTTTCATAGAGACAAAGCTTAGGTCTGTCAGGTGGAACAAAGGATTTCTCCTCCAAAGTCTAGGGTCACATGTATAAAGAGCCATTGATTGTTTTGAAAAGAGGAAATTCACATAACTTCTACCTAAAAACTCTGTAGTACTTTAATGATCTGTCATCTGGGCTCAGGATTATGTCAATAACTGTTTAATAACACTGAGGGTTGATTTCACATATGCAAATTTGTTGAAAGTTGGCGCACTTAGACAAGGCAGGTTTTGGATAATTGGAAAATACAATATTGATCCAAGATACAAAGATGTGTTGATTAACTTCCAAAGATCACCAAGCAGGGAAATTTTGACATTGTATACATCCTGCCTCATACAGTCTGCCCTTCTTTTCACTGTATTATTTCCTACTGAGAAGTTGTTGAATGAGTTATTTTCAAGGTGGAAGGCCACTTTCTGAAGAGTAGGTTTTTGATGATTGAATTTTACCTTGGAGATAGAGACACAGGTGTGTTGATTGGCCTCTAACAAATTCACAAGAAGAGTGATCTCTTAACACTGTGTACAGGAAATTTACAAAATAGTCTGTCTCCTCTTTTACTATAGGGTACCCTATAGAGAAATCTGTTGACAGAGATATTCTAAAGGTGGACAGGACTTTTTCTGAAGAGCAGAGGTTGTGTATTACAAGAAACTTGTTGCAAAACATCCAAATCACATTGTCTCTATGTCAAAGCAGTAAAGTGACACAGTTTGATTCCAATAGGGCATTTTACACACAGTGAGGTAGTTTTGTCTTTTCCAAAGCATATTCAGGTCAAAATTCCCCCAAGGCAAGACAACAGGAGCAGCATGACAGTGACAAATATGAGCAGCAGCGGGAAAAAGAGGGGAAGAGTGCTGAACAGCAGTAACTCAGTAGTGATAAACAATAGTTTCAAGAAGCGCCCGGCACGGAAAGAAGAGAAAAGCATATCATCCCTTGATATTTTGGCCTCAGCTTCGGAGCATGTTGCTATGGACCCCTGAGGGTCATATGTGCCAAGTTTGGGCCCATTTCGACAACTTTTTGTTTTTTGGCATTTTTTGGGTTTTTGGCCGAAAACTCATAATTTCGCCATTTCAGTTTGATGAGTTGTCAAGGGAGGAGGATGATACCGATGGATGCCATAATTCTATGAGCAGGTCCCCAGCGATTTTCAGGGCATTTGGAGATCATTCGCCCCCTCAAATTGGCGAAAAACGCCCTCTTTTTGCACATTCTGCCCGCCATATCAGCAGTCTGCTATTTCCTGGTTTTTTACACACAGGTACAGTTTTGGATGACTTCCAGGCCTCAGATTGAGATTTTTTCAGTTGCACCGGAAAGTAGACACAGAGATCTTTCCAACGAGCCATCATGAGCCTCATTTAGACATCAGGAAGGCTGCCGATTGCCTCCAGCAAGTCAGAGGACCTTTTTCAGGCATAAATATGAAGTATTTTTGTAATTTTTGAACCTCAAAAATCTGCTTTTCCCAAATGTGCGTTAAGCTATTTTTATACATGGGAAATGATGTAAAGTCAATATAATTTCCATTTTTAGTAGTTTTTTAGATATTTTATGGGATATTTTGTGCCTTGGGCTTTGAAAAGCCTCAAGGACAAGTTTAGATATTTTGATTAGGCCAATGGGATAGCTAGTTTCTCCATGAGGTTTTCCTTCCTCAAGCCTATTTATTCGATGGGTTTCATTGTAAAACAGAGGCTGAACTTGAGAGAAGAATCAATATATTGGTCATATGAGCTTTGAAGAACATACTTGTGTTATGATTTTTGGACTGCCTCTTGGATGCTTTTGATGAATGATGAAGGATTGGTGATGGATTCCATGACATGGTAGAATGGTATAGTGTTTCTTGCTAAGTTTTTGTCTTCTAGTTTTCATTCATAATACATGCTTCTTGCTGCTATAGATCAGTAGAGATTGATTTTGAGATATGCCCATGGAGGCACCTCAAAATTCCTGAATCTTCATAGCTTGATGTTTTCTTCTTCCTTAGTTATACTAAAGAATTCTTAACTGCTCTTTAGTAACTTAAAGATACTATTTGCTAGTTTTATTTACAAGTTCTATGCATGTTAAGTAGGATGTATGGTGTGCCCTGCTTACCTATAAGCTGTCCATAGTTCTGTCCATGAAACTATCTCTTTGACTGATTATTTTATCATCTTGTTGAACCAAGGAGGCCTAGTCCTGATCTAGCCCTTTGCCTAAAACTATGAAAGCTTGTTTGTCCAAGTGCCCAATAACTAAAAGACTGTGTTTAGGCATTCTGGCATAGTTTTATGAGTTGTTAGTCCTCCTTATGTGTTTTCCCCAAAGTCTGATAGCCATTTCCCAAAGTTAGAGGGTCTTATACTTCTATGTATGGCTGGAATGTTTGATTTCTATGTATTAATTAGCTCATAGTTACATTTAACATGAATAATGGCTTGCTATAACATGTTTATGTCTGCTATCAACTAGTTACACTTGAAATCCCTTGTCTTTCACCACTTGATGTTCATTTACTCCATTTTGCCCAAAGATCCCTTCTACCTTGAATCAAATCGGCCCTACAGCAGCCTTGCATCATCATCTCATAGCTTCCTTGACCTGTTTGACCCCATAGCCCAATTGATCTGACTTCTTGTTATCATTTTTATATCTTTGATCAGTTTTATCCCTCACAAACTTAAAAAACCAAAAAACTAAAAACATACTTCATAACTAGCCTAATATCAAAACACCACAAGCAAACACACCAATATCTTTTATATATAATAGAGAGAGCCCTCTTTGAGTCCAGGAAGGCTAGGTCCTTGGGATCCAAAGCTTGGTTTGATGTTACATCATCATTTGGCTCGCCAATCGGCCAAATCACGGGAACCTAACATAATGGCGATCACGGTGGGACTCTGAGTATTAAACAAACTTAGTTTCCCTAATCTTTAGAGACTTTTTGAGATTACTAGCTGATTGACTTATCCCACCGCTCACTAACATAATGGCGATCACGGTGGGACTCTGATTGATTAAAAAACTTAGTTTCCCTCATCTTTAGAGATTTTTAAGAATACTAGCTGATTGATTTATCCCACCGCTCACTAACATAATGGCGATCACGGTGGGACTCTGAGTGATTAAAAAACTTAGTTTCCCTCATCTTTAGAGATTTTTAAGAATACTAGCTGATTGACTTATCCCACCGCTCACTAACATAATGGCGATCACGGTGGGACATATTGAGTACATAACAGTCTAGCAAACTTTTATAGACTCCTTAGTCCTTCAACTTTTAACTTAAACCATCAGCCTTTAGAATCATTCAGAGTAAACTCTCTATTTCACCATCTTAGCAAAGTGATGAATCAGGTTCATAACACTCTTACATCCTAGGCTGCACATAAAACTCAGAAAAACCCCAAAAAAACTCCCTTAGATTGGTTTTTGTTAGTATTGGTGGTGGACCATACACATATACCTCAAAACAACTAAAAATCCACCCGGCGACTCCACTAGCCTCCAGTAGGCCTTACTACTATCCGATTTAGCCACCTCATCGCCACCCTAACATAATGGCAATCACGGTGGGACTTTGAGTCAAAACATCCTAGGTATCCCTTAGGAACTCTCAAAATCTCAGTCAAAATTAGAAGAGTAGAATCTGGTTGTCTCACCATCCAAGCAAAATGATGAGTCAGTTATAGGAAACTCTTGCAAACCTCAGGACTACATAAACTCAGAAAAACCCCAAAACACTCCCTTAGATTGGTTTTTGTCAATATTGGTGGTGGACCATACAAGTATAGCTCAAAACAACTGATAATCCACCTGGCGACTCCACTAATTTCTAGTAGACCTTACTATTTTACCAAACTCTAGGTTGCTATCCGATAGACCTATCCCATCACTCACTAGCATAGTGGGAGATGGTGGGACACTGAGAACATAATAGTCTAACAAACTCTTATAGACTCTTTGGTCCTTTAGATACTTAAACAAGCAAGCAGCCCATAGACCCATTTTTTAAGAGTAAACTCTTTTTGTTCTCATCACCCTAGCAAAGTGTTGAAGCAAGTCTAGGATACTTTAAACCATAGGCTGCACATAAAACTCAGAAAATCCAAAAACATTCCCATATTAGTTACTGGTGGTGGACCATAGCTATCTTCACAACAACAACCCAGTTCCACCTGGCGACTCCACTAATCCATCCCTTTTATTTTTGACCATCCTTCACCTTCGTAAAATTTTAGAAAAACCATTCATCCAGAACATTCACCATTACCATTCTCTCTAAACTCTGGATCTAAAATCTGGCTTCACGAAGAATCAACACCAGATCCCATCCAGACCCAAATCCCCCTATCATAGTAGATGACCCAGAGAAGATTCTGTGGCAAGCTTCCGAAACTGACCATCTAGCTACTAGTAGATCCATCCATAGAACAAGATCAGTTCCTAAACATCGCACTGTCCTACTAGATTCACCTTTTGAAATAGAGTCATCACAAACTCTTCCCAGAAGCAAATCATATAGTAAGATAAACTTTGACGATCTTGAACCACTAAGCCCACCACAGAGTCCTATTAGAGAAGCTTCACCTACCACTCCTCCTGATTTTCAGCTTCTCTATCAATTTGGCTCCTACCATCCTAGTTCTGCTCAAAACCAGATCACTAGTCCAAGTTCATCTGCCACACCTGGTCAAACCACCACTGTTCAAATCACCTCCTCTCAGCCTACTAATCCTCATCTTGTACATCATCCATTAGCTCCAGTCATGGCAGCCTGGTACACACCTTTGGTGTTGCCACCGCCTTTGGCTCCTCTCCCGAAAAAATATCAAGACAAAATCCCACACTTTACTGGAGGAGACACCACCACACCTCAACAGCATATAAGTAGGATGATTGATGCTTATGAATACCTAGAGCTACAAGACGAGACTGTCAGAATGAGAATATTCGCACAAAGTCTTAGTGGTGAACCCAAAGCATGGTTCAAAAGCTTAACTCCAAACAGTATCCATGATATCCAAGAACTACATCAGGTCTTCAGAAATAGGTGGGAAATATGAAGAAACCCCATTCAAATCCTGTCAGAATATAACAACCTAAAACAGGAAAATGGGGAAAGTGTCCAAGCTTACTGTACTAGGTTCAACAGTGTATATAACTCCCTCCCACCTCATTTCAAACCCCCACTTGGTTTAGCCTTGGAAAAATTCCCTGAGGGGTTTGTTCCAGACATGACATATCATCTGAGAGACAAGGATCCCCCTACCTTAGAGGAAATGCAACAAATAGCCATAAAAGCAGATGCCAACTTAGCTGAAAAAAGAGCTAGGACTAGATCAGAAAAAAAGGTCACATACAAGGATGAGGTCTCCACTTCATCACCTTCCCTAGATCCCAGAATAGATGACTTAGTCAAGTCCATGGCCAAAATGTGGGAAAGGATAAAAGAAAAGGTGCCTATTAGGGACAACCAGCCAAACCCTCCAAACAGAAACCGAAACCAAAACTTTAGGAGGGAACAGCCCCAAAACAGACCAAGAGATAGTGACCAACAAATCAGGCCACCATTCAATGAAAAATATGTGGAAGAGGATGATAGGGATACATAACCTCTTGATGAACATCATTTAAACCTCATAGGATCTGATAATGAGAGTGAGGTGTACCTCACAGAGGAAGAACAAGCGTTCTTTTCTCCTAATCAAGATGAGACCAACTATGAAGATCCCGACGACCCTGCCATAGATTTTCAGAATGCCATTATAGAAGCTCACAGGCAATATGACCTTAGAAGCAAAAGAAACCAAGATAATGCCAAGAAAGGTAACTTTGATACTGCTAAAGCTCTAGATACCATTCTCAAGAAAGCATCAAGCAGTGACAATGTTAAGATTGAGAAAACTGACCAAAACAAAGCTAAAGTTACCCAAGCTAGGCCTCTCTCAGATACTCCTGGTACTTCTACTAAGGTCACCGGAGCAACTGTGACCAACAAAATCCCGAAACAAGGTCAACAAACTCAGAACATAGAGAGGATCATGGCTGAAAAAGTTGAAACAAACATATCTAAACTTCAGCTACCTTTTATCTTTGAAGGCGAAATCGCCAAGATCAAGATCACCATGCCACTTACTGAACTCATTGCCCAAAACTCTTATAAATCCCAAGTACTAAAAGTCTTAAATCTAGAGAATGATGCAAACACTGTTAATCTGGCTGATGACACTCCTGAAGTTTTGTTTGGTCCAAAGATAGAGGGAAAATTCCAAGAAGGAAATACTCTTCCATTTTACATTAGCCTGAACATCCACGACCAAATCCTCCACAATGCCATGCTAGACTCCGGTGCCTCACATAATCTTATGCCGAAGGTAGTAATGGAAAGGTTAGGCTTGGAAATCACAAGACCATACAAAGACTTGTAGTCATTTGATTCAAGTAGAGTCCAATCCCTGGGTTTGATCAAAGACCTTTGTTTCAGTCTGGCCCAAATACCTGCGAAGCATCTAGTCATGGATATAGTAGTGGCAGACATTCCTCCCAAATACGGGATGCTTCTATCCAGATCTTGGGGAGCCAAACTCCAAGGGAATATCCAACTGGACATGTCATATGCCACCATTCCTGTGTTTCGCCAGACCAGAATACTCTACCGCGAATCACACATGAAATATATGATTAGCAATCAAGATAGGCCAGATAACGTTCCAATGTGTTCCTTGCGTTCCGACCTGAACTCTTTCATTATGCATATCGATGAAAACATGAAGGAAGAGTCAGAGGAAACTGATGTAGACTTAGATCCACCACATCAGCTGTCCCTGGTACCTTATGATGAACTAGACACTCAAAACTACCATGATCATGAACAATAGTGTCTTGAGGGGAGTAATTTTTCCTTTTCAGAAGTAGGATTAGAACAAGAAGCACAAACTCTTATGTACTATCAAGCAAATTGCTCTAGTTTTGGTCAAACACCAACAGTGACTTGTGGAAACGTTTTCCGGGTAAAGGCTTTAGAAGACCTACACATCATAAACCTATTTGGAACCCAGGAGAAAGGGAGTTTAATGTTTCTACCATACCTCGAAGATTTACCATCATGTGACCCTCCTACTGCAAATGAAACTTCGACCATAACCTCAGCAACTCAACATCTTGAAAAAATGCCAGATAAAATTCTTATGAGCAAAAATGATAGTTGCAATCCCAACATACCTGAACTACTGAAATTGGCTCATATTCTGTCTTTTCATGAAGAACTTAGAAATGCTAAAATCAGAAATCTCATGCAGAATACCAATTTTTACAGAAAAAAAAGGGAAATTACTGTGTCACTACCTTCCCCTCAAAGAACAGTTTTGACAAGAGAAAACAAAACAATCTGAAACAAAATGAAATAATCAGGGATAAAACAGTTGGTCATAGAGTCTGCTTTGATTTTAGGAATAATACTGCATATCCCTATAACAGAGATTATGTTTTTTCTACTCAAAACCATGATTTACCAATTAAAGGTGCTTTTAATCATGTATGTTTGCAAGATGATGTTTCAGGTCATGGTCATAAGATTCCCTTGCAAAGTAGACAGCTTGAAGATTTTTTCAAGTTTGCGGGAGGTAGATCTGATTTCAAGTTCAAAATTGCAAAACCACCCAATGTCAGAAATCTGCTCATGAAAGCCATGTTCCCAGTTTTAAATTTCTGCATCTGTGCATACCTTGATGATGTCATTATCTATTTTAAGAATGACCAAGAATACATGCATTACTTGAGGAAAGCATACAGTAAGGAAAGGAGTGGAAATCAGATATTTAGAGAGGTACAAAGGGAAGATACTGGGTTGTTTAGAGATTCTTGCATGAATCCCTATGTCATGTTAGAGAGAGAAAATTTCCCAAATTTTTCTTTTCAGGAGTTAAGTGGGCCAAGGGTGAGAGGAGATCCTTATGAGGATAAGATGCTTAAATTCCGTCATTTCCAAGATTTTTGAGTTTGAGACACTTTCATTCATTGTACATACCATTGTTCGAAATATTGAAAAAATAGAAAAGTCAAAAACAGTAAAAGATAGGAAAGTCAAAAACAGTAAAAACAGAAAAGAGGGCAAGTGAAGATAGCACAAAGGCCCCATGTTTCAAAAAATAGTCCTTCGGAAAGCGAGCAAGCCTAAATGCCGCTACTAGTACTTCAATGTCTTGTTCAGCTATCTAGCCTAATCATAGGTGAGCATGTTTAAATTTATTTGCTGATAAGTTAGTGAGTGCCAAGATAGTCAACATTGTGTAAGATTGACTTATCACAGAGCTTAGATTAGGGAGAGATTCTGGTTCCACATGCCTAAAACAGAACCAAAGGGAGAAGCGAGGGATGAAAAACACATTGTACATCTTAGCCTCGCTTGTCTATTTTTCTTTGTTGCGGGATAACATTTGTGTGCAGCTTGTCTTTTATGCCGCAAATGCATGACAAATCAGACTGCCTAATCCTGATTTGATCATTTTTAAATTTCATGTTGTAGATTAGAGAATGAAATCCTGTCAAACTGCTTAATATTGACAGTTGATCTAGCATAGGTAGAGAAATGAAGGAGTTCATCAGTCTAATCTGAACTCCCGGCAGATATAAGAGTAGAAATAGATAGTTTCATTTTTGCAAAAAGAAAAATATGCATTGTCAAAAGGCTGCTAGTTCAAATGCGCCAAAGAGAAGAAAAAATGTTAGGAAAGATAGTGGGGTAGGTAGAAGTATCATTAATGTTAACCATGCTGTCACTTTTTAGAAATAACATCAAAAGAAGGGTAAATTTTGCGGCAATGGATAAGGCACTGGTCTTCATAAGCCAAAGATCCGAATTCTGGACACCTCCTGATGAGGAGCTTCCCTCCCAAAATGGAGCCACTGTTAGCCATCAGTATTTTTTACATGTTAGTGATGACTATATCTACAGCTGAGTTTTCTAGAAACTGATTTCCTTATGTCAATATGTCATCTAAAAAACCCTCATAAAACTTTTTTTCACCCTTCTACTTTTCAGTCCACCCATGTCAAAATCAAAACCTCATTATCACTATCCTATCTAGCTTCAGCCCTATTTTTCTGCCCATCAGCTCCAAAAGGAAAAGTCCAAGTCTGTTGCAAAAGTCTCCCCTATGTTAGGAAGTGGCGTTTTAAGACATTTTACCCTTGGCAATCATAAAAAAGCCAAAAAGCCTCCATCTGCTACAGACCAATCATGACCAACCTCCTACTCTGAAAATCAAGTTGATCACAGCTCTAAGTCGCGCCATTTATATCCCTAGGTCTCAGCACTGTACAAACCACAGTCTTAAGCTGACCATTAGGTGTTTCACAGTGTTTTATGGATTCTACAAAGGCAGGAAATATAACTTCATCTTAGGAGGAAATGCTTGAATTTACAGTTAGAAGAACAACTGCTTCTAAATGTAACATGACCCTGAGATATATCTGCAAAACAGAGAGCCACTCATCAAGACCTTGCAGCTCTTTCCAGCATGAAAATCACAGTAAGAGAAAGACACCACTGTCATAGCAAACTGGTAAATTGTCATAGCCCAGAACCTCCTTCATTTACAAGCAGAGGGTTAGGGCGCCTCCTTCATCCACAAGTAGAGGGCGCTGGCCAGTATTGACTTTGAAGATTGCAAAAGTCCAGGTTTGCCTTTTACTGAACAGTGAAACAATATCTCCAGGTTTTATGAATGTGAGTGATGATCATAACAGGGATAGAGTTTGAAATATGCTAGCTCAAAGGAAAAAGATTCTGGTTTGATAAAAGAGGTCATTTGAAGCTTTCAAAGCATGTGAATTGTTGAACTTTAGAAAGGCATGTCATTAGTAAAAATTCCAATCATAAGCAGCCTGCTTGTCCACAAGATCAAATTGAAGAGGTGCTGACAAAACATGCCATTACACAGGCAGAAAGAAAGTTCTTTGTTTTTCAAAAGGCACTGACCTCCATAGTCACAGAGACTATCTTTCAAGTAATTTGTCATGAGATGACCAAAGCAAGTTATGACATCTCAGTTCCCCTCAAAGCACTACAGTGAGACAGCTACACTCTGGCTAGGGTTTTTCTGAAACACAGTGATAATTGCAAGCAGAGGTGCTAGTATTAATTTTTTTTAAACTTGTTTGCTTACCATCATAATCCTAGCAAACCCTTGTCAGGCAGCCTTATCAAACAATCTTCAGATAAAGGGCCTCCTCTATTTATGAGTAGATGGCCAAGGCTTTAAGTGCTGTTGAAAACTGATTGGTAAAAAAGTGCAGTGGAAAGAAACAATGAAAGAAAGCAAAGGTCTGTACACAGGTAAAAGTTAGTATTTATGATTTAAAAGTATTGGTTTTCCTATTCAAATGAAAATGTCTGTCAAACTATACCTATAGTGGATAGGAAACAATATTGACTGTGCAGGCCATTGATACAAAAAGGGTAGTTTCCTTAGGGGGAAAAGCCACACAGTTACCTCACTGTCACATGCCAGGAAGTTTAAAGGAAACTCCTCTTAAGTAAACAGAGAAAATATGGTATGAAGGGATGCAAGCACAATATGGCACTTACAATCCAAAAAGGAACTCATGGATCACCTGGAAGCAGGGACTGACACCATGTATAAAAAGAGCTTTTGCCAAAGCCTTCTCATCATATAGCCATCAGCAGATTAAGACAGAGTTTCTACAAATGAGTTTTATTAGCTCTGGGCAGCACTCAAAACCCCTGAAGCGCTTCACTGTTAAAAACCAAGTGAAAAAGAATTGCAAACGGAATTCCTTGTTTTTCTATAGAAGGAGGATGATTGAAATTAAAATTAATACAATTGTATTTTTGTATCTACATTCAAAAGACACCTACAGGAGTCTGTCAAATCGAGTTTAAAAGGAGGAGGCATTTCTTCAAAGCAAGGAACAGTCAGGACATTTTATCACAAGTCACCATCTGGTTTTGAAGAATTTGGCAAGCATGAAAAGAAATCAGCTACAATGTGTCACCTGCAAAAGAGAAAAGGTAAAACAGTGGACAGAGTTAAGCTTTGGCAATGGTTCTATTACAAAAAGTTAATAGAGTGGTCAGAACAAATGATAACTTTATTTCAAAGGGACCTATTCCTCCTAGTCCATAATTTTCCCTTTTCAGACATACTTCACAAATGATGGGAGGCAATTTGAGTTTTGTTCCCAAAAGGACATTGTGAACAAGTATACCAGTCATGAATAGACAAAGAAGTGGTTGATAGATTGTCAGTTATGGGAGTTTTAAAACAAATGCAGTTTTCTCATTTTTCAGAAAAGATAGAGATATCATAAACAATATAGGCAAGAAAGTTTGTCAAAAGGAGATACTTTTCTTAGGTCAAAGGTCCAAGAAGACCAGCCAGTTTGACACCTGCATCGGAGAAAGAGTTGAAAGGGCAAGTAAAGACCAAAGCTGTGTGCCAAATCAAATTTTAAAAGCAACGGTCGAAGGGTTTATTTCATGTTTCAAATAAAAACCAACCGTTGGAGTTTTGTTTATTTTGAAAAGAGAAATCAAATTAACCCGCTCCATTGTTTGAAAACTCCAAACGAAGGTGTTGAACGAAGCCCTCGCTGCCATTGAAACCCAAACGAAGAAGCTCGGACAAGATTTAGCATTATGCACACAGTTTCAGGGTTGAGCGATCGCGCGACGGGCCTGGAAACCCGCGCGACGCACCTGGAAACAGTTTTACACGGGCGGTCAGTGTTGGCGCGACGTGCCTGTACAAACGAGCGACGCGCCTGTACACGGCGCCCGACTGCCCGACCCGACAACTTTTTCGGCACGGCACTCCATGGCATCAGCACGTCGCTCACCTTCTTTGACCTTTTTAAGCCATTCAACACCTCGGATCTGACTAAACGCGTCAGTGAGCCCCTCCATTGTATTCTCAAGGTATTCTCATATGCATCCTCACTTCTTGAAACCAATTGCTAAATGACATAAAGTTTTAAAAACCCTGTTTGTTTAGCTATGGTGTGAGACAAGTTGTCAAGATTGACCTGGTTTATATCAACATATATGTTAAGAGGATGCCCAGCAAAGTGAGGGTCAAAACTAGAAGAGTGGCTTGACCTCGTTTTTCTGTTACATCACCATATCTATCATTAGGCTATGTGATATTTCAAAGTATAAAACTGTGAGAAGATGTTAGTTATGGTATTTGGGGCACCTACAGGAAAATTTGGTATTGAAGCCAAGAAAAGCTTGTTTCACCTCCATTAGTCAAGGGACCAAGGGTCTTACACCTTCAAAGCAATCAAGGAGAAGAGATTAAAACTATAAACTACAGAAAAGGCCATGTATTCAGGAGTTTTTCAAACTTAACTGTTTTGTTCTTCATGCTTACTTTGACACAAGTTAACTTTCAGATAGGGCAGATGGTTTTTTTACCAAGAACAATGTTTACATATTAAACAGAAGCTTGGATTGTGGGGAAGAAATGAGCTACTACAGCCCTTATTAAAACCATGGAGCTTGTTTCAATGCTGTCACCATTGTTCCATAAACAGTGAATTCTGTATGCTCACACCAGGGTTAGATTTATGAGCATGTTTTTTGTTTAAAAGTGACATGCATATAGAACAGTGAAATTACAGTGGGAGAAAGGGTTATTGGTCAAGCAGAAACTTATAGGTTGAAGCTGCAGAGGAAGATTTTGTCATAGAGACAGGGCTTAGGTCTGTCAGGTGGAACAAAGGATTTCTCCTCCAAAGGCTAGGGTCACATGTATAAAGAGCCATTGATTGTTTTGAAAAGAGGAAATTCACATAACTTCTACCTAAAAACTCTGTAGTCCTTTAATGATTTGTCATCTGGGCTCAGGATTATGTCAATAACTGTTTAATAACACTGAGGGTTGATTTCACATATGCAAATTTGTTGAAAGTTGGCGCACTTAGACAAGGCGGGTTTGGGATAATTGGAAAATACAATATTGATCCAAGATACAAAGATGTGTTGATTAACTTCCAAAGATCACCAAGCAGGGAAACTTTGACATTGTATACATCCTGCCTCATACAGTCTGCCCTTCTTTTCACTGTATTATTTCCTACTGATAAGTTGTTGAATGAGTTATTTTCAAGGTGGAAGGCCACTTTATGAAGAGCAGGTTTTTGATGATTGAATTTTACCTTGGAGACAGAGACACGGGTGTGTTGATTGGCCTCTAACAAATTCACAAGAAGAGTGATCTCTTAACACTGTGTACAGGAAATTTACACAATAGTCTGTCTCCTCTTTTACTATAGGGTACCCTATAGAGAAATCTGTTGACAGAGATATTCTAAAGGTGGACAGGACTTTTTCTGAAGAGCAGAGGTTGTGTATTACAAGAAACTTGTTACAAAACATCCAAATCACATTGTCTCTATGTCAAAGCAGTAAAGTGACACAATTTGATTCCAATAGGGCATTTTACACACAGTGAGGTAGTTTTGTCTTTTCCAAAGCATATTCAGGTCAAAATGCCCCCAAGGCAAGACAACAGGAGCAGCATGACAGTGAAAAATATGAGCAGCAACGGGAAAAAGAGGGGAAGAGTGCTGAACAACAGTAACTCAGTAGTGATAAACAATAGTTTCAAGAAGCGCCCGACACGGAAAGAAGAGAAAAGCATATCATCCCTTGATATTTTGGCCTCAGCTTCGGAGCATGTTGCTACGGACCCCTGAGGGTCATATGTGCCAAGTTTGGGCCCATTTTGACAACTTTTTGTTTTTTGGCATTTTTTGGGTTTTTGGCCGAAAACTCATAATTTCGCCATTTCAGTTTGATGAGTTTTCAAGGGAGGAGGATGATACCGATGGATGCCATAATTCTATGAGCAGGTCTCCAGCGATTTTCAGGGCATTCGGAGATCATTCGCCCCCTCAAATTGGCGAAAAACACCCTCTTTGTGCACATTCTGCCCGCCATATCAGCAGTCTGCTATTTCCTGGTTTTTTACACACAGGTACAGTTTTGGATGACTTCTAGGCCTCAGATCGAGATGGTTTCAGTTGCACCGGAAAGTAGACACAGAAAGCTTTCCAACAAGCCATCATGAGCCTCATTTCGACATCGGGAAGGCTGCATATTGCATCCAGCAAGTCAGGGTACCTTTTTCAGGCATAAATATGAAGTATTTTTGTAATTTTTGAACCTCAAAAATCTGCTTTTCCCAAATGTGCGTTAAGCTATTTTTATACTTGGGAAATGATGTAAAGTCAATATAATTTCCGTTTTTAGCAGTTTTTTAGATATTTTATGGGATATTTTGTGCCTTGGGCTTTGCAAAGCTTCAAGGACAAGTTTAGATATTTTGACTTGGCCAATGGGATAGCTAGTTGCTCCATGAGGTTTTCCTCCCTCAAGCCTATTTATTCCATGGGTTTCATTGTAAATCAGAGGCTAAAATTGAGAGAAGAATCAATATATTGGTCATATGAGCTTTGAAGAACATATTTGTGTTATGATTTTTGGACTGCCTCTTGGATGCTTTTGATGAATGATGAAGGATTGGTGATGGATTCCATGACATGGTAGAATGGTATAGTGTTTCTTGCTAAGTTTTTGTCTTCTATTTTTCATTCATAATACATGCTTCTTGCTGCTATAGATCAGTAGAGATTGATTTTGAGATATGCCCATGGAGCCACCTCAAAATTCCTGAATCTTCATAGCTTGATGTTTTCTTCTTCCTTAGTTATACTAAAGAATTCTTAACTGCTCTTTAGTAACTTAAAGATACTGTTTGCTAGTTTTATTTACAAGTTCTATGCATGTTGAGTAGGATGTATGGTGTACCCTGCTTACCTATAAGCTGTCCATAGTTCTGTCCATGAAGCGATCTCTTTGACTGATTAGTTTATCATCTTGTTGAACCAAGGAGGCCTAGTCCCGATCTAGCCCTTTGCCTAAAACTATGAAAGCTTGTTTGTCCAAGTGCCCAATAACTAAAAGACTGTGTTTAGGCGTTCCGGCATAGTTTTATGAGTTGTTAGTCCTCCTTATGTGTTTTCCCCAAAGTCTGATAGCCATTTCCCAAAGTTAGAGGGTCTTATACTTCTATGTATGGATGGAATGTTTGATTTCTATGTATTAATTAGCTCATAGTTACATTTAACATAAATAATGGCTTTCTATAACATGTTTATGTCTGCTATCAACTAGTTACACTTGAAATCCCTTGTCTTTCACCACTTGATGTTCATTTAATCCATTTTTCCCAAAGATCCCTTCTACCTTGAATCAAATCGGCCCTACAGCAGCCTTGCATCATCATCTCATAGCTTCCTTGACCTGTTTGAACCCATAGCCCAATTGATCTGACTTCTTGTTATCCATTTTTATATCTTTGATCAGTTTTATCCCTCACAAACTTAAAAAACCAAAAAACTAAAAACATACTTCATAACTAGCCTAATATCAAAACACCACAAGAAAACACACCGATATCTTTTATATATAATAGAGAGAGCCCTCTCTGAGTCTAGGAAGGCTAGGTCCTTGGGCTCCAAAGCTTGGTTTGATGTTACATCGTCATTTGGCTCGCCAATCGGCCAAATCACGGGAACCTAACAATACCAACCATAGAAAACCCAGCCAATACGTAACTGAATATAACATCAATGAGCCCAGATACATAACGAGGGTCAGTGGGAACATCATTTGATTGAAAATAGCATAAAGGAGAATATGGAGATACAAGGACGATCATTAATCCATAAAGCAATATTCCCTGTAATCTTGGAGTGTTGTTGGGGAACCCCTTTGAAAATCCAACAATTCTGAGCATTCCAGATTTCCCAACACACATAAAAGGGTAAAGATTTGTAAGAGAAACTTACAACAACCCAAGATTTGATAACTTGAATACAGTCAGAAGGATGCCAAGAAGGGTCACCTATAAGCCAAGCAAAATGCTGCCAAATAGAAAGAGAGAAGGTACATGTGAAGAAAAGATGAGAAACAGTCTCTTCATGCTGGAGACAAAATGGACATCATCTAGGACCATAAAATCCCCGTTTTAAATAATACCTCCCAAGTTAGTACTCTGTTTTTCCACAATAACCATGCAAATAATACTATTTTTATAGGCATTTTAAGATTCCATGCAATATAAAAAGGAGACAACGTAGGGTCAGGAGTCATTTTAGCAATTTGATTTTCATACTCATCCTTAACGAGTAATCCCGCACCCTTGAATTTTCCATTCCAAACCAAAATGTCACCTTCCCCTTTGAAAGATAATCCCATTGCTTGTAGAAGAGCTTTATGGCATTCCTAGCTATGTGCTTCACTGCCGCATAACCACATCATCTCTGCAGATTTCCATATGGGAGCCTCGAGGTTCCAGTAGTATATAAGATCAAAGAGAGAGAGAGAATGCCACTGTGATGAAGTCTGTGAAGTAGGTGTGAATCAAAGAGAATTGTGTTTTCAGACCCGAGCATTCGGTCGACTCCAATTAGAATATTTTTGCCATTGCTGAACTCCCAAACCAGTCTTTGTTCCAAGATGTGCATCAATCTTTGGAAACTGCGCTAGATGGCTGAAGCCTTTTGTATAGACCATACACATCCGAAGTATATAGATCAAATACATCCCAGGTGGAGCAACCACATATACATCACCAGTTTTTTCTCTTCATATTTGTAACTTAGAAGAGCTTTGTCTGACCACCTCCAGGTTGCTCCCAGAGTCACCCAGGCAAGCCCTCTCAACATCATCCTCTTTTTGTAGTACCTAATTAGTAATTTAATTAACCATAACAGAGTCTTGATCATGCAAGTATTTAAAATATATTGCCAATAAGCATAAAGCTTTCATGTTAAACAATCAGGTCAAAAGACCTTAGACTATGATGCAAAAAATACAAAGAAGCCTCACCAACACTCAAAGTACAAACAAAGTCAAGCCTCTATAAAGTATAAATAGATATCTGATAAACTTCATTCCACCACAAAAATTTTCCTAACTAAAGAAAATTCTAATTACTGTGCTTTCAAGACAAAGCTTTCAAGGGAAGTGATGTTATAAACATACTCCTACACCTCGTTAACAATCAATGTGTATAAATAGACCATCATAAGGCTCATTTTAAACATCATTATTATCATTTTATAAATCATTTTTATTAAATCAACAAGAAGAAAGCAATAATTGCATTCAATTCCACTGAAGCAAAGTATATGGTAGTTTCATATACTTATTATGAAGCTATCTAGATTTGCAACTTGATTGTAGAGTCAACCAATCAGTTGTTGAAGCCCAATATTGTCTCTTGTGAGAATCAAAGTTACATCAAGCTCTATGAAAATCCAATGTGTCATGACCATTTTGAACACATTGATATTCAATACAATTTCCTAAGATTCCAAGTTCATTAGGGAGTTAGTAGTGTTGGACCACATTCTGACAAAGTTGCATATGGTTAATAGTTTGACAAAGCTCCTAACAAAGGGGAAGTTTGACAAGTTGGGGGAGAATCCTGGGTTATTGGATTTTTTTTTTTTCTGAAGAGTGTTAGATTACCTAGTTGGTCCGAGTTGGTCTCACCTCAGCCTTAAGAAGTTGAGAAACACCAGGATTGTAGAGCTAGATTGTGGTACACCAGTCAGAAATATTCTTAAATATAGCTAGAAGCTTATAACGGCACCTTCGAGGATAGACGAATTAGTTGTTGGGTCACACCCACCAAGTATGGCACACTAGTTGAGGAGATTAACACCATCATCGCATGTGCATTTATGAGTGCACACTTATGGAATGAGGCACCTTCAGGAGAGGAGTTATATCTACTATGATAATGCACTACTCTAAAAGAAAAGCCTTGCATACAAGGCAAAGTTATGAGGGAGTTGCTCATGCTCAAGGGAGATGCACCACTAATGCTATCATTAGCCTGTTTTCTAACAACACCTTCTCTTAACTTATAAATGAAAAGGATGGGCACACTAGTTAGAAATTTGTAGAAATAGATAATAAGAGGGAGTACTGTTAGCTTGTAGGTTGTAGTAGGAGCTTTTGTGAGATGAAAACTTGCTGTGACATTCTTCTATTTGAGTAATAAAGACTTCTATGCAATTGTTGTTGAAGCCTGCTCTTTTTATCCTGAATTCTCAGATTGCAGATTTGTGTAGAGCGGGCCTAATATATTTGTTGTTTTAATCCATTGTACATACTGCGTTTGCACTCTTGAATTTACATCCTTCAATTTATGCTCAAACAAAACTGAAATTTTGATAGGCAGATACTAAAGTTCAGTCCTGCTGTTAAGATTTTTTAATTCTCTAAGGGTATTCTCTTGTTTTCAATAGTATTTGCATATTTCTGCATCACAGCTCATCTCTTCCATTTCATTCTACTATAATACAAAAATCATTTCTAGTATAGTTTAGTTTATATTTGATTTTTACTTGATCTTTTATTTTATTTTATAGGAGCAGTACTTAGCAATCTCAATTCACACTCCCTTTGTATTCACATTTTTGTATATGTGTGGTTGTTGGAAATGGTTAGGTTCAGTACTTGTTTTTTGCATATCACATTAAAAATCCAGTGCCTCCTCATAAAATCCTCTCCTCGTATAATCGATCACCATTACAGATGTTTACACCACATTTGGTTTAGACATTTAGTAGGTATGTAGGGTGCCCCTATCTCCCATCTCCATATAGAGTAATTTGGTCACATATTCTTTCTTCTATGATACTGGTTCCTCTCTCTTAAGTCCTATCTATTATCCTTCTTATCTCTCCCTTTCTCTCCCACCTCGCTCTCTCTTCCTCTCTCTCTCTCTCTCTCTCTCTCTCTCTCTCTCTCTCTCTCTCTACCCTCCAATCCTCTCACTATATCCCTCCCTCTATCCTTCTTTCTACCCCCCTTCCATATTTGTGTCACTATCTCCCTCTCTTACCCTTCTCTACCTCTCTCACTCCTCTCCCTCTCTATCTCCCTCTCAGTTCCTTCTCTCCCCTCTCCTTCAGTTTATCTCCATCTCTCCCTTGTGACTCCCCTTGTCTCACCACCTCTATCAATCTCTCTCATAGGTCCCAATATGTCTCGCCACCTCTATCAATCTATGTCTTTATTATTCCTTCTCATATATATCTAGAGTTAATATATATCATGACATATTGGGACCTATGATTGGGTTAATTCTGCCTTGTTGGCAAGGTTAAAATGGTTAATCTTTGATAGACAAAATGTAGATCAAATATTTCATCAAAAAGAGGGAACGATACCCCATCTTCCAGGCTATGCCTATCAGTCACTTGGTCTCTTCTTGCTCTCACATGAATGTACTCTTGCTTGACTGGTACAAAAGAAGGTTTCGCATTATCAACTATTTGTTTGGGACAACTTTTAGTTGTTTTAACACTGCTACATTCTTCAAGCTTATCCTTTAAACCATCTTAGTATTTTGTACTCTCTTCAACTTTGTAGTGCTTTCCATTCCTCTCAGTCACATATGTTTCCTTGGTCTATTAAGGGACAAGGTATTTTTGTTGTGGGTCTTGTTCTTGCAACTGCCTTACCGCAATTTCTTCCGGGTGCTAGTTCAGTCTCAACAATTTGTAGTTTTCGAAGTTGCATTCTTCAAGGATTCTACTAAGTTCAATAGTTAAGATGCAGGATTGGGGGACCTAATGCAATTTCTTCCGGGTGCAATTTCAGTCTCAACAATATGTGGTTTTTGAAGCTGCATTCTTCATGGATTCTACTAAGTTCAATAGTCAAGATGTAGGATTGGGGGATCTATTGCAATTTCTTCTGGGTGCAATTTCAGTCTCAACAATTTGCGGTTTTCGAAACTGCATTCTTCAGGTATTCTGCTAAGTCCAATAGTAAAGATGCAGGATTGGGGATCTATTCATGATTTTCTTGGCTTTCGTCAGAATGGTTTAGAATGCAGCCAAATCCTTGAGAATATTGATGCTAGTAGAATTCCCCCCCAATATGATCCAAATCAAAGTTAGGGAAAATTTTAGGGGCGAATTTTAGCCCAATGGCGAATTTTAAGGGATTTTAAATTTTAATAGGGTGAATTTTTTATATAAAACCCATTTTCTATAATTTTATAAAGTTAGCCCAATAATTATTTTAAAAACAATGAATTATTAAATAATAGCCGACCAAAATAAATGCCCATAAAATTGGAAAAATGGAATTGAATTCAGTTTTCAATGGCATTCACCTGGATTTACAGGGTCGGAGGGAGGGGTTGGAGTGACTCGCCCCAATTTTTCACTGGTTCACCATAATTTACTAGGTCGGAGATGTGGTTGGGGCTTGGAAGGGGCGTGGAAGTTGAATGTTGGATTGGTGCAAACCTACCAGATTGATGGAGGAAACTTACAGATCTGGACGCATTGACTGATGACAGCTGCATTGAAATGGTTTTGGGCTTGTGGTTTTTTAAGTGGTTTCATTGTTCCTTCTTGTGTTTGCAGGTGCTTTCATGAGTTTTTGAATCCCAAGTTGATCATTCTTTTTTGGAGGTTGAAATTATGAGCAAAAGGGTTTCGCTGGGCTACTATTCTGGGCACTCGCTTTACTAAGTTATGGTGTTTTTCAATCTATATCTAAGGCCATGCCTTGTTTGAGGAACTCACTCATTGTGTCCACTAATCCTGAAGCAGTATCCACATGTTATTTTATTGCAAACCTCTTGAGGAATACACTCATAGTTGGCAAAGCATATTGGCATCATTAGCACACACTTTGTTTTACGAATGTAAGGAAAATTATGGAGAAGGTTTATCCCTATAATAGAAGACAATTTTGAAGGTTGGAGCGAAGGTGCATTTGACACAAGTTTGAAAGATTTGAAGCAAATTTCTACCTTGATGACTTATCTTAATATATTTTTTGATGCCCTAGAATTGATTCTTCAAACAAATCTATGCATATATATGAGTGTGACCTCCTTTCTGACATGTATCTCTGAATTTTAATGATTGATCCCGCGTGAGACTCAATGTTCCCTAATCAGTAATTTACATCTACTTGGGTATGGTTTCGTATGTTTTGAAGGCAGTCCTAGAGTTTATAGCAGTGAGGGTTTCTCTAAACTTGTCTGGAATTTATATTTATACATCCTACTTTAGCACACCAAACTGAGAATTGAATCATCCATGAAGTTTTTCAAGGCCTATATCTGGGAATTTTGTTTTGTATTCCTTATATAAGTTCATTATTTTTATGAGCATTGGATTTTGAAGTTTAAAGATTAGAGCAGAGAAAATTGACAAGATATACGTGCTTGATAAGCCTCAACCTTGTTGAAGAAGTCCAGATCACTTAGAAAGTAGGTATACAGACTTCAAATAAGACCTATGCAAACCAGAGAAGAAGCTTAAATGTATTCAAAAATTCCTCAGAAATTGTATCCTTTTCGTCCCTCTTTGGAATGTTCTTATTGAACTTAGAAAAATAGTTTTGGCATGACACTTAAGTGATATATCATAGGATCTACCTGTGGCATCTCTTGGGAAAAAAATCATAGCATATTTTAATGGGTCATTTTTATATACACAATCATGTAAGCATTGTCCAATACCAAGCCTGCATTAGAGTAAGTGTCCTCTCCAATTGTGCATCTATGATCAAAGTTTTGGAGTACATCAGTGAATTTGAAAGTTTCACCAGGGATAGTTGTGACACATTGTGCATCAGTAGCAAAGGAATCTTAGTGAAGACCTTGATAATCAGTGACCTATTTCCATATTCAACTCTGACTTTTCAGACACTTGAGGAAAATTCATCAATAAAATAGATCAATATTGCATATCCTTGACAACCAACATATTTAAAGTACAACAGTGGCAATTGCAGGTCGTGACAGAATGCCATGTATACTTGATGTGAAGCACAAAGAGTTATCATTGAATGCCTAAGATGTTGCTAGGCTTGATCACATTTATTAACTCAAAATTTGGATTGGCTAGTTAGCAAAGGAGTTCAGAGTGTTTGAAATTATCACGAGAACTAATGTTACTTCTGGACTTGAGAGAATTTGAACCGTGGGCACAAATAGAGCATAGTTTCCATAGTTTACATGTTGTAGACAAAGCCTAGTATGATTGAGATTTGTCAATTGAATATGAAGCAATGTTCATGCGTTGAGCAGAACTAGTCTTGTTGAGACAAGTGTAGTTTCTACAAGGTTATGGTTGTGAGAAAGAGCAGGTTGATATACTCCTGTACCAGTGATGATAATTATGATGCTAGTGTTGACAATTTAAGCTTCTGCTAGTATTGCAGAAACAATGAAGACTTGATATGGTTGATAGTGAAAGGTGAGATGACAATGTCAAGGTTTGAGATTGAATATCAATGCTGTAGTAAGTTCATATTGACATCATGTTGTTACAGATCTGACAACTAGGGTTTAACAGAGAGTTATCACAGAGAATTTTGTAGACAGATGTGAAAAAGTCAGAATTTTTTTCAGCTACTTAAATTGAGAAAAGATGAATACTAAAGTGCACCAGTAGTAGTATCAGGCATGGTAGTAGATAGAGGTAGCAATGAAGTGCATTATTAGCAGTAGCAGGAGTGGATAGAGGAAACAATGAATTGCAATAGCAGTGGCAGCAGGCGTGGCAATGTTAGCAGTGAAGTGCAGCAACAGTGACAACAAGAGTGGAAAAAGGTAGCAGTGAAGTGCAACAACATTGGTGACAAGAGTGGAAGTGAAAAAACATGAATGATGGCATACCAAACCCCAAACACTTCATCTAGCATCTAAGGCTACATATTCACATCTCCTCCAACACGAAGATGTTATTTCCTTAACTCTTTCACTTGATATTTTTGTTTCTTGTATCATGATGATTATTTTATTTTCCTTTTTAATTCGATCTTTGATATATCTCTTCTTAATATAGTTCCTTGAAATTTTGTAAATGGCATGTACAATCTGGCAATGATGGCATTTATGCAATTGCAGTTTGACAGTCCGAATGACATAGTTGATATCCTCACACAGTGATGTTAGTGATGTTGATGTTGTGGATGATATTACTTGATGCTTCATGATGGGTGTTCTTTCTCACTTTCACATAATCTTGTTCCAGAATGGCCTGTGAAACTATAAACCGATCTAGTATATTGGAAACTTAGTGCTTTCCTCCTCTACGATTATTCCAATTATAAATCCCATTTATGGAGGTCATATCTGTCACTTTAATTTTTTATAGGAGGTCATTGAATTATTGCACCTCTATATGTTCTAATATTATCACCCCCCCTTCTTCTATTCAAGGGTTTTGATAATGTTGAGATCACTGCCCAATATCCATTTCTCCTCATTGTGGATTGACCTTATTGTCCTGATATTTTCTAGAAATCCCAATTTTTATGTGGGTATATGTGGACAATAGACTGCTGTTATGCACCATGTTTCCCTAGCTCCTACATATTGGAATATGCCCAAAATGATTTTGGAGAGTGATATCCATTCATGGAAGGATATTTCCAAAGGGTTTTAGAGAATTACCAAACCCCAAACACTTCATCTAGCATCTAAGGCTACATATTCACATCTCCTCCAACACGAAGATGCTATTTCCTTAACTCTTTCACTTGATATCTTTGTTTCTTGTATCATGATGATTGTTTGATTTTGCTTTTTAATTCGATCTTTGAGATATCTCTTCTTAATCTAGTTCCTTGACATTTTGTAAATGGCATGTACAATCTGGCAATGATGGCAGTTATACAATTGCAGTTTGACAGTCCCAATGACATAGTTGATATCCTCACACAGTGATGTTAGTGATGTTGATGTTGTGGATGATATTACTTGATGCTTCATGATGGGTTTTCTTTCTCACTTTCACATAATCTTTTTATAGCCTCTGCTTGATGCTTTTGTTGCTATGATCGTGTCAGGCATTAATTAATTGTCTAATTTGTGAAAGATATTGTCCACATTAAGGCTTCATTCTGGGCTAAATGTATTAATGTTAGAATGTGAGATGCAATTCTTTGAATGGCTTCTTCTCTACAGGGTATCAACTCAGTTAATAAGGAGTGGTAGTACAAGACAATTTCTTGTTCCAATTTTTCATGTTTCATGCCCATCATAAGAGGTGAGAGAAAATATTCTATTGTTATGTATGTGCTTTACCATAGCCTTATGGAAGAAATTCAAGTTCCTCTCTCCTTATGTTTCAAGTTCAGTGCCCAATGATAACAAATTTTTCAAGATAATGATTAGCAGACTTCGGTTTGAGTAAGTGCCTAAATGTATTTTTTTTAATGACACCAACCCCTGAAACAAAAATTTGTACTGAGAAACAAATAGTAGCGATATCTTTTTCATTGATCAGCTAGTCCAGAAAGCAATAGGTAGAGGTGCTAACCGAAAGATTCCAAGATAAAGGGAAGCAAACTCTACAATTTCCAGACTGCTGGTAAATCTATTAAATTTTACTTGTCTAATTTTAAACCCCCCCCTAATTTGTCTTGTCATAATCTTAGGATATTTTTGGGATTGTCAATTTTCATTTTCTTTCATAACATATTTCTCAGTTCTGTGCAACTATGCAATGAACTGCCAAATGTATATGGCCAATCAGCAGAGTAAATATGGCATTGAAATGTAAAACAAATCTTACCTTATCTCTCTGGGATGTCGCTTCAGAGTCCATACTGAACTGCCAATCGACATCAGAAAATCTTTCATCTGCTTCTTTCTTTAACATTTTTTACACTTCTGTTCTCTGAAGATTTGAAGCATGAGGTTGTTTAACGTATATGACATCCTTCCCTCCCATTTTGACACCAACAATAACGTGTGTGCCATACTTCTCAATAAATCTGAAGAGAATGCACAGATATACAATTTAAAAACTGCAACTTTTCTTTAGGTACATCCCAGATAAGGTGTGGGCATTCTTCAAATGTTCAAAATAATAAGTTGTTAATTAACAAGTACAATCACAAGCACATAGTGATCCATCAATCATATAGAGTTCAAGTAGAAACTTGATGATTCAATTCTAACATTAATGATCTTCGTTAGTTCCACTTGTATTTTTTAAACCCCTCAACTTGTAATTAGTATTCATTATATAGATCCAGCACAATGGCACACACTATATGAAACAGTTCTCAGAAACTATTTCACTCTTTCCAACAATGTAGCGATAGACTGATATATTTGAAAGCAAGTACTGGAAATGAAAAATATTGGAGATTACTAAATTAAATTGAAGCTACTATGCAGAAAGGATTCTATTAGACTGTGGTAATAACGTTTTCAATATCCCACATTTTAGATTTTAAAAACTGCTTCTGATTTTTTTTATCACATTAAACCAAATTTCGTACTCTAAATTTAAAGAATATCTGAATGTCACCAAAAAGAAAAGCTGGTTTTGCAATTATACAAATTTTACTCATTGTGTTCTAGTAGATATGGTTCAAGTTTCAACCAGTATCATGAAGTTATGTTAGTGTTGAACCATATTTGCTGAAGTATTGGCAAAGTACTATTTTATTGCATCCGAATTATTGGTTTTTGATTCTGTTATGTGGTTTGAGCTTCTGTAATATTTCTACGCCGAACACGCCATTAAGTCAAATTGCTTTGCGTTACACCAAGCCACAAGTCCAGGTGGGAAAGATAAACCATCAGCTATAGAACTTGCCTTTCCGTCCATGACAACATATTATCAAACATGAACTCTAATGCCTATTAACTATGCAACTTTAAGTGACAATGAGAACCAATTTTACAATTACCTAAATTTGAAGTCACGATTCATTGCTCGATGCATTGCTCAGCACACAACTTTGGCTGCCTTCCATCTCATGGTGTTGTTTCAAATGCTCTGCAGGCTACATTAACACCATTTTCAGATTCCAAGTTGATATGACAAGCTTTCCAATCATGTTGGTTCTGACTATTCTAAAAGTATGTTCAAATTCCAAGTTCAAAAGATCATATTAGTAAGACTATTCTTTATTTCTATGCTAGTTCTGGTTACCTCAAAACACTCTCCAGATTCTGGCTTCATATGAGCACTTTGCTGGTTGGGATCATCCTCTATTTCTGTGGTAGTCCCCACTGCTTTACCCCTTTCTTCAAATTCCCCATTCATAATACTAGTCTGCTTACTACGATCACTCTCCATAATACATTTCCATGCTAATGACAACAACTTCACCACTCTTTTGAAATTCTAGGTTTGATTGTTCAGTTTGCTTTGCACACCTATCCACTATCTTCATGCTAAACTGAACATTTTGCATTGCTTGTTGATAACCATCAGTCACAATTTTTTCCATAGGAAATGTTAGGGCATTAAGTTTCTGAGGATAGGTGGCTTCTGGTGCAAGCTGCACTGATTTCTCGATATTTTCAGTTTCCTATACCAATGGACAAGTCTTGTCAATATCTCCATTCTCTGCTGCCATGCCCATTTTGGCTATCTACATAATGTGACTACAATCATCAATTAACTTTCCCACACATTCAATATTAATTCATTATATTGTTGTTTAAGACGAGGCTTCTAATATGTGTCGATCTATGAAGTGCCCAATAAAAGAAGAATGAGAAATGCTTTCCCTCATTTTACATTTAGACTTGATTATGAAACTAAAGACATTGCAGAACTAAAATTCATTTCCCAACAGAGTTATATGATACACATTAGCTATTTATTGATAAAATTATGAAGACTTGTAATAGCTCACCTTTTGGAAAGGGAAAGGTCCTATGGAAGTAGATATATTTTTAGTCTGAGTTTTTCACTGCATCACATTCACTCAAATTAGCAATGACAGATTACGAAACTAAAGACATTGTAGAGCTAAAATTCATGTTCCAACAGAGTTCTAATATGCTTGGGTGTTAGATATTTAGTGATCAAATAATTAAGACTTGTAATAGCTCACCTTGTGGAAAGGTAAAGGTTCTATTGAAGTAGAAACTTTTTTAGTCTCTGATTTTTTCAGTAACTTTCACTCAAATTAGCAATGACAGATTTGTCAAAATTCTTAGAATCTGTCAATAATGAAACATTCAGATCTTGGACATTTTAAAGAGTAAAAATATCAGTGCCAAGTGATTTCCTAATTTGTGATCCACTATTATGATAGTGAGTGGCCTGTTCACATGCCTGTTCAACTTGTAAGTTGGAAAGAAGAAAAACCTGCAGTGTCTGTGTTGCCAGTTCCTCATAACCTGGGTAATTAGAAGTACTTTTTATTACACAGAATGCACTTCCAACAGAAAAATGTTTTTCAAGTGATGTTTTTCATTTGTGTGGGGAAGAATGGCCATCTTCTTTTAATTCACGTGCCTGTATTGCAGATAACGCTTTTCTTTGTGCACAATTAGCTTTACTTGGCTTGGTAATGTATTTATTGTATAATATAGTACTCACTGAAGTTGTCCTGAGGGAAACAATGTAGCCTTGAAATATCCTCTGGTTCTTGAACTCCAGAGGCCATAAATCGAGTTGTTACACTGCCCATGTAAATTATCTCAGCTTTCTCCATATAAGAAGCTAGTTTATGGTTACATGTATGTGCCATATTTTCACTAGTCCATGGTAACATAGAAGACTCCTCTTCTCTCTGTCTCAAGGTTGTTTATGACAACTTTGTAGCACTTACCTGGGCATACTTAGGATTTTTTTTTTCCAAACACACTCATTATCGTTCACCATTTCCACATCTCTGACTACAAACTCCTCTTCCATAACATTTTTATAAACAGATCCTGAATCTTTCAACAACTAATTATTTTCAAGGTGCCTGTTAACTAGAATTTTGGTCAGAGATTTTCATTTGGTAAGCACATGAGCAGTCTAAATTTTTTATAAAATCCATCGATAATTTACTACTATCTGTTCATCATCATTTCCTAACAATTGCAATCCATCCAGATGACTCTTTTAAACCCTTGATTGATTCATGCTTATGAGGATTCTCATTAATGTGAACCAAAGGTTTTGGAACCTCTTACAATCCAACCACTGCGATGTCTTCTTCAGCAGTCTCCATGGCATGCTTCTATGGAATAGCTTGACTAATTTCATCCAAAAATGAACTAAACATTCCTTGAATTTGATTCTTTAAAAAAGCATCCTGACAAGCACCTAAAAAATTCTCCCCTGGTTTAGATTTATCCGATAATCAAACAAGCATTTCTTCCATTTCCTCCACAGAAACTTCTCAATATTTCACTAAATTTTATTCTTTACAGGCATACAACGACAATATTTGCAAATGCACTGTTGCGACACCTTCATCTAGGACATATGTAGCATGCATTCTTACATCATTCTCACTGGTTTCCTCCAGTGAAAAATCCAAAACTATTTTCTTTTCCACCAACACACTACTTTTCACAATGCCTTTGCAGGGTAAGAAATATAAAACTCCTTGTTTTTCCACCAAACCAACATTTTCCTATAACGGCCCTGTGTTATGCTTCCCTGCATTATCTATGTGAATTGCTCCAACTAACGACTTTAAATTAAACTGGATTTTTGCACATCCAAAAACAACATAAATTGAACAAGCTGCCTCAGTTACTGCATTCTTACAGTCAACCTATGTTGCATGCATCTCTACATCACTTTCATCATTTACATCAGTCACCAACTCCAAGCTACTGTGCACCATTTACAAATGCAATATCTTCATGTGTAGTTACTCTAGCAAATTCACTTCTTTGATCTATAAAGGAATTTAAATCTCCTGTCATTTGTCGTATGAACATTCTTGAGGGACTCCTCTTTGAGATGCTTCACTACAGAGCCTGACATCCAATTGCTTTCTCTCTATCCCAAAGCATATATCACTTCATAAGAGGATCCACTCACAGTGTTAATCTCTCATGCCTCCTCAATTGATCTATCCCTCTTTCTTGAAAAATCACACATTTCACCTTCTGCGTTATCACTTGCGTCTAGATTATTAACAAAACCGAAAAAGGTGCAATGCCATCCACTTCTTGGTCTGGCACTCCTTCCAATTTGGCAGGTAAATGATCCTACCGAAAAGGCTTCTTGGCATGCCTTGCTGTATGATCTTCCTTGCTTACATCAAATATCAAATCTGGTATTTCCTTGATGTCTGCCAGAAGAGCAACTTCCAGTGGAACATTCGAACATGTCTGATTTCTCTCATCTAACAAAGATTCTGGTATCCCTTTCATTGTCACTCTTGCAATAGCCTCCTTGCCACTTAGCACCTGTTACTAAGACTCCACTTAATTCCTTCGCGACATCACAATCCCCATTAGACTCAATGAATTTTTCCTCCACATTTTCTTTCTTATTTTCATCTAATAAAGAACCCAACATCCCTTGAATCTGTTTGTGTTTAAAATCGATTCTCACTGGATGAGAAGATACATCCAGGGTGGCATTGTCCAAACTTTTTTAAATCCTTATAAATGGAGATGAATATTCTGCTTGTTCATTCCCTACCTCCATCTAGTTCTTGTTGCCTATACAATTCTTTTTCCTTCCTCCTCATATGATGTACTATTTTGAATTTTCTATTCTTTGCATATCAAACATTATAAAGCCTCTTCCACACTGTTCTCATCTCTTTCATTTGAACATAATTCCAATAATCATTGCATTTATGAAGAAAGGATATATTCATGTGAAACCCTGTCCAGCTGCTTCTCTTGGCTAATGCCATCACCTTCATCCCATAGAGAATCCGACAATTGAATGTCGACTTGACCAAAGGAATTGCTTACTTCCTGCTGAGATTGAACAAGAGAATCAAAATCTCACCTTCCAGGGGGAATTACTCTATGCTTTGAACTTGCAGTTTGCCTCTTTCCCCTTCTCTTCTATCCCGAGACTCCAAAAACTTGCTGCAGCCCATCCTTTCTGTCTCCTTTGCCCACTGAAATTTCAAAAGCACTTCATCGTCACCCTTATATGCTCCTTCAGTTTGAAATCCAAAATCATCATTTCCACTATTCTTGTTTTCCGTATTTACTTCTGTTGAATATGTATTTTGTGCTAGGTTATGAGTATATGTTTTAAATTATTCACTTCAGAACAAAGACCAATCATAAGAATATTCGTACTTTGTGCAGGCTTGCAATCCATGACTGAGGAGGAATTGACAGCAAACAATAAACCACATTGCTCAGAGGTATTCAACAAAATTGGCAGATCTTTGGTGTTTTTCCTCAAATTCATCCCTGATTGTTCAAATGCTGGCTGATTCTTCTTACCTGTATTTTCAAACCCATCTCCCAAAATATATAGCCATCTGGAAGGTAATGACTCTTTGAGCCCTTTGAAAATACACCACATAATAATATCTGCCCAATTGTTTGAGCTACTTATCAACTCACCAATGTCTGGTCCAAACAAGTTTCCTTCAATGATCAAATTAATTTCCTCTTTTCAAATAGAGTTTAGAAGCATTTGCACAGATTCTGGAGTTGTTTCTTCTGACCATACATTTAAAGGTCTCAAATTGCTTAATTTAAATGTATTTGTACCATTTGAACTGAAAGCTATATTGTGCAAAGTTTTTTCAAGCTCAAAAGTATTATCCTGCCTATAGAAGCCTTAACCCCAATAATCCTTGCAGTGGCCACTTTCACCAAGTAGAATATGTGCTTCATCAACATCATCAAACCTCAAACCTCAATTGCACTTCCAATTTTTTCTCTATAACAATTTTTGTGAGTCCTGCTTGTCGGACACTAGTTACAAACTTTCTTTCACTTGAAAATTCACAACAATTGAATTTAAATTAGCCTCACGTGGGTTGTATTTCATTTTTAGTATATTTCGCTTGATTATTTCTTTATACAATCTCTCCACTTCTCTTGTCCATGTTCCAGCGTTCCTTTTCACCTCTTGGTGCAATTTCTAGTTATAAGAATATTTAAGATTGTGGATCTATTGATCTGAGATGGATATTGCAATATAAATATGAAGGATTCATGATATTAATTCATGTTTGATCAGATTTTTTTAATGATAAATGTTATCTTGCAGGAAAATTTAAAAATTTGAAGTCATATTAATTCAGTACATTGATGCAAATTCATATGCTGATACAATAGTGCACATGCATGGATTCTCATAAAAAAACCATTATAAGCTTAAGATCCAGGATTCTCATGAAAACCAGTCAAAGGAAGAAGCAGCGGGCAGCTTAACCTTAAACATATGTAAATCCATCCTTATCTTCACTAGGTGCAGAGACGTTTCGTTACAAGGTTGAATAGCTATCATATTCATCAGTTTTGATTTTCTTGTAAGATGTCTCATTTCTGCAGTGGAATAGGTTTTTCTTGATGTTCTATGCATTCTTTCTAGTTTATGTCAATGCAGGTGATCGAATCACTAAGGGCGACTAGAGATGATCGGGGGCTTAGCATGTCAAATTTGGAGTAAATTCACAGAGCTAAAGTGCCAGCAACATTGACAGGGACATTAAGGTGCAAAAATAATGGAGCAAGAGACAATTAGTCAGATCACAATTGTGCTATGGACCCACTCTGCTTTCTAAGCAAGACAGGGAGAATTGGCATTAACTTTGTGTGGTTGATTGATTTCCCATCAACCCATGATATATGCTGGAACTAATTTGGAGGGGATGATTTGGTAGATCAAACCCAATACAAGCTATTTAGAACAAATGTTTGAGGGAAAGCTATAAGAAAAAAATTGCTTGAGCAGAGATGAATTGGGTTGATCCATGATGGATTCTAAATTGGGTTCTTCAAGTTTGTTCTCATGGGCTATTCAACATAAAGAAGATGAACACTCATGTACCTCTCCTCCGCTATGGCATCCTAGATCAAGTTCTTATCCCATATCTATAGACACGACATGTTCATATCCATACCCCATGTCAGCCAGGGCAGAGGATATTGCCAAAGGCAGACAGGAGCTCATGAAAATGTTTGAAGGAATGCCTGAATCAACTTATGAATTGTCCCTGAGTGATCTGGTGGAGCAGAAGGCTGCCATGTAGAAGAGATCAAATGAGGAAGTGCAAAAAGAAAAACATAAAGCAGAGGAGAGGAGTTCAGGAAAGCAGGACAAGAGGAAGACAAGTGGAAGCTATATAAATGGGTCGAGTAAGAGTAAGGGAGAAAATACTAAACTGTTTCTTCTCAATATATTTATTCCCAGAAGCTTGACAAACCAATTTCATGCTACCTCTAGGTCAATACCCACAAGTTGTTCTCAAGTGAAGAGCCATGATTTAGAGAAAGGATCAGGGAATACATATCCTGTTGTAAACATGTATAAGATAAAGACGTCCTATTCTCCCACTGGTTCTTCAATTGGCTTCTCCAAGGTGTCTCCTAAACCATCTTCTGCCCAGGATGGTCAATCTTATCAGGTTCTCCCAGCTTCTACCATACATACTGGTTATAATTTTGGCCTTTGGAGATTGAGCATGAGTTGATGCTCATTCTGTTGCGGGTACACTTTCTTCTCCAAGACTATTTTCCAGGTGCTTCTTCTGTGTTTCTCTTCACGCAACTTCTGCTTCAATTTTTGACCATTGAATATATTTTATCTTAATTATGAACTAGAAAACCCCAGGGTTCAAGCTTAACTCCATGCTTAATAACCACCCATGGCTTAAGAAGTCAACACAGGTCACTTACAAATTCCGAACATCACAATCTATCTACTTACAATTTCACTTATAACAGCCCCAGTGCCTTGAGATGCTATCCTTTACTCTTAAAATGTGGGAACAAAAGATTATAACTTAATGGGGAGGTAGCAACTTCATTAAGAACTAATTATTTTATTAAACCTATCATTAAGGAGTGGAAAGATGGAACCTTAAAAAGTTTGCTTTTGATGTTTCTTCCCACATCAGTCATGTTGTTGAGTGTGAACTTCATCCATGCTTTTTGTTGAAGTTTTATCAGATTTTATCTCTTTATGATCATGTTTTATCCATGTCGGTTGACATCAGAACATTTTTTGGCATGACGTAAACTTTGAGAAAGCAACCCCTGAGTCATCCTGAAGTCAAAGTCTTTTTGCATATACATCAAAAAATGTTAGGACATGCTAGTGAAAAGTTGGAAACTACTAATTAACTATTGTCTGTTTTCTTTTCGTTTATTTTTTTATCATGAGAATTGATAATTAACTACTGTCATTTTTCTTTCTAGTTCTTTCTTTTTCCTTTTGTTTTTCAGTATTAGGAGAATTTCTTCTTCTTCTTCTTCTTTTTTCTCAGTATTAGGAGAATTTCTTTCTTTTTCCTTTATTTTTTATTTTTTGGGTATTAGGAGAATTCCTAAATTTACTGCCTGTCTCTGAGGAGGCCCAGGGTCATGTCTAAGGGACTGACCCTATACTCCTCAACCTAATGCATTATGCAATTGCCCATAGACACACTAGGTGTGTTAACTAAGTTTCAAACGTGGGTGGGGCCTCAATATTGCTCAGCAAAAACTTTCTTCCTTCGACTAATTTGGGGGAGGTCTAGGATCAACCTTTGTGGCTGCCTTATAACACCAAGAGTATATCCAACAACCTGTAAGCTAGATATAATCTATATATACCAGATCTTATGATTTAGCAAGAGCCTTATAACACCAAAAGTATATCCAGCAACCTGTAAGCCAGATATAAGCCAGATATACCGGATCTTATGATTTAGCAAGAGCAGAGACTCTAAGAAACGGGGAGTCTACTACTTGAGGCGAGATCATAGCAGGCCATATACTCAATGGGATTTGAACCGCGGTCTCGTTAGTTTCACCCAATGAGGCCATATACTCAATGGGATTTGAACCGCGGTCTCGTTAGTTTCAGCCACTGAAACCTACCGTTAAACCACATATCACTGTATAATTAACTATTCTCTATTATTTGAAACATTTCTAAAACTTTAAAGTCCCTGGCTGATTGGATTTCTCTAACATTGAGCCGCTTTCCCTTTCATGATTGGGTTAACTGAGTTTCGAACCTGGGCGGGGCCTCAATATTGGTCTACAAACACTTTCCAATGCAGGTCGTCCACTTTTTGGCCTAGCACAATAGGCTAATTAACAATTGTTTGTTACTTGAAACATTTCCGAAACTTTTATGTCCTTGGTCAGTTGGATTACTCAAAGACTGAGCCACTTGCCCCATGCAAACACTTTCCAATGCACGTCGTCCATCATTTGGTCGTCCATCGTAGATTGTCGTAGAATAAAAATATGAGCAAGGACACTGAGTTCTTTTGGTTTTCCTGGTTCTTATTCCTTTGGTGTATATTTGCACCTTTAGGGGAAATTTCTAGTTTAAAGTCTAATTCTTTAAAGGGTGCTAGCTCAATGGAAGAGCACCTGCTTTACAAGCAGGAGGTTGGTGGTTCGATTCCATCGTGCCCTAATATTCATATATAGGGAATGAAGAAGATCAGTTTTTGGTGACGGATGCTCTTTTGACCATCACCAATGAGATTATGGTGACATTTTTCAACCCTCACCAAAATATGAAATGGTGACGGTCAACGAACACCACCATATATACGCATCAATAGTGACGACCATTAAAGGTCCGTCACCATAAATCGTTGTTGTTTATATGAAATGGTGAGGGTCACTGTTTGTCATTATAGTCATTATTCGTGACGGACCTTGATGTTACCAATGCGTTTATGGTGACGGTCAATGAACGTCAACATATATATGCACCAATAGTGATGGCCATGAAAGGTCCATCACAAAAAATTGTTGTTGTTCATATGAAATGGTGACGGTCACTATCCGTCATTATAATCAATATTTGTGACAGACCCTGAATGTCACCATAACACATATTTTTGGCGATGCCACCTTTGGTGACGTTCAATTTTTTGGTGATGGAGGCTATTGTCCATCACCATTGCTCATATGAAATGGTCACAGTCACTATCCGTCACTATAAATCATTATTGGTGACGGACCTTGAATGTCACCACAACACCTATACTTTCAGCGACGCCACCTTTAGTGGCGTTTAGTTTTTTGGTGACGAAAGCTATTGTCCGTCACCATTGCTCATATGAAATTGTGACAGTCACTATTCGTCACTATAAATCATTATTGGTGACGGACCTTGAATGTCACCACAACACCTATACTTTCGGTGACGCCACCTTTGGTGACGTTCAGTTTTTGGTGACGAAGGCTCTTTTGACCCTCACCAATGAGCTTATGGTGACCATTTTTGCCCCTCACCAATGTGATTTTTTCTTGTAGTGATCTCAACCCACAATGCTGACATAGAAAGAGTACAAGCACAAGAAAATAGCACCATAAAGAGCCAAACAATGAAGAGGACAATCATCTCAAGGAGCCACACACAAAAACCCATCCAATTCTGATAACATAGAGCGAAGGGGGAATTGTTCACATATGCCTCCAAGGATGAGCATGGCCAACATTACCGCTCATGCATTATTGAGTGGGGATGGAGAGAATATGAATTTTGACCACCCTACAAATGACCCAAGGTCATTCTTCAGGCACACCAGAACAAGAAACTCAGTTACCAACCCACCTTTCACACGAAAATCCAACCTCTCCCCCCACCAAAAGGGGAGGAGGTGAACAATATAGTGAAGAGATGACTTCACGAAGCCAACGATAGAAAATCCCACCTCTCCCACCCACCAAAAAGAGAGGAGGTGAAAAATATAGTAAAGAGCCAATTTCAACGGAGCTAACGAGCGACCAAGGAGCACGAGAGAGACATAGGCGACTTGCAAGTTGTCTCAAGGAGCCACACACAATAGCCTCATATAGATTTGAGAACACATAGCAAAAGGGCAACTCTTTTCATATATGCCTCCCAGGACAAGCATGGCCAATGTTACCGCTCATGTGCTACCGACTTGGGATGGAGAGAAGATGAGAGTCAATGACCCTACAAATGACCCAAGGCCATTCTTCAGGCGCACCCGAATATACAACTCAATTACCAACCCACCTTTCACATGAAAATCCAACCCCTCCCCCCACAGTCAAAAAGGGAGGAGATGAACAATATAGCAAAGAGTCGACATCGACGAAGCCAACAAGTGACATATCGAAAAGCTGATTTCAACGAAGAAAATGTGTGACCAAGGGCCATGAGAGAGAGATACCAAAGAGCCAATTTAAACAAAGCCATCTCAAGGAGCCACACACAACAACCCCATCCAACTCCAAGAAAACGGAGCGGATGAGAGAGATTGTTCAAACATTCCTCCATGGACGAGCATGCCCAACATTACTGCTCATATGCTATTGAGTGGTGATGGAGAGAAGAAAGTCGAGGAACCTAAAAATGACCCAAGGCCATTCTTTAGGCACAACCGAACAAAACAACTCAATTACCAACCCACCTTTCACATGAAAGGCCAACCCCTAAGCCAAAGAGCAGCCAGTCATCTCAAGGAGCCACACACAACAACCCCATCCAACTCCAAGAAAACAGAGTGGACTGGAGAGATTGTTCAAACATGCCTCCCAGGACAAGCATGGAAAACATTACTGCTCAAATGCTACTGAGTGGTGATGGAGAGAGGAAAGTAGATGACCCTAAAAATGACCCAAGGCCATTCTTCAGGAACAAACGAACAAAACAACTCAATTACCAATCCACCTTCCACACAAAAATCCAACCCCTACCCCCGACCAAAAAGGGATAGTTGAATGACTGAACGGAGGCACAAGTGAGCAAACGAAAAATAGGCCACATGAATGTGTACAAGGCACCTGGGCAGTCGTAACTTAGCAAATCTGATACAGGTGCCCTCATACCAAACGGCCCAATCCGAACGCTTTTGGCCAGACATCCTCACAAGGTGCGACACGACACGCCCAATCGAACGGATGCACATGGGAGAAAATGACAAATGGGTAGCCCGAAGGTGCGTAAGGAACCTAGGAGTTCACAACTTAGAAAATATGATACGGGTGCCCTCCGACCAAACAACCCAACCTGAACATGTTTGGCCAGTTTCCCTCACCCAGTGCGACACGGAACGCCCGATCGAACAGATGCACATGGGATAAAATGGCAAACAGGCTGCCCGAATGTGCACAAGGCACTCGGGTGCTCACAACTTAGCAAATTGGATACGGGCGCCCTCCGACAAAATGACCCAACCCAAATGCGTTTGGCCGGGTGCCCTCACCTGGTGCGAAACGGCGCACCCGACCAAACAGATGCACATCGGAGAAAATGGCAAATGGGCCGCCCGAATGTGCACAAGGCACCCGAGTGTTCACAACTTAGAGAATCTGATATGGGCACCCTCGGACCAAATGACCCACCCTGAACACGTTTGTCTGGGCACCATCACCCAGTGCAACACGGCGTGCCTGACTGAATGGAGGGACATGGGAGAAAATGGCAAACGGGCCACCCAAACGTGTACAAGGCACTCGGGCTGTCACAACTTAGCAAATATGATACGGGTGCCCTCGGACCAAACAACCTGACCTGAACATGTTTTGTGGGGCGCCCTCACTCGGTGCAACACGCATGCCCGACTAGATGGACACACATGGGAGAAAACGGAAAATGGGCTGCTCAAACATGCACAAGGCATCCGGGTGGTCACAACTTAGCAAATCTGATATGGGCACCCTCACCCAGCATGACACGGCGCGCCCGACCGAATGGATGCACATGGAAGCAAATGGAAAATGGGTCATCCGAACGTGCACAAGGCTCCTGGGTGGTCACAACTTAGAAAATATGATACGGGCACCCTTCGACCAAATGACTCGACCCGAACACGTTTTGTTGGGTGCCCTCACCTGGAGCGACACGGCACGCCAGACCGAATGGATGCACATGGGAGAAAACAGAAAATGGGCCACCTGAAAGTGCATAAGTCACCCAGGCAGTCACAACTTAGCAAATCTAATATGGGAACCCTCGGACCAAACGACCTGACCCCAACATGTTTGGTCGGGTGCCCTCATCCAGTGTGACATGGCGTGCCTGACCGAATTGAGGAACATGGGAGCAAACAAGAAATGGGCCATTCGAATGTGCACAAGGAACCCGGGCGGTCACAACTTAGCAAATATGATATGGGTGGCCTCAAACCAAATGACCCAACCCAAACGCGTTTGGCCAGGTGCCCTAACTCTCTGTGACAGGGCGCGCCCAACTGAATGGACGCACATGGGATCAAATGGGAAACGAGCCACTGTTACATACTAATTTGTCACCGTCCCTGCAATCCCCCATCCCACACATTGAAGGGCCTATTCCATGACCTATGAGCAGTGACATGACCTGAAACTACTTTCATTGCATTCCCCTTGACAAGGACAATAATTCCCCTGAAGAAAATTTCCTATGAAATGCCCTAAAAATAGACCTTTTGGCCTTGGCGCGGCTAGCCAATTCAGCCCTCACGCCAATGGGGGAAATCCACCCAAGAGGGCGCGCCAAATGGCACTCTATCCTAGTGTATTACTTGCTCTAATCTTAATAAGGATTGTTTTTTTAAAATAAATGGCAGAAGTTTGATTCCAACCAACTCCTGAACGAGTCTCTAAAATGAGCTGGGAGGGGGAAGTAGTTTTCCACCTATCATGGAAGCTTCCTTAAGGATAGGGCCAATCCCACCATTGTAGGGATCCCAACTCCCCTTTCACCATCTATATAAGATTGGAATTTCCCCCTTGCAAGTGAGCCTGAATAGAGCTGAATCAATAGTAAGAAGAATATCGTTAGACAACTGAAGAGAGAGAGCCTTGTCTTGTCCCCACGAGCTTCATGGAGACATGCTCCGCTGTCGACCAGCCGAAGGAAGATCCAGCGTCAGAGCTCAGGTTGTATCTTTCTTTCATTGTGATTAATAATAAATGACTTTGATTATGGTTCCATTCATATGTTCAAGTCTTATGTTATGAATTATATCTTCTTTGACTAATATATGGTTACATGTATTAGGTTTTACGTTGTGTGTTGTTCCTTCATGTACGTGCAGGTGTTCGAACGTGCTCAGCGAGAGAATTCTTCTATACATGAAACAATAGCATGGGACTTAAGGTAGGCCTCTTGTCGCGTCTTGGTATTTTGTAACTAGGAACCCGCGTCTTAGTGTGACTCGGTTGTTTCTAGACCCGATCTAGGCTAGTAGGAATTACCTCTGTCCGCAGAGGGGATTTACGTCTCCAACGAACTGATGACTCCACTGGGGACTTTGATTGGATTTTGTCTTGTCTCTCACGGTTGCTTTTGGCTTTTGTCTACTTTATTTTCTCTTCTAGTATGTCTCCTTCTAGTGTAAGACCTCTGTTCAGCCCCAAAAGATCAGATCTAACCTCTTCTTTTCTGAAATTTTCATCTTTTCATGGTTGGCTTGATTGGCGTGGTTTCCACCCTGAAATTTGTGCCCATTGGCGCAAGTTGCTAGTTCATCACTCACGCCATACCCTATTTGGCGTGGATTAGAACCAGGCACTCGCGCCATTTCTTATAGGTGCTAGGGTTTTCCCTTGTTCGGAAGTTTTTTTGGTCAGTACTTTGCTTCTGGGTTAGTTTTAGATTGAAGTGGTAAGTCTGGTCTTGGTTGGAAGAAATTCTTTGTTTTTTCATTTTCAGGCAGTGGTGCTTGTTGTCAGTTAGCAACCCACGCCAATTGGCCATTGGCACTAGTTTTTAGTGAGCAAGTCGCGCCCGTTGGCGCTACTTTCACCTACAAAAGTTGTGCCAATTTCAGGGTGTGTGAAAATTGAGAGATTTTCCCTAAATACTTCACCAGTGTGTCTTTTCCTTCCAGTATTTTCTTTGTATGAGCATAGATTACATTGCTGATTGTTTAGCTGAAATGTCTTCTCTCCATGATTTCTTGATGTAAAAGGGAATGAATGCCTTGTTTTGATCTCATGCATTGGAAGTCCTCTTTGTGTTTGACTTCATATGTCTTATATTAGGAATATGACTTCAGCTAGTGTGGTTCATATGTCTTGTCACCTTTTGAGGAATTTCGTTACAAAGTGTTTTGAAATAATGATTGCATTCTTAGTGTTTGTTTGCATCCTTTTTGCATTCATCCTTCCATTAAGAATATTTGCGTTTATTTAGTTTTCATCTCAAAGTTTTCTTTTGTTAAAATGCATTAGATCACATTGCATTGAAAAGTGTTTTTTGAGATTCATCATTTAACTTAGATCACATTTTTAATTATTGAAAGCTAAAGTTTCTTTGAGTGCATTCTCTTTCATTAAAATCATGCATTAAGTAGATTTTCATTTCATCGAAAAATGCATTGAGTGCATTCTTATCATTTCGAAATAAAAAAGGAAATTGTGCATAGATTACAATTGCATAGTTTTCAAAAAGGGGATTTTGCATAGATTACATTGCATAATTCACATCATTGGATGTTTTAGATTAATTTTGGATAGTGAAATTAATCTATTTTGGAAAATTTTTGTTTTCAGTATTGTTGTTTGGTTCAAATTCTTCCCTTAACTAGATAGCATTCATCAAATTGAAAAGTTTTCTTTTCTCATATAGCTCCATATAGGAGATTTTCAGATGACATATGGTAGGGCCTTGAAACCGAGACATAATTGAAGATCAACCATAAAGTTTATTCAATTAACCTAAGGAAGCATTGAAACCTAACGAAACTTTTTTAGTGGTCTAGGCTAGTGATGTGTTCCGGCATTGTTAAACCTAGTAGCTGTCATTCACCTTTTGTCTTTATAAATTTCTAGTACAAATTTGTGCTCCCCATACCGTCACATATATAAAGGGAGACCCCACTAGGTTGATATCCTTTATCTGTAGGAAGCTGAGTCTGCCACCTTATACGCATGATACACCGGACACAACATTCGGGGAGATTGCCTACACGTACGTCAAGTCCTTGGTTGATTTATCTTTCATTTTTTAACCAAGGTGTATATTGCAGTACACGGATATCTGGTACACTCATCTGCCTAGGTTACTAGAGAAGTCATTTCAATATTTTCTGACTCACTAAATTTGAAAATATCATCAAGTGCTTGTCCTTTCATGCTTGTTTCCAATCTGAAAACGATAGAGTCACCTTTTTCCTGTTTCTTGACTCTTAAAAGATGAAACAACAGAGTTTTATTTCAATTTTTTAAAAATTAACCAACCACGAAATATTCCTGGCTAAAGTTAGTTTCCTTAGGGTGTTTTTCTAAGGTCGTTCTCGATGGAAACTTTCCCAGAGTTCACTAACCAAGGAATCCCCTCCGATGGGAATCTTGGTCCTTTTCCTCCTTTTGGAAATGTTGGTGCTTCTTGTATGGCAACATTTTCCCTTCCTAGGTTAACTGTTGGGTTTCCTGTTTGGTTGTTTTCAACCTCTGTGGTCCCGAATGTCCCGGCTACTGTTCAATCAGTTCCTCTACCTAAACAACATCATTTTGATTCTAAGGTTGACCTCTCCCCTTATTTTCTTATTTCTGCGTCCTCCTCTTCTACTTCGCCTGGAAAAAGTCTGGATTCGACTAACCAGGTGGCTAAGAAGAAGAAGAAGAAAACAAAGAAGAAGAATTCCGATAAGAGAGACGCTAAGGTTACAACTACTATTTCTAAAACGTCTCCTCTTGATAAAAATTCCAACCCTCTTTGGAAATTTAAGTTCCCCTGCATGTTGTGCCAGGGAAACCATCCTCTTCGAGATTTCCCTGGCATTCCCAAGGTGCTCGAAGCATGGTCCAACGGTCGTCCGTCATTGGCTTTGGTTTATGGGAGTCAGGTTGGGGGCACGTCTTCAGCTAGTGCTGGTAAAGCTCCTATGAAATAGGGTAATCTTACCAATCCCTGTAAGTTGTGTGAAGGGTACCATGCCATTCACCTTTTTCCATATATGGATGAAGCCAAACAAGTGTTGGAAAACTCAAATGTTTCTACACCATGCCTTTCGGCTGGTTACAAGCAGCTTTCTTTGAGTCCTCCACTAGATAATGCTTTGAATGGTCAAGAGTCATCCTTGGTCGATCCCGCTCCCTCAGAAATTCAAAATCATGAATCCACCCTTGACTAACCATTGGTCGTGGGATCGGTTGAGCTAGCCCCGTTTGCGATGCACCGGGTCTTTTCCATCGAGAGTGGATCCGACATCCCTCAAGTTCTTATTTCTTCATATTCCTCGCACTTGGAGAAATATTCTCATGTCCCTATACCTCAAGAAGTTTCTCCTCCATGTCTTGTGATGGAGGTCATGGAGGATACCCCTATCGATTCTAAAATGGAGGTTGAGGATGCTCCTTCTTCTCCCATAACACCAAGGGAACACCATCTCGGTTCTATGGTAGCCCCTCTGAGTAGTTTGGTTGCTTCCATCGATTGGAATTTATTTGTGGGATACCGCCTTCCGTCTTATGTGCCTTTCGAGATAATGGTATAGGCCTTTGGTCTGGTCCTACCCACCACCATTACAGACAAAGGCACGTCTATTAGTATTTTATCCTCAACTACTTGGCAAGCTTTCAGTTCGCCACCACTTATGCCTGTTACGCAGAATCTATTAGCATTTAATAGAAGAAATAGTCAACCGTTAGGGATCCTTCCAGGGTTACCTATTGCATTGGGAGGTAAAACCATCCATATGGATGTGATGGTTGCTCCCGGCCCCTTGGATTTCAATCTTCTTTTGGGGCGCGATTACACCTATGCCATGGGAGCACTTGTTTCCTCCCTTTTTCGTGTGGTATGTTTTCCACATGAAGGACAGATTGTGACTATTGATCAGCTTTCATTCTTCCGTCCTGATGTGGCAGCCAGCTCGCCATCATCCCTTCTTGGTTTTTATCCACCCGTTGTACCTGCCCCACTGTAGGTCAAGTATATGGCTACCTACCCCGTGCCTGTATTCAGTGACCATGCCATCGTGCATAGTGTGCTGGGGGCATTGGGTCCTGATTTCCAATATGTTGCTCTCCCATCCAGTGTGGAACTCTTGGAAGCCACAACTTCTTATTCATCATGATGAGTTGTCTGTGGAGCATGGTTCCTTTCCTGTGTCAAGCTCCTTAAAAAATGAAACAAGGTGTCCGGAGCAGGGTTCTTTTTATTGTGTCAAGCTCGTTAAAAAATGAAACAAGGTGTCTGAAGTAGAGTTCTTTTCCTTGTGTCAAGCTCTTTAAAAAATGAAACAAGGTCTTTGGAGCAGAGTTCGTTTTCTTGTGTCAAGCTCCTTACAAAATGAAACAAGCTCTTTGGAGCACAGTTTTTTTTCTTGTGTCAAGCTCCTTAAAAAATGAAACAAGGTCATATGAGGACAGTTCTTAATGTGTCAACCTCGTTAAAATAATAAAACATCTTCCTGTTCAATTCTAGTCTTTGTAAGATCTCATAAAATGCCAGTCAAGTCTTTCTCTTGATCTTGTTTTTGAACCTTCACTCCATTTCCTATGGATTGAAGCTTGGGGAGCATGTAGCTTGAATTGAGTCACCATGCTGGGGGCATACTTACTTTTTCAAGCATAGTTTGTTTTCGTTTCGAGCTTGTGTAAAAATGAAACCGGTTTCAAGCATAGTTTATCTTTTTTTCAAGCTTGTGTAAAAATGAAACCATTCCCATTTTACCTCTTGTGATTTCCATTTTATCAGCCTATTTTTTCTAGATGAGCCTTTGTTTTCTCACTCCATCGTCACTATCTGCCTGGCCGATCATATGCCTTCACTTCGTTGTTTTACCCATTCCTGAGGAACCGCTGCAATGAGTGGTCTTGTTAGCCAGCCTCTTAGCCTTTGCTTGTTTTGAGTAGTTACACCATCACCAGAACCAGTAAGCTTCCCCTTATACCACTCATTCCTCCAGGAGGAGTCATCTTTTAGCTCTTTTCTGACTCTCTAAACATGAAAAGATTGCCGAGTCACTTGTCATTTTGATCTCGTTTCTACCTAGTATACGTTTACCCATTTTTTAGGCTGGGATAGATTATTTATGAAAAAGGAATACCCTAGCCTATCACGACTAAGAGGTTCTCAAAGACATAGTTTTCTACCTTTTCGGATCTGAGGAACTATCTATGAAAAGGGACTGTTGGAGTTTACTTTTCCACTATATTTTCAAACTCTCTAAACATGAAAAGACGTCGCATTCTTCTTTTGTCAGACTCATTAAAACCTGATGACATCGAACTCCCTCATAATGACGATACTCGAGTTTCTCCTTCCCAGGGCTCGTTAAATGTACTAGGATGGATTCGTTTGAAGGACAAACTTATATGACAAGCATATGGTATCCTCTTCAAGCTTGTGTAAAAATAAAGAGGTACTCGCCAGAAATGGTGGGGAAAATGGAACCAGTATCATCGTCGTGTCGGAAGTATGTCACTCTTGAACATGGCACTTGTCGGCATTCGTGTCGGGTTGGGGACATATCATCTCGTTCTCTGCTTGCCTCCATGGGTTTGGGTAATCCCTTTTGACCTCTCATCTGCTCTTTGCCTCATCATCATGACCTCTTATCTTTTGATGTCAAATACTACCAAATCCACTGTCATGCCACCGATATGTTCAAGAGAAGTTGACCTCTGTAGTTTCAACCCTCCTCTGATTCTCTACTAATCTTGATTCACCAAAATTATGTTCCTCTGTTTCACGACGATGATGTGGGAAACACTATGGCCCACCTTCGATCAAGGTCACTTCCTGTCGACTTCAGCTCATTATCCAGGAAATTGATCTAAAGACTCCCTTCTAGTACGTTGGATCTTGCATGCCTCAATGGTAGGTTCTTTGCATTCGATGTAAGGTTTTCATCATTGACATGTGATCAGATGATTTTGTGGGTGTTTGATGCCATCTCATTATTCACATTCCGTGGGTTGTACTTGTAGTACCTTGAGGGCCATTTTCATTATTGGTGGTTCCTCTCACGTTTGTTAACAACTTTCATCATTGGATGGTAATCAGATGATGTTCTTGCATGTTTTACTTCAGCTCACTTATTCACATGCTTGAAATTATACTCTGTTTGGGTCGAGATGGAGCGCAAGACCCTGGATCTTGTTTGTTGGAATCCAGGCTGCGATTTTGTGGATTATTATGACTGGTTACATGACTCATTAATTGGATGGATGCGACCATACCTGATTCTGCTTATTGATCCTCACTGGATGGCTGCGTCCATGCCTCGTATCTTGATTATTGTATACTCTATTATGGATGGCCTCACCCATACCACATATATCATGTATTTGAGATATCAGTTGTACTTGTCTATGCAGGTTTTCTGACAGTAGTTTTTTCAGTTGGACACGTTCTCATAAATAATTTCACTCCCCTCTCTCTCTCGGGCCTCATGCTTTAGGGGGCATCTATTACACAGTAATTTTTCACCGTCCCTGCACTCCCCCATCCTGCACATTGGAGGGCCTATTCCGTGACCTGTGAGCAATGACATGACTTGAAATCACTTTCATGGCATCCCCCTTGACAAGAAAAATCATTCCCCTGAAGATAATTTCCTGTGAAAATCCCTAAAAATAGACCTTTCGGCCTTGGCGCGACTAGCCAGTTCAGCCCTCGAGCCAATGGGGGAAATCCACTAAAGAGGGCACGTGCACTTGCGCTCTGTCCCAGTGTATTACTCACACCAATATTAATAAGGTTTTTTTTTTAAAAATAAATGGTGGAAGTTTGATTCTAGCCAACTCTTGAACGAGTCTCTAAAAGGAGTTGGGAGGTTTGGCTCTGGATCTCCATGTAGGGGAAGTAGTTTTCCACCTATCATGGAATATTCCTTGAGGATAGGGCCAATCCCACCATTGTAGGGATCCAAAATCCCCTTACACCATCTATATAAGCTTGGAATTTTCCCTTTTCAAGCTAGCCTGAATAGATCTGAATCAGTAGTAAGGAGACTATCGTCAGACAGCCGAAGAGAGAGAACCTTGTGCCATCCTGACGAGCTTCATGGAGACATGCTCCGCTATTGACCCGCTAAAGGAAGATCCAACATCAGAGCTCAGGTTGTATCTTTCTTTCATTGTGATTAATAATAAATGACTTTGATTATGGTTGCATTCATATGTTCATGTCTTATGTTATGAATTTTATCTTCTTTGACTGATATATGGTTACATGTATTAGGTTTTATGTTGTGTGTTGTTTCTTCATGTATGTGCAGGTGTTCAAACGTGCTCGGCGAGAGAATTTTGATGTACAAAAGCGAAGGATGAAAGTGCTATCTTCTCTTCAAGAAACAATAATGTGGGACTTAAGGTAGGCCTCTTGTCGCATCTTGGTCTTTTGTAACTAGGAACCTGTGTCTTAGCGTGACTCGGTTGTTTCTAGACCCGATCTGGGCTAGTAGGGATCGCCTCTGTCCACAGAGGGGATTTATCTCTCCAACATCCACCAGAATGTGCACAAGGCACTCGGGTGGTCACAACTTAACAAATCTGAGACGAGGTCCCTTGAACCAAATGACCCAAGTAGAACATGTTTGGCCGAGTGCCCTCACCCGATGTGACAGGACGCGCCTGACCGAATGGGTGCACATAGGAGAAAATAGCAAACGGGCCACCCAAACATGCACAAGGTACTTAGGTGGTCACAACTTAGAAAATCTGATATGGGTGCCCTTAGACCAAATGACCCGACCTGAATGAATTAGGCCGGGCACCCTCACCTGGCACGACATGGCGTGCCTGACTGAATAGACGCACATGGGAGAAAACAACAAACAAGCCACCCGAACGTGCACAAGGCACCCGAGTAGTCACAACTTAGCAAATATGATATGGGTGCCCTCAGACCAAATGATCTGACCTAAACGAATTTGTTCGGGCACCCTCACACGGCACGAAACGACGCAAGTGACCGAATGGATGCACATGGGAGTAAACAACGAACAGGGTGCCTAAACCTGAACAAGGCACCCGGGTGGTCACAGCTTAGCAAATATGATATGGGCATCCTCAGGTGAAACGACTCGACACAAACACATTTGGCCGGGCACCCTCACACGGTGTGACGCCCTCATACGAAATGACCTGAGCTGAATGCGTTTGGTCGGGTTCCTGTTAGCCACCCATGTTTTTATGTCATATCAGATGGTGGCTAAATATTCTTTGCAGCCTTCAAGAAACAAATTTAGTCCTGAAATTGTTGGTTCTTGAAGTCTTTTTGATAAAACTCATGTTTCTGGTTAAATCTTCACAACTGTTTCCTTCTTCAACCCTCTGATATCCTACAAAAATCCAAGTCAAATACTGCTGCATTCCCCTTTTTTCCCCTCCCTTTTTTACAAGCTAACCCCATTTTCCACTTTCCTTTTTCCCATGAAAACCCCACAAAACCATAGGTTTTCCCCTGTCCCTTCATAAATTTCATTTCCTAAGGTTAAAAACCCACTTTTTAACCTTGCCGAATCCTTCATTTCCCCGTAAAAACCATAGAAAATGCATATTTTTCATACATCAGACTTTAGCCCCCTCGGGCTAAAGTCTCTAGCCCCTTCCTCCATAAACTCGAGCACCGGAACCGACCACTTTAACCCGCGGGCGCTTATCCCTCCAATGAAATTCTTCCTCCCGAAAACACCAAAAACCTTTGAAAAGCATAAAAATCGGGTTTTAATTAAAATTCTAAAGTTTTCCGCCCGAGAAATTATGGATTTATCTCGACTGTCGATCTGCTCCGCAGATCGGATGGTGTGGCACGAGACTTATCGTGTGGCCCCTCCCCAGCATTACGTCACTTCTCGAAACCACTTGGTTTTTTCCGCACCGCCTTCGTGCGAAGGATGATTTTTCTCCCGTCGGCCAGCGATTCCATACGTTCGCCAAAACGTGTCCTTGGCACTGTTCCGAAACCACCGTTTAACCTCATTTTCTACACATTAACTCCTGAACCATGGATGCCCAGTGGAATCAACGATCATCGTTCGATCTAATCCTTCACATCCAACGGCTGTCCTTCACTAAAGCTACCCGACTTTTAACCTAGTTGCGTGCTATTTAACTGGGTCCCGGCGCGAGCGGAAACCCCATCTCCGTCATCGATCTTTGCAGATCGACGATCCACATTTAAATACCTGATTCTATGGCTCCTTCAAACCTCCTCCACCGCTGACTTTCCAAATCACTCCAGACCATCGATCATCGGGCGATCGATGGCTCAAATTCGTCCTTTGCCATCGATCACCCAGATTTGATCCTGGCCATTGGATGATGCCATCCGACGGCCCACGCTCCTCCGCACAGTCCCCAAAGCATATTGACCTATAAAACAGGATTTTTTAACGTGTTTTTGCATTTTTCAGGGCTTAAACTATTTATTCGCGTTTTCTGAAAAAGATTCAGAGAAGGAGGGTGACGATCCTCCCTTGTTCGTTTCCTCTGTGGAAATCGCTCACAGGGTCATTTTTTCACGTCTCGTTGATTTTTTCACAGGCATCGATGCCTTACATGCCCTATGCAGCCCTGCAAAAGAAGAAAACCATGAAGATCAATGCGGAGAAAGAGTATCAGATGTTGAAGACCAAGAATGAACCAGAACAACAGATTAGTGGACAGATTTGTGGAGATTAAGGCTAAGACAATTATCAAACGCCTAATCCCCGATCTAAAAACACAATTTGAAGGAAAACCTAAAGTGTTTCATCAGGAAACCCTTCACGGCCACAGATGGGAGCGAATTGATTCTTCCTAGCAACTAAAGCGCCACCTGTGCCTCGAAGTATTCCATCAGGAGATGAATTTATTGGTCAAAATCAGATATTATGCCTCGAAGCAGCCAAAGAAATTACTTCTACCATCAAATTTATTAACAGACGTCTCAAATTGTACATAGAGCCTAAAATGTCAAACAAAGCTCTCACCGAGCTGTTTTCATAAATATAAATCAGTTAATGCAGTAGAACACCTATATAATTTCTTCTTTGAGCCCCCAAGGGCCAAGAAAGACATTGATTACTGTATTAATTGGTTTGGGGTCTTTTATCAGGTCTTGCCTCCTCATCCTTCTATAAATACTTCAATAGAAGAGGAGTGAGGGGTTGGTTGGTTGTTAATGTAATTGCTGAAGCATTGTAATTGTAACTGAGCTGAAGACTCTTGATTGTAGATAGGATTTCACTAGCTCTTGGAGCTCTGCTTGTAATAGATAAGTTAGGTTTTGAAAGAGAGATGAATTGACACAATGGATTTAAAAATTGTAACCGGTTTGGAGCATCAATACAAGTTTATTTATGGGATCCTGGTCTATGCTAATGGTGATGTTGCTCTTACTGTAGCTTGTGTTTTATTTCTGTTTCCATTTTGTTTCATTTTCTACTGTAAAGAACAGTTTAAACAGAGTTTGGACCTATTGTATACCAGTAACCTTCTCTGGCTGAGAAATATTTATTCAGATGTTTTCTTCTATCTGTGTTATTTGAAAATCATTAATTCAGTTTGGGTATAGGCATGTTGGCGTTCCCTCATCTTATTGCCTTGACTGAATGTTATTTTTAAATGTTACTTTCAATATATGTTGTGTGAAGATGAATTGAGGAAATTAAGGTTAGCCTAGAGTCCCTTTCTTATTTGCTCAACTATTTGATTGTTTCCCTTAGGATGTGTTAAAAGTTGACTAGTTTCAAAGCACTTATCAGATCTTAGGCCATTCTGTGTTTTCTCTGTGATTGTCTTGAAAGTAACCAAGTAAAGAAGAGCTAGGAGAGGATTTGTGGTGCACCCGACCCGCTAGCTTCTACTCCAAAAGTTTCCTTCAAGTTTCCCTTTGTTTTTATATGTTTTCTATTGGAAGTGTATCAAATTCTGGCTAGTTTCAAAGTACTTACCAGATCCTAGTTTTCTTTCATGTCTTTCTTAAGTGCCTGGTCAAAGGCTGGATAGTTTCAAAGTACTTACCAGATCCTAGGCTGCTCTTTGTTCCGCATCTGTTTACTTCCCCTTCTTATTGTATCACTTCATTCCATAAATCAAACCTTAAAGAGATCCTTAGGCATAGATGACTTGCCCCATAGACCACTCTTGAACTTGATTTGCTTCGATTAAATCCTCTTATGACTCCATAGCCCAATGGACTGAAAACTTGCCATCATCTTTCATCTTAGCTAAAGCTTACCCTTGTTGCTTGCAACTTCTCACTTTTGAACCTATTTGCATATAGATCTTTCCGCCTCAGACAGCAATTATGTTCAACCATACAAACACAAAACCAATCCCTTGGACTTCATAACTAGCCTACTATCTTTACCTTAAGCTTTCAAAGAAAAATCCATATTTGTACATATTGGAGAGATCCCTCTCCAGATTCAGGAGGGCTAGATCCTAGAATCCCAAAGTTGGTTGAAATGATGTTAACTCTGTGATCGGACTTTTGCCAATATTTCTTATTACAGAGACCCAACATTTCTGGCGACTCCACTAGGGATGAGTTGAGTTTTCACCTTATTTCCCTTTATTTTTACACAAATTTTGAGAGTAAAAAGCAGCCTTTTAAAGCACTACCAAGAAATGGTAATCATGATGAAACTTCTTTTGAATCAGTGACAATATAGGTCAATCCTAGGATTCTTTTAAAGTGTTATCTAACCTTGGAAAATCAGCTAGCTTAGCCATAAGAGTATATTGTCTTTGTCTCATAACCGTAGCTAAGTTTTGAAGCAAAGTTAGGACATTCTTGTAAACCACAAATAAAAACAATTCAGAAAATACCAAAAAGAATTTCAGATTGGTAGTAAAACACTTGCTCTTACATTTCACTTACCATTGGATGTGTTTTATTTCATACTCTTAAACAGAGTCTGGAGAGGGCCAGGTAGCCTCCGGATCTCATCCTCTTTTGGAGGTGACATATCTGGTGAATGCCCCCCCCAGTCAATCTCTGGTTAGAGTTTGTTGTGCTTCGGGATACCCTTGAAAAAGGATGTTTCACAAGAACTGTGGTGGACAGTGTATCTCTTTGAAAACACTTTGAACTTTCCACCTGGCGAATCCACAATCCTGAATAGACCTTAAGACTCCACTGGGAAGAACCCTTATCATTATAATATCCTTCAAACTCAGGTAGAGGATTGTGGGATTGAAATTTGCATTAACAGAATAGTTAACCTCTCAGAGATTGTCATATCTGGTTGAACTTGTCTGCTTTATTTGGGTCTAAAAACACAGCATAGTGGCTCCTATAAAGATTCACACTAGAGCCTACCCTGACCCTGATCCACCTGAGATAGTTGATAACCCAGAAAATATCCTTAGGAAGTCTCCTAAGATAGAATCCTCAACTATTTTCAGATCTCACATAAGAGCCAATTCAGTCCTTGAAAATATTTCAGCTCTACAAAAATCACAAACTGACTTATTGAACCCATTTAGGACTAGGTCATTTGGTGATTTAGATCAGCTAGATTCTGAGACTTCACTTTCATCTCCTGAAACAAGCGAGCATCTTGGTAGCAGGGAAACAACACCTCCTGATTTACATTTTCTTCATAATCTAGGTGTCTCTCATCCAAGATCAGCTCAGCAATCTACCGTTGTACCATCCACCTCTGTTCATCCTTCACCCACTATTCAAACCACTCCACTTCAGCCCACACCTCCTCTTGTCAACCCACCCCCACTACATATCATGGCAGCATGGTGTGCCCCCTTAGTCCTTCCTGTACCATTAGTCAATCTCCCACAGGACTATCAGTCCAAAATTCCATTATATGATGTTATCAATGCTACAACAGCATCACAACATGTGGACAAGATGAATGACTACTTTGACAGAAATGAAATTGATGATGATTCTGTCAAAATTAGACTGCTTGCTAAGAGTCTGGGGGCAGAAGCAAGGAAATGGTTTAAAGGTTTAGCCCCCCATAGTATTAATGATCTCCAAGGCCTCCATCAAACATTCTTAAACAAATGGGAGGTAAGGAAAAACCCTCTACAAGTTCTTGCTGACTATAACAATCTCCATAGGAACCCAGGGGAAAGTGTACAGGCTTATTGTACCAGATTTAACAGTTTGTATAACACGCATTCCCCAGAATTAAAACCTCCACAAGGTTCATCTTTAAACAAGTTTCCTGAAGGGTTTGATGTTGATATGACCTATTCATTAAGAGAAAGAGATTTTGCAACCCTTGAAGATATGCAAAGAGGTGCTCTTTCTGTGGAAGTTAACCTTATGGAAAAGAGGGCAAGAATGAAAAATGAAAAGAGAGTATCTTTCAGAGAGGAGTCATCATCTTCTATGCCAAACTCAAAAATGGAAAGAATGATGGAAGAAATGCTGAAGAAAATGAGCATTCTTGAGAGAGCATAAGCAAGTCAAAATCAAACTGCTCCTCAAAACAGAAACCAAAACCAGAATCAGAGTATGAGAAGGAACCAACCTCTAAACAGACCAAGGGAAGATGATCAGCAGATCACTCCTCCCTTTCATCAAAACTATTTAAGTAAGGTTGAGGAAATAGATGAAATAATAGAGGAAGATGATATTAATCTATTTGGGGTATATGATGATTACTTTGAGGTTCATTATGATAGAAAATAGGGTCTTTACACACCTTATGATGACAAAAGAGATGATAATGAAAATTGTTGTCAAGACATGGAGAATGCCATGACTGAACCTTCAAAAGAATATGAACTTAGAAGTAAATATAGTCAACAAACCCCCAACAACAAAGCCTCTGACAAATCTTCTCAAAGCAGCACTGCAACCAAGCCTAAGACAGTCAAACAAAAAGAAAAAACAGTGGCTGATAAATCTGGTAAAGGTAAAGAGAAAGACACTCAAAATCTTGAAAAACAGAGTGCAAACATCAGTAGTACTAACACTTCAACTAGTACTCCTTCTTCAATCATTGTGGCAACTGTAGATAAAAAAAATCAACAAAATGTTGTTGCTGATAAAGTGGCAGTAAACAAGGCTGAAACCAACACCTTAAAAAATCAAATTCCTTTCAGTCTGGAACAGGAAATTTCAAAAGTCAAAATTTCTGTTCCTTTGACTGAGTTAGCTTCCCAACAGGTATATAGGTCCAAAATTTTGAAGGCTTTAAACATAGAGGAAAACGAGGATACTCTTAATCTTAGTGATGACCAACCAGAGCTGATTTTCGGTCCAAAGATTGAAGGTAAATTTCAAGAGGGGCCTGTCCCTCCCTTTTATGTAAGTTTGAACGTTCATGAAAAAATTCTACACAATGCTATGCATGACTCAGGCGCTTCCCATAATTTAATGCCAAAAGCTGTAATTGAAAGCCTGGGTCTTGAAATTACCAGACCTTACAAAGACCTGTACTCCTTTGACTCAAGCAGAGTTAAATGTCTAGGATTGATCAAAGACCTCTGTGTTAACCTAGCTTAGATTCCAGCCAAGTGTTTAGTTATGGATATCGTTGTGGCTGATGTACCCCCAAAGTATGGAATGCTTTTATCAAGATCTTGGGGGGCTAAGTTACAGGGGACTATGCAAATGGACATGACCTATGCGACCATCCCTATTTTCAATCAGACTAGAAGAATTTACAGGGAGTCTCATATGCAATACATGGTTACAAGTCAAGAAAGACCTCAAAACTCCCCTCTGTATTCTATGAGTACAGGCCTTGATTCTTTTATCATGTTTAACGATGAAACACTCCCTGAAAAAATCACTCTAAAAAGATCAATGGCTGAAACGGAGGAAGAGGAACACATCACTGAAGTGTCAAAATAGTTTGCTACATTTGAAAACATTGGCAAAAAAAACACCAGTCTTGAATTACAAGTCATAAATCCATTGCTGTTAAACCTTGACAGTCAAGAGAGCAATCCTCAACCTGATGAAAAACTTGAGGAATCAAATCATACAAAGGACATGCACCAAACTGATAAAACTAAACACGATGCTCTCTGGGCTATGTATTTTGATGGGTCATGCACTAGAACAAATGCTGGTGCAGCTGTCTGGGTTACTAACACTGAAAAAAATCATACAGAATGTATTTCTTGTAAACTGAACTTTCAGTGCTCCAACAACATAGAAGAATACGAATCCCTTCTCTTAGGCTTGCATGTCTTGAAGAAATTAGGAGCCAGAAGAATTAACGTGTATGGGGATTCTGAGTTAATCATTAGGCAAGTCAATGGGAAGTACAATGCAAATCATCCCAGACTTAGGGTCTATCAGAATGATGTCATGGATCTTTTGAAAACATTTGAGAGCTCCACACTGAGTTTTGTCCCGAGAAAAAGAAATATTATAGCCCACAATTTGGCCTTTGCAGCTAGGACATTTTTAACGCCATATCAGATCGATGATTGTTCACCTCAAATAAAATTTAGGCCAGTTGTGCCTGATAATAAGAAATATTGGCAGGTGTTTGATGGAGATAAACAAATAGAAGACTTCATGCAATTTAGAAATGAGTTTGAACTCCATAGCTCAGATTCAGACTATGATACAGACCGCAGTGAAGAAAATTTTCTTGCTGAAGAAGAACCTTCTCCTGAGCTTGTAGATATTAACCTTCAGACTAGCAAACTTAGAAACCAAATAGAATTGAGTGCAGAATTTGAAACAGGGGAATTGGAAACTCTGCATTCTAAGGATGATAGTTTTCCCAAAGGTTTGGCCCCTCTAGAAGAATTGTTTTATTTTGATGTTTTGGCCAATAGAAAATGAAGTGGAGGAATGCAACATAGGCAGTGAGGAAAAACCGAAAATGATTAAACTGTCCAAAACTTTGCCAGCTCACATTAAACTCAAATATATAGAGATGTTTAAAGAGTTTTCCGATGTTTTTGCATGGAGTTACGAAGATCTTAAGTCCCATGACACTGAAATAATACAGCACAAAATCCCTCTTAAAGAAAACCAAAAACCATTCAAACAAAAAATGCGCAGAATAAACCCTGTGCAGCTGCCTTTGGTTAAGAAGGAAATCACGAAAATGTTTGATGCTGGTATTATTGTCCCTATTAGATATTATGAATGGGTATCTAATCTGGTGTCTATTAGGAAGAAGAATGGAGAAATCAGGCTTTGTATAGACTTTAGAGATTTAAACAAAGCTTCATTAAAGGACAACTACCCTTTACCAAAAATGGATCATATTTTACAAAGGGTGGTAGGGTCTAGAAGAATTTCTTTGCTTGATGGCTATTCAGGGTATAATCAGATCTTAGTCCACCCTGCTGATCAATTAAAGACAACCTTTACTACACCATGGGGCATCTTCATGTATGTGAAAATGCCTTTTGGTCTAATGAATGTTGGGGCAACTTTTCAAAGAGCCATGGACATAGCATTCTCAGAAGAATTGGGCTTCTTCATCACTATCTATCTTGATGATGTCACTGTGTTTTAAAAAATAGATGAAGAACACTTAGAACATTTGAGGAAAGTTTTCGAGAAATGGAGAAGGTTTGGAATATCTTTAAACCCTAAGAAGACTTTATTTGGTCTCCAAGAAGGTAAACTTCTTGGGCACATTATTTCAGAAGAGGGTATAAAGATAGATCCAAAGAGGATTGAGGCCATATTGCAAATCTCTCATCCTCGAAACATAAAAGAGTTGCAGTCTTCCATTGGAAAGATCAACTTTTTGAGAAGGTTCATCCCTAACCTAGCTGAGCTCCTTAGGAATATCACAAATATGTTGAAGAAGGAGCAAGGAATAAAATGGACCTTGGAAGCAAAGACATATTTTGAGCTGGTGAAACAAGCGTTAACCAAAACACTGGTTCTCATAAGTCCTGATTTTTCAAAAGATTTTTATATCTTCTCATTTGCATCAGAACATACCATTGCAACTGTCCTTTTACAGAAAAATCCACAAGGTCAAGAGCAACCTATTGCATTCTTTAGTAAGGCATTAAGGGATGCCCCTTTGAAGTATAACATTATGGAGAAACAATCTTTTTCCTTGGTAAAAGCTTTGAAAGACTTTAGGGTATACATCCTTCATTCACACATCATTGCCTTTGTCCCAAATTCAGTTGTTAAGGACATTCTAACACAGGACCCAGATGGTAAGAGAGGTAAGTGGATTGTTGTTATTCTTGAATATGACTTAGAGATAAAACGCACTAAGCTCATCAAGGGCCAAGGTCTAGCTAGATTAATGGCTGAATAAAATTGTGAAGTTCTCGATATTAACATGATTAATGCTTTGGATAACAAAGAAGAATTCTCAAATCCCATTGTTGAAAACCATTTTATGAGTTCTCCTTGGTATGCTGATATTGTTTATGTTTTTCTTAATTTGAATACACCTCCTGGTTTGAAAAAAACAAAAGCAAGATTTTTGAAGCTGAAAGCAGTAAACTATTGCATTATTGATAAATGTATTTATTGGAAAAATGCAAGTGGTATATTGCTTAAATGTTTGCCTGAGTTTGATGCAGAAAAGGTTAAGAAGGAATTCCATGAAGGAGAGTGTGGAGGTCATTTATACTGGAAGGCAACAGCCAAAAAAATTCTGAGGGTTGGTTTCTATTGGCCTACTCTTTTTCCTGATATACACAAGCTGACCACTACTTGCCATAAATGCCAATTGTTTGAAGGCAAGAGAAAACTGCTACCCCTCCCTCTACATCCAATCATTGTTGAAGCTCCTTTTAAATAGTGGGGACTTGAATTCATAGGAGAAATCCATCCACCATCTTCTGCTCAGTATAGGTGGATTCTCACAGCCACAGACTATTTCACTAAGTGGATAGAAGCCATCCCTTGTAGGCAGGCCAATGATTCAATTATCATAAAATTCATGGAGACTAACATTCTCTCCAGATTTGGCTGTCCTACCAAGATCATCACAGATAATGCAGCAGCATTTGGATCAAAGAAAATGGTTGAATTCTGTCATAGATATCAGATAACATTGGGGCATTCCACAACCTATTACCCTCAGGGTAATGGACTTGCTGAATCTTCCAACAAAAGCTTAGTGAACATAATCAAGAAACTGTTGGAGGAAAATAAAAATTCTTGGCACACAAAGCTGACCCATGCACTTTGGGCTGACAGATTAACTTTGAAGAAATCTATTGGTATGTCACCCTTCCAGCTTGTGTATGGTACAGATGCAATTTTTCCTAATAGTCTTGGTGTACCAGTTGTGAAGTTAATTCAAGAGTTGCAGACTGAAGAAAATGACATGACCAAAAGAATAAATCAGACCATTCATCTTCAACAGACCAGGGAGGAAGTGTATAACAAAGCATTGCACAAACAAGACAGCATTAAAAAGCTTTTTGACAGAAGAACTAAGGCCAGTAATTTCAATGTTGGAGACAAAGTTTTGAAGTGGGACTCAAGGAGGGAAGAGAAGGGAAAGCATGGAAAATTTTATCACCTATGGCTTGGCCCTTACTCTATTCATTCAATTGCTGGTAATAATGCATTTTTCTGACAGGAACTAGATGGAACAGAATTGTTTGGGGGTCCTGTCAATGGCAGGATGCTTAAGCATTACTTCTCTTGACCCATTTTATGTTTTGAAGCCTTTTTATCTTTTTCCATTATCAATAGTCCATCCACCATTGCATTCAAAATTATCAAAAAAAAATCAAAAATACAAAAAAAGAGAAAAGAAATAAAAGAGGGCAGAGATGAAAACAAGAAAGGCAAAGCCCCATGCCAAAAAGAGAAACAAATGCTGAAAGTGTGCAAGCTCAAATGCCACTCCTAAAACACACTTCTAACTAGTCAAACAACTTGTTATCCATGATTCCCCCTCATTTAAATTTTTTGCCTAATGCTCCTCATGAACCCTTTAAATCAGCTATCGTGGCCATAAACCCTCATATTCTGTCCACCGTTACCCTTTCCGCCCGAAAAATACACTCTTCAAAGGTTAAAAACCTGCATTCAAAAACATATCGGGCCTAGCCCTTTAGCCTTAGCCACTCTTATTTTGTCTTCCATGTGACCCGAGTGCAAAACCACATGCCTGAGGGGAAAGGGCTAATCATTCAAAGTTTCGGGGGCATTCGTGGCCGTCCGATCAAATCCAATTGACGGAGCGGAGCTGGTTTACTGTGGTGGTCGCCGCACCTGCTCAGAAACCGGTGGTTTCATTCCGCACCGCTTACCCCAGGCCGACAGTTTTCCTCAAAGGCCCAGCGATTCCATTGAATGTGCATCGCGTGTCTTTTGTACGGGCTTGAAAACTGCCCATTTTGCGCATTATCCTCTGGACGAAAGCCGAGTAGCAGAATAAATGGTGACCGTTGGATCTCGAGGCCTCCATCCGACGGCCATCATGCCTCGAAGCTGCACGCGCTTTAATTCACGTCTATTGCATCCCTGGCACACCTTTGATTGCCCTCTGGCTCATTTTAACCGACGATCTCATTCAGAGATCGTGTGGCCCATATCATCTGCTTGACCACCTACTGACCGAGCCTCCCACCACGACGGCGTTACACGTGTTCACTGTCTCGTCCTACCACCTTTCCTCCGTACATCCTCGTCATCTGTTTCACATGTTCACTGCGTCATACCTCCACCTTTCATATTTCCAATTCATTCATCGTATTTGAACATTTTTATGTTACAAACCTCTGCCAGTTCATTCTTCACTATTCTATTATGTTTTCTTTACCCTACTGTAATTCCTCCGCCACCCTGCACTATCCGCTCCACCATCTCCATGTCCGCCATCCCTATGATTGGTTTTATTTAACGGGTTTTTGTTTTTGCAGGATCACCATGGCTAAAATTATCATGACTCGTCATTGCCATTACAGAGGCCGAGAATGCACGACAAGACCATGTTTCAGGAGCATAATTGGTGGGAAAAGATTCGGGAGCTGCTACGATGTGACCACCATTAAAGAAAGCGAGGATATGAATCTATAGAACCCTCTAGAGAAAATCAAGAGACAAATTTGGGCAGGCGAGAGTATTAATGGGGTAGCATGAAATATTAGTGAAACATCAAGAAACACAGAGCCCTGCATTAAAGATCTGGGGTTTAAAATTTGAAGTTAGAGGGCCGAGAGTACCATGTACAAATACAAGCAACCTCAAGGTTTTATTGCAGCAATTTTTTTTCTTTCAGTCAAGTACAGATCGTTTGTATATTTTATTCTTTATGTCTTGTTCATGAGGAGATTTTTATCCTCAACATTTATTTCATAAAAACAACAACAGATTATTTGCACCAGTTCAGCACCGTCAAACAGCATAGGCGGGTTTTTCTTTCAAGTTTGTTTTAAATTAGATTATTAGATGTATATCACATACCTCATTCACGAGAGCTTTCTATTTCCTCTATAAAAACCAGAAAGAAAGACATTGTAAGGGTTACAGATTTCTATCAGTAAACTGTGTAGTGAAAGGATTTGTATACATCTTGTAAAGTTTCTGTATGAAGGCTCAGAGCCCGTAGGGTCTCAGTGAGGAGGAGTTATAACTGTAATGAGGATTTTGGTCTTTGGTATCTCACAGTATGTAATTTTCTCTTATGTGTTAATATAAAATCTCATTCCATGCTATTTATCTTCTTGTATCATGTTCTAGAATGCGTGTGGCTCACTAGTCTTACGTAAGGATTCACCCTAGTTTGTGCCCATACTTGGATTAGTCAAGCGCTTTAAATAGGCCTAGTCATGATATACTGTTCCATGTTCATTTCATCCATATTTTCTGCTATATTAGTTACTTGAGGAGGGTGCTTTTAAAACGCCATTGTCATGTATGGATTCTTAGTTGGATAAGCCCATATGTGGTTTTGTTGTGTATCTAGGTATCAGCCTCATGCTAACTAGTATTTTCTTCATGTTTCTTCATTGCATCCACTTTCTGATATTTGATTTATGTGGCATATTATTTGAACTGGCCCTCTTTGCAGTAAGCTGTCTCTTAACTATCAGATGCTTTTATATTGGAGTTTTGCATGATGTTCCTACAGTATTCTTATCTTTGTATCAGCTTCTGAGAGAGTTTGGTTCCATTTGAAACTAATTTCCTTGTTTTACAAGAGATAGTAAGAGAGCTTTTGGATTGACTACCCAAGCTATATTATGAGCTCCTTGCTATGTTAAGATGTCTTAGGCACTAGTCTATTTCAACTCTAGGCTGTCTCTAGGGTAGACAATAATTGTCTGCAACATCTTTCTGGCACCGTTGCCGGGGACGAATTTGAGAATATCAGATTCCCTGGGCCTCGACAAGTCATATTCACTCTCTAACCAGGTGAGAACAGAGAGTTGAAGAGTTGTATATCTCTCACCTTGGTAACTCCATTGTTCTTTATTTGATAAATCTATTGGTAGTCCTGGCTCCTCGAAAGCCACATTTGAGGTCAGATTCCTCTAAGTTAAAGACATCCTCTGTATCTGACCCAGAGAAGATTGTACATAGGAGAAGTTAGAGAGAAAGACAGTCAGTTCATGCTGAAAACCTTGAATATTCTGTAGAAGACTTCCCATCCTCCTCTTCTCAAGAAGTTCCATTAGAAAACCCTGATTTCATTGAAGAAAATCCTGAATATTACTCGGATAGCCCACCAAAGGGAAGTGCTAGAGCTAAAGTGAACTTTCATCCTACCACTGAGGCTGAGGAAGTTAAAGAAGTTACATAAGTATCCCCCGTTAATCGTGAATTGTTTCCATCTACACCTCAGGCTTCTGTACAGTATATTCCCATTGTTATACATACTCCACTTCCTCCTCCTCCCCTTCCTTCATTTGTACATCAAATTGTTGCACAAACCCCACCTCCTCCAATGGCTAATGTTCCCGCTTTCCTATTGAACATGTACGCTCCACTAGCCTTACCACAAGTTCTGAATGATATGCCATAGGATTATTTGAAGATATTGCCCAGATTTAATGGTGAAAATGAAATTGATGCTCAGAAACATCTTGAGACTTTCTGCTCTTTTGTAGAAAACTTAAATGTAGAACATTGGGATGTGGTCTTGAGATTGTTTGTGCAATCTTTGGATGGTGAAGCCAGAAAATGGTTCAAGACATTGGGAAACTGTTTAGTAACCACTTGGGATGACATGGAGAATACTTTTCTCAGAAAATGGGGAGAAAAGAAAGATCATGGATAGTGTCTCACTGAGTTCAATACACTCAAGAAGAGACATAATGAAGGGGTGTCGGAGTTTATTAAGAGATTTAATAAGTTATATCTAAATCTCCCTGCAGATATGAAGCCTCATCAGAACACTGCAAAAGTTGTTTTCATTGCAGCTTTCGACTCAGATTTCAGTTTCTCCCTCAGGGAGAGAAAACCTGCCACATTAGATGATGCTCAGTCAGATGCTCTTGAGTTAGAAGCAAACTTTGCTTCCTCTAGAAAATTAAAAGGGAAGGTTGAACAGGATGTTAGAAGGAAGGGAAAAGAAGAATTATCCACCTCTAACCAGGATAAGGATTCAGATAAAATGGATGAAATAAGAAAAATGAAAAAGAAGATGGTCAAGCTTGAATTAGAGGCAAAGAACCCAGCTCCCAAGAATTTTTATAATGCCCCAAACAGAGGATACAACCCCCAGTATAAGAGACCACCATTGAAAATATTGCCAAGGGAAGCAAAGGAGCAGCAAGATCAGGTACCACATCCCTTGTACCTAGAAGGTCCAGCAGATGACTCCACTGAAGATGCTGCTTATGGACTAGAAGATTCAAATATTTCTTTCTCAAACAATGATGAAATGGAATGCCCATTGCAAGAAGAAGAAGAAGAAGCAGAGATTGATCATTATTGTAAACAATTTGCTGATTTCATGCAAGCACAATTCAATAGAAAATATGATCTCAGATCTTCAAGGAAGAGGACCCAGACTCAAGATCAAGAGGAAGAGTCCCCTCAAAAGGAAGTACCTGCTCAGAAGGAATCAGCAACAAAGAGAAACATAGAAAAAGGTAAGAGTCCTCTAAATACTTCCCTGCAGCCTAATGATCAGATTCCTTCTTCTTCAAAGGTAGTCAGCCCTCCTAATGATGAATCTGTGTCAAAATAAATTAAATTTTCAGCTGAAAATAAAGAGTCAAAATAAGTTGTGATAGAAAAGCCCCCTCCTGCTTTTAGTTTGCAAAAAGAACTTGAGAAAATTAAAATTCCAGTCCCCTTGACCGAGCTGCTAAAACAACCAACATATCAGTCTCAAGTTACTTCTTTTATGCTCCCTCCTGAAATATCAATTGTGCCTGATAGTTTAAACCTTCAAGAAGAAAGACCCATGGTAGTCCTTGGCCCACACGTTGAGGAAGTAGATCCTTCTACTCATCCTTTTTATGTGTCTCTAGTTATTGACGACCTGCTGTTACACAATTGTATGTTAGATTCTGGGGCTTCCCATAATCTTATGCCTCTATCTGTCATGGAACAACTAGGACTGCAAATCACACGCCCATATAAAGACCTTTATTCATTTGATTCCAAAAGAGTCAAATGCTTGGGGATGATTAAAGATTTAGTGGTCAATTTGGCCCAAATTCCAGCAAAAAGTGTGGTCATGGAAATTGTGGTGGCTAATATCCCAACCCGCTTTGGCATGTTGCTGTCAAGGTCCTGGGGTACAAAAATTGGTGGGTTAATTAAGCTAGATTTAACATATGCTACCATCCTAGTTTTTGGTGGACAAGAGAGGAGGTTATACAGAGAGACTAAATTTGTCAAGGTAGTTAGTAAGGCTGATAACTCTGAAAATTCACCAGTTTATAGTAAAGAAGGATATTTTTCATGCTTTATGCTAGAAGAAGATCAAAATTATGTGCATGAATCCTCCTTCAAAATTAAGGATGAGCAGCCTTCAGAAAATAATGAAGCTAGAATCTAGACTTTACATTTTGATGGGGCAAATTCAAGAGAAGGCAATGGAGCAGGGGTGTTATTAATCTCTCCTACAGGCAAATGGGTCCCACTGTCCTTTAAATTGGAATATGAGGCTACCAATAATGTAGCTGAATATGAAGCACTTTTGTTGGGATTACAGACAGCCAAGAATATGGGCATACAAAGTTTAAAAGTCATGGGAGACTCTGAGCTGGTGGTAAGGCAGGTTAGAAATCAATGTCAAAATAAGCATCCACGGTTGAGAGCCTACATAAATGAAGTATGGGACATGGTGGAAAATTTCTTCTCAGCTTTTAACATACATTTCATGCCTCAGGAACAGAACAGAATGGCAGATTCTCTTGCTGTGGCTCCTAGCACATTTCATCCTCCACAGAATCCTCTTTTGAGGTATGAAATTGAAGTATGATATAGACCATCAATCCCAGATAATGTTAAACATTGGCAGGTATTTGAATATGATGAAAAAATGAAGAGATTCTTGGAGACAGTGGGAGAATTCTCCAATATGGAGATTGATGATAATGAAGAAGAGGAAGCTGAAAATGTTGTAGAAAACAAATGGGAAGAAAAAATAGCAGGCAATAAAGTGCTGCAGCTGAAAGGAAATATCATACCTAGAGGGCTGGTACCTCTAAAAAGATTGTTTGAAAAAAATGACGTTCCATTGCAACATAATAAAATAGTAGAAGAAAATCAAGTAGAAGACTTGAATTTGGGCACTGATGCTGAGCCCAAAATTGTAAGATTATCTAAGAAGGTTTCAGAGGAATACAAAAGAAAATATTTGAAATTATTTCAATCATACAAGGATGTATTTGCATGGTCTTATCAGGACCTAAAAAAATTTTATATTAATATAATGCAGCATAAAATTCCTTTGAGGGAAGATTCAAAGCCTTATAAACAGAAGCTCGAGCAGATAAATCCTCTGCTTCTTCCCTCTATTGAAAAAGAAATAAAGAAGCTGCTAAAGGCCAAAATAATTGTGCCATTGAGGTACTCAGAATGGGTAGCAAACCTTGTTCCTGTTCGAAAGAAAAATGGAGAAATAAGATTATGTGTGGATTTCAGGAATTTAAATAGAGCATATTTAAAAGATAATTATCCACTACCTAAGATGGACCACATTTTGCAAAAAGTGGTCGGAGCCTCCAGAATGTCAATGATGGATGGGTTTTCTGGTTATAATCAGGTAGCAGTGTTCCCAAAGGATCAGAAGAAAACTGCATTTACAACACCATGGGGAACATTTATGTATGCCAGGATGCCATTTGGATTAATCAATGCAGGAGCTACTTTTCAGAGGGCAATGGACATAGCCTTTGCTGGAGAGTAGGATAAGTTTCTGGTGGTATATCTAGATGATATCACAGTATTTTCAAAGGATGATACTAAACACATTCAACACTTGCAGAGAACCTTCGAAAAATGCAGAAGGTATGGTCTTTCCCTCAATCTTCAAAAATATTTATTTGCATTAGATGAGGGAAAACTCTTAGGGCACATTGTAACTAAATATCGTGTGAAAATAGACCCTAAGAGAGTTGAAGTTATAAACAATATTCCTTTACCCAGGAATAAGAAGGAAGTGCAGGTGTTTCTAGGCCGAATCAATTTTATGAGAAGGTTTATTCCTAACTATGCTGAGATAGTTAGGCATATAACTGATATGTTGAAAAATAATAACGAAGTAAAATGGTCCCAAGAATCCAGAGATGCATTCACAAGGATAAAACAGGCATTTGCTGAAGCTTGTGTGCTAGCTGGGCCAGATTATACAAAGCCATTTATAATATTCTCATTTCCTTCACCCCATACAGTAGCAGGAGTCTTATTATAGAAAAATGAAGAGGGATATGAGCAGCCCATAGCCTTTTTCAGTCAGGTATTACATGATGTAGAATTGAAACACAATATATTGGAGAAGCAGGAATATGCCCTGGTGAAGTCTCTTAAAGCTTTCAGAATGTATATTTTGCAATCTCACATCACTTTATATGTCCCTACAGCAGCTGTCAAAGACATTCTTGTTCAAGGGGATAGTGAAGGAAAAAGAGGAAGATGGATTGCAAAAATTCAGTAGTATGATTTGGACATAAGGCCCACTAAGTTGGTAAAAGGGAAGGGGCTAGCCAAAATTTTGTCTGAATCAAATCATCAGGCTCTAGGCATAAATTGGTCCATGATAGCAAATGAAGAATCTGAGAAAGGAGAATAACAACAAGGACTAGAGATGACCTCTCAAAAGATACACATAAAATATCTCACTAGTCCTTGGTATAAAGAAATAGTTGAATATCTCTTAACTCTCAACTGTCCTCCAAGTTGTGGTAAGATAAAATACAGGGTTGTAAGAATGAAATCACAGAAATACATAGTTGCTAATGGGGAACTATATTGGAGAGATCCTTCAGGCATACTATTATTGTGCGTCACAGAGGATGAAGTAGAAAATATAATGATAGAATTTCATGAAGGGATCTGTGGAGGACATTACAGTTGGAGGGCTACAGCCCATAAAATCTTGAAGGTTGGTTTCTATTGGCCTTAATTATTTGGAGATGTTTTTAATTACGTTAGAGCATGTGATAAATGTCAAAAATTTGCTGAGAGACAAAAGTTGCCCGCTCTGCCCCTAATTCCAGTCCATGTAAATGAACCATTTTAGCAATGGGGATTAGACTTTATTAGAGAAATACATCCCCCTTCAAGTGGCCAACATAAATGGATATTGACTGCAACAAATTACTTTACAAAGTGGGTGGAAGCCATACCTGCAAGTAATGCTACAGATGCTATAATCATCAAATTCATGGAAGAGAACATCGTATCCAGGTTTGGCTGTCCAGCTAGAATTGTAACTGATAATGCATAGGCCTTCAAGTCCAATAAATTTGTAAATTTCTGCCAGCAGTATAATATTGCATTAAATCACTCCACAGCTTACTATACACAGGGGAATGGCTTGGAAGAATCATCTAATAAAACTCTGGTGAGGTCCTTGAAGAAAACAATCAATGAGAACCAAAAGAATTGGGACTCCCAATTAAAGCTTTCTTTGTGGGCCAGTAGAATAACCAGTAAGAGATAAAATGGGAAATCCCCTTATGAACTGGTATATGGGCGAGCAGCTGTGTTTCCTATGCAATTGGCATTGTCAGTAGCACATTTCATGCAAGAAAGTCAGGAAGAACCAGATGACATGGTCAGAAGAATTAATCAATTGGTCGAATTAGAGGAAACACGAGACCAGGTGAATCAGAGATTAGCGGAGTATCAGGAAAAAATGAAAAATATCTTTGATCGACATGCGAAAGATAGAAAATTTCAAATTGGAGACCTGGTTCTCAGATGGGATATCTGGAGGGCTGAAAAAGGAAAGCATGGGAAATTTGATCCCCTCTGGTTTGGTCCTTTCAGAATTTTCGAACAGGGGAGAAACAATACATTCATTTTAGAAAATTTGCAGGGTGATCTACTGGGTTCCCCTATAAACGGCCAATTCCTAAAGCCCTATATTCAATTTTGATTCGGGCAGAGTATGTCTGTTGTATTATATTGTATATAGAATTTTTTTTAGTTTCTATTTTAATAAGGGATGTGTGCTAATGAGTTTTGAAGAAAAAGAAAAAGGGGTGAAGAGCGGAATCTACATATAAGATGATCAGTGGTCTGCAGGTTCTCGACGCATCCAAGAATGAACACGTTGTCCCCAACTGGAGCCGATGTTATCCATGATTCCCCCTCATTTAAATTTTTGGCCTAATGCTCCTCATGAACCCTTTAAATCAGCTATCGTGGCCATAAACCCTCATATTCTGTCCACCGTTACCCTTTCTGCCCGAAAAATACACTCTTCAAAGGTTAAAAACCCGCATTCAAAAACATATCGGGCCTAGCCCTTTAGCCTTAGCCACTCTTATTTTGTCTTCCATGTGACCCGGGCGCAAAACCACATGCCTGAGGGGAAAGGGCTAATCATTCAAAGATTCAGGGGAATTCGTGGCCGTCCGATCAAATACAATCAACGGAGCGGAGCTGGTTTACTGTGGTGGTCCCCGCACTCGCTCAGAAACCGGTGGTTTCATTCCGCACTGCTTACCCTAAGCCGGCGGTTTTCCTCAAAGGCCCAACGATTCCATTGAATGTGTGCCGCGTGTCTTTTGTACGGGCCCGAAAAGCGCCCATTTCATGCATTATCCTCCGTACGAAAGCCGGGTAGCAGAATAAATGGTGACCGTTGGATCTCGAGGCCTCCATCTGACGGCCATCATGCATCGAAGATGCACGCGCTTTAATTCACGTCTATTGCGTCCCTAGCACACCTTTGATTGCCCTCCGTCTCATTTTAACCGACGATCTCATTCAGATATCGTGTGGCCCATATCATCCGCTTGACCACCTACTGACCGAGCCTCCCACCACGACGGGATTACACGTGTTCAGTGTCTCGTCCTACCACTTGTCCTCCATACATCCTCGTCATATGTTTCACGTGTTCACTGCGTCATACCTCCACCTTTCATATGTCCAATTCATTCATCGTATTTGAACATTTTTACATTACAAACCTCCGCTAGTTCATTCTTCACTATTCTATTACGTTTTCTTCACCCTACTGTAATTCCTCCGCCACCCTGCACTATCCGCTCCACCATCTCCATGTCCACCATCCCTGTGATTGGTTTTATTTAACGGGTTTTTGTTTTTGCAGGATCACCATGGCTAAAATTATCATGACTTGTCATTACCATTACAGAGGCTGAGAATTCACGACAAGACCATGTTTCAGGAGAAGAATTGGTGGGAAAAGATTCGGGAGCTGCTACGATGTGACCACCATTAAAGAAAGCGAGGATATGAATCTATAGAACCCTCTAGAGAAAATCAAGAGACAGATTTGGGCAGGCGAGAGTATTAATGGGGCAGCATGAAATATCAGTGAAATATCAAGAAACACAGAGCCCTGCATTAAAGATCTGGGGTTTAAAATTCGAAGTTAGAGGGCCGAGAGTACCATGTACAAATACAAGCAACCTCAAGGTTTTATTGTAGCAAATTTTTCTCTTTCAGTCAAGTAAAGATCATTTCTATATTTTATTCTTTATGTCTTGTTCATGAGGAGATTTTTATCCTCAACATTTCTTTCATAAAAACAGCAGCATAGTACTTGCACCAGTTCAGCACCGTCAAACAGCATAGGCGGGTTTTTCTTTCAATTTTGTTTTAAATTAGATTATTAAATGTATATCACCTACCTCATTCTTGGGAGCTTTCTATTTCCTCTATAAAAACCAGAAATAAAGACATTGTAAGGGTTCTAGATTTCTATAAGTAATCTGTGCAGTGAAAGGATTTGTATACATCTTGTAAAGTTTTTGTATGAAGGCTCAGAGCCCGTAGGGTCTCAGTGAGGAGGAGTTATAACTGTAATGAGGATTCTGGTCTTTGGTATCTCACAGTATGTAATTTTCTCTTATGTGTTAATATAAAATCTCATTCCATGCTATTTGTCTTCTTGTATCATGTTCTAGAATGCGAGTGGCTCACTGGTCTTAAGTAAGGATTCATCCTAGTTGGTGCCCATACTTGGATTAGTCAAGCACTTTAAATAGGCCTAGTCATGATATATTGTTCCATGTTCATTTCATCCATATTTTCTGATATATTAGTTACTTGAGGAGGGTGCTTTTAAAACACCATTGTCATGTATGGATTCTTAGTTGGATAAGCCCATATGTGGCTTTGTTGTGTATCTAGGTATCAACCTCATGCTAACTGGTATCTTCTTCATGTTTCTTCACTGCATCCACTTTCTGATATTTGATTTATGTGGCATATTATTTGAACTGGCCCTCTTTGCATTAAGTTGTCTCTTAACTGTATGATGCTTTTATATTGGAGTTTTGCATGATGTTCCTACAGTATTCTTATCTTTGTATCAGCTTCTGAGAGAGTTTGGTTCCATTTAAAACTAATTTCCTTGTTTTACAAGAGATAGTAAAAGAGCTTTTGGATTGACAACCCAAGCTATATTATGAGCTCCTTGCTATGTTAAGATGTCCTAGGCACTGGTCTATAGAAACTCTAGGCTGTCTCTAGGGTAGACAATAATTGTCTACAACACAGCTTAAACTTGACTAACTAGTTTTTAATTTATTGCTGATAAGGTAGAAAATGTAATTTGCCAAACTGTTCAATCTTGGCTTATTAGTAGATAAATTAGGATAGAAATTGAAGGTTCAAATAAACTCAAAATCTGAACCAAATTTTCCAAGTAGATGATGACTCAAAACTGTTTTATTTTCTGAGTCAAACAAAATGTAAATCTGGTTCTAATCAGCTCAAAATCTGAACCAGAAGAGCTCAAATAAAAAGCAAAAACAGAGCTATGAAAAAGATGAAGTGCTCAACTTTCGGATCTCAAGCCTTCCATTTTTTATTTAAAAATTTCTTGCAAAATAATGTTTGTGTGCAGCTTGTTTTTTATGCCATAGACCACAGCAAGCCAGATAGTTTAATCTTGACTTGGCTGTTTTTAAATTTCTGCTTTAGAATTTAGAGAATGAAAGTCTGTTGGACAGTTTAATCCCAACAGACAGTAGATTAGGTAGAGAAGTAGTTGAGCTCAACTGTTTAATCTGAGTTCAAGGAGAAATAAGTAGTAGAATTAGATTAGTTTTTATGCTTTTAAAAGAATAAAATGTTGCTAAGAGTTTGCCAATCCAAGTGCACTCTGATGAAGAAAAAATGTTAGATCAGTAGGTTTGGGTAGGTAGAAAGTTGTATTGATGAAGTCCTTTTGTTCTTTCATAACTACTATTATTTTTTCAGAGCAAATAAGAGCAGTTCAAAGGACAGGGCACATGGTCAACATTCCAGAGAAATCAAGTCTGAATTCTTGATGCCTTCAAGAAGGCACCATCCCCAAGTGGAGCCACTGTTAGCCACCCATGTTTTTATGTCATATCAGCTGGTGGCTAAATATTATTTGCAGCCTTCAAGAAACAAATTTAGTCCTAAAATTGTTGGTGCTTGAAGTATTTTTGATAAAACTCATGTTTCTGGTTAAATCTTCACAGTTGTTTCCTTCTTCAAACCTCTGATATCCTACAAAAATCCAATTCAAATACTGCTGCATTCCCCTTTTTTCCCCTCCCTTTTTTACAAGCTAACCCCATTTTCCACTTTCCTTTTTCCCATGAAAACCCCAAAAAACCATAGTTTTTCCCCTGTCCCTTCATAAATTTCATTTCCTAAGGTTAAAAACCCACTTTTAACCTTGTCGAATCCTTCTTTTCCCTGTAAAAACCATAGAAAATGCCTATGTTTCATACATCAGACTTTAGCCCCCTCAGGTTAAAGTCTCTAACCCCTTCCTCCATAAACTCGAGTGCTGAAACCGACCACTTTATCCCGCGGGCGCTTATCCCTCCAATGAAATTATTCCACCCGAAAACACCAAAAACCTTTGAAAAGCATAAAAATCGGGTTTTAATTAAAATTCTAAAGTTTTCCGCCCGAGAAATTATGGATTTATCTCGACCGTCGATCTGCTCCGCAGATCGGACGGTGCGGCATGAGACTTATCATGTGGGCCCCCCAAGCATTACGTCGCTTCTCGAAACCACTTGGTTTTTTCCACACCGCCTTCGTGCGAAGGACAATTTTTCTCCCGTCGGCCAGCGATTCCATACGCTGGCCGACATGTGTCCTTGGCACTGTTCTAAAACCGTCGTTTAACCTCATTTTCCATGCATTAACTCCCGGACCATGGATGCCCAGCGGAATCAATGATCGCCGTTCGATCTGATCCTTTGCATCCAACGGCTATCCTTTACTAAAGCTACCCGAATTTTAACCTAGTTGCGTGCTATTTAACTGGGTCCCGGCGCGAGCGAAAACCCTATATCCACCGTCGATCTTTGCAGATCCACGGTCCACACTTAAATACTTGATTCTATGGCTCCATCAAACCTACTCCGCCACTGACTTTCCAAATCACTCCCGACCATCGATCATCGCGTGATCGACGGCTCAGATTGGTCCTCCGCCATCGATCACCCAGATTTGATCCTGGCCGTTGGATGATGCCATCCAATGGCCCACGCTCCTCCGCACAGTCCCCAAAGTAGATTGACCTATAAAACCGGATTTTTTAACGTGTTTTTGCATTTTGTAGGGCTTAAACTATTTGTTCGCATTTTCTGAGGAAGATTCAGAGAAGGAGGGTGATGATCCTCCCTTGTTCGTTTCCTCTGTGGAAATCGCTCACAGAGTCATTTTTTCACGTCTCATTGATGTTTTCACAGGCATCGATGCCTTACATGCCCTATGCAGCCCTGTAAAAGAAGAAAACCATGAAGATCAATGCAGAGAAAGAGTATCAGATGTTGAAGACCAAGAATGAACTAGAACAACAGATTAGTGGATGGATTTGTGGGGATTAAGGCTAAGATAGTTATCAAACGCCTAATCCCCGATCTAAAAACATAATTTGAAGGAAAACCTAAAGTGTTTCATCAGGAAACCCTTCACGGCCACAGATGGAAGCAAATTGATTCTTCCCACCAACTAAAGCGCCACCTGTGCCTCGAAGTATTCCATCAAGAGTTGAATTTATTGATCAAAATCATATATTATGCCTCGAAGCAACCGAAGAAATTACCTCTGCCATCAAATTTATTAACAAATGTCTCAAATTGTACACAAAGCCTCAAATGTCAAACAAAGCTCTCACCGAGCTGTTTTCATAAATATAAATCAGTTAATGCAGTAGAACACCTGTATAATTTCTTCTTTGAGCCCCCAAGGGCCAATAAAGACATTGATGACTGTATTAATTGGTTTGAGATCTTTTATCAGGTCTCACCTTCTCATCCTTCTATAAATACTTCAGTAGAAGAGGAGTGAGGGGTTGGTTGGTTGTTAATGTAATTTCTAAAGCATTGTAATTGTAACTGAGCTGAAGACTCTTGATTGTAGATAGGATTTCACTAGCTCTTAGAGCTCTGCTTGTAATAGATCAGTTAGGTTTTGAAAGAGAGATGAATTGACACACTGGATTTGAAGATTGTAACCGGTTTGGAGCATCAATACAAGTTGATTTATGGGATCCTGGTCTATGCTGACGGTGATGTCGCTCTTACTGTAACTTGTGTTTTATTTCTGTTTCCATTTTGTTTCATTTTCTAGCTGTAAAAAATAGTTTAAATAGAGTTAGGACCTATTGTATACCAGTAACCTTCTCTGGCTGAGAAATATTTATTCGTATGTTTTCTTCTATCTGTGTTATTTGGAAATGATTAATTCAGTTTGGGTATAGGCATGTTGGCGTTCCCTCATCTTATTGCCTTGACTGAATGTTATTTTTAAATGTTAATTTCAATATATGTTGTGTGAAGATGAATTAAGGAAATTAAGGTTAGCCCTGAGTCCCTTTCTTATTTTCTCAACTATTTGATTGTTTCCCTTAGTATGTGTTAAAAGCTGACTATTTTCAAAGCACTTATCAGATCTTAGGCCATTCTGTGTTTTCTCTGTGATTGTCTTGAAAGTAACCAAGTAAAGAAGAGCTAGGAGAGGATTTGTGCTGCGCCCGACCCGCTAGCTTCTACTCCAAAAGTTGCCTTCAAGTTTCCCTTTTTTTTTAAATGTTTTCTATTGGAAGTGTATCAAAGGCTGGCTAGTTTCAAAGTACTTACTAGATCCTAGTTTGCTTTCATGTCTTTCTTAAGTGCCTGGTCAAAGGCTGGATAGTTTCAAAGTACTTACCAGATCCTAGGCTGTTCTTTGTTCCGCATCTGTTTACTTCCCCTTCTTATTGTATCACTTCATTCCATAAATCAAACCTTAAAGAGATCCTTAGGCATAGATGACTTTCCCCATAGACCACTCTTGAACCTGATTTTCTTCGATTAAATCCTCTTATGACTCCATAGCCCAATGGACTGAAAACTTGCCATCATCTTTCATCTTAGCTAAAGCTTACCCTTGTTGCTTGCAACTTCTCACTTTTGAACCTATTTTCATGTAGATCTTTCCGCCTCAGACAGCAATTATGTTCAACCATCCAAACACAAAACCAAGCCCTTAGACTTCATAACTAGCCTAATATCGTTACCTTAAGCTTTCAAAGACAAATCCATCTTTGTACATATTGGAGAGATCCCTCTCCGGATTCAGGAGGGCTAGATCCTAGAATCCAAAAGTTGGTTAAATGATGTTAACTCTGTGATCATAATTTTTCCAATCTTGCTTATTACAGAGACCTAACATCTCCCTCACACAACGCGATGCCCTCAGATGAAATGACCTGACTCGAACACGTTTGGTCGAATGACCTTACACGGCGTAATGCCCTCAAACAAAAAAACCCTAACTAAATGCGTTTGGTCAGGCGCTCTCACACGGCATGCTCAGTTGAACGAAGGCACAAGGGAGAAAATGAAAAACCGGCCACTCGAACATCCACAAGGAAAACTGGGCATTCACAACTTAGCAAATTTGATATGGCCGCCCTCAAATGAAACGATCAGACCCAAATGAGTTCATTCGGGCGCCCTCACATGGTGCGACGCCATCAAACGAAATGACCCGACCCGAACGCGTTTGGTTGAGCACAATCACACGGCATGATGCCCTGAGATGAAATGAGCTGGCCCAAATGTGTTCGATTGGGCGCCTTCAAACGAAACGACTTGACCCGAACGCATTCGGTCAGGAGACCTCACACGGTGTGATGCCCTCAAACAAAAAGACCTGACTCAAATGCATTTGGTTGGGAAACCTCACATGGCACGATGCCCTCCAACAAAAAAACTAGACCCGAACACGTTCGGTCGAGCGCCCTCACATGACGCGATGCCCTGAAATGAAACAACCCAGCCTGAATGAGGGCACAAGGAAGAAAATGGAAAATAGGTTGCCCAAACATGCAAAAAGTAGCCGGGTGATCACAACTTGGAAAAATTGATACGATCGCCCTCAAATGAAATGACCCGACCCGACCCGAACACGTTTTTGTAGGGCATCCGTAGTGCAGGTCAAGTTGGGCAGGGCATCTGCAGGAGGTCTGAACTTCAGTTTAGAGCTCATTCTGAGGTCATCGTAGGTCGTAATTGAGTGAAGAAAGTTTTAGCATGTGCGTATTGATGGGCTAGAGATAACCACATATATTTGAAGTGGATTGTACACACAAAGAGCTCATGTGAAGGTCTGAACTCATAGGTAGGCAGTTACTCGAGTGACCCAGTGGCACTTGGGCAGTTTTATACATAAAATTCCTGAGGTGAATTCTAATGTTGTAAATGATTGTTGTGGGCTAGTTAATGATTTTCAAGAATTTTAAGCTTCAACAAAAGGTAGCTTGCCTTACCGAGCAAAGGAGGCCTTTTGCTGGATTGGAACTTATATTGTATTTCATACTTATGAAACATATTATCAGGCAGACTCATTATTAACAGGGAGTTGCCCCTCCTTTATATGTATGGGCATACACTGTGGATATGATGATGATGTTTATGTTTTCTACATATTGAAAGAACATTTTCTTAACTGATTTAACAAGTGTTGCTAAAGGCGTAGACTACATACTTGAGTATTATGAAAAGAAAAAGTATGGAAATGTTGCACCCCATCTATAACATGGTTGAAAGAACGCCGAAGGTATAGGGGCATGACAACAAGGCACCCGTGTGGTCACAACTTAGAAAATTCTATACGACCACCCTCAAATGAAACGACCCAACCCAAACGCATTTCCTTGGGCTCCCTCACACGACCCGACCCGAGCGAAGGCACAAGGGAGCAAACAGAAAATGAGTCACATGAACGTGCACTAGGCACACGAGCAGTCACAACTTAACATTTTTGATACGAACTCCCTCACATGACTCGACCCAACCTGACTCTAACATGTTTCCTTGGGTGCCCTCACATGGCACGCCCTGACCCACCTGAATGAAGGCACAAAGGAACAAACGAAAATCAGGTCACGTGAATGTGCACAAGGCATAGGGGTGGCCACAAATTAGCATTTTCTATATGGCCTCCCTCACATGACCCGACTCAAATGAGTTTCCTTTGGTTTCCTCACACAGGACAAACCGACCCGCCCGAACGAAGGCACAAGGGAGCGAATAGAAAATGGGTCGAAAAAACCTGCATAAGGCACACGAGCAGTCACAACTTAGCATTTTTGATACAACCTCCCTCACATGGCACGAACTGACCCGACCCACCCGAACGAAGGCACAAGGGAGAAAATCAGAAACTAGTTGCATGAGCATGCACAAGACACATGGGTAGTGACAACTTAGAATTTTTTATACGACCGCCCTCACATGACCCGACCCAAATGCATTTCCTTTGGCACCCTCACACTACCCGACCCGACTGAACGTGTTTCTCTGGAAGCCCTCACAAGACTTGTCCCAACCCGCCTGAACTCGTTTCCTTGGGTGCCCTCACATGACATGACCCAACTCAACCCGCTCGAAAAAATCTCCTTTGGCACCCTCACATGACACAACGTGACTCAAACGAATTTCCTTGGGCGCCCACACACAACCCGACCCAACCTACCCGAACGAAGGTAGTAGGGAGAAAACGACAAACGGGTCTCACGAACGTGCACAAGGCATAGGGGTAGTCACAAATTAGCATTTTTTATACGACCTCCCTCACACGAGCCGACCCAACCCAAACACATTGCCTTGGGCACCATCCCACGGTAGGACCCGACCTGCCGGAACGAGGGCATGGGAGAGAAAATGGAAAACGGGTCACACTAATGTGCACAAGGCACACAGGCGGTCAGAACATAGCATTTTTAACATGGCCACCCTCACACGACCTAGCCCAACCCACTCGAACATGTACAAGACACACCACACCCACAGTCACCACTTAGAAATTTTGACACAACAGCCCTCACGCGACACGGTCTGACCTGACCCGACCCACCCGAACTTGTTTCCTTGGGTGCCCTCACATGGGAAAAGCACTAACACCACTACCACTTCATGAAAGATGGTATCAGAGCTCGATTAAGGGAGAGTTGAGCTTTTTTGAAGTTTTAATATTGAAGCAGGAATAAAATGATAGGGCCACAGTTGGTATCGAAGCTTGGACATTATTTTGGTTGGTCTCAGTGAAACATTGGCATGGGAAAGACATTGGTCAGGGTCGAGGCTACATAACAAGACATGGAAATTTGGGAAGAATGTCAAGGGAGGCTTTTTGAGACCCTTTGTAGGTTGATGTTTTCGTCGTTTCATCAACTTTCGTTCTTCACATGTCCATCAAATGCTTCCAACGCCCTCCATCATCATCCTCGACTTATGGGTATTACATAATCCCCCATTTAAAATAAGACTGTCGTCCCCAATAGTGCTACCATCATCGTCACATCTTTGGTTTCAATGTATCATCACCCAGTATCATGGCATAAACCTTCAAGGTTCATGTCTATCATATCGAAGGGAAATATCTCCGCAATCCATGATCATCAACACATCTATTGCAATCACCACGTGCTATACCATAGTGGGAAGTCAATCTCTCCATCATGGCCACATGCTGTTGCAACATATATCATGTCAACCCATCACATATCGTCAATATCATGTGAATCTCTGCATCAAGTCCTCCAACCTACTCAACATAACAAAACCTGCTATGTATCCAGCATAACTCTGCATAGTGCTATAGCCCTCATAAATCGAACTAGTTGGGTGATCAGTCCAACCATATGTTCTCATTATGAGAATTCGCATCCTCATACCATGTGTTAGTTGTCCCTCTTGCATCCTATCACACCCATCAACTCAATCAAGGATCCGTCCCATATGAGTGTAAAGTAATACATGGACATCCGTCTCATCCACAACATGTTGTCCATCCAACAAGCCATCTCTATCTGAAATGTGTTTCCCATGATGCCAATCTCCACGTGTTGTTCAAAATACAATCACAACTATCGAGCATCATCCACGAGTGAAATTTCCTCCTCAAATCAAGTCAATAACATCCTCTCAACAATGTGCCATATTCAGGTCCATGAAGCTATGTTCATCCCATCTGCAATATGCATCCAACGTGCATACCAAATTTAATTCAAGAAGGCTCAACACATGCCCAAGTGTATACCACCAAGTCATCCCATAGTCGCATCTCTGTCAACCTCAAATTCATCCCGTTGATGATCTCCACCAAGTGACTCCTCACAAACACACCCCATAAATGTGCTCAAAGGTATGCATCCCATTGTGCATAAAAATCAAGACCGGTCTCAATCTTAGCTCCTTAGTGAACCAGATACTACAAGATCATTGAAGTATGAAGCCTCCAATGAATTCAACCCCATCATGAACTCCCATGCATCATCATATCCAAAGCGTTGGCAAGCATACTTATATTTCCCATGATTGCCACCACAAGTTGTTCTCACCCTGCAAGTCATATGAATGTTCTCATAGGCTTCTCATCCAACCAATGTCTTGTTGCTCAATGTGAACAACATCCATCAACCCATCTGTAAAATATCTCCATGTAGCACCAAAAATTGATCATGCTCAGCATATTCCTGCTTCACACTCCTCAATGATGCTCGTAAGTGGCACCTAGTAAGTGCACTTGCATAATGTCTCCACATAATGTCATGCCATGCCCTCATGTTAATGTAAATGACTTTGGTTTCCCATGTGTCCATCAAGAGTAGAATCATCTCAAATCTAGCCACCATCATGTGTATAGTGTACAAGTTAAGTGCCCTCGGTCACTTCTACCATCATCATCATGGGTACTTCATCCAAGGCTTCTCCCACACTAAAGGTGCACCAAGAGTTCCTTCTTGGTTGTAAGCCATGAAGAAGTATACCCAAACAATGTGCCCTACCACCAAGGCAGTCCATGAGTCATGCCGAGCACCTACTCAATTTCCATGTGGCTAAATATGACCCATATCTATCACAAATATCATCAAGTTCCACCCTTGTCATGGGAATTTGAACCTACTAGAGTGAGGTCACAAATTTCGCTATCAAGGTCTAAAACAAGAAATGCTCCTTGCTTCTCCAATGTACAAGGTTCCATCATAGTCATCCAAGGAAAGGTCCTCCATGGTATTGGCAAAGAAGTCATCTTCTTTCCCATCCCTGCATACTATACATCTCCTAGATGCTCAATTGAAACACGAGTCATATCTTCATGAAGACCCTCTAAGAGAGTTTCCTCCATCCTCATCAATGTCTGCAATGCTTCCGATCATGGTACTACCTATTGGGGTTCCCATGTTTTGGCCAGATTGGCAAGACCAAAAGATGAGACAACATCAGAACCACTTTGGGACCTTAGGATGTAGCCCTCCTAGGTCCAGAGAGGGATCTCTCTACACAAGTCAAAGGATATGTCTTTGAAGCTCTAAGTTATGATTTTAGGCTAGTTGTAGGCTCGGGGTTGTTTGTTTGATTGTTTGTGTTTGGTTGGAGGGAATCAGGAAAAGAAGGACCAATATGAGACAAGGATGAGCAAAGAGAAAGCTTAGGCAGAGACAGATAACTCAGAGAACATCAAAGCCATTGGGCTATGGAGTCAAGAAAGGATTTATTTGTAATCAATGTGCAAGCTTTCATTTGGGCTAGTCATCTAGAGCATTTGGATCTTAAAGGATGATTGGTGGGATGGTACATTAAGGATAGAAAATGAAAGGAGGAGAACCAACCAACTTTGTCTATAGATCAGGTCAGAGGTCATTTAACTCCAGACCTGCTTGGAAAAAATTAGAGGCAAAACAAGGGATCTTGGAAAGGTTAACTGGTCGCGCAAGGATCCTAGTGGACAGGGCTAACACTAATCCCCAGTGTTCCCAAACCTTCCAGCTAAATCCTACCAAGAACATCTAAACATGGACTTCATAAATTCATACATCAGAGAGCAGGCAATATCATCCACTACACTGTTTAAATCAATTGAAATCAACATTCAGATACACATATAAGAGGAAAACATTAAGGTAGGGAGAGCAGGAAATAGGGCACCTATCAAGGGTGAATCCTATATTATACTTCTGTTGCCTACCAGTAGAAATGAAATGAAATGGAACATAACATAAGAGCAAGTCAATCACAAATACAGAGAAAGAGGAAACATCACCAGCTGCTTTAGATCAGGATCCAAAGAAACATGCTTGTCATATTAAAAAAAACATCAATCAGGTACATCATAGCCCATAGCTTGAACATTCAGTCTGAATACATCTAATCTCAGTCTATCTTACAATATACACATATAATTTGTCTCAAGAGGAAAATACTTGCATCTCACTGATATTTCATCAACAACCAATACAATATTTCCTCACGAGTTTTATAGCTGAAGAGGGGCAGAAGAGGTAAGTGAAGATTTAAATGCAGTATTAAAATTTGAAACGAAAGAGGGCCGAAGCCCATTTTGCTTTTAAATTTTTTCATTTATTTCTGAGATGTCTTGGATGAAAGAATGAATCCTTTCGGCCTCCATTTACTTCTGTCTGCCGCTTGTTGTACTTTGGTCTGCAGGACTCTGTGGTACTTTTGGTGCAGGAACAGAATGGCAAATAAACGCCTGAATGGTCTGCCATGCTGTGAAATAAATGTTTCTAATAGTATTCTGGACGGTCTAGAGGGGAAAAACGTCACTTGGACACAATGCATAATGAAACAATAATGTGTATTGTGTCCGTGCTTAGGAAGAAACATTCTGCTGATTTGAGACCCTGATTATATGGTTTTTTGCGTGCTGGACTTTTCATGTAACCCTCGATGTCTTTGAACTGGTACCTCTGCCTTCTAAAATCCCTGAAAAGGTGTGAAAACTTCCATTTCTTGCCTCGAGCCCTCTGCTGCTCCCGTACTGTCTTTGTTTGTGTAATCTAAGCTTTAATGGTGCCGGCGGAAGTTTTCAGAGCTCGAACCCTGTTCTTTAAAAGTGAGTCCTGTCACCTCGCTGCTGTATTGAAAGTTGTGTAACCATGGCGGCGTTCACCATCTGATAACCCTGCAAAATATAGGACTGGGTGATGAAAACCATGCATAAGGGGTAGCTGTGGAAGACGGGAGGACATAAACATGGCGGTGGTGAGAACAGTTTTTTTGAATGAAATGAATGTGAAAAATGCATTGATATGGAGGAAACAATGAAAAATAGGGTTTGGTGTGAACATGCTTTGTGGACCATTAGATCATGACCAAGGGACGTAGATCAACGGTGGAGACCAAACAGTTGGACGATATATGAAATGGGGCGGAATGTACAAAAACATTAAACATTAATACAAATACGAAAGTTTGGGCTGCGGAGAAAATACAAAGGATAATGCCATGAAATGCAATGGAAAGCGACGGGATGTACAGGAATGATCGTACGAGGCGGGACCCAATACGGAAAGTGCAGATCGCAACGGCGGAAAGTGCGACGGTGGAAAGCGGCACAAATAAAAACTCCGCTTGTGATATTGCGATGGAGCGGAAATGCGATGGGAAAATGCGATGGGCGGAAAGTGCGATGGCGGCGAGTGCGACAGGCGATTGCATCGCAAATATTGGCGATGCGATCAGATCGCATCGCAAATATTTGCAATGGATCAATTGAATACATGTAATGAAACTGCGATATGCGATAAGTGCGATCTGCGATAGATGCGATTGGTCGGAGTTGCGATGCGAGAACTTGTGACGGAGGGAAAAATGCGATCGAGGGAAAGTGCGATGACGCGACCGATCGCATCGCAAATATTTGCGACGTAGTCCATCGCATCGCAAATATTTGCGATGGACAATTGGAATGTTTCACATAAACATGCGCTTTTGTGATTATGCGATCATGCGATCAGCCCCTCAGGCTTTTAGCGCTTGGTTTCTGGGAAAGTGTTACGTGGGAAAGTGGTTAAGGTTTAGCGGAAAGGGGCTAATCCCTATTACAAGGTCGGAAAGTGGGTTTTAAACCCATTTTAGTGCGTTTTTACACCAAAGGGAGGTAACGATAGAGGGGTAAAGGAGAATTAAGGTCAAAAAAGAGTAAGGGAAGAATGTAAATGGGAATCTTTGGGAAATTAGAGGGTTGATAGGGGGGAAATAGAGGGGAACAAAAAAACTTTGACAGAAATAGGAAAAGGGAAAAAGGGACATTTGCAGGGGTACAAGGGGTAACGCAGGTCTTAGGGAGAGGAACCAGCAGAGGGGATTTGTATAAGGAAAAGCACAGAGAGACCTCAAGGATGATGTGTCTTCAGGGGAGATGCATTCCTTGAAGGTCTCCAGAAAGACACAGCCCCCAGCTTGCTTGTCAAGAATTTCATAGGGGGGCTAACACTGCCTACTCATAAAGTTCCTCCTCGATCATTGTCACTTCTGCAACATGTTCATGTGGTTCATCCCCGAATGCCTGCAATGTGCTTGGTCCAGGTTCAACTTGTTCCACGAGTTCTTCCTTGATCATATCCGCATCCTCAACATCCTCCCCAGAATCATCCATCAATGATGCTTGCATTGTCCTTGGCCCTGGTCCAACCTATTCATCAAGATCGTCCTTGAATTCTACCACATCTGCGACATCCTTGTGAGAATCATCCACCATCAATGCTTGTAATGTGTTTGGTCATGGTCCAAATTTTTCATCAAGTTCTTCCTTGACTTCAATCACATCTACAACATCCTTTGGTTTGGCCATAGAGGGCTTCATGCCACCATGCTTCATCTTTCCAAGGTCTCTAAGTTTGAGAATCTTTTCAAGTAACTTCCTTTACTCTTCTTCCACCTTGTCCATTTCTGCTCGGAGAATTCTCACTTTCTTCATAAGTTGAAAAATTTCATCTTTTCTCATGCCAAATGTCCTCCTCTTGCACAATGTATCAATGGTCCGACTCACCTCATCAAAATCCTTTTCCACTTATACTTCTCTTTAACTTATTTGAATTTTATTTCTAATGAAAAAAACTCATCCATCAAGCTTCAATACAACTGTATTCCTACTTAACAATAAAAAATCCATGAAAATGTAGCTCTGATACCAACTATCACACCCCTATACCTGTCGTAGTCTCCCAACCACTCGATAGACAGGTGCGGCACTACATTATTTTTCTCTTTTGAAATACTCAATAAGTAGACTATGCCTAATTCAACACTTGTTTAATTAATCTTCCAAAGTGTTCTTGTGTGGAAATAAAAAAACATTAAACATTAATATAAAACCACATGAACACACATACATTCAAGGGAGGGGAAAATCCCGTTAATAAGTCTACCCGATATTATGCTTCAATAAATATGTACAATCTACAATAATTATACAACCAAGCCTCCATAAACCATTTATTCTTCTTGTCAAATGTGCTTGTACCTTGGTCTAGCCTTAACAGCTTTCCAACAATGCAAACAATCTAAAGGAACCCCAAAATTCCCTTTCAAAACATGTTTCTGAAGTCTGCATGAATTCTAGTTCAAGTGGGTCACTCGGGTCATAGACACCCTCGACACCCTGAATGCATTTCCGCATGCGGGTCACCGAGGTCACGGTCTACACGTGTTTCCTGAAAACATACAAGTCACATTAGACCCAACCTGACACTGCTGAATGAACTTTGTGCCTTCAAACACTATTCTGCACGTCCTAAACATGGGCCCGTTGCACGAACCTGACTTGACCTGAAGGCACTCGCCCTAAACACTGTTCTGCATGGGTCCTGTGGAAGGAACCCAACTCGACCATGCACTAAACACTACACCACACGAGCCCTAAAAAAGGAACCCAACTCGACCTGCGGGTGAACCTCGAACGTGTTTTTACCCGACTCGACCAAGACTCCGTTACCTTGCTGTGGCTTTGCCCTCAACCCTCGACCTTCGCTCTAGCTCATGAATTAGCTTGCCAATGGTGGAATCAACAAGATTTTGATGTCCTTCTTGATTTCCTTTATCATCCATCACACGTCCTCCTTTTGTATGTGCCTTTTCCCACACATTGATACCATGGGTGGGGCTTGACCCATGTAAAGCCGACCCACTAAACGCCCATAAAGCTTTGGTTACGACGTGACATTTCCTCCTTAACGTCGGTTTGCCACCACGACTGGCCTATAAACCTCCAAGCTAACACTTGGCCATTTTTAGGTGTGTTTATGCACATCACTCCTAAATGTCGCACGGTCACCATGATAACGTCGCATGATAGCCGAATTATGTTTTCGTCCATTGTTGCACCTGTCTAAGCTTTCATCATGGTTTTCTTTGCTTCATCGTTTGCCGCGTGTCCACCGAATGCTTCCAATGCCCTTCGTCATCGTCCTCGGCTTGTGGGTCTTATAGGGATGGTTTCCATCATGCCAGACGTATAATTAAGTGGTTTCCATTGAGCAGGGACACGAAAACCTTAGATTTCGCACAAATGGGCAACTGTCATCACGGTGGGGCGAGGAAACCTGTCACGCCCCTAGACCTTTGGTGATCTTTCAACCATGCTATAGATGGTGTGCGACACTACCATACTTCTCATTTTTTTAATACTAAAGTATGTAGGCTACGCCTTTAGTAACAAAAATTAAATTAGTTAATAAAATGTTCTTTCAATGTGTGGAAAACATAAACATCATCATCATATCCACCGTGTACACCCATATATACAAGAGAGGGGAAACTCCCAGTTAATAATGAGTCTGCCTGATAATATGTTTCATATGTTTCATAAATATGAAATACAGTATAAGTTTCAATCCAGAAAAATACCCCCTTTTCTCTTTGTCAAGGCAAGTCACTTTTTGTCCAAGCTTACAATTCTTGAAAATCATTAACTAGCCCACAACAATCATTTACAACATTCAAATTCACCTCGAAAATATCCTCCACAGAACTGCCCAAGTGCTGTCGGGTCACTCGGGTCAGCACTGCAAATGAATTTAGACCTCCCTGCGAGCTATCTGTGTGTCCAATCCACTCCCCAACTATGTGGTTAGCTCCATTCCGTCATTACGCACCTACTTCAACTTTCAAAACTCAATTCCAACTCATGATGCCTTCAGAACGACCTCTGAACTGAAGCTCAGATCGTGCAGACACCCTGTCCGACCCGACCTTGCACATCTGTCACATGACTTGACCAGCGCACTATCCGACTCGACCCGTCCTATGTTGTGGATGCCCTGCAGAGGAATTTTGCATGCCTTGCACATCAACAACCTGACTCGACCCGCACTTGCCCTGCTTTCACCGCCATCATGTTTCCTTCACCAATGAGTTGTTGCCTTAGCCCGTGGTGCTCCAATGCACTGGTACTCAGATGATTGCTCAATCATTGGTTGGATGACTTCTCCATCATCCATACACCATATTAATATGCATATCATGTGTATGTCGTGGGTCACTTGGTGGACCTGAGCGGACCCCCATCGTTTAGCTGTCTTCCCACTCGTGTAGCGTCAGTCGCTCAACTCGTGTATCGGTTTTATGGCTCTAGATATTGTGTGACGTTTCACATATAACGTCACTTTTTACAAAACCATCACCATCTACGTGAAACATGCTCGTGCCACTCGCCACCACACACCCGCGCTCATGTGGTTACTGTGCAACGGTTCGCTCGTAACGTCGCACAGTGCCCGAACACCGTCCAAACGCCTGATGGGCGCACCCATTATCCCAAACGTGCCTCATGAAGTTTTGGGTCCTTACAAAACTCTACCTTCCCCACACTTGGACAACTTCCATCATGATGAGCTGTGAAAACCCCAAGTTCCGACGACAGACCAAGGGAGCAGTTTCCATCGTGCCGCGAAATGGAAGCCTCGAGTTCACCAGACTTGGGCGGTTCTTCGCTGTGCCATGGAACGAAAACCATGAGTTCCATAAAATTGGGTGATTACAGTCATGTCATGACATGGAAACCCAAGTTCCCCTCACCACGGGTGTAGTTTTTGTCAAGGTGGGAGATGGAAACTGCAAGGTTCCCAGAACTAGGTGGTTTCCCTCGTGCCATGAAACAGAAGCCCAAAGTTCTATAGACTTGGGAAATTTTCCATCATGCCATGACATGGAAACCCAAGCTCCCTACACCGAGGCCATGGTTTATGTCATGGCAGGACGTGGAAATCCCCGAGTTTCCAAGAATTGGATGGTATCCATCGTGCCGCAAAAAATGGGAACCCCTGAGGTCTGCGGACCCAGTCAGTGGTTTCTATCGTGTCATGACATGGAAACTCGAAGTTCCCCATACTTGGGTGGTGGTTTCTGTCACGCTGCGAAATGGATCCCCCAAGTACCCTATGTTGGGGTTGACGTTTCCATTGTGGTGGGACATGCGAACCCCGGGTCTCCAAGACTTGGGAAATTTTCCGCAGTGCCACGAAATGGAAAGCTCAAGTTTCTCCAAATTGGAGTAGTTGTCTATCATGTGGCGAAATGGAAACCCCCAAGTTTCATTGACTTGGGCGGTGGGTTTTTATGCATCGCGACATGGAAAAAGCTCAGAGTTCCTCAGAGGCTTAGATCCGGGGTTTTGAAACACAACCTGTTCCCTAGAGTCGAGTGAAAATTTCCATCATCATGGAAACCAAAAGTTCCCCATGATGTGGACTTGGTGAAAACCCCGAGTTTCTAGTGTGCTTTAAAACATGGAAACCCACAGTTTCCATTAAGGGAGGGACATGGAAACCCCAAGTTTCCTGGGCTCGAGTGTGGCCCTCCACTGTGTGCTGCGAAATGGAATCCCTGATCCCCGTGTTCCCTAGACTTGGGTGACAATATTTCCCGTGACGTGGCATGGGAACCCCAATTTCCCTAGCGCATCTCCCTCGGGGGTGCGAGAGGACATGGAAACCCCAAGTTCCGAAGCTTGAGCTAGTTTTACGTTATGCCGTGACATGGAAATTTGGGGTTTCTATGCCACTGACCACAATTTCCATAGTCTGGCGACCCCTCTCGTAGCTGTGGCATGGAAACCCCAAATTTCCCACCCCTAAGCAAGAAATGCATTTTTGAGATTCGAACAAAAGAAATGATGTTTGAATGAAAACGACAAGGGGCCAGAAGGTGCAACAATGATATTTGTCTGAATTTTGAATAAAGTGACAAGAGCGAAGCTCCGAATTGAGGCGACCAAGGGCTGAATCTTAGTGGATCATGGGAGCAAGACCACTCTGCCACTTACAATACCCTGTCGCGTATTTAAGTCGTCTGCAAAGGGTTCTTCTCAACGACCGTTTGAAATTGAACTTCAAAGCTTCCTGAACGAGATGCTTCACGATCGTGGTTTGCAAATGACATGGGCCCCTAGGGGTGATGTTATAGGTCAAAATACATCCACATCAGCTCAGAGGAGAAGATAAATATGGAAGGAATACAAAGACCTAAACTAAGCCTATTTCTGCCAAGGTAACGCCTCACTATAACAACACAAGAGTGTTATAATGCATCTGATCAGTGAATAGGCCATGTTAGTGTCTAGGGAAATGCTCTGTTTACACTAGAGGGTAGCGTTACCTATGTTTTGAGTTTGGAACGGGAAAAACTTGTGGAGAACGATTTGAATTTCCATCTTTTTCTCACAAGAGAGTCAGTACAAAAAGGAAACTGCAAAGCACTAATCTCTTATTGGGCCTTGCCAAAGACAACTAAAATCTCAAGGAAGGCAAAATAATGGAAGTTGAGCAAACATCTTGGCTTTTTCTATTCAGAACTGGTGGAAAGAGAATGGCAATGATTTCTCTCTCCATCTCCTATAAAATGGAGTTGAAGGCTCTTGGTTCAAGGTCGAAGGATTGTAAAAGTTTTTTAATACTTGTGAAGTAGAGATTATTGTTGTAGTGTGAAGGTCAAGAGTCAAAGAGGTTCATTGAGAACTAGTTGATCAAGACATCACCACTTTGAGAGATAGAGAGATTGGAAGGCTGAGGAGGGCTTGGTACAACCGACGGTTGTAATCCTCCTTTTTATAAATCAATAGAACTGTATCTATTTTGTCCATTATATTCGTTGATATTGTCATTATTATTTCATTATTTACATAGCATGAGATGAATGGCTTAGATGTGAATTTTTTAAATGTTTATCATATATTGACTTAATTGATAGGAAATACATGTTATGGTAGAGATTACACGGGTGCTTTGACTGATTGCAGTGTTCAGATTTGGAGCTGGTGAAGAAGGATCTTTGCTTCACTATTCAATGCTCTCTAAAAGACTCCAAGATCATTTAAGAGGTAATTTTCCATATTATTCCATCAAGTTGTTTTAATTTAATATGAACATGTATGTGCCTTCTTTGTGAACTATACAACTAATCTTACTATCTGCCTTGGGCACCGGAAAGCCCTGAGAGGGATATTTGATAACCAACAACCCAATAATTTTACCCTATAGCAGAATTGGTGACTCAAATAGGGATTTCCCCATAGTTTTCAGACTATTTCTTTCGTCCTTTATTCTTTCCTCTATTCATAGACCCTTCTGACCAATATTTATGCCCACTAGACATTTCAAAAGCTCACAGAGTTCAATCATGTTTATGTTTTACTATCTGAAGAACTTTACCCTGGATAACACTACCTCTGTTGGTGTTCCAATGCATTATAACACGGGATCTGCTTAAATACAGTGTGTTAGTCTCTGGATTAATGTTGTCTTTACTCAGAGATAGTGGGTCACTCAGCCAAAATTTGTTGTTCACCCTTGTGATTGTGTTTTGGTTGCATAGTTTTTTGGCCATCAGTATCTCTCTTTGACTGAATTCCTGTGCTTGTTTACTAAGTTGGAATTTTTGTTTGTTTGCTCTTGTTTGAAAAGTTAGTGTCAAAATAATTTAATTTTTAGAGAATAATTTTTTTTTTTAGTTTTTCTGCATCTAGCTAAGTTAATTCTGAAAATTTCAGTACATAGACTGTTAAGAAGAGGTAGATAGAAGTCTGAATCTTTAAAGTTGAACTGTGCTATTTTAATGTTAGTGCATGGATGTTAAAAAGAAACCTCTCCTTGTAGAAATACTCTTCATTGAATTGAATATTTAGAGCATATTTTTGCATGGTTTCTTGAGTCAGAGTCTCATTACATTTCATACGTCCACTCCCCCTCTGCAAGACTAATAATCAAGTACACTAAGAATCAAGCGATAATAAAATCAATCACATTACTCTTTTTGAGCTCACACCAACAGTCGTTCAGGCTAGGATCTTGGGTTAGGAAAAGTGAGAAAATCACCCAAGATCTCAAAACATGAAACTAGAGTCATTAACAAGCGAAATCCTACTGCACTCATATTATTGGGACCATTCCTTTACCGGAGCTCAATACGAGACAACACTTGGGTGCACAAGAAGGTAGCCTACCTTCGACTGTATCTCATGGGTGTGTTATATATTGGGGTTCCCTTTGGGGATGTTGAAACTAGATCGGGGATTTAGGTATTCTGCCCATATAGCATGATGTCCTTGACCGTGGACCCCCCTAATGATGTCTGTGATTTGAGGTATCTTTAGTGGCCATAATTTTTAGGGACTACACAAGGTGACTAGAGTAGGCTGTCCTGGTACCTGAAACAGATGAACCCACTCTGTCTTCGGTATTTAGGAGGGTACTCGTCTTCACGAGAATTCTTACACCTATCGTCTGAGGTTTAGGCAAAGCTCTAGAGTGACTATAACTGTAATTTCGACCAACCCTCTCTGTATACTATTGTGATACTGGATTTAATCACTAGAAAATAGTAGTACTCAAACAAGGCACCCTATTCTGGCTGCTTGCTGATTGATTTTAGGTGTTTCCTTTTTTCTTTTTTCTTTTTTAGGTGTGTGGTTATTGTCATTGAGACTTTATAATACATCACAATTTGTTAAAATTTGTTAAAAATAAACAAGTCACTATGGCATCATCCGACCCAAGCTGTCTGTCACGATGATAGCAAGGTCTACCTCCTCCAAATATTGAGTAAAAACTAAACCTTGGTGAACCCATGCCTTCTATGAAAGAGTAGTCTCCATTGATAAACCCTGATTTACACATAGCCTCATATCATACATAATTTCCGGAGGACCCTTTCACCGAAGGTGTTGTACCTCATTACAATCCTCCACTCACTGATCCGTTGGGGCCTGTGATAGTTCAGATTCCACCATGCTAAGACATGTCTTCGACTGCAAAAACATCCATTTCACAACCAACATCCACAAGTTAGATGCTAATGGCAACCATCCCAGGTTCACCACCATCCTCCCCGCCGATTGTCAGTTCTATGCCATCACTTGGTAACCCCAGTAGTCAACATATACCTAATCCCAACCCTACGGTCATCACAATTGTAAGTAGCTCGCCGAGTCCTTCGGGATCTACTCCTACCATGACAAAGTTGGGACCCACAGTTTCTCCCCCCAAGACTGTGACTACTTCGGTTCCTTTTAGCAACACTTTCGGTTGGAACCCTTTGCTTAGTTCGAACCCCTTAGTCACTATACCAGGGGGAAGTGTCACCATCATGCAAGTAGCAGGGAACATTTCACTTCCCCTACAATCCTTAGGACAAACTGGACAACCTATTGTTAATACTATTCCCTTAAGTGGTTTAAATATAGGTGTAGGGTCTATGCCATTGCCGAAATATGAAAGTAGTAGCATGCCTCTGGGAAACTCTATTACATCCATATGGACTAACCCACCCCAACCTCCATCTGGAATGGGAGGGCACTTTTATACTGGGGGCAACCAACCGCTCGCCCCACAATTCAATACACCCTATGGACAACAACCATATTTCCCTACCCGTCCACCTATACAAAAATTTTATCAAAGTCCTACTTATCCTCTTGTTAACACATTAGTGGGTAGACCCTATGGTCCAAATAGTCAGCCCATACTTCCTTGGTTAGATTCGGGGGCAAATCCACAATTGCCATTTTTCGCAGCTCTGTACATCCCCGACATACATAAACTGACTAATGACCCCATCAATCACAACCCGCTCTGGCCTCCAGTACCACACAAGATTCCTTCTAACATCCCAAAGTTCGATGGGAAACAAGGGGAGGACCCAGCTGCACACATCATTACCTTTCATCTATGGTCTATATCTAATTCCATGGTGGATGATAGTGTCTGGCTTCGACTTTTTCCCCACACCCTTATAGGAAATTTCGACAAGTGGTATATTGAATTGACATGCGCTGCCATAAACAGTTTTGGCACTTTAGAAATAGAGTTTCTAAATAACTTCCAATTACCAATCAGATTTGAAACCAGAACGGAACTGTTAACCTATCTACGCCGAGACACCGCCACCCACATCTCCAATCACATTCATGAATGGAGACGTAGGAGGATGCTAGTCAAAGCGCCAATCCCGAATCATCTCTTAGCTAATTGTTTTTGTAAGTCTCTCTTACCCAACATCTCTAAAGACATTGGCCTTTTCAGTGCGGTTACAGAATATCAATGCATTCATCATGCCCAAAATTTGGATTTAATCTATTCAAAATCTGGCATGCTATATGATTTACTCCCCAATGCCCCTGGTAAGCCAAATCTTCTAGCTACTCAGAAAACCATAGCTCACGCTGACGGTACCGTTGGCACAATCTCTGGTGTAGCCACAAAACAGTCTCGGGGGCAAGCCGCCCAGCCATCCTCGGCTGCCACTATGCTTAACCAAATGACTGCTCTTCCTACTGCTGAGGTAAATTCTATGGAAACTTCACAAAAACCTAGTGGAAAGAATAAGAAGAACAAGAAAAATACATCTTCTTTAGAAGAGTAGTCGGATAATCAGAATAATCCTAATCAAAAAAACACTGCCAAAAATGATAAACCCATGAAATTTCCTTTCAGGATTTGTGTGGAGGACCACTTGACATACAAATGTCCTCGGTTGCAGGAATGCACCGATTTTATCGCAAACAAGGATTATGAGCGAACACCTGTCGTTCTTCATAATCCTTTCCCTAATCAACAACAACAACACATGGTTGACAACTGGCCACAACCTCAGTGACGGGGCAATGGTGGTTTACATCCTTCCGGTGAAGGATCATCCACCATTTATGGCATTGAAAGTGTTGAACTTCAAACCCAAGCCAAGATTTATGGAAATCCTACCATATACTCTCAAAAACCTAGTACTAGTTTAAATCCACCGCCGCCCAATGATTTTCATATCGAACGGCCTACTACTGACCTTGTGATTTGTCCCCCCAAAGGGACACTTTGACGCATGACTCATAACACCTCTGCACGTGTAGCCCAAAACTACAACATTGTAGAAGATTTGGCATAAGCACCATCAACTATGTCTTCTCTCGAATTATTGCAAACTTGTCCACCATAAAGGAAAGCCTTGCTTTCGGCCATTGGTGGAATCGACCCCCAGGATTCCATGATAGCTATCTTTGATATGGAAAAATTTAAAAATTTCCTCTCACACCAACTCGCATTCCAGCTGCAGGTTGTGTCGAAAGGGAGACCAATCCATTGCACTGTCATAGATGAAGGTGCTTCAACCTTCATTATGTCACAAGCTTGTTGGCTCGCTTTAGGTTCTCCTATGCTTTCACTGCCGTCGAATTCCCTCAAACCTTTCGATGGCCACAATTTCCTCCCAAAATGTTACCTTGCTAGCTTTCCCATCATTATGAGTGGGAAAATGATAACCGTGGACGTTGAGGTCATAGATCATCATCTCAACTATAATCTATTGCTTGGTCGTTGTTGGTCTTGTGCCATGACCGCCATTGTTTCTTCGATCTTATGACTCATCTTATTTCCATTGGATGGGAAAATAGTCACAGTGGATTAGTTATCCTTCTGCACCCCTGATTATACCACGTTACCAAGTAGCATTGTACCCCTAATAGGAGGCTTTCCTGACTCTTACGTCAGTATCGGTATGGGTCTTTTTAAGGCATCTTCCCTACTAGGTTGTTTTCCTCTCCTGCTGCCAGAGATCCTAAACATGGTTGCAATGATATCCACCACTTTGGATGGCTCTATCAACCCATGGATCCTTCCGGTGCCTTCAGACATTAATTCTTACAGATATTAGATGCCGCTCTCACCAGCGGAGTTGGCCTACCAAGCCATCCAAGTTACATATGAACCCTCCACTGCTATGGTTTTGACCAGGGGTACAAACCTCCCACCCATCATAGTTCCCTCTAAGGATCTCCTCAATGAATTATTGCCTACAGACGAAGCTATTCAAGAGATCATGTCTCTAGAAGAACGACCTGGGGAGAGTTTCACCATCATGCTTTGATGATTGACTCAGACGTGATAAGAACTAAAATCCCATATTTTGACCCACCTGAGATGGTTCCCTCCACTTACATGACTATTCAAACTATAAATTTAGAAGGGAACATGGGTAATATTTCTAAGAAAATGATCATTGATATCTCGGTCAAAACGGGTATCGTGGAAAATATTCAGATTGGAGCCAATTGCAATCCTGAGGAAATTTCATGCTTCACATCCCTTTTCAAGGAATTTTGCGATGTGTTTTCTTGGTATTATGATGAAATGCCTGGCATAGATCCATCTATAGTCAAGCATGAAATAAATATTTATGACAATTCCAAACTAGTTCGGCAGTGACTCAAACCTGTCCACCCGCACAAAGCAGCCACCATCAAAATTGAGGTAGAAAAACTTTTAAACGCTAGTTTCATCTATCCTGTTCCTTTGACGGAATGGGTTTCCAATATAGTTCCCGTCGATAAAAAAAAAGGCAGCATTCGAGTTTGTGTTGACTATCACGATCTGAACACTGCTTGTCCCAAAGAGAATTATCCTATGCCATTCATAGATCAGATTCTCAACGATTGTGCCAGATGTAAATATTTTTCCTTCATGGATGGATTCCCAGGCTATAACCAGATTGCAATTAAAAAAGAATACCAGCATAAAACTGCCTTCATCTGTCCTTGGGGCACATTTTTGTATCGTAAACTCCCATTTTGTCTTAAGAATGCTAGAGCAACTTTTCAGTGGGCTATGGACTACACTTTTAATGACATTCGATATATTTTACGGGCTTAGTTGGATGACCTTTCGGCTCATTCCAAGAAACGAACTGATCACCTCGCTCATCTGAAAGAAATTTTTGCTAGCTGTAACAATATACGTCTGAATCCTCATAAGTGCATATTTATGGTTGAGTCCAGGTGTCTGTTAGGTTTCATTGTCTCCAAGCACAGGATTAGAGTTGATCCCGATAAGGCTAAGGTGATTGTTGAATTTTTGGCACCACAATCCATCCTTCAACTCCAACGTTTGCAAGGGAAGGCAAACCTTTTACGTCGATTCATCATTAACTATGCCGAGATGATGAAAATATTTATATGATTATTGAAGAAAGGAACACTATACTTGTGGGATAACCAAGCTCAACGGTCATTTGATGCTTTAAAACATGCACTTGTTTCAGCCCCACTCATTAGTGCCCCCGAATACTCACACGACTTTCTCCTCTACCTACCAGCCTCACCATCCTCACTTGGAATGGTTTTGGGTCAAGTACACAGTGACTACAGTGAAAATGTGATAAGCTACTTGTCAAATGGTCTGATCAGACCCAAACTACTGTATTCACATGTGGAGAAACTTTCTCTGGCGGTAGTTTTCACCGTCACCCGACTCTGACACTATATATTGCCACGACAGACTATTATTTCTTTGGAGAACCCCATCCGACACATCCTATCTCAAAAAATTATTGGAGGAAAATATTCCAAATGGATCATAATCCTCCAACAATTTGATTTGGTCTTCACAATTGCCAAAGCAAAGAAATCCCTCATCTTCACCGAATTATTATCGGACCTTCCCAGAATTGACCCTGGAGAAGTAGCTCATGATCCATTTATTGATGAATATGTATACTTGGTTGATTCCTCGGACCCATGGTATGGACACATTTTGGTCTACCTACAAAACCAACGCTTCCACCCAAATCGCACATTCGACGTCCATCGTAGTATCTGCCACCAGGCAAAGCATTACCTCATGCTAAACGATACATTATATCGTCGTGGTATCGATACTATTCTCCTACTTTGTCTCACTTTCAATGAAGCGGAACGCGTTTTGAATGACTGCCACGCAGGGGCATGCGGTGGTCATATTTCGAGAATAGCTACTGCCCAAAAAATCTTGCGCGTAGGTTACTATTGGCCCACTTTTTTTAAAGATTGCATTGCAGTGGTCCAGAAGTGACATCCATGTCAAGTTTTAACAAATAAAAGGTGTGCTCATCCTGCCCTCCTTCATCCGGTTATCTCCATTGGTCCTTCAGATAAATGGGGAATTGACTTCGTCACCTACAATCCCACTTCGGAAAATGGACACAACTACATCGTGGTTGCGGTTGACTATTTTACGAAATGGGCGAAAGCCATTCCCACTTTTAAGGCCAATGGCAAAATCGCCGCTCTCTTCCTATTCAATCAAGTAATCTATCGGTTCGGCATACCCTTATCTATTGTCACAGATTAGGGATCCCACTTTCAGAATCATATGATGACTAAATTAACATCCATGCTAGGTTTTCGCCAAGATCAATCTTCATCTTATTATCCTCAAGCTAATGGTCAAGTTGAAGCCGTAAATGGCGTCCTCAAAACCATGATTCGTCGATTAGTCGGAAATCATAAAACCATGTTGCATCGGAAGTTGTATTCCGCATTATGGGCATACTGAACGTCAGTCAAAACTGCCACAGGCTTCATGCCATTTCAACTTGCATTCATCCTGGAGGCAATACTTCGAATCGAGTGAAAAATTCCATCACTCAAACTCCCCGTTGAACTCCTACCTGGCACCACCGCCACAGAAGAGTGCTTTCTCTCGCTCAATCATTTCGATGAAACTCATCGAGATGCTACACTAGTGTTACACAGCAATTTGTCACCGTCCCTACAATCCCCATCTCGCCCATTGGAGGGTCATATCTGTGACCAATAAGTAGTGTCATGCCTTGCAAATAACATCATTGCATCCCTTTCCATGAGGACAACATTCCTTTTGTTGATCATTTCCTGAGAAGGCCCCTAAAAACACCTGTTTTTTCCCTGTTGCTGGTATTCCGTTATGTACTCACACCAATGAGGAAAATTAACACTGAGCCCGCACCAATTGGTGCTCTATCCCAGTTAAGCACCCGTGCCAATCTGCTTATGGAAAGTTTTTAAAAAAAGAGGCAAATTTTTTATTACAACAACTTCGTGGATGAGTCATCAGGAGTGGTTTCGGCTGAATAACCACGGCCTTCCTCCTTTGGCCTCTTGTTTCCACCTTATGGGGAACCTCCCAAGGGATAAGGCCTTCCTTCCACTATTGTAGGGATCCCAACCTCCTCCTCTCCTCTATAAATATAGCCTTCATCCATTGATGAAGGGGCTGAATGGCTGAATGGCTGAATAGCTGAAGGGTTGAATGGTTGAATCTCCAAGAGCCTTCATAGCCTAAAGAATGCTGCAAGAGCCTTGATAGTCCTCATAGATCCAAATCAGTAGCAAGGAGATTGATGATCGAAAAGAGAGGCTTGTCCCATCCTCGACGAGCTTTACCAAGACGTATTCCACTGACGACCCACTGAAGAAAGATTCAGCGTCAGAGCCAGGTTGTATTTTCGTTTGTATGAATTAATGATAAGTGAATTTGGTTATGATTCCACTCGTATTCTTCATTATTATCATGAGTTTTTTCTTCTATGACTGATAAATAATTGCATATATTGGGTTTTATGCTTGTGTTTTTCGTGTTTCTTGTGTGTGCAGGGGTTCGATCGCGGCAAGGAGGAGGATTGTGATCTGCTGGAGCAAGGAAACGGGAGCATTATCTTCCCTACGAACAACAGTGTTGGATTCAAGGTAAGCCTTCTTCACCATTTGGTTTATTGCAATTAGGAACTTGCACCTTAGTGTGATATGATTGTTGCTAGACCCGATCTGGGCTAGTAGGGATCTCCTCTGTCTGTAGAGGGTATTTACCTCTACAACAAATTGGCGACTCTACTAGGGATCGTTGATTTGGAGTATTGTCTTGTATTTTCGGTCAATTCTTGACTTTGCTTGCTTGATCAGCTCTTTTGGTTCATTTTTTTCTGGTGTAAAACCCCTGTTCAGCCCCCAGAGGATCAAATCTGACCTTTTCTTTTTTGAATTTTTCATCTTTTCATGGTTGGCTTGATTGGCACGGTTTCCAGCCTGACAGTCGTGCCAATTGGTGCAGATTGCCAGTTCATCACTCGCACCATCCCCTATCTAGCATGGATTACATCCAGACAGTCGCAACATTTCTTGTAGGTGCTAGGGTTTACCCTTGTTCGGAAGTTTCTTTTGGTCAGTGCTTTTCTTATGGGTTTGTTTTAGATTCTTCTTGAAGTGGTGAGTCTAGTCTTGGTTGGGAGAATTTTTTTTTTTTTCATTTTTAGGTGTTGGCGCTTGTTTTCAGTTAGCAAGTTGCGCCAGTTGGCGCTAGTTTTCAGTGACAAAGTCGTGCCAATTTCAGGGTGTCTGAAAATTGACATTTTTTCCCTAAATCCTTCACCAGTGTGTCTTTCCCTTTCGGTCTTTTCACTGTATGAGCATAGATTACATTGCTCATTGATTAAAATGTCTTCTCTCCATGATTGCTTGATGTAAAAGGGAATGAATGCCTTGTTTTGATCTCATGCTTTGGAAGTCCTCTTTGTGTTTTGTCACCTTTTGAGAATTTCATTACAAAGTGTTTAAAACAACGATTGCATTCTTAGTGTTTTTTTTGCATCCCTTTTGCCTTCATCCTTTATTAAGAAGATTCACGTTCATTTAGTTTTCGTCTCAAGGTTTTATTTTTGTTAAAATGCATTAGATCACATTGCATTGAAAAGTATTTTTGAGATTTATCAATGAACTTAGATCACATTGTTTAATGATTGAAAGCTAAAAATCGCATTGAGTGCATTCTATTTCATTAAAACCATGCATTAAGTAGATTCTCATTTCATCGAAAAATGGATTGAGTGCATTCTTATCATATCGAAAAGGAAAATGGAATTGTGCATAGATTACAATTGCATAGTTTTCGGAAAAGAGGATTTTGCATAGATTAAATTGCATTATTCGCATCGTTGAATGTTTGAAATTACTTTTGGATAGTCAAGGTCATCTAGTTTTGAAAAAAATTTGTTCACAGTGTTGTTTTTTGTTGCATCATTGTTTGAAACTCTTCCCTTAACTATATAGAATTCATCGAATTGAAAGATTTCTTTTATCATATAGCTGCATATAGGAGATTTTGAGACATAACACTCGCTAGGGCCTGAAAACTGAAACATAATTGAAGATTAACGTTAAAATTTATTTAATTTACAATAAGGAAACATTGAAACATTAACAAAATATTTAGAGGTCTAGGCTAGAGATGTGTTCCAGCGTCTTTAAACCTAGTAGCTGTCGTTCGCCTCTTGGCTTTAGACAGCACTAGTATGGACTTGTGCTCCCTATACTGTCGTGTATATAAAGGGAGACACCACTAGGTTTCTATCCTTTATCCATAGGAAGCCAAGTATGCCGCCCTATACCCGTGATACACTGGACACAGCATTCGGGGAGATTGTCTACACATACGTTAAGTCCTTGGTTGATTTCTCCTTCATTTTGAAACCAAGGTGTATATTGCAGTTCACGGTCATTTGGTACACCCTTTGCCTAGCATTCCTGACCAGTCATTTTGATCTTATCTGACTCCTTAATTTTGAAAATATCACCAAGCGCTTGTCCTTTCACGCTTGCTTCAAAACTGAAAGAGATAGAGTCACCTTTCATCTGTTTCTCTACTCTTAAAACATGAAATGGTGAAGTTTCTAAGTTTCAATGTGGTAAAATAAATCACCCACGATCACATGCCATTTTAGAGTTTGCTTGTTGGCCGTTTGATTGTGTGCCTTGGTTTTTAGCCCGTGTGCGGTTTTGAGTTTTTGATGGCAACTTTTCCAGAGTTCACCAACCATGGGATCCCCTCTGATGGGAATCCTGGTCATTTTCCTCCTTTTGGGAATGTTGGTGCTCCTTATATGGCAACGTTTTCCCTTCCTGGGTTAACTGTTGGGTTGCCTATTTGGTTGTTTTAAACCTCTGTGGTCTCGAATGTCTCGGCTACTATTCAATCAGTTCCTCCGCCTGAGCAACATAATGTTGATTCCAAGGTGGACCTCTCCCCTTCGTCACCTGTTTCTGCGTCCTCCTCTTCTAATTGACTTGGTGAAAGTCTGGATTCGAGTAACCAGGTGGCTAAGAAGAAGAAGAAGAAGACAAAGAAGAAGAAGTTAGATAAAGGAGAGGCTAGCTCTGCGGCTATTATGCCTAAGAAGCCTTCCATTGATAAACCTCCCAACCCTCCACGGAAAGTCAAGTTCCCTTGCATGTTGTGCATTGGATAACACCTTCTTCGAGACTACCCTGGCATTCCCAAGGTGCTCGAAGTATGGTCCAACGGTCGCCCGTCGTTGCCTTTGGCTTCCGGGCAGGGAAAATTTTAAGGATGGACATTTATCTTAAATTTTAAAAACTTGGCGAATCTTAGTACTCCTCAATATGTAAGTTGTAAAATTTTTTATTTTATTTTTGTAGCAATATTTAGTTTTCTAATCATTATACTAGTATATATAAATTTATGGCAATTTTTACGGTAAAATATTTTTATACTATAAAATTTGGGCGAATCAATTTTTTTTTAAAATGGAAATTGTCGAATATTTTTTTTGGAAAAAGCATGGAAAATTAGCCCACCTGCGAATATTAGCCCCTAAAATTTTCCATGCTTCCGAGAGTCTGGCTGGGGGCATGTCTTCAACTGGTGTTGGTAAAAATCTTAAGAAGCAGGGTAAGATTACCAATCCCTGTAAGTTGTGTGGGGGGCACCATGCCATTCACCTTTGTCCGTATATGGATGAATCCAAACGAGTTTTGGACAACTTAGCCGGTTCTACACCATGCCTTCCAGCTGGTTATAATTGGATTTCTTTGAGTCCTCCACCAGCTGATCCTAAGATTGGTCAAGAGTCATCCTTGGTCGATCCCCCTCCCCAGGAAATTAAAATTCAGGAATCCATTCCCGACCAACCATTGGTCATGGGAACGATTGAACTGGCCTAGTCTATGGTGCACCAGGTCTTTTCCATGGAGAGTGGATCTCACACCCCTCAGTTTCTTCGGACTTGGAGACGGATTCTCCTGTCCCTATATCTCAAGAAGCTGCTCCTCCACCTCTCGTGATGGAGGTCCCAGAGGCTGCTCGTCCCGCCTTCGAGATGGAGGTCGTGGAGGATGCTCCTTCTTCTTCTGTAGCACCAAGGGAAGACCATCTCAGTTCGATGGTATCCCCTCCAACTAGTTTGGTTGCTTCCTTTGATTGGAATCGATTTGCGGGATACCGCCTTCTGTCTTATGTGCCTTTCGAGATAACGATACAGTCCTTTGGTCTGGTCGTACCTAGCACTATTATAGATGAAGGCGTGTATGTTAGTGTTTTATCCTCAAATACTTGGCAAGATTTTGGGTCACCGCCGCTTGCGCCTGTTACGTAGAATCTGTTGGCATTTAATAGAAGAACTAGTCAACCATTAGGGATCCTTCCAAGGTTACCTGTTACTTTGGGAGGTAAAATAGTCCATATGAACATGATGGTTGTTCCAGGCCCCTTGGATTTCAATCTACTCTTGGGGCACGATTACACCTATGCCATGGGAGTGCTCATCTCCTCCCTTTTTCGTGTGGTTTGTTTTCCACATGAAGGATGGATCATGACCATTGATTAGCCTTTGTTCTTTGGTCATGATATGGCAGCTGGCCTGCCATCATCCCTTCTTGGTTTTTATCCACCCATTGTATCTTCCCCACTGCAGGTCAACAATGTGGCTACCTACCCCATGCCTGTACCCAGTGATAGTGCCATTGTGCATCAGGTGCTGGGGGCATTGGGTCCTGACTTCTAGGATGTTTTCCTTCCATCGAGAGTGGAACTCTTGGAAGCGATGACTTCTTGTTCATTATGATGAGGTCGATTAGAGCATGGTTATTTTCTTGTGTCAAGCTCCTTAAAAAATGAAACAACGCTTGTCAGAGCAGAGTTCGTTTTTCTTATGTGAAGCTCCTTAAAAAATGAAACAAGCTAGTTGGAGCAGAGTTCCTGGTCTTGTGTCAAGCTCCTTAAAAAATGAAACCAGGTTGTAAGAGCAGAGTTCCTTGTCTTGTGCCAAGCTCCTTAAACCATAAAATAAGGTGTCTTGAGGATATTTCTTTTAGTGTGTCAACCTCGTTAAAATCATTAAACACGTTCCCGTTCAATTCGAGTCTTTGATAAGATATCGTAAAATACTAGTCGAGTCTTTTCCTTACTCTCGTAACTTGAACCTTCACTCCATCTGCCTTTCATATGGATTGAAGCTTGGGGGGCATGTATCTCGAATTGAGTCACCATGTTGGGCGCATTCTTACTTTTTTCAAGCATAGTTTGTTTCCGTTTCAAGATTGTGTAAAAATGAAACTGGTTTCAAGCATAGTTTATCTTTGTTTCAAGCTTGTGTAAAAATGAAACTAACTTGAAGCAAAGTTTCTTGATTTCAAGCTTGTGTAAAAATGAAACCATGCCCATTTTACCTCTTGTGATTGCCATCTTATCAACCTGTCTTTGCCAGATGAGCCTTGGTTTTCTCACTCCATTGTCACTATCTGCTTGGCCGATCATATGCCTTCACTTGGTTGCTTTACCCGTTCCTGAGGAACCATTGCGATGAGTGGTATTTGTTAGCCAACCTCTCAGCCTTTATTTATTTTGACCAGTTCCACCATTACCAGAACCAACTGCTACCCTTTATACCACTCGTTCCTCCAGGAGGAGTCAACTTTCAGCTCTTTTCTGACTCTTTTAAAATGAAAATATTGCCGAGTTGCTTGTGATTTTGATCTTGTTAAAGTGGCTACGAAACGAAATCTACCCAGTATACGTTTACCCCTTTTTCAGGCTGGGATATATTACTTACGAAAAAGGAATACCCTAGCCTATCGAAACTAGGAGGTTTTCTCAGACATAGTTTTCTACCTTTTCGGATCTGAGGAACTATCTACGAAAAGGGACTGTTGGAGTTTACTTTTTTGCTGTCTTTTAAAACTCTCTAAACATGAAAAGACATCGATTTATTCCTTTTTCAGACTCGTTAAACCCTGATGACATCGGGTCCAGTCGTAACGATGATATTCAAGTTTCTCCTTCCTAGAGCTCGTTAAATGTACTAGGATGGATTCGTCCGAAGGATGAACTTATATGAAAAACATTTGATATCCCCTTCAAGCTTGTTTTAAAAAATAATTGGGGTACTCAGTAGAAATGGTGGGGAAAAATGGAACCAACATCATTGTCGTGTTGGCAGTATGTCTCTCTTGAACATGGCACTTGTCTGCATTCATGTCGGGTTGGGGACATCTCATCTTGTTTTCCACTTGCCTCCGTGGGTTTGGGTTATCTCTTTTGACCTCTCATATGCTCTCTGCCTAGTCATCATGAACATTGATATTTTGATGTCAAATACTGCCAAATCCACTGTCGTGCCGCCGATATGTTCAAGAGAAGTTGACCTCTACAAAATTTCAACCTTCCTCTGATTCTCATCTCATCTTGATTCACAAAGACATTATGTTCATCTGTCTCGCGTCAATGATGTGGGAAACATTATGGCCCACCTTCGATCAAGGTCACTTCCTGTCGAATTCAGCTCATTATCCAGGAAGCTGATCTCGAGACTCCCTTCTGGTACCTTGGAGCCTGCATGCCTCAATGGCAGGTTCTTCACGTTCGACGTGAGGTTTTCATCATTGGCGTCTGATCTAGTGATTATACGGGTGTTCGACACCAACTCACTGATTCACATGCCATAGACTGTACCTATAGTACCTTGAGGGCCATTGTATTTATTGGTGGTACCTCTCGCGTCTGTTAACAACTTTCATCATTGGCTGGTAATCAGACGATGTTCTTGCATGTTTGACTTCATTTCACCTATTCACATGCTTGAACTTGTACTCTGTTCAGGTCAAGATGGAGCACAAGACCCTATATTTTGTCTGTTAGAATCTAGGATGTGATTTTGTGGATTATTCTGATTAGTTACATGACTCATTCATTTGATGGTTGCAACCATACCTGAGTCTAATTATCGATCCTCACTGGATGGTTGCGTCCATACCTTGGATCTAGATTATTGTATACTCTGTTATGGATGGCTACACCCATACCACATATATCATGTATTTGAGATATCAGTTGTACTTGTCTACGCAGGTTTTCTGACGGTAGTGTTTTCAGTTGGACACGTTCTCGTAAAGCATTTCACCCCTGTCTCTCTTTCGGGCCTCATGCTTTAGGGGCATCTGTTACATAGTAATTTTTCACCGTCCTTGCAATCCCCATCTCGCCCATTGGAGGGTCATTTCTGTGACCAATAAGTAGTTTCATGCCTTGCAAATACCATCATTGCATCCCTTTCCATGAGGACAACTTTCCTTCTGTTGATCATTTCCCGAGGAGACCCCTAAAAACACCTGTTTTTTCCTTGGCGCTGGTAGCCCCTTATGTACTCACGCCAATGAGGAAAATTAACACTGAGCCCATGCCAATTGGTGCTCTGTCCCAGTTAATCACCCGCACCAATCTTCTTATGGAAAGTTTTTTAAAAAAGAGGCAAAGTTTCGATTACAACAACTTCATGGATGAGTCATCAGGAGTGGTTTCGACTGAATAACCACAGCCTTCCTCCTTTGGCCTCTTGTTTCCACCTTATGGGGAACCTCCCAAGGGATAAGGCCTGCCTTCCACTATTTTAGAGATCCCAACCTCCTCCTCTCCTCTATAAATATAGCCTTCATCCATTGATGAAGGGGCTGAATGGATGAATGGCCGAATAGATGAAGGGCTGAATGTTTGAATCTCCAAGAGTCTTCATAGCCTAAAGAATGTTGCAAGAGCCTTGATAGTACTCATAGAGCCAAATCAGTATCAAGGATATTAAAAATCGAAGAGAGAGGCTTGTCCCATCCCCGATGAGCTTTACCGAGACATATTCTGCTGACGACCCGCTGAAGGAAGATTCAACGTCAGAGCCAGGTTGTATTTTCCTTTGTATGAATTAATGATAAGCAACTTTGGTTATGGTTCCACTCATATTGTTCATTATGATCATGAGTTGTGTCTTCTCTGGCTGATACATAATTGCATATATTGGGTTTTACGCTTGTGATTGTCATGTTTCTTGTGTGTGCAGGTGTCCAATCGCGGCAAGCAGGAGGATTATGATCTACTAGAGCAAGGAAACGAGAGCATTATCTTCCCTACGAACAACAGTGTTGGATTCAAGGTAAGCGTTCTTCACCATTTGGTTTATTGCAATTAGGAACTTGCACCTTAGCGTGATACGATTGTTTCTAGACCCGATCTGGGCTAGTAGGGATCGCCTATGTCCGCAGAGGGGATTTACCTCTACAACAACTAGCACTTGAATCTCACCAGCGTCAAGTCAAAGCTCAATACCACAAATCTATCAAGCCTCGTTCTTTCCAAGAGGGTGATCTTGTTCTACTCTATGATCAGAAACATGACCTCTTGGGGGCAGGAACGCTCCAACCATTATGGCTTGGTCCTTACATCGTCACTACATTCCTCTGAAAAGGGGCTTACAAACTCTAGGACTATAACAGAATTCCACTCACGAAGCTCCTCAACGAGCTCTATCTAAAGAAGTATTTTTCCTAGTTTCGCACTAGGCATATGCTTTGTAATTTTATGTATATAAATCTTGCCTATTGTTTTGATGTCTCTGGATATTTTTTTTTTGGTTTTTGAGTTGTTTTTCTCATGTACACTCTTTTTATTTTACATAGATGCTTTCATCCTCCTTATCATACGTTGGATATGCAGACGGTGCTAGTCGTCACACTAGACACATTACTTCAGCTGCTTGGGTTCTCTATATTCCTGAGTTGGAACTTCTTGGTTCTGGGGGAATTTTCCTAGGTAGTGCCACCAATAATGTTTCCAAGTACATGTCAGTGATCCAACTCCTCACGGAAGCGGCATATTGTGACATCTCCAATTTAGTGGTTAGGTTAGATTCCCAACTCGTCATTATGCAGTTAAACAATCATTAACGTGTCCATCATCCAGTCTTGCTACGTTATTTTTTAAGGGTGCGACTTTTATAACGTAAATTTCAAACAATCACATTTGAGCACGTTCTTAGAGAATTTAATGAATTACCTGATTCTTTGGAAAACTATGTGTTAGATTGAAATTTGTCACATTTGCTATAAAATATTTATACATGAGTATATGTATTTTCATCCCATTGAAAAATACATAAAAAATTAAAAAACACAAAATCACGAAAAAGTATGTATATATATATATATATATATATACATATATATATATGTATATATATATGTATATATATATACATATATATACATACACACACACACACACACACACACACACACACACACACACACACACACATATATATATATAGATATGTCGTGCCCAGTACAATAGTTACATCAAAAAATCTTCCAAAACTTGGGTGTTTTACAAAAATTTGGCTATACTAAGACACGCTCTGACACTAATACATCCGCTCCACCAGCTAAGCCTGATGATCATGGTAACATAAAACTGCTCTGGCTATCCTCCTCAAAGGTACCAGGTATCTCTCCGGCACACCTACGATATTCCGCTGCAAAAGAACTGGAACCTCCTGCATAGGAAGGGGTGGTATACCCATACTCAAACCCTTCAAGTTTTTGGAGAGTTCATGTAAAATATGGGCATCATCATCCTCAATGGCTTCCACATCCTCAGCTAGTGTGCTAGCCCCAAGTAGGTGTAGTCCTCACCGTGCATAGCGAGGGGTCCCAACTGGGCGGACAGGTGCCACATCTGTGTCAAGCAAACAAAGCTTCATGTCAAAACATAATTTTTACCCTAATTCAACAAAAGAAAAAAAATTGCATAAACATTCAAAATACAAAAACAAAGTACTGCCTATAGTACACTGATCATTCCTTCTTTCCATCGACTCCCCACTGGGTTCTAGGGGGCAACACTAACTCCAGATCACCTGTGAAGTTCATCACTGCATAGGGATATTCCTCAATCATAATAATCTGGGACTCTAGCCAATCAAAAAACCCATCATAAAAACAGTGGTAGACGGAACCCTCTTCAGTCCATAGAAACAAAGCTACCCACCAAGCCTGCCTCCACTCACGTGGGCCCAATGGCACTGTAACGATCCTAGGCCTCATCAATGGTACCTGCTATTAGCTCCCTGTAATCAGCAATATTGGCAAAAGTCCGACCACAGGGAGAAACATCGTTTCCACCACTTTGGGATTCTAGGATCTAGCCCTCTTGAATCTAGAGAGGGATCTCTCCAATAAGTGAAAAGATGGATTTGTATTTAAGGTTTTGGGTAATGATATTAGGCTAGTTATGAAGGCCGAAGGTTTGTTTTTTTTTTTGGATGGTTTAGCATGATTAATTTTTAAGGTGGAAAGTTCTAAGTGCAAAAAATTTCAAAGGTGAGAAGTTGCAAGCGAATAAAATAGCTTTGGCCAGGAAGATAGATAATTTCAAGTTTTAGTCCATTGGGCTATGGAGTCATAATAGGGTTTAATTGGAACAGCAAGAGGCAAGAGTGGTCCATGGGACAATTCATCTATGTCTAAGGATCTCTTTGAAGTTTGATTTATGGAATGAAATGGTACAATAAGAAGAAGAATTTAAACAGATGGAGAACAAGGAACAACCCAAGATCTGGTAAGTACTTTTAAACTAGCCCTATTTTGACATACACTTAAGAAAAACATGAAAGTAAACTATGATTTGGTAAGTACTTTTAAACTAGCCAGCCTTTGATACACTTTCAATAGAAAACATTTTAAAACAAAGGGAAACTTGAAGGAAACTGTTGGAGTAGAAAACTAGCGGGCCGGGCTCACCATGAATCCTCTCCTATCTCTGCTTTACTTGGTTACTTTCAAGACAAACACAAAGATAACACAAAATGGACTAAGATTTGGTAAGTACTTCTAAACTAGCCAGCTTTTAACACATTCAAAGGGAAACATTCAGACAGTCATTGGGGATAAAACTAGGACCAGGGCACACCATATCTTCCTTAGTTCATCTCTACTTAACTAATACTGAACATAACATTCAAGAATAAAATTTAGCTAAGGCAATAAGATGAGGGAATGCCAACATTCCTATACTTAAACTGAATTAAGTCATTCCTAAATAACACAGATAGGAAGAAAACATGTAAATAAATATTTTCAGTCAGAGAAGGGTACTGGTATACAGTTGGTCCTAAATCCATGCATGTTGTTCTTTATAAGAGAAGATGAACACAATGAAAATAGAAACAAAATAACAAGTTACAATGAGAAAAACATCACCATCAACATAGACCAGGATCCCATAAATCAGCTTGTATTGATGCTCCAAACCAGTTACATCTTCAAGTCTAATGCTTTAGTTTAGCAATCATCTACTCATCTCAGCCTAATTTATCTATCACAAGCAGAGCTCCAAGGGCCAATGAACACTATTTACAAGTACAAGTCTCAAGCTCAATTACATTTCAATGTTCAGTAGCCAAATCAACCAACAATTTATCATCTTCTATAGAAGTATGTATAGAAGAATGAGGAGGTGAGATCTGATAAAATATATCCCAATATTATTAATACAGTCTTAAATGGCTTCTCGGCCTTTGAGGGGCTCGACGGAGAAGCATACACAGGTGTCCTCTGTATTAAATGTTTTACAATTAAGATTAAAGCTCAGTGGGTGCTTTGTTGACTTTTAAGGCTCTGTTCACGATGTAATAATTCTGCTGATATTTATAGCATTAAATTCTCTTAGTAGAATTAAATCTTCAGCTACGTTTGAGGCAAATATTTGATCTTGATCAATCACTTCAGCTTCTGTTGGAATGCTTTGAGGCACAAGTGGCTTTGTGGTAGCGGGGAGGAATCAATTTGCCTCAGATGTGGTGGTGTAGGCCTTTCTGTCTAATAGATATTTTTATTTACCTTTAATTCTATTTTAATTTGGAGGATTAGGCTTTTGATAATCAATCTTAGCCACAATCCCCAAATTCATCTTCAATCTTTTGTTCTGTTGTGTTATGTCTTCAACACTGATACTCTTTTAAGTGTGATTTAAAATCACTGTGTCTTGTTGATGTGCAGGCCAAGCAGGGCTCTCAACGCATCAATGCCCAAGAAGCATCGACGAAACATGGATCTTGAACCCTGCAAACGGTTTCCCTTTTATGAATAGAAGGCATGGGAATCATTATTGCCGGACTTCAACCTTTATTTAAATATAACGGATAAATCTTTAACACCTACAAAATACAAAACTTATTTAAGAAATCCTGCGTTTTTCGGGAAAAACTACTTCAGAGGGTGTGGGAGGAGCATAGCCATTGCATTGCAACATCCAATGGTAGAGATCTGCGTATAATGGTCGAAAGGAGAGCGATGGGAAGTAATAAATTTGATTCATCGATCTACTGAGATCGACGGTTGGGAGTGATCCAGGACATATAATAGGGAAATGGGGAAAATACAAAGAAATAAGATTTAAAAAACCTTAGGTGGAGGGAAAATAAATTAAAAATCAAAGTGGGTTTCGGGAGGAACACGAGCCATCAGATGAGATCGAATGGATGGTCTAGATGCAATCAGAGCCATTCAATCAACGGGGAAAGAATCTTCACAGTGCTAAAAACTTGTGATGTGATTAAGTGTTGATCGTCGATCTATAGATCAGATTAACGACGGAGAGTGAATCAGAGGAGTAAAGAAAGGTGGAGGAAGGGTTAATGATTAGAGTGAATTAGAGCCATTGGATCGGAGGAAGGCAGGGAGGAAATCAATGGTGGACAACCAATCGGGGGATCGGAAATCGGGGGTGGAAAACAAATGATTTAAACTGTGCAAATGGAAATCGCCGATGCAATTTAGCACTGGTCGTTGATTGGTCCAAGATCAACGGTGGAGATTGATTTTGAAAGCGAATTGGTGGGAACCCTTTATAATGTATGAAAAATAAAAAATCTAAATAAAAAAAAGGTTTTGGTGGCGGAATATATATGTATGAAATGGCTGGCTCCTGTCTGCGGAGCCATGGGTCTATGGGAAACGATAGGCCCGGGTCTTATGTATGAAAAGGGCCTATCGCATCGGAACTTCGGAGTAATTATTTTCAATCAACCCATTGTAAAAACTTTCGATGTGATGTATGCGCTTTGGGATTTCTACACTTTGTTTCAGGGCATAGGTTATATGGAGTGAAGCAGAGAGGGGTGGGGGGTTTATAAAATAGATCTAATCGCATCAGAGGCTTTTATGAAAGTCAAACACTTGCGCTCATTGATTACTTCCGATGCGATAAGCACCCGATGGGCATAGCGCCTAGTTTGTAGGGTGTGGGCATGTGGGGGAAGTGGTTTAAGACTTAGCCCAAGGGAGCTTAAGTCTGTAATAAAAAAATGGGTTTTTTATAGATTTTCAATGGTTTTCAAAGGAATTTGAGGGCTTCGGTAAGGATAAAAAGTGAGTTCTTAACCTTGTAAATATGATTTTCATGAATGGAAGAAGGGGAACCATGAGAATAGAGGAGTTTTACAGAGAAAAAGGGGAGCAAAATGAAGGTTAGTTTTGAGTGGAGGAAAGGAGAAAATGATGATTTTGCAGCATTATTTTTACTTGTGGAAACAACAGAAATTTTGAGTATAAAAAAGGGAACAACAGTGAAGATTTGGACAGAGGCATGAGGCCTTCAAGAGTCCTCAAGAGCCAACACTTTTTAGCAATAAAATTTGTTCCTTGAAGGCTCCAAAAAGTTTTAGCCACATTTTTCTATAACAAATTTTATAGGTGGTTAACAGTGGCTCCACTTGGGGATGGTACTTTCTTGGAGGCATCAAGAAATTCAGACTTGGGTTCTTTGGGAGGTTGACCTGTGCCTCATCCATTGGGCTACATTCCTTCGCTTGAATGATCTTCTTTTGAAAACATATTAGCAGCCATAAAAACAATGGATTTTTTATCTACAAGCTTTTTACTTAGCCAATCCTACTGATCTAACATTTTTTATTCTTTAGAGTGCACTTGGATTGGCAAACTCTTTTCACAACATTTTATTCTTTTGAAAGAAGGAAATATAATCTATTTCTATTCCTTATTTCTCCCTGAACTCAGATTAAACATTTGAGTTTAGATGCGTCTCTACCTATTCTATCAATTTGTCAGGATTAAACACTCTAACAGATTTTTATTCTCTAAATTATACAACAGAAATTTAAGAGCATACAACTCAGGATTGAACAATCCAACTTGATGTTGATATATGGCATAAAAAACAAGCTGCACATAAATCTTATTTCGCAAAAAATTAAAACAAAATATAAGGTTTGAGATCTGAAATTTCAAATCATTTCCTTCCTCTTTTCTACAACTCTGTTTTGACTCTTACTTGAGTTGTCTTTCCTTTACTAATTGGTTCAGATTTTGAGCTATTTAGAACCATATTTTTACGTCTTTTGACTCAGAATTTGTAACATATTTGAGTCATTTCTTTCTTGGAAACTTAGGTTCAGATTTTGAGGTTGTTTGAACCTTTAATTTCTATCCTAAACTATCTACTAATAAGCCAAGATTAAACAGTTTGGAAAATCAAATTCACTATCCTATTAGTAGTCAACTTAAAACTAATTAGTCAAGATTAGGCAGTATGACTAATTAGAAGTGTGTTCTTCAGGAGTGGAATTTAAGCTTGCACACTTTCAGAATTTATTTCTCTTTTTTGGTATGGGGCTGTACCTTTCGCGTTTTTACAATCTGCCCTCTTTTCTTTCTATATTGTTTTTGGATTTTTCTTTTTCTTTCAAAACAAAAAATCAACAAATAACTAAATTATCAAAGCTGAGATTTATTGACATTTCCTATCTAACCTACTCTAACTTGGAATATTTACATTTTTTAGGTGATACAATAATGCCAATGCATCCAATCAAGCAATAGTAAAAAATGGGAAAAGAACTGACTGCTCATCAGAGACAACCATAGGGTGCTCTGCATGTGGATCTTCAAAACTGAGGCCACCAGTAGTGGTGAAAATTTCTGATGGATTTGGATTTTGTAAAGGATTAATGCTGGAGGGGCTAAGCCAATCAGGGCCTCCATGTATTCTGCCATAGGATCAATTAGAACATGATATAAACTTTCTTCTTTTAGGCCTGCCATGGCTGGTAGGCTGTCTGTATCTCGAGCAGCTTCAATCACTGCATCTGCAGTGTGGCCTTTGTAATCAAACTCCTCTCTTTCCTGGCTGGGATTATTTGGCATATGAGCATTAACCAGGAATACCTCTTCTTCCACTCGATCAAGACAGATATGTCTATGGGAAAGGTCTCCCTCATCTTCACTGCAGCCTGAACTAGAGGGCTCATCATATATGGTAGGGATGTCCTCTTCTGACCCTAACCAGTTCTGCTAGAGTGAACTGAACTCTGTGAAAAAATTAACACATTCTTGAGCAGGGGTTGCTTTGATTACCTTGACCCTTTCAGGCGAAGGCTCCGGATATTCATCTTGCTCAAGATTTTCTTCATGTTTTTCTTCCTTGTCCTCTGCGCTGAAGAGCTGCTGGCTTCCATATTCTTTGTAATTATTACTGATGATCTAATATATAACAAAGTGAATATTCAATGAATATTCATCTGCTATCATGCTTTCAATGCTTTCTTCATCAGTATCATAGATGGCCTACATTGGCTCATCATTTTCTTGGAGTTGATGGTCAGGATCCTCCTCCCCTGAATCAATCGATGATGGCCCTATAAGCTTTCCTTCCCTTTTGAAAAACCATCATCAGACATATTATCATTAGATAAATCATAATTATAAGCAACGTTACCCATCAAACCTTCTGGAATCTCAGCATGTCTTTCATCGAAATAATTTGCAAGTTCATTTTCTAATTCAAACTCTGGTTCATCATACATGCTTTGCATGTGGCTTCTATCTTGCAGTGATCTGGTTTGTCATTTTTGAGGAAAAGGAGAAGGTATTTTCCACTCATCATTCCTAGTTTCAGCCTCATATTCTTCCTCTTCTTTCTGCAGCAGGGTGTTGTCAGTCTCTATCAATCTTTCCAACTTGTTCTTTAAAGAGGTCTGCGTTATTCGCTCCGCCTGTTCTTTCTCTGCTGCTTTCAATCCTTCCTCCTTGCACGTTATGTTGTATTCGATAGTAACTACTATGCTCTGCATTTCCTCCAGGCTCAAAGGCTCTCTTTCTCTTATATGGAATTCCACCTTGGGTTTAAAAGAACTAGGATAGTGCAGTAAAGCCCATCTTAAAGGTGGTTTTACATCAAAAGGTATCGCATTGTAAACCTTATTGAACCTAGCTGAAAACTCTTGTACTGTCTCTGCCAGCTGTCTTCTCAAATTCTGATATTCTTCTAGGATGAGGAAGACATTTACCCGGACTGCCCATCTATCAAGGAAAACTGGAGCAAATTAATGAAAGCTGAAGATGCTTGCAGCTGGAAGGTTTTTAAACCAACTCTTCGTATTTCCTTGTAATGACAAGGTGAAAATTCTAATACGCACATCATCTTCTTCTATTTCATATAATTCAAGTATATCCTTGAGCTTTTGGACATGCTTCTTAGCAATGATTTTTGAATTTTATTCATTAAAAGAGGGCAGCCTATCTATAAGTTCTGCAGGAAGGGGCTGGAAGATAAGAGGTAAAATCAAAGGATTATATATTTCTATGACCTTTGTGGGTGTGGGTAGTGTGACAGGAGGCTCATGGATGTTTGAAGCTTCTTTAGGAGTGGGAGATATAACATGAGGCTCTTGTCCCACCAGATTTTTCATGGGAGTACAGGTCTGCTCATGGTCTGAATACTGAGGTCTGAGTTCTTTCCCATACTCAATGTGGGTTTCATCTTTGTACACTTGATTACCCTTAAATCAGGACAGAACATAGTGATAGACAAAAAAAATGAATTCTTTAAACTAGATCCAACCCATATGTTCTACCCTTCTATGAGGCCTGGCCATCTTTCATGTTCTTCCTCTAGTGGAGTCTTTGAGAGTTTTGGAGTGTGGAGTCTCCAGGTGGAAAATTGTTAGCTCGTAAGGAGGTAAAATGTTTTATGGTTCCACCATCATGTGTTTCTCGTAGAGCTACAAGGATGATCTAAAAATAGTTGAAAATTTAATCTTAGGAGACTTCCTAAGGATACTTTCCATATTTTCAACTATCTCAGGTGGGTTTGGGTTAGGGTAGGCTCTAGTATGAATCTTCCTAGGAGCCACTATGCTGTTTTTTTAGAGCCAACTTAAACAAAATTAGTTTAACCAGATATGACAATCTTTAAGAGGTTAACTAGTCTTTTTTACACAAATTTTTAATCCTACAGTCCTCTAACTGAGTTTGAATGATATTATAATGATAAGGGTTCTTCCCAGTGGAGTCTTAAGGTCAGTTAAGGATTGTGGAGTCTCTAAGTGGAATTTTTTAGCTCTTTTGGAGGTAAAAGGTTTTATGGTCCACCACCATGTTTATTGAATTCCAATCTGAAATATTTTTGGGTATTTTCTGAGTTATTTTTTAGTTGTGTGGTTTCTAAGAATATCCTAACTCTGTTTCAAAACTTAGCTATGGTTACGAGACAAAGACAGTGCACTCTTATGACTAAGCTAGCTGATCTTTCAAGGTTAGATAAAGTCTTATGAGAATATTAAGGTTTACCTAGTTTGTCACTGATTCAAACAAGTTTCATCCATGATTACCATTATTTGGTAGTGCTTGAAAATGTTGCTTTTTACTCACTAGATTTGTATGAATTTTTAAGGGGAACCAGAGATTACAATTATGTTCGCCCCAGTATGGTCGCCAGAAATGTTATCTCCCTGTAATCAGCAAGATTGGCAAAAGTCCGACCACAGGGAGAAACATCATTTCAACCACTTTGGGATTCTAGGATCTAGCCCTCCTGAATCCAGAGAGGGATCTCTCCAATAAGTGCAAAGATGGATTTGTCTTTAAGGTTTTGGGTAATTATATTAGGCTAGTTATGAAGGCCAAGGGTTTGTTTTCTTTTTTGGAAGGTTTAGCATGATGACTGTTTGAGGTGGAAAGTTCTAAGTGCAAAAAGTTTCAAAGGTGAGAAGTTGCAAGCGAATAGAATAGCTTTGGTTAGGAAGATAGATAATTGCAGGTTTTAGTCCATTGGGCTATGGAGTCATAATAGGGTTTAATTGGAACAGTAAGAGGCAAGAGTGGTCCATGGGGAGAGTCATCTATGTCTAAGGATCTCTTTGAATTTTGATTTATGGAATGAAATGGTACAATAAGAAGGAGAATTTAAATAGATGGATAACAAAGAGCAGCCCAAAATCTAGTCAGTACTTTTAAACTAGCCAGCTTTTGACATACACTTAAGAAAAACATGAAAGTAAACTAGGATCTGGTAAGTACTTTTAAACTATCCAGTCTTTCATACACTTTTAATAGAAAACATTTTAAAACAAAGGGAAACCTGAAGGCAACTGTTGGAGTAGAAAACTAGCGGGCCGGGCTCACCATGAATCCTCTCCTAGCTCTACTTTACTTGGTTACTTTCAAGAAAAACACAAAGATAACACAGAATGGCCTAAGATATGGTAAGTACTTCTAAACTAGCAAGCTTTTAACACATTCCAAGGGAAAAATTTAGACAGTATTTGGGGATAAAACTAGGACCAGGGCACACCATATATTCCTTAGTTCATCTCTACTTAACTAATACTGAACATAACATTCAAGAATAATATTCAGCTAAGGCAATAAGACGAGGGAACGCCAACATTCCTATGCTTAAACTGAATTAAATCATTCCTAAATAACACAGATTGGAAGAAAACATGTAAATAAAGATTTTTAGTCAGAGAAGGGTACTGGTATACAGTAGGTTCTAACTCCATGCATGTTGTTCTTTATAAGAGAAGATAAACACAGTGAAAAAAGAAACAAAATAACAAGTTATGTTGGGAAAAATACTGAGAGGGGGGGTGAATCAGTATTTAGGACTTACTCAAAACTTTTACTTTTTCTTACTTCAAAACCCATAAGCTACTTTACTAAAGCCAACTAGCGTACACACGCGGATATCCTTCATAAAACTCGCGTATACAAAGAGATCTAATTATGCCATTAATTCTTTAGTTATATCATTCCATCATTCATTCATTAGATGTTCAATAAACAGTAAACATGTACAGTAAGAACAGAGTAAGTCATCACACATAAGCAACACACATGAACACCAGGATTTTAGGTGGAAACCCAAGTCGGGAGAAAACCACCACTGTCGTTGTCTCAGCCTTCAATATTTTATTATAGAGAAAACATCTTACAACATATGTGCTGGCACAGCCTCCTACCAGCACGCAGGCACCCACCTGTGCTCGTTTACCAGCCTCTCTTGGAAGGGAGCTATGACCCCCTGCTCTCGTTTACTAGCCTCTCATGGAAGGGAGCTACGACCCCTTGATCTCGTATACCAGCCTCACCTGGAAGGGAGCTACAACCCCCTGATTGAAGGCTACAACCCTCAGCACCACCATGGACCACGTTTCACCAATTTTCACACTGGATCCAACAACTTCAATAGAGCAAAACTTGTAGGCCTCTTTTCATCATATTTTCAGACTAGACCCGCTCCACACATTTAAGCTCAATCATACATCAAACTGATACTTATAACTCATTGACAGATCACAGTAACACAGCAGAATAGATCAGATATTTCATACTTCATTCTTCGACAAACCCTGGTTTTCATACGCGCTTTCCTTTCACTGATCCGACGTATATACGCGCCTTCATGTATAAAAACCCGCGTATACATCTGTATATATTATAGATCTAATTTTACTGCCCATACGCGCTTTCTCTTTAGAAAACCTGCGTATATACGCGCTTCCTCTTCGGCGAACTAACGTATAGTTCTTCAGACATTTAGGTCATTGCAATTCTTCAGAATAGATACATCACACAGATTTAACCCTTTACTTCAGACAGATGTTCGCCTCATCTCAGATCTAATCATTCCATAAACAGATCTAGAAGATACAAATACATTTCAGATCCAGATTCCCTTCTTCATCATTTTATTCATTGGTGCATCATACATTCAGATCTATCAATCAACTGTAACCATTTCCATTCAGATATAATTCAGAGAGAAGTATTCATTCAAGCTCAGACTCCTTACCCCCATTTTCACAATGAATTTATTCTCCTTATAAACAATTAATATGATGCTGAGTGTTGTCCTTGATGGAAACCCACTTGATGAAGATGATGGCAACCTACTTGATGAAGTTGTCTCTGATGGAATATGTCTTGATGAACTTGTTAAATGATGTAAATCTGATGTATATACAATGAGTACATAAGGTAATGATGGAAGGAATGTCAGTATGTTCTAGAACATGATGAAAAGAGTATGTCTCAAGGCATACGCGGATTTGTCTACACAAAGTAGCGTATGCACGCGGGAAATAACGTGCCAAGTCGCGTATGGGCAAAAGCGCTCTAAATATGTAAAACCAGGGGTAACCACCATGGTATTGACCCATTGTATTGAGTAATGATTCGTCTATGTTACCCCGTCCAGGAATACCATCGAAAGTAATGTGGTTTTGGCTCATGGTATTGATAAAGGGTAAACCTATATAAGGAGAAGAAATTCATTGTGCAAATGTGTGCAAGAAGTCAGAGCTTGAATGAATACTTCACTCTGTAGTATTTCTGTATGGAAAGGGTAACAGTTTGATGATAGATATGAATCTATGATGCACCTATGAAGAAAATGATGAAGAAGGGAATCTAGTTTTGAAATGTATTTGTATCTTCTAGATCTGTTTATGGAATGTTTAAATCTGAGATAAGGCGAACATCTGTCTGAAGTAAAGGGTTAAATCTGAACTAAATATCTGAACTGAAGAAGTATGCTGCTCTATAATGTCTGAAGATCTATACGCAAGTTTGTCGCAGTGGAAGCACGTATATACACGGGTTGGATAAAACGAAAGCGCGTATGGGAGGTGAAACCAGTTCTAAAGGATGTGCAGATGTATACACAGGTTTGTACACATGAAAGCGCGTATATACGCCGGATCAGTGAAAGGAAAGCATGTATGCAAAGCTAGGGTTTGCTGATGTGTGAAGTATGAAATGTCCATTCTGTTCTGCTGTGTTACTGCTATCTGTTAATGATGTATTCTACAGATCTGGGTTGTCTGAATTGATAAGTATCAGTTTTGATGTATGATTGAGCTTAAATGTGTGGAGTGGGTCCAGTCTAAAAATATGATGAAATGTGGCCCGCAAGTTGTGCTCTAAAGAAATCTTTTGGATCCAGTGTGAAAATTGATGAAATGTTGTCCATGGTGGTGCTGAGGGTTGTAGCCTTCAGTCAGGGGGTTGTAGCTCCCTTCCAGGTGAGGCTGGTAAACGAGAGCAGGGGGTCGTAGCTCCCTTCCAGGAGAGGCTGGTAAACGAGAGCAGGGGGTCGATGCTTCCCTCTAGGAGAGGCTGGTAAACGAGCGCAGGTGGGTGCCTGCATACTGGTATGAGGCTGCACCAGTACATAAGTTGTAAGATGTTTTTTTTACAATAAAATATTAAAGGCTAAGCAACGGCAGCGGTGGTTTTCTCCCGACTTGGGTTTCCACCTAAAAATCCTGGTGTTCATGTGTGTTGCTTATGTGTGATGATTTATTCTGTTCTTACTGCACATGTTTACTATTTATTGAACATCTAATTAATGAATGATGGAATGATATAAGTGAAGAATTATCTGCATGATTAGATCTCTGTGCATACACGAGTTTAATGAAGGAGATCCATGTGTATACGCTATTTGGCTTCATCAAAGTAGCGTATGGGTTTTAAAGTAAGAAAAGTAAAAACTTTTGAGTAAGTCCAAAATACTGATTCACCCCCCCCCCCCCCTCTAAGTATTTTTCCAACAATTGGTATCGGAGCAGGTCCTTCTGCAAAAGCTTGATCGCTTGAAGGAGATCTATCGCAATGGGAAGGAAGCAAAAGAAGAAGGCCACTGAAAAGGAGATATCTCAGAAAACATATGCAGCAGAAAATGAAGAAGATAAAATAGGTACTGATTGTTGTTCTTGTGACTCATCTTCTTGTGCATGTAATGGTGAAGATATTGAAAGTAATGTCATGGATCTAGAAGAAACTCTCAAGATTAAAATTGAAGAACAACTAAGAGCATCTAAAAGATAAGAATCTATCTATGATGAGATGATCTCTCAAATGAAAGAACAAATAGAAATGCTGAATGGGTAGGTACACAAGTATCAAAGGTTGCATGCTTATGCATCCAATCGAATGAAAAGACTAGAAGCAGAAGTCAACGAACTAAATGAAGATCTCGAAACATCAAAAGGGAAGAATGAATAAATTCTACAATCATTTGAAAAGGAAGGACTTGAAGCAGAAATCATCTCTCTTAAAGCTGATCTGGAAAAATCAAACAAGAAGAATGCAGGACTTGAAGCAGAAAACATCTCTTTGAAAGCAGATCTGGAAAAATCAAATAAGAAGACTGAAGAACTCTTACAAACTTTTGAAGAACAAGAAAATGGGTTGAAAGAAGAGATTCTAAATATGAATGATCAAGTAGAAGATGGAAGAAGGAAAGAAGAAAGCATGAAGAAGCAATGCCAAGGCTTGGAGGTTGAGGTAAACATTCTCAAAGGTAAATTAGAAGAAAAAGATAAACTTTTTAGGTTTCAAGATAGTACTAAGATTCTGGATAATATTCTTAGTAGTCAAAGGTCTCCCTCTATTAATCTTGGTCTGGGTTTTCATGAAACGGTTAAAGGAGAATCTAGTTCACAAGGAAGTGCTAAAGATTCAAAGGATGTCAAAGAAAAACCTGAAGTACTGAAAGAAACAAAAAGGCAACCGACAATTATGAATTCTCAAAGGAAATATTTCGCTCCTAACTATAGAAGTATCAATAATGTTGAATTCTTTAATTTTCATAATTAGGGGCATGTTGCAGCAAATTGCAGAAGCAGATCATTTCAGTCACAGTCAAACATATTCTATTCAGAAAGGTACTCTAGTTGCTTCAAGGGATATTGTTTTTCATGCAACAAGTATGGTCATAAAGTAGCTGATTGCAATAGAAGGAAGAACAAAGAAACACACTATGATCCTTATGCTTACTTCTATGGTCATATAAGATGTTATTCTTGTAACAAGTATGGACATGTGGAAAAATAATGCAGGATGAACAGATCTAAGAGATTAGATATCTCCAGCACACAATTAGAAAGTTCAAGCAAAGATGGAAAAAGAAGGAGGACCGGTCAGAAACGTAGGGAATATTGACCCTCCTGCAGTCATCAGCTTCTGAAGCTTACTTCTATTAATGACTGCAGAAGTGATGTGAGATACATTATGGATCTTAGTAATGTATCGTCACAGGGGGAGCGATATATGATGATTCTCATGGTTGATTTGAAAAATCTGGTTATGATTATTGCTGACAGAGCATCTGACATGAAGAAGACAGGTACATGAAGGACAAATTCAGGGGGAGATGGAGGAATGTGAAATTTACTATAATTCACTTTCCATACGTGGGTTCAGTGAACTAAAGTTGCATATACATGTGAGTTCCAACAAACATAGTTGCGTATTCATTGATGATAAGAGAATTGGGATGACAGCTAAAGATCAGGAGCAGAGGTTCAGGGGGAGCATCAGTCTAACTGCTAATGATTGTACTATTAGCATTATTCTGGTTATACTCATGCTAATTAAATGATACATGGTTTCTTATGTTGAAGATTATGGATGAGCCCGGATTGATTATTTGATGAAGAATATCTGTTGGATATGATGGAAGTCTTATGATTCGGAGATCCAGACAGATCATGCAGAGATTGTTGCTGATGACTTGCTGTTAAAACTATTCAGATTGCACAAGCTAAGGAGGAGCCTTAGACACATGGAAAGGATGTTTGGATGCACATTTTTAGGGGGAGCACTAGTCTTGCTGAGTATAATGCATTGTTGGCATTATGATGATTCTAAAATATGATCTCTCTCTTGAGGTCTTTCTGGTATTGGTCATAAAAAGTCATACTTGTAATTTGATAAAAAGGTCTTGTTGAGACCCATGATGTAAAATTGTAATATTCAGTCATGTAAGGACTTGTCAAAATTTGTAAACCCACTTGGTTGGCTAGCTGAGTCAAATTTGTAAACCCACTTGGTTGGGTAGTTGAGTTGAGATGTGTAAACCCACTTGGTTGGGTATTTGAGTCTCATATGTAAATCCACTTGGATGGATCTTTGATGTAAGTATGATTCATTGGTGATAGGAAGGTCATAGAGTCATGTACTTCATTGAAAAATGTGTTTGTAGGTTCAGCATGATCTCAGGGGGAGCATGGTCACTTCAGTGTACATCAGATCTGCAGAACGCTTCCTTCTACAAGAGGATAAAAAAAACCTTGTGTTGGGTTTGGTCCGCCCTTTGCCCTTGATGTCAAAGGGGGAGAGTGACATGGTGTTTGAATAAAGAGAAAGAATGGTGTCAATAGTGACATGGTGTCATTGTATACATGATACATGGTGTCATTGTATTCTTAATGTATCTATCTGTTGTGGTGATCAAACACCATTGTGGTTGCCATCAAGTCCAAAGGGGGAGATTGTTGGCAATATGATGCTGAGTGTTGTCCTTGATGGCAACCCACTTGATGAAGATGATGGCAACCTACTTGATGAAGTTGTCTCTGGTAAAATATGTCTTGATGAACTTGTTAAATGATGTAAATCTGATGTATATACAATGAGTACAGAAGGTAATGATGGAAGGAATGTCAGTATGTGCTAGAACATGATGAAAAGAGTATGTCTCAAGGCATACGCGGATTTGTCTAGACAAAGTAGCGTATGCACGCGGGAAATAACGTGCCAAGTCGCGTATGGGAAAAAGCGCTCTAAATATGTAAAACCGGGGGTAACCACCATGGTATTGACCCATTGTATTGAGTAATGATTCGTCTATGTGACCCCGTCCAGAAATACCATCGAAAGTAATGTGGTTTTGGCTCATGGTATTGATAAAGGGTAAACCTATATAAGGAGAAGAAATTCATTGTGCAAATGTGTGCAAGAAGTCTGAGCTTGAATGAATACTTCTCTCTGAAGCATATATGAATGGAAAGGGTTACAGTTGAATGAAAGATCTTAATGTATGATGCACCAATGAAGAAATGATGAAGAAGGGAATCTAGATCTGGAATGTATTTGTATCTACTAGATCTGTTTATGGAATGATTAGATCTGAGATGAGGCGAACATCTGTCTGAAGTAAAGGGTAAAATCTGAGTGATGTATCTGTTCTGAAGAATTGCAATGACCTAAATGTCTGAAGAACTATACGCTAGTTCGCCGCAGAAGAAGCGCGTATATACGCGGCTTCGCTGAAGAGAAAGCGCGTATGTGCAGTGAAATTAGCTCTATAATATGTGCAGATGTATACGCGGGTTGATGTGATTGGAAACGCATATATATGCGGGATAAGTGAAAGGAAAGCGCATATGAAAACTAGGGTTTGCTGAAGCATGGGGTATGAAATGTTTGATCTGTTCTACTGTGTTACTGCTATCTGTATTCTGCAGTTCTGAGTTTTCTGTATCAGTTTGGTTGTATGATTGAGCTTAAATGTGTGGAGTGGGTCTAGTCTGAAAATATGGTGAAACGTGGCCTGCAAGTTGTGCTCTATTGAAGTTGTTGGATCCAGTGTGAAAATTGATGAAACGTGGTCCATGGTGGTGCTGAGGGTTGTAGCCTTCAGTCAGGGGGTTGTAGCTCCCTTCCAGGTGAGGCTGGTAAACGAGAGCAGGGAGTCGTAGCTCCCTTCCAGGAGAGGCTGGTAAACGAGTCAGGGGGTTGGAGCTCCCTTCCAGGAGAGGCTGGTAAACGAGCGCAGGTGGGTGCCTGCGTGCTGGTCAAGTCTGCGCCAGCACATATGTTGTAAGATGTTTCCTCTATAATAAAATATTGAAGGCTGAGCAACTGCAGCGGTGGTTTTCTCCTGACTTGGGTTTCCACCTAAAAATCCTGGTGTTCATGTGTGATGCTTTGTGTGATGGTTTATTCTGTTCTTACTGCACATGTTTACTGTTTATAGAACATCTAATGAATGAATGATGGAATGATATAAGTGAAGAACTAATGGCATAATTAGATCTTTGTGTATACACGAGTTTTATGAAGGATATCCGCGTGTATATGCTAGTTGGCTTCAGCAAAGTAGCGTATGGGTTTTAGAGCATGAAAAAGTAAAAAGTTTTGAGTAAGTCCTAAATACTGATTCACCCCCCCCCCCCCCCCCTCAGTATTTTTCCCAACAATTGTGCAAATGGGGGTAAGGAGTCTGAGCTTGAATGAATACTTCTCTCTGAATTATATAGGTTTACCTTTTATCAATACCATGAGCCAAAACCACATTACTTTCGATGGTATTCCTGGACGGGGTCACATAGATGAATCATTACTCAATACAATGGGTCAATACCATGGTGGTTACCCCTCGTTTTACATATTTAGAGCGCTTTTTCCCGTACGCGACTTGGCACGTTGTTTCCTGCGTGCATACGCTACTTTGTCTAGACAAATCTGCGTATGCCTTGAGACACACTCTTTTCATCATGTTCTAGCACATACTGACATTCCTTCCATCATTACCTTATGTACTCATTGTATATACATTAGATTTACATTATTTAACAAGTTCATCAAGACATATTCCATCAGGGACAACTTCATCAAGTAGGTTTCCATCAACTTCATCAAATGGGTTGCCATCAAGGACAACACTCAGCATCATATTGCCAACAATCTCCCCCTTTGGACTTGATGGCAACCACGATGGTGTTTGATCACCACAACAGATATATACATTAAGAATACAATGACACCATGTCACTCTTGACACCATTCTTTATTTTTATTCAAACACCATGTTACTCTCCCCCTTTGACATCAAGGGCAAAGGGCGGACCAAAACCAACACAAGGTTTTTTTTTTTTTCTCTTGTAGAAGGAAGCGTTCTGCAGATTTGATGTACATTGAAGTGACCATGCTCCCCCTGAGTTCATGCTGAACCTACAAACATATTTTTCAATGAATTACATGACTCTATGACTCATACTTACATCAAAGATCCATCCAACTGGATTTACATATGAGACTCAAATACCCAACCAAGTGGGTTTACACATCTCAACTCAACTACCCAACCAAGTGGGTTTACAAATTTGACTCAGCTACCTAACCAAGTGGGTTTACAAATTTTGACAAGTCCTTACATGATTGAATATTACAATTTTACATCATGGGTCTCACCAAGACCTTTTTATCAAATTACAAGTATGAATTTTTATGACCAATACCAGAAAGACCTCAAGAGAGAGATCATATTTCAGAATCATCATAATGCCAAAAATGCATTATACTCAGCAAGACTAGTGCTCCCCCTAAAAATTTTGATCCAAACATCCTTTCCATATGTCCAAGGCTCCTCCTTAGCTTGTGCAATCTGAATACTTTTAACAGCAAGTCATCAACAACAATCTCTGCATGATCTGTCCGGATCTCTGAATCATAAAACTTCCATCATATCCAAAATATATTCTTCATCAAATAAGAAATCTGGGCTCATCCATAATATTAAACATAAGAAACCATGTGTTATTTCATTAGCATGAGTATAACTAGAATAATGCTAACAGTACAATCATTAGCAGTCAGACTGATGCTCCCTCTGAACCTCTGCTCCTGATCTTCAGCTGTCATCCCAATTCTCTTATCATCAATGCATACACGACTGTGTCTGCTGGAACTCGCGTGTATACGCAGCTTTAGTTCACTGAACTCGCGTATGGAAAGTGAATTATAGAAAATTTCACATTTCTCCATCTCCCCCTGAATATGTCCTTCATGTACCTGTCTTCTTCATGTCAGATGCTCTGTCAGCAATAATCATAACCAGATTTGCCAAATCAACCATGAGAATCATCATACATCGCTCCCCCTGTGACGATACATTACTAAGCTCCATAATGTATCTCACATCACTTCTGCAGTCATTAAGAGAAGTAAGCTTCAGAAGCTGATGACTGCAGTAGGGTCAATATTCCCTACGTTTCTGACCGGTCCTCCTTCTTTTTCCAGCTTTGTTTGAACTTTCTAATTATGTGCTGGAGATTATCTAATTTCTCAAATATGTTCATCCTGCATTCTTTTTCCACATCTCCATACTTGTTACAAGCATAACATATTATATGACCAGAGAAATAAGCATAAGGATCATAGTGTGTTTCTCTGTTCCTCCTTCTATTGAAATCAGCTACTTTATGACCATACTTGTTGCATGAAAAAAAATATCCCTTGAAGCAACCAGAGTACCTTTCTGAATAGAATCTGTTTGACTGTGACTGAAATGATCTACTTCTGCAATTTGCTGCAGCATGCCCATAATTATGAAAATTAAAGCATTCAACATTATTGATACTTTTATAGTTAGGAGTGACAGATTTCCTTTGAGAATTCATAATTGTCGGTTTCCCTTTTGTTTCTTTCAGTACTTCAGGTTTTGCTTTGATATCCTTTGAATCTTTAGCATTTCCTTGTGAACTAGATTCTCCTTTAACCGTTTCATGAAAACCCAGACCAAGCTTAATAGAGGGAGACCTTTGACTACTAGGATTATTGTCCAGAACCTTAGTACTATCTTGAAACCTCAAAAGTTTATCTTTTTCTTCTAATTTACCTTTGAGAATGTTTACCTCAACCTCCAAGACTTGGCATTGCTTCTTCATGCTTTCTTCTTTCCTTCTTCCATATTCTACTTGATCATTCAGATTTATAATCTCTTCTTTCAACCCATTTTCTTGTTCTTCAAAAGTTTGTAAGAGTTCTTCAGTCTTCTTATTTGATTTTTCCAGATTTGCTTTCAAAGAGATGTTTTCTGCTTCAAGTCCTACATTCTTCTTGTTTGATTTTTCTAGATCAGCTTTAAGAGAGATGATTTCAGCTTCAAGTCCTTCCTTTTCAAATGATTTTAGAAGTTCTTCATTCTTCCCTTTTGATGTTTCGAGATCTGCATTTAGATCGTTGACTTCTGCTTCTAGTCTTTTCATTCGATTGGATGCATAAGCATGCAACCTTTGATACTTGTCTACCTGCCCATTCAGCATTTCTATTTGTTCTTTCATTTGAGAGATCATCTCATCATAGATAGATTCTTGTATTTTAGATGCTCTTAGTTGTTGTTCAATTTTAATCTTGAAAGCTTCTTCTAGATCCATGACATTACTTTCACTATCTTCACCATTACATGCACAAGAAGATGAGTCACAAGAACAAAAATCAGTACCTGCTTTATCTTCTTCATTTTCTGCTGCATATGTTTTCTGAGATATCTCCTTTTCAGTGGCCTTATTCTTTTGCTTCCTTCCCATTGCGACAGATCTCCTTCAAGCGATCAAGCTTTTGGAAAAGGACCTGCTCCGATACCAATTGTTGGAAAAATACTAAGAGGGGGGGGGGGGTGAATCAGTTTTTGGACTTACTCAAAAAATTTTACTTTTCTTACTTTAAAACCCATACGCTACTTTGATGAAGCCAACTAGCGTATACACGTAGATCTCCTTCATTAAACTTGCGTATGCACAAAGATCTAATCATGCAGATAATTCTTCACTTATATCATTCCATCATTCATTCATTAGATGTTCAATAAACAGTAAACATGTGCAGTAAGAATAGAATAAATCATCACACATAAGCAACTCACATGAAGACCAGGATTTTTAGGTGGAAACCCAAGTCGGGAGAAAACCACCGCTGTCGTTGCTCAGCCTCCAATATTTTATTATAAAAAAAACATCTTACAACTTATGTACTGGCGCAGCCTCATACCAGTATGCAGGCACCCACCTGCGCTCGTTTACCAGCCTCTCCTGGAGGGGAGCATCGACCCCCTGCTCCCTTTTACCAGCCTCTCCTGGAAGGGAGCTACAACCCCCTGCTCTCGTTTACCATCCTCACCTGGAAGGGAGCTACAACCCCCTGACTGAAGGCTACAACCCTCAGCACCACCATGGACCACGTTTCATCAATTTTCACACTGGATCCAAAAGCTTTCTTTAGAGCACAACTTGCGGGCCACATTTCATCATATTTTCAGACTGGACCCACTCCACACATTTAAGCTCAATCATACATCAAAACTAATACTTATAACTCATTGACAGATCACAGTAACACAGCAGAATAGATCAGATATTTCATACTTCATTCTTCAGCAAACCCTAGTTTTCATACGTGCTTTCCTTTCACTGATCCGGTGTATATACGCGCCTTCATGTATAAAAACCCGCGTATACATCTGTATATATTATATAGCTAATTTTACTGCCCATACGCGCTTTCTCTTTAGAAAACCTACGTATATACGCGCTTCCTCTTCGGCGAACTAGCGTATAGTTCTTCAGACATTTAGGTCATTGCAATTCTTCAGAACAAATACATCACACAGTTTTAACCCTTTACTTCAGACAGATGTTCGCCTCATCTCAGATCTAATCATTCCATAAACAGATCTAGAAGATACAAATACATTTCAGATCCAGATTCCCTTCTTCACCATTTTATTCATTGGTGCATCATACATTTAGATCTATCATTCAACTGTAACCCTTTCCATTCAGATATAATTCAGAGAGAAGTATTCATTCAAGCTCAGACTCCTTACCCCCATTTTCAAAATGAATTTCTTCTCCTTATATAGGTTTACCTTTTATCAATACCATGAGCCAAAACCACATTACTTTTGATGGTATTCCTGGACGGGGTCACATAGACGAATCATTACTCAATACAATGTGTCAATACCATGGTGGTTACCCCTGGTTTTACATATTTAGAGCGCTTTTGCCCATACGCGACTTGGCACGTTGTTTCCCGCGTGCATACGCTACTTTGTGTAGACAAATCCGCGTATGCCTTGAGACATACTCTTTTCATCATGTTCTAGCACATACTAACATTCCTTCCATCATTACCTTCTGTACTCATTGTATATACATCATATTTACATCATTTAACAAGTTCATCAAGACATATTCCATCAAGGACAACTTCATCAAGTAGGTTACCATCAACTTCATCAAGTGGGTTGCCATCATGGACAACACTCAGCATCATATTGCCAACAAGTTACAATGCGAAAAACATCACAATCAACATAGAACAGGATCCCATAAATCAGCTTGTATTGATGCTCCTAACCAGTTACAGCTTCAAGTCCAATGCTTTAGTTTAGCAATCATCTACTCATCTCAGCCTAATTTATCTATCAAAAGTAGAGCTCCAAGGGCCAGTGAACACTATTTACAAGTACAAGTCTCAAGCTCAATTACATTTCAATGTTCAGTAGCCAAATCAACCAACAATTTCTCATCTTCTATAGAAGTATTTATAGAAGAATGAGGAGGTGATATCTGATAAAATATCTCCCAAGATTATTAATATAGTCTTAAATGGCTTCTCGGCCTTTTAGGGGCTCGATGGAGAAGTGTACATAGGTGTCCTTTGTATTAAATGTTTTACAATTAATATTAAAGCTTGATTGGAGCTTTGTTAACTTTTAAGGCTCTGTTCAGGATGTAATAATTCTGCTGATATTTATTGCATTAAATTCTCTTAGTAGAATTAAATCTTTGGCTACATTTGAGGCAAATATCTGATCTTGATCAATCACTTCGGCTTTTGTTTGAATGCTTTGAGGCACATGTGGCTTTGTGGTAGCTGGGAGGAATCAATTCACCTCAGATGTGGCAGTGGAGGCCTTTCTTTCTAATAAATCTTTTGATTTATCTTTAATTCCGTTTTAATTTGTAGGATTAGGCTTTTGATAATCAATCCTAGCTGTAATCCCAAAATTTTTCTTCAATTTTCTGTTCTGTTGTGTTCTGTCTTCAACACTGATACTCTTTTAAGTGTGATTTAAAATCACTGTGTCTTGTTGATGTGCAGGCTGTGCAGGGCTCTCAAGGCATTAATGCCCAAGAAGCATCGACGAAACTTGGATCTTGAACCCTGCGAACTGTTTCCCTTTTATGAATCGAAGGCACGGGAATCGTCATTCCCTGCCTTCAGCCTTTCTTTCAATAAAATGGATAAACCTTTAAACACCTGCAAAATAAAAAAATTATTTAATAAATCCTGCGTTTTTTGGGAAAAAATGCTTCAGAGGGCATGGGAGGAGCGTAGCTGTTGGATGGCAGCATCCAATGGTGGATATCTGCGTAAAATGGTCAAAAGTAGAGCGATGGGAAGTAATAAATTATATTCTTCGATGTGGAGAAATCGACAGTTGGGAGCGATCCAGGACGTATAATAGGGAAATGGGGAAAATACAAAGAAATAAGTTTTAAAAAACCTTAGGCAGAGGGAAAATAAATTAAAAATCGAAGTGGGTTTCGGGAGGAACACGAGCCATCAGATGAGATCAAACGGATGGTCCAGATGCAATCGAAGGCATTCAATCGGTGGGGAAAGAATTTGCACATCACTGAAAAATTGCGATGCGATTAAGTGCTGACCGTTGATCTGCAGATCAGATCGACAGCGGAGAGTGAATTAGAGGGGTTCAAAAAGGCAAAGGAAGGGTTAATTATCAGAGAAAATTAGAGCCGTCGGATCTGAGAAAGGTAGGGAGGAAATAAACGATGGAAAAACAATTGGGGGATCGGAAATCAAGGGTGGAAAATAAACGATTTAAACTGCGCAAATGGAAATTGATGATGCGATTGAGCGCTGGACATTGATCGTTCCAAGATCAACGATGGAGATTACTTTTAAAAGCGAATTGGAGGAAACCCTTTATAATGTATGAAAACTCAAAAATATAAATAAAACAAAGTTTTTGGTGGCAGAATATATATGTATGAAATGGTTGGCGCCCATTTGCAGAGCCATGGGTCTATGGGAAATGATAGGCCCGGGTCTTATGTATGAAAAGGGCCTATCTCATCAAAACTATGGAGTAAGGATTTTCAATCAACCCATTGTAAAAACTTCCGATGCGATTTATGTGCTTTGGGATTTCACACTTGGTTCTAGGGCATATGTTATATGGAGTGAAGCAGAGAGGGGTGGGGGGTTTATAAAACAGAGCTAATCGCATTGGAGGCTTTTATGAAAGCCAAAGACTTGTGCTCACTGATTACTTCCGATGCGTTAAGCACCCGATGGGCATAGCGCCTGGTTTGTATGGTGTGGGCATGTGGGGGAAGTGGTTTAAGACTTAGCCCAAGGGGGCTTAAGTTTGTAATACAAAAATGGGTTTTTTATAGATTTTCAATGGTTTTCAAAGGAATTTGAGGGCTTCGGTAATGTTAAAAAGTGAGTTCTTAACCTTGTAAAAATTATTTTCATGAATGGAAGAAGGGGAATCATGAAAATATAGGAGATTTATGGAGAAAAGGGGAGAAAAATGAAGGTTAGTTTTGAGTGGAGGAAAGGAAAAAATGATGATTTTGCAGCAGTATTTTTACTTATGGAAACAACAGAAATTCTGAGTATAAAAAAGGGAAAAACAGTGAAATTTGGATGGAGGCATGAGGCCTTCAAGAGTCTTCAAGAGCCAACACTTTTTAGAAATAAAATTTGTTCCTTGAAGGCTCCAAAAAATTTTAGCCACCTTTTGCTATAAAAAATTTTATAGGTGGCTAACACCCACTCCAGTAAGAAAGAGAAAATCAGTGTACCATACCCAAACTCTCTCTAGGTACGGGTCTTGCATGTGGTAAGCTCTGCTTAGACCCGATGGACAACTCCGTCACACTAGTCAAAAACCTAAGGCTACATACAGTCCAAGGCTAGTAGCATCTAGGCCTTGGTGGCCACATGCTGACTCTTGGCACAAGCCAAGCGAAAAATCATGCATAATATAGAACTCAGTGGTCTCAAAGTCACCCGTGCGATCAGTACCTAGTTTCTCACAGCCTGTGTGTTGTGTATGCAACGCTCAAGAATAATATTAGCAGTGGAATGTGGGTCAGATCTGGACCTCGGTCCAGGACATGATAGGATGGTCAATAAGTACACATCATCCTTCTCGATTGAGAGCTCATTTCCCCCAATTTGAAAGACATGGTGCCACTCATCTCATTATTGAATCAGCCACCTCAGCAGGTACTCTTGACCCCTCATCAGTTCTAAACATGCATATTTTAGCAAACCAAATCTGTGGAGAGACATCAAGCTTGCAGCATCAGTAATCATTTCCCTTTCTTCCCATTCATGTTCTCTCTCTCACCAGATACTCATGATTACTAGTTGAATACCTACAAATACAACATTTTAAACCGATTAGAAATTGTATGGACCACTTCAAAACGCTTATAAATGAGTTCCTAAAAAATGTGTTGCACCTAACCCTGGCTATAGTGTAAAACACAACGTGCTAGCACGTCCTTCACTCACGAGAAATGCGCTTAACATGGCTCCAACACTATTGGCCCACGTTAGCCGTAAATATTTTTTAGGGCCTCACAAACTTCCCATTTTGAAACAGAAAAACTTAACAAAAGTACAATTAAATGATAGCAGGAGGTTCCAGCTCTTACCTCGATCTCACGGGAAGGAAAACCGTTTCCCGAATTGACCACAGTCGTCAGCTGAAGATTTCACCCCTTTTCACCCGAGAGCTTCTTTACAGCACTCAAAACAGTGAAAATTAAGGTCTTCTGACCTTCTTATAGCCAATTCTGGGGCATGACTCTCTTAAGCTAGTCAACAAAAGTCATGAATTCTTGCTGCATATATGTCGCAACTATTGAAATTTTTTACTGATGTTCTGATGAGTGATCAAGATTCATATGCAAATATACACATGTTTTTTCGAGCATTCTTTTTACGATATTTTTCTTTCTCGTTAATCCGAAAAACCTTGAGTTCCCTTCTTTGGACTCGTTAAACTTATACAAATTTGATATCCAGCCTTTCTTTTATGGTATTTTTCTTGCTCGTTAATCCGAAAAACCTAGAGTTCTCTTCTTCAGACTCGTTAAAACTGATATGAAGAAGCACTGATCTTTCTTTTTAGGGACCTTTTTCTCGCTCATAAAACTAAAAAAACCTCGAGTTGACTTTGTCGAGCTCGGTAAACTACCATGACAGAGAGTAAGGATCCATTCTTTTCCTCTTTTTGAAATTTCTTTAAACCAAAAAAGTAACCGAGTTTTCTCCACGTGACTCGTTAAAATTTCACGGAGGGCACCAATTTTTTCTTTGTCAGAATCGTTAAAATTTCACAAAGAGTACTAAGTTTACTCCATCTCCTCATACTCATAACAAAATGAGGTAGACGTCCATCAAACATAGATTTCTCACTTTTACGACTTCGATGGAATAAGTCACGGAAAATGAACTGTTTCGAGCTTACTATTCTCCCTTTGTCGTGCGCAATTATTAAGACATGACAAAGGTACCCCAATGGAGTTGTCTTTTACAACATTTTTCAGACTCTCTAAACATGAAAAATTCACCAGGTTTACTCATATGGACTCATTAAACCTAATCAGACGGGGCACGGAGTTGTATTTTATGATATTTTTTAGACTCTCTAAATATGAAAAATTCATCGAGTTTACTCGTCTAGACTCATTAAACTTAATCATACGGGGAAAATTTTGGACAAAATGGATACTACCTTTGTTACATTTCAGAAAGGTCAATTTGGCAGCAAAAATATTGAACATGCACTTCTCGAAAAACCCTTTCGCAGTTAGCCGAACCCTCCCATCTATGAGTATTAGCCTTCATCTCCCAGTGTCCCTACACTGGTAAAATCCTAACACACTCTTTGGTGTGTATTAAGCCTCAACTGCCCAGTACCCTGTTACAGTGCCTTCTATTGTTCAAGAAGATCTCGCTATATACTGCTCCTCTTATCAACCAAACCGCTCATTATGCTAGAACTTATTTGTCGTCAGACATCCCCATTTACTCTTCATTACCTCCATCACAAACAAAATCATTTGGTTTCCATTTTGTGTTGACTGATGAAGGACGCCTCAGTGCCTACCTTTCAACAGATCTCTTCCTATCAACTTCAACATCTTATCTAGGAAGTTGATCCAGAAACCCATCAGTACCTGGATACTTGCAGACATCAGTGGCAGGTAGTCTTGTGTTTGATTATGAGTCTTCATCATTGGCTCCCGATCAAATGATTCTACAAGTGTTCAACTTCAACTCTTTTTATTCACACTCGCTAGATTGTACTGTGCATCTTAGGGACCATCATCATTATCGGTGGCCACCTTCGCATCTGTTAATAGTTTTCATTATTGACTGGTAATCAGAAGATTTATCACATGCTCGATGACAGCTCCTTCATTCACATGTTGAGAAATATGTAGTTTAAGTGAATCAAAGGTCAATACCTTGGGGAAAAGGTTACATCATTAAAGTTGTGTTGCCTTCCCAAAGTTGCAATATTTTTTATGGAGATACCTTCTTCAGCCTGATCCTGTTATGACATACACTTCCACATTGTGCTCATCGATGGACAGATTCTTCATATCTCTATTCTAGAGAAATCATGTTGTTTAAGATGTTGAGCATGGGAATGCCCAACTCAAGGCAGATACTATATTTTCTGACCTATGTTGTTGTTTCAGTTTTTCCTCAGTATTTCAATCTCTTTATCTCTACTACACACATTATAAAGTATTTCGGCCATCGTCTTCGTCTCTGACGTCACACTTTAGGGGGCATCTATTATAGGTAAAAATACCTTCTCATCAGCTCAAAGGAGAAGATACATATGGAAGGAATACAAATACCTAAACTAAACCTATTTCTGCCAAGGTAACGCCTCACTATAACAACACAAGAGCGTTATAACGCATCTGATTGGTGCATAGGCCACGTTAGTGGCTAGGGAAATGCTCTGTTTACACTAGAGGGCATCGTTACCCGTGTTTTGAGTTTGGAACAGGAAAACCCCATGGAGAATGATTTGAATTTCTAGCTTTTTCTCACATGAGAGTGAGTACAAAAAGGAAACTAAAAAGCACTAATCTCTTATTGGGCCTTGCCAAAGACAGCTGAACTCTCAAGGAAGGAAAAATCATGGAAGTTGAGGAAACATCTTGGTTTTTTCTATTCAGAACTGGTGGAAAGAGAAGGGAAAATATTTCTCTCACCATCTCCTATAAAATGGAGTTGAAGGCTCTTGGTTCAAGGTCGAAGGATTGTAAAAGTTTTTGAATACTTGTGAAGTAGAGATTATTGTTGTAGTGTGAAGGTCAAGAGTCAAAGAGGTTCATTGATAACTAGTTGATCAAGACATCACCACTTTGAGAGATAGAGAGATTGGAAGGCTGAGGAGGGCTTGGTACAACCGACGGTTGTAATCCTCCTTTTTATAAATCAATAGAACTGTATCTATTTTGTCCATTCTATGCGTTGATATTTTCATTATTATTTGATTATTTACATAGCATTAGATGAATGTCTTAGATGTGCATTGTTTAAATTTTTATCATATATTGACTTAATTGATAGGAAATACATGTTATGGTAGAGATTACATGGGTGTTTTGACTGATTGCAGGCTTGAGATTTGGAGCTGGTGAAGAAGGATCTCTACTTCATTGTTTAGTGCTCTCCAAAAGACTCCAAGATCATTAAAGAGGTAATCTTCCATCTTATTCCATCAAGTTTTTTTAAGTTAATATGAACATGTACATGCCATCTTTGTGAACTATAAAGCTAATCTTACTGTCTGCCTTGGGCACCGGAAAGTCCTGAGCGGGATATTCGATAACCAACAACCCAACCATTTTACCCTATAGCAGGCGAAAAAGAGATGCCCCTACTGTGGGTCGAGATATAGTTGAAGAGTGACATGCATCAATTTTAGCATGGATTCTAACTTAGAGGCATTGAGTCATAATCTGACACACAGTAGCTTCGCGCGACCAGCTTTTCAACCAAGTGCGATGACCAATTGTGTGAATCAACGATTCCTCTCGTAGAAAGTTGAATTACTATTGCGCTGCAGTTCATCAGTAGGGTAAAACTAACTTGTCTCATGACAGTCTAAACCCATCTCATGTTCTCTATTGGTGGGTGAACAATCCAACACTTGGTGTATTCCACTTCAAAATGATAGGAAAAGCTGACATCAAAGCATCAAAAAGCAACGTTGCTATGAATTCTTGGCTGCCACAAGACAATTATCCCTGTGGTAACTTTTCTGACACCTATAGCTTCAAATTCTGAAAGTCTAAAGAATCGATAGGCCACGCTTCCACGGTTTGTATTTGTACTAAAAATAAAAATCAAATGAGCTTTTACCCTTTTGTTCCACATGATATTTATGTTCTCGTTGAGCTCATCTTAGGACACTTGCGTTATCTTTTAACAGATGTGCTACCCCAGCCAAACACCCCACCTAAAAATGTCTTCTTCCCAGATCGAATCATTGAAACATGCCTTAAGGAAAAAAAAAGGGGGCAGTGTCCCATCTCCACCCCACGGAATAAGTAAAATAATGTTAAAATTAGTGGTATTTCACTTGTGCTGAAAACGGCTCCCACTTATTCTACACCTCTCATGTCTTTTCATAAATTCATACTAGAGTCAAGCTCAACAGGGTCTTATTTCCCCGCTGATACTACCAAGCCCGTTCCCTTGCCTGTGGTTTTTCTAGATAATAAATAGGGACAGTGGGAATCTAGTTAGTCCATTCATGCATGTCACTAATTAGATGACACGGAATTTAGCTACCTTAAGAGATTCATAGTTACTCTTGCTGTTTACCCGTGCTTGGTTGAATTTCTTCACTTTGACTTTCAGAGCACCAGGTAGAAATCACATTGTGTCAACATCTGCAGGGACCATCACAATGCTTTGTTTTAATTAAAAAGTTGGATTCCCCTTGTCTGTACCATTTTTGAGATGACTGTTCACCGCCTAGGGAAAATCGCCTGCGAGGGGGCCTTCTATGCCCGTAGCCCAATTGGCATATGACTTCCTGCCCTCACCGCGAGAGTAGCTTGGGCAGACTGCTGATAGCCCACGAGTTGAGGGTGCAAACCGCTAGGACCAGCCCTCAGAGCCAATCCTTTTCCCAAAGTTACGGATCTGTTTTGTTGACTTCCCTTACCTGCAATGTTTTATTGCCCAGGGGTTGTTCACCTTGGAGACCTGATGCGGTTATGATCATGACCGAGCATGAATGGTACTATGTCCTCCAGATTTTCATGGGCCGCTGAGGGCACACCGGACACCACAAGACTTGCGGTGACCTTCCAACTATTGGACCCTATCTCTAGGTGAACCGATTCTAGGGTGGGAAAGTTGTTAAAAAGAAAATATAACTCTTCCCAGGGCCTCCGATGACGTCTCCAAATTTCCTAACATTGTTGCCCACCAGCATGTCCCAGTTCAGGAATATTAACCCAATTCCCTTTTGATGCTCGTGCAAAGTGCACCCTTGATACAATGACTCCCCATCTCTTAGGATTGACTAACCCATGTCCAAGTGCTATTCAAATGGAACCTTTCCCCAATTCAGTTTTCAAAGTTATCATTTGAATATTTTCTATTACCACCAATATCTGCACTGGGGGTTGATCCACTCAAGCTCACGCCCGATTTTTCTGAACAACCCCCGCATCCTCCTACTCATCGAAGCCAAGCAATTGCTTCGACAGTCGATTATAGGTTGTGCGCTTCAACGCCATCCATTTTTGGGGCTAGTTGATTTGGCAGGTGATTTGTTACACACTCCTTAGCGGATTTCGAATTCCATGACCACTGTCCTACTGTCTTAATCAACCATCACCCTTTATGGGATCTAGGTTAGTGTGCAATTTGGCACCGTAACTCAACCTTCATTTCATCCCGCATCGCCAGTTCTTCTTACCAAAAATGGCCCACTTGGAGAACTCGATACAAAGAAATAAGGTTTAAAAAACCTTAGGCGGAGGGAAAATAAATTAAAAATCAAAGTGCGTTTCGGGACAAACACGAGCCGTCAGATGAGATCAAATGGATGGTCCAGATGAAATCGGAGGCATTCAATCGGCGGGGAAAGAATTTGTACATCGCTGAAAACTTGTGATGCAATTAAGAATTGACCGTCGATCTACAGATCAGATTGACGATGGAGAGTGAATCGGAGGGGTTCAAAAAGGTGGAGGAAGGGTTAATGATCAGAGCGAATTAGAGCCGTCGGATTTGAGGAAGGGAGGGAGGAAATCAACGGTGGAAAACCAATTGGGGGATCGACAATCAGGGGTGGCAAATAAATTATTTAAACTGCGCAAATGGAAATCACCGATGCGATTGAGCGCTGGCCGTAGATCGGTCCAAGATCAGCGGTGGAGATTGATTTTGAAAGCGAATTGGTGAAAAACCTTTATAATGTATGAAAACTCAAAAATTTAAATAAAAAAAAGGTTTTGGTGGCGGAATATATATGTATGAAATGGTTGGCGCCCGTCTACAGAGCCATGGGTCTATGGGAAATGATAGGCCCGGGTCTTATGTATGAAAGGGCCTATCGCATCGAAACTTCGGAGTAACGCTTTTCAATCAACCCATTGTAAAAAAATTCGATGCAATGTATGCGCTTTGGGATTTCAACACTTGGTTTCGGGGCATAGGTTATATGGAGTGAAGCGGAGAGGGGTGGGGGGTTTATAAAATAGATCTAATCGCATCGGAGGCTTTTATGAAATTCAAACACTTGCGCTCACAGATTACTTCCGATGCGATAAGCACCTGATGGGAATAACACTTGGTTTGTAGGGTGTGGGCATGTGGGGGAAGTGGTTTAAGACTTATCCCAAGGGGGCTTAAGTCTGTAATACAAAAATGGGTTTCTTTATAGATTTTTAATGGTTTTCAAAGGAATTTGAGGGCTTCGGTAAGGTTAAAAAGTGAGTTCTTAACCTTGTAAAAATGATTTTCATGAATGGAAGAAGGAGAATCATGAGAATAGAGGAGTTTTATGGAGAAAAAGGGGAGAAAAATGAAGGTTAGTTTTGAGTGGAGGAAAGGAAAAATGATGATTTTGCAGCAGTATTTTTACTTATGGAAACAATAGACATTTTGAGTATAAAAAAGGGAACAGTAGTGAAGATTTGGACAGAGGCATGAGGCCTTCAAGAGTCTTCAAGAGCCAACACTTTTTGGCAAAAAAATTTGTTCCTTGAAGGCTCCAAAAAATTTTAGCCACATTTTTCTATAACAAATTTTATAGGTGGTTAACAGTGGGTCCACTTGGGGATGGTGCCTTCTTGGAGGCATCAAGAACTTTAGACTTGGGTTCTCTGGGAGGTTGACATGTGCCTCATCCATTGGGCTACTTTCCTTTGCTTGAATGATCTTCTTTTGAAAATATATTAGCAGCCATAAAAACGATGGATTTTTCATCTACAAGATTTTTACCTACCCAATCCTACTGATCTAACATTTTTTCTTCTTTAGAGTGCACTTGGATTGGAAAAATATTTTCATAACATTTTATTCTTTTGAAAGCAGGAAATATAATCTATTTATATTCCTTATTTCTCCTTGAACTCAGATTAAACATTTGATTTCAGATGCTTCTCTACATATTCTATCAATTTTTCAGGATTAAACACTCTAACAGATTTTTATTCTCTAAATTCTACAACAGAAATTTAAGAGCATACAAGTTAGGATTGAACAGTCCAACTTGATGCTGATTTATGGCATAAAAAACAAGCTGCACATAAATCTTATTTCACAGAAAATTAAAACAAAATAGAAGGTTTGAGATCTGAAATTTCAAAGCAATTTCCTTCCTCTTTTCTACAGCTCTGTTTTGACTCTTACTCGAGCTGTCTTTCCTTTACTAACTGGTTCAGATTTTGAGCTATTTAGAACCATATTTTTTCATATTTTGACTCAGAATTTGAAACATATTTGAGTCATTTCTTGCTTGGAAACTTAGGTTCAGATTTGAGCTTGTTTAAACCTTTAATTTCTATCCTAAACTATCTACTGATAAGCCAGGATTAAACAGTTTGGAAAATCGAATTCATTATCCTATTAGCAGTCAATTTAAAACTAATTATGCAAGATTAGGTAGTATGACTAATTAGAAGTGTGTTCTTCAGGAGTGGAATTTAAGCTTGCACACTTTCAGAATTTATTTCTCTTTTTTGGTATGGGGCTGTACCTTTCGTGTTTTTACAATCTGCCCTCTTTTCTTTCTCTATTGTTTTTGGATTTTTCTTTTTCTTTCAAAAAAAAAATCAACAACTAACTAAATGCTCAAAGCTGAGATTTATTGACATTTCCTATCTAACCTACTCTAACTTGGAATATTGACATTTTTTAGGTGATACAATAATGCCAATGCAGCTAGTCAAGGAATAGTAAAAAAGGGGAAAAGAACTGACTACTCATCAGAGACAACCATAGGGTGCTCTGCATGTGGATCTTCAAAACTGAGGCCACTAGCAGTGGTGGCGATTTCTAATGTATTTGGCTCTTGTAAAGGATTAATGCTACAGGGGCTAATCCAATCAGGGCCTCCATGTATTCTGCCACAGGATCAATTAGAACATGATATAAAATTTCTTATTTAAGGCCTGCCATGGCTGGTAGGCTATCTGTATCCTAGGTAGCTTCAATCACTGCATCTGCAGTGTGGCCTTTGTACTCACACTCCTCTCTTTCCTGGCTGGGAGTATTTGGCATATGAGCATTAACCAAGAATACCTCTTCTTCCACTGGATCAAGACAGAGATGTATATGGGAAAGAAGGTCTCCCTCATCTTCACTGCAGCCTGAACTGGAGGGCTCATCATATATGGTAGGGTTGTCCACTTCTGACCCTAACCAGTTCTTCTGGAGTGAACTGAACTCTATGAAAAAATTAACATATTATTGAGTAGGGGTTGCTTTTATTACCTTGACCCTTTCAGGCGAAGGTTCCGGATATTCATCTTGCTCAATATTTTCTTCATGTTTTTCTTCCTTGTCCTCTGCGCTGAAGAGCTACAGGCTTCCATCTTCTTTGTAATTATTACTGATGATATAATATACAATAGAGTGAAGATTCAATGAATCTTCATTTTCTATGATGCTTTCAACACTTTCTTCATCAATATCATAGATGGCCTACATTGGCTCATCATTTTCTTGGAGTTGATGGTCACGATCCTTCTCCCCTGAATTGACCGATGATGGCCCTGTAAGCTCAGCTTCCTTTTGGAAAAAACCATCATCAGACATATTATCATTAGATAAATCATAATTATAGGCAACGTTACCCATCAAACCTTCTGGAATCTCAGCATGTCTTTCCTCGAAATAATCTGCAACTTCATTTTTTTATTCAAACTCTGGTTCATCATACATGCTTTGCATGTGGCTTCTATCTTGAAATGATATTTTTTGTCATTTTTGAGGAAAAGGAGCAGGTATTTTCCACTCATCATTCCTGGTTTCAGCCTCATATTCTTCCTCTTCTTTGTTCAGCAGGGTGTTGGCAGTCTCTATCAATCTTTCCAACTTTCTCTTTAAAGAGGTCTGCGTTATTCGCTCCGCCCGTTATTTCTCTGCTACCTTCAATCCTTCCTCCTTGCATGTTATGTTGCATTCGAAAGTAATTTATATGCTCTGCATTTCCTCTAGGCTCGAAGACTCTCTTTCTCTTATATGGAATTCCACCTCGGGTTCAAAAGAACTAGGATAGTGCAGTAGAGCCCATCTTAAAGGTGGTTTTACATCATAAGGTATCACATTGTACACCTTATTGAACCTGGATGAAAAATCTTGTACTGTCTCTGCCAGTTGTCTTCTCAAATTCTAATATTCTTCTAGGACGAGGAAGACATTTACCGGGACTACCTATCTATCAAGGAAAACTCGAGCAAATTGATGAAAGTTGAAGATGCTTGCAGCTGGAAGGTTTTTAAACCAACTCTTCATATTTGCTTGTAATGACAAGGTGAAAATTTTAATAAGCACATAATCTTATTCTATTTCATATAATTCAAGTATATCCTTGAGCTTTTGGACATGCTGCTTAGCAATGATTTTTGAATTTTCTTCATTAAAAGAGGGCAGCTTATCTATAAGTTCTGCAGGAAGGGGCTGGAAGATAAGAGGTAAAATCAGAGGCTTATATATTTCTATGACCTTTGTGGGTGTGGGTAGTGTGACAGGAGGCTCATGGCTATTTGAAGCTTATTTAGGAGTGGGAGATATAACATGAGGCTCTTGTCCCCCCAGATTTTTCATGGGAGTACAGGATTGCTCATGGTCTGAATACTGAGGTCTAAGTTCTTTCCCATAATCAATGTGGGTTTCATCTTTGTACACTTGATTACCCTTAAAGCAGGACAGAACATAGTGATAGACAAAAACAATGAATTATTTAAACTAGATCCAACCCATATGTTCTACCCTTCTATGAGGCCTGGCCATCTTTCATGTTCTTCCTCCAGTGGAGCCTTTGAGAGTTATGGAGTGTGGAGTCTCCAGGTGGAAAATTTTTAGCTCGTAAGGAGGTAAAATTTTTTATGGTTCCACCAGCATGTGTTTCTTGTAGAGCTACAAGGGTGATCTAAAAATAGTTGAAAATTTAATCGTAGGAGACTTCCTAAGGATACTTTCCAGATTGTCAACTATTTCAGGTGGGTTTGGGTTAGGGTATGCTCTAGTATGAATCTTCCCAGGAGCCACTATACTGTGTTTTTAGACTCAACTTAAACAAAAATATTTTAACCAGATATGACAATCCTTAAGAGGTTAACTAGCCTGTTTTATACAAAGTTTTAATCCTACAGTCCTCTAACTAAGTTTGAATGATATTATAATGATAAGGGTTCTTCCCAGTGGAGTCTTAAGGTTAGTTAAGGATTGTGGAGTCTCTAAGTGGAATTTTTTAGCTCTTTTGGAGGTAAAAGGTTTCATTGTCCACCACCATGTTTATTGAATTCCAATCTAAAATATTTTTGGGTATTTTCTGAGTTATTTTTTAGTTGTGTGGTTTCTAAGAATATCCTCACTCTGTTTCAAAACTTAGCTACGGTTATGAGACAAACATAGTGCACTCTTATGACTAAGCTAGTTGATCTTTCAAGGTTAGATAAATTCTTATGAGAATCTTAGGGTTTACCTAGTTTGTCATTGATTCAAACAAGTTTCATCCATGATTACCATTATTTGGTAGTGCTTGAAAAGGTTGCTTTTTACTCACTAGGTTTGTATGAATTTTTAAGGGGAACCAGAGATTACAATTAGGTTCGCCCCAATGTGGTCACCAGAAATGTTAGCTCCATGTAATCAGCAAGATTGGAAAAATTCCGACCGCAGGGAGAAACATCATTTCAACTAGTTTGGGATTCTAGGATCTAGCCCTCCTGAATCTAGAGAGGGATCTCCCCAATAAGTGCAAAGATGGATTTATATTTAAGGTTTTGGGTAATTATATTAGGCTAGTTATGAAGGGCGAGGGTTTTTTTTTTTTTGGAAGGTTTAGCATGATTACTGTTTGAGGTGGAAAGTTCTAAGTGCAAAAAGTTTCAAAGCTGAGAATTTGTAAGCAAATAGAACAGTTTTGGTTAGGAAGATAGATAATTGCAGCTTTTAGTCCATTGGGCTATGGAGTCATAATAGGGTTTAATTGGAACAGCAAGAGGCAAGAGTGGTCCATGGGGCAAGTCATCTATGTCTAAGGATCTCTTTGAAGTTTGATTTATGGAATGAAATGGTACAATAAGAAGGAGAATTTAAACAAATGGAGAACAAAGAGCAGCCCAAGATCTGGTAAGTACTTTTAAACTAGCCAACTTTTGACATACACCTAAGAAAAACATGAAAGTAAACTAGGATCTGGTAAGTAATTTTAAAATAGCCATCCTTTGATACACTTTCAATAGAAAACATTTTAAAATAAAGGGAAACCTGAAGGCAACTGTTGGAGTAGAAAACTAGTCGGCCGGGCTCACCACGAATCCTCTCCTAGCTCTACTTTACTTGTTTACTTTCAAGACAAACACAAAGATAACACAGAATGGCCTAAGATCTGGTAAGTACTTCTAAACTAGCCAGCTTTTAACAAATTCCAAGGGAAACATTTAGACAGTCTTTGGGGATAAAACTAGGACCAGGGCACACCATATATTCCTTAGTTCATCTCTACTTAACTAATACTCAACATAACATTCAAGAATAATATTAAGCTAAGGCAATAAGATGAGGTAACACCAACATTCCTATGCTTAAACTGAATTAAATCATTCCCAAATAACACATATTGGAAGAAAACATGTAAATAAAGATTTTTAGTCAGAGAAGGGTACTGGTATACAGTAGGTCCTAACTCCATGCATGTTTTTCTTTATAAGAGAAGATGAACACAGTGAAAAAAGAAACAAAATAACAAGTTACAATGAGAAAAACATCACTGTCAACATAGACCAGGATCCCATAAATCAACTTGTCTTGATGCTCCAAACCAGTTATAGCTTCAAGTCCAATGCTTTAGTTTAGCAATCATCTACTCATCTCAGCCTAATTTATCTATCACAAGTAGAGCTCCAAGGGCCAATTAACACTATTTACAAGTACAAGTCTGAAGCTCAATTACATTTCAATGTTCAGTAGCCAAATCAACCAACAATTTCTCATCTTCTACAGAGGTATTTAGAGAAGAATGAGGAGGTGAGATCTGATAAAATATCTCCCAAGATTATTAATACAGTCTTAAATGGCTTCTTGGCCTTTTAGGGGCTCAATGGAGAAGTGTACATAGGTGTCCTCTATATTAAATGTTTTACAATTAATATTAAAGATCAGTGGGAGCTTTGTTGACTTTTAAGGCTCTGTTCAGAATGTAATAATTCTGCTGATATTTATTGCATTAAATTATCTTAGCAGAATTAAATCTTTGGCTGCATTTAAGGCAAATATCTGATCTTGATCAATCACTTCGGCTTCTGTTTGAATGCTTTGAGGCACATGTGACTTTGTGGTAGCTAGGAGGAATCAATTCACCTCAGATGTGGCAGTGGAGGCCTTTATTTCTGATAAATATTTTGATTTATCTTTAATTCTATTTTAATTTGGAGGATTAGGCTTTTGATAATCAATCTTTGTTGTAATCCCAAAATTTGTCTTCAATTTTCTGTTATGTTGTGTTCTGTCTTCAACACTGATACTCTTTTAAGTGTGATTTAAAATCACTGTGTCTTGTTGATGTGCAGGCCACGCAGGGCTCTCAAGGCATCAATGCCCAAGAAGCATCGACTAAACGTGGATCTTGAACCCTACGAACAATTTCCCTTTTATGAATCGAAGGCATGGGCATCGTCATTCCTGGCCTTCGGCCTTTCTTTCAATATAATGGATAAAACTTTAAACACCTGCAAAATACAAAACTTATTTAAGAAATCCTGCGTTTTTCGGGAAAAACTGCTTCAGAGGGCATGGGAGGAGCGTAGCCATTGGATGGCAGCATCCAATGGTGGAGATATGTGTATAATGGTCGAAAGGAGAGTGATGAGAAGTAATAAATTAGATTTTTTGATCTGCAGAAATCAACGGTTGGGAGAAATCTAGGACGTATAATAGGGAAATGGGGAAAATAAAAAGAAATAAGGTTTAAAAAACCTTAGGCGGAGGGAAAATAAATTAAAAATCAAAGTGGGTTTCGGGAGGAACACGAGCCATCAGATCAGATCGAATGGATGGTCCAGATGCAATCAGAGGCATTCAATCGGTGGGGAAAGAATTTTCACAGCACTAAAAACTTTCAGTGCAATTAAGTGCTGACCGTTGATTTGCAGATCAAATCAACAGCGGAGAGTGAATCAGAGGGGTTAAAAAAGCCAGAGGAAGGGTTAATTATTGGAGCGAATTAGAGCCGTTAGATCTGAGGAAGGCGGGGAGGAAAAAAATAGTGGACAAACAATCGGGGGATCGACAATCAGGGGTGGAAAATAAATGATTTAAATTGCGAAAATGGAAATCGCTGATGCGATTGAGCGCTGGCCGTTGATCGTTCCAAGATCAATGACAGAGATTTCTTTTGAAACAAAATTGGTGGAAACCCTTTATAATGTATGAAAACTCAAAAATCTAAATAAAACAAAGGTTTTGGTGGTGGAATATATATGTATGAAATGGCTGGCGCCCATCTGCGGAGCCATGGGTCTATGGGAAACGATAGGCCCGAGTCTTATGTATGAAAAGGGCCTATCACATCGAAACTTTGGAGTAAGGCTTCTCAATCAACCCATTGTAAAAACTTCCGATGCGATGTATGCAATTTGGGATTTCAACACTTGGTTCCGGGGCATAGGTTATATGGAGTGAAGCAGAGAGGGGTGGGGGGTTTATAAAACAAAGCTAATCGCATCGGAGGCTTTTATGAAAGCCAAAGACTTGCGCTCACTGATTACTTCTGATGCGATATGTTAGAGTCGATTTTTACATCCCTCCGTCAGAGATCATTTCTCTTATTGCATTTCATTGTTTAGGTGTCTCATTCTACTCATTCATATACATTCTGTTAGGGTGCATGCCATTGTCTGACGGAAGGGCTTTGTTCTCTCATTTTACCTCATGCTTGTACCTACTGGGTTGGTCAAAATTTCTCAAAATTCATCAAATTTAAGTTCATGTCATTTACAGTCGTAGATGGTTATTTTGGTCAAGAAGAGTCTTTCAGTTTCTAGGTCTCGGGTTTGGTCTTCAGAAATGTTAAATAATGCCCGCAGGCCATAAGGATGTTTTCAACAAATGTCATTTCAAGATTTACATCGTCAAATATGCTCAAGGATGTTTCTTCTTCAAAACTCTGTTTTGAAGAAGAAATTGTCAAATTTGTTTTAGTAATAAATATGTATCTTTTCGCCAAGTTTTACTTCACCATGCAAACTCTGGTCATCCTTTGCCAAGGGTCGATGCCACCATCCCCACAAAAATCAACCAATTTCATCATTCAAAATCAGAAAGTCAGTGAGGAAACAAAAAAAGAGTTGTATTAAATGCAAAAAGTGCCAAAGCTAAAAAAATTACAAAATGGGTTATTGAGAAGCAAAAATTAAAACCATCTCTATATGAGATATTTCTCAAAGTCATTCATTCATTTGCATGAAGAGTTATTGGGAAAATATAAGAGAGAAGTCGAGTTGGAGTTCAAAGAACAAACTGTGATTTTAGAAGAAGCTGACTGTGTGTTTAAATAGAGTGCGGCGCATTGGGATAGGCCGCGTCGCATCCACAGAGCACAATGCATAGAGCCAAAACACATCGTGCATTTTCCTAACGGCGCGGCGCACCCACACAATGTGGTGCATTGGGTTTGTGCGCGGTGCATAGAGCCCCAAAGGCCGAAACTCATCTTCGCTCCATCAAAACTCAATTTGATTCAGTTTATTTGTCTCCAAGTAAGTGTGTGCCCTTACCATTTAATGTTAACTCCTGTTTGGTGCTATTTGGAAGGAGGAATTCAAGAGGTTAAATGGTGAAAATATAACCCTATATCCACATTAAAATATTCTCTCTAGGGTTTGAAAAGAGGTGTTGAAAGTTTTTTGGTGCTATACTATTGTTATTGACCACCATATTCTCCCTTTCCTCACTGTCACACTATCATACGATAGTCCTTATCCTATTTCGACTGTCCCATCTCCCTTTTACCCTTTGTTCCAATGTTTTTGAATCCTCAAACCCTATCATTTGCCATCATCTTCCTCCCTTCCTATAATTGGTGAAATTCTAATTTCTGAAGCATTCAAGGATTGTCTCTTTATCCTTATTTTCACTTGACCTAGGTATATTTTTCCATTTCATTGACTCTTGTTCCTAAAAACTACCCCCATCACTATCACTCATTCCCACATCACTTATAAATCCCCAAATCCCTAAGTTCCCCAAACAGTGACTGTCCTCATACTTAAATCTCACTTGAAAGTCCTTTTTTTCCCACTGTGATATTTCTCCATAGCACCTTATTATATATGTGGCACATGTGGCATTAAAGCATACACCAAACTATTGTTTTCACCATACATATATCAGCACATATTTGTCAAACACCTTGTTTTCAGCATCATGTCAGAGACAAATTCATCATATGAAGAGGGATATGAGCAGGACAGTGATTCAACCGCAGAGATAAATGTATCGAGGAGGTCTCGTAAAAGTGGCAGGCATGTCAGGGAGGAGCCCACTTCTTTGGTTCAATTGCAGGCCTGCCCGCTTGCAATGACATGCTTTCAACAACATTCATGTTTTCGGTATTGTGAGATGATATCTCAGATTCAACACCATCCGAAGTTGGTTCGCTTATTTGTCCTACATTTGCATGATGGTCATGTAAACCTTGCTGGAGTGAACTTCACCTTGACACGAGAGACCATCTCTGAGGAAACCGGGATACCAAACATAGGTGAGGAGTGGAATAAGAGACAACAGCTGGATAGAGCATATTATGAACCTTGCATCAGGCTTGGATATATGAGACAGCTCAGCAGGGTATTCCCGTTTCGGTTTCTGAAGGAGTCCTATGCGCCATTAATGAAACTCATCATTAGATACTTCAGCTGTGAGGGTAGATTCTCATGTATTTATGCATACCATATCAGACTTTTGATGCATTTCACGAGGGTGCGACTGATGAGTATCCCATAATTCATGTGTCGAAACATAGAGAGGATGACTACCCTAGTTCAGAGGAAGACTCCAGAGCAGCAACATAACAACATTTATCATTATGCGCTCATTAAAATCATTGTAGTGCATCAGCTTGGATTGCAAGGCATCACATGGGATGAGTTCATTTCCCGTGACTTCTTTGCAGCCCCCCAGCCTCCTCCCGAGATTGTTCATGATGAGGCAGAGCCTTCACATCAGTTTGAGGTTCTTGAGACAAAACATATCAGTGTTCCAGTGTGTGTTACCTATCAGAGAGGTATCATAGCTTTATTTACAGTAGCACGACGAGTACTATCTCCATCAGGGGTGGAAGGGGTCTCGTTACCTTCGATAGCAGCGAGACTACTATCTACACATGGCGTGGAAGGCGTATCACCTTCTACATCAGTGCAGGTACAGGACTGAGGCAAGAGGCCTATGCACGATGAGGGCCCTTCAGGAGGCCAAGACATTGATTTTATACTCATCGATGTTGATTCGATCTCTCCCAGCTCAAAGCTGAAAGAAATCATCCAGGAGAAAAAAGCTGAGATCGACACATTGAACGAGAAATTGCAGAGAGATCAGTGGGTTATAGATTACTTGGAGCAGCGGAATAAACAACTGGAGGATCAACACACACTCATGGAGCTGTAGAGAATCCGTGAAGACCGTGAATTGGCCTGAAAAAGACCAGGTGACATGACACCATTTGAGCGAGATACTTGCCTTACGAAAGTCAACATTCATCTGGATAAGCTATTAGTGAAGGCCAATAGGGACAAATACATGCTCAGACACATGAAGAATCACTATTGGGCCCGCACACACGTTTGCAGAGCAAAAATGAAGATCCTGAAGGCGAGGCTGAGAAAAACACTAAAACGTTGGAAAAGGCCGGATCCACTCCGAATCTTCACCAAAGCTTCCTTGGATGAGGATGAGAAATGATGGGAGACCTTCACTCCAAATTTCAGAAAATTTGGAGAATATTTTGTCATTTTGAAAATTTTGGTTGCAAAACAGGTTTTTCAGCCCGACGCGTCGCGCCACCCGACGCGTGCTTATGATTGGGAAATCTTCTGGAGGAAAATTTGATATTTTTGGGTTTTTTATGGTAAATTATGCATGCTCAAGAATGGCTGAGATATTTCATGAAGTTTTGGGTGGTTTTAAAGGTCAAAAACACTCCAAAAATGGCCTTTCTGCCACTTTTTGCATCAGCAGGAACCAGTCTTGGGAGATTGCAATTTTGGAGGGGAAAATGACATCCAAATTGAAAAATTCCACTTGGGTTGGATAGCAGAAATATAGGGCTGTCCAACAAGCTATCATGAGATCAATTTGGACTTCACGAAGTGCCCCAAAAACAGGCTCAAAGTGGCACGGTGCATTGAGTTTTCAGGCGCGGCGCATAGAGAAATTTTGCCCAATTTTCACTTTCCAACTCAGAAATTCAGCCAGTTTGACTAGTTTCACTTTTGGATGTAATTATTGATCTATATTGATGTAATTTTTTAGATATGATTTAAATTTGGCATTTTTTTACTTGTTCTAGAGGATCCATTCACTAAAAAGTGAAAATTAAGTGAATGGATTAGTTTCCTAGCATATAGAGGCAGGTTGTTTGGCTGCCTAGATTTCAGCTCCATGTTTAGAATTGGTTGAAACAGCTCCTAAAAGGATGAGATAGACCCCTAGAGGCATGGGATGGGGTTAGGATGGTATATATATTGTATTTTCTGAGACATTTTCAGGGTTGGACTCTTGGGAATAGTTTGGCACCTCATTGTATATTCATTTCAGTAATTTTGGCAAAGGAAAGACTAGAGTTTTGCAGCACTTGTTGGGATCCTTGTGGCTCTGAGTTTTGATGATGTTTTTCTTCATGTATTTGTAAGTTTCATTGATTTTTATGTATTCCATTTCCCTTCTCTTTGCTTCTGAATTAAACAAATGAGTAACTAAGGTAGAATTCATTAGTTTGCTGGTGCTCTGCCTTAAAATGTTGTTTAGTTTTTTATGTTTTCGTCAGTTTGAAGAGGATCATTGCTCCCTCTTTCCCTATTCAGCTTCTCAGTAGTATTTTATATCCATTCATTGTATCTAATACATCAAATCCATTTCCTTCCCTGCCCCAACTTGAACTCTACAAGAAATTGGCCTCATCCCCAAGCCCAAAATTGCCTTTCCCTTTTTCCAACAAAAACCTTTAAAAAATCATTTCAAACTCCTTGATTAATATACCTAGCCTAAAATTAGCACTCATTTCAGTCATCTCAATCCCTATTGATACATTTTTCCTGAGATTGACCCAGAGAGAGCCCTCTCCTGTTCTGGTAGGGCTAGCTACCAGACTGAGCGTGGTTTGGTGTTACCCTGAATCCCGCATTCTTTCAGCCTGAGGTGGATTTAGGCAATAACATAGTGGAGACCATACCGGGGAAGAAAATGGTTTGATTTTTGGTCTTATTTGTTTCATAAGTTACAGACGAAGCCTGAAGTTACGCCAGGTAGCTTTCAAAACGATTTTTCTTTGCATTAGTGGAAGTAGATAAACACTGCTTCAGTCAATCTCCGGTTTAGCTTGTGAATGTGACATTTGACTTGTAAATTACCCCAGTATATTACATCGTTTTGGACTTTTGGGTGATTGAGTCTAGAATTTGATAGGCCGAATAGATTGGTTTCGTCCTTTTATTTTTGAATAGATCAACACACTGGCTTCCAGAAGACATACTAGATCAAATCTCGATCCTGATCTGCCTCCAGTGTATGAGAATCCCAATCTATTTTCAAGAATATTCCGTCGAGGAAGTCCCATGATCCCTTTGTTTAAATCTCATTCATGCCCGACTATATTTGAGTTCCTTGAAGATATTGAGTTTGATGATCAATTCAACTTGTCATTGTTTGAAACTAAATCTGAAAGTGCTACTGGTTCTACCGTAATAAATCCCGAGTTTATCAAGTATCTTGAGGTTGAACAAGCTAATAGATCTATTGATAGTTACATCCTGAACATCCAAAACTCTATTGTGGCAACGAATATTCCTGATTTTATTGAATTTGCTTTTGAAACTCTTGGTCCATCAGCAGTTACATCTGATTCACAAGTTCACGCTGAGACTTCTTTTATTCCTACCATTCCCGTACAACCATCGATATCTGATTAGCAATCAGCAATAGTTCCTCCTCCATCTCCACCACATACACCTCGTACACCTACTACTCCTACTCCACCCGTTTCTCCAAGACAGATTATAAATCCACCAAGAGCAATGGCTGCTTGATTTTCACCTCTTGTCTTGCCCCAGAACTTGGATCCCATGCCCGCTGATTATCAGAGTAAAATCCCTTTGTTTGATGGTACTCCTCAAAGTGTGCCCGCTCAGCTGCATATTGATAGAATGATAGACTTTTTTTATCTCCATGAAATTGATGAAGAGAATGTCTCCATGAGATTGTTTGTGCAAAATTTTGGAGGTGAGGTACGCAAGTGGTTCAGGGATTTGTAGCCCAGAAGTATTAATACATTAGAAGAGCTTCAGAGATAGTTTCTAGATCAGTGGGAAATGAAGAAAGATCCACTTCAAATCACTTCTGAGTATACCAAGATCAAGCACAATCTTGGTGAGTCTTTCCAAGATTATATTATCAGATTTAATGTGGTTTATAATGCAATTCCTGATGACTTGAGGCGTTCTAAGAAGTCAGCTTTGCTAAAATTCCCAGATGGTTTTGATCCAGAGATGGCCTATTCATTACGAGATAGAGATCCGCCCACTTTAGAGGACATTCAGAAGATTGCCGTGAGTGTTGAGGAAAATTTGAATGACAAGAGAGCTAGATTGAAAGCAGAGAAGAAAGTTGTGATAAAGGAAGAAGCTTCTACATCTACAGATCAGATACTTCACAAGGTGAAATTTTTTTTCGAAAGGTTCACTCTTGATAAGCCCGAACCGCAGATTCGAAATCCCAGCTTCCATGTTCAGCAGTAGCCACAATACAGGATTAAGCAACGAGAACAGCGAGCACAAGAACCAGCAGTCCAGCAGCAATTAAAGACACCTTTTTAGCAAAATTTTGTTTTTCAGGATTCAGATGATGAAGATGATGTAGTAGGGGAGGAAAATCACTTCTTTACTCCTGATTATTTTCCCATTTATATCACTGAATATGAGGAGTATGTAGAAAGTTCAATGGTACAAAGAGATGAGGATTTTATCTTGGCTAATGATGCAGTTCTTGAGGAAGAGTCAGATGAGTATTAGAGAGGTTATATGAATGCATTGTCAACCCATAAGAAGCAATATTCTCTCAGAAACAGAGATGTGCCTGTAAATCCAATTCAAAAGAGAAAAGAAGTTTCAGCACCTAAAAATGATTCACCTGTTGCACAAAAGAAAGAAAAAGAGATAGTTGATCCCGCTACCACCAAGTCATCATCAGCAGAAAAATCAAATCAGCCAATTACAACGAGAGAGAAGGATGAAAAGAAAGATGTTCCAGCCAAAGAGATCGAAAAGACTTCAACCTTTAGTTTGGAGAATGATATTTCTAAATTAAAGGTATCCATTCCCTTGACTGAATTAATGAGGAACAACAGTTGTAAAGGTCAAGTTTCCAAAATTTTGAATTTCGATCCCATGTTTGATATGGTGAATATTGAAGATGATCAACCGAAACTGATATTTGGACCAGCTTTAGATGGTGATTCTCCAGATAGCGAAGTGCCTCCTTTTTATATCAGTCTTCGATTACATGAGTTTGTATTGCATAATGCCATGTTCGATTCCGGTGCTTCCCATAATCTTATGCCGAAAGCAATCATGGAGAAGTTGGGCTTAGACATTACAAGGAAGTACCATGATATTTATTCATTTGATTCTAGCAGAGTGAGATGTATTGGGCCCATTAAAGACTTGGTTGTAAGTTTGGATCAGATTCCTACAAAGAATGTTTTGATGGACGTTGTTGTAGCAGACATTCCTCCCAAATTTGGTATGCTGCTTTCCAGATCTTGGGGAGCAAAGTTGAAAGGGAAATTACAATTAGATTTCTCCTACGCGATGATTCTCGTGTTTGGCCAAATGAGAAAATTGTACTGGGAACAAAAAATGAAGCATATGATTACAACTAAGGAGAAATCGGTTAATCATCCGATTAATTATGTACATACAGATTTAGAGTCTTTTGTTTTGTTTGCCGATAGTTTCAATGATGTAGATAGTAAGTTAGTTCAAGCAGAAAATATTCCAAAGATTACCGAGAATTTCAGAGAATTTTTGCAAAAGGAAAGGAAAAAACTGGAAAGCACAGTTGAGCAATCAGCTAAAGATAGTGGACAGCAAGTAGAAAAAACAGAGCTAGCACAATTTCAGCACTTAGAGGATGATGAAGAGGGTCTATGGACCATGGATTTCGATGGTGTAGTGGGAAATGATGGTTTTGGGATTGGTATTTGGGTACGCATTCCTTTTTCCGCTCCCAACAAGGTACTGAACAATGTACGAGTATGTTCTTACAAGTTAGAATTTGATTTTTCAAACAATGAGGCTAAGTATGAAGCTCTGATTGCTGGCCTAAAGATTCTTATAAAGCTGAATGCTAAGAGAGTTGTAGTCTATGGCAGCTCCGAATTGGTGATTAAGAAATTAAAGGGTGAATATCAAACGAAACATCCCCGGATGTGAGCTTACTGTAATGTTGTCCTTGACATTTTGAAGCAGTTTTCAAATTATACCTTGACTTGTATTCCTCGCATTCAAAATGGAATTGAAAATGCACTTTCTAAGGTAGCAAGTAACTTGAAGATCCCAATGAATTCAAGTAATAAGTTCGAAATCCATGTGAAGCACCGTCCTACCATCCCAGATAATCAAAGATGTTGGCAACTTTTCCAAGATGATGATGAGATTAATGATTTTCTGCAAAGTAAAGGTAAGTTCAAAGATACCTCAATCGATGTAGAATATGATAATGGTGATGATGTTCAAGTCAATCAAATGGAAGTGTTGTAGCTAAAAGACAACGTTATTCCTAAAGGTTTGATACCTTTAGAAGAGCTCTTCGATCAGGATGATGTGGCCAAGAAACCAACTTTGCGACCGACTAAAAAAGGAGTTGAAGATGTAAATATTGGGACAGCTGAAGACCCCAATATGGTGAAGTTATCCAAATCATTACCATCGAAGGTAAAAGAAAAATATGTGGGTTTTTTTTCTTCATTTTCTGATGCTTTCGCTTGGGATTACTCATATTTAAAGACGTATGAAACCAATATAATTCAGCACATTATCCCAACCAAGCCTAATCAGAAGCCTTTCAGACAAAAGCTAAGAAGAATCAATCCGAAGTTTCTGCCATCGATTGAGAAGGAGGTAAACAGGTTGTACAAAGCAGGAATCATTGTTCCCATCAGATTTTCTGATTGGATTTCCAATTTAGTGCTAGTGCGGAAAAAGATAGGTGAGATTCGGTTGTGTATTGATTTCTGAAATTTAAATAAGGTGTCATTGAAGGAAAATTATCCATTGCCTAAGATGGATCATATATTGCAGTCAGTAGTGGGTGCATCTCGCATGTCACTACTCGACAGTTATTCCAGATATAACCAAATTTTGGTTCATGAGGATGACCGTGACAAAACAACATTCACCACTCCATGGGGGACATTCCACTATGCCAAGATTCCATTCGGTTTGAAGAATGCTGGTGCAACTTTCCAGTGGGAGATGGACATGGCTTTTGCGAATGAAAAATATGTTTTCCTTGTTATATACCTTGATGATTTGACGGTTTTTTCCAATTCCGATGAAGAGCATATGTATCACTTGAAAGTTGTTTTTCAAAAGTTCAGAAAATATGGTGTCTCGCTTAATCCTAAAAAGATCTTGTTTTCCATGGATGAAGGCAAATTACTTGGTCACATTATTTCCAAAGATGGCATTCTTATTGATCCAGCACGTGTTGAAGAAATTCAGCAAATTGATCCTCCCAGGAACAATAAGGAGATTCATTCTTTTAATGGTAAGATGAACTTTTTACGCCGTTTTGTCCCAAACCTTGCTGAACATTTAAGAGAAATAAAAAATATGCTAAAAAAGGACAGCCAAGTGAAGTGGACTGAAGAGGCGGTAAAGTCCTTTAATTTGGTGAAGTTGGCACTATCTTCAGCTCTGGTGTTAATCAGCCTGGATTACACCCAAGACTTTATTTTGTTTTCCTTTGCTTCGGAGCATACCATGGCAGCTGTGTTAATGCAGAAAAGAGATGGACATGAGAAGCCCATAGCATTTTTCAGTCGAACTATTAGAGACACAGCCTTGAAATACAACATCATTGAGAAACAAGCTCTGGCACTGGTAAAAGCATTAAAGGATTTCCGGGTATACATTTTGCATTCCCATATTTTAGTTTATGTTCCTAACACTGCCGTGAAAGATGTTTTAGTATAGACTGATCCGGAAGGAAGACGTGGCGAGTGGATTACAACTTTGCTGGAATATGATGTGGAAATAAAGCCCACGAAGCTTATCAAGGGACAGGGGCTGGCAAAGCTTATGGCTGAATCGAATTTGCACGCATTAGACATAAATCTGATTACTACTATGTCTGATGAGGATGAGGAGAATTCGCCACTTCAGGTATCGGAAATGTTTGTTGTTTCCCCATGGTATTCAAATATCGTGTATGTTCTTCAAAATTTTTCATCACCACTCTGCATGACTAGAAACAAAGGTAGAACTTTGAAACTGAAGGCTACAAAATTTTGTATTTTGAATTCTGCACTTTATTGGAATGATCCAGGTGGTGTTTTTTTGAATTTTTTGGTGGAGGAAGAAGTGAAGAAGGTAATGGAGGATTTCCACAAAGGAGATTGTGGGGATCATCATTTTTGGAAAAAAACTGCCAATAAGATTTTGAGGGCAGGGTACTATTGGCCGACATTGTTTGCTGATGTATATAAAACATTCAAAGGCTGCCATGAGTGCCAGATTTTTGAAGGAAGACAGAAATTACAGCCATTGCCACTCAAGCCTATTGAGGTAAGCGCCCCTTTCCAGCAGTGGGGTTTGGATTTCATTGGGGAGATCCATCCTCATTCCTCATGACAGCATAGATGGATTCTAACAGCCACCGATTACTTTACGAAATGGATCAAAGCAATTCCTACAAGGCAAGCCACCAATTTGGTAATCATTTCTTTCCTTGAGAACAACATTTTGTCTCGTTTTGGTTGCTCGAGTAAATTGATCACTGATAATGTAGCGGCTTTTAAATAAAGAAAGACGATTGAGTTTTGTGCTAAGTATAAAATTATTTTGGGACATTCAACCACCTATCATTCGCAAGGCAACGATTTTGTGGAATCTTCCAATAAGTCTCTAGTCAATATCATTAAAAGGTTGTTGGACATAAATAAGAAGAGTTGGCATAAGAAGCTGGTAAATGCGCTATGGGCTGATCGGGTGAGTCAAATGAATTCCATTGGTATGTCCCCTTTCGAGTTAGTTTATGGAGTAGATTCAGTCTTTCCTACCTCACTTGTTGTTTCGGTGGTCAAGCTTCTTCAGGAAGCTAGTAGTGAAGAAAGCCATATGCAGAGAAGGATAAATCAGATGATTCATTTGCAGCAAACAAGAGAAGAGGTCTTTTAGAACACATTCAAGTTGCAGGAGAGAATCAAAAAGATCTATGACAGGAAAGTGAAGGTGGATAAATTTCAATTGGAGGAAGTGGTACTGAAGTGGGATGCTAGGAATGAGGACAAAGGTAAACACGGTAAGTTTGAAAATATCTGGAAAGGTCCATTCAAGATTGCAGCATATCGAGGTCAGAACACCTTTCTTTTGAAGGACATGAACGGTGAAGACTGTCCAGGAGGGACGATCAATGGTCGGCTACTCAAGCGGTACGATTTCTAAGATATTTTTTGCTGATCACATTGTCATTGTACATATCATGTATTTCAATTTCATTGTAAGTGTGCATTGTAGTCTTTTCTCCAGTCTGGGGCCCGAAGTGAAGGCTATAATTCAGAAGAAGGATTTCAGTTTTCGTTTGAGTTTTTTTAGTCGGTCTGGTTCAGTCATTTCTATTTTAAAAGTTGAGTTAGTTTGAATCAAAGTTTCAGTCAAATAAATTCAGTCAACAGTCTTGAGTTGTTTTGTCAAAATAATGGACTCCATAGCCCAATGGATGAAAAGCACTGGTCTGATCTCCCAAATATCTGTCGTTCTTGGCACCTCCAAGGAGCCACCATCCCCATTGGAGCCAATGTTAGAGTTTTTTTTTACATCCCTTCGTTAGAGATAATTTCTCTTATTGCATTTCATTGTTTAGGTGTCTCATTCCGCTCATTCATCTGCATTCCGTTAGGGGTCATGCCATTGTCTGACGGAAGGGCTTTGTTCTCTCATTTTCCCTAATCCTTGTACCTGCTGGGTTGGTCAAAATTTCTCAAAATTCATCAAAGTTCAGTTCATGTCATTTACAGTCGTAGATGGTTATTTTGGTCAAGAAGAATCTTTCAGTTTATAGGTCTAGGGTTTGGTCTTCATAAATGTTAAATAATTCCCGCAGGCCATGAGGATGTTTTCAACAAATGTCATTTCAAGATTTACATCATCAAATATGCTCGAGGATGTTTCTTCTTCAAAACCCTGTTTTCAAGAAGAAATTGTCAAATTTGTTTTTGTAATAAATATGTATCTTTCTGCCATGTTGTACTTCACCATGCAAACTATGGTCATCCTTTGCCAAGGTTCGACACCACCATCCCTGCAAAAATCAACCAATTTCATCATTCAAACTTAGAAAGTCAGTGAGGAAACAAAAAAAAGAGTTGTATTAAATGAAAAAAGTGCCAAAGCTAAAAACATTACAAAATGGGTTATTGAGAAGCAAAAATTAAAAACATCTCTATATGAGATATTTCTCAAATTCATTCATTCATTTGCATCAAGAGTTATTGGGAAAATCTAAGAGAGAAGTCGAGTTGGAGTTCAAATAACAAACTGTGATTTTAGAAGAAGCTGACTATGTGTTTAAACAGAGTGTGGCGCATTGGGATAGGCCGCAGCGCATCCACAAAGCGCGGCGCATAGAGCCAAAACACACCGTGCATTTTCCTAAGGGGGCGGCGCACCCACATGACGCAGCGCATTGGGTTTGTGCACGACACACAGAGCCCCAAAGGCCGAAACTCATCTTTGCTCCATCAAAACTCAATTCGATTCAGTTTATTTGTCTCCAAGTAAGTGTGCGCCCTTACCATTTGATGTTAACTCCTGTTGGGTGCTATTTGGAAGGAGGAATTCAAGAGGTTAAATGGTGAAAATATAACCCTATATCCACATTAAAATCTTCTCTCTAGGGTTTGAAAAGAGGTGTTGAAAGTTGTTTGGTGCTATACTATTGTTATTGACCACCATATTCTCCCTTTCCTCACTGTCACACTATCATACCACAGTCCTTATCCTATTTCCATTGTCCCATATCCCTTTTACCCTTTGTTCCAATGTTTTTTAATCCTCAAACCCTATCATTTTCCATCATCTTCCTCCCTTCCTCTCATTGGTGAAATTATAATTTCCGAAGCATTCAAGGACTGTCTCTTTATCGTTGTTTTCACTTGACCTAGGTATATTTTGCCATTTCATTGACTCTTGTTCCTAAAAACTACCCCCATCACTATCACTCATTCCCACATCACTTATAAATCCCCAAATCCCTAAGTCCCCCAAACAGTGACTGTTCTCATACTTAAATCTCACTTGACAGTCCTTTTTTTCCCACTGTGATATTTCTCCATAGCACATTATTATATATGTGGCACATGTGGCATTAAAGCATATACCAAACTATTGTTTTCATCATACATATATCAGCACATATTTGTCAAACACCTTGTTTTCAGCATCATGTTAGAGACAAATTCATCATATGAACAGGGATATGAGTAGGACATTGATTCAACCACAGGTCTAAATGTACCGAGGAGGTCTCATAAAAGTGGCAGGCATGTCAGGGAGGAGCCCACTTATTTGGTTCAATTGCAGGCCTGCCTGCTTGCAATGACATGCTTTCAGCAACATTCATGTTTTTGGTATTGTGAGATGATATCTCAGATTGACCACCATCTAGAGTTGGTTCACTTATTTGTCCTACATTTGCATGATGGTCATATAAAACTTGCTGGAGTGAACTTCACCTTGACACCAGAGACCATTTCCGAGGCAACCGGGATACCAAACATAGGTGAGGAGTGTAATAAGAGACAGTAGCTGGATAGAGCATATTATGAACCTTACATCAGGCCTGGATATATGAGGTAGCTCAGCAGGGTATTCCCGTTCTAGTTTCTGAAGGAGTCCTATGCACCATTAAGGAAACTCATCATTAGATACTTCAGCTGTGAGGGTAGATTCTCACATCTTTATGCATACCATATCAGACTTTTGATGCATTTCATGAGGGTGCGAGTGATGAGTATCCCATACTTCTTGTGTCGAAACATAGAGCAGATGACTACCCTAGTGCAGAGGAAGACTCCAGAGCAGCAACATAACAACATTTATCATTATGCGCTCATTAAAATCATTGTAGTGCATCAGCTTGGATTGCAGGGCATCACATGGGATGAGTTCATTTCCCGTGACTTCTTTGTAGCTCCCCAGCCTCCTCCCGAGATTATTCATGATGAGGTAGAGCCTTCACATCAGTTTAAGGTTCCTGAGACAGAGTATATCAGTGTTCTAGTGTGTGTTACCTATCAGAGAGGTACCAGAGCTTTATTTGCAGCAGCACGACGAGTACTATCTTCACCAAGGGTGGAAGGGGTCTCGTTACCTTCGACAGCAGCGCGAGTACTATCTCCACATGGCATGGAAGGGGTCTCGCCTTCTACATCAGCATAGGTACAAGACCGAGGCAAGAGGCCTATGCATGATGAGGGCCCTTCAGGAGGCCAAGACACTAATTTTATACCCATCGATGCTGATTCGAGCTCTCCCAGCTCAAAGCTGAAAGAAATCATCCAGGAGAAAAAAGCTGAGATCGACACACTGAAAGAGAAATTGCAGAGAGCTCAGTGGGTTATATATTACTTGGAGCAGTGGAATAAACAACTAGAGGATCAGCACACACTCATGGAGCTGCAGAGAATCTGTGAAGACCGTGAATTGGCCCGAAAAAGACCAGGTGACATGACACCATTTGAGTGAGAGACTTGCCTTACGAGAGTAAAAATTAATCTGGAGAAGATATTGGCAAAGGCCAATAGGGACAAAGACATGCTCAGACACATGAAGAATCACTATTGGGCCGGCACACACGTTTGCAGAGCAAAAATGAAGATCCTGAAGGCAAGGTTGAGAAAAGCACTAAAACGTCGAAAAAGGCCAGATCCACTCTGAATCTTTGCCGAAGCTTTCTTGGCTGAGCATGATACATGATGGGAGACCTTCACTCCAAATTTCAGCAAATTTGGAGAAGATTTTGTCATTTTGAAAATTTTGGTTGCAAAACAGGTTTTTCCGCCCGACGCGTCGCGCGACCCGACACGCGCTTATGATTGGGACATATTCTGGAGGAAAAATTGATATTTTTGGGTTTTTTATGGTAAATTATGTATGCTCAGGAATGGCTGCGAGATTTCATGAAGTTCCGGGTGGTCTTAAAGGTCAAAAACACTCCAAAAATGGCCTTTCTGCCACTTTTTGCATCAGCAGGAACCAGTCTTGGGAGATTGCAGTTTTGGAGGGGAAAATGACATCCAAATTTAAAAATTCCACTTGGTTTGGATAGAAGACATCTAGGGCTTTCCAACGCAATATCATGAGCTCAATTTGGACTTCAGGAAGTGCCCCAAAAAAAGGCTTAAATTGACGCGGCACATTAAGTTTTCTGGCGTGGCGCATAGAGAAATTTTGCCCAATTTTCACTTTCCAGCTCAGAAATTCGGCCAGTTTGAATAGTTTCACTTTTGGATGTAATTATTGATCTATATTGATGTAATTTTGTAGCTATGATGTAAATTTGGCATGTTTTTACTTTTTCTAGAGGATCCATTCACTAAAAAGTGAAAATTAAGTGAATGGATCAGTTTCCTAGCATATAGAGGCAAGTTGTTTGGCTGCCTAGATTTCAGCTCGATGTTTAGAATTGGTTAAAACATCTCCTAAAAGGATGAGATAGACCCCTATAGGCATGGGATGGGGTTATGATGGTCTATATATTGTGAGACATTTTTAGGGTTGGACTCTTGGGAATAGTTTGGCACCTCATTGTATATTCATTTCAGTATTTTTGGCAAAGGAAAGACCAGAGTTTTGCAGCACTTGTTGGGATCCTTGTGGCTCTGAGTTTTGATGATATTTTTCTTCATGTTTCTATAAGTTTCATTGATGTTTATGTATTCCATTTCCCTTCTCTTTGCTTTTGAATTAAATAAATGAGTAACTAAGGTAGAATTCATTAGTTTGCTGATGCTCTGCCTTAAACTTTTGTTTAGTTTTTTATGTTTTCGTCATTTTGAAGAGGATCCTTGCTCCCTCTTGCCCTCTTCAGCTTCTCAATAGTCTTTCATATCCATTCATTGGATCTAAGACATCAAATCCATTGCCTTCCCTGCCCCAAATTGAACTCTGCAAGAAATTGGCCTTATCCCCAAGCCCAAAATTTCCTTTCCCTTTTTCCAACAAAAACCTTTAAAAAATCATTTCAAACTCCTTGATTAATATACCTAGCCTAAAATTAGCACTCATTTAATTCATATAAAGCCCTATTGATACATTTTTCCTGAGATTGACCCGGAGAGAGCCCTCTCCTGTTCTGGTAGGGCTAGTTACCAGACTGAGCGTGGTTTGGTGTTACCCTGAATCCCGCCTTCTTTCAGCTCGAGGTGGATTTAGTCAATAACATGATAAGCACCTGGTTTGTATGGTGTGGGCATGTGGTGGAAGTGTTTTAAGACTTTTCCCAAGGGGGCTTAAGTTTGTAATACAAAAATGTGTTTTTATAGATTTTCAATGGTTTTCAAAGGAATTTGAGGGCTTCGGTAAGGTTAAAAAGTGAGTTCTTAACCTTGTAAAAATGATTTTCATGAATGGAAGAAGGGGAATCATGAAAATAGAGGAGTTTTATGGAGAAAAAGGGGAGCAAAATGAAGGTTATTTTTGAGTGGAGGAAAGGAAAAAATGATGATTTTGCAGCAGTATTTTTACTTATGGAAACAGCAGAAATTTTGAGTATAAAAAAGGGAACAACAGTGAAGATTTGGACGAAGGCATGAGGCCTTCAAGAGTCTTCAAGAGCCAACACTTTTTAGAAATAAAATTTGTTCCTTGAAGGCTCCAAAAAGTTTTGGCCACCTTTTACTATAAAAAAATTTATAGGTGGCTAACACCCACTCCAGTAAGAAAGAGAAAATCAGTGTACGGTACCCAAACTCTCTCTGGGTATGGGTCTTGCATATGGTAAGCTCTGCTTGAACTCAATGGAAAACTCCGTCACACTAGTCAAACACCTGAGGATACATACAGTCCAAGGCTAGTAGCATCTGGGCCTTGGTGGCCACATGCTGACTCGTGGCATCTGCCAAGCGAACAATCATGCATAATATAGACCTCAGTGGTCTTAAAGTCACCCGTGCAATCGATACCTAGTTGCTCATAGCCTGTGTGTTGCATATGCAATGCTCAAGAATAATATTAGCAGTGGAACGCAGGTCAGCTCTGGACCCCGTCAAGTTGGGCCTCGGTCCAGGACATGATAGGATGGTCAATAAGTACACATCATCCTTCTCGATTGAGAGCTCATTTCCCCCAATCTAAAAGACATGGTGCCACTCATCTCATTGCTAAATTAGCCACCTCAGGAGGTCCTCTTGACCCCTCATCATTTCTAAACATGCATATTTTAGCAAACAAAATCTGCGGAGAGCCATCAAGCTTGCAGCATCAGTAATCATTTCCCTTTCTTCCCGTTCATGTTCTCTCTCTCGCCAGATACTCATGATTACCAGTTGAATACCTGCAAATAAAACATTTTAAACCAATTAGAAATTGTATGGACCACTTCAAAACGCTTATAAATGAGTTCCTAAAAAATGTGTTGCACCTAACATTTGCTATAGTGTAAAACACAGCGCTCTAGCACGTCTTCCACTCACGGGAAGTGTGCTTAACATGGCTCAAACATTACTAGCCCATGTTAGCCACAAATATTTTTCAGGGCCTCACAAATTTCCCATTTTGAACCAGAAAAACTTAACAAAAGTACAATTAAATGATAGCACGAGGTTCCAGCTCTTACCTGGATCTCATGGGAAGCAAAACCGTTTCCCGAATCGACCACAATCGTCAGCTGAAGATTTTACCTCTTTTCACCCCAGAGCTTCTTCATAGCACTCAAAACAGTGAAAATTAAGGTCTTCTGACCTTATTATAGCCAATTCTGGGGCATGAATCTCTTAAGCTAGTCAGCAAAAGTCATGAATTCTTGTTGCATATGTGTCACAACTATTGAGATTTTTTACTGATGTTCTAATGAGTGATCAAGATTCATATGAAAACATACACATGTTTTGTCGAGCATTATTTTTACGATATTTTTCTTGCTCGTTAATCCGAAAAAGCTCGAGTTCCCTTATTTGGACTCGTTAAACTTATACGAAGTTGATATCGAGCATTTTTTCATGGTCTTTTTCTTGCTCGTTAATCTGAAAAATCTGGAGTTCTCTTCTTCAGACTCGTTAAAACTGATATGAAGAAGCACTGATCTTTCTTTTTAGGGACCTTTTTCTCGATCATAAAACTAAAAAGACCCCGAGTTGACTTTGTCAAGCTCACTAAACTACCATGACAGAGAGTAAGGAGCCATTATTTTCCTCTTTTTGAAAGCTCTTTAAACCGAAAAGTAACCGAGTTTTCTCCGCGTGACTCGTTAAAATTTCACGGAGGGCACCAATTTTTTCTTTGTCAGACTCGTTAAAATTTCACAAAGAGTACTGAGTTTACTCCGTCTCCTAGTACTCATAACAAAATGAGGTAGACGTCCATCAAACATAGATTTCTCACTTTTCTGGCTTCAATGGAATAACTCACAGAAAATGAACTGTTTTGGGCTTACTATTCTCCCTTTGTCGTGCCCAGTTATCAAGACATGACAAAGGTACCCCAATGGAGTTGTATTTTATGACATTTTTCAGACTCTCTAAACATGAAAAATTCACCGAGTTTACTCGTCTGGACTCATTAAACCTAATCAAATGGGGCACAGAGTTGTCTTTTATGATATTTTTTAGACTCTCTAAATATGAAAAATTCACCGAGTTTACTCGTCTAGACTCATTAAACTTAATCATATAGGGAAAAATTTGGACAAAATGGATACTACCTTTGTTACATTTCAGAAAGGGCGATTTGGCAACAAAAATATTGAAGATGCACTTCCCGGAAAACCCTTTCACAGTTAGCCGAACCCTCCCATATATGAGTATTAGCCTTCATCTCCCAGTGTCCCTACACTGGTAAAATCCTAACACACTCTTTGGTGTTTATTAAGCCTCGACTGCCTAGTACCCTGTTATAGTGCCTTCTATTGTTCAAGAAGATCTCGCTATATACTGCTCCTCTTATCAACCAAACCGCTCATTATGCCAGAACTTATTTGTCTTCAGACATCCCCATTTACTCTTCGTTACCTCCATCACAAACAAAATCATTTGGTTTCCATTTCGTGTTGACTGATCTAGGAAGCCTCAGTTTCTACCTTTCAACAGATCTCTTCCTATCGACTTCAACATATTATCTATGAAGTTGATCCAGAAACCTATCAGTACCTGGATACTTGCAGACATCAGTGGCAGGTAGTCTTGTGTTTGATTAGGAGTCTTCATCATTGGCTTCTGATCGAATTATTCTACAAGTGTTCAACTTCAACTCTTTTTATTCACACTCGCTACATTGTACTGTGCATCTTAGGTACCATCATAATTATCGGTGGCCACCTTCGCATCTATTAATATTTTTCATTATCGATTGGTAATTAGAAAATTTCTCACATGTTTGACGACAGATCCTTCATTCACATGTTGAGAAATATGCAGTTTAAGTGAATCAGAGGTCAATACCTTTGGGCAAAGGTTACATCAGTAAGGTTGTGTTGCCTTCCAAAAGTTGCAATATTTTTTATGGAGATAGCTTCTTCAGCCTGATCCTGTTATGACATACACTTCCACATTGTGCTCATCGGTGGACAGATTCTTCATATCTCTATTCTAGATAAATCATGTTGTTTAAGATGTTGAGCATGGGAATGCCCGACTCAAGGCAGATACTATATTTTCTGACCTATGTTGTTTTTCAGGTTTTCCTCAGTATTTCAATCTCTTTATCTCTGCTACACACATTACAAATTATTTCGGCCATCGTCTTCGTCTCTGACGTCACACTTTAGGGGGAATCTATTACAGGTCAAAATACCTCCTCATCAGCTCAAAGTTGAAGATAAATATTGAAGGAATACAAAGACCTAGACTAAACCTATTTCTGCCAAGGTAACGCCTCACTATAACAACACAAGAGTATTATAACGCATCTGATCAGTGAATAGGCCACATTAGTGGCTAGGGAAATGCTCTGTTTACACTAGAGGTCAGCGTTACCCATGTTTTGAGTTTGGAATGGGAAAATCACGTGGAGAATGATTTGAATTTCCAGCTTTTTCTCACAAGAGAGTGAGTACAAAAAGGAAACTAAAAGGCACTAATCTCTTATTGGGCCTTTCCAAAGACAAATGAACTCTCAAGGAAGGAAAAATCATGGAAGCTGAGGAAACATCTTGGTTTTTTCTATTCAGAACTGGTGGAAAGAGAAGGGAAAATATTTCTCTCTCCATCTCCTATAAAAAGAAGTTGAAGGCTCTTGGTTCAAGGTCGAAGGATTGTTAAAGTTTTTGAATACTTGTGAAGTAGAGATTATTGTTGTAGTGTGAAGGTCAAGAGTCAAAGAGGTTCATTGAGAACTAGTTGATCAAGACATCACCACTTTGAGAGATAGAGAGATTGGAAGGCTGAGGAGGGCTTGGTACAACCGACGGTTGTAATCCTCCTTTTTATAAATCAATAGAACTGTATCTGTTTTGTCCATTCTATGCGTTGATATTTTCATTATTATTTGATTATTTACATAGCATGGGATGAATGGCTTAGATGTGAATTGTTTAAATTTTTATCATATATTGACTTAATTGATAGGAAATACATGTTATGGTAGAGATTACATGGATGTTTTTACTAATTGAAGGCTTGAGATTTGGAGCTGGTGAAGAAGGATCTCTACTTCGTTGTTCAATGCTCTCCAAAAGACTCCAAGATCATTAAAGAGGTAATCTTCCATATTATTCCATCAAGATTTTTTAAGTTAATATAAACATGTACGTGCCTTCTTTGTGAACTATAAAGCTAATCTTACTATCTGCCTTGGGCACTGGAAAGCCCTGAGAGGGATATTCGATAACCAACAACCCAACCATTTTACCCTATAGCAGGTGACAAAGAGATGCCCCTACAGTGGGTCGAGATATAGTCGAAGAGTAACATGCATCAATTTTAGTGTGGATTGTAACATAGAGGCATTGAGTCATAATCCGACACACGGTAGCTTCGCGCGATCGGCTTTTTAACCAAGTGCGATGACCAATTGTGTGAATCAACAATTCCTCTCATAGAAAGTTGAATTACTATTGCGTTTTAGTTCATCAGTAGGGTAAAAATAACTTGTCTCATGACAGTCTAAACCCAGCTCATGTTCCCTATTGGTGGGTGAACAATCCAACAGTTGGTGTATTCCACTTCACAATGATAGGAAAAGCCAACATCGAAGGATCAAAAAGCAACGTTGCTATGAATTCTTGGTTGCCACAAGCTAATTATCCCCGTGGTAGCTTTTCTGATACCTATAGCTTCAAATTCTAAAATTCTAAAGAATCGATAGGCCACGCTTCCATGGTTTGTATTTGTACTAAAAATCAAAATCAAATGAGCTTTTACCCTTTTGTTCCACATGATATTTCTGTTCTCATTGAGCTCATCTTAGGACACTTGCGTTATCTTTTAACAGATGTGCCGCCCCAACCAAACTCCCCACCTGAAAATGTCTTCTTCCCAGATCAACTCATTGAAACGTGCCTTAAGTAGAAAAAAAAGGGGCAGTGTCCCATCTCCACCCCACGGAATAAGTAAAATAATGTTAAAATTAGTGGTATTTCACTTGCGCTGAAAACGGCTCCCACTTATTCTACACCTCTCATGTCTTTTCACAAATTCATATTAGAGTCAAGCTCAAGAGGGTCTTATTTTCTTGTTGATACTACCAAGCCCGTTCCCTTGCCTATGGTTTCGCTAGATAGTATATAGGGACAGTGGGAATCTAGTTAGTCCATTCATGCACATCACTAATTAGATGACGCGGAATTTAGCTACCTTAAGAGATTCATATTTACTCTCGCCATTTACCCGCGCTTGTTTGAATTTATTCACTTTGACATTCAGAGCACCAGGTATAAATCACATTGTGTCAAAATCCACAGGGACCATCACAATGCTTTGTTTTAATTAACAATTTGGATTCCCCTTGTCTGTACCAGTTCTGAGTTGACTGTTCGCCGCCTAGGGAAAATCCCCTACGAGGGGGCCTTCTATGCCCGTAGCCCAATTGGCATATGACTTCCTTCCCTCACTGCGAGAGTAGCTCAGGCATACTGCTGATAGCCCACGAGTTAAGGGTGCAGACCCCTAGGACTAGCCCTTAGAGCCAATCCTTTTCCCAAAGTTACGGATCTGTTTTGCTAACTTCCCTTACCTGCATTGTTCTATTGCCCAGGGGTTGTTAACCTTGGAGATCTGATGCAGTTATGATCATGACTGGGCATGAATGGTACTCAATCCTCCAGATTTTCATGGGCCATTGAGGGCACACCAGACACCACAAGACTTGCGATGACCTTCCAGCTGTTGGACCCTATGTCTAGGTGAACCGATTCCAGGGTGGGCAAGCTGTTAAAAAGAAAATATAACTCTTCCCAGGGCCTCCGACGACGTCTCCAGATTTCCTAACATTGTTGCCCACCAGCATGTCCTAGTTCAAGAATATTAACCTAATTCCCTTTCGATGCTCGTGCAAAGTGCACCCTTGATACAAGGACAACCCATCTCTTAGGATTGACTAACCCATGTCCAAGTGTTGTTCAAATGGAACCTTTCCCCAATTCAGTATTCAAAGTTATCATTTGAATATTTGCTACTACCACCAAGATCTGCACTGGGGGATGATCCACTCAAGCTCATGCCCGAGGTTTCTGAACAACCCCTGCATCCTCCTACTCATCGAAGCCAAGCAATTGCTTCGACGGTCGATTATAGGTTGTGCGCTTCAACTTCATCCATTTTCGGGGCTAGTTGAGTTGGCAGGTGAGTTGTTACACACTCCTTAGCGGGTTTCGAATTCCATGACCACCATCCTACTATCTTAATCAACCATCACCCTTTTTGGGATCTAGTTTAGTGTGCAATTCGGCACCATAACTCAACTTTCGGTTCATCCCGCATCGCCAGTTCTTCTTACCAAAAATGGCCCACTTGGACCACTCGATTCCATGGAAGGACTCAATGGAGTAGATGCACCCTCTTACCTATTTACATTTTGAGAATAGTCCGAGGGTGTTATGCCTCTCATGCCTCTAATCATTTACTTTACATGAAAAAACTCGCTTGTGAGCTCCAACTATCCTGAGGGAAACTTTAGAGGAAACTAGCTACTAGATAGTTTGATTAGTCTTTTGCCCCTATACCCAAGTCAGATGAATGATTTACACGTTAGTATCACTACAAGCCTCCACCATAGTTTCCTCTATATTTTCCCTGCTCAGTCATAGTTCATTATATTTTGGTTCCCAACAAGTGTGCTCGCACTCGAACCCTTTGCATAAGCTCAATTTCAATTGATGATGCACCCCCCGCAGAGAGGGGATCTCACCCGTTAGATTCCTTGTTCCTCACAGGTTTTCAAACCCGCCAACTTGAAAAAAATTTAGACTCCTTGGTCTGTGTTTCAAGACGGGCCAAATGGAAATCCTGCCAACCAACACAATGAGTGCGAAAGTGCACATGGCCTGCCACAAGGGTGCGGGCTTTGTTCCTCGACCACCGCAATAGGAAACCGATAGGTGGTACTCCACCAGTGCTTGTGACAATGCAATAGCCCATGTTGGTTTGCACCTCAAGTCGAGTGGCGGACTAGCCTGAGCCATTCCACATCCAACCGAGATGCATCGACAGCCTCCATCTGCTTCCCTCCTAGCAATTTCAAGCACTATTTAACTCTCTTTTCAAATTCCTTTTCATCTTTCCCTCACGGTACTTGTTCATTATTGGTCTCTCACACGTATTTAGCCTTGGAAATAATTTACCACCCAATTAGGGCTTCATTCCCAAACAACCTGACTCACCAACAACGCCTCGTGATGCGGCAGGGTCCCGGTCGGACGAGGCTGTTACCCTCTCAGGTGCCCCATACCAAGGGACTTGGCCTAGGTCTGGCACTGAGGACGATTCTACAGACTACAATTCAGGCGACACTGCCACCCGATTTTCATGCTGGGCTCTTCCCAGTTCGCTCGTTGCTACTAGGAGAATCCTTGTAAGTTTCCTTTCCTCTACTTTATTATATGCTTAAACTCAGTGGGTGTTCTCACTTGAGCTGAGGTCAAAATTTGGAGCTAAATCTGCACTACCCAATGGGAGGAAAACAGAGATAAAATCAAGTTCCATGGATGCCACATAGAGCCCACATCGGCTAACGCCGACTACCCAACCAAGGGGACAAGATCACTGCTTGCCGAGACATGCCACGAAACATTGCCTACCACATTTCAGAAAACTGCTCCACTTTGGGCATGGATGACCACCTTTGCTTCTCCCTAACATATTACAAGGAACGTGTTTGATTGGGATGCGACACCTAGATAGACATGCCCTCGACCGAAGCCTCAAGCTCAAATTGCGTTCAAAAACTCAATGATTCATGGGATTCTACAATTCACACTAAGTATCACAGTTCGCCATGTTCTTCATAGTAACAAGAGCTGAGATATCCATCGCCAAGAGTCATTTCTGTGTGTTACCAAAAAAGCACACCCGCACGAGAAATGGCTAAAAGCCAACCCAATGTACAATGCATCGCAAAAAGCAACAAGCCCCCTTCCCCCTACAGACAACCACACTCTATAACCCACTCAATAAAGGGAAGGAGCTCAAACAAGCCCCCCCAGACCCCATGCCTTTGAAAAAATGAGGGAACTACAGGGAATGGTGATTGAGAAGGACTAGGGTGGCCAACCCAGGAGCTCTTGCTGCTTTTCATCCTTCTCAAAGACCCAACTGCAACAGTTCCCCCCTTTCTTCTCCGTAATGCTTCTAGGGGTCAACAAGAGGAAGGAAGGGGAAAGAAAACACATATGCATATAACAGAAAATAAATAGAGGGTGGCTCCCACCCCCTCACAAGGGAAATATCAAGTAGAAAAAAAAGAAGATCTTCTTTCCAAACCCCGTGCCTTTTCAAAAAGGGTAGAATTGTAAAGAACAATTATCGAGAAGGACTAGGGTGGTCACCTTGAAACTCACGCTTTTTCATCGTTCATGAAAATCAAGCCACTACAAATCCCCATTTTTTCTTTGTAAAGATAGGGGTCAAAATGGGGAAAGTAAGAAAACCACATGAAAGAAAGAGAAACAAAATTGCCCACCCGCTCAAAGGAGGAGGCCCAAACAGATAACAAACTCTTCCTGAGCCCCATGCCCTCGTAAAAGGTGGGTAATTGCAAGGAAATATGATTGGGAAGGACTACGGTAGCCACCCCCAGAGCTCACACTGCCTTTCATCCTTCATGAATGCCAGTCCTCAATAATTCACCCTTTTCTCCATAAAGCTAAGGGCCAAAAGGAGGAAGGGACCAAAAAAGAAAAGAAAAAGAGAACCAAAGCATGGTTGCTAGTAGAGAAGATGAGGCTCAAACAAAAAATAGGCTTTCAAAGCCCCATGCCCTCGTAAAAAGGCGGGGGGAACTACACAGATCAATGGTTGAGAAGGACTAGGGCGACCACCCCAGCAAGAACTCGCACTGATTTTTTATCCTTCTAAAAACGTCAATCCATGAAAATCCCACCTTTTCTATGTAAGGATATGGGGACCAAAATGAATCACAAGGGGAGGCTTGAACACAATACAAGATTTCCAAGCCCTGTGCCTTAGCAAAAAATGGGGGAACTGCAAGGAATGAAGACCGAGAAGGACTAGGGTGGCCAACCCTGGATTTTGCACTGATTTTCATCCTTCTCTGACACCAACCCAAAATAATTCCCGCTTTTCTCCATAAAGCTAGCTATCGGAAGGGAAGAAAACGACATGAAAGAAAGAAAAACCAAAAATCTCCCACCATAACACTCGTAACAAAAATCAAATTGGAGAGAAAAGGGGGGCAAATTTCAAGAAACACTAGCTAGAAAAACAGAGGGCCACCTCCATGCGAGGAGACATTGGCTAAATTAAAAATAAGGAGAACAAGGCACCCAATCAAAATCATCCCACATTTTTTCACCCTTCCACATACATTACGACGCAACATCATTTATATATACACGACATAACAAACAACAATCAAACAACCAAGTAGATAAGCCACAGCCTAAACTTGACCACTAGAAATCCCAAGGGCCACGATGAGACAAGTGCCTGGAGCATGTTACTACTGAGAGGTAAACAAACTCCCAACCCACACAAGGCTTCAAACAAATAATGCACTAATATCAAAACCCACCCCGCTATTGTACCCCTTCGTGTACATAACACCCGAAAACCTTTCTAGCCAAAATTTCAATGGGGCCCAAACAACCCAAACTCTAAATAGGAGTTATCGCAGGCTGACACCCAATGCTGGATAAATCTGAGGGCCACATATACACTGGCGGTGCAATTTCACACCCTAAAAAGGGGGAAGCCCCCAAATCACACACCACAATGCTACTACAACAATCGATACATCCAATAAATGACCAAGTCACACAAAAAACCCATAATCCAAATGGTGAGACGAGGAGATAACATGCTTCCTACTTTCCTTGGAAGGGGGAGTGGCTCAATAAAGGATGAGGAATTCCCTCAACACCAAAGGCATGAGAAAATAATGCTACCTCATACCCATTGACGGGTAAACTTTCAATTTTGATGGAGCTCAGACCAAGGGAGGGCTATTTCATTACCCAGACCCAACCCTTCTGCGAGGGCATGTTAAGGAATAGTCAAGAGGACTACAGTGGCCAGCCCAATGGATTGCACCACTCTTCATCCATCCCATATTGAGCCCACCCCGAAATTTTCCCCTCACAAAAGGGTTGAAGTAGGAAGTGAATGCACAACCACTCTCTTGAACCAACCACCAACAAAAAGGCTTGCCAAAGCAAACATATAAACCACCGCTACCGCCTTTTGGAGAGAACCAACTATGGAGGCCCACATCTTCCAACCAATAAAGGACTGAGAACCGCCGCTATGAACGAGTCTAAATTTTTCCATCGTATTTCCCAAGCACCTCGACTATAGCAACCCTGCCCCACCGAACATACCGTTGGAGACTGGGCTCCCGAGCAATGAGCTTCCAGACCCCATACAAAAAACACAATACGGGAAATAATAACAAATTATGGGACAAGCACAATATTCGCTTGAAATTATAGGAAACAAAAAGCGTGAACTCAAGATAGGCAACTAAAAATGTTCTGAGTCTCTTTCGCAAGAGGCACCACCCCGACAACCACCAAACCCGCTCTCCTAGAGACACATGTAATATTCCAAAATTGGGAAACTCTACAAAAATAAGAATATCCTAAGTTACTCTAAATTTTGAGCTACAAAAAGAAAGCAACTCATAAGAGTGTATTGAAAACCCATCCATCATATTACAACCACAGCAGCAAACTATGCCTTCATACAATATCACCAAGCGGGGGAAAGTAGCAACATTGACCCCAAAAAATTTATTTTCTGAATATTGAGTTGTAAGTGTGAAAAATAATGGTTGTCTCCCTTATAATATGTAATATGGGCCTTACATGAAAAATATTTTTAGAAAAAAATGTCTTTTGCCTAGTTAAACAAGCCTCCCATGCTCAAACAACTTATAAATTGATGAAACCCCAAGACTGCAACACAGAATTTACTGCATAAGGGATTGCGTAGTTTATTGGAGGGTTTTTCTCAGAAAATCGAGATAAAAATCATATCTTATATTATATTACTCAATGAGGCATAAAAATAAAGATCTAGTCTCTTTTTACATAGATCCAAGATAAACCGGTAAGGGTTTCTTGACAGCAATGATATACAAGAAAGAACTACTATAGATCTATGGATGAATCACACTGTATAGCTGAAGCTCTATATAAAAATGGATGAAAATTCAAATAAATGGATGTAGACTCTTTCTCTATCTTTCCGGAGAAAATGTTGATCCTTCTCTTGGGAAACTAGCTCACAAAAGTGGGGTTTTGACCCCTCCCACTGCACACCTTAAGAAATATTGTATTTTCTTTAAGGGAATACATTTTTACTGAAGGTAAATGCTTGGTACAACACTAGGTAGTGGAAAATTCAGCTCTTAAATCTCCTCTTAGATCTCTTAAACAAGATCTCCAAGAAAGAGTAGGGAATCCCCACTCGGGAAAACGCTTGCACTAAGCAGTGCAACAAACTTAGCTAAAAATAAAAAGTATACATGAAGTCTAAAAAAACCACATACAATATAATCTCCAATATTCCCATATGGTTTCCATCTCCTCCATTATATAGTTGATGATCTTCCTCACCAAGGGTCCCACCCCACTATGAGGTTGCTTCCATGCAAAGACTTCTCAACCATAATTATGTTGTCTCTATGTGCCTTTCTCATCCTTTTACAACATTTTTTGATTTATTCAACCTTGACTAGATCTTCATGCCCTGTCCCTTTTCACACTCAAGGTGTCTTCATTTAGGATCCACTCCTCATATAAAATGTTGTTGACTTGGTCAAACTTGACTTTGTCCACACATTTTAGACCTTGTTCACACATGTGGATGCTTGATCTAGTTATTACATGATCCCTTTTCACATTATGAGGGATTTTTATTCATACTTAGGAAAATTACGAGCCTCCTTGCCCATTTATTCATATATCTAGATTTTAAAAGAAAAATTAATATTCCTATTAGCTGCATGCTAATTTAGGAATATAAAAACACACCACATGTTCCTAGATTACATACAATCGAAACCCACACAACCCAAACGAAAAAAAAACCCTACTATCAATGATCCTACCGTAGGTTCACCTACAATAACCTTGTTACGACTTCTTGTTCCTCTAAATGATAAGATTCAATTAACTTCTCACGACGTTGACAGCAGCGAACCACCATCATTGACGCAATATGAACACTTCACCGGATCATCTAATTGGTAGGAGAAATGGGTGGTGTGTACAAAGGGTAGGGACGTAGTCAACATGAGTTGATGACACGTGCTTACCAGGAATTCCTTGTTGAATACCAATAATTTCAATGGTCTATCCCCATCACGATGCAATTTGAGAAGATTTCCCAATGCTCTCGAACTAGGAAGAAAAACTCATTGGCTGCATCAGTGTAGCGCGCGTGTGGCCCAAAACATCTAAGGGTACCACAGAATTGTTATTGCCTCAAACTTCCATGGCCTAAATGACCATAGTCCCTCTAAGAAGCTAGCCATGAAGGGGAACCTCCACATATCTAGTTAGTAGGTTTAGGTCTCATTCGTTATCAGAATTAACCAGACAAAGTGCTCCACCAAATAAGATCGACCATGCACCACCACCCATAGAATCAAGAAAGAGCTCTCAATTTGTTAATCATTACTATGTCTAGACCTGGTAAGTTTTCCCGTGTTGATTCAAATTAAGACACATGCTCCACTCTTGGTGGTGCCCTTCCATCAATTCCTTTAAGTTTCAACCTTGCGACCATACTCCCACCAGAACCCAAACACTCTGATTTCTCAGAAGGCGTTGGTGGAATCCTTAGAGAAACATCCCCCGATCCCTGGTCGGCATCGTTTATGGTTGAGACTAGGATGGTATGTGATTAACTTCAAACCCCTAAATTTCATTGTTTATTAATGAAAACATCCTTGGAAAATGCTTTCACAGTGGTCTGTCTTTCATAAATCCAAGAATTTCACCTCTGAAAATGAAATACGAATGCCCCCGACAGCCCCTATTAATCATTACTCTGGTCCTGAAGGCCAACACAATAGGACCAGGTTCCTATCACGTGATTCCATGCTAATGTATTTACAGCATAATCTTGCTTTGAGCACTTTAATATTTTCAAAGTAACAGCGTCAAAGCCGCGACCCAACCAGTTAAGGCCAGGAGCATGCCACTGACAAAAGGGATGGAAGGGCAGGTGCACACCGAGTAGGCGGACCGACCTTTATGACCCAAGATCCAACTATGATCTTTTTAATTACAAAAACTTAAATATATGCTATTGGAACTGGAATTACCATGGCTTTTGGCACCAAACTTGCCCTCCAATGGATCCCCGTTAAGGGATTTAGATTGTACTCATTCCAATTAGCAGACTCGATGAGCCCAGTATTTTTATTTATTGTCACTACCTCCCCATGTCAGGATTGGGTAATTTGTGTGCCTGCTACCTTCCTTGGATGTGGTAGCCATTTCTCAGGCTCCCTCTCCGCAATCGAACCCTAATTCTCTGTCACTCGTCAACACCATGGTATGCCTCTATCCTACCATCAAAGTTGATAGGGAAAAAATTTGAATGAAACATTGCTAGCACAAAGGTTGTGCGATTCGTCGAGTTATCATGATTCACTGGAGAAGCGGGCAAGCCCGCGCCAACGTTTTATCTAAAAAATGCATCCCTTCCAAAGAGTCGGGACTTGGTGCACGTATTAGCTCTATAATTACTACGGTTATCCGAGTAGTATGGTACCATCAAAAAAACTATAACTGATTTAATCCACAGTTTCACAGTCTGAATTAGTTCATACTTAGACATGCATGGCTTGATCTTTGAGACAAACATATGACTACTGGCAGGATCAATCAGGTAGCACCCTCCCACTTCAAAGGGAATTCAAATTTCTCTCTTACACAGAGCCAGCCTGAACACCCATCAAGTCAAAGAGAGGTCAAAATATGATGTAAATCTCTTAGACCTTGCACCTCTTACATCCCCAATAAGGTATTAGAGCCTACACACACACTGCATGCCAAGGACATGCAAGACATCAAACGTAATGGACAATGGATGCAAGATCCACAAAGTGAAAAAATGGGTCACCCTACTGAGTCACATTGCACCGAGGCCACTTAGGAGTTGGTAACCACCCCACAACTAGCACAGATGGAAAAAGCCTTATCACCCATGACATCCACAATGAATAGACAAAGAGGAGAAAACAAAAACAAGACTCTCTTAGAAATTCCCCATAAACCCTCCCCACCTCGCACCAAGGGCACCTAGGATTCCACCCTGACAGTGGCAATAGTGGACCTTGATCAGCTGCGGTGACCTCGATGAAAAGGAAAAAAAAGGAAACAAATGGAGAATGACCAACCCCATAAAATCTCTCTCTCTAAAATACCTCCCAACGTCCCTGCCCCGCACTGAGCCCACCTAGGAGTCCACCTAGACAGAAAAAATGATGGACCTCGATCACTCGATCACCTGGGGCGACCTCGATGTGAAAGAAAAGTAAGTAAATCAATGGATAATAACCAACCCCATAATGTTTCTTAAAAATTCCCTATAACCCTTCCCGCCCAGTAGCAAGGCCACCTAGGAGTCTACCTGGGCAGTAGCAACAGTGGACCTTGATCACTTGATCGCCTGTGGCAACCTCACTACAAAGGAAAAATAAGGAAGTAGAAGGAGAATGACCAAGTCAACAACATTTATTAGAAATGCCACCCTGACCCTCCCAGCCCCGCACCAAGGCCACCTAGGAGTCCATCCGGTTAGCAGCAACAGTGGACCTCAATCATTTGATCGCCTGTAGCACCCTCGATGAAAAAGAATGGAAATAAAACAATAACGAATGATCCTACAAACTCTCTTAAAAATTCCCCCCTCCAACCCTCCCCACCCCACACCAAGAAAACCTAGGAGTCCACTCGGACATCAGCAATGGCGGGCCTCGATTGCTTGATCGCCTGTACAAACCTCGATGTGAACGAAAAGGAAGAAAAAAAATGAAAATCAAGAGGCTCACTACAAAATTCATGAACATATCCAAATAGGAGGACGGATTAGGCAGCCTCGCACCCCACACACCCTGCATGCAAGCAACCTAGGAGATTTCCCCATCGACTTACCAACTAGACAATGAATACTTTTCACCTACAGCCACCTCCACACAGAGGAGGGAGGTCAAATCATTCCACCTTGAAGTCCTCCTTCGAGATATAGCCCTTGCCATCAAAGTAGCAAGCCTCATCCCCATTGGACCACAATCACATACACAATCCACAAAACAAGAAATACCCATCACCTTGTGTCTAAAAATTCCAAGCTGCATAATTCTACTGTGCACTCAAGATGCAAGGAAAAAGCTGACCACTCAATCAAACATATGGGCCACCACATCTATCAAAACCTCAAAGCCAATGTAGGGACAGACGATCTACACTTTGAAAGGAATTTCAAACCTTAATTTTACAATAAGGAGAATCGCTCCTGACATCTCCCAATGGAAAAAGAAAGCAAGAGGGGCAACTTACAACCAAAACCATTCCACATTCCTCTTAAATGTATGCATCTCAACCCAAAATGTTGACATATAAAGTGTACAAGCACAAGAAAATGGCACCATAAAGAGCCAAACAATGAAGAGGATAGTCATCTCGAGGAGCCACACACAAAAACCCATCCAATTCTGAGAACACGGAGTGAAGGGTGAATTTTTCACATATGCCTCCAAGGACAAGCATGGCCAACATTACCGCTCATGTGCTACCGAGTGGGGATGGAGAGAATATGAATTTCGACCACCCTACAAACTACCCAAGGCCATTCTTTAGGCACATCTGAACAAGAAACTCAATTACCAACCCACCTTTCACACAAAAATCCAACCCCTCCCCCCACCAAAAGGGGAGGAGGTAAACAATATAGCGAAGAGATTTCAAGAAGCCAACGAATGAAAAGTCCACCTCTCCCACCCAAAAAAAGGGAGGAGGTGAAAAATATAGCAAAGAGCCAATTTCAATGGAGCCAAAGAGAAACCAAGGGGTACGAGAGCGGCATAGGCGACCGGCTAGTTTTCTCAACGAGCCATACACAACAACTTCATCCAACTCTTAGAACACAGAGAGAAAGGGTAACTCTTTTCACATATGCCTACCAAGACAAGCATGGCCAACATTACCGCTCATGTGCTACCAAGTGGGGATGGAGAGAAGATGAGAGTAAACGACCCTAGAAATGACCCAAGGCCATTCTTTAGGTGCACCCGAATAATCAACTCAATTACCAACCCATATTTCACATGCAAATCCAACACCTCACCCCACAAGAAAAAAGGGAGGATATTAACAATATAGTGAAGAGATGACATTGATGAAGCCAATGAGCGACATAGCGAAAAGATGATTTCAACGAAGCAAACTTGCGACCAAGGGCCATGAGAGAGAGATACCGAAGAGCTAATTTCAACAAAGCCAATGAGAGGCCAGTCATCTCAAGGAGCCACACACAACAACCCCATCAAACTCCAAGAAAGAAGAGTGGACGAGAGAGATTGTTCAAACATGCCTCCGAGGATGAGCATGGCCAACATTACTGCTCATTTTCTACCGAGTGGTGATGGAGAAAATAAATTCAATGACCCTAAAAATGACCCAAGGCCATTCTTCAAGCGCAACTGAACAAAACAACTCAATTACCAACCAACATTTTAGAAGAAAAGCCAACCCCTAAGCCAAGGAGTGGTCAGTCATCTCAAGGAGCCACACACAACAACCCCATCCAACTCCAAGAAAATAGAGCATACTAGAGATATTGTTCAAACATGCCTCCGAGGACAAGCATTACCAACATTACCACTCATATGCTACCGAGTGGTGATGGAGAGAAGAAAGTCGACAACCCTAAAAATGACCCAAGGCCATTCTTGAGGCACAACCGAACAAAAAATCTCAATTACCAACCCACCTTTCATTTGAAAAGCCAATCCCTACCCACGACCATAAAGGGATAGCTGAATGACCAAACAGAGGCACAAGGGAGAAAATGGCAAACGGGATGCCCAAACATTCACAAGGCACCCAGGCGGTCACAACTTCGCAAATCTGATATGGGCACCCTCGGACCAAACAGCCAGACTTGAATGTGTTTGGCCAGACACCCTCACATGGCATGACACAGCACACCAAAAAAAGTGGATGCACATGGGAGAAAATGGCAAACGGGTAGCCCGAACATGCACAAGGAACCCAGGTGTTCACAACTTAGCAAATCTGATATTGGTGCCCTCCGACCAAACAACCCGACTTGAATGCGTTTGGCCAGTCGCCTTCACCTAGCGCGACATGGCGTGCCTGATCGAATAGATGCACATGGGAGAAAATTGAAAAAGGGCTGCCCAAATGTGCACAAGGCACTCGAGTGGTCACAACTTAGCAAATCTGATACAGGTGCCTTGTTACCAAACGACTCGAACCGAATGCATTTGGTCATGCGCCCTCACCCAGTGCGACACGACGCACCCGACCGAATGGACGCACATGGGAGAAAACAGAAAATGGGCCACCCACACATGCACAAGGCACCCAGGTGTTCACAACTTACCAAATCTGATACAGGTGTCCTCCAACCAAATGACCTGACCTGAACCTGTTTGGTTTGGCGTCATCACCCTGCACGACATGGCGCACCCGATTGAACGGAGGCACATTGGAGAAAATGGAAAATGGGTCGCTCGAACATGCACAAGGCACCCGGGTGGTCACAACTTAGCATATCAGATACAGGCACCCTTGGACCAAACAACCTGACCCAAACACATTTGGTCGAGAGCCCTCACCTGTCACGATACGGCGCGCCTGACGGAATGAACGCACATGGGAGCAAACGAAAAACAGGTTGTCTGAACGTGCATAAGGAACGTGGGTGGTCACAACTTAGCGAATCAGATACAAGCACCCTTGGACCAAATGACACGACCCAAGTTCATTTTCCTGGGCACCCTCACCCGGCGTAACACGGTGTGCCTGACCGAACGGACGCACATGGGAGAAAATGGAAAATGGGCCACTCGAACGTGCACAAGGCACCCGGGCAGTAACAACTTAGTAAATCTGATATGGGCACACTCTGACCAAATGACATGACTCAAAATAATTTAGCTGGGCACCCTCACCCAGCGCGACATGGCGCAGCCGACCAAATGGATGCACATGGGAGAAAAAAACAAACGGGCCGCCCAAACATGCATAAGGCACTTGGGTGGTCACAACCTAGCAAATCTTACATGGGAAACCTCAAACCAAACAACCCGACGTGAACGCGTTTGGCCAGGTGGCCTCACCCGGTGTGACACGGCACGCCCGAACAAATGGACGCACATGGGAGAAAATGGAAAACGGGCCACCCAAACGTGCACAAGGCACCTAGGCAATCAAAACTTAGCAAATCTGATATAGGCGCGCTTTGACCAAACGAACCGAGCCGAACGCGTTTGGCCGAGTGCCATCACCCCATGTGACACGGCTCACCCAATCAAACAGAGGGACATGGGAGCAAATGGAAAATGGGCCGCCCGAACGTGCACAAGGAACCTAGACGATCACAACTTAGAGAATCTGATATGGGCGCCCTCGGACCAAACGACTCAACCCGAACGCATTTGGTCGAGTGCCCTCACTCGGCGGGACACGACGCGCTCGATCGAACAGACGCACATGGGAGAAAATGACAAACGGGCACCCGAACATGTACAAGGCACCCGGGCAGTTACAACTTAAGAAATATGATACGGGTGCCCTCAGACCAAACGAACTGACCCCAACGCATTTGGTCGGGCGCCCTCACACACTACGACACGGTTTGCCCGAATGAACAGACGCACATGGGAGAAAATGACAAATGGGCTACCCAAACGTCCACAAGGCACTCGGGTGGTCACAACATAGCAAATCTGATACGGGCGCCCTTGGACCAAATGACTCGACCCGAACACGTTTCACCAGATGCCCTCACTCGGCGCAACACAACACACCCAACTGAACAGATGCACATGGGATCAAATGGAAAATGAGCCGCCCAAATGTGCACAAGGCACCCGGGAAATCATAACTTAGAAAATATGATACGGGCAACCTACAACCAAACGATTCGACCCGAACGCATTTGGATGAGTGCCCCCACATGACACCACACGACACGCCCGACCGAACGGATGCACATGGGTGCAAACAGAGAATGGGTTGCCCGAACATACACAAGGGACTAGGGTGGTCACAACTTAGCAAATCTGATATGAGCACCCTCATATGAAATGACCTGACTTGGACATGTTTGGTCGGGCATCCTCACATGGCGTGACGCCCTCAGATGAAACGACCCGACCTGAATGTGTTTGGTCAGGTGCCCTCACACCGCGTGACGCCCTTAGGTGAAACGACTAGAACTGAATGCATCTGGTCAGGCGACCTCACACGTCGCGATGCCCTCAGAAGAAATGACATGACCCGAATGTGTTTGGTCCGACGCCCTCACAGGGCGTGCCCAACCGAACGAAGGCACAAGGGAGAAAATGGAAAATGGGCCACCCGAACGTCGACAAGGCACATGAGCGGTCAGAAATTAGCAAATTTGATCGTGCTCAAACAAAATGACCCGACCTGAACTCGTTCAATCGGGTGCCCTCACACAGCACGATTCCCATAAACGAAATGACTCAACCTAAATGTGTTCGGTCGGGCACCCTCACATGGCGCGATGGTCTGAGATGAAACAACCCGACCTGAATGCATTCAGTCTGGCGCCCTCAAACGAAATGACCCAACCTGAACGCGTTCAGTCGTGGGACCACACACAGCATGACGCCCTCAAATGAAATGACCCAACTTGAACGCATTCGATCAGGCGACCTTACATGGTGCGACGCCCTCAAATGAAATGACTCGACCTGAACGCATTTGGTCGGACACCCTCACATGGTGTGATTTTCTCAAATGAAACGAGCCGACCTGAACGAAGGCAGAAGGGAGAAAACAGAAAATAGGCTGCACGAATGTGCATAAGGCACCCAGGCGGTCACAAATTAGCAAAAATTATATGGCTGCCCTCAAACGAAATGACTTGACCTGACCTGAACACGTTTATGCAGGGCATCCGTAGTGGAGGTCGAGTCGAGTAGGGCGTCTGCAGGAGGTCTGAACTTCAGTTCGGAGCTCATTCTGAGGTCATCGTAGGTCGTAATTGAGTGCCTAAAGTTTCAGCAGGTGCGTATTGACGGGCCAGAGCTAACCACATAGCTTTGATGTGTATTGGACACATGGAGAGCTCGTGGGAAGGTCTGAACTCATAGGCAGGCAGTGACCCAAGTGACCTGACAGCACTTGGGCAGTTTTATGCAGAAAATTCCCGAGGTGAATTATAATGTTGTAAATGATTGTTGTGGGATAGTTAATTATTTTCAAGCATTGTAAGCTTCGACAAAAGGTAGCTTGCCTTGCTAAGGAGAAAAGGAGACCTTTTTCTGGATTGGAACTTATATTATATTTCATACTTATGAAACATATTATTGGGTAGACTCATTATTAACAGGGAGTTTCCCCTCCCTTGTATGTATGGGTGCACATTGTGGATATGATGATGATGTTTATGTTTTCTACATATTGAAAGAATATTTTCTTAAATAATTTAGCAAGTGTTGCTAAAGGTGTAGGCTACATACTTGAGTATTGCGAAAATAAAAAGTATGGCAGTGCCGCACCTCGTCTATAACATGGTTGAAAGTCTGCCGAAGGTATAGGGGGGTGACAACAAGCCACCCTTGTGGTCACAACTTAGAAAATTCGATACGGCCACCCTCAAATGAAATGACCTGACCTGACCTGACCCAAACGCATTTCCTTGGGCTCCCTCACACGACCTGACCCGAAGGGAGCAAACGGAAAATGGTTCGCACAAACATGCACTAGGCACATAGGCGGTCACAATTTAGCATTTTTGATACGACCTCCTTCACATGACCCGACCCGACCCGACCAGAATGCGTTTCCTTGGGCGGCCTCACACGGCATGACCCGACCTGCCTGAATGAAGGCACAAAGGAGAAAATGGAAATCAGGTCGCATGAACATCCACAAGACACAGGGGAAGTCACAACTTAGAATTTTTTATATGGCCTCCCTCACATGACTCGACCCAAACACGTTTCCTTGGGCACCCTCACATGGCATGACCCGACCCTCCCGAATGAAGGCACAAGGGAGCAAACGGAAAATGGGTCGCATGAATGTGCACAAGGCACGCGAGCAGTCACAACTTATCATCTTTTATACGGCCTCCCTCACATGACACGACCCGACCTGACCCGCTCGAATGAAGGCAAAAGGAAGAAAATCGGAAATTGTCCACATAAACATGCACAAGACACACGGGTGGTCACAACTTAGCATTTTTTATATGGTTTCCTTCACACGACCCGACTAGAACACATTTCCTTGGGCACCCTCACACGACCCGACCTGACCCGACCTGACCTGACATGCCTGAATGAATTTCCCTAGACGCCCTCATAAGACATGACCTGACCTGCCCGAACTCATTTCCTTAGGCACCCTCACATGACACGACCCAACTCAACCTGCCCGAATGCATTTCCTTAGGTGCCCTCACACGACACAACCCGACCCAACCCGCTCGAACGCGTTTCCTTGGGCACCCTCACACGACACCAACCTACTCGAGCACGTTTCCTTGGGCGCCCACACACGACCCGACCCGACCTTCCCAAATGAAGGCACGAGGGAGAAAATAGCAAACAGGTCGCACAAACATGCACAAGGCATAGGGGTGGTCACAACTTAGCATTTTTTATACGACGTCCCTCACACGACCCGACCCGACCCGAATGCGTTTTCTTGGGCACCCTCCCACTGTAGGACCCAACAAGAAGAAACGAAGGCACAAGGTATAAAATGGACAACGGGTCACACTAATGTGCACAAGGCACACAGACGATTAGAACTTAGCATTTTTTACACGCTGCCCTCACATGACCTAACCCGACCCTCTCGAACGTGTACAAGGCACACCCACGATCACCACTTAGAAATTTTGACATGGCAACCCTCACACAACATGGCCCAACCCAACCTGACCCACCTTAACATGTTTCCTTGGGCACCCTCACATGGGCGAAGCACTGGAACCACTAACTCTTCGTGACAGATGGTATCAAAGCTCGATTCAGGGTGATTTGAGCTTTGTTGAATTTTGATAATGAAGAAGGAATACAATGATAGGGCTATATTTGGTATCAAAGCTTGGACATTATTTTGGTTGGTCTCATCGAAATATTGGCATGGGCAAGACATTGGTTAGGGTTGAAGCTGCATAAAAAGACATGGAAATTTGGGAAGAATGTCAAGGGAGGCTTTTTTAGACCTTTTTAAGGTTGATGTTTTCGTCACTTCATTGACCATCGTTCTTCGCATGTCCACCGAACGGTTCCAATGCCCTCCATCATCATCCTTGACTCGTGGGTTGTACATACTCCCCCACTTAGAATAAGATTTTTGTCCCCGATAGTGATACCATCATCGTCACAAATTTCATCGCAATGTATCATCACCCAGTATCGTCACATAAACCATCAAGGTTCATGTCTAGCATATCCGAGGGAAATATCTCCCCAATGCATGATCATCAACACATCCGTCACAATCATGATGTGTCATACCATAGTGGGAAGTCAATCTCTCCATCATGGCCACATGATGTTGCAACATATATCATTTCAACCCATCATATATCATCAATATCATGTGTATCTCTGCATCAAGTACTCCAACCAACTCAACGTAACAAAACCTACTATGTATCCATCATAACTCTGCACAGTGCTATCACCGTAATAAGTCGAACTATTCGAGTGATGAGTCCAACCATACATTCTCATTGTGAGAATGTGCATCCTCATACCATGCGTTATTTTTCCCTCTCACATCCTATCACACCCATCAACTCAATTAAGGATCCATCCCATATGAGTGTAAAGTAATCCATGGAGATCCGTCTCATCCGCAACATGATGTCCATCCAACAAGCCATCTCTATCTGAAATGTGTTTCCCATGATGCCAATCTCCATGTGATGTTCAAAATATAGCCACAACTATCGAGCATCATCCATGTGTGAAATTTCCTCCTCAAATCAAGTCCAGAAAATCCTCTAAACAATGTGCTATATTCATGTCCATGAAGCTATGTTCATCCCATCTGCAATACGCAATCAACGTGTGTACCAAATTTAAGTCAAGAAGGCTAAACCCATGCCCAAGTGTATACCACCAAGGCATCCCATCTCCACATCTCCATCAACCTCCAATTCATTCCATTGATCATCTCCATCAAGTGACTCCTCACAAATATACCCCATAATTGTGCTCAAAGATATGCATCCCATAGTGCATCAAAATCAAGACTAGTCTCGATCTCAGCTCCTCAGTGAGCTAGATAATGCAATATCATTGTAGTATGAAGCCTCCAATGAATGCAACTCCATCATGAACTCCCATGCATCATCCTATCCAAAGAGTTTGAAAGCATACTTGTATTTCACACGAGTGCCACCACAAGTTTTTCTCACCCTGCAAGTCATATGAATGTGCTCATAGGCTTCTCATCCAGCTAATGTCTTGTTGCTAAAAGTGAACAACATCCATAACACCATTTATAAAGGATCTCCAAGTAGCACCAAAAATCGATCATGCTCAATATATTCCTGCTTGACACTCCTCCATGATGCTCATAAGTGGCACCTAGTAAGTGCACTTGCATAATGTCTTCACATAATGTCCTGCCATGCCCTCATGTCAATGTACATGACTTTGGTTGCCCATGTGTCCACCAAGAATAGAATCATCTCAAATCTAGCCACCATCATGTGTATAGTGTATGGGTTAAGTGCCCTCGGTCACTTCTACCATCACCATCATGCATACTTCCTCCAAGGCTTCTCCCCCACTAAAGGTGCACCAACAGTTCCTTCTTAGTTGTAAGCCATGAAGAATTCTACCAAAACAATGCGGCCTACCACCAAGGTAGTCCATGAGTCATTTCGGGCACCTATCCAATTTCCATGTTGCTAAGCATGACCCATATTTATCACAAATATCATCAAGTTCCACCCTTTTCATGGGAATTTGAACCTACTAGAGCGAGGTCACAAATTTCCCTATCAATGTCTACAACAAGAAATGCTCCTTGCTTCTCTAACATACAAGGCTCCATCATAGTCATCCAAGGAAAGGTCCTCCATGCTATTGGAAAAGAAGTCATCTTCTTTCCCATCCTTGCATACGATCCATATCCCAGATGCTCAATTGAAACATGAGTCATATCTTGATGAAGACTCTCTAAGTGAGTGTCCTCCATCCTCATCAATGTCTGCAATGCTTTTGATCATAGTACCGCCTGCTCATAAATTTCCTCCTCGATCATTGTCACTTCTACAACATTTTCATATGGTTCATCCCCCAATGCCTAAAATGTGCTTGTTCCATGTTCAACTTGTTCCACAAGTCCTTCCTCGATCATATCTGCATCCTCAACATCCTCCCCAGAATCATCCATCACCGAAGCTTGCAATGTGCTTGGCCCTGGTCCAACCTATTCATCAATTTCATCCTCAACTTCTACCGCATCTGCAACATCCTTGTGAGAATCATCCACCATAAATGTTTTTAATGTGCTTGGTCCTGGTCCAACTTGTTCATCAAGTTCTTCCTTGACTTCAATCACATCTACAACATCCTTTGGTTGGGCCATAGTGGGCTTCATGCCACCATGATTCATCTTTCCAAGGTCTCTAAGTTTGAAAAGGTTATCAAGTAACTTCCTTCGCTCTTCTTCCACCTTGTCCATTTCTGCTCTAAGAATTATCACTTTTTTCATAAGTCGAAACATTTCATCTTTTCTCATGCCAGATGTCCTCCTCTTGCACAATGTATCAATTGTCTGAATTGCCTCGTCAAACTCCTTTTCCACTTCCTTTGACTTCTCTTTAATTTCATGGAAGTTAATTTCCAATGAAACAAAATCATCCATCAAAATTCAATACAACTGTATCCCTTCTCAATAATAAAAAATCCATGAAAATGTAGCTCTGACACCAACTCTCATAACCGTATACCTGTGGTAGTCTCCCAACCACTCTATAGACGGGTGCGACACTATATTTTTCTCTTTTCAAATACTCAATAAGTATACTATGCCTAACTCAACACTTGTTTAATTAATCTTCCAAAGTTTTCTTGTGTAGAAATAAAATAGCAATAAACATCAATATCAAACCACATGAAAACCCATACATTCAAGGGAGGGGAAAATCCCGTTAATAAGTCTGCCCAATATTATGCTTCAATAAATATGTACAATCTGCAATAATTATACAACCAAGCTTCAATAAACCATTTATGCTTCTTTCCAAATGTGCTTGTACGTTGTTCTAGCCTTAACAGCTTCCCAAAAGTGCAAATAATCCAAAGGAACCCCAAAATTCCCTTTTAGAAGATGTTTCTGAAGTCTACGCGAATTCTAGTTTGAGTGGTTCACTCGGGTCATAGACACCCTGGGCACCCTCAACGCATTTCTACACGTGGGTCACCAGGGTCACGGTCCGCACGCATTTCCTGAACACGTTCAAGTCGCGTTCGACCTGACCCGACCCTCCTAAACGAACTTTGTCCCTTCAAACACTGTTCCACGCGTCCTGAACGCGGGCGTTCTGCACGAAACCGACTTGACCTGAACGTGCCTGCCTTGAACATTATTCTGCATGCATCCTACGGAAGGAGCCCGACTTGACCATGCACTGAAGACTGCACCGCACGCCCCCTGTGAAAGGAACCCGACTCGACCTATGGGTGAACGCCGAACGCTTGTTTACCCGACTCGACCCAGACTCTGTTTCCTTGCTATGGCTTCGCCCTCCACCCTTGACCTTTTCTCTAGCTCACACATTATCTTTCCAATGGTGGAATCAAAAAGATGTTGATGTCCTTCTTGCTTTCCTTTATCATCCATCGTGCATCCTCCTTTTGTATGTGCCTTTGCCCAAACATTGCTTCCATGGGTGGGACTTGACCCATATAAGGCCGACCCACTAAATGCCCATAAAGCCTTGGTTACGACGTCACATTTCCTCCTTAACGTCATCTTGCCACCACGGTCGGACTATAACCCTCCAAGCTAACACTTATCCATTTTTGGAATATTTTATGCACATTTCTCCAAAACTTCGCATGGTCACCATGATAACATCGCATAATAGCCAAGTGATATTTCCGTCCATAGGTGCACTTGTATAACCTTTTGTCATGGTTTTCATCGCTTCATTGTTCATTGCATGTCCACCGAATGCTTCCAACGCCCTCCATCATCGTCCTCAGCTCATGGGTCTTACAAGGGCAGTTTCTGTCACGGTGGACATATAATTAGGTGGTGTCCATTGAGCAGGGACATGGAAAATTTATATTTTTCATAGTTGGAAACTTTCGTCATGGTGGGGCGAGGAAACTTGTCATGCCCCTAGACCTTCGGTGATATTTCAACCATGATATAGATGGGGTGCGGCACTACCGTACTTATCCTTTAGCAACACTTATTAAATTAGTTAATCAAATGTTCTTCCAATGAGCGGAAAATATAAACATTGTCATCATATCCACAGTGTACGCCCATACATACAAGGGAGGTGCAACTCCCAGTTAATAATGAGTCTACCTGATAATATGTTTCATAAATATGAAATACAGTATAAGTTTCAATCCAGCAAAAGACCCCCTTTTCTCTTTGGCAAGGGAAGTCACTTTTTTTCCAAGCTTACAATGCTTGAAAATCATTAACTAGCCCACAACAATCATTTACAACATTAGAATTCAACTTGGGAATATCTGACATAAAACTACCCAAGTACTGCCGGGTCACTCGGGTCGGCACTACAAATGATTTCAGACCTCCCAGAGAGCTATCCGTGTGTCCAATCTGCTCTCCAACTATGTGGTTAGCTCCATCCCATCAATATGCACCTGCTTCAACTTTTAGCACTCAATTCCGACTCATGATGTCTTCAGAACGACCTCTGAATTGAAGCTTTGATCGTGTGGACACCCTGCCCGACCCGAACTTGCATTGCGAACACCCTGCAGAGAGGTTTCGCACATATTGCATGTCTGTTGCACGAATTCACTCACACACTACCCAACTCAACCCGTCCTACAATGCAGATGCCCTACAGAGGAATTCCACACACCCTGCACGTCAACAACCCGACTCGACCTATGCTCGCCCTGCGTTCACCGCCATCGTGTTTCCTTCACCAACGAGTTGTTGGATTAGCTCACGGTGCTCTAATGCACTCGCACTCAGATGCTTGCTTGATCATTGTTTGGATGACTTCTCCATCATCTACACATTGTATTAATACATGTATCATGTGTATGTCATGGGTCACTCAGTGGACCCGAGCCGACCCCCATCGTTCAGCTGTCCACCCACTCGTGTAGCATCGGCTGCTCAACTCGTGCGTCAATTTTATGACTCTAGCTACGGTGTGATGTTTCACCTATAATGTTTCTTTTCCAACACCATCACTGGCTATGTGAAATGTGCCCTTTTCACTCACCACCACACACCTGCACCTGTGTAGTTACTGTGCGACGGTTCACCTGTAATGTCACACGGTGCCCGAAGACTGTCCAAACAACCAATGGGTGCACCCGTTACCTTGAACATGCCTCATGAAGTCTTGGGGCCTTACAAAACCTAACCTTCCCATAACTTGGACAGCTTCTGTCATGACAAGGTGTGAAAACCCCAAGTTCCAGAGACAGACCAGTGGAGCGATTTCCATCGTGCTGCAAAATGGAAGCCCCAAGTTCACCAGACTTGGGCGGTTCTTCACTGTGCCACGCAACGGAAACCACAAGTTCTGTAAAATTGGGTGATTATGGTTGTGCCTCGACATGGAAACCCAAGTTCCCATGGAAACTGCAAGGTTTCCAGAACTAGGTGGTTTCCCACCTGCCACGAAACAAAAGCCCCAAAGTTCTGTAGACTTGGGTGGTTCTTCGTCTTGCCGCGACATGGAAACCCGAACTCCCCACACCGAGGCCAAAATTTATGTCATGGTGGGATGTGGAAATCTCTGAGTTTCCTAGAATTGGGCGGTATCGGTCATGACGTAAAAAATGGGAACCCCTGAGCTCTTCGAACCCGGGTGACGGTTTCCGTCATGCCGTGTGTTAGCCACCTATGAAATTTTGTATACCAAAAGGCGGCTAAATCATTTTTGGAGACTTCAAGGAAAAAAGTTTATTGCAAAAAGTGTTGGCTCTTGAAGACTCTTAAAGGCCTCATGCCTCCGTCCAAAATCTTCCCTACTATGGCCATTTTACACCATGGAATTCTGCTGATTTCATGAGAAACTGCTGCAAAATCATCATTTTTCCCCTCCTTCCACTTCCAAACTAACCTCATTTTTACCCCTTTATTTTCCATAAAAAATATTTCATTTTCATATTTTCCCCCCTTTCCCTCCCTCAAGACCCCTTTGATAAGGTTTAAGACTCTTTATTTTCCTTATTGAAACCCTCACAACCATTGAAAAACTTGAAAATTTTCATAAAAAAACACATTTTTTGTATTACAGACTTAAGCCCCCATGGGCTAAGTTTGAAGCCACTTCCCCTCCACGTGCCCGCACCCTAGAACTAGGTGCTAGACCCACAAATCACTTATCGCATTGCAAAATATGAGCACATAAGTCTGTTTTCCGTGTTTAAACTCCGATGCCGATTAGGCCTATATATTATAGCTCCCGATCATATTAATTTCCATATAGACCAAGGCCCCGCAGTCGGGCGCCTATCCACTTCGTATATATAAAACCATCCCGAGACATGAAACCTTTATTTTTATTAATTTTTTGTGTTTTTTGCAGGGTATGAAAAGGTTTCCGCCAGTGCGAAGCTTAAATCGCTCTCCGCCGTCGATCTGATCTGCAAATCAACGGCCCATAGATCAATCGCCCTGGTGGTCCCCACGGTCAATCACTGTACAAAACCGGGGCAGTTTTGATTGCACCACCTTTGGAGGGAAAGCTATTTTTCCCATTTGGTTGCGATCAATGCCACAGGCCGACATGTGGCCGTAGGCGGTTTGGAAACACTGCTCTCCCCGGGTGTTAAAGCATGACTGTGGGCTCAACACGATATTGGCATGAGCCGTTCGATCTGAGGCTGGCTCATCAGACGGTGATCGCGCTCAAAAGGAGCTTGGGAGATGAAATCAGGTATCGCGCATTCATTAAAACATCTCCGTTGTTGATCTGGTCTACTAATCGACGGCCTAAAAACAATCGCTCTGGTCCCCACAGCCATGGCAGCAATCAATGGTCCCATAGAACCGGTGGTCCCACACACCTAGTCAACATCCATGCTGCATCAACGGATTGGAGTGGGTCTTCATTGCTTCCTCGCACAGTCAGCAAATCTGAAACCGGGGAGCATTATAAAGAGGATTTGAAAGAAATTTCAAATCACACTCACCCTGACGTCAGCAGGCTCCAAATCGGACCTGGGGAACTTTATAGGGAAGATTTCATAATGATTTCGAGTCACAAACACCCTTACGTCAGCAAACACCTTTTGTGACCCAAAATTTTATACAATGCGGTTTTATCAAAAGTTTAAAGTTTGGATATATCATTTGATAAAGGGTTATTATAGGGCTTTTCCATTATATACTGAAGAAAGGCCGAAGGCTGGGGTTTTAATGCTTTCGCCTTTGATTCTTTAAAAGAAATACATCCAGGGTTAAAATTTTCACGCCTCGTCAATAATTCAAAGGCACTTATGCCTCACGAGCCCTGCGTAGCACTGCATACCGACAAAACACAGTGAATAAATCACAAATCGAAGAGTAACAGTGTCGAAGATAGAGCGCACTATTATGGAAGATTGAAGGAAAATCTGTGGGGGATTACAGCTAAGAATGATTATCAAAAGCCTAATCCTCCCAATTAAACACAACTTAAAGGAAATCAAAGTGTTTATCAGAAAGTAAGGCCTCCACCTCCACATCTGAGGCAAATTTTTTCCTCTCAGCTACCACAGTGCCACCTGTGCCTCAAAGCATTCAAATGCAGGCCTAAGTTATTGATCAAGATCAGATATTTGCCTCAGTGCAGCCAGAGAGTGAATTCTACAAATGAACTTAATGACAAATATCAGCAGAGTTACTTTAACATAACAGAGAGCCTAAAAAGTAAAAAAGAGCTCCCACTGAGCTTAAATATTAATGTAAATTACTTAATATAGAGGACACCTATGTAAGCTTCTTCATCGAGCCCCCCAAAGGCCGAGAAGCCATTAAGTCTGTATTAATTATCTTTGGAGATCTTTTATCAGATCTCACCTCCTCATTCTTCTATAAACACTACTGGAGAAGATGAGAGAGGGGTTGGTTGGGTTAGTTGCTGAACTTTGAAATGTAATTGAGTTTGAGACTTCTACCTATAAATAGTGTTCACTGGCTCTTGGAGCTCTGCTTGTAATAGATAAGTTAGTCTGGGAATTGTAGATGATTGCTAAACTAAAGCATTGGACTTGAAGCTGTAACTGGTTTTGAGTATCAATACAAGTTGATTTATGGGATCATGGTATATGTTTATGGTGATGTTTTTCTCATTGTAACTTGTTATTTTATTTTTGTTTTCCCTGTGTTCATCTTCTCTTATAAAGAACATCATGCATAGAGTTAGGATCTACTGTATATCAGTACCCTTCTTTGACTGAAAATATTTATCTACATGTTTTCTTCCAATTTGTGTTATTTAGGAATGATTTAATTCAGTTTAATCATAGGAATGATGGAAGTCCCTCTTCCTATTGTCTTAGCTAATTGTTATTCTTTAATTTTATTTTTAGTATATGTTAAGTAGAGATGAGCTAAGGAAGATATGGTGAGCCCTAGTCCTAGTTTTATCCCAAAAGACTGTCTGAAAGTTTCCCTTGGAATGTCTCGTAAGCTGGCTAGTTTCAAAGTACTTACTAGATCTTAGGCCATTTTGTGTTATCTTTGTGTTTTTCTTGAAAGTAACCAAGTAAATCAGAGCTAGGAGAGGATTTGTGGTGAGCATGGCCCGCTAATTTCTACTCCAACAGTTGCCTTCAAGTTTCCCTCTATTTTTATATGTTTTCTATGGAAAGTATATCAAAGGCTGGCTAGTTTCAAAGTATAGTACCAGATCCTGGATTTCTTTTATGTCTTTCTTAAGCATTTTTCAAAGGCTGGCTAGTTTCAAAGTACTTACCAGATCCTGGGCTGCTTTTTGTTCTTCGTATGTTTAAATCCCCTTCTTATTGCTTCATTTCATTCCATAAATCAAACTTTAAAGAGATCCTTAGACATAGATGACTTGCCCCATGGACCACTCTTGCCTCTTGTTGTTTCAATTAAACCCTATTATGAATCCATAGCCCAATGGACTAAAAACTGCAATTATCTATCTTCTTGGTCAAATCTTGTTCTATTTGCTTGCAACTTTACACCTTTGAGAATATTTGCATTTAGAACTTTCCACTCAAATAGTAATCATGCTCAACCATCCAAAAACAAACAAAACCCTTGGCCTTCATAACTAGCCTAACATCATTACCCAAGACTTCAAAGACAAATCCATATTTGCACTTATTGGAGAGATCCCTATCCGGATTCAGGAGGGCTAGATCCTAGAATCCCAAAGTGGTTGAAATGATGTTGTTTCTATGATTGGACTTTGCCAATCTTGATGATTACAGAATCATAACATTTTTGGCGACTCCACCGGGGAACTTTCTTAGAAATTTTCATTTTAAGGTAATCATAGGATATCAAAAATTTGGTCCAAAGAAAATTTGCTATATTAACCAGCTGAGCCACCAGCAACTAGCATTTCTCGCGACTCTGCTGGGGAACTTGAGTTTTTATCTTGTTGAATACTTTAGACATCTTAGAAATCCCTTGATTTAATGAAATTTGTTTTGTTAGCTGGTTGAACCATTAGGTATAACATATCTGGCCAACAAACATTGTTTAGTGAGTAAAAATTGGCCTTTCCAAGCATGACCAAGAAATGGTAATCATGATGAAATTTGTTTGAATCAATAAAATACTAGGCAAACCCTAGGATTCTAATAAGGCTTTATCTAACCTTGAAAAATCAGCCAGCTTAGGCATAAGAGTAGACTTTCTTTGTCTCATAACCGTAGCTAAGTTTTGAAATAGAGTTAGGACATTCTTAGAAACCACACAACTGAAAAATAACTCAGAAAACCCAAAAATATTTCAGATTGGTATCCAATAAACATGGTGGTTGACCATAAAACCTTTTACCTCCTTATGAGCTAAAAACTTCCACTTGGCGACTCCACAATCCTCAACAAACCTTAAGACTCCATTGGGAAGAACCCTTATCATCATAATATCATTCAAACTCAGTTAGAGGACTATAGGATTAAAATTTGTGTAAACAGATTAGTTTACCTTTTAAATATTGTCATACCTGGTTGAACTTTTCTTGTTTATTTAGGTCTAAAAACACAACATAGTGGCTCCTAGAAAGATTCACACTAGAGCCTATCCTGACCCTGATCCACCTAAGATAGTTGATAACTTAGAAATTATCCTTAGGAAGTCTCCTAGGATTAAGTTATCAAATGTTTTCAGATCACCCTTGAGAGCTAATTTAGTTCCTGAAAATCTTTTATCTCTACGACAATCACAAGTTGAATTAGTAAATCCCTTTAGAACTAGGTCATTTGATGATATAACTCAGCTAGATTCTGAGCCTTCACTTTCATCTCCTAAAACAAGTGAACATCCTGGTAGTAGGGAAACAACACCTCCTGATTTACATTTCCTTCACAATTTAGGTGTCTCTCATCCAAGATCAACTCAACAATCTACTACTGTTCCATCCACATCCCTTCATCTACCATTCACTGTCCAAACCACTCCACTTCAGTCTATTTTCCCTTTTTTTAATCCACCTCTTGTGAATCCACCCCCTCCACATATCATGGCAGCATGGTATTCTCCCTTAGTCCTTCCTATACCATTAGTCAATCTTCCACAGGACTATCAGTCCAAAATTCCATTATATGATGCTAGTAATGCTACAATTGTCTCACAACATGTGGATAAGATGAATGCCTACTTTGACAGAAATGAAATTGATGATTATTCTATCAAGCTTAGATTATTTTCTCAAATTCTGGGGGAGAAGTAAGAAAATGGTTTAAAGGCTTAACCCCCCATAGTATCAATGATCTCCAAGCCTTCCATCAAACATTATTAAACAAATGGGAAGTGAATAAAAATCCTCTCCAAGTCCTGTCTGATTACAAGAACCTCCATAGAAATACTGGGGAAAGTGTGCAAGCTTATTTCCCCATATTTAATAGTGTGTATAATGCACTTTCCCCAGATAGAAAACCTCCACAAGGCTCATCTTTAAACAAGTTTCTTGAAGGGTTCGACCCGGAGATGGCCTATCAGCTGAGAGAGAGAGATCTTGCAACTCTTGAAGAGATGCAAAAAGGAGCTCTTGTTGTGGAAGTAAATTTAATGGAGAAGAGAGCAAGAATGAAAAATGAGAAGAGAGTGTCCTTTAGAGAAAAAAATACACCCTCTACTTCCAACTCAAATATGGAAAGAATGATGGAGGAGATGACGAAGAAAATGAGCATCCTTGAGAGAGCACAAGCAAGCCAAAACCAAAATGCTCCTCAAAATAGAAATCAAAACCAGAATCAGAATTTTATAAGGAACCAACCTCCAAATAGACCTGGGAAGATGATTAATATATCACTTCTCCCTTTCATCAAAACTATGTAAGTGAGTTTGAGGAAACAGATGAAATAATAGAGGAAGATGATATCAACATGCTGGGGGTAGATAATGATGAATTTGAGATTCATTATGATAGAAAAAAAGGTCTATACACACCTTATGATGACTAAAGAGATGATGATGAAAATTATTATCAAGACATGGAAAATGTCATCATAGAGTCTCAAAGAGAATATGACCTTAGAAGAAAAACCAGTCAACAAACCCCCAACGGTAAAACCTCTGACAAATCTTCACAAAACAACACTGTAACCAAGCCTAAAATTGTCAAGCAAAGGGATAAAATAGTGGTTGTTAATTCTGATAAAGGTAGAGAGAAAGGCACTCAAAACAATGAAAAACAGAGTGTAGACCTTAGCAGTACTAACACTTCAGCTAGTACTCTATGAAAACAATTTTGTCAAATGTAAATAAAACAAATCAGCAAGTTGATGTTGCTAATAGACTAGCGGCTAGTAAGGCTGAAACAAGTTCTTCAAAGAACCAAATTCCTTTCAGCCTAGAGCAGGAAATTTCAAAGATCGAAATCTTTGTTCCCCTAACTGAGTTAGCTGCTCAGAATGTATATAGGACCCAAATTTTGAAGGCTTTAAACATTGAAGATAATAATGACACATTCAATCTTAATGATGACCAACTAGAGCGCATTTTTGGTCCCAAGATTGAAGGTAGATATCAAGAGGGACCTGTTCCTCCCTTTTATGTAAGTTTAAACATTCATGACAAAATTTTGCACAATGCTATGCATGATTATGGGGCTTCTCATAATTTAATACATAAAGCTGTGATGGAAATCCTTGGTCTAGAAATCACCAAACCTTATAAAGACCTTTACTCCTTTGACTCCAGCAGAGTAAAATGTTTAGGATTAATTAAAGACCTCTGTGTTAACTTAGCTCAAATTCCAGCCATATGTTTAGTCATGGATATTTCTTTGGCTGATGTGCCCCCAAAGTATGGAATGCTATTATCTAGGTCTTGGGGGGCTAAGTTACAAGGGACTATGAAAATGGACATGAACTATGTGACTATCCCTGTTTTCAATCATACTAGAAGATTTTACAGGGAGTCCTATATGAAATACACAGTTACAAGTCAAGACAGAGCATAGAACTCTCCCCTTTATTCTGTAGACACATGCCTGGATTCATTTATCCTTTTCAATGATGAAAGTTTCACTGAGCTAGTGACCTTGTCTGATTTCATGATAGATAGAGGAGAGGAAGAAGATAACGTAGGAATGTCAGAATTTTTTATTGAACCCGTAAACTATATCAAACAAAACACAGATATTGAGCAAAAAATCATGTGTCCTTTTCTTTTAAACGTTGAGATTCAAGAACGCAACCCTCAACACAGCGAAAACCTGAAGAGTTGAAACAAATAAAACTAAGTGCTGATATTCCACAACAACCCGTAAACACTTTAGTTGAAGAGGATAGTAACCAGGATGAAACCGAAAATAGTCCTGATCCAGGTGGATATTGGTGGCCACCCACCTATTCCATTTGGACCAGCACCATCAATTCTTGCAACTTTTCACATTCAGCACAACTTACTATTTTAAGCAGGTTTTCGGGTCCTCCACTCTCGAAGCCGTTTTGGGGGCTTAATGATCCAGGTAGATATTGGTGGCCACCCACCTATTCCATTTGAACCCCCATCATCAGTTCTTTCAGTTTTCAAGTTGCAGCATAACTTACTATTTTTAGCAGTTTTTCGGATCCTGAACTTCCGGAGCCGTTTTGAGGCCCTAAACGACGACATTTTTTGGGTATCATTTTACCAGAAAATTTGATCATCAAATTCATCCCAAAAGTTTTAGTCCTCGGATATATATTTCTAACAAGCTACTGAGTGCATCAAACGGAGATCAGGTGCCAAAGTTATGCCCCCGGGAAGTTGAACCACCAATTTACCCAAACGGGCGCCCACAGTTTTGGCGCCTCATCTCCTACGGTTAGGTTTTTGGACGTTTCGAATTCTACATTGTTTCTAAATAATAAATAGGCCCTCGAGCCTCATTGTAACACATTTCAGAGGCCTGTCGCCACCACATCTCTTCTCATAGATAGCTACCAGCGCCCTAGCTATTTTATTTCCATTATGTCTGTAAGCATTTTTCTGTTATTAATGAAATGACACATTATTTCCGCTACATCTCTGTATTTATGGTTATGTGTTTATTCTGTTGCATTCCTGCATAAATCTGGATTAGTGGTATCAGAGCGGGTCTGCTCTTTCTTTGTTTTTCTTTGCATGTCCCCAACGCGGTCAGGGTATAAGGAGTTAGGGCTCGATCTGGTTGAACCCTTGCAAGATTAGCCTCGCAAACCCCGACGACCTCCCATGGCGAAAGAAAAGAAAGACGAGGGAGCAGGAGATCCTATCAAAATACTGCTCGAGGAGGCCCTCGAGAAACAAAGGAACGCGATGATGGATAACTTTGCTCAAATCCTTCAACGATTGCCCACATATGGCGCATCTGCATCCAACAGCCACTCTGTAGGCGCCACTCCCTTCAAGGTACAGGTAAACTTTGAAATTCCTATATTTGAAGGAAAAATAGATGCAGACGCTGTAGACAGATGGTTAAATTTGTTGGAAGGGTATTTCTCGGTCCATGACTTCTCTGACCAAGAAAAGATTATTTTTGCACTCCTCAAAGCTGCCCCCCATGTCAAAGACTGGTGGGAAACCTACCGTGAGCAAGAGGGCGAAGGGGAACCCTCTCTGTTCTCCGCCACACCCACTTGGAATTCGTTACGAGATGGAATCAAGGAACAATATTACCCCGTGGGGAGCTATGAGGACAAATACATCCAATGGACCATGCTGCGGCAACAAAAGGATCAAGATGTGCACGAACTGATGAATCTGTTCCATACCCTGCGCAAAAAGTTGGGTATTAAAGATTTGGAGAGACATTTGGTGCTTAGGTACCACGGTTGTCTGCACAAACACATTCATGAGGAAATGGAATTCCTTGACATTACATCGCTTGGCACGACATATCGCTATGCCGACAAGATCGAGCAGAAATTTAAGCAGAAGAAGCGAGACTTTGGATCTGCGAATCTGAAAGGCGCTCCCGAACCGAATAACAAGGGGCAAGGCCAAAGAAATGTGACTCAGAACAACACCACAAATCCAAAAAAGGACACAGGGAAGTGGTGTGACTTTCATAACAGCCCCACTCACAGCACAAACGAGTGTCGGGCCAAACAGTCTTTGGTGGCCAAACTAAAGGCACCCGAATCAGATGCATTTTCTGATCCTGAGTTAGAACCAGAAAAAGGCAATGAAAAAGGGAAGAAGATCATTGATGCAGATCCCAGTGCCATTGTTTCCACCACCAAGATTCAGAAGGAGGGTCCAGAGGATCCAGAGGAGGGGGAGCGCCTCTTCCAGTCGCAGATGTGGGTAAAGGGTTCTCCGCTGCAATTTCTCGTCGATAGCGAAAGCCAAAAGAACCTCATTTCAACAGAGATCATGAAGCGGCTCAGCCTACCGACCATAGCACACCCACAGTTGTATATCATCGGGTGGCTCCACCCAGGGAGAGATATCCACATCCGCTAGCAGTGCCGCCTTCCATACAGTATCAAGCCATTCACGGATGAGGTATTGTGTGATGTTGCTCCTCTTGATGTAGCTGATGTGTTATTGGGCCAACCATACTTATGGAGGTGACATGCTGTGTATGAGTCTAGGCCTCGTGTTGTTATTATTACTTTAGGAAATAACTTGTACAGGATACCAGAGGTAGTACTGCCTCATGTCATCTCTTTGACTACTGCAAAAAAATGCAGTAAGATTGTTTCCCAAACCAGGAAATTCATTTTCCTTACGACTCACTCACAGGGAAAGAATAATATTGTTTCCACAACCTTGAAACAGGGCTCCCTTGCATGGCTGCAGCAGATGGACAAAGTTATGGAGGAATACGATGACAATTTCTCCTCACTCATAAAGGTTCCTCTACACTGTCAGGACAAGCACTCCATTGATTTGACTCCCAACGCACCACTGCCTGATGTTGCCATACATCCTGCAACTACACATACAGAATCCAAACATGTACTGTCTAAGGCTGATAAAGAAACCAAATTTACTAAATGCATCTAGCATGTCCACCCGCAGGTCCATGACATCCTCAATACATCTAATACCTACTACCTTATAGAATTTGGCTCTATCTCTTGGAGGATCTCAACGTACTTGGGACCATTGCTTCCTAAGGAGGGAGGAATGATCCGTGTGGATACTCATGGCCACCCACCTATTCCATTTGGACCAGCACCATCAATTCTTGCAGCTTTTCACATTCAACACAACTTACTATTTTTAGCAGGTTTTCGGGTCCTCCACTCTCGGAGCCGTTTTGGGGGCTTAATGATCCAGCTGGATATTGGTGGGCACCCACCTATTCCATTTGAACCCCCATCATTAGTTCTTTCAGTTTTCAAGTTGCAGCATAACTTACTATTTTTAGCAGTTTTTCGGGTCCTGAACTTCCGGAGCCGTTTTGAGGCCCTAAACGACGTTTTTTGGGTATCATTTTTGGGTAACATTATGGAGAAGCAAGCTTTTTATTTGGTTAAAGATTTGAAAGACTTCATAGTATACATATTGCACTCACACATCATTGCCTTTGTCCCAAATTCAGTTGTGAAATACATTATAACACAAGACCCAGATGGCAAGAGAGGTAAGTGGATTGTGGTTATTCTTGAATATGATTTAGAGATTAAACCTACTAAAATCATCAAAGGCCAAGGTCTAGCTATATTAATGGCTGAAACCAATTTTGAAGTTCTTGATATTAATATGATTAATTCTTTGGATGAACAAGAGGAAATCTCAACTTCCATTGTTGAAAACCATTTCATGAATTCCTCTTGTTATGCTGATATTATTTATGTTTTGATTAATTTGAATACACCTCCTGGTTTGAAAAAAACAAAGTCAAGATTCCTAAAGTTAAAAGCTGTAAACTATTGCATTATAGATAAATAGTGTTCATTGGCTCTTGGAGCTCTGCTTGTAATAGATAAGTTAGTCTAGGAAGTGTATATGATTGCTAAAATAAAGCATTGAACTTGAAGCTGTAACTGGTTTGGAGCATCAATACAAGCTGATTTATGGGATCTTGGTCTATGTTGACGGTGATGTTTTTCTCATTGTAACTTGTTATTTTATTTTTATTTTCACTGTGTTCATATTCTCTTATAAAGAATAACATGCATAGAGTTAGGATCTACTGTATATCAGTACCCTTCTCTGACTGAAAATATTTATCTACATGTTTTCTTCCAATTTGTGTTATTTAGGAATGATTTAATTCAGTTTAAGCATAGGAATGCGGTGTTATCCTGTACAATTTATTACTTTGGGAAATAACTTGTACATGATACCAGAGGTAGTACCTCCTCCTGTCATCTCTTTGACTACTGCAAAACAACGCAGTAAGATTGTTTCCCAAACCAGGAAATTCATTTTCCTTACGACTCACTCACAGGGAAAGAAGAATATTGTGGCCAAAACCTTGAAACAGGGCTCCCTTGCACGGCTGCAACAGATGGACAAAGTTATGGAGGAATACGATGACAATTTCTCCTCACTCATAAAGGTTCCTCTACACTGTCAAGACAAGCACTCCATTTATTTGACTCCCAACGCACCACCGCTTGATGTTGCCATACATCCTGAAACTACACATACAGAATCCAAACATGTACTGTCAAAGGCTGATAAAGAAACCAAATTTACTAAATGCATCCAGCATGTCCACCCACAGGTCCATGACATCCTCAATACATCTAATACTCAGTTCAATAGAATTTGCCTCATCTCATGGAGGATCTCAACGCAATGGGGACCATTGCCTCCTAAGGAGGGAGGAATGATCCAAGTGGATATCGGTGGCCACCCACCTATTCCATTTGGACCAGCACCATCAATTCTTGCAACTTTTCACATTCAGCACAACTTACTATTTTTAGCAGGTTTTCGAGTCCTCCACTCTCGGAGCTGTTTTGGGGGCTTAATGATCCAGCTGGATATTGGTGGCCACCCACCTATTCCATTTGAGCCCCCATCATCAGTTCTTTCAGTTTTCAAGTTGCAGCATAACTTACTATTTTTAGCATTTTTTCGGGTCCTGAACTTCCAGAGCCGTTTTGAGGCCCTAAACGACGTTTTTTGGGTATCGTTTTACCAATGAATTTGATCATCAAATTCACCCCGAAAGTTGTAGTCCTCGGATAGATATTTCTAATGAGCTATTGAGCGCATCAAACGGAGATCGGGTGCCAAAGTTATGCCCCCGGGAAGTTGAACCACCAATTTACCCAAACGGGCGCCCACAGTTTTGGCACCTCATCTCCTACGGTTAGGTTTTTGGACGTTTCGGATTCTACATTGTTTATCAATAATAAATAGGCCCTCAAGCCTCATTTTAACACAGTTCAGAGGCCTGTAGCCGCCACATCTCTTCTCAGAGATAGCTACCATCGCCCTAGCTATTTTATTTCCATTATGTCTGTAAGCATATTTCTGTTATTAATGAAATCACGCATTATTTCCACTGCATCTCTGTATTTATGGTTATGTGTTTATTCTGTTGCGTTCCTGCATAAATCCGGATCAAGTCCTTTATGGAGTATGTATTTTGACAGGTCATGCACTAAAACTAACACTGGTGTAGGTGTCTGGATCTTCAACAGTGAAAACAACCACACGAAAAGCATTTCCTGCAAATTAAACTTTCAGTGTTCTAAAAAAATAGCGAAATATGAATCCCTTCTCTTAGGCTTACATCTATTAAAAATGTTAGGAGCCAGAAGAATTAACGTGCATGGGGATTCAAAGTTAGTTATTAGGCAAGTCAATGGGGAGTATAACACAAATAATCCCAGACTTAGGTCCTACCGAAAGGATGTCATGGACCTTTTAAAAGATTTCAAGGAGTCCAAACTGATTTTTGTCCCAAGAAAAATAAATATTGCGGTCCACAATTTAGCCTTTGCAGCTAGAATGTGCTTAACACCATATGAAACCAAAGACTGCACAACTCAGATAAAATTTATACCAATCGCGCATGATAATGAAAAGTATTGGTAGGTGTTTGACGGAGACAAACAAATAGAAGACTTCATGCAATTCAGAAATGAATTCGAACTGAACAGTTCTGACTCAGATTATGATACAGACTACAGTGAAGAAAATTTTCTTGGTGAAGAAGTGCCATCTCCTGAGCTTGTAAATATTAATATTCTAGCTAGAAAACTTGAACAAAAAAGAGAATTGAATGCAGAATTAGAAATAGAGGAGTTAGAAGCTCTGCACTCCAAAGATCAGAGTTTGCCTAAGGGTCTGGCCCCTTTAGAAGAGTTGTTCAATTTTAATGATGTGGCCAAGAAGCCAAAACTGGAACCTGTAGAGACTGAAGTGGAAGAGTGCAATATAGGCAGTGAACTTAAACCGAAAATGATTAAACTGTCTAAAAATTTTCTAGCTCACATTAAACTCAAATATATAGAGCTGTTTAAAGATTTTTATGATGTTTTTGCGTGGAGTTACGAAGATATGAAATCCTATGACACTGGAATAATACAAAAAAAAATCCCTTTCAAGGAAAACCAAAAACCATTCAAACAGAAACTACGCAGAATAAACCCTGTTCAGCTACCTTTGGTTGAGAAGGAAATCAGGAAAATGTGTGAAGCTGGAATTATTGTCCCTATTAGATATTCTATGTGGGTGTCTAATCTGGTGTTAGTTAGGAAGAAAACTGGAGAGATCAGACTTTGTATAGACTTTAGAGACTTAAACAAAGCTTCATTAAAAGAAAACTACCCTTTACCTAAGATGGATCATATATTGCAAAGGGTGGTAGGGTCTAGAAGAATTTCTTTGCTTGATGGCTATTCAGGGTAAAATCAGATCTTAGTTCACCCTGCCGATCAATTAAAGACAGTATTTACTACACCATGGGGCACTTTCACGTATGTGAAAATTATCTTTGGTCTAATGAATGCTGGAGAAACTTTTCAGAGAGCCATGGACATATCATTCTCAGAAGAACTAGGCTACTTCATCATTATCTACCTAGATGATGTCACTATGTTTTCAAAGATAGATGATGAGCACTTAAAACCCTTAAGAATTTTTTTTAAGAAATGCAGAAAGTTTGGGATATCTTTAAACCCCAAGAAGACACTATTTGGTCTGCAAGAAGGTAAACTTCTTGGGCACATTATCTCAGAAGAGGGTATTAAGATATATTCCAAAAGGATTGAGGCCATATTGCAAATCTCTCACCCTCGAAACATGAAGGAGTTGCAATCTTTCATTGGAAAGATTAAATTTTTGAGAAGGTTCATCCCCAACTTGGTTGAGCTCCTTAGAATTATCACAAACATGTTAAAGAAGGAGGAAGGGGTAAAATGGACCTTGGAAGCAAAGAATTCCTTTGAACTGGTGAAACAAGCATTAACCAAGACGCCAGTTCTAATAAGTCCTGATTTCTCAAAATATTTTTATATTTTTTCGTTTGCATCAAAACATACAATAGCTGTTGTCCTTTTACAGAAAAATCCTCAAGGACAAGAGTAGCCTATTGCATTCTTTAGTAATGCATTGAGGGATGCCCCTCTGAAATATAACATTATGGAGAAGCAAGCTTTTTCTTTGGTTAAAGCTTTGAAAGACTTCATAGTATACATATTGCACTCACACATCATTGCCTTTGTCCCAAATTCAGTTGTGAAATACATTCTAACACAGGACCCAGATGGCAAGAGAGGTAAGTGGATTGTGGTTATTCTTGAATATGATTTAGAGATTAAACCTACTAAAATCATCAAAGTCCAAGGTCTAGCTAGATTAATGGCTGAAACCAATTTTGAAGTTCTTGATATTAATATGATTAATTCTTTGGATGAACAAGAGGAAATCTCAACTTCCATTGTTGAAAACCATTTCATGAATTCCTCTTGGTATGCTGATATTATTTATGTTTTGATTAATTTGAATACACCTCCTGGTTTGACAAAAACAAAGTCAAGATTCCTAAAGTTAAAAGCGGTAAACTATTGCATTATAGATAAATGTCTTCATTATTGCATTATAGATAAATGAGACTTCTACCTGTAAATAGTGTTCATTGGCTCTTGGAGCTCTGCTTGTAATAGATAATTTAGTCTAGGAAGTGTAGATGATTGCTAAAATAAAGCATTGGACTTGAAGCTGTAACTGGTTTGGAGCATCAATACAAGCTGATTTATGGGATCCTGGTCTATGTTGACGGTGATGTTTTTCTCATTGTAACTTGTTATTTTTTTTTTTTTTTTCACTATGTTCATCTTCTCTTATAAAGAATAACATGCATAGAGTTAGGATCTACTGTATATCAGTGCCCTTCTCTGACTGAAAATGTTTATCTACATGTTTTCTTCCAATTTATGTTATTTAGGAATGATTTAATTCAGTTTAAGCATAGGAATGTTGGCGTTCCCTTGTCCTGCTGTCTTAGCTAATTGTTATTCTTAAATGTTATTTTTAGTATATGTTAAGTAGAGATGAACTAAGGAAGATATAGTGAGCCCTGGTCCTAGTTTTATGCCAAAAGACTGTCTGAAAGTTTCCCTTGGAATGTGTCAAAGCTTGCTAGTTTCAATGCACTTACCAGATCTTAGGCCATTCTGTGTTATCTTCGTGTTTTTCTTGAAAGTAACCAAGTAAATCAGAGCTAGGAGAGGATTTGTGGTGAGCTCGACCCGCTAATTTCTACTCCAACAGATGCCTTCAAGTTTCCCTCTATTTTTATATGTTTTCTATGGAAATTATATCAAAGACTGGCTAGTTTCAAAGTACTTACCAGATCCTGGATTACTTTTATGTCTTTCTTAAGCATTTTTCAAAGGCTGGCTAGTTTCAAAGTACTTACCATATCCTAGGCTGCTCTTTTTTCTTCATCTGTTTAAATCCCCTTCTTATTGTTTCATTTTATTCCATAAATCAAACTTTAAAGAGATCCTTAGACATATATGACTTGCCCCATGGACCACTCTTGCCTCTTGTTGTTTCAATTAAACCCTATTATGACTCCATAGCCCAATGGACTAAAACCTGCAATTATCTATCTTCTTGGCCAAAGCTTGTTTTATTTGCTTGCAACTTCACACCTTTGAAACTCTTTGCATTTAGAACTTTCCACTCAAACAGTAATCATGCTCAACCATCCAAAAACAAACAAAACCCTCGGCCTTCATAACTAGCCTAACATCATTACCCAAGACTTCAAAGACAAATCCATCTTTGCACTTATTGGAGAGATCCCTCTCCGAATTCAGGAGGGCTAGATCCTAGAACCTCAAAGTGGTTGAAATGATGTTGTTTCTGTGATTCAATTTTTCCAATCTTGCGGATTACAGAATCCTAACACTGTGACATGGAAACTCAAAGTTCCCCATAATTGGGTGGTGGTTTGTGTCACACTTCAACATGGAACCCCCAAGTACCCCGTTCTGGGGTTGTGATTTCCATCATGACGGGACATGGGAACTCCAAGTTTCCCAGACTTGGGAAATTCTTTGTCGTGCCATGAAATGGATACCTCGAGTTTCTCCAAATTGCAGTGTTTGTCCGTCGTGTGGAAAAATGGAAACCCCCAAGTTTCATTGAATTGGGTGGCAGGTTTGTATGCGCCGTAACACATAAAAAACTCGGAGTTCCCCAGAGGCTTGGATTTGTGGTTTCAAAACACCACTAGTTCTCTAGACTCGGGCGATGATTTACATCATCATGGAAACCCTGAGTTCCATACACCATGGATTTCGTGAAAACCCCAAGTTTATAGTGTGCTGTAAAACATGGAAAGCCATGGTTTCCATCAGGGGTGGGACATGGAAACCACAACTTTCCCGGGCTCGGACGCAGCTCTTTGCCGTGTGCTGCAAAATGGAATCCTCGATCCCTATGTTGCGCGGACTTGGGTGATGGTATTTCCCATGACATGGCATGGAAACCCCGATTTCCCCAGCGTGTCTCCCTAGGGGGCGCGGCAGGACATGGAAACCCGAAGTTCCGCAGGCTTGGGCTGGTTTTACGTGGTGCCGCGACATGGAAATTTGGCCTTTCCATGCCACTGACCACAAGTTCCACAAACTGGAAACCCCTCTCGCAGCCGTTCCATGGAAACCCAATATTTCCCGCCCCCAAGAAAGAAATGCATCTTTCAGATCCAAACAAAATAAATCATGTTTGAATGAAAAGGATGGGGGAGCAGAAGGTGCAACGACAATAGTTCTCTGAATTTTGAATAAAGTGACAAGAGCGAAGCTCCGAATCGAGGCGACCAAGGGTTGAATCTTAGTTGATCATGACAGCAAGGCCACTCTTCCACTTATGATACCCCATCGCTTATTTAAGTCGTCTGCAAAGGATTATTCTCAATGATCATTTGAAATTGAACTTAAAAGCTACCCTGACCGAGATGCTTCACAATCACGGTTTGCAAATGAAATGGGCCCCTGCGAGTGACAAGGAGACGCCGCTACTATGGGTTGAGATACATTCGAACAATGACATGCACTACTTCTAGCATGGATTCTTACTTAGAGGCATTCATTCATAATCCAACACATGGTAGATTCACGCCACTAGCTTTTCAACCAAGCGCGATGACCAATTGTGTGAATCAACGGTTCCTCTCATACTAAGTTGAATTACTATTGCAGTGTGGTGCATCAGTAGGGTAAAACTAAGCTATCTCACGATGATCTAAACCCAGCTCATGTTCCCTATTGGTGGGTGAACAATCCAACACTTGGTGAATTCTTCTTCACAATGATTGGAAGAGCCGACATCGAAGGATCAAAAAGCAACCTCGCTATGAACACTTGGCTACCACAAGCCAATTATACCTGTGGTAAATTTTCTGACACCTCTAGCTTCAAATTCTGAAAGCCTACAGGATCGATAGGCCATGCTTTCATAGTTTTTATTTGTACTGAAAATCAAAACAAAATGAGCTTTTACCCTTTTTTTCCACACGCGATTTCTGTTCTCGTTGAGATCATCTTAGGACACCTGCGTTATATTTTAACAGATGTTCTGCCCCAGCCAAACTCCCCACTTGAAAATGTCTTCCGCCCAGATCAACCCACTGAAACACACCTTAAGACCAAAAACAGGGGCATTACCCTATCTCAACTCTACGGAATAAGTAAAATAACATTAAAAGTAGTGGTATTTCACTTGCATCGAAAAATTCTCCCACTTATTCTACACCTCTCAAGTCATTTCACAAAGTTGGACTAGAGTCAAGCTCAACAGGGTCTTCTTTCCCCACTGATTCTGCCAAGCCCGTTCCCTTGGCTATGGTTTTGCTAGATAGTAGATAGGTACAGTCAGATTCTCATTAATCCATTCATTCACGTCACTAATTAGATGGAGAGGAATTTTTCTACCTTAAGAGAGTCATAGTTACTCTTGCAATTTACCCGTGCTTGGTTGAATTTATTCACGAGTTGAGGGCGTAGACCCCTAGGCCTAGCCCTTAGATACAATCCTTTTCTTGAAGTTATGGATCTGTTTTTTCAACTTCCCTTACCTACATTGTATTATTAACCTAAGGTTGTTCACCTTGGAGACCTGATATGGTTATGAGTGCGATAGGGCTTGAACGGTACTTGGTCCTCCATATTTTCAAGGGCTACTGAGGGCACACCGGACACCACAAGACGTGCGGTGCTATTCCAACTGCTAGACCCTATCTCTAGGTGAACCAATTCTAGGGTGAGCAAGATGTTAAAAATAAAATATAACTCTTCTCAAGGCCCCCGACAAAGTCTCCAGAATTTCTAACATTGTCGCCCGCTACCATGTCCCAGTTTGGGAATATTAACCTGATTCCCTTTCGATGCTCATGCAAAGTGCACCCTTGATACAAGGCTTCCCCATCTCTTAGGATCAACTAACCAATGTTGAAGTGATGTTCACATGGAACCTTTCCCCACTTCAGTCTTCAAGGTTCTCATTTGAATATTTTCTACTACCACCAAGATCTGTGCCGGGGACTGATCCACCCAAGCTCACGCCCGAGGTTCCTCAATGACCCCCACGTCCTCCTACTCATCGAAACCAAGAAATTTCTCTAATGGTCGAGTATAGGTTGCACGCTTCAGCACCATCCATTTTTGGGGCTAGTTGATTCGAAAAGTGAGTTGTTACACACTCCTTAGCGGAATTCCACTTCCATGACCACCATCCTATTGTCTTAATCAACCAACACCCTTTTTGGGATCTAGTTTAGCGCATAATTAGACACCGTAACTGAAATTTTGGTTCATCCCACATCGTCAGTTCTACTTACCAAAAATGGCCACTTGGAGCTTTCAATTCCATGGCATGGCTCAATGGAGCAGTCACACCCTCTTGCCTATTTAAATTTTGAGAATAGGTTGAGGGCGTTATGCCCCCATTACCTCTAATCATTTGCTTTAACCGATAAAACTTGCACATGAGATCCAGCTGTCCTGAGGGAAACTTCAGAGGAGACCAGCTACTAGATGGTTCGATTAGTCTTTCGCCCCTCTACCCAAGTCATATGAACGATTTTCATGTTAGTATCGCTACGAACCTCCACCAGAGTTTCCTCTAGATTCGCACTGCTCAGGCATAGTTCACCATCTTTCGGGTCCCAATAGGTGTGTTCACACTCAAACCCTTCGCGTAAGCTCAACCTCGATCAATGATGCCCCCCCTGTAGAGAGGGGATCTCACCTATCATCTTCCTTGAATCTCGTAGGTTTTCAAACCCATCAACTAGCACACATGTTAGACTCCTTGGTTTGTGTTTCGAGATGGGCCGAATGGAAAGCCCACCAACCAGCACCACAAGGGCCCACGCTTTGTTCCTCGACCTCTACAATGGCAAACTGATAGGTGGTAATCCACCTGCACTTGTGACGATGCAGCAGCCCGTGTTGGTTTTCACCTCAAGTCGAGTGGCAGACTAGCCTGAGCCATTCCATATCCGACTGAGATGCATCGACAGCCTCCATCCACTTCCCTCCTGGCAATTTCAAGCACTCTTTAACTCTCTTTTCAAATTCCTTTTAATCTTTCCCTCACGGTACTTGTTCACTATCAGTCTCTCACCCGTATTTAGCCTTGGACAGAATTTATCACCCAATTAGGGTTTCATTCCCAAACAACCTGACTCGCTGACAATTCCTTGTGATGCGACAGGGTCCCAGCCTGACGGGGCTGTCACCCTCTTAGGTGCCCCCTCCCAAGGGACTTGGCCCAGGTCTGCCACTAAGGACACTTCTACAGACTACAATTCAGGTGATGCTACCACCTGATTTTCATGTTGGGCTCTTCCCAGTTCTCTTGTCGCTACTAGGGGAATCCTTGTAAGTTTCTTTTCCTTCGCTTAATTATATGCTTAAACTCAGCGGGTCTTCTTGCTTGATCTGAGGTCACAAGTTGGAGCTAAATCTTTCCTACCCAATGAGATTACAAGAGAGAGCAAAGAACGTTCCAGGGATGCCACACAGAGCCCGCATCAGCTAATGTTGACTGACCAACCAAGGGGACAAGATCACCGCTTCCCGATGCATGCCACGAAACATCGCCTACCACATTTCATCCAACCGCACCTCATTGGGCATTTACGACCACCTCCGCTACTCCCTAACATATTTCAAGGAGCGTGCTTGATTGGGATATGATGCCCAGACAAACATGCCCTCGACCGAAGCCTCGGGTGCAAATTGCGTTCAAAAACTCAATGATTCATGGGATTATGTAATTCACACTAAATATCACATTTCTCTATTGTCTTCATCATAAGAAGAGTCGAGATATCCATTTCCGAGAGTCGTTTCCATGTGTTACCAAAAAAACGCACCCCCATGATAAATGGCTAAAATCCATCCCAACGTATAATGCATCACAACAAGCAGCAAGCCCACTTCCCCCTCAAGAAAACTGCATTCCATAACCCACTCACTAAAGGGAAGGGGCTCAAACATGCCCCCCTGGAGCCCATGCATTTTCAAAAATATGGGAACTGCAAGGAACGGGGATCGAAAAGGACTAGGGTGGCCAAGCCAGGAGCTCCTACTACTTTTTATCGTTCTTGAAGACCCAACCGCAATAGTTCCCCCATTTCTTCTCCGTAACACTACTGGGGGCTAACAAGAGGAAGGGAAGGAGGAAGAAAACACATATGCATATAACATAAAAGAAAGAGAAGGTGGCTCCCACCCCCTCACAGGGGAAATCTCAAGCAGAAAAAAAAGAAGAGATTCTTTCTACACCCCGTGCCTTTTCAAAAAGGGCAGAATTCTAAAGAAGGATGACCAAGAAGGACTAGGGTGGCCACCCTGAAATCCCAAATTTTTTTCATCCTTCACGAACATCAAGCCACTACAACTCCCCCTTATTTTTCCGTAAAGATAGGGTTTGGAATGGGGAAACTAAGAAAAACACATGAAAGAAAGAGAAACAAAATTGTCCACCCGCTCAGAGGAGGAGGCCCAAACAGATAAAAAACTCTTCCTAAGCATCGCAAGGAACGATGATCGGAAAGGACTAGGGTGGCAACCCCTGGAGCTCACACTTCCTTTCATCCTTTGCGAATGCCAATCCTCAACAATTCACCCTTTTCTCCGTAAAGCTAGGGGTCAAATGAGGAAGGGAAAAAATCAACCCAAAAAAAGAAAAGAAAAAGAGAACCAAAACATGGCTGCCAGCAGAGAAGATGAGGTTCAAACACAAAACAGGCTTTCAAGGCCCTGTGCCCTTGCAAAAAAGTTAGGGGAGCTGCACAGATCAACGATCAAGAAGAACTATGGTAGCCACCCCAACAGGAACTCGCACAAATTTTTCATCCTTCCAAAAACGTCAATCCATGGCAATCCCACCTTTTCTCTGTAAAGCTAGGGGGACCAAAATGAATCACAAGGGGAGGCTCGAACACAATAAAAACTTTCCAAGCCCTGTGCCTTAGCAGAAAAGGGGTAACTGCAAGGAGTGACGACCGAGAAGTACTAGGGTGGCCAACCCAGGATTTTGCACTGCTTTTCATCCTCCTATGACACCGACCCACAACAATTCCCGCTTTTCTCCATAAATCTAGGGACCATAAGGGAAGAAAATGACATGAAAGAAAGAAAAACCAAACATCACCCACCATAACATTCATGACAAAAATCCAATTTGAGATAAATGGGGCCAAATTTCAAGCAATGCTAGCCATAAAAAAAGAGGGCCACCGCCATGCGAGGAGATGTTGGCTTAACCAAAAATAAGGAAAAAAAGACACCCAATCAAAATCATCCCACATTTTCGCACCCTTCCACATACATTATACCACAAAAAAATTTCTATCTACATGACATAATAAGCGAAAATCAAACCAACCAAACAAGCCACAACCTAAACTTTACGACTAGAAAAGCCGAGGGCCATGATGAGAAAAGTGCCTGGAGCACATTACTACTGAGAGGTAAACGACCCCCCAATCCACACAAGGCTTCAAAAAAGAAATGCACTAATATCAAAACCCACCCTGCTATTGCACCCCTCCATGTACAATACACCCAACAACCTTTCCAGCCAAAAATTCAAGGGGGCCCAAACAACCGGAACTCCAAAGAGGAGTTATTGCAAGCTGACACTCAATGTTGGATAAAGCCCATGACCACAAATACACTGGTGGTGCAATGTCACACCCTAAAAAGAGGGAAGCCCCCAAATTGCACACCACAACACTATTTCAACAATTGACACATCCAAGAAATAACCAAGTTGCACAAAAAAGCCACAATCCAAATGGTGAGACAAGTACATAACCTGCTTCCTACTTTCCTTGGAAGGGGGAGTGGCTCAAGAAAGGACGAGGAATTCCCTCAACACCAAAGGCACAAGAAAATAATGCTACCTCATTCCCATTGATGGGGAAACTTGCAATTTTGATGGAGCTCAGACCAAGGGAGGGCTATTTCATTAACTAGACCCAACCCTTCCACGAGGGCATGTAAAGGAACAGTTGAGACAACTAGGGTGGCCAACCCAATGGATTGCACCGCTCTTCATCCATCCCATATTGACCCCACCCCGACATTTTCCCCTCACAAAAGGGTTGAGGTAGGAAGCACATGCACAACCACTCCCTTGAACCAACCACCAACAAAAAGGTTCGCCCAAGAAAACACATAAACCACCGCCGCCACCTTTTGTAGAGAACCAACTATGGAGGCCCACTTCTTCCAACGAACAAAGGACCGAGCACTGCCACTACGAACAAGTTTGAATTTTTCCATCGTATTTCCCAAGCACCTCGACTATAGCAACCATGCCCCACCGAATATACCGTTGGATAGGGGGCTCACGAGAAACGTGCTTCTGAACCCCATACAAAAAAAACATTAGGGGAAATAATAACAAAGGATAGGACAAGCAAAAGCAGCACTTGCAAGTATAGGAAAAAACAAGTGTGAACTTAAGATAGGCAACTAAAAATGTTTCGAGTCTCTTTCAAAAGAGGCACCACCCCAACAAGCATCAAACCCACTCTCCTAGAGACACACCACACGTTCCTAGATCCGTTGAGTTATCATGATTCACCGGACAAGCGGGCAAGCCCATGCAAGCCTTTTATCTAAAAAATGCATCCCTTCCAAAGAGTCAGGACTTGGTGCATGTATTAGCTCTAAAATTACTACGGTTATTCGAGTAGTATGGTACCATAAAAAAACCTATAATTGATTTAATGAGCCATCCATAGTTTCACAGTCTGAATTAGTTCATACTTAGACATGCATGTCTTAATCTTTGAGATAAGCATATGACTACTGGCAGTATCAACTAGGTAGCACCCTCCCACTTCAAAGGGCATTCAAAGTTCTCTCTTATACAGATCCAGCCTGAACACCCATCATGTCAAAGAGAGGTCAAAATATCATGTAAAGCTCTTATACCTTGCACCTCTTGCATCCCCAAGAAGGGATTAGATCCCACACACACACTACATGCCAATGACATGCAAGACATCAAACGTAGTGGATGATGGATACAAGATCCACAAAGCGAAAAAAAGGTCACCCCACCGAGTCACATTGCATCGAGGTTGCATAGGAGTTGGTAACCACCCCTGAACTAGCAAGGATGGAAAAATCCTTATCACCCATGACAGCCACAATGAACAGACGAAGGGGAGATAACAGAAATAAGAGACTTTTAGAAATCCCCCCCAAACCCTCCCCGCCTCACACCAAGGCCACCTAGGAGTCCAACCCGACAACGGAAATAGTGGACCTCAAGCACCTGTGGCAACCTCGATGCAAAGGCAAACAAAGGAAGAAAATTGAGAATGACCAACCCCAAAAACTCTCTCTCTCTCTCAAATGCCTCCCAACCATCCCCACCCCACACTGAGGCCACCTAGGAGTCCACTCGGATAGCAGCAACAATGGACCTCGATCACCGGATTGCATGCGGCAACCTCGATTTGAAAGCGAAGTAATTAAATAAAGGGAGAATAACCGACCCAACAACGTTTCTTAAAAATTCCCTCCAACCCTTCTGGCCTAGCAGCGAGGCCACCTAGGATTCCACCTGGGCAGTAGAAAAAGCGGACATCGATCACTTGATCGCCTGTGGAAATCTCACTACAAAGGAAAAATATGTAAGTAGAAGGAGAATGACCAAGTCGACAACCTCTATTAGAAATGCCACCCCAACCCTCCCTGCCCCACACCAAGGCCACCTACGAGTCCACCCGGTCAATAGCAATAGTGGACCTCAATTGTTTGATCACCTACGGTGCCCTCAATGCAAAGGATAGAAATAAAACAAGAATGATCAATCCTACAACCTCTCTTAAAAACTCCCCCCTCCAACCCTCCCCACCTCGCACTAAGACCACCTAGGAGTCCACCCGAATAGTAGCAATGGTGGAACTCGATCGCTTGCTCACCTGTGGCAACCTCGATGTGAAGGCAAAGGAAGAAAATAAATGAAAATCGAGACGCTCGCTACAAAAGGCATGAAAATATCCAAACATGAGGAGGGATCAGGCAACCCCCCACCTCACACACCCTGCGTACAAGCAACTTAGGAGATTACCCCACCAACCTACCAACTTGAAAATGAATAATTCTCACCTGCAGCCACCTCCACATAGAGGAGGGAGGTCAAAGAATTCCACCTTGAAGTCCTCCTTCCAGATATATCCCCTGTCATAAACGTAGCAAGCCTCATCCCCATTGGACAACAATCACATACGCGATCCACAAGAAAAGAAATACGCATCACCTTGTGTCTCAACATTTCAAGACGCATAATTCTACTGTGAACGCAAGATGCAAGGAAAAATCCAACCACTCAATCAGACATATGGGCCACCACATATATCAAAACCTGAAAGCCAATGCAGGGACAAATGACGTGCACTCTAAAAGGAATTCCAAACCTTAATTTTACAATAAGGAGAACCACTCCTCACATCACCTAATGGAAAAGGCAAGCAAGAGGGGCGGCTTACAACAAAAACCCTTCCACATTCCTCTTTAATGTATGCATCTCAACCCACAATGCTGACATAGAAAGAGTAAAATAACAAGAAACCGGCACCATAAAGGGCGAAAAAATGAATAGGATAGTCATCTAAAGGAGCCACACACAAAAACCCATCCAATTCCAAGAACACAGAGTGAAGGTAGAATTGTTTACATATGCCTCCAAGGATGAGCATGGCCAACATTACCCCTCATGTGCTACCAAGTGGGGATGGAGAGAATATGAATGTCGACCACCCTACAAATGACCCAAGGCCATTCTACAGGCACACCTGAATAAGAAACTCAATTACTGACCCACCTTTCACACGAAAATCCAACACCTCCACCCACCAAAAGGGGAGCAGGTGAAAAATATAGTGAAGAGCCGATTTCACGAAGAAAAATAGAGAAAATCCCACCTCTCCCACCCACCAAAAAGGCAGGAGGTGAACAATATAGCAAAGATCCAATTTCAATGGAGCCAACGAGCAACCAAGGGGCACGAGAGCGACATAGGCGATCACCCAGTTGTCTCAAGGAGCCACACACAATAACCTCATCCAAATCTGAGAACACAGAGAAAAAGGGTAACTCTTTTCACATATGCCTCCCAAGACAGGCATGGCCAACATTACCGCTCATGTTGTACAGAGTGGGGATGGAAAGAAGATGAGAGTCGACGACTGTAATATCCCAGAAGGGGCTGCTCAGCAAAACATGCCCGAAAAAAAAATATTTTAGGGATTTGTGCTTCAAAAAAAAATATCAACCCTTGGATTCCTTGGATCTGATAATCTAAGACCCAATTCCAAGAGTATATCAGAAACCAAACAAACTAGGTGAGGCAAATAGGCCTCCCACACCTAGTATGGCTTGATAAATGCCCAATGAGGGACTCTAGCAACATAAAAACACTGTATTGGAGTAGCAGTAGGATAATAACACATGGGAGGTGTTAATAAACATGCTAATATCATTAATATATGTATCATCAAGGAAATTGATTTGTCCCTTCAACCAAAAGTAGGGAAAAACAATGATTTAAGCCCTAAAAAGGTAATTTCCAGAAATTTGCGTAAAAACATGGGAAAATGATGGTTTGATCTGTTATATTAGGTCATTAGGGACTCCCGTATCAAATTTAGCTTAAAAAAATCATTCTAGCTAAGTTAAAGAGGTCTCCCTCTCCCGACAGGGCTAAAAAGGCTCAATCCCCATGGCTTGGCTAATGCAGAGTTTACTGAAGCTATTAGATGAAAATAAGTATGGAAATTATTAAATCATACCTATAACATTATTTATGCAATATATCAGAGAAAGACATAAGTTTACAAGGATCAAGGCTTCAAAATGAGATACCACAACACAAGAAAATGTAGAATGAGATTGACAGCATAGTTTTTACGAGTCTAAAGCAGTATTTCATTATAAATTAGATACATGGAAGATACTTACATAAATATATATATATATATATATTACAGATATATATGCCAAAGAGGCTCTTCTTCACACTCCCCTTGGGGATCTCAGCAAAAGATGGATATCAGTGAATAGATCTAAGATCTAAGCAACAGATCTGCAGTAATATTCAGAAATTTATGAAGAATATGATACAAAACAGATGATATATTAAATTAACACAGAATATTTTTCTAATCCATGGATCACCATAGTGGAGGGAAGCGTCCCTTTCACTAGATATCTTTCCTCCAAGCGGACAAAAACCCCACTGCAACTCTGCCCGCAAAAAGGACGTAGTCTCTTCAACGAACTGCATTTCTAGTGATGTAGATTACTTTGGCTTGATGCCAAGATAAATGCTAAAGCTCAAACAATGGCTGCACTCTTCCAGGAGGTTAAAAGACACACTCACTGAGAATAGGCTCCAATTTAAACTAGATCTTAACAGATCTAGAGTTCCACTTAATGCAGCTTACAAAAAAAGGAAAACCATCACTGGATCTACGTTGAAGTTGGAAATAGAATCTTGGTCTCCAACTAGATAGTGGACAAGCAATACAAACTCTCCCAAGAACTCCTTAATGGGAAGAGATGGAACTCCTAAACAAGAAATCCCAATGCAATCTAGGCTAAGCAACCAAGAAATATGTTTGTCTAAATAGACAGAAATTTAGAAATCAAATCATGAACAACCTCCATATGTTGCCTTCCCCTTCCTTTTATAATATGAGAGCTTGCAAAAACCCTAAACGATCTCAAAGGTTTAGCTCCTTTCACGTTTGGAACCTCCAACTAGATCTGCGTTGTTTATCTTGGTACATTGCATCTGGACACTGCTATAGATTTGGTCAAGGTTGACCCAGTCAAGTGGATTTTTTCTTTTCACACTCAAGCGTGTTTATTAAAGTGGCCCAGATTTACCTGTGTTCATATTTGGGCATGTATTTATTCTTTTGTTAGGAGTTTTTGATGCTCCTTTACATAATTATTCTTTGAACAAAGAAAAAAAAATGAAATTGAATATTCCTATTAAAATAGGAATATTACAGTCCTCCCCTCCAAAATGTTTCTTGTCCTCAAGCAACTCACAAGGACTTTGTAAAATCTCTAATGGAGTTGTCCCCTCCCAAGAATTCAAGTCTGCCTTTGGTGGATGAACCAAATAGTTGTCATCATGAAGTAATGGGAGATACATAAAAGAATCTTATGCTATCCATTGGTCCCTTCAAGGCATGAGAGATGGTAAACATTGGGCACTTTAACCCCCATGAGAAACTCCAATCTCCATGCTATCATCCAAATAGAGTGAGTCATCCTTAATAGCTCAAAGAAATAGTCACCAATCCCCACCATATGCAATGTGTAGGGGCTCCATGGTTGGAAATGAGAGATAGGAATACTCAAATCACGTTGTCTCTCCCTCCGTTTATGATACATATGGCGCTGATGATCCTGGGCTGCAACAATATAGTTCTCATGAAGCCAAAAGAAATTTGGAACTTCATGATTCCCTTCATGGATGATAGTGAGCCTTCTTACCCAATATTCCATGCATATAGTGAATAAATTATCTTCACCATATGTGATCCAAAAGAAATATGGACTAAGTGTCATATGATATATTGGATGGTGACAATAGTCCCTCCCTTGAGATCAGCATTGTCCATCATTTTGCTATCTCAAATCATGGTGCAATAAGTGGTCATTCCACCACCTCCTGCTAAAATAAGCTTCTTCAAAGCTTGAAAGTGATGGAGGATAATAAGTGTTCACTGAACATGATTGTAGCAACACATGCCTTGCTCCAAGTGCTCCCTTGTGATAGATCTCCTCTCATGACATTGTTAGCCATATATAATTTCTGTTATACCTAATGATGGCTAGAATCTGTTGGCAGCCTTCAAGAAACAATTTCAAGTTAACGTGTTAGTTTTTGAAGCCTAGTTGTTCTCTCTGTCCAAAGAAACCTACCTTCACTGATGTTTCCACTTCAAAATATTGTTGTTTCCAAAAAGAAAACTATTTTTCAAAGCCTCATCTCCATATTTCATTCCTCCATTTTATCTTCACAATTCCCTTCATATCACTCATTTCTCCCCTCATTTATCCTTTATTTCCTTCAAAATCCCCTTTAAACCCAATGAAATCCATTTATTCTTGCTTTAAACCCTCCTTTTATACCCATCGGAACCCTCAAAAACCTTAAAAAACACATTTCAGCCTTTAAAATATGACCATTTCATATAAACCACCTTAAGCCCCCGCAGGCATAAATCCTATCCCCTTCTCCACCATAAGACCGCGCTCTGTGACCGAGCGTTAAGTCCATTGGCCATAGCACATCGGAAATTCCAAGTTCCCGCTTACATTTTATTTTGCTTGCTGATGGCCAATCCTCCGATAAGATTGCAGCCATCCATTCCCAATATCTGACGGCCTTCTCACGTCACAACACTCCATCGCATCGCATCAATTCATCACATCACTCCATCACGTCGGACTTCGCCTTTTCCTTATCCCTGAACCTTTTCCCTCCATTGATGCGATCCCCCAACTGAATCTCTGCCTTTGATATAATCCAGATCGGATGGTTCTTGCTCCATCGGCGATCTCTGTTTTTTCATTCCCATTCCCTTTCTGCTGATGAATCCTCCGTCGGTTAGATCCTGACTGTTGATCTCTCGCAGATCTAACAGTCCTCCTTCCATCGCCTCTATTTCTCCCATCGGCTCATCGGCCATCGCAATTTTATTTTCTCCCATCCAAGCCTCTTCCGCCTTCTATTCTTTGATTTCATATGGACCATTGTTTTCCTTGATCCAATAGTTCCCCATCATCCCCTCTGCTTCTCTTCCTAAGTAAAAACCTTTCCGCCCTTTGTATAAAGGTGGGCCCTCCATCTCTTATCCTTCCACCTCGCGAGAAGATCTCAACTGTAGATCTCCTAGATCTGACGGCTATCACTGCATATCCTAATTTTCCTTCCCTAACCATGTTCTACCCCCGCACCCCCTGCAAAAATGATTTTTCCTTTGTTTCTCCCCTCCATATATATCAAGTCTCTCATCGAATCTGAGTTTTTGATCTTTCCCGATCAACGATCCTCACACTACTTCCTGCTTTTCATCCGCCAAACATTACCCCACATCACCTTGACCCCACCATATATTTAAAATGCATATCTTCTCCATTTTTCATGCTCGCTTACAGCCGTAGATCTGACCCTCCAAAGATCGAATGGTCTAAAGCTGATTTCGCGTTCATTTCACCAAAAAAGTTGATCGCGTGTTTTCAATGCGAAAATGGTAATTTTTTTTAGACATGTGTCATCCTATAACCTATTTCTTTTTCATTTATCCCATTACCACTTACCGCCCATGCCCTTCACGAATACCACCTCCGGTATTCCCCAAAACAACTTTTCCAATTCTTCTCGCCAAACTCAATTTTGACCGTGTTTTTCGTGGTTTTGCACCATGAAACCCTTCCCTGCTACATTCACCTTGCCTCCTCACTCCTCCATAACCCCTCACTGAGCCTTATGAAGTAGTAAAACCACAAAACATAGGATTTTCATATTGGTTTAATGTTATGTGAAGTTTTAATGGCGGTTTGATGTTGAAAGTCCTCCCATAGCTAAATATCAGTGGCAGAAGCCAAGGATGATGATCCTGGGCCGAAAAAATGCAAAAAAGGTTTTCACAGGGTTTGATTATCATTGTTTTATCAGTGTCTCATGAACACTAGTTGAGTAGTATAACCCCAGAGTGGAAGCCCAGCCGCCTGTACAATGCAGAAAACAGTGAAGATCACAGATTAGAGATTAAAGACTTAAAGCATAAAGCCTCAAGATCAAGAGCTTAACCCGTCAAGATTAAATGTAAAGCACAGTATTGAGAAAAAAGAATTAAATTCAAAACAATCAGTGAAATGAAAAATCACAAGAAATAAGGCCTCGTGCACATCAGAGCGAAGCAGTTAATTTGGTCAGAGTGTCTGACCGCCACCATGATCAACATTTTACCTAGCAAGGACAAAACTGGCAGTTTCTACAAACAGAGACTCTTCAACTGACAGAGTAGTTATTGTGAAAGTATGGGAAAGCCTTAAAGCCCACTCTTTCAATTTAATCTTTCCCAGAAGACTAAATAGAATTGAACAGTCAGAAGGCATCTCCAAAATAACACACGTTGGAGTTATTACCAGCCTGCCAAATATGCTTCAAAGATAGAAAGAACTAATAGAATGGGCAATAAATTAATGTAATATTTATGACACAAAATTGGAATTCAAATGCTTTCTCATCTATTTTAATTAACCATTAATATGATATTTGTCACCTCTCCTCCCCACTCACCTATAAATCCTATTCGAACTCTCATTGTAAGGTTGGCATTTGACGAATTCTGAAGTAATACATAGACTACTACTTTGAAGAAGAATTTATGTTTTGAAGAAGTGTGGATGTATTTGTTTTTCTATTGATGAAGGAGGCTAGACCATTGGATCCCTGAGCTTGGTTTTGGTGAAGTACTCTCTATTCATTAATGGTATTTCCTGTTTTTCACTTTGTTCCATTATGCATTTCTTGCAGTAGAGTAAAAATATTAGGCTAAGAAATGTCTCCTAAAAGCACCTTAGGCCTATTTAATCATCACTGCCTTTATGTTTTCATCTACTGAAGGTTTTATTTATTATTTTGATTGATTTTAAACCCTTAAGCTTCTTTATTTCGGAATAGTTCAATTAGTTGGTGTCAAGGTTGAATTATGGTTTTTCCTGCCTACTTGCTACCTCTCGAAAACTATTTCTGAAAACATCCTTCAAACGTTATTGTCTGTATCTTGACAGAGAGGATTTGTTCTAATATTACCCTTTGTTTCTTGCTGAGATAGTCACATTTGAAGGTCTTCATAATTGCAGTCTTATATGCTTGGGAGTTCCCCCTTTTATGGATGCAATTAGTTGTATTTCTTATATGTTTTCTGACTCCTCTAAGTGAAACAATTAGAAGAAAAAGAGTGTTCCTCTCCTTTGTATTACTTCAAAGTCTATATTTTTTATGTTATCTGCATAAATTATGTTGGTAGGATTCATGGCTAGCCCTGGCTATCGGATATTTATTTATGTTTAGATAGTGTTGCAAGTCCCTTCGTTGAAAGGTATACGTGATTAAGGAGTCTTAACAGCCCTTAAAGCTCTAATTTTCCTTCCAAATCATTGATGTTCATCTCATCCCACCTATATGATCCCAAAGATCCATTGACTAAGTTATATTTTCCCTTTGGTTCCCCAAATTCATCAATTGGAACTGTTTAGACTTCCACATGACTCCATTGCCCAATGGCTTGTAGACTTCCACACTCTACCTATGCTGCCTAGATCATCTATGTCCAACCAAAAAAACAAACAAACATGTACTTAATAACTAGCCTAAAATCGACCCTTGAAAGCAAACAAGATATATCCTTACAAAAATATTGAGAGATCCCTCTCTCAGACTAGGAGGGCTAGATCTTAGAGCTCTAAAGCTTTGTTTGGATGTTGCCTTGTCATTTCGCTTGCCAATCAGCCAAATCATAGGACCCTAACATCTTCGCGATCACGGTGGGACTTCTGAGTACATAATATCTTAGATAGCTCTTGTAGACTCATTAATACTTCAAAACAAAAAACTCAGAAAACCCCAAAAACATTCAGATTGGTTTCATAATAAACATTGGTGGTGGACCATAAACATCTTACCTTCAAAAAGCTAAAAATTTCCACCTGGTGACTCCACTAGTTCCAGTAGCCCTATTAATCCTCTATGACCTCCGAATTTCCCTAGTATTGTGTTAACCAACCCTAAGGAAGTTTAGAACCATAGTTCCCTATTATAGAAATCATTGTGAGAGGAAAACAGTCCTAAAAAGCCTCTCTAAATTTTGGAAACTGAATCTGGCTTCACATAGGTTCAATACTAGATCCCATCTAGATCCCAATCCTCCTACCATAGTTGATAATCCAGAAAGGATTTTATGGAAAAATTATAGATCTGGAAAACCCACTACTGATAGGACCATCCCTGGAACTAGATCTGTCCCTGAAAACCTCACAGTCTTGAAGAACCCTCACTTTGACTTACTTTACACAAAGAACCTATTTAGAAATAATTCTCAAAGTGATTTAAACCAAGCTGACATCGAAAGCATAGATTTGCAACAAAGCTGTAGCAGAGAAGCCTCACCTTCTACTCCACCTGATTCCCAACTTCTGCATCACCTCAACTCCTTCCATAACAAATATATTCATCATCAATTTCCTAGACCAAGTGTTTCTTCCACTCTTATACACACATACACTGTTCAAAACACTCTAGCTCAACCCACTTTCCCTCCTGTAAATCCCCCATTATTTCCCATCATGGCAGCATGGTATTCTCCACTAGTGTTACCCAATGACTACCAATCCAAAATTCCCCATTTCACTGGAAATGAAGCTACTACTGCCCAACAACATGTAGTCAAGGTGAATGATGCCTTTGATTATATGGAAATAGAAGATGAGACCATCAAAATCAGAATCTTTCCCCAAAGTTTAGGAGGAGAGGCCAAGAAATGCTTTAAGGATTTAACTCCTAATAGTATAAATGATCTCCCTTATTTACATCAAACATTCTTAAACAAATGGGAAATTAGGAAGTACCCTCTCCAAATACTTTTAGATTACAAAAACCTCAGTAGAAACACTGGGGAAAGTGTTCAAAATTATTGCACTAGATTCAATAGTGTTTATAATGCACTACCCCCAGATTTGAAACCTCCACAAGGCTCAGCTTTGGCCAAATTACCTGAAGGATTTGATCCTAAAATGGCCTATTAGCTAAGAGAAAGGGATCCCTTAACTTTAGAAGACATGCAGAAGGGAGATCTTAGTGTGGAATCAAATATGATTGAGAAGAGAGCTAGGTTTAGAATGAAGAAAAGAGTCACATATAAAGATGAAACTATGGCATCTACTTCTTCATCTGAGGCCAAATTTGACAACCTAGTGAGGGTAATGGAAATAATGCTGGAAAAGATCAATTTAAATGAAAGAACCCCTCCTAGAGAAAACCAAACCAACCCTCAAAACAGAAACAAAATTTCAAATATCAGAAGAGATCCCAATCAAGATAGGCAGAGAGACAATGACCAAAAAATTAGGCCTCCCTTTCAACAAAACTATATAGAACAAGAGGATGAAGGGGAAACTGATAGGCTGGAAGAAAATCATGTGAACTTGATATGATTTGATGAGGGAGATGATATCTTCCTCACTGAGGAAGAACAAGGATTTTTCTCATAAGAACAAAATAAACACTATCATGAAGAGTCTAAAGAGTATAGGTTGGGGTTACAAAACTCAAGTATGGAAGTTCACAGACAATATGATCTCAGAAGCAAAAGGAACCCAAAAATTTCTAATGACAATAATACTGACACTGCTGTTGGAAAAACCTAAAAAAATCTGCCTAAAAAATCAACAAATAATACCAATACCATGGCCAAGAAAATTGATCTAAACAAAGACAAAAATATCCAAACAAGTGTTGAGAAGAGTTGCCCTAGTACTTCTGCTAGTGGCCCTATCAAAACAATCCCAATTATCATCCCTAATAAAACTCAGCCAACCAAAATGGCTGAAAGAAACATAAGCGAAAAAAACATGTAAATATGCCAAAAACAACTCTTCCTTCCAGCCTCGAAGGCGAAATTGCCAAGATCAAAACTAGTATGCCTCTAGCTGAACTGGTAACTCAGGAAGTGTACAAAATTCAAGTTTTGAAATTTCTGAATATAAAAATTGATATTGATACTTTAAACTTGACGGATGAAAAACTAGAACTATTGTTTGGTCCTAGAATTAAAGAAAAATACCAAGAAGGGGATTTCCCTCCCTTTTATGTCAGTCTAAACATACACGATAAGATCCTACACAATGCCATGCTATACTATGGAGCATCACATAACCTTATTGTTGGAAATATTGTCATTGATGGCAAAGGAGGCAGCAAAGACAGAGACAGGAAAAGAGAACAGCATAGCAGAAAGATGTAGAGAGGGTCGAGCAGTAGAGACAGGGTCATTTAAAGAAGAGGCAGCAAAAGGAGAATGAAGGAAGCAAGGAGCAGCATTAGACAAGAAGAAGAGAAAGAAGCAGAGAGACAACATAGTAGCAGAGGCAACAAGAAGCACAAAGGAGACAAGAGGAAGAATAATGTCAAAATGTAACAGTCAAACAGCAGAGCAGAAGCAACGGCAGAGACAGAGATAGATGCACAGCTAAGGTAGAGGCAAAGGCAGTGCATATAAAAGCAGAGCCATTATATCAAAGACAGAGCAGTGGTGACAGAGGCAGCGAATACAGAGGCAGTGAAGCGGTCGAGCGGCAGAGCCACTATTACAAGCAGAGGAAGAGCAGAAAATTCCGGGAATCGCTTAACCCAAGTGGAAAACATATATATATATATATATATAGACAAACCTTATTCCGGGAATCGTATACTCCAGCGGCAAGTATTGTGCTTTATATTCAAAGGTCCAAAGCATATTTATGAAGTTATACGGAGCACATAATACAAAGTTTTATAAGGCAGGAATCGCAACATCGCACAATCGCAATATCGCAACTTCACAACATTGCGCCATCACACCATCGCAATATCACAACTTCGCAACTTTGCGCCATCGCACAATCTCAATATCGCAACTTCACAACATTGCGCCATCGCACCATCACAATATCGCAGTTGGTTGAAACTGGACAGCAACTATCGCAAATTAGAAATTTGCGATTGCGATCAATTACATTTGAAAACGTGTTAGGTGGGCCCGAAAGGTGTTCTATATGTTTTAAAACAGGCTTTAGTGTATGCGCCGAGAGTATGTTAAGGCGTATTAAAAGGGCAGATTATATGATTAAAACATCTTATAATTAAGCCAAGAGACAAATTTGGGTTATATATATATATATATTAAAAGGTGCTGTCATATACATATATATTATATATATATATAACGTTGTTGCGATAGGCCGTATGGTCTGTAGACCCACGGGCCTCAGCTTAAGGGGAGGGAGATTATTTATGTAATACAATTGTGATATATGTATGTTCCGGCTTGCGGAATGTTCCACATCAACAAGACACTTTCTACGAGTCAGCAGTCATGTATTTTTCTAAAAGACACTGATATAAAATCATTGTTACATATATACAACAATTACACCACAGTAGAGGACAAAATAGAATACAGAGCAGAAAAGAGTTAAAACATAATCACAGAAAAAGACAAAATACAGTCAAAGAAAAGACAAATGCGCAGCTAGCCAAGAGGGTGAATGAGTGAGCTGGAATTCACCTTGTAATTCGAATGTAAATATTTTAATTTTTTTTATTGTTTGTGATGCATTGGCAAGTCTCCGAGAAAGAACAAATATCCCACTGTAATATTAAAATAAGCACCTACAATTACATTTTTCTGAGTAAGCTGAAAAGAGATGAGAAGGCAGAAGGCAAAGAGACATGGCTGTCCATTTCGAATTCCCAGTGGAATACAAATAGCCATGAAGCTATTTTTGTATAAAACAGGGTAATATCCAAGGGGAGAGAGTTGACGAAAAATGAGTGAGAGAAGAAGAGAGTATGCAGCAGAATTAAAAAGAGTTGAAGAGAATAAGCAAGCTGCAAGAAGAATGTGAATAAGGAGGAGTTGAGCAAAGAAGAAGAAGGGGCTGAGCAGAGATGATGCAGGTCTGATATAAGAGTTGATGAACAACAGAGAAGAAGGTACAGAACAGAGCTGATATCCAAGGTAAATCAGCAAGTGTTTTTGTTTTCTTTTGAAAGAGTAAGGAAGTTGGAGCTTCCCTATCAAGTTGTAGCTGACTGAGGTAGGAGCCTCCTGTAGGTTGGTGTCTGCAGAAAATAGATGGGAGTTCGTGCTTCCACATCAAGTTGTAGCTTGATAAAATGTCAGTTGTAGCTGACTGATGTAGGAGCCTCCTGTAGGTTGGTGCCTGCAGAAAATAGATGGGAGTTGGAGCTTCCTTGCAAGTTGTAGCTTGCAGAATTGAGGTTGGAGCCTCCTGTAGATTGGTGCCTGCAGAAAATCAGTGGTGAGAGGGAGTTGGAGCTTGCCTTTGCATCACAACAATAATAAGATGTGGTTTTCTCCCTTTATGGGTTTCCACGTATATCTGGTGTCTATGTGCATGATGTCTATGTGTTGATATGATATATCTATTCTGCTAATACTTTCTGCTAACATATTAAGACTGTTGTTACATTATCTAATCTTCTTATTAATTGCTGCTCATAAATAAAGATTTCTCACACATTATGTTGATCATGAAATGAAGGTGTTAATAAAGTAAAATAAGTTTTAAGGAAAAGTTTTTAAAATTCCATGAATGTGTTAAACTGATTCACCCCCCCCTCTCAGTTTAACTAAGAGTTCAACAATTGGTATCAGAGCAGGTTCCTTGTATATCAGTCTAACAACTGAAAGGAGATCCTAGGCTCTCAATATGGCAAGTCAAGAAGGAAGCTCAACCAATAAATCCCCTTTCTTTACAGGTGAAAATTATGCCTTTTGGAAAATAAGAATGAAAGCTTATATAATGTCTTTAGGATTAGAAGCTTGGGATGTTGTGGAAATTGGATATGTCACAAAGTCAACTGATACAGAGAAAGAAGCTAAAGAACTCTTTGTAGCTAATACAAAAGAAATGAATGAAATCTTAAATGGACTATGTGAAGCTGAGTTTATCAAAATAATGCACAGTAAGACTGCCAAAGATATGTGGGACACTCTAGAGAATATCCATGAGGGAAATAAAAAATTTAAGACTGCCAAACTTCAAGTATATAGAGCCCAGTTTGAAAATTTAAAAATGAATGATGATGAAGATGTTGGGAGCTTCTTCTTAAAAGTTGCAGAAATTGTTAACAGTATGAAAGCTCTTGAAGAAACAATACTAGAAGGTATAATTGTACAAAAGATTCTAAGATCTCTTCCATCCATATTCAATCCCAAGGTGTCTGCAATAGAAGAAACAACTGATTGGGAGACCTTGACCATGAACCAACTACTAGGAAATCTTACAGCATATGAGATGAGGCTCCCACAGAAGAAGCCAAGTACAAGGGAGGCAGCATTCAAAACAGAAAAGAAGAAAGAAGAAAAGGAAGACATATGCTCCTACTCTGATGAAGAAGAGGCTAAATTTGTCAAGAAATTGGATAGAGGATCAGGTAGATACAAAGGTAAACTTCCTTTTAAATGCTTTAACTGTGGAAGAGTTGGACATTATGCTGCTAGATGTCCTCACAAGAAAGTAATAAATCAAGCTCAAGAATCAAAGAAAGACGTATCAAAGAATTGGCAGAAAGGAAAGAAATTCAGCAGAAAATCCTTCTATGCATAGCAAGACAGCAGTGCATCTGAAGACTCAGATGAACCCTCAAGAGAAGAGGGAACCTCTCAATTTTTACTAATGGCCATAGAAGATCTTTAAGGACTCTTTCTAGAAGAAGAAGAATAAGGGGAAGTCGATCTTGAGGGGGAGCTAAGAAGTGCTCTGTAGGAGATTTACAGACTCAAACTAAAATGCAGAAAACAAAAAGAGATTCTCCTCAAATGTGTGAAAGAAGAGCAAAATTCAAAAGTCCTCATGCAACTGAAGGTAAAGCTTGAAGAAGCCAAGAAGATAGAAGATATATTACTTCAGCAAATCAAGGATAAAACCCAAGAACAAGAGAAGTTGGAGGAAGAAGTGGTATGTCTCAGGAAGAAACTAGAAAATGCTCAAAGGATAGTGGTTATAAACTCTTCTCAAACAACAAGCTCTAGCAAGTTGAATGATATCCTGGTTGCTCAAAGATCCCCAATGATAAAAACAGGAATAGGCTATGAAGGAGAATCGAGTAAAGGAAAATAAAGGGAAAACACAAATATAATTTTTGTAAAAGCAAAGAAGATTGATGAAGAAGCCCAAACAATTCCTACAAAAGAAGAAACATGTAATAAGGATGACAAATATCAGAAGAAATCTCTAGTAACAAGGAATATAATGAATACTAAGATGGTAGAAAAAGAATCATCTGCCCCAGAGTATATCAAATTTGGAAGTCATCAGAGGAGATTCTTGCCTCCTGTGAAGAATGCCACCTGTTATGTCTACCACAAGCCAGGACACATTGTTGCATATTGTCATGCAAGGAGGAATGATTCAAACCAACAAAAGATGCAAGCATGGAAGAGACAACCTTACATCAGGTATGCAAGTAATTTCTATGGTTATTTCTTTTATTGTAAGGATTTTGGCCATAGAATTATTGAATGTAGAAAGTATGGACAAAGACAGATGTTCAATACCTCAAGGAGGTTTATGAGTCAAAGCAATTTTGTTCATGCTCACAATTCTGCAAAAACTATAATCAAATGTTGTATATGCAATCAAGTTGGACATATATCTTCCAAGTGTTCTCTAAAGGGATATAATTCATCACCTCACAAAAGATACCAAACAAAAGGGGGCTTCCAGTGGATAAAGAAGGTGAATAAATGTGACTTGGCTTTAACTACTCAATATTTGAAGAGTCAATGGTATTTGGACAGTGGCTGCTCTAAACACATGACAAGAGATAAAAACAATTTTTTAACTCTTGACGAAAAGAAATCAGGCAATGTCACTTTTGGAAATGAAAAATCAGGAAAGATCAAGGGAAAAGGATCAATCAGCATAGACAATGGCAGAGGAAAGGCCCAAGATGTATTATATGTAGATGGGCTGAAAGAAAATTTACTGAGTGTCAGTCAGATGTGTGATAAAGGCTGTGAAGTTCTCTTTAGAGCACAAGATTGTGTAGTCAGATCAAGCACAACAGGAAAAAATCTACTCAAAGGTGTTCGAACAGAGAGTAATGTGTACATAGTGAAAGAGGAGGATGAAGCCTGCCATCTTAGCAAACTCGAGGAGTCATGGTTATGGCATAGGAGATTGGGACATCTCAGCTTTGAACATATCATTAGACTGAACAAGAAGAAAGTTGTCAGAGATATGCCAGAATTAAAAAGGCCCTCAAACAAAATATGCAAATCCTATCAGTTGGGAAAGAAAACTCGCACATACTATAAATCTAAAGAAGAGCTATCAACAAGAAGACCACTGCAACTTGTGCACATGGATCTGTGTGGACCTGCAAGAACTAAAACACCAAGTGGAGAGTCCTACTTTATGCTGATAATAGATGATTTCTCCAGAATGACATGGGTTGCTTTTCTCAAAAATAAATCAGAAGCATTGGAAAAATTTAAGATATTCAAAGCATTAGCAGAAAATCAAACTGGATGCAAGCTAAAATGTATCAGATCAGACAGAGGAGGAGAATTCACAGATTATGACTTTGTAGACCTATGTAATGAACATGGAATAAAGAAAAAATTTACTATTGCAGGGACACCTCAGCAGAATGGAGTAGCAGAGAGACAAAACAGGTCTGTACAACAAATAGCCAGAGCTATGATGCAAGAGAATAATATTGCTCAAACCTTCTGGGCAGAAGCAGTACACACAACAGTACATATCCTTAATAAAGCTCACTTAAGGCCAAGCAATGACAAGACTCCATATGAACTATGGCATGGAAAGCCAGCTTCAATAAAACATTTCAGAGTCTTTGGTAGCAAGTGTTACATAAAGAATAATGATGAAAACCTTGGGAAATTTGATGCAAGAGAAGATGAAGGGATTTTTCTAGGATATGCTTCCAAAAGTAAAGGGTACAGGTGCTACAACAAGACTCTTCAGAAAATAGTTGAAAGTATTGATGTGAGATTTGATGAAGAATTTCCAAACAATACAAGAAATACAGACTACTACAGTCCATCAGTTAATCATGAAGAATAAGACCAGAATGATGATGAAACCAGAAAGACAACAGAAGATGCAGAGCTGAGCTCAAAAACCCCCTCAAGATACACTCAGAAGAATAATCCTGAAGATCAGATCATAGGAGACAAGAAAGCAGGAGTCCAGACAAGAAGGAAGCTAATAGAACAAACAGAAGAAGTATACATAGCCATGTTATCACAAATAGAGCCAAAGAAATTTGAAGAAGCCAGAAAGGACAAGTATTGGATAAAAGAAATGAATGAAGAATTGGACCAAATTGAGAAGAATAATACCTGGGAAGTAGTTCCTAGACCTATTGAGAAAAATATCATTGGTTCAAAATGGGTATTCAAAAACAAAATGAATGAGCAAGGACAAGTAATCAGGAATAAAGCCAGGCTGGTCTGCAAAGGATACTCACAAATAGAAGGACTTGATTTTGATGAAACATTTGCCCCTGTAGCCAGAATGGAAGCTATCAGAATGTTCCTGGCATTTTCATGCTACCAAGATTTCAAGGTATATCAAATGGATGTAAAATCTGCTTTTCTTAATGGTGATCTAGAAGAAGAAGTGTACATGGAACAATCAGAAGGTTTCTCATTGATAGATAAAGAAGACTATGTATGCAAACTGAAAAAGGCCCTATATGGACTGAAACAGGCTCCTCGTGCTTGGTACTCAAGACTGGATAAATATTTGCAAAAATAGGGTTTTAAAAGAGGTGGATTAGACATCAATCTATACATAAAAGCACATGAAAATGAACTCCTAATTGTTGTTGTATATGTTGATGACATTATGTTTGGAAGCAACAGAGAAGAGCTAGCAAAAGGATTTGCAGAAGAGATGAAATCAGAGTTTGAAATGTCCATGATTGGAGAGCCCAGTTTCTACTTGGGACTTCAAATTCAGCAAAAGAACACAGGGACATTCATCTCTCAAGAAAAGTACTTAAAAGAAATACTAAAAAGATTCAAAATGGAGGACTGCAAACCTGTGACTACCCCCATGATCACGGGATGCAAGCTGTGTGCTGATGATGGGTCGGTAGATGTAGACCAAAAACTCTACAGATCCATGATAGGAAGCCTGCTGTATTTGACAGCATCTAGACCAGACATCATGCTAGCAGTAGGAATAGTGGCAAGATATCAAGAAACACCTAAACAAAACCATCTTCTGGCAGTAAAACGAATACTCAGATATCTACAAGGAACAGTACAGTATGGACTTTGGTATCCTAAAAGCAAGAGCTTCACGTTAACAACTTACACAGATGTAGATTGGGCCAGCTGTGTTGATGACAGGAAAAGTACAAGTGGAGGTGCTTTCTATCTAGGAGAAAGTTTGGTGGCATGGTTAAGCAAGAAACAAACATCCATCTCTCTGTCTACAGCTGAAGCAGAATATATAGCAGCAGCAACATGTTGTACACAAGTCATGTGGATGAAGCAAACTGTTCAAGACATGAGGGTAAGCATTGATGAACCTATTTCAATAAAATGTGATAATACAAGTGCTATAAGTATATCTAAAAATCATGTGCTTCATTCAAAAACCAAACATATTCCAATCAAGTATCATTTCCTCCGAGAACAAGTGGCTCAGAAAATAGTAAAACTAGAATATGTACCAACAAAAGAACAGGCAGTTGATATATTTACTAAACCTCTTGCTAGAGAACCATTTCAATATTTGAGAGATAGACTAGGGGTAGTATCTACAGATGCTACTCTCTGATATAAAGAGAAAGCACAATTTCGGGGGGAGAACAAAAATGAAAATATCATTCCAGGGGGAGAACAACCAACAAGGAAAGCATAAAATAGGTCCACAGGATCAGTATTATCAGTAGTATCAGCATTATCAATATTATCAGCATAATCTCAGTATTATCAGTAGTATCAGCATTATCAATGTGTCATTATAATCTGAGTTGTATGAGCATTAGGCAGCAAACATGGGACCAACCTGGTGAAAAATACATCATCTCACAAAGTCACTCTTCTTGTTACATATTAGGAACTACAAAACCCAACAAGCTATAAAACATATTACGTCAAGTGTTACTCTCAACAAGTTTTATACATCACTCTGGAGCAGCATGGTACAAATTCAGCAGAAGAGGACCTAAACGTAACTCAGAGAAAGGAAATGCAAAAAGCAACCCTTTGCCATTGATGTCAAAGGGGGAGGAAGAACAAACAAGAAAAGCAAGAGAAGGAAAACGGAGAAAAGTGGATTGCCATCAATGCCAAAGGGGGAGACTGTTGGAAATATTGTCATTGATGGCAAAGGAGGTAGCAAAGACAGAGACAGGCAAAGAGAGCAGCATAGCAGCAAGATGTAGAGAGGGTCAAGCAGCAGAGACATGGTCATTTAAAGAAGAGGCAGCAAAAGGAGAAATTAAGAGGAAGCAGGAGACGTGGAGCAAGAAGAAGAAGAGAAAGAAGCAGAGAGACAACAGAGTAGCAGAGGCAACAAGAAGCGCAAAGGAGACAGGAGGAAGAAGAATGTCAAAATGTAATAGTCAAACAGCAGAGCAGAAGCAACGGAAGAGACAGAGATAGATGCACAGCTAAGGCAGAGGCAGAGGCAGTGCATATAAAAGAAGAGTCGTTATATCAAAGACAGAGCAGTGGAGACAGAGGCAGAGAATATAGAGGAAGTGAAGTAGTCGAGCGGTAGAGCCGTTATTACGAGCAGAGGAAGAGCAGAAATTTCCGGGAATCGCTTAACCCAAGCAGCAAACATATATATATATATATATATATATATATATATATATATATATATATATATATATATAGACAAACCTTATTCCGAGAATCGTATACTCCAGCGGCAAGTATTTCACTTTATATTCAAAGGTCCAAAGCATATTTATGAAGTTATACGGAGCGCATAATACAAAGTTTTATAAGGCAGGAATCGCAATATCGCAACTTCACAACATTGCGCCATCGCACCATCGCAATATCGCAACTTCGCAACTTTGCGCCATCGCACAATCACAATATCGCAACTTCACAACATTGCACCATCGCACCATCGCAATATCGCAGTTGGTTGAAACTGCACAGCAACTATCGCAAATTAGAAATTTGCGATTGCGATCAATTACATTTGAAAACGTGTCAGGTGGGCCCGAAAGGTGTTCTATATGTTTTGAAACAGGCTTTAGTGTATGCGCCGAGAGTATGTTAAGGCATATTAAAAGGGCAGATTATACGATTAAAACATCTTATAATTAAGCCAAGAGACAAATTTGGGTTATATATATATATATATATTAAAAGGTGTTGTCATATACATATATATTATATATATATAAACGTTGTTGCGATGACCGTATAGTGCAGTAGAATCAAGCCTCGACAACAGTTGAATTATTTATAATTCAAATGTAGATATATAGCATATTGAGCTGAATGTTCATAACAGAACACTTTTCACAGTGGCGGTCACATATCTTCTAAGACAACGATATATAAAATCTCTTTATTACATACTATGCAACAAACCCACAGAATGAGATAAATAAAATGTCTGAAAAATTAAACACAATCAGAAAAGATAAAATGTGATTCAAAAGAAAAACCAAATTCAGTGGCCAGAAGGTGAATGAGGTGTTTGAAATTACAATTAAGATACATAATGTTAATTGTTTTATTATTTGTAATTGCATTGTTAGAATCTTAAAGAAAAAGGCAAATATATAGCAATATGAAACAAACACCTAAATTTTGTTTTAGATAGATGAAAAAGAGATGAGAAGGCAGAAGGCAAAGAGACATGGCTGTCCATTTCGAATTCCCAATGGAATACAAACAGCCATGAAGCTATTTTTGTATAAAACAGGGTAATATCCAAGGGGAGAGAGGTTGACAAAAAAGGAGTGAGAGAAGAAGAGAGTATGCAGCAGAATTAAAGAGAGTTGAAGAAAATAACCAAGCTGCAAGAAGAATGTGAATAAGGAGGAGCTGAGCAAAGAAGAAGAAGGGGCTGAGCAGAGATGATGCAGGTCTGATATAAGAGTTGATGAACAGCAGAGAAGAAGGTACAAAACAGAGCTGATATCCAAGGTAAATCAACAAGTGTTTTTTTTTTCTTTTGAAAGAGTAAGGAAGTTGGAGCTTCCCTATCAAGTTGTAGCTTGATAGATGTCAGTTGTAGCTGACTGAGGTAGGAGCCTCCTGTAGGTTGGTGCATGCAGAAAATAGATGGGAGTTGGTGCTTCCACATCAAGTTGTAGCTTGATAAAATGTCAGTTGTAGCTGACTGAGGTTGGAGCCTCCTGTAGGTTGGTGCCTGCAGAAAATTGGAGGGAGTTGGTGCTTCCTTGCAAGTTGTAGCTTGCGGAATTGAGGATAGAGCCTCTTGTAGGTTGGTGACTGCAGAAAAATAGTGGTGAGAGGGAGTAGGAGCTTGCCTTTGCATCACAACAATAATAAGATGTGGTTTTCTCCCTTTATGGGTTTCCACGTATATCTGGTGTCTATGTGCATGATGTCTATGTGTTGATATGATATATCTATTCTACTAATACTTGCTGCTAACATATTAAGACTGATGTTACATTATCTAATCTGCTTATTAATTGCTTCTCATAAATAAAGATTGCTCACACATTATGTTGATCATGAAATGAAGGTGTTAATAAAGTAAAATAAGTTTTAAAGGAAAAGTTTTTAAAAGTCCATGAATGTGTTAAACTGATTCACCCCCCCTCTCAGTTTAACTAAGAGTTCAACACTTATTCCCAAATTACTAATGGAAAGCCTAGGCTTATAAATTACTAGACCATGTAAGAACTTATACTCTTTTGATTCAAGAAGGGTCAAATTCTTGGGCTTAATCAAAGATTTGTGTGTTAACCTGTCACAAATTCCTGCTAAAAGCCTAGTGATGGATATAGTGGTAGTTGACATTCCCCCAAAATATGGCATGGTTTTGTCTAGATCATGGGAGCCAAAGTTCAGGGGAGCCTTCAAATGGATATTTGTTATGCCACCATACCAGTGTTTAGTCAAACCAGAAGATTATATAGGGAATCCCTCATGAAATACATGGTGAGAAGAAAAGAAAAAACCAACAACACTCTTGTCTATTCCATACATTCAAACTTATATTCCTTTATCTTATTCAATGAAGATGAAATTATCCAACGAGAAAAGGAAAGTAAGCAAGAAATTAGTGCACTAGAACATTTAAATTTTCCTCTCACTCGACCACAAAATGCCCCAAATCTCAATAGCCTTGGGCAAAGAAAAGAAGAAGAGAATGAGATAGAAACACTTTGGAAAATGAGCTTTTATGGCTCTTGTAGCCAGGCAAGTTCAAGGTTTGGTGTATGGATACATAACACAAACAAGGGATACTCCTATAAACTAGATTTCCCATGCACAAATAACATTGCAGAATACTAAGCCCTCATCCTCGGCTTACATTTTCTCAAAGACTTAGAGGTTAAGAGGATATCAGTCCAAGGGGATTATGATTTAATCATCAAACAAATCAAAGAGGAATATTCAGCCAAAAACCCCAGACTCAGAGAATATATAAATTCTCTCGTTGATCTCCTTAAAACCATTGAGAGATATGAACTCATTTTCGTACCAAGAGCTAAAAATCATCTAGCTAATGAACTTGCCTTTTCTCCCACCAATTGCCAAATACTACAGATAAATGAACAATTCAATATAAAGGTAAAAAATAGACCAGCTATACCTGACAATGAAGATTATTGGCAAGTGTTTAAAAATGATAAAAACATAAATGATTTCTTGCAATCAAGGAATGAATTTTCCATAGCAACACCAAGTTCCATCCATGAAAAATATTTTTGCAATGAGGAACAAACCCCTGAAACAGAACCCTCGCTTTCTGCTGATATTAATTAGTTTGAGCACCTTTTTAAAGTGGAGTTATTTGGCAACCAAGACCAAAGGGACCTTGAAGTTTTACAATTTAAAGGTGATACTATACCAAAGGGCCTCACACCATTAGAGCAGCTATTTGATTTCAACAACATGGCCAAAGAACCGAAAATAGAGCCTATAGAAACTAACGTTGAGGAACACAACATAGGCAGCCCCACTGAACCCAAAATGATCAAGCTATCTAGCACCCTCCCAGCTCATGTCAAACAGAAGTACATGGCACTTTTCAAAGAGTTCGTATATGTGTTTGAATGGGACAATAAAGACCTGTAATCTTATGATACTAGCATCATCCAACATAAAATCCCTCTTAAAGAAAATCAGAAACCTTTCAAAAATAAACTAAGAAGAATAAACCCCATTTTATTACCTTCAGTAGAGAAAGATATTAGGAAAATGTATGACGCTAGGATCATAGTTCCTCTAAGATATTCATAATGGGTTTCCAACCTAGCATTTGTTAGGAAAAAAACAGGGGAAATCAAGTTGTGTATTGACTTTAGGAATCTAAATAGAGCCTCGCTGAAAGATAATTACCCCATGCCGAAGATGGATCATATACTCCGAAAGGTATTTGGTTCTAAAAGAATATCATTTTTGGATCGGTTCTCATGTTACAATCAAGTTTTGGTACTCCCAAGTGATCAACATAAAATTTCTTTTACTACACATTGGGGGACATTCATGTATGTCAAAATGCCATTTGGTTTGATGAATACAGGGGCCACTTTCCAGAGGGCCATGGACATAACCTTCTCAGAAGACGTAGGCTATTTTATAATCATTTACCTTGATGATATTACTATCTTCTCCAAAACTAATGAAAAACATTTGATCCATTTAAGAAAGGTTTTCGAGAAATGCATAAGGTTTGGCTTGTCTTTGAATCCCAAAAAGACACTCTTTAGCCTCCAAGAAGGAAATATTTTTGGCCACATAATCTCTGAAAAATGGGTCAAAGTAGACCCTAAAAGTATTGATGGCATATTGAATATCATCCACCCAAGAAACCTCAAGGAATTGCAATCTTTAATTGGGAAGATAAGTTTTTTAAGGAGGTTCATCCCCAACCTTGCTGAGCTATTAAGAAACATCACTAATATGCTTAGGAAAGAAGTAGGTGTTAAATGGAAAATGCAAGCTAAACAATCATTTGAACTAGTAAAACAAGCCCTCACTCAAACACTGGTTCTAATTAGTCCTGATTTCACCAAAGATTTCTATATCTTATCTTTTTCATCTGAACATGTCATAGCTACAGTATTATTGCAAAAGAATAGCATGGGGAAGGAATAGCCAATATCCTTCTTTACTAAGGCTTGGAGAGATGCTCCACTCAAATATAATATCATGGAGAAGCAAGCCTTAGCACTGGTGAAAGCATTAAAAGACTTTAGAGTGTATATTTTACATTCACATATCATTGCCTTTGTGCCACACACTATGGTCAAATATATTCTGGTTCAGGACCCTGATGGTAAAAGGGGAAAATGGATTGCCACTATTCTAGAATATGAGTTAGAGATCAGGCGCACCAAAAGCATAAAAGGGCAGGGATTAGAAAAACTCATGGTTGAGTTAAACTTCAAAGCTTTAGATATGAACATGGTTGATGCTTTGGAAGAGATAGAAGACTGCACAATACCATTCATCAAAGAAGCATTCATGAACTCTCCTTGGTATGCTGACATCATATATGTGTTTCTTTATCTGAATCCTCCTCATTGTTTGTCAAAAACAAAAGATAGATTTGTCAAACAGAAGGCTTTAAATTATTGTATATTAGATGGAGTTTTGTATTGGAAAAATGTTGTGGGGATTTTACTTAAATGTTTAATTGAGGTTGATGCAGGAAAAATTATGCATGAGCTACATGAGGGAGAATGTGGAGGACACCTTAACTCGAAAACCACAACGAACAAGATCCTTAGGTCCGGATACTATTGGCCCACCCTCTTCCCAGACACACATAAGTTAGTCATGTCCTACCACAAGTGCCAAATATTTGATGGAAGGAGAAAACTCTTACCACTACCTTTCCAGCCTATCAGTGTTGAGGCTCTCTTTCAACAATGGGGCTTGGAATTCAATGGCGAAATTCACCCATCATCCTTAGCCCAACACAAATAGATCCTCACAGCCACTGATTATTTCACCAAATGGATAGAGGCCATACCCACTAGGAATGCTACTGACTCTGTCATCATCAAATTACTTGAAACCAATATGCTTTCCAGATTTGGTTGTCCTAGGAAAATAATCACAGACAATGTTTCTACCTTCAAGTCCAAGAGGATGGTATCTTTCTTCCATAAATATCATATCACATTAGGCCATTATACTGTCTACTACCCCCAAGGAAATAGTCTAGCTGAATCCTCCAACAAAAACCTTGTTAATATCATCAAAAAATTGTTAGAACAAAACCAAAAATCTTGCCATAGTAAGCTTGTCCATGCCTTATGGGCTGATAGATTGAATACTAAAAATTCCATTGGCATGTCTCCCTATCAGTTGGTTTATGGCATGGATGTAGTCTTCCCAACCTCTATAGGAGTTCCAGTCATGAAACTCCTTCAAGAGGTCTAAGCTGAAGAAAATGATATGCAAAGGATGATCAATCAGACCATACATTTGTAACAGTCAAGAGAGGAAGTATATAAAACGATGCAAGTAGTCCAAGAAGGGATCAAGAAATTATTTGATAAAAGGACCAAACAAATAACTTCCAAGTTGTAAATGTAGTTCTAAAATGGGATTCCAGAATGGAAGAGAAAGGGAAACATGGTAAATTTGAAAATCTATGGAAGGGGCCCTACATTATTCATTCCATAAGGGGCCACAATGCATTTTTTTTGTAGGAGCTGAATGGAGAAGATGTGTTTGGAGGACCTGTCAATGGCAGGATGCTCAAACACTATTTCTATCAAGAATATTAGTTTCATATTTTTTCAACCAGTGTACATACCATTGCATGAGAAAATGAAAAAATACAAAAAACAATAAAAAAATATAAAAGACGGCATATGAAAAGAAGAAAGGTACAACCCTATACTAAAAAAGAGAAAAATCTAAAAGTGTGCAAGCCTAAATGCCACTACTTGAAAGAGCACTACTATTTAGTCATACAACCTAATCATGACTAGATAGATTTCAATTTACTGCTGATAGGTTAGTGAAGAATATATTCCAAACTATTTAATCTGTTTTATCAGTAGAATAGAATAGGATAGAAGAAAGAATGGTTCAAACATGCTCAAAATCTGAACCAAAGAATCAAAATAAAAAATGGCTCTAATCAGATCAAAACCTGAGCCAAAGATACAAAGAAGACTGGTTCTAACATGTTGAAAACTTGAACTAGGAAAAGAAGAAGGAGATAGCTCTAAAAAGATCAAAACCAGAGCTGAAGGAAAGAAAGAAGGATGCTTGTAATTCTCAAATCTTAAGCCTTCACGGTTTTTTTTTAATTTTCTACAAATAAAAGTCTATGCGCAGCTAGTTTCTTATGCCATAGACACTACAACAAATCATACTATTTAATCCTATTTTGTCTGTGTTTAAATTTCTTTTTTAGAATGTAGAGAATGCAGATCTATGAAACAGCTTAATCTTGACAAATAGTATATTAGGTAGAGAAGCTTTAGAGTCCAACTATTTAATATGGACCCTTGGAAGAAATAAGGGTAGCATTAGATAGTTTTATCTTTCCGTTTTCAAAATAATATGTAAAAGAGATGCCAGTCCAAGTGGACTCAAGAGAAGAAAAAATGCTAGGACAAGTATGTCTTGGGTAGGTAAAGGTGTTGTCTTAAAGAGTTTTCATGCTGCAGGTCATTGAAAAATTGTCAAAATAAAAAGAAAATCAGCAAGAAAACAAATAAATTATGCCCAATGGATGAGGCACTGGTCTACTAAAAGCTAGAGATTGATAAACTGAGGTTCTGGACACCTAAAGGGCAAGCTGTCCTCCCCAAGTGAAGCCATTTTCAGCCATCTATAATTTCCGTTATACCTAATGATGGCTAGAATCTGTTGGCAGCCTTCAAGAAACAATTTCAAGTTAACGTGTTAGTTTTTGAATCCTGGTTATTCTCTCTGTCCAAATAAACCTACCTTCACTGATGTTTCCACTTCAAAATCTTGTTGTTTCCAAAAATAAAACTTTTTTTCAAAGCCTCATCTCCATCATTTCATTCCTCCATTTTTTCCTCACAATTCCCTTCATATCACTCATTTTCCCCCTGATTTTTCCTTTGTTTCCTTCAAAATCCCCTTTAAACCCGATTAAATCCCTTTAATCTAGTTTTAAACCGTCCTTTTATACCTATCGGAACCCTCAAAATCCTCAAAAAACCCATTTCGGCCTTTAAAATCTGACCATTTCATATAAACCACCTTAAGACCCCATGAGCTTAAATCCTAGCCCCTTTTCCACCATAAGACTACGCTTCATCACTGAGCGCTAAGTCCATTGGCCATCGCACATCAGCAATTTCGAGTTCTCGATTACATTTTATTTTGCTTGCCGATGGCCGATCCTCCGATGAGATTGCAGCCGTCCATTCCCAAGATCCAACAGCCATCGCACATCGCATCACATCACTTCATCGCATCGCTCCATCACGTCAGACTTCGCCTTTTCCTTATCCCCTGAACCTTTTTCCCCCACCGATGTGATCCCCAGACTGAATCTATGACATTGATCTAATCTAGATCGAATAGTTCTTGCTCCATCGGTGAGCTTTTTTTTTTCGTTCCCATTCCATTTTCACCAATGAATCCTCCGATGATTAGATCCCAACCGTTGATCTCTCCCAAATCTAACAGTCCTCCTTCCATCGCCCCTATTTCTCCCATCGGCTCATCGGCCATCGCAATTTTGTTTTCCTCCTGTCCAAGCCTCTTCCACCTTCCATTCTCCGATTTCATTAGGACCATTCATTTCCCTGATCCAACGGTTCCCCTTGATCCCCTCTACTGCTCTTATCAACCCCTCTTCCTAAGTAAAAACCTCTCCTCCCTTTGTATAAAGGTGTGCCCTCCATCTCTTATCCTTCCACCCCGTGAGAAAATATCAACGATAGATCTCCTACATCCGACGGCTATCACCGCATCTCCCACTTTTCATTCCCTAACCATGTTCTACCCCCGCACCCCTTGAAAAAGGGATTTTTTCTATGTTTCTCCCCTCCATATATATCAAGTCTCTCATTGAATCTGAGCCGTTGATATTTCCCGATCAATGATCCTCGCACTGCCTCCTGCTTTTCGTCTGCCAAACATTATCCCATGTCACCTTGGCCCCACCATATATTTCCACCGCACATCTTCTCCATTTTTCGAGCTCGCTTACAGCCGTAGATCTGGCCCTCCGCAGATCGGATGGTCTAAAGTTGATTTCATGTTCATTTCACCAAAAAAATTGATCGCGCATTTTCAAGACAAAAATGGTGGTTATTTTTGGACATGTATCATCCTATAACCCGTGTCGGATTCATTTAGCCCATTACCACTTACCGCCCATGCCCCATGCGAATACCACCTCCCGTATTCCCCAAAACCAATTTTCCAATTCTTCACGCCAAACTGAGTTTTGACCCGGTTTTCATGGTTTTGAGCCATGAAACCCTTCCCTGCTACATTCACCTTGCCTCCTCACTGCTCCATAACCCCTCATTGAGCCTTCTGAAGTAGTCAAATCACAAAACACAGGATTTTCATAATTTTTTATTGTTATGTATAGGTTTAATGGAGGTTTGATGCCGAAAGTCCTCCCATAGCAAAATATCAGTGCCAGAAGCGGAGGATGATGATCCTGGGCCGAAAAAATGAAAAAAATGTTTTCACGGGGTTTGATTATAACTGTTTTATCAGTGTCTCATGAGCACTGGTTGAGTAGAAAAACGAAGTGCGGAAGCCCAACCACCTATACAATGCAGCAAACAGTGAAGATCACATATTAGATATTAAAGGCCAAAGGTTAAAGCATAAAACACGAAGATCGAGAGCTTAACCTGTGAAGATTAAATATAAAGCACAATATTGAGACAAAACAATCAGCAAAAGTAAAAATCACAAGACAGAATGCCCCATGCACGTCAGAGCGAAGCAGTTAATTCATTAAGAGTGTCTGACCGCCACCATGATCAGCATTTTACCTACCAAGGACAAAACTGGCAGTTTCAACAAACAGAGACTCTTCAAATAACAGAGTATTTATTGTGAAAGTATCGGAAAACCTCAAAGACCACTCTTTCAATTAACTCATCCCAAAAGAGTAAAAAGAACTGAACAGTCAGAAGGCATCTCCAAAAGAACACACGTTGGAGTTATTACCAGCCTGCCAGATATGCCTCAAAGACTGCAAGAACTACTAGAATGGGAAAGAAATTAATGTAATATTTATGACACAGAATGGGCATTCGAATGCCTTCTCCGTTGTTTTAATTAACCATTAAGACCATCTCTGTCACCTCTCCTCCCCATTCACCTATAAATCCTATTCAAACTCTCATTGCAAGGTTGCATTTGATGAATTCTAAAGTAATACATAGACTACTGCTTTGAAGAAGAATTGATGTTTTGAAGAAGTGTGGATGTCTTTGCTTTTCTGTTGATGAAGGAGGGTAGATCATTCAATCCCTGAGCCTCGTTTTGGTGAAGTACTATCTATTCGTTAATGTTATTTCCTATTTTTCACTTTGTTCCAATATGCTTTGCTTACAATAGTGTAAAAATCTTAGGCTAAGAAATGTCTCCTAGAAGAACCTCAAGCCTATTTACTCTTCACTGCCTTTATTTTTTCATCTGCTGAAGGTTTTATTTATTATTTTGACTAATTTTAAGGCCTTAAGCTTGTTTATTTCATAATAGTTCAAATATTTGGTGTCAAAGTTAAATTATGGTTTGCCCTGCCTACTTGCTGCCTCTCGAAAACTATTTCTGAAAACATCCTTCAAACGTTATTATCTGCAGCTTGACAGAGAGGATTTGTTCTGATATTACCCTCTATTTATTGTTGAGATAGTCATATTTTAAGGTCTTTATAATTGCAGTCTTAGATGCTTTGGTGTTCCCCCTTTTATGGATGAAATTAGTTGTGTTCCTCTCCTTATTTGTCTTACTTGAAAGTTTGTCTTGTTTATGTTATCTGCATAAAGTATGTTGGTAGGATTCATGGTTAGCCCTGGCTATTGGATATTTATTTATGTTTAGATAGTGTTGCAGGTCCCTTCATTGAAAGGTATACATGATTAAGGAGTCTTAACATCCCTTAAAGCTCTACTTTTCCTTCCAAATACTTGATGTTCATCTCATGCCTCCTATATGATCCCATAGATCCATTGAATAAGTTATATTTTCCCTTTGGTTCCCCAAATTCATCAATTAGAACTATTTAGACTTCCACATGACTCCATTTCCCAATGGCTTGTATATTTCCTCACTCTATCTATGCTGCCTAGATCATCTATGTCCAACCAACAAAACAAACAAAAGTGTACTTAATAACTAGCCTAAAATCGACCCTTGAAAGAAAACAAGACATATCCTTAAAGACATATTGAGAGATCCCTCTCTGAGACTAGGAGGGCTAGATCCTAGAGCTCTAAAGCTTGGTTTGGATGTTTCCTTGTCATTTGGCTTGCCAATCAGCCAAATCATAGGACCCCAATAGAGATAAGCCCAATACATCACCTTTTGCATAAGAAAACATAGTATAGAAGGTAGCAGTCATATAAGGCCCCATATTCTTCTTGAAGTACAAATAAATATGGGAGATTTCATTCCCAATGGACACATCCACACAATTTGTCATTCCTCCCCTCATGTTCATAACAAATATTGGAGAATTATTAACTTCATGATATAAACAAGCTCCCTTATGCCACCTCACGAGAAGGTCGCAATTTCTCCCAACCCAAAGTACATACATGATTATGATATCCATCCTAAACAGAAATACAAGTACATACATCATAGACATAAGTGAATGTATGGACATGGAATTTATCATGGGGTGTCCATACTTCCTTCTTGTCAACCAAATAAACCATGACTCCTTCTTATGCATTATTTCCTTGAGATACAAGGCATGAGACAAGAAAATCAAAAACCTTGGGTGGTACCCACACTCACCCAATAGAAACTAGCGCAGGTCATCTCCTCCCTGCTTTAAATCTAGATGTGGTAAGTGGTTTACATGCCACTTACGTGTTTTCCTCATCATCCCACCAAGGCTAAAGGTGAAATGTATATTTGGTGCTTTAGGGAGGCACCCATCATGTTGCAGAACCTTCCTTAGCCCATCAAGGGAGTGACCAAGTTTGAAAATAGTCCTGGCCCAAACCATCCCATCCAAAAGGAATGGCACCTCATCACCATTTGGCATCCAAATCAGAAAAATGCTGATGGTCCCATGATACCAATGATCTATCCAAGCGATACAGTGCAATCCTTCCAACTACTGCTTGAGAATTTCATGTGGCAAGTTGTCCTCCAACAAGGTACCAACTGTGCATGAGTGCTCATCTACTATGTGGCAGTAAACAACAACATATATCAGTTGTACATGATCAAAACAATAATACAATGTGCCATACATTCCTTCTAAAAATTCATGATGAGTATGGAGAGATTTCAACCCATACACTGTCAATAATAGCCACAACAACAAGGACTCTTGCTGCTTCCTTGCATTATCAAAACGCAAATCATGGAGCAATAACGTAATGATGGAATTGTGAGATGTGTCATCGAAATAATACAAATCATCTCCCTCATACATCAGAGGGAATTAATCCTCCCTCCAAAAACATTGTACATACATGAAATACATCTCAAGCATAAATACATGTGAGCCCATGAGATATATCTCAAACAAAGGAAAATATATGGACATAAGATTTGACATATGATGTCCAAACTCTTTTCTTGACAACCAAAAAAAGCATGCCTTATTCTTATGAATCCTATCAATGAGACTCAAGGCATGAGATAAAGATACATAAATTTTTGTGTAGTGACCAAACTCACCCAAAAACAACCAACGCAACCATGCTTCTTGCTAGCCTGTATCATAGATCTGCAAGGGGTTTGGAAACCTCTTGCTCCATACTGCCATAAACTCATCCCAATGTGGGTGATGGGTCTCATTATGCCATTTCTTGGTATCCTCCCAATGTAGGACACCATGCTCGTCCAACCTTTGAAGAGCTTTGCACCTCATGAAATGTTGAAGTGCACCTCCAATGGGATCTCCTGATGAGACATCCTCCTCATGCATGGCCTTCCAAAACCAAAGAGGCCTTGGATCTCCTAAAATTATAAGTCTCTCTTTGACTTGTGGCATGCTCATTGAGAGAGTTTCATCTGGAGAGGAGAAAGAGTTTCTCATCCCAAGATATCTACCCTTTGACATCTCTTCCTCCATGGTTTCTTGAATGAAGCTGGCATCTGAATGTTCCCATGAGGAATGGGTCCTTAACTCTTTTATGCTACTCTTGGATAGTGCAGTGCAACCCTACTGCTCTATATTAGCAGTAAGTGATGATCCTGGGTCATAAAATAGCCTATTCGCACAATCTTCTAAAATATTTGCTGCAATAATAGGAAGTGGAAACGCAATCATACCTTACTGGACTTTGGGAACACCTTGCATGGTGGTAAGAGTTTTTTCTTTCACAATGTTGGCTTCCTCAACTGTGGGTGTTGAAGGCTGACCATCCAAGTCTTTCATAGTACTGGTGAAAATCTACTTAAGAGATAATGAGGACTTCTCTTCCTCAAATCTCTTGATCACCCTTTCAATGCAAGGTCTCTCCTCTTCCTTCATTTGGATGAATTGAGGAAAAGTTAGAGTCTCCGTAAAGACTCCAGAGTGACACTTTTACTCTTTCAAGTACCTACTTAGAATCTCATGTTCTAATTTCTCTTCTTTCTCTTCACTCCATTTATGAGAATAGGAAGTGCTTGGTCATTCTCCTTCTTCTTGAAACCTTCTAGACGTCTCACTGCAACTCTCTTCTTTCTTATGTTTAACCTCTTTGGAGAGGCTCTTCTTAGATATGAAAATCGATGAGAGTAATCTCATCCTCTCCATCATTCTGAACTCTACTCCTTATCTTTAGCCTTCTGATAGTTGGATCTCACAAGCTGAGTCAGAGATCATGCTTTGATACCACTGTAATATCCCAAAAGGGAATGCTCAATAAAACAAGCTTGAAAAATTCATTTTTCAGGGATGTGTTCTTCAAAAACCAAGATCAGCCCTTGGATTGCTTAGATATTATAATCTAAGACCCAATTCCAAGAGGATATCAGAAACCAAACAAACTAGGTGAGGCAAATAGGCCTCACACACCTAGTATGGCTTGAGAAATGCCAAATGAGGGATTGCGGCAACATAAAAACATGTTATTGGAGTATAATCAGGATAATAATGCATTTTAGGTGTTAATAAACACTCTAATATCAGTAATATATGCAACAACAAGGAAATTTATCTATCCCTTCAACCAAAAGTGGGGAAAAACAGTGATTTAAGAAATAAAAAGGTAATTTCCATAAATTTGTGTAAAAAAAGAGGAAAGTGACGATTAGATATGTTATCTTAGGTCATTAGGGATTCCCATAACAAATTTTAGCTTAAAAAAATCATTCTAGCTAAGTTAAACAGGTATCCCTCTCTCGACAGGGCTAAAAAGGCTCAATCCCCATGGCTTGGCTAATACAAAATTTACTGAAGATCAAGAAGCATGATTTTTTGAAGCTATTAGATGAAAATAAGTATTTAAATCATTAAATCATACCTATGATATTATTTATGCAATATATCAAAAAAAGACAGAAGTTCACATGGATCAAGGCTTCAAAATGAGATACCACAACACAAGAAAATGCAGAATGAGATTGACAGTGTAATTTTCAGGAGGCTGAAGTAGTATTTAATTATAAATCATATCTATGTAATATCCTCACATAAAAATATAGATATTTTATTGATCTATATGCCAAATAGGCTCTTCTTTACACTCCCCTTAGGGATCTCAGCAAAAGATTGATATCAGTAAATAGATCTGAGATCTAAGCCATAGATCTGCAGTAATATTTAGAAATTTCTGAAGCATATGATACAGATCAGATCATATCTGAAAATAACATGGATTGTTTGGCCAATCCATGGATCACCAAAGTGAAGGGAAGGGTCCCTTTCACTGGAGATCTTTCCTCCAAGAAGATACAAAAACCCCACTGCAACTTTGCCTGCAAAAATGATGCAGTCTCTTCAAGGAAATGCACTGCTGGTGATGTAGAGTACTTTGGCCTAATTCCAAAATCAATACTTAGCTCAAACAATGGTTGCACTCTTCCAGGAGGTTAAAAGACACACTCACTGAGAAGAGGCCCCAATATAAACTACATCTGAACAGATATAGAGTTCCACTTGCTACAGCTTAAAAAATAAAGGAAACCCTCATTGGATCTACATTGCAGTTGGAAGTAAAAGCTTGGTCTCCAACGAGATATTCGACAAGAAATACAAGCTCTCCTAAGAGCTCCTCAATGGGAGGAGATGGAACTCCTAAACAGGAAATCCCAATGCAATCTAGGCTAAGCAGTCAAGAAAGTTGTTTTTCTAAATAGAAATCAATTCAAAAATCCAATCATGAGCAACCTCCATATGTCTCCTTCCCCTTCCTTTTATAAAATGAGAGCTTGCCAAAACCCTAAACCATCTCAAAGGTTTAGCTCCTTTCACATTTGGAACCTCCAACAAGATCTGTGCTGTTTATGTTAGTACATTGCATCCAAATAGTGTTCTAGATTTGGTCAAGGTTGACCCAGTCAAGTGGATTTTTTCTTTTCACAATCAAGTGTGTTTATTAAAGTTGCCCAGATTTACCTCTGTTCACATTTGGGCATGTATTTATTCTTTTATTAGGAGTTTTTGACCCTCCTTTACATAATTATTCTTTGAACAAAGAAAACAAAATGAAATTGAATATTCCTATTAAAATAGGAATATTAAAACAACCCTACAAATGACCCAAAGCCATTCTTCAGGTGCACACAAACAAAAAACTCAATTACAAACCCATCTTTCACATGAAAATCCAACCCCTCCCCCCACAAGAAAAAAGGGAGGAGATGAACAACATAGCGAAGAGAGGACATCAACGAAGCCAATGAGCGACATAAAGAAAAGTTGATTTCAACGAAGCAAACATGTGACTAAGGGCCATGAGAGAGAGATATACTGAAAATCCAATTTCAACAAAGCCAACGGGTCACCTGAACGTGCACAAGGCAATAGAGCGGTCACAACTTAGCAAATTTGATACGGGCACCCTCAGACCAAATGACCTGACCGGAACGCGTTTGGCCAGGCTCCACCACCCGACGCAACATGGTGCGCCCGACTGAATGGATGCACATTGGAGAAAAAAGAAAAAGGGCAACCTGAATGTGCATAAGGCATCTGGGTGGTCACAACTTAGCAAATTTGATACGGGCGCCCTCGGACCAGATGACCCGACCTGAATGTGTTTTGTCGGGCACCCTTACCTAGCATGACATGTCATACCTGATCGAATGGACGCACATGGGAGAAAATGGAAAATGGGTCACCAAAATGTGCATAAGGCACCCGGGCAGTCACAACTTAGCAAATATAATACAAGTGCCCTCAGACCAAACGACCTAACTCGAACACGTTTGGCTGGGTGCCCTCACCTAGCGCAACATGACGTGCCTGACCAAACCGATGCACATGGGAGAAAATGGAAAATGTGCCATCCAAATGTGTATAAGGGACTTGGGTAGTCACAATTTAGCAAATATGATACGGGCGGCCTCAAACCAAACGACTCGACCCGAACTCGTTTGGCCGAGTGCCCTCACCCGGCGCGACACTGTGTGCCTAACCGAATGGATGCACATGGGAGAAAATAGAAAATAGGTTGCCTAAATGTGCACAAGGCACCCACGCGGTCACAACTTAGAAAATCTAATATGGGTGTCCTCAAACAAAATGACCTGACCTGAACGCGTCTGGTCGGGCACCCTCACACGGCGCGACATGGCACACCAGACCAAACGGACGCAAATGGGAGAAAATAGAAAATGGGCTGCCCAAATGTGCACAAGGCACCCGAGAGGTCACAAATTTGCAAATCTGATACGGGCGCCCTCCAACCAAACAACTCGACTCGAACGTGTTTGGCCGAGCGCCCTCACCCAACGTGACACGGCGTGCCTGACCAAATGGACGCACATGGGAGAAAATGGCAAGCGAGCCACATTCATAAGGCACCCGGATGGTCACAACTTAGCAAATCTGATACGAGTGCCCTCGGACCAAACAACCTGACCCGAACGCGTTTGGTCGGGCACCATCACCCAGCGTGACACGGCGCTCCCAAACGAATGGAGGCACATGGGAAAAAACGAAAAACGGGCCACCCAAACGTGCATAAGGCAATCAGAGGGCCACAACTTATCAAATCTGATACAGGCACCCTCAAACCAAACAACCTGACCCAAATGTGTTTGGTCGGGTGCCCTCACCCGACGCGACATGGCGCGCCCGACCGAACGGACGCACATGGGAGAAAAAGACAAACGAGCTGCCCGAACGTGCACAAGGCACCTGGGTGGTCACAACTTAGCAAATATGATACGGGTTCCCTAGGACCAAACGACTTGAACCAAACACGTTTGGCTGGGCACCCTCACCCGACGCGACACGACGTGCCCGACCGAATGGACGCACATGGGAGAAAACAGCAAACAGGCCACTCGAACGTGCACAACGCACCTGGGCAGTCACAATTTAGCAAATTTGATATGGGAACCATCCGACCAAATGACCTGACTCGAATGCTTTTGGTCGGGTGCCCTCACTCGGTGCGACACAATGTGCCCAACTGAACAGACGCACATGGGAGAAAATAGAAAATAGGCCACACAAATGTGCACAAGGCACCCAGGTGGTCACAACTTAGCAAATCTGATACAGGTGCCCTCGGACCAAATGACCCAATGGAAACGCATTTAGCCAGGCACCCTCACCTGGCATGACACGGCGCACTCGACCAAATAGGATGCACATGGGAAGAAATAGCAAACGGGCTGGCCAAATGGGAACAAGGAATCCAGGCAGTCACAACTTAGCAAATCTGATACGGGCACCCTCAGACCAAATGACATGACCTGAACATGTTTGGCTGAGCACCATCACCAAGCACGACACGGTGCACCTGACCGAATGAAGGCATATGTGAGAAAATGGCAAATGAGCCACCCAAACGTGCACAAGGCACCTGGGCAGTCACAACTTAACAAATATGATATGGTCACCCTCAGACCAAACGACCTAACTCGAATGAGTTTGGATGGGTGCCCTTACCTAGAGTGACATGGCATGCCCAAACGAATAGAGGCACATGGGAGAAAATGGCAAACGGGCCGCCCAAATGTGCACAAGGCACCTGGGTGGTCACAACTTAGCAATTCTGATACCGGCGCCCCTGGACCAAACGACCCAACTTGAACGAGTTTGGCCAGACGCCCTCACCTGGTGTGACACGAAACATGGGAGAAAATGGCAAACAGGCCGCCTGAACATGCACAAGGCGCCCGGATGGTCACAGCTGAGAAAATATGATATGGGCGCCCTCGGACCAAACGACCCAACCCAAACACATTTGTCTAGGTGCCCTCACCCAACGCGACACGACGCGCTCAACCAAATGGACGCACATGGGAGAAAATGGCAAATGGGCTGCCCGAACGTGCACAAGCCACCTAGGAGGTTAAAACTTGGCAAATCTGATATGGGCACCCTTGGACCAAATGACCTGAACTAAACACATTTCACTGGGCACCCTCACACAACACGCACGACAAAACAAATGCACATGGGAGAAAACGGAAAATGGGCTGCCTGAACGTGCATAAGGCACTCGGACGGTCATAACTTAACAAATTTAATATGGGCGCCCTCGGACAAAATGAACCAACCCGAATGCATTTGGTCGAGCACGCTCACATGATGCAACACCCTCAGATGAAACAACCTGACCTGAACGCATTTGGTCAGGTGCCCTCATATTGCGCAACGCCCTCAGAAGAAACGACCTGAACCGAACGCGTTTGGTCGGGAGACCTCACATGGCATGATGCCCTCAGATGAAATGACCCTACCTGAACACATTTGGTCATATTACCTCACACAGTGCGATATGGTATGCCTAGCTAAATGAAGGCACAAGGGAGAAAACAAAAAACAAGTCGCCTGAACGTCCATAAGTCACCCGGGTGATCACAACTTAGCAAATTTGATACGGACGCCCTCAAACGAAACGACCTGACCAGAACACATTTGGTCGGACACCCTCATATAGCGCAAAACCCTCATATGAAATGACCCATTCCAAACATGTTCGGTCGGGCGCCCTCACACGGCATGACTCCCTTAGAATAAATGACCCAACCCAAACGCGTTCGGTCAGGTGCCTGCAAATGAAAAGACCTGACCCGAACGCGTTTGGTCAGGCGACCTCACATGGTTCGATACCCTCAAATGAAACGACACAACCCAAATTCATTCATTCGAGCGACCTCACACTGTGCGACACCCTCAAATGAAACAACTCGACCTGAATGCGTTCGGTCGGGCGCCCTCACACGGCATGACGCCCTCAAACGAAATGACCCGACCCAAACGAAGGCACAATGGAAAAAACCACAAACAGGCTGCCCAAATATGCACAAGGAAACTGGGTGGTCATAACTTAGAAAAATTGATACGACCGCCCTCAAAAGAAATGACCTGACCCGACCCAAACAAGTTTCCGCAGGGCATCCGTAGTGTAGGTCAGGTTGGGTAGGGCGTTCGCAGGAGGTCTGAAATTTTGTTCATAGCTCGTTCTAAGGTCATTTTAGGTCAGAATTGAGTGTCGAAAGTTTTAACAGGTATGTATTAATGGGACGGAGATAACCACATAGATTTGAAGTGGATTGGACACACAGAGATCTCATGGGAAGTTCTGAACTCATAGGCAGGTGGTGACCCGAGTGACTCGGCAACACTTGGAAAGTTTTATGTAGAAAATTCCTGAGGTGAATTATAATGTTGTAAATGATTGTTGTGGGCTAGTTAATGATTTTCAAGCATTATACGCTTTGACAGAAGGCAGCTTTCCTTTCCAAGGATAAAAGGAGGCCTTTTGTTGGATTGGAACTTATATTGTATTTCATACTTATGATACATATTATCATGCAGACTCATTATTAATAGGGATTTCCCCCTCCCTTGTATGTATGGGCATACACTATGGATATGATGATGATTTTTGTGTTTTCCACATATTGAAATAACATTTTCTTAATTGATTTAACAAGTGTTGATAAAGGTGTAGGCTACATACCTGAGTATTATGAAAAGAAAAAGTATGACAGTGCTACACCCCATCTATAACATGGTTGAAAGACCACCTAAGGTATCGGGGATTGAAAACAAGGCACCCATGCAGTCAGAACAAAGAAAATAAGATATGGCTAGCCTCGAACGAAATGACCCAACCTAACTTCAGCCGACCCAAACGCGTTTCCTTGGGATCCCTCAAACGACCCGACCTAAACAAAGACACAAGGGAGAAAATGACAAATGGGTCGAACAAATGTGAACTAGACACATGGGAGGTCACAAATTAGAATTTTTTATACGACCTCCCTCACATGGCCTCAGCTGACCTGACCCGAACACATTTCCTTGGGTGCCCTCACATGGCATGACTCAACCCGCTCGAACGAAGGAACAAAGGAGAAAACGACAATCGGGTTGCACGAATGTGCACAAGGCATAGGGGTGGTCACAATTTAGCATTTTTTATATGGCCTCCCTCACATGACCAGACCCGAACACAACTCCTTGGGCACCCTCACACCACATGACTCGACCCGCCCGAGCGAAGGCACAAGGGAGAAAATGGGAAACAGGTCGCACGAACATGCACAAGGCACACGAGAAATCACAACTTAGCAATTTTAATATGGCCTCCCTCACATGGCACGACCCAAAACAACCCACCTGAACAAAGGCACAGGGGAGAAAATCAGAAACTAGTCACATGAACGTGCACAAGGCACACGGGGGTCACAACTTAGCATTTTTTATACAGCCACCCTCACACGACTTGACCCAAACGTGTTTCCTTGGGTGCCCTCACACGACCTCACACGACCCGACTTGCCCGAATGCGTTTCCCTAGATTCCCTCACAAGACAAGACTTGACCCACCCGAACTCGTTTCCTTGGGTAGCCTCACATGACATGACCCAACCCGACCTGCCTGAATGCATTTCCTTTAGTGCCCTCACATGACACGACCCGACCCGACCCGCTCGAAAGAATTTCCTTGGGCACCCTCACACAGCACGACTTGACCCAAACATGTTTCATTGGGTGCACAGACATGACCCAACCTGACCTGCCCGAACGAAGGTGTAATATCCCAAAATGGGAACAACTACACTATTTGGAATAATCAAAATTATTACCAATGTGGAGCTTCAGCAAACCATGAGCATGGAAATTTAGAGAAACTCATTAGATGTCCAATAAAATCATACCAGTAGATGAGAGAACCTTAGCAACAATATGATTTATATTCTCCTTCCCAGGTGGGGAAATGAAAAAATATAGAGCATAAATAGTTGTCTTCAGAAAATAATGCTATAAAAGTGAGAAATGGGACTTATATCCCTTATTAGACATGATATATAGCTCACATGCAGAATTTGAGGTGAAACAAATCACTCTAGCTCATATAAACAGATCTCCGAAGTCTATGCAGCTAAAATAAGCCAAAACCCCATAGCCTAACTCATGTAGCAACTAATGAAGCAAGAATGCATTATTATAATGATATTTTCTATATTAAATGATGAAAGACGTCTGATATAGATTTTACATTAATCACACAGCAAAGAAATGGAGGTTTAATCACTTATACAGTAGAAACAAGATACCCAGCAAAGGTTTCCAGCAAAATGCATGAATAACAAACAGTACTGCAGAAAATAATGCAGTTACTGCATATATGTATTATACATGGATTAATATGACATGATATAACATAATAATACAATAAAATGGCCCTAGGCCTGTTATTAGTACTCCCGGAGGGAAATATGTACCTCCTCCTTAAAAACTAGCATAAAATCAAAGGGTGCAACCCTGCTGCTATTGCCCCTACATGAAAGACGCAGTTTTCTGAAGGATACTGTGATGTGGCTGAGTATGGATGAATTTCCCCAAGCAAAATGCTGAAATGAAGCTTAAATCCTTCTCTCTTGATCCCTTAAGCAAGCTGATCTAAAGAGAGGATGGAATTCCCACACAAGAATTCTTTGCACTAAGCATTGTAGCAACTCCGGCTAAACATCTGAAGCATGCAAGTGGTATCAAGACCAAAATAGATGAATACATGAATGAATTAACTTTTATGTTATGCCTTCATTTTATCTTAGTGATCTTCCTCACCCCATATGCCACACAATGTTGAGGTGATTTCTTCATGAAGCTTCCTCTTTCAAAACTGCACTACCCTAGCTAGCTTCCCTCCTCTTTGTGACAACGTTGTTGACTTGGTCAACTGGAACCAATCCACCTACAATGCCTCTGTTCACACTAAGGGATATTCAATTTGGTTCTCATATGTGTGTCTAGGCTGATCCTTGTTCACATTGAGCTAGTTTACTTGAGTGATTTCTACCTCCTCAAGAATGGATGTTGACTTAGTCAAACTTGACTATGTTTCCATCTAATTTTCCCTTGTTCACACTTGGAAGTGTAAAAATAGCTCCTAAGGTGATCTCTTTCCTTACTAAGGTGGATATTATTCATATTTTTATTGATCATGGGCCTCCTTACCCATTTATTCCTCTCCTAAGTGAAAGTATCAAAATCTAATATTCGAAATTGCTATGTGCAAATTTTGGAATATTACAATCCTCCCCTCCAAAATGTTGCTTTTGCTTAAGAAACTACAAGGATAAGACTGAAGAGCATCCTCTCCTTCCTTGTAGAAACCTCATAAGATAAAATCCTCCAAGGTTCAAGGTGTTGCATCATCAATATATCTCCAAGTTTCCTCTCCCAAGTGCTAAGCTATCTAAATAGCTGACATTATGTCACAGTAGAACATCCATGGAAGCAAAAATGGGCTATTTGAAGATCCTCTTGAAGCATGAGGGCTGATATATATTGGGACTCATCATCCCCATTTGAATCTATCGTCCCCACGCTATCAACCAAGCAAAATGAGCCACCCTCCAAATTGGTAATTCATGCAAATCGTCCTCCACCTGAAGCTCTGACAAGGTAGGTGGGCTGAAATTCTGGTCATGGTAGACATAGTAGTCTACCCCATGCTACTTTCCTCTCCACTTAAGACAATTGTAAAGGATTTTTTGATCTTGGGCTGCCACCATGTTTCCCTCAAATGGCAAGAAGGAAGCTAGACCTATAAAGTTCCCTCTCCCAGCGTTGTGCATCAAGCTGGCCCAAACCATCTCATTCATGATGGACAAGAAATTACCATCATATGGTATCTCATCCATCTCGTGGCCCTCATCATTAAGACACGAAGATGTTACTGTAGAGGCCATGTCCCTCCCCATGATTCCCTTAGAGAATGCAATGCAGAAAGTGTGGGGATGCTTCTCCCCCAAGAACACACCCACTCCATGTTTTGCTCCTCCAATCATGCTCCTCACATAGGCAAGAATAACATCAGCACATAGGATCATGATCAACATCATAATGATAGAAATACTGAAGGTTATATGTAGTGCTGGAAGGTACCAATAGTCTCCCAAGTGGTCACAGCGCAGTCTTCCCCACTGCAGCTTCATAAAATGGAAGTTGTCTCTTGACAAATGGCTTGTTGTATAAGTCATCACACCCACTAGTAAATAGTAGATGGCTGAATATGTTAACTGAGCACACAATAAGCAACCATATACTTCCCTCGGATCATATATTATATGGTTGTATCTATCATAATAGCTGGCCAAAAATAGACCACGAAGCCTAAAGAAAAACTTGCCCTTTTGTAGAGCAATGCACTGCAATGAAAAGGTAGGAGCATGCAAATATTGTATTGAACAATAAATAAATGCATCAATAGAATTTTTATCACGTAATGAAGACAAGATTGTGAAATTATCCATAGATGAATCCTCCATAGTGGCATGACATACCCATATTAAGAGGAATAACCACATGCTGCATGAAAATCCTCCTTCTCATGCTTGTAAATCCAGGTCAAGGAGAGCATACCACAATAACCAATGATTCCATCCGCCACTCTACCAATCTCACCTCCTATATGCATGCATCAAATATGAAGTGATCCTAGGAACACTTCATCAATAAGCTCATGCTCCAAAGTGACAACACTGTTGGCCTATGAAAATAGACTCCTGCCAAATCATAAATCCATTCTCTGAAATTTTCAATGTCAAAGACTCCTCTCATAATGTTTCCATCTCCTCCCATTGCAACATCATGCAAAATGTGAGAGCAACTTTTCCCTTGCTCTCTCTCAACCCTCCAAAGCAAAAAATGTCTTTGCTGCCCCGAAATTCCTCCATCATATAACCCATGTGGTGAAAATATCAGATCATCATAATGCTTCCACAATCCTTTCCATATGATGCAAGTACCCTACCAAGTACTCTCCTCCCACATACCCTTGGAAAAAGGATATGTCTCATGATGGCCAAACTCTCTCAAGAGTAGCCAGCATATTTTTTCCTCCTGCTACCTAGTAGCATAGAGTTGCAAGTAACTCTCCAAATTCTTGCTTTCTATCCACATCCATTTTTCTACTGATGAATGCCTTATATCCTCCTCCATCTTGGTATTCCTCCAAAAGAAACTGCCATCCTCCCATATCAGATTTTTCTCCTTGCATTCCATGGGATGATGAAATGCAACTCCTTGGAGACCTCCTAGAGAAGATCTCTCACTGATGATCATTTTGAACCCATAAGGATCCAAAGGGGCTAAAATCATAGCCTCCTTGCTGCTACCTCTTGACAACACTGTAACCCCCCTCCAAGGTGTTCTGGATATCTCATGTCTCAATTCCCGGATGAACATTTCACTCTGCATGAATTTTTTTGGAGCAAAGTACACTCCATCCTCCAAGCATTGACACTCCAACCTCAAGGGTTGTGTGTAACTCATCGAGGACCCATGAGAATGATGGTTCCTTTGTTTCTTGAACCATTTAAGGTTGCACAGCGTAGTGCAATATTGCTGCTCTACCTTAGCAACAATGTTTGATCCTGGGCCATACGAAGACATATTTCCATAACTTTTAGAATGATTTGCTGCAATAAGTAAAAGTGGAAATATTCTCATACCTTGGTGAGATGTGGGAAACTTTTTTAGAGCTGTAAAAGTTCCTCCTTCCAATGTAATGGATGCCTTCACTGCTGATGTAGGAAGCTGCTCTTCCAAGGCTGTGTCAGTGTTGGTACTTGTCTCTTCCCATGGTGGTGTGGACCCTCTCTCCTTTGATCTCTCTTCACCAAAATTTATGATCAGCTCTTGAGTGAACTTAGAAAAGTAAGTCACTCTTGTGTGGCTTAAGTGATTTCCCCACCAAGTATTGGCTTCACCTTCCAGGTGCAGCACTGCAACTTCTGCTGCTTCCCTTTCTCCCACTGGATGATGTAGGAAGAATGCCTCAAGATTCATTTCCCAAGCTCTTGCTGCCATTGATCCATAAAATGTAGACAATAGGAATGTATTACCTTTAATCTCTCCCTTGCTGCAGGGTCTTCTCTCTTCTCTCAGTTGAATAAACTGAGGAAAATCTAGGGTCTCTTTGGAAGCCCTAGGTTGGCACTTATATTCTACCAAATACCCACTCATAATTTCATGCTATAAGTGGTTTCCTTTCTCTCCACTTCCTCTATGAGAATAGGAAGTGCATGCATATTCTTCTTCTTCTTGAAACCTTCTATAGGTCTCACTGCAACTCTCTCCTCCTTGAAATGCTCTTAGAGTTTCAATGCATTTCTCTTCTTCTTTCTTCTTGGATCTAAAAATTGATGAGATAAATATCATCCTCTCCATCATTTTCCTATCCTCTTATTCTTATCTTCTGACTGGATCTAAAATTCACAGGCTGAGCCAAGATAGCAGCTTTGATACCACTGTAATATCCCAAAATGGGAAGAGCTACACTATTGGGAATAATCAGAGTTATTACCAATTTGGAGCTTTAGAAAACCATGAGAATTGAAATGTAGAGAAACTCATTATATTTCCAATAACATCATACCAACATATGAGAGAACCACAGCAACAATATGATCTATATTCGCCTTCCCATGTGGGGACATAATATAGAGCATAAACAGCTGTCTTCAGAAAATAATACTATAAAAGTGAGAAATGGGACTTGGATCCCTTAGTAAACATGATGTATAGCTCACATGCAAAACTTGAGGTGAAACAAATCACTCTAGCTCATATAAACAGATCTCCCAACTCTATGCAGCTAAAATAAGCCAAAACCCCATCGCCTAACTCATGCAGCAACTAATGAAGCAAGGAAAACGTTATTCTAATGAGGATTTCTATAGTAAATGATGAAATAAGTCTAATACAGAGTTTAAATTAATCACACAACAAATAAATGGAGGTTTAATCACTTATACAGTAGAAACAAGATACCTAGAAAAGGTTTCCGACAAAATGCATAAATAACAAATAGTACTACAAAACATAATGCAGTTACTGCATATTTATATTATACATGGCTGAATATGAAATTATATAATAGAATAATACAAGAAAAGGACCCTAGGCCTCTTATTAGCACTCCCGGAGGGAAAGAAGCACCTCCTCCTCAAAGACTAGCATAAAATCAGAGGGTGCAACCCTGCTGCTGTTGCCCCTACATGAAAGATGTAGTTTTATAAAGGAGACTATGTTGTAGCTAAGTATGGATTAATGGACCCAAGAAGAATACTAAAATGAAGCTCAAATCCTCCTCTCTTGATCCCTTAAGAAATATGATCTAAAGAGAGGATGGAATTCCTGCACGGGAATTCTTTGCACTAAGTAGTGCAACAACTCCATCTAAACAGCTGAAGCATGCAAATGGCCTCAAGACCAAAATAGATGAATACATGAATAAATTCCCTTTGATGTTATGCCTTCCTTTTATCTTTGGTGATCCTCCTCACCCCGAACCCCACACAATGTTGAGGTGACTTCTTCATGAAGCTTCCTCTTTCAAAACTGCACTGCCCTAGCTAGCTTCCCTCTTATTTGTGACAGCGTTGTTGACTTGGTCAACTGGAACCAATCCACCTGCAATGCCTATGTTCACACTAAGGGGTATTCAATCCAGTTCTCATATGTGTGTCTAGGCTGATACTTGTTTACATTAAGCTAGTTTACTTGAGTTATTTCTTCCTCCTCAAGAATGGATGTTGACTTAGTCAAACTTGACTATGTCCATCTAAGTTGCCCTTGTTCACACTTGGAAGTGTAAAACCAACTCCTAAGGTGATATCCTTCCTTAATAAGGTGGAAATTATTCATATTTTTATTTTTCATGCGCCTCCTTACCCATTTATTCCTGTCTTAGGTGAAACTAGCAAAATCTAATATTCCAAATTGGTATGTGCAAATTTTGGAATATTACCGAAGGCACGAGGGAGAAAATGGAAAACAGGTCGAAATAATGTGCACAAGGCATAGGGGTGGTCACAAATTAGCATTTTTTATACGGTCTCCCTCACAAGACCCGACCTGACCTAAACGCGTTTCCTTGGGCGCCCTCCCATGGCAGGACCCGACCTGCGAAATGAAGGCACGAGGGAGAAAACAGAAAACGGGTCGCACTAATGTGCAAAAGGCACATGGGCAGTCATAACTTAGCATTTTTAACATGGCCGCCCTCACACGACCTAACCCGACCCGCCCGAACATGCATAAGGCACAACCATGATCACCACTTAACACTTTTGACATAGCAACCCTCACACAATAACGCCTGACCCGACCCGACCCACCCGAAAATGTTTCCTTGGGTGCCCTGACATGCCCGAAGCACTAGCACCACTACCACTTCGTGAGAGATGGTATCAGAGCTTGATTTAGGGTGATTTTAGCTTTGTTGAAGTTTCAATATTGAAGCAGGAATACAACGATAGGGTTGCAATTGGTAACGAAGCTTGGACATTATTTTGGTTTGTCTTGGCGAAACATTGGCATGGGTAAGACATTGGTTAGGGTCGAAGCTGCATAAAAAGATATGGAAAGTTGGGAAGAATGTCAAGGAAGGATTTTTAAGACCTTTTTTCAGGTTGATGTTTTCATCGCTTCGTCGACCTTCGTTCTTCACATGTCCACTGAACGCTTCCAACACCCTCTGTCATCATCCTCGACTCGTGGGTCTTACCTACTCCCCAAATTAAAATATAGTGCTACCACCATCGTCGCAAATTTCTTCACAATGTATCATCGCCTAGTATCATCACATAAATCATCATGGTTCATGTCTAGCATATCCAAGGGAAATATCTCCCCAATCCATGATAATCAACACATCCGTCGCAATCACCACGTGCTATACCATAGTGAGAAGTCAATCTCTCCATCATGGTCACATGCTACTGCAAAATATGTCGTGTCAACCCATCATATATCGTCAATATCATGTGAATCTCTACATGAAGTACTCCAACCAACTCAATGTAACAAAACCTACTATGTATCCAGCATAACTCTGCACAATGCTATAGCCCTCATAAATCGAACTAGTTGAGTGATCAGTCCAACCATATGTTCTCAATGTGAGGACGCACATCCTCATACCATGCCTTAGTTGTCTCTCTTGCATCCTGTGACACCCAACAACTCAATAAATGATCCATCCCATATGATTATAAAGTAATCCATGGAGATCTGTCTCATCTGCAACATGTTGTCCATCCAACAAGCCATCTTTATCTGAAATGTGTTGCCCATGATGGTAATCTCCACATGTTGTTCAAAAGACAACCACAACTATCAAGCATCATCCACGTGAGAAAGGTCCTCTTGAAATCAAGCCAAGGAAATCCTCTCAACAATGTTCCATATTCAAGTCCATGAAGCTATGTTCATCCCATCTACAATATGAATCCAACGTGCATAACAAATTTAAGTCAAGAAGGCTCAACCCATGCCCAAGTGTATACCACCAAGGCATCCCATCACTGCATCCCCATCAACCTCCAATTCATCCCGTTGATCATCTCCATCAAGTGACTCCTCACAAACACACCCCATAAATGTGCTCAAAGGTATGCATCCCATAGTGCATAAAAATCAAGACTAGTCACGATCTCAAATCCTCAGTGAACCAGATACTACAATATCATTGTAGTATGAAGCCTCCAATGAATGCAACTCCATCATGAACTCCCATGCATTATCCTATCCAAAGCATTGACAAGCATAATTTTACTGCCCATGAGTGCCACCACATGTTTTTCTCACCTTGCAAGTCATATGAATGTGCTCATAGGCTGCTCATCCAACCAATGTCTTGTTGCTCAAAGTGAACAACATCCATCAGCCCATCTATAAAATATCTCCATGTAGCACCAACAATCGATCATGCTCAGCATATTCCTGCTTGACACTCCTCCATGATGCTCATAAGTGGCACCTAGTAAGCACACTTGCATAATGTCTCCACATAATGTCCTGCCATGCCCTCTGTCAATGTACGTGATTTTGGTTTCCCATGTGTCCATCAAGAGTAGACTCATCTCAACTCTAGCCACCATCATTTCTATAGTGTACAAGTTAATTTCCCTCGGTCACTTCTACCATCATCATCATGGGTACTTCCTCCAAGGCTTCTCCCCCAATAAAGGTGCACTAAGAGTTCCTTCTTGCTTGTAAGCCATGAAGAACTCTACCCAAACAATGTGCCCTACCACCAAGGTAGTCCATGAGTCATGCTGGTCACATAGAAAATTTCCATGTGGCTAAGCATGACCCATATCTATCACAAATAACATCAAGTTCCACCCTTGTCATGGGAATTTGAACCTACTAGAGTGAGGTCACAAATTTCTCGATCAAGGTCTACAACAAGAAAGGCTCCTCACTTCTCCAATGTACAAGGTTCCATCATAGTCATCCGAGGAAAGTTCCTCCATGTTATTGGCAAAGAAGTCATCTTCTTTTCCATCCCTACATGTGGTCCATCTCCTAGATGTTCAATTGAAACATGATTCATATCTTCATGAAGACTGTCTAAGCAATTTTCCCCCATCCTCATCAATGTCTGCAATTCTTCCGATCCTGGTATCGCCTGCTCATAAAGTTACTCCTGGATCATTGTCACTTCTGCAACATTTTCATGTGGTTCATCCCCCAATGCCTACAATTTTCTTGGTCCAAGTTCAACTTGTTCCATGATTTCTTCCTCCATCATATCCGCATCCTCAACATCCTCCCCAGAATCATCCATCACCAATCCTTGCAATGTGTTTGCCCTGGTCCAACTTTTTCATCAATTTCATCCTCCACTTCTACCACATCTGCAACATCCTTGTGAGAATCACCCACCATCAATTATTGTAATGTGCTTGGTCCTGGTCAAACTTTTTCATAAAGTTCTTCCTTGACTTCAATCACATCTACAACATTCTTTGGTTCAGCCATAGTGGGCTTCATGCCACCATGCTTCATCTTTCCAAGGTCTCTAAGTTTGAGAAGCTTATCAAGTAACTTTCTTCGCTCTTCTTCTACCTTGTCCATTTCTGCTGAGAGAATTCTCACTTTCTTCATAACTCAAAACATTTCATCTTTTCTCGTGCCATATGTCCTCCTCTTGCACAATGTATCAATGGTCTGACTTGCCTCATCAAACTCATTTTCCACTTCCTTTGACTTCTATTTAATTTCTTTGAAGTTCATTTCCAATGAAACAAACTCATCCATCAAGCTTCAATACAACTGTATGCCTTCTCAATAATAAAAAATCCATGAAAATGTAGCTCGAATACCAAATTTCACGCCCCTATACCTGTGGTACTCTCCCAACAACTCTATAGACAGGTTCGACACTACCTTATTTTTCTCTTTTCAAATACTCAATAAGTAGACTATGCCTAACTAAACACTTACTTACTTAATTTTTCAAAGTGTTCTTGTGCGGAAATAAAACAATAATAAACACCAATATCAAACCACATGAACATCCATACATTCAAGGGAGGGGCAAATCCCGTTAATAAGTCTGCCCAATATTATGCTTCAATAAATATGTACAATATCCAATAATTATACAACCAAGCCTCCTTAAACCATTTATGCTTCTTGCCAAATGTGCTTGTACCTTTTTATAGCCTTTACAGCTTCCCAAATGTGAAAACAATCCAAAGGAACCCCAAAATTCCCTTTTAGAACATGTTTCTCAAGTCTGCACGAATTCTGGTTCAAGTAGGTCACTCAGGTCACAGACACCCTTGGCACCCTGAATGCGTTTCAGCACGCGGGTCAACGGGGTCACAGTCTATCACGTTTGACCTAAATTGACCCTGTTGAATGAACTCTACACCATCAAACACTGTTCCACGTGTCCTTAATGCGGGCGCGCTGCATGAACCCGACTCGACCTGAACACACCCGCCCTGAACACTATTATGCACGTGTCCTATGAAAGGAACTCAAGTCAACCATGCACTGAAAAATGCACTGCACGTTCCCTGCAGAAGGAGCCAAACTCGACCTGCGAATGAACACCGAATGCATGTTTACTCGGCTCGAACTAGACTTTGTTTATTTGCTGTGGCTTCACCCTCCACCCTCAACCTTCGCTCTAGCTCATGTATTATCTTTCAAATGGTGGAATCAACAAGATGTTGATGTCCTTCTTGCTTTCCTTTATCATCCATCACATGTCCTCCTTTTGTATGTGCCTTTTCCCACACATTGCTTCCATGGGTGGGGCTTGACCCATATAAATCTGACCCACTAAACACCCATAAAGCCTTAGTTACGATGTGAAATTTCCTCCTTAATGTCGGCTTGCCACCATGGCCGGCCTATAAATCTCCAAGCCAACATAGCCATTTTTGGACACGTTTATGCACGTCGCTCCTAAATGTTGCACGGTCACCATGATAACGTTGCATAATAGCCGAATGATGATTTCATCCATCGGTTCACCCTTCCAACATTTTTTCAGAGTTTTCATTGCTTCGTCGCTCGTCACATGTCCACCGAACATTTCCAATTCCCTTTGTCATCATCCTCGGCTCGTGGGTCTTACAGGGGTGGTTTCCGTCATGGAAGATGTATAATTTGGCGGTGTCCATTGAGAAATGACATGGAAACCTTAGATTTCACACAGTTGGGCAACTATCATCACATCAGGGTGAGGAAATATGTCATGCCCCTAGACCTTCGGTGATCTTTCAACCATGCTATAGACGGGGTGCGACACTTTCGTACTTCTCCTTTTCGTAATACTTATGTAGACTATGCCTTTAGCAACACTTGTTAAATTAGTTAATCAAATGTTCTTTCAATGTGTGAAAAACATAAAAGTCATCATCATATTCACAGTGTACGTCCATACATACAAGGGAGGGGAAACTCCCAGTTAATAATGAGAATGCCTGATAATATGTTTCATAAATATGAAATATAGTATAATTTCCAATGCAGCAAAATACCCCCTTTACTCTTTGGCAAGTAAAGTCAATTTTTGTCCAAGCTTACAATGCCTGAAAATCATCAACTAGCCCACAACAATCATTTACAACATTAGAATTCACCTCGGGAATATCCTACATAAAACTGTCCAAGTGCGGTCGGGTCACTCGGGTCAGCACTGCAAATGATTTCAGACCTCCCTGCGAGCCCTCCATGTGTCCAATATGCTACCTAGCTATGTGGTTAGCTACGTCTCATCAATACACACCTGCTTGAACTTTTGGCACTCAATTCTGACTCACGATGTCTTCAGAACAACCTTTGAACTGAAGCTCAGATCGCGCGGACGCCCTGCCGGACCCGACCTTGCACTACGGATGCCTTGCAGATAAGTTCAGCATGCCCTGCACATATATCGCATGAATTTACCCACGCACTTCCCGAATTGACCCATCCTACAGTATGGATTCCTTGCAGAGGAATTCCGCACACCCTGCACGTCAACAACCCCACTCGAACTGCGATCACCTTGCATTCACCGCCGCCATGTTTCCTTCACCAACGAGCTGTTGGCTTAGCTCATGGTTCTCCAATGCACTCAGACTCAAATGATTGCTCGATCATTGGTTGGATGACTTCTCCATCATCCACATGCCATATTAATACGCATATCGTGTGTGTGTTGTGGGTCAATCGGTGGACCCGAGCCGACCCACATCATTTAGCTATCCGCCCACTCGTGTAGTGTCGGCTGCTCAACTCGTGTGTCAGTTTTATTACTCTAGCTACGGTGTCATGTTTTTCCTATAACGTCAATTTTTCCAATGCCATCACTGGCTATGTGTGACAAACCCATGTCACTCACCGACACACACCCGCGCTCGTGCGGTTACTATGCGATGGTTCGCCTGTAACGTCGCACGGTGCCCAAACACCATCCAAATGCTCGATGGGCACACCCATTACCCTGAATGCGCCTCATGAAGTATTGGGGTCTTACAAAAACCAAAATTCCCCGCACTTGGCTGGCTTCCATCGTGATGAGGTGTGAAAGCCAGAAGTTTCAGAGAGAGACCAGGGGAGCAGTTTCCATTGCGCCGCGAAATGGAAGCCCCAAGTTCGCCAGAATTGGGGGGTTCTTCGTTGTGCTGCACAATGGAAAACATGAGTTCTGTAAACTTGGGTAATTATGGTCATTCCACGACATGGAAACCCAAGTTCCCCTCACCAGGGACGCAGTTTTTGTCAGGGCGGGACATGGAAACCGCAAGGTTCCCAGAACTAGGCGGTTTCCCTCATGCAATGAAACAGAAGCTCCAAAGTTTCGTATACTTGGGTGGTTCTCCATTGTGCCGTGACATGGAAACTCAAGCTCCCCACACTGGGGCCATGTTTTTTTGTCGTGGTGGGACGTGGAAATCCCCGAGTTTCCCGGAACTGGGCAATATCCATTGTGCCGTAAAAATTGGGAAACCCGAGCTCTGCAGACCCAGGCAGTGATTTTCGTCACACCATGACATGGAAACTTGAAGTTCCCATACTTTGGTAGTGGTTTATATCACGCTATGACATGGAACCCCCAAGTACCCCGTGATGGGGTTGTATTTTCCATCGCGGTGGAACATGGGAACCCCGGGTTTCCCAAACTTAGGAAATTTTCTACCATGCCACGAAATGGAAACCCCAAGTTTTTCCAAATCAGGTGGTTTTCTGTCATGTGGTGAAATGGAAACCCCTAAGTTTAATTGAATTGGGTGACCAGTTTGTATGCACCGTGAAATGGAAAAAACCTGGAATTCCCTAGAGGCTTGGATCCGTGGTTTCAAAACACCACTAGTTCCCCGCACCATGGATTTGGTGAAAACCCTGAGTTTCTAGTGTGTCGTAAAACATGGAAACCCATAGTTTCCATCAGGGGTGGGACATGGAAACCCCAAGTTTCATGTGATCGGGCGTGACCTTCCTTCGTGTGCCATGAAATGGAATCCCCGATCCTTGTGTTCCCTGGACTTGGGCGATAGTCTTACCCGTGACGTGGCATGGAAAATCCAATTTCCCCAGCATGTCTCCCTTGCGGGTGTAGGAGGACACGGAAACCCCAAGTTTCGCATGCCTGGGCTAGTTTTACGCCATGTCGCGACATGGAAATTTGGGGTTTCCATGCCATCGACCACAAGTTCCACAAATTGGTTACCCCTCTCGCATTCGTGGCATGGAAACCAAAAATTTCCCACCCCGAAGAAATAAATTCATTTTTGATATGCGAAAAAAAGAAATGATGTTTGAATGAAAAGGACGAGGGGTCACAAGGTGCAACGATGATATTTGTCCAAATTTTGAATAAGGTGACAAGAGCGAAGCTCCGAATCGAGGTGACCAAGGGCTGAATCTTAGTGGATAATGGTAGCAAGGCCACTCTACTGCTTACAATAACCCATCATGTATTTAAGTCATCTGCAAAGGATTCTTCTCAATGACCGTTTGAAATTGAACTTTGAAGCTACCCCGACCGAGAAGCTTCATGATCGCAGTTTGCAAATGACACGGGCCCTTGGGGGAAACAAATAGACACCCCTACTACGAGTTGAGATACAGTCGAAGATTGAAATGCACTGCTTCTAGCATGGATTCTGACTTAGAGGCATTTAGTCATAATCAGACACATGGTAGCTTGGCGCCACTGGATTTTCAGCCAAGCGCGATGACCAATCGTGTGAATCAATGGTTCCTCTCGTACTAAGTTGAATTAATATTGCGGTGCGGTTCATCAGTATGGTAAAACTAACCTGTCTCACAATGGTCTAAACCCAGCTCATGTTACCTATTGGTGGGTGAACAATCTAACACTTGGTTAATTCTGCTTCACAATGATAGGAAGAGCCGACATCGAAGGATAAAAAAGAAACGTCGCTACGAACGCTTGCCTGCCACAAGCTAGTTATCCTTGTGGTAAATTTTTTGACACCTATAGCTTCAAATTCTAAAAGTCTAAAGGATCGATAGGCCACGCTTTCACGGTTTTTATTCATATTGAAAATGAAAATCAAATGAGCTTTTACCTTTTTGTTCCACATGATATTTCCGTTCTCATTGAGCTCATCTTAGGACACCTGCGTTATCTTTTAACAGATGTGCCGCCCTAGCCAAACTCCCCACCTGACAATGTCTTCTGCCCTGATCGACCCACAGAAACATGACTTAAGGAAAAAAATAGGGGCAGTGCCCCATCTCTGCCCCATAGAATAATTAAAATAACGTTAAAAGTAGTGGTATTTCACTTGCGCCAAAAACGGATCCCACTTATTCTACACCTCTCAAGTCATTTCACAAAGTCGAACTAGAGTCAAGCACAACAGGGTCTTCTTTCCCCACTGATTCTACCAAGCCCATTCCCTTGGCTGTGGTTTCACTAGATAGTAGATAGGGACAATGGGAATCTCGTTAATCCATTCATGTGCATCTCTAATTAGATGACGAGGCATTTGGCTACCTTAAGAGAGTCATAGTTACTCTCGTCGTTTGCCTGCGCTTGGTTGAATTTCTTCACTTTGAAATTCAGAGCATTGGGAAAAAATTGCATTGCGTCAGCATCTGCAGGGACCATCACAATGATTTGTTTTAATTAAACATTCAGATTCCCCTTGTCTATACCAGTTCTGAGTCGACTGTTCACTGCCTAGGGAAATGCCCCTGCGAGTGGGCATTCTATGCCTGTAGCCGAATCGGCACACGACTGCCTATCATCACCGTGAGAGTAGCTCGGGCAGACTACTGACAACCCATGAGTTGAGGGTGCAGACCCCTAGGCCCATCCCTTTGAGCCAATCCTTTTCCCGAAGTTACAAATCTGTTTTGCTGACTTCCATTACCTACATTGTTCTATTGACCAGAGGTTGTTCACCTTGGAGACCTAATGTGGTTATGAGTATGACCGAGAATGAACAGTACTCGGTCCTCGAAATTTTCAAGGGCCACCTAGGGCCCATCGGACACTGCAACATGTGCAGTGATCTTCCAGTAGCTAGACCCTATCTCTGGGTGAACCGATTCCAGGGTGGGAAAGCTATTAAAAAGAAAAGATAACTCTTCCCAGGGCCCCCGACGATGTCTCTAGATTTCCTAACGTTGTCGCCTGCTGCCATGTCTCGGTTCGATAATATTAAACTGATTCCCTTTTGATGCTCATGCAAAGTGCACCCTTGATAGAAGGCTTCCCCATCTCTTAGGATTGACTAACCCATGTCCAAGTGCTATTCACATGGAACCTTTCCCCACTTCAGTCTTCAAAGTTCTCATTTGAATATTTGCTACTACCACCAAGATCTACACCAGGGACCGATCCACCCAATCTCACAGCCGAGGTTTCTGAACGACCCCCACATCCTCCTACTCATTGAAGCTAGGCAATTGCTCTAACAGTCGAGTATAGGTTGCGCGCTTCAGCACCATCCATTTTCGGGGCTAGTTTATTTAGAAAGTGAGTTGTTACACACTCCTTAGTGGATTTCAACTTCCATTACCACTGTCCTACTGTTTTAATCAACCAAAACCCTTTGTGGGATCTAGGAGCATGAAATTCAGAACCGTAACTCAAATTTCGGTTCATTTCGCATCGCCAATTCTGCTTACTGAAAATGGCCCACTTGGAGGTCTCGATTCCATGGCACGACTCAATGGAGTAGCTGCACCCTCTTACCTATTTAAATTTTGAGAATAGGTCGAGGGCGTTACAGCCCTGATGCCTCTAATAATTTGTTTTACCTGATAAAAATCGTGTGTTAGCTCCAACTATCCTAAGGAAAACTTCAGTGGAAACTAGCTACTAGATGGTTCGATTAGTCTTTTTTCCCTATACCCAAGTCAGACGAACGATTTGCACATCAGTATTGCTACGAGCCTCCACCACAGTTTCCTCTAGCTTCACCTTTCTTAGGCATAGTTCACCATCTTTCAGATCCCAAAAGGTGTGCTCACACTGAAACCCTTCGCATGAGCTCAAAGTTGGTCGATGATGCACCCCCCATAGAGAGGAGATCTTGCTCGTCAGCTTCCTTGTGCATCGCAGGTTTTCAAACCCGCCGACTCGCACACATGTTAGACTCCTTGGTCCGTGTTTCAGGACGGTCCCAACGGAAAGCCCACCAACCAACACCATGAGTGCGTAGGTGCACACAGCCCACCACAAGGGTGTGCGCTTAGCTCCTTGACCACCACAATGGAAAACCGACAGGTGGTACTCCATCGGTGCTTGTGATGATGCAGCATCCTGTGTTGGTTTGTACCTCAAGTCGAGCGGCGGACCAGCATGAGTCATTCCACATCCGACCGAGATGCATCAATAGCCTCCATCCGCTTCCCTCCTGATAATTTCAAGCACTCTTTAACTCTCTTTTCAAATTTCTTTTCATCTTTGCCTTGTGGTACTTGTTCGCTATCGGTCTCTCGTTCGTATTTATCTTTGGATGGAATTTACCACCCAATTAGGGCTGCATTCCTAAACAACCCAGCTCACCGACAATGCCTTGTGATGCGGCAGGGTCGCGGAACAATGGGGCTATCACCCTCTCAAGCACACCCTTCCAAGGGACTTGGCCCAGGTCCACCGCTAAGGATGCTTCTATAGACTACAATTCAGGTGACATTGCCACTCAATTTTCATGCTGGGCTCTTCCTAGTTCACTTGCTACTACTAGGGGAATCCTTGTAAGTTTCTTTTCCTCCACTTAATTATATGCTTAAACTTAGTGGGTGTTCTTGCCTGAGCTGAGGTCGTAAGCTGGAGATAAATCTTTCCTACCCAATGGGAGGACAATAGAGAGAAAATAAAGTTCCAGAGATGCCACATAGAACCTGCATCGGCTAACGTCGACTACCCAACCAAGTGTACAAGATCACTGCTTGGTGACGCACGCCATGAAACATTGGTTGCCACATTTCATCCAACTGCACCACATTGAGCACGGATGACCACCTCCGCTACTCTCTAAAATATTGCAATGAGTGTGTTTGATTGGGATGCTACACCCAGACAGATGTGTCCTCGACCAAAGCCTCGGGCGCAAATTGCATTAAAAAACTCGATGATTCATGAGATTTTGCAATTAACACTAAGTATCACATTTCTCTACATTCTTCATAGTAACAAGAGCCGATATATCCATTTCCGAGAATCGTTTCCGTGTGTTACCAAAAAATCGCACCCCTATGAGAAATGGCTAAAAGCCAACCCAACGTACAATGCATCACAACAAGAAACAAACCCCCTTCCCCCTCAAGACAACCACACTCCATAACCCACTCACTAAAGGGAAGTGGCTCAAACAAGCCCCCCCAGACCCCATTCCTTCGCAAAAAGGGGGGAACTGCAAGGAACGGTGATCGAGAAGGACTAGGGTTTCCAACCCAAGAGCTCCCATTTCTTTTCATCCTTCTCGAAGACCCAACCACAACAGTTCCCCCCTTTCTTCTCCGTAACACTGTTGGGGGCCGACAAGAGGAAGGGAAGGGGAAAATAAACACATATGCATATAACAGAAAAGAAAGAGAAGGTGGCTCCCACCCCCTCACAAGGGAAATCTCAAGAAGAAAAATAAGAATATTTGCTTCCCAAACCCTATGCCTTTACAAAAAGGGTAGAATTGTAAAGAACGATGATCGAGAAGGACTAGGGTTGCAACCCCAAAACTTGCACTTATTTTCGTCCTTCATGAAAACCAAGCCACTACAACTCCCCCTTTTTCCTCAGTAAAGATAGGGGTCATAACAGGGAAAGTAAGAAAAGCACATGAAATAAAGAGAAATAAAATTGTCCACTCGCTCAAAGGAGGAAGCCCAAACAGATAACAAACACTTTTCGAGCCCCTCACCCTCGCAAAAGAGGGGGAATCGCAAGGAAAAATTATCGGGAAGGACGAGGGTGGCCACCCCCAGATATGGCACTGTATTTCATCCTTCATGAATAACAATCCTCAACAATTCACCCTTTTCTTCTTAAATCTAGGGGCCAAAAGGAGGAATGGAAAAAAGCAACCCAAAAAAGGAAAAGAAAAAGAGAACCAAACCATGGCTGCTAGAAGAGAAGATGAGGCTCAAACACAAAACAGGATTTCAAGGCCCCATGCCCTTTCAAAAAGGAAGGGTGAGCTACACAGATCGGTGATCAATAAGGACTAGAGCGGCCACCCCAGTAGGAACTCGCATTGCTTTTTCATCCTTCGAAAAACTTCAATCCACGGTAATCCCACCTTTTCTCTGTAAGGCTAGGGGGACCAAAACAAATCACAAGGGGAGGCTCAAACACAATACAAGCTTTCCAAGCCCTATGCCTTACCAAAAAAGGGGGGAACTGCAAGGAACTACGACCAAGAAGGAGTAGGGTGGCCAACTCGGGATTTTTCACTTCTTTTCATCCTTCTTCAACACTGACCCAAAACAATTCCCGCTTTTCTCCATAAATCTAGGGATCGGAAGGGAAGAAAATGACATGAAAGAAATAAAAACCAAACATCACCCACCATAATACCACGACAAAAATCCAATTTGAGAGAAAGGAGGGGGGAAATTTCAAGCAACGCTAGCTAGAAAAACAAAGGGCCAATGTCACGTGAGGAGACGTTGGCTTAACCAAAAACAAGAAAAAACAAGGCACCCAATAAAAAGCATCCCACATTTTTTCACCCTTCCACATACATTACGACGCAACATCCTTTTTATCTACACAACATAACAATCAGTAATCAAACAACCAAGCAGACAAGCCACAACCTAACCTTGACCACTAGAAAAGCCGAGGGCCATGACGAGACAAGTGCCTGGAGCATGTTACTACTGAGAGGTAAACGACCCCCCAACCCACACACGGCTTCAAACAAAAAATGCACTAATAGAAAAACCCACCCCAGTATTGCACCCCTCTATGTATAGGACACCTGACAACCTTTCCAGCCAAAAATTCAAGGGGGCCCAAACAACCAGAACTCCAAAGAGGAGTTATCAGAGGTTGACACATAATGTTGGATAAATTCCAGTGTCACAAATATGTTGGTGGTGCAATGTCACACCCTAAAAAGAGGGAAGCCTCCAAAGCACACACCACAATGCTATTGCAATAATCGATAGATCCAAGAAATGACCAAGTCGCACAAAAAACCCACAATACAAATGGTGAGACAAGGACATAACCTACTTCCTACTTTCCTTGGAAGGGTGAGTGGCTCAAGAAAGGATGAGGAATTCCCTGAACACCAAAGGCACGAGAAAATAATGCTACCTCATGCCCATTTATAGGGAAACTTGCAATTTTGATGGATCTCAGACCAAGGGAGGGTTATTTCATTACCTAGACCCAACCCTTCCACGAGGGCATGTCAAGAAATAGTCGAGAGGACTAGGGTGGCTAGCCCAATGGATTGCACCACTCTTCATCCATCCCATATTGACCCCACCTCGACATTTTACCCTCACAAAAGGGTTGAGGTAGGAAGCACACATGCAACCACTCCCTTGAACCAACCACCAACAAAAAGGCTCACCCAAGCAAGAACATAAACCACTACCACTGCCTTTTGGAGAGAACCAACTATGGAGGCCCACATCTTCCAACGAACAAAGGACCGAGCACCGCCGCTATGAATGAGTCTAAATTTTTCCATCGTATCTCCCAAGCACCTTGACTGCAGCAACCATGCCACACTGAACATACGATTGGAGAGTGGGCTACCAAGCAACGAGCTTTTGAACCCCATACAAAAAACACATTAAGGGAAATACTAACAAACGATGGGACAAGCATAAGAATCTTTGGAAAGTATAGGAAACAACAAGCGTGAAATCAATATAGGCAACTAAAAATGTTGCGAGTCTCTTTCACAAGAGGCACCACACCGGAAAACATCAAACCTGCTCTCCTAGAGACACACCAGACATTCCTAGATTACATACAATCAAAACCCACACAACTGAAACAAAAAAAAAACCCTGCTATCAATGATCCTACCTCAGGTTCACCTACGGTAACCTTATTACGACTTCTCCTTCCTCTAAATGATAAGGTTCAATGAAATTCTAATGACATCGATAGCAGTGAACCACCATCTTAGACGCAATCCAAACACTTCACTGGATCATTCAATCGGTAGGAATTCCTCATTGAAGACCAATAATTGCAATGGTTTATCCCCATCACAATGGAATTTGAGAATATTTCCCGATGCTCTCGAACTGGGAAGAAAAACTCATTGGCTGCATCATTTTAGCACGTGTGCGGCCCAGAACATCTAACGGCATCACAAACCTGTTATTTCCTGAAAATTCAATGGCCTAAATGGCCATAGTCCCTCTAAGAAGTTGGATGCGAAGGGGAACCTCCGTGTAGCTTGTTAGCAGGTGTTACACAGTAATTTTTCACCGTACCTAAAATTCCCCATCCCACACATTGCAGGGCCTTTTCCATGAACTGTGAGCAATGAAATAACCTAAAACCACTTTCATGGCATCACCCTTGACAAGAAAAATCATTCCTCTGAAGAAATTTTCCTTTGAAAAACCATAAAAAGTGATATTTTGGCTTTGGCACAATTAGCCAGTTTAGCCCTCGCCCCAATGGGGAAAATCCACCATAGACGATGTGCCAACTGGTGCTCTGTCCTAGTGTCTTGGCTGCACCAAGCTTAATAAGGATTATTTTTTAAAAATAAATGGCAGAAGTTTGATTCCAACAAACTCGTGAACGAGTCTCTAAAATGAGTTGGGAGGTTTTGCTCTTGATCTCCATGTAGGGGAGGTGGTTTTCCACCTATCATGGAAGCTTCCTTGATGATAGGGCCAATCCCACAATTGTATGGATGCCAACTCCCCTTCCAGAATCTATATAAGCTTGCCTTTTTCCCTTAGCAAGCTAGTAGTCCTAATAGCAATAGAAGCAAGAGCTGAACCTGTAGCAAGGAGACTATCGCTAGACAGCGTTCGAGAGCCAAGCCGAAGAGAGAGAGCTTTGTCCCATTTTTGACGAGCTTCATTGAGATGTGCTCCGCTGTCAACTACGCAAGAGGAAGATCCGATGTCAGAGCTTTGGGTTGTATCTTTCCTTTGTTATTTTAATGATAAGCAACTTTGATTATGGTTTCATTCACGTGTCTTTTTCTTTGATGCAATGAATTACATCCTCTCTGAATAATGTATGGTTACATTATTTAGATTCTATGTTGTGTATCGTTGTGTTTCTTCGAATGTGTGTAGGTTTTTGGACGTGTTAAGTGGAAGGATTGTGATCTACCAAAGTGAAGGACGGGAAGCATCATCCTTTCTTTGATGACCATTACATAGGACCTGAGGTAGGAAAATCTCTATGTTTTGTCATTTTTTTAACTAGAGACCTGCGTGACTGCGTGACTGATTGTTGCTAGACCTAATCTGGGCTAGTGGGGATCGCCTCTGTTTGTAGAGGGGATTTACCTCTCCAACAAACTGACGACTCCACTGGGGACTTGATTGGAGTTTTTCTTGTCTCTTTCGGTTGTTTTGTCTTGTGTCTATTTTATTTTCTCCTCTGGTTTGTCTCCTTCTGGTGTAAAACCTCTGTTCAGCCCCCACCATACCTGGTCTACTCTCTATTTGCTTTTTTTTTATTTTTTGCCTTAGTAAACTCGATTGACGTGCTTTTTAGCCTAACATTTGTTCCAGCTAGCGCTTGTTGCTAGTTAGGCACCCGCGCCAACCCTGTTTTGGCACAAGATATAGCCAAACAATCGCGCCAACCCTGTTTGGTGTTAGGGTTTACTTTTTTTTGAGCCCTCTAAGTCTAAAATTTGGTTTTGGTGTTGTTTTTCTAACTGTCTAAGTGCATTGAAGTCCTTTTTGACTGTGTTTGAAATATTTCCTCCAATTTCTTTCCCTCTACCATTAGTTTTACATTCTGGCCCTAGGGCATCTAGGTGCTATTATGTGCTGAGCCTCTAGTGGGAGTTTTTGGTTTTCGCTTATTCAGTCAACTTCGTTTTTGCTTCCTTGCATTCATTTGGTTGGTTTCCATTCTATCATTTTGGTATTTGAGTGATTTCTCTCTTTTTCATTCAATTTTCACTTTGTCTCATTTCGAGCCTAGATCACACGGTTTGTATGAGTCTTTTGGGATTCCTCTTTGATTTGAGGGATTTCTCCATCAGTTTGAGCTCTGATTGTGTGTTTTGTGTTGAGTGAACTTAATTGTTCCTACTCTTTCATTATCATTTCTCAAATTGGTCTCTTTATTAGTTTTTCATTTTGTTTGGTTAATTATGCTCTAAAACATTGAAAAATACAAAAAAAAAATCTTTTGATTTTTGATTAGTTAGAGAAAATTGAAAACTTTTCTGCATTATTAGTGTTATATAACTCTAAAGGAAAAGCTTTTAGTTTCATTAGCATGCATTAGAGACAGTACTGGTTGTTTTGTGATCATTTTGTTATTGTTTGAAAAGCTCTCAACCTTCCCGTAGTTAGCTCTTCATCGAACAAAGTGATATCTTGTGGCATGTACTGTGCATTTAGATGATTTTTGAGACATAACATTCAATAGGGCCTGAAATTGAAACATAATTGAAGAACAACTCTAAAATTTATTCAATTTACCTTAAGGCAACATTGAAACAATAATGAAATATCTAGATGTCTAGGCTAGTGACGTGTTCTGGCGTCATTAAACCTAGTAGCTTTTGTTCACCTTTTAGCTTTGGATAGCACTAGTACGGACTTATGCTCCTTGTACCGTTGCGTATATAAAGGGAGATGCCACTAGTTTTATATCCTTTATCCGTAGGAAGGTGATTCTGTCGCATTATACCTGTGATACACTAGACACAACATTCGGGGAGATTACCTGCACGTACGTCAAGTCCTTGGTTGATTTATCTTTCATTTTTAACCAAGGTGTATATGGCAGTTCACGGATATCTGGTACACCCATCTGCCTAGATTACTAGAGCAGTCATTTCAATATTTTTTGACTCATTAAATTTGAAAATATCATTAAGCGCTTGTCCTTTCATGCTTTCTTCCAATCTGAAAGCGATAGAGTCACCTTTTGCCTATTTCTCAACTCTTAAAATATGAAACAACAGAGTTTTGTTTCAATGTTTTAAAAATTAACTGACCACGAAATATCCCTGGTTAAAGTTAGTTTCCTTAGGGTGTTGTTCTAAGATCGTTCTCGATGGAAACTTTTCCCGAGTTCACCAACCAAGGAATCCCCTCTGATGGAATCCGGGTCATTTTGTTCCTTTTGGGAATGTTGGTGCTCCTTACATGGAAACGTTGTCCCTTCCTGGGTTAACTATTGGGTTGCATGTTTGGTTGTTTTCAACCTCTATGGTCCCGAATGTCTTGGCTATTGTTCAATTAGTTCCTCCGCCTAAAAAACATCATGCTGATTCTAAGGTGGACCTCTCCCCTTATTTTCTTGTTTCTGCGTCATCCTCTTCAATTTCACCTGGTGAAAGTCTAGATTTGAGTAACCAGGTGGCTAAGAAGAAGAAGAAGAAGAAGACAAATAATAAGGACGTCCGATAAGGGAGAGGCTAAGACTACAACTACTGCTTACAAAACATATCCTCTTGATAAACATTCTAACCCTCACAGAAAGTCAAGTTCCCTTGCATGTTGTGCATGGGATACCATCTTCTTCGAGACTACCCTGGCATTCCCAAGGTGCTCGAAGTATGGTCCAATAGTCGTCCACTGTTTCCTTTGGCTTCTGGGAGTTAGGTTGGGGGCATGTCTTCAGCTAGTGCTGGTAAGGCTCCAAAGAAGGAGGGTAAGATTACCAATCCCTGTAAGTTGTGTGAAGGGCACCATGCCATTCACATTTATCTGTATATGGGTGAAGCTAAAAGCATTTTGGACAACTCAAATGTTTCTACACCATGCCTCCCAGCTGGTTATAAACGACTTTATTTGAGTCCTCCACCAGCTGATCCTATGATTTCTCAAGAGTCATCCTTGGTCAATCCCACTCCCCTGGAAATTAAAATTGAGGAATGCATTCCCGACCAACCATTGGTCATGGGATCGGTTGAGTTGGTCCCGTCTACAGTACACGAGGTCTTTTCTGTGGAGAGTGGATCTCACACCCCTCATGTCCTTCTAGTTTCTTCAGATTCTTCGAACTTGGAGAAATATTCTCCTGTCCTTATATGTCAAGAAGCTACTCCTTTGCCTCCCGTGATGGAGGTCCTGGACGATTCCCCTCCCACCTTCAAGATGGAGGTCATGGAGGATGATCCTTCTTTGATCATAACACCAGGGGAAGACCATCTTTGTTCGATGGTAGCCCCTCCGAGTAGTTTGGTCACTTCCTTTGATTGGAGTTTATTTTTAGGATACCGCCTTCCATATTATGTGCCTTTTGAGATAACGGTACATGCCCTTGTTCTGGTTGTGCCCAAAACCGTTATAGAGGAACGCACATTTGTTAGCATTTTATCCTTGACTACTTGGCAAGAATTCGGTTCGCTACCACTTGTGCCTATGACGCAGAGTCTGTTGACATTCAATAGAAGAACTAGTCAACCATTGGGGATCCTTCCAAGGTTACCTGTTACTTTGGGAGGTAAAACCATCCATATGGATGTGATGGTTGTTCCAAGCCCCTTGGATTTCAATCTGCTCTTGGGGCGCGATTACACCTATGCCATGGGAGCACTTGTCTCCTCCCTTTTTCGTGTGGTCTGTTTTCCACGTGAAGGATAGATCGTGACCATTGATCAGCTTTCATTCTTTGGTCTTGACGTGGCAGCTGGCCCACCATCATCCCTTCCTGGTTTTTATCTACCCATTGTATCTTCCCCACCGTAGGTCAACTATGTGGCTACCTACCCCGTGCCTGTACTCAGTGATGATGCCATCATGCATCGTGTGCTAAGGGCATTGGGTCCTGATTTCCGAGAAGTTGTTCTCCCATCCGGTGTGGAACTCTTGGAAGCCGTGAATTATTATTTGTCTTGATGAGTTGTCTTCAGAGCAGAGTTCTTTTCCTGTGTCAAGCTCCTTAAAAAATGAAACAAGCTCTTAGGAGCATAGTTCCTCTTCTTATGTCAAGCTCCTAAAAACAATGAAAAAAGTTGCTTTGAGGACATTCTTAAGTGTGTAAACCTCGTTAAAATAATGAAACATGATCCCATTCAATTCAAGTTTTCGGTCAAATATATTGTGTTTTGAACCTTCACTCCATTTCCTATGGACTGAAGCTCGGGGGGCATGTACCTCAAACTGAGTCACCATGCTGGGGGCATGCTTAACCTTTCAAGCATAGTTTGTTTCCATTTCAAGCTTGTGTAAAAATGAAATCAGTTTCAAGCATAGTTTATCTTTGTTTCAAGCTTGTGTAAAAATGAAACCAACTTCAAGTAGAGTTTCCTGATTTCAAGCTTGTGTATAAATGAAACTATTCCCATTTTACCTCTCGTGATTGCCATTTTATCAGCCTGTTTTGCCATATGAGCCTTGGTTTTCTCACTCCATCGTCACTATCTTCTTGGCCAAAAATATTCCTTCACTTGGTCATTTTACCCATTCCCAAGGAACTACTGTGATGAGTCGTATTGTTAGCCAGCCTCTTAACCTTTACTTGTTCTGAGTAGTTCCACCATTACCAGAACCAGTCGCTACCCTTTATACCACTTGTTCCTCTAGGAGGAGTCAACTTTTAGCTCTTTTCTGACTCTCTAAAACTGAAAAGATTGCCGAGTCACTTGTCATTTTGAGCTTGTTAAATGGTTGTGAAGAGATATCTACCTAGTGTATGTTTACCCCATTTTCGGGCTGGGATAGATTATTTATGAAAAATTAATACCCTAGCCTATCGTGACTAGGAGCTTTTCTCAGACATAGTTTTCTACCTTTTTGGATCTGAGGAACTATCTACAAAAAGGTACTGTTGGAGTTTTATTTTCTACTATCTTTTCAAACTCTCTAAACATGAAAAGATGCCAAGTTCTTCCTTTGTCACACTCATTAAAACCTGATGACATTGGATTCTGTCAAAATGACGATACTCAAGTTCCTCCTTCCTAGGGCTTGTTAAATGTACTAGGTTGGATTTTTCCAAAGGAAAAACTTATATCGCAAGCATATGCTATCCCCTTCAAACTTGTTTTCAAAAATAATTAGGGTACTCACCATAAATGGAGGGGAAAAATGGAACCAGTAACTTATATCGCAAGCATACGATATCCCCTTCAAGCTTGTTTTCAAAAATAATTGGGGTACTCACCAGAAATGGAGGAGAAAAATGGAACCAGTATCACCATCGTGTCGACAGTATGTCATTCTAGAACATGGCACTTGTCTGCATTCATGTCAGGTTGGGGAAATCTAATCTCACTTTCTTCTTGCCTCCATGGGTTTGGGTAATCTCTTTTGACAACTCATCTGCTCTTTTCCACATCATCATGAACTCAGATCCTTTGATGTCAAATAATGCCAAATCCAGTGTCGTGCCGCCCTTATGTTCAAGAGAATTTGACCTACGCAGTTTTCAACCCTCCTCTGATTCTCTACTAATCCTGATTCACAAACATTATCTTCCTTTGTCTCGTGTCGATGATGTGGGAAAAACTATGGCTCACCTTCGATAAAGGTCACTTCCTGTCGGCTTTAGCTCATTATCTAGGAGGCTAATCTAGAGACTCCCTTCAGGTACCTTGGAGCCTGCATGCCTCAATGGTAGGCTCTTTGCATTCGATGCAAGTTTTTCATTATTGGCCTTCGATCGAATGATTCTACGGGTGTTCGATGCCATCTCACTGTTCACATTTTATGGATTGTACCTCTAGTACCTTGAGGGCCATCATCATTATTGGTGGTTCCTCTCGTGTCTGTTAATGGCTTTCATCATTGGCTGGTAACTAGACAATGTTCTTGCATGTTCAACTTCAGCCCACTTATTCACATTCTAGAACTTGTACTCAGTTCAGGTTGAGATGGAGCTTAGAACCCTGGGTTTTGTCTGATGGAATCCAGGCTACGGATTTTGTGGATTATCATGATTAGTTACATGAGTCATTGATTGGATGGCTGTCACCATACTTGAGTCTATTTACTGATCCTTACTGGATGGATGCATCCATACCTAGGGTCCTGATTATTGTATACTCTATTATGGATGGATCTGCCCATACCACATATCATGTATTTGAGTTACTAGTTGGAATTCTCTACGCAGGTTTCCCGATGGCAGTGTTTTTAGTTGGGCACGTTCTCATAAATAATTTCCCCACTCTCTCTCTCTCTTGGGCCTCATGCTTTAGGGGGCATCTATTACACAGTTATTTGTCACTGTCCCTACAATTCCCCGTCCCACACATTGGAGGGCCTTTTTCGTGACTTTTTAGCAGTGACATAACCTAAAACCACTTTCATGGCATCCCCTTTGACAAGGAAAATCATTCCTCTGAAGAAAGTTTCCTTTGAAAAACCCTAAAAACTGATCTTTTGGCCTTAACGCGACTAGCCAATTTAGCCCTCACGTCAATGGGGAAAATCCACCGTAGAGGGCATGCCAACTAGCTCTCTGTCCCAGTGTCTCGCTCGTGCCGAACTTAATAAGGATTTTTTTTTTAAATAAATAACAAAATTTTGATTCCAACAAAATCCTGAATGAGTCTCTATAATGAGTTGGTAGGTTTGTCTCCGGATCTCCATGTAGGGGAGGTGTTTTTCCACCTATCATGGAAGCTTCCTTGAGGATAGGGCTAATCCCACAATTGTAGGGATCCAAAATCCCCTTCTGCCATATATATAAGATTTCCTTTTTCCCTTAGCAAGCTATTATTCCTAATAGCACTAGAAGAAAGAGCTGAACCTATAGCAAGGAGACTATCGCCAGACAGCCTTCAAGAGCCAAGCCAAAGAGAGAGAGAGCTTTGTCCCATTTCTGACGAGCTTCATTGAGATGTGCTCGGCTGTCAACCCCACCAAAGGAAGATCCAGCGTCAGAGCTTTGGGTTGTATCTTTCCTTTTTTATTTTAATGATAAGCGACTTTGATTATGGTTTCATTCATGTGTCTTTTTCTTTGATGCAATGAATTACATCCTCTCTGACTAATGTATGGTTACATGATTTAGATTCTATGTTGTGTATCATTGTGTTTCTTCACATGTGTGCAGGTGTTCGAACATGTTAAGCGAAAGGATCATGATCTGCCAAAGCAAATTATGGGAAGCGTCATCCTTTCTTCGACGACCATTGTGTAGGACCTGAGGTAGGCAACTCGTTATGTTTTGTTGTTTTTGTAACTAGAGACCTGCGTCAATGTGTGACTGATTATTGCTAGACCTGATCTGGGCTAGTAGGGATTGCCTCTATCCACAAAGGGGAATTACCTCTCCAACAACAGGTTGAGGTCTCATTCGTTATCATAATTAACCAGATAAATCACTCCACCAACTAAGAATGGTTGTGCACCACCACCAATAGAATCAAGAAAGAGCTCTCAATATGTCAATCCTTACTATGTCTGGGCCTATTAATTTTCCCCGTATTGAGTCAAATTAAGCCACATTATCCACTCCTGGTGGTGCCCTTCTGTCAATTCCTTTAAGTTTCAGCCTTGTGACCATACTCCCCCAGGAACCCAAACACTCTGATTTCTTAGAAGGTGTTGGTGGAGTCCTTAGAGAAACATCCGCTGATCCCTGGTCGGCATCGTTTATGGTTGAGACTAGGATGGTATCTGATCATCTTTGAACCCCCAAATTTCATTCTTGATTAATGAAAACATCCTTGGAAAATGCTTTCAAAGTGGTCCACATTTCATAAATCTAATAATTTCACCTCTGACAATGAAATATGAATTCCCCCGACAGTCCCTATTAATCATTACTCCGATCCCGAAGGCCAACACAATAGGACCAGACTCCTATCACATTATTCCATGATAATGTATTCAGAGCATAAGCTTGCTTTGAGAACTCTAATTTTTTCAAAGTAACAGCATCGGAGCCAGACCCATCCAGTTAAGGCCAGGAGCACACTACCGACAAAAGGGATGGAAGGGTAGGTGCACATCGAGAAGGCAGATTGACCTTTACGACTGAAGATCCGACTACGATATTTTTAATTGGAACAACTTAAATATACACTCTTGGAGCTAGAATTACCACAGCTGCTAGCACCAGACTTGCCCTCTAATGGATCCTCGTTAACAGATTTAGATTGTACTCACTCCAATTACCAGACTCGATGAGCCCAGTATTGCTATTTATTTTCACTAACTCCCCATGTTAGGATTGGGTAATTTGTGTGCCTGGTGCCTTCCTTGGATGTGGTAGTCGTTTGTCAGGCTCCCTCTCCAGAATCGAACCCTAATTCTCCGTCACCTGTCACCACCATGGTAGGCCTCTATCCTACCATCGAAAGTTGATAGGGTGGAAATCTGAATGAAGCATCGCCAACATAATGGTTTTGCGATCCGTCGAGCTATCATGATTCACCAGAGAAGTGGGCAAGCTCGCACCAGAATTTTATTTAAAAAAATCATCCCTTCCAAAGAGTTGGAATTTGGTGCATGTATTAGCTCTAGAATTACTACGGTTATCCAAGTAGTATGGTACCATCAAAAAAACTATAACTGATTTAATGAGCCATCCAAAGTTTCAAATTCTGAATTAGTTCATACTTAGACATGCATGGCTTAATATTTGAGACTAGCATATGACTACTGGTAGGATCAACCAAGTAGCACCCTCCCACTTCAAATGGCATTCAAAGCTCTTATAGAGATCCTGCCTGAACACCCATCAAGTCAAAGAGAGGTCAAAATATCATGTAAATCTCTTATACCTTCACCTCTTGCATCCCCAAGAAGGGATTAGAGCTCACACACACACTACATTCCAAGGACATCCAATACATCAAACGTAATGGATGATGGATACAATATCCACAAAGCAAAAAAATGGGTCACCCCACCAAGTCACATTGCACCGAGGCCACCTAGGAGTTGTTAACCACCCCAAAAATAGAAATGATGGCGAAAGGCTTATCACCCACGACAACCACAATGAATAGAAAAAAGGGAGAAAACAAAAAAATACTCTCTTAGAAATCCCCCCCAAACCCTCCCTGCCTTGCACCAAGGCCACCTAGGAGTCCACCCCGACAACGAAAATAGTGAACCTCAAGCACCTGGGGTGACCTCGATGCAAAGGAAAACAAATGAAACAAATGGAGAATGACAAACCTCACAAACTCTCTCTCTCTCTCAAATGCCTACCAACCATCCCTGCCCTGCATCGAGGTCACCAAGGAGTCCACTCGAACAACAGCAACGATGGACCTCGATCACCCAATCGCCTATGGCGACCTCGATGTGAAAGAAAAGTAAGTAAATAAATGGAGAAAAACAAACCCCAAAACATTTCTTAAAAATTCCCTCCAACCTTCCCTGCCCAGCAGCGAGGCTACCTGGGAGTCCACCCGGGCATCAGCAACAGTGGACCTCGATCACTTGATCGCTTGCGAAAACCTCACTGTAAAGGAAAATAAATGAAGTAGAAGGAGAATGACTAAGTCAACAACCTCTATTAGAAATGCCACCCTGACCCTCCCCGCCCCGCACCAAGGCCACCTAGGAGTCTACCCGGTCAGTAAAAATAGTGGTCCTCGATCGTTTGATTGCCTGTGGTACCCTCAATGAAAAAGGATAGAAATAAAACAAGAACGACCGATCCTACAACCTCTCTTAAAAATTCCACCCTCCAACCCTCCCCACCCCACACCAAGACCACCTAGGAGTCCACCCAGATAGCAGCAACGGTGGACCTCGATCACTTGATCACCTGCAGCAACCTCGATGCAAAGGAAAAGGAAGAAAATAAATGCAAATCAGGAGGCTCTATACAAAAGGCATGAACATATCCGAACAGGAGGAGGGATCAGGTGGCCCTGCACCGCACAAACCGTGCGTACAAGCAACCTAGGAGATTTCCCCACCGACTTACCAACTGAAAAATGAATACTTTTCACCTGCATCCACCTCCACACATAGGAGTGAGGTCAAAGTGTTCCACCTTGAATTCCTCCTTCAAGATATAGTCCCCGCCATCAATGTAGCAAGCCTCTTCCCCATTGGACCAAAATCATATACGTGATCCACAAAAAAAGAAATACCCATCACCTTGTGTCTCAACATTCCAAGCTGCATAATTCTAATGTGCACGCTAGATGCAAGGAAAAATATGATCACTTGATCAAACATATGGGCCATGACATCTATCAAAACCTCAAAGCCAACGCAGGGAAAAATGACGTGCACTTTGAAAGGGATTCCAAACCTTAATTTTACAACAAGGAGAACCACTCCTCACATCACCCAATGGAAAAACAAAGCAAGAGGGGTGGCTTACAACCAAAACCCTTCCACATTCCTCTTAAATGTATGCATCTAAACCCACAATGCTGACATAGAAATAGTACAAGCACAAGAAACCGGCACCATAAAGAGCCAAACAATGAAGAGGATAGTCATCTCAAGGAGCCACACATAAAAACCCATCGAATTCCGAGAACACGGAGAAAAGGGGGAATTTTTCACATATGCCTCCAAGGACGAGCATGGCCAACGTTACCGCTCATGTGCTACCGAGTGGGGATGGAGAGAATATGAATGTCGACCACCCTAAAAATGACCCAAAGCCATTTTTCAAGCACACCCGAACAAGAAACTCAATTACCAACCCACCTTTCACACGAAAATTCAACCCCTCCCCCCACCAAAAGAGGAGGTGAAAAGTACAGCGAAGAGCCGATTTCATGAAGCCAACGAGAGAAAATACCAACTCTCCCACCCACCAAAAATGGAGGAGGTGAACAATATAGCAAAGAGACAATTTCAATGGAGCCAACGAGCAGCCAAGGGGCACAAGAGTGACATAGGAGACTAGCTAGTTGTCTCAAGGAGCCACTCACAGCAACCTCATCCAACTGTGAGAACACAGAGCGAAAGGGTAACTCTTTCACATATGCCTCCCACAACAAGCATGGGAAACTTTACTGCTCATGTGCTACTGAGTGGGGATGGAGAGAAGATGAGAGTTAACAACCCTACAAATGACCCAAGGCCATTCTTCAGGTGCACTCGAAAAAACAACTCAATTACCAACCCACCTTTCACATGAAAATCCAACCGCTCCCCCCACAAGAAAAAAGGGAGGACATGAACAATATAACAAAGAGATAACATCGACGAAGCCAACAAGCGACATAGTGAAAAGCTGATTTCAATGAAGAAAACGCATGACCAAGGGCCACGAGAGAGAGATACTGAAGAGCCGATTTGAAAAAATCGAATGAGAGGCTAGTCATCTCAAGGAGCCACACACAACAACCCCATCCAAATCCAAGAAAATAAAGCAGATGAGAGATATTTTTCAAACATTCCTCCAAGGATGAGCATGGCCAACATTACCGCTCATATGCTATCGAGTGGTGATGGAGAGAAGAAATTCGACGACCCTAAAAATTACCCAAGGCCATTCTTCAGGCACAACCGAAAAAAATAACTCAATTACCAACCCACCTTTCACACAAAAAGAAAAACCCTAACCCAACAAGCGGCTAGTCATCTCAAGGAGCCACACACACAACAACCCCATCCAACTCCAAGAAAACATGGCAGAATGGAGAGTTTGTTGAAACATGCCTCCGAGGACAAGCATTGCCAAAATTACCACTCATATGATACTGTGTGGTGACGGAGAGAGGAAATTTGACGACCCTAAAAACGACCCAAGGCCATTCTTTAGGTACAACCAAATGAAACAACTCAATTACCAACCCACCTTTCACACGAAAATGCAACCCCTACCCCCGACAAGAAAGGGATAGCTAAATGACCGAACGAAGGCATAAGGGAGAAAACGGAAAATAGGCCACCCGAACATGCACAAGGCACCCCGACGGTCACAACTTAGAAAATCTGATATGGGCACCCTTGGACCAAACAGCCCAACCCGAACATGTTTGGCCAGGCGCCCTCACATGGTGTGACACGGTGCGCCCAACCGAATGGAGGCACATAGGAGAAAATGGAAAACGGGTAGCCCGAATGTGCATAAGGAACTCGGGCTTTCACAACTTACCAAATTTGATACGGGAACCCTCCGACCAAACGACCTAACCTGAACGCGTTTGGCTAGTCGCCCTCACTAGGCGTAACACGACACACTCAATCAAATGGACGCACATAGGATAAAATTGCAAACAGGCTGCTCGAGCGTGCATAAGGCACCCAGGAGGTCACAATTTAGAAAATATAATGCCAGAACCCTTGGACCAAATGACTTGACCCAAACACATTTTTCTGGGCACCCTCACCATGCGCGGCGCACCCGACTAAATAGATGCACATGGGAGAAAACAGAAAACAAGCTGCTCGAATGTGCACATGGCACCTGGGCGGTCAAAACTTAGCAAATTTGATATGGGAACCCTTGGACCAAATGACTCGACTTGAATGCGTTTGCTCGGGCACCCTCACTCGACTGAATGAACGTGCATGGGAGCAAATGGCAAACAAGTCGCTTTAACATGCACAAGGCACCCGGGCGGTCACAACTTAGAAAATATGATACGGGCGCCCTCTGACCAAATGACCTGACCCGAACATGTTTCACTAGGTGTCCTCACCCGACGCGACGTGGCATGCCCAATCGAATGGATGCACATGGGAGAAAATGGAAAATGGGCTACCTAAATGTGCATCAGGCACCCGAGCGGTTACAACTTAGAAAATCTGATGCGAGCGCCCTCGGACAAAATGACCCGACCCGAATGCATTTGGCCAGGTGCCCTCACTTGGCGTGACACGGCGTGCCTGAACGAATGGACGAACATGGGAGAAAATGACAAACGGGCCACTCAAACGTGCACAAGGCACCTCGGCCGTCAAAACTTAGCAAATCTGATACAGGTGCCCTCAGACCAAAAAACCCGACCTCAACGTGTTTGGCCGGGCGCCCTCACCTGGCGCGACATGGCGCACCCGACCGAATGGATGCACATTGGAGAAAATGGAAAACAGGCCACCCGAACGTGCACAAGGTACCCGCACGGTCACAACTTAGCAAATATGACACAGACACCCTCAGACCAAATGACTCGACCTGAACACATTTGGTCGGGCGCCCTCACTTGGTGCAACATGGCATGCCTGATCGAACATGCACAAGGAACCCATGAGGTCACAGCTTAGAAAATCTGATACGGGCACCCTCAGACCAAACGACTGGACCCAAATGTGTTTTTTCAGGTGCCATCACCTAGTGTGACATGACTCACCCAACCGAACGGAGGAACATGGGAGAAAACGGAAAACGGGCCACCCGAATGTGCACAAGGAACCTGGGCGGTCACAACCTAGCAAATCTGATATGGGCACCCTTGGACCAAACGACCCAACTAGAATGTGTTTGGTCGGGCGCCCTCACTCTACACGACACGGCGCGCCCGATTGAACGGATGCACATAGGAGAAAACAAAAAATGGGCCACCCCAATGTGTACAAGGAACCCGGGCAGTCATAACTTAGCAAATCTAATACGGGTGCCCTCGGACCAAATGAATCAACCTGAACGCGTTTGGTCAGGCGCCCTCTCCTGGCAAGACATGGCGTGCACGATCGAATGGATGCACATGGGAGCAAACGACAAATGGACAACCTGAACGTGCATAAGGCACTCGGGCAGTCACAACTTAGCAAATCTGATACAGGCGCCCTCAGATGAAATGACCTGACCTGAACATGTTTTTCTAGGCACCCTCACCCGACGCGACATGGCGCATCCGACCGAATGGACGCAGATCAAAGAAAATAGAAAATGGGCCGCCCGAACATGCACAAGGAACCCGGGTGGTCATAACTTAGCAAATCAGATATGGGTGCCCTTAGACAAAATGACTCAACACGAACGCATTTGGCCAAGCGCCCTCACACGGCACGACATGGTGCACCAAACCGAACAGACGCACATGGGATAAAACGACAAACGGGCCGCCTAAGCATGCACAAGGTACCCGAGCGGTCACAACTTAGCAAATCTAATATGGGTGCCCTCAGATGAAACGATCTGACATGAACGCATTTGGTCGGGTGCCCTCACATGGCGCGATGCCCTTAGATGAAACGACCTGACCCGAACACATTTAGTCGGGAGAGATTACATGGCGCAATTCCCTTAGACGAAACAACCCAATCCGAATGCGTTTGGTTGGGCGACCTCACACGGTGCGATGCCCTCAGAAGAAACGACCCGACCCAAACACATTTTTTCAGGTGTCCTCACATGGCGCGACACGACGTGCCTGGCCGAACGAAGGCACAAGGGAGCAAACGGCAAGCGGGCCGCCCGAACATCCATAAGGCACCCGGGCGGTCACAACTTAAATAATTTGATACAGCCGCCCTCAGAAAAAACAACCCGACCCGAATGCATTAGGTCGGGTGCCCTCACATGGTGTGACACCCTCAGATGTAATGACCTGACCTGAACGCGTTCAGTCGGGTGCCCTCAAATGAAACAACCCAACCCGAACGCGTTTGGTCAAGCAACCTCACACGGCATGACACACTCAAATGAAACGACTCGACCCGAACACATTCGATCGAGCGACCTCACACAGTGCGACACCCTCAAACTAAACGACCTGACCCAAATGCGTTCGTTCAGACGCCCTCACACGGCGTGACACCCTCAAACGAAACGACCCGACTCGAATGAAGGCACAAGGGAAAAAACGGAAAACGGGCCGCCCAAACATGTACAAGGCACCCAGGAGGTCACAACTTAGCAAAACTAATATGGCAACCCTAAAAAAAAATGAACCGACCCGACATGAACATGTTTTCGTAGGGCATCCGCAGTGCAGGTTGGGTTAGGCAGGGCATCCGCAGGAGGTCTGAACTTTAGTTCAGAGCTCATTCTGAGGTCATCGTAGGTCAGAATTGGGTGCCAAAAGTTTCAGCAGGTGCATATTGATGGGCTGGTGCTAACCACATAGCTATGAAGTGGATTGGAAACATGAAGAGCTTGTGGGAAAGTCTGAACTCATAGGTAGGCGATGACTCGAGTGACTCGGCAGCACTTGAGCAGTTTTATGCAGAAAATTCCCAAGGTGAATTCTAATGTTATAAATGATCGTTGTGGGCTAGCTAATGATTTTCAAGCATTTTAATCTTTGACAGAAGGTATCTTGCCTTGCCAAGGAACAAATGAGGCCTTTTGCTGGATTGGAACTTATATTGTATTTCATACTTATGAAACATATTATCGGGCAGACTCATTATTAACAAGGATTTTCCCCTCCCTTGTATGTATGGGCATACACTATGGATATGATGATGATGTTTATGTTATCCACATATGAAAGAACATTTTCTTAGCTGATTTAATAAGTGTTGCTAAAGGCGTAGGCTACATACTTGAGTATTATGAAAAGAAAAAGTATGGCAGTGCCGCACCTCGTCTATAACATGGTTGAAAGACCGCAGAAGGTATAGCGGCATGAAAACAACCTGTGGTCGCATCTTAGCAAATTCGATATGGCCTCCCTCAAACGAAATGATCTGACCTGATCCAACCCGACCCAAATGCGTTTCCTTGGGCTCCCTCACATGACCCAATCCGAACGAAGGCACAAGGGAGAAAACAACAAACGGGTCGCACAAACATGCACTAGGGACATGGGCAGTCACAACTTACCATTTTTGATACACCCTCCCTCACATGACTTGACCCGAACCAACCTGAACACGCTTCCTTAGGCACCCTCACACGGCACAACCCGAGCTGCCCGAATGAAGGCATAAAGGAGAAAATGGCAATCGGGTCGCAAGAACGTGCACAAGACACAAAGGTGGTCACAACTAGCATTTTTTATAAGACCTCCCTCACATGACCCGACCCGAATGCGTTTCCTTGGGCGCCCTCACACGACACGACATGAACTGCCTGAATGAAGGTACAAGGGAGCAAGTGGAAAATGGGTCGCACAAATGTGCACAAGGCACACGAGCAGTCACAACTTAGAATTTTTGATACATCCTGCCTCACATAGCATGACCCGACCTGACCCGCCCGAATGAAGGCATAAGGGAGAAAATCAGAAACTGGCCACATGAACGTGCACAAGGCACACGGGCGGTCCCAACTTACCATTTTTTATACAGCTGCCCACACATGACCTGACACAAATGCATTTCCTTGGGTGCCTTCATGCGACCTGACCCAACCCAACCTGCCCGAACATGTTTCTTTGGACGCCCTCACAATACATGACCCGACCTGTCAGAACTCATTTCCTTGGGCGCCCTCCCATGAAATGACCCAACCCGACCCATCCGAACGCATTTCCTTGGGTGCCCTCACATGACACAACCCGACCCGACCAGTTCGAATGTGTTTCCTTCGGTACCCTCACATGGCATGACCCGACCCGAACTCATTTCCTTGGGTGCCACACATGACCAGACCCAACCTTCCCGAACAAAGTCATGAGGGAGAAAATGGAAAATGGGTTGCACAAACGTGCACAAGGCACAGGTCCGGTCACAAATTAACGTTTTTTATATGGCCTCCCTCACATGACTTGACCCAAGCCGAACACGTTTTCTTGGGCACCCTCCCACAGTAGGACCCAACCTGTTGGAACAAAGGCACGAGTGAGAAAATGGAAAACATGTCGCACTAATATGCATAAGGCACATAAACGATTAGAAATTAGCATTTTTAACATGACCGCCCTCACACGACCTATACTGACCCGCCCGAATGTGCACAAGGCACACCCACAATCACCACTTAGCACTTTTGACATGGCGTCCCTCACATAGCACAACCTGAACTGATCCAACCCACCCGAACGTGTTTCCTTGGGCACCCTCACACGAGCGAAGCACTGGCACCACTACCACTTTGTGACAAATGGTATCAAAGCTCGATTTAGGGTGAGTTGAGATTTGTTGAAGTTTGAATATTGAAGTAGAAATAAAATTATAGGGCTGTAGTTGGTATCAAATCCTAGACATTATTTTGGTTCATCTCGGCGAAACATTGGCATGGTCAAGGCATTGGTTAGGGCCGAAGCTGCATAAAAAGACATGGAAAGTTGGAAAGAATTTCAACGGAGGCTTTTTTAGACCTTTTTCAGGTTGATGCTTTCGTCACTTCGTCGATCATCGTTCTTCGCATGTCCACCAAATGCTTCCAATGCCCTCTATCATCATCCTCTACTCGTAGGTATTGCATACTCCCCCACTTAAAATAAGACTGTTGTCCCCGATAGTGCTACCATCATCTTTGCAATGTATCATCACCCAGTATCATCACATAAATCATCAAGGTTCATGTCTACCATATCCAAGGTAAATATCTCCCCAATCCATGATCATCAACACATCCGTGGCAATCACCACGTGCTATACCATAGTTGGAAGTCAATCTCTCCATCATGGCCACATGCTGCTGGAACATATATCATGTCAACCCATCATATATCGTCAATATCATTTGAATCTCTGCATCAAGTACTCCAACCAACTCAACGTAACAAAACCTACTATGTATCACATAAATCATCAAGGTTCATGTCTAGCATATCCAAGGTAAATATCTCCCCAATCCATGACCATCAACACATCCGTCGCAATCACCACGTGCTATACCATAGTGGGAAGTCAATCTCTCCATCATGGCCACATGCTACTGGAGCATATATCGTGTCAACCCATCATATATCGTCAATATCATTTGAATCTCTGCATCAATTACTCCAACCAACTCAACGTAACAAAACCTACTATGTATCCAGCATAAATCCACACATGGCTATAGCCCTCATAAATTGAACTAGTTGGGTTACCTATCCAACCATGTGTTCTCAGTGTGAGAATGTGCATCCTCATACCATGTGTTAGTTGTCCCTATCACGTCCTATCACACCCATCAACTGAATCAAGGATCTGTCCCATATGAGTGTAAAATAATCCATGGAGATCTGTCTCATCCACAACATGTTGTCCATCCAACAAGCCATCTCTATCTCAAATGTGTTGCCCATGATACCAATCTCCACTTGTGCTCAAAAGATAGCCACAAATATCAAGCATCATCCATGTATAAAAGGTGCTCCTCAAATCAAGTCAAGAAAATCCTCTCAACAATGTGCCATATTTAGGTCCATGAAGCTATGTTCATCCCATCTGTAATATGCATCCAACGTGCGTACCAAATTTAAGTCAAGAAGGCTCAACCCATGACCAAGTGTATACCACCAAGGCATCCCATCACCACATATCCATCAACCTCCAATTCATCCTGTTGATCATCTCCATCAAGTGACTCCTCACAAAGACACCCCATAAATGTCCTCAAAGGTATGCATCCCAAAGTGCATCAAAATCAAGAGTAGTCTCGATCTCAGCTGCTCAGTGAACCAGATACTGCAAGATCAATTATAGTATGAAGCTTCCAATGAATGCAACTCCATCATGAACTCCCATGCATAATCCTATCCAAATCATTGGCAAGCATACTTGTATTGCCCACGAGTGCCACCAAAAGTTGTTCTCACCCTGCAAGTCATATGAATGTGCTCCTAGGCTGCTCATCCAACCAATATCTTATTGCTCAAAGTGAACAACATCCATCAGCCCATCTATAAAATATCTCCACGTAGCACCAACAATCGATCATGCTCAACATATTTCTGCTTGAAAGTACTCCATGATGCTCATAAGTGGCACCTAGTAAGTGCACTTGCATAATTTCTCCACATAATGTCCTGCCATGCCCTCATGTCAATGTACATGACTCTAGTTGCCCATGTGTCCATCAAGAGTAGACTCATCTAAACTCTAGCCACCATCATGTGTACAGTGTTCAGGTTAAGTTCCCTCAGCCACTTCTACCATCATCATCATGGGTACTTCCTCCAAGGCCTCTCCCCCACTAAAGGTGCACCAAGAGTTCCTTCTTGGTTGTAAGACTTGAAGAAGTTTACCACAACAATGTGCCCTACCACCAAGGAATTCCATGAGTCATGCTAGGCACCTAGCCAATTTCCATGTGGCTAAGCATGACCCATATCTATCACAAAGATGATCAAGCTCCACCATTGTCATGGGAATTTTAACCTACTAGAGTGAGGTCACAAATTTCCCTATCAAGGTCTACAACAATAAATGATCTTTGATTCTCCAATGTACAAGGTTTCATCATAGTCATCCGAGGAAAGGTCCTCCATGGTATTGGCAAAGAAGTTGTCTTCTTTCCCATCCCTGCATATGGTCCATCTCCAAGATGCTCAATTGAAACACGAGTCATATCTTCATGAAGACTCTCTAAGCGACTATCCTCTACTTCATCAATGTCTGCAATGCTTCTGATCTTGGTACCGCCTGCACATAAAGTTCCTCCTCGATCATTGTCACTTCTGCAACATTTTCATGTGGTTCATCCCCCAATGTCTGCAATGTGCATTGTCCAGGTTCAACTTGTTCCATGAATTCTTCCTCGATCATATCCGCACCCTCAACATCCTCCCCAGAATCATCCATCACCAATGCTTGCAATGTGCTTGGCCCTGGTCCAACCTGTTAATCAAGCTCATACTCAACTTCTACGACATCTTCAACATCCTTGTGAGAATCGTCCACCATCAATGCTTGTAATGTGCTTGGTCCTGGTCCAAATTTTTCATCAAGTTATTCCTTGACTTCAATCACATCTACAACATCCTTTGGTTCGGCCATAGTGGGTTTCATGCCACCATGATTCATCTTTCCAATGTCTCTAAGTTTTAGAAGCTTATCAAGTAAATTCCTTTGCTCTTTTTCCACCTTGTCCATTTTTGCTCGGAGAATTATCACTTTCTTCATGAGTCGAAACATTTCAACTTTTCTCATGCCAAATTTCCTCCTCTTTCACAATGTATCAATGGTCTGACTCGCCTCATCAAAATCCTTTTCCACTTCCTTCGACTTCTCTTTAATTTCTTTAAATTTAATTTCCAATGAAACAAACTCATTCATCAAGCTTCAATACAACTATATCCCTACTCAATTATAAATAAGACATGAAAATGTAGCTCTGATACCAACTGTCACGCCCCTATACATGTGGTAGTCTCCCAACCAGTCTATAGATGGGTGCGGCACTACCTTATTTTTCTCTTTTCGAATACTCAATAAGTAGACTATGCCTAACTCAACACTTGTTTAATTAATCTTCCAAATCATTCTCGTGCAGAAATAAAACAACAATAAACACCAATATCAAACCACATGAACGCCCATACATTATAGGGAGGGGAAAGTACCATTAATAAGTCTGTCTGATATTATGATTCAATAAATATGTAAAATCTACAATAATTATGCAACCAAGCCTCCATAAACCATATATGCTTCTTTCCAAATGTGCTTGTACCTTGTTCTAGCCTTAACAGCTTCCCAACAATGAAAAAAATCCAAAGGAACCCCAAAATTCCCTTTCAAAACATGTTTCTGAAGTATGCATGAATTCTGGTTTGAGTGGGTCAGTCAGGTCATAGACACCCTCGGCACCCTGAACACATTTCTACACGCGGGTCACTGGGGTCACGGTCTGCACGTGTTTCCTCAATGTGTTCGGGTTGCATTCGACCTGACTTGACCCTACTGAATGAACTCCATGCCTTCAAAAATTGTTCCACACATCCTGAACGCGAGTGCACTACACGAACCCGACTCGACCTGAATTCGCCTGCCCTGAAAACTATTCTACATGCGTCCTATGGAAGGAACCTAACTTGACCATGCATTGAACACTGCACCGCACGCGCCCTGTAGAAGGAAACCAACTTGACCTATGGGTGAATGCTGAACGTGTTTTTACTTGAATTGACCCAAACTCCATTTCCTTGTTGCGGCTTCGCCCTCCACCCTAGACCTTTGCTCTAGCTGACACATTAGCTTGCCAATGGTGGAATCAACAAGATGTTCATGTCCTTCTTGATTTCCTTTATCATCCATCACACATCCTCCTTTTGTATGTGCCTTTGCCCACACATTTCTTCCATGGGTGGGGCTTGACCCATATAAGGCCGACCCACTAAACACCCATAAAGCCTTGGTTACGACATGACATTTCCTCCTTAACACCGGCTTGCCACCACGACTGGCCTATAAACCTCCAAGCCAAAACTTAGCAATTTTTGGACGCGTTTATGCACGTCACTCCTAAATATCACACGGTCACCATGATAACATCACATAATAGCTGAATGATGTTTTCATCCATCAGTGCACCCGTCTAACCTTTCGTCATGGTTTTTGTCACATCGTCGTTCGTCCCATGTCCACTGAATGCTTCCAACGCCCTCCGTCGCTATCCTCAGCTCGTGGGTCTTACAGGGGTGGTTTCCGTAGTAGTATATGTATAATTGGGTGGTGTCAATTGAGAAGGGACATGGAAACCTTATATTTCACATAGTTGGGTGATTGTCGTCACGGTAGGGCAAGGAAACCTGTCACACCCCTAGACCTTCGGTGATCTTTCAACCATTCTATAGACGAGGTGCGGCACTACCGTACTTTTCCTTTTTGTAATACTCAAGTATGTAGACTATGCCTTTAGCAACACTTGTTAAATTAGTTAATCAAATGTTCTTTCAATGTGCAAAAAACGTAAACATCGTCATCATATCCATAGTGTACCCCCATACATACAAGGGAGGGGAAACTCCTAGTTAATAATGAGTCTTCCCGATAATAAGTTCCAATCCAGCAAAATACCCCTTTTCTCTTTGGCAAGGCAAGCCAATTTCTTTCCAAGCTTAAAATTCTTGAAAATCATTAACTAGCCAACAAAAATCGTTTACAGCATTAGAATTCACCTCAGGAATATCCTGCATAAAACTACCCAAGTGCTGCCAAGTCACTCGAATCAGCACTACAAATGGTTTTAGACCTCCACATGAGCTCTCTATGTGCCAAATCCACTCCCCAGCTATGTGGTTAACTCCATCCCATCAATACAAATGTGCTTTAACTTTCGGCACTCAATTATGACTCATTATGCATTCAGAACCACCTCTAAACTGAAGCTCAGATTGTGCGGACACCCTACCTGACCCGACCTTGCACTGTGGACTCTGTGCGGAGAATTTCCACAAATCTTGCACGTCTGTCACACGACTTGACCTAAACACTACCCAATTTGACCCGTCCTACATTGCAGATGCCCAACGAAGAAATTACGCACGCCCTGCATGTCAACAACCCAAATTGACCCACGCTCGCCCTGCGTTCACCACTGTCGTGTTTCGTTCACCAACGAGCTGTTGGCTTCGCCCGTGGTGCTCCAATGCGCTCACACTCAGATGATTGCTTGATCATTGGTTGGATTAATTCTCCATCATCCGCATGCCATATTAATACGCATATCATCTGTGTTTCATGGGTCACTCGGTGGACCTGAGCCGACCCCCATCGTTCAGTTGTCTTCCCACTTGTGTAGCATCGACCACTCAATTCGTGCGTCAGTTTTTTGACTCCAGCTATGGTGTGAAATTTTTCCTTTAACGTCACTTTTTCCAATGCCACCGCTAGATATGTGCGATGCACCAATGCTGCTCGCCGCCACACACCCGCACCCATGCTGTTACTATGTGACGATTCACCCATAACGTCGCACGGTGCCCGAACACCATCCAAACACCCGATGGGTGCACCTGTTACCCTGAACGCGCCTCATGAGGTCTTGGGGCTTTAAAAAACCCAACCTTCCCTGCACTTGGATGAATTTCGTTGTGATGAGGCATGAAAACCCCAAGTTCTAGAGATAGACCAGGGGAGCAGTTTCCATCGCGCCGCGAAATGGAAGCCCCGAGTTCGCCAGAATTGGGCGGTTCTTCACCATTCCGCACAACGGAAACCACGAGTTCTGCAAACTTGGGCTATTATAGTCATGCCATGACATGGAAACCCAAGTTCCCCTCACCAGGGGCATGATTTTCGTCGGGGCGGGAGATGGAAACCACTATGTTCCTAGAGATAGGTGGTTTTTGTCATAAAAAAAAACAAAAGCCCCAAAGTTTCGTAGACTTGGGTGGTTCTCCATCGTGCCGTGACATGGAAACCAAAGCTCCCCACACCGAGGCGACGGTTTCTATCGTGGCAGGACATGGAAATCCCCAACTTTCCCAGAATTTGGCAGTATCTTTTGTGCCACAAAAAATGGGAACCCCCAAGCTCTACGGACTCAGGCGGCGGTTTCCGTCACGCCGTGACATGGAAACTCGAAGTTCCCAATACTTGGATGGTGGTTTCTCTCACGCTACGGCATGGAAACCCCAAGTACCCCTTGTTAAGGTTGCGGTTTCCATCATGGCAAGACATGGGAACCCCAAGTTTCCAAGACTTGGGAAATGTTCTGCCATGCCATGAAATGGAAACCCTAAGTTTCTCCAAATTTGGGTGGTTGTCCGTCATGTGGCGAAATGGAAACCCACAAGTTTCATTGACTTAGGCAGAAAATTTTTATGCGTCGCGACATGGAAAAAACCTAGAGTTCCCCAGAGGCTTGGATCCACGGTTTTGAAACACCACCAGTTCCCTAGATTCGGGCAATGATTTCCATCGTCATGGAAACCCCAAGTTATGTATGTTGTGGAGTCAGTTAAAACCTTGAGTTTCCAGTGTGTCATAAAACATGGAAACCCACAGTTCATATCGGGGGCGGGACATGGAAACCCCAAGTTTCTCGGGCTCAGGCACAACCCTCTGCCATGTGTCGTGAAATGAAATCCTCGATCAACGTGTTCCCTGGACTTTGGCGACGATATTGCCCATGAAATGGCATGGAAACCCCAATTTCCCCAAAATGTCTCCCTCAGGGGCATGGGAGGACATGGAAACCCCAAGTTTCGTAGGCCTGGGCTGGTTTTATGCCATGCCACGACATGGAAATTTGGGGTTTCCATGCCACTAACCACAAGTTCCATAGACTGGCGACCCCTCTCACAATTGTGGCATGGAAACCCCAAATTTCCCACACCCAAGAAAGAAATGCATTTATGTGAAAAAAAGAAATGATGTTTGAATGAAAAGGATGGGGGGGTAGAAGGTGCAATGACGATAGTTGTCTGAAATTTGAATAAAGTGACAAGAGAAAAGCTCCGAGTCGAGGCAACCAAGGGCTGAATCTTAGTGGATCGTGGCAGCAAGGCCACTCTGCCACTTCCAATACCTCGTCGCATATTTAAGTCGTCTGCAAAGGATTCTTCACAACGACTATTTGAAATTGAAATTCAAAGCTGCCCTGCCTGAGATGCTTCATGGTCATGGTTTGCAAATGACACAAGCCCTTCGGGGCAACAAAGAGACACCCCTACTACGGGTCGAGATACAGTCGAAGAGTGAAATGCACCACTTCTAGTGTGGATTCTGAATTAGAGGTGTTCAGTCATAATCCGACACATGGTAGCTTCACGCCACTGGCTTTTCAACAGATCATGATGACCAATTGTGTGAATCAACGATTTCTCTCGTACTAAGTTGAATTACTATTGCGGTGTTTTTCATCAGTAGGGTAAAATAACTTGTCTCATGACGGTCTAAACCTAGCTCATGTTTCCTATTGGTGGGTGAATAATCCAACACTTGGTGAATTCTGCTTCACAATGATAGGAAGAGCTGACATCGAAGGATCAAAAAGCAACATCACTATGAATGCTTGGTTACCACAAGCCAGTTATCCCTGTGGTAACTTTTCTGACACCTCTAGCTTCAAATTCCGAAAGTCTAAAGGATCAAATTTTGGAATAAGTAGTATAATGTTAAAAGTAGTGGTATTTCATTTGCGGTGAAAATGGCTCCCACTTGTTCTACACCTCTCAAGTCATTTCACAAAGTTGGACGAGAGTCAAGCTCAGCAGGGTCTTCTTTCCCCGCTGATTCCTCCAAGCCCATTCCCTTGGTTGTGGTTTCGCTAGATAGTAGACAGGGACAATGGGAATATCGTTAATCCATTCATGCATGTAACTAATTAGATGATGGGGAATTTGGCTACCTTAAGAGAGTCATAGTTACTCATGTCGTTTACCCGCGCTTGGTTAAATTTATTCACTTTGACATTCATAGAAGTGGGTAGAAATCACAATGCATCAGCATCTACAGGGACCATCGCAATTATTTGTTTTAATTAAATAGTCGGATTCCCCTTGTCTGTACCAGTTCTGATTCGACTATTAGCTGCCTAGGGAAAATCCACCATGAGGGGGAATTCTACACCCGTAGCCCAGTCGGCACGTGATTTCCCACCCTCGCCGCGAGAGCAGCTCAGACAGACGATTCACATCCCATGAGTAGAGGGTGCAAACCCCTAGGCCTAGCCCTCAGAGCCAATCCTTTTCCCAATTTTATGGATTCGTTTTTCCAACTTCCCTTACCTACATTGTTCTATTGACCACAGATTGTTCACCTTGGAGACATGATGCGGTTATAAGTACGACTGGGCATGAACGGTACTTGGTCCTCCAGATTTTCAAGGGCCACCAAGGGCACATCAGACACCACAAGACGTGTGGTTGATCTAGATTTATGCAGGAATGCAACAAAATAAACATATAACCATAAATACAGAGATGTAGCAGAAATAACACTTCATTTTATTAATATCAAATAACTGAAATTTGCTTACAGACCAAATGAAAATAAAACTAGCTAGGGCACTGGTAGCTATCTCTAAAAAGATATGTGGCAGCTACAGGCCTCTAAATTGCATTAAAATGAGGCTCTAGGGCCTATTTATTATTTAGAAACAATGGGAAATACTAAACAGCCAAAACCCTAACCCTAGGAGATGAAGTGCCAAAACTATGGGCCCCGTTTGGGTAAATTGGTGTTTCAACTTCCTGGGGACGTAACTTTGGCATACGATCTCCGTTTGACGCGTACCATACCTCGTTAGAAATATATATCCAATGAATACAAATTTTGAGTGAGTAATGTTAGTACATGGACCCATGTTGCTCCCTGGTTTCCCAAAAAACATCGTTTAGGGCCTCAAAATGGCTCTAGAAGTTCAGGACCCGAAAAACTGCTAGAAATAGTAAGTTGTGCTGAAATTGAAAAACTGAAAGAGAAAATGGTGGGGCCCCAAGTGGAATAGGTGCGTGACAACCAATATCCACCTGGATCATTCCTCCCCCCTTAGGAATAAATGGTCCCCATTTCATTAAGTTCCTCCATGAGATGTGGAAAATTCTGCAGAACTTGGTCCTTGGTGAACCACTTTCCTTGGTGTAGGAGTTGGCCAACTTTGACAACCCGATATAGTTGGATATTCTATTGGCGAGTGTTCTTGATTTGCATGTCCATGATACAATATATGGTGGCCTATTCCATGCAGTTTGGGTTTAACTCTATTGGTGTGAGTTGTTCTGCAATATCAGAGGTGTCCAGTAGAGGTGGCAAGTAAGGACGAAGGCGGTTCACATTAAATACTGGATGTAGACAAAGGAATGGTGGAATACTGAGCTTGAAGGCATTGTTCCCTACAGCCTTGGTGATGGTGTAGGACCTGTATCAGAGTGGGAGAAGCTTGCAGTTGGGTCCAGTGAGGTGCTCCTTCTACAAATGTAGCCATACTTTGTCACCCGCCTGGAAGTTGTGTGGCACCCGGTGTTGATCATGGCATTGATTGTACTTAGCATTGGCTCAGTCCAATATGTCATGAACATATTGGTGAATGTGTTGAATGGGCTCGATGAAGATATTTTCTTTGTGAATTTCAGACTGGACATGAGCCGAATCGGGCTAAGTAGCCGCAAATGGCATGGCTATGTCAATGGGACATAGTGGCTGGAATCCCAAGCCCACCTGAAAGGGGCTATGGCCGATTGAACTGTGGAGAGCCCGGTTATAAATATGTTGTACATAGGGGAGGCTCTCGTCCTATTTGTGTGGATGCTTTAAATTTTACATACGCATAATGTGTACAATCATTCTATTGACGACCTCTGTCTGGCCATCTATTTGGGGATGGAAAGTTGTGGACTTGATGAGCTTGGTGTCCAGCATTGACGAGAGGCTAGACCAAAATGTGCTGAGGAACTTACTATCCCGATATGATATGATAAACTGTGAGATCCCAAAGTGCACACACAGTTTTTCAAAGAAGAGTTTAGCAGTGGCTTTTGCTGTGATATTCTTCTTGCAGGCCGCCATAACGGCGATCTTCGAGAATCTGTTGACGACCACGAAAAGATAGTCATTTCCATGCTTAGTAGAAGGGAGGCCCGACATGTAATCCATGTAGATGGATTCCCAAGGTCGACGAGGGGTAGGTAGCAGAGTATATAGTATTTTCTTCTTGATGGTCGTCTTGGAAATGGCACAAGTAGTGCAAGATATGATGTGCTTCCTGACATCCTTTAGAAGGTTCGGCCAATAGAAATACTTCTACAGTATTGCTACTATTTTCTCGACCCAGAAATTCCCAGTGACTCGATTGTAGTGTGCTTCACATATCATCTTGGCATGCTCACTTGAAGGAACACAAAGGTGTCCTAGGTGACATAAAAGTGCATCTTGGACGTGAAAATTTGGAACTTTCGTGCCCCACAAAAGTGCCTTGTTAGTGTGGTTGAATTCTAGGTCTCTCTCGTAGAGAAGTAGCCAATTATAAGTCTCATGTGCACAAGAGTTGAGAACGATGGTGAGCGCCACGATCGGTGGTCAGCTGAGGCAGTCTGCAACATTATTGGTGCTACCCTTCTTTTACTTGATGTTCAAATGAAACTGTTGTAGATATGTGGACCACTTCTGATGGTGATCATTCTGCAACTTTCCTTGTGTCTATATGAACTCCAGGGGCTGGTGGTCTGTGTGGATGATTGTTTCCTTCCCCAAACTGTAATTCTTCCACTGTCCATAAGCTTGCAAAATGGAGTACATTTCTTTGTCATAAGTGGGATACTTGTGAACTGTGTCAGACAATGTCTCACTGTGATATTCCACTGGATGTCCCCCTTGAGTAAGAACTATCCCAATAGCATAGTCAGAGGCATCTGTCTTGATCTCAAATGGCTATTGCAAGTCTGGTAATGTGAGCACTGGGGTAGAATAGAGGCGATTTTTCAATTTTGTGAACGCCTTCTGCTGAGGTTCCAACTAAAATAATTTTTCTCTCGCTCCTCCCTTGGTGACTTAACTCAAGGGCCAAGTGATATGAGATAATTCCAACACGAACCTATGGTAGAAATTAGCAAGACCCAGAAAGCTGCGAAGCTCTATTATAGTGGTTGGGGCTGGCTAATCCTGAATGAGTTGGATCTTGGTTGGATCCACATGCACCCCCCTCTCATAAATAATGTATCCTAGATATTTAACGTGGGTCATGCCAAAAGTTCACTTCTCCAAATTGGCACACAACTTGTGTTTCCGCAGTGTTTGGAAGACTTGTTGGATGTGGTGAAGGTGCTCTTCCCAAGTCTGGCTAAAGATCAGAATATCATCCAAGTACACCACTACAAATGAGTTCGTGAATGGCTGCAAGATGCCATCCATCAACCTTGTGAAGGTTTTGGGAGCATTCGTCAACCCGAAAGGCATGAACAACCATTCGAAATGGCCTTCCTTGGCTTTGAATATAGTCTTACACACATTGGAGGGTTCAATTGGTACCTGGTGATACCTAGAATTTAAGTCGATCTTGCTGAAATATTTTGCACCTTTGAGTTGGCCCAGATGGTCATTAATTCGTGGGATTGGGTACCTATTCCAGACAGTGATCTTGTTTAGCTCCCGATAGTCAATACATAGTCTCCACGTCCCATCCTTCTTCTGTACCAACATGATTGGGCTCGCACAGGGCGATGAACTTGGTCAGATGTGACCTTTCTACAATAGCTCTTGAATCTACCTCTTGATTTCATCGTGCTCTAGAACAGAGTGCCGATAGATTGGTCCATTGGGTAGCAGCACACCTGGGGTCAGATCAATCAAGTGCTTGACCTGACAGTGCAGAGGAACCCCTGTGGGTGAGGTGAAGATGTCCCCGTACTCCTCCACATCCTTAACCATTTGTTCTTATTGTGCAGAGGAGCCCTGTTTGGAGGTCATGGTCACAGTATTATTCTTTCCCTTAGGGAATATCATCCGGAAAATGAGTTTTCTGGTTTGGGAAATGAGCTTACTGCATTGTTTTACAGTAACCAAAGAGATAGTGGTAGGAGGTGGTACCTCTGGTATGCCGTACAACTTATTTCTCAAAGTAAAAATAACAGAGCGAGGTCGAGACTCATACATAGCATGACACTTCCAGAAGTATGGTTTTCCTAATAATACATCAGAAACATCAATAGGAGAAATGTCTCATAATACCTCATATGTGAAGGGCTTGATGCTATAGGGAAGGCGGCACTGCTGGCTGACGCGAAGATCTCGTCCTTGGTGAAGCTACCAGATGGTGTATGGATGTGGGTGAGCTGTGTTCGGCAAGCCCAAATGCTTCACAGTGTCTACTGAAATGAGGTTCTTTTGGCTCCCATTGTCGACAATGAACTGTACTGGGGAGCCCTTTACCCACATATGGGAGTGGAAGAGACGTTCCTCCTCCTCTAGATCTTCCGGTTCCTCCTTCTGGATCTTCGTAGTGGCAACAGTGGCATTGGGCTCTGCATCAATAATATATTTCCTTTTGTTACTCCCCTTGTTAGGTTTTTATTCAGAGTAAGGGCATGCATCTAACTTGGAAGCCCTCATCTCGACCTCCAGTGACTGCTTGGCTCGACACTCACTTATGTTGTGAGTGGAGCTCTTATGGAACTCACATCACTTTCCCATGTCCTTCTTTGGCTTTGCAATGTTGTTCTTTGCTTGTGGCTTCGAAAAGTTGTATTGAGTCACCATGCCTTGGCTCTGTCCTTTGTTCTATGGTTTGGGAGCACCTTTCCCTTGCTTTTGATTCGAAGATCCAAAATCTCACTTCTTCTATTTCAATTTTTGCTCAATCTTGGTAGCATACCGGTATGGCATACCAAGTGAGGAGATGTCGAGGAACTCCATTTCCTCCTGAATTTATCTTTTCAGACAACTACGATACTTTATTACCAGATGTTTCTCTGAATCTTTGATACCCAACTTGGTGCACAGGGTATGGAATAGATTCGTCAGCTCATGCACATCTTGATCCCTTTGTTGTCGTAACGTGGTCCATTGTATGTACTTGTCCTCATAGCTCCCCATGGGATAGTACTTTTCCTTAATGGCATCTCAGAAAGAATTCCAAGTGGGTACGACCGAGAACATAGAGGTTTCTATCTCGCCCTTTTTCTCACAGTGGGTTTCCCACTAGTCCTTGACATGGGGGGTAGCTTTGAGGAGTGCAAAAATAATCTTCTCCCTATCAGAAAAGTCATAAAATGAGAAATATCCTTCTAATAGATTCAACCATATATCTACGTAATTTGCATCTATTTGACCCTCAAATATGGGAATGTCAAAATTTACTTGTACCTTAAAAGGAGTCACACCTCCAGAGTGGCTGCTGGATGTAGATGCGCAGCTGGTGGGCAGCCGTTGAAGGATCTGGTCAAAGTTATCCATCATCGCATTGATTTGTTTTTTAGGGCCTCCTCAAGAAATATTTTGATAGGATCTCTTGCTCCCTCATCTTTCTTTTCATCCCCCATGGGCATCCATCGGGGTTTGCGATGTTGATCTTGCAAAGGTTCCACGAGATCGAGCCCTAACTCCTTATACCCGACCTTGTTGGGGACATGCAAAGAAGGATCGAGAAAACGTGGACCCCTATGATACCACTGATCCAGATTTATGCAAGAACACAATAGAATAAACATATAACCATGAGTACAGAGATGCAACAGATATAACACTTCATTTCATTAATATCAAAGAACTGAAATTTGCTTACAGACCGAATGGAAATAAAACTAGCTAGGGCATTGGTAGCTATCTCTGAGAAGAGATGTGGCAGCTACAAGCCTCTAAACTATGTTACAATGAGGCTCGAGAGAATATTTACTATTTAGAAACAATGGGAAATCCTAGACAACCAAAACCCTAACCCTAGGAGATGAAGCGCCAAAACTATGGGCTCTGTTTGGGTAAATTGGTGTTTCAACCTCCCAGGGACGTAACTTTAGCATAAAATCTCTGTTTGACACGTACCATACCTTGTTAGAAATATCTATCCGAGGAATACAAATTTTGAGTGAGCAACATCGGTCCATGGACCCATGTTCCTCCCCGTTTTCCCAAAAATGTCATGTAGGGCCTCAAAACAGCTCTGCAAGTTCAGGACCCAAAAAATTGCTAAAAATAGTAAATTGTGCTAAAACTAAAAAAATGAAAGAGACAATGGTGGGGCCCCAAGTGGAAGAGGTGGGTGACCACCAATATCCACCTGGATCAGCGGTGATCTTCCGGCTATTGGACCCTATCTCCGTGTGAATTGATTCCAGGGTGGGCAAGCTATTAAAAAGAAAACATAACTCTTCCTGGAGCCCCCGACGATTTCTCCAGATTTCCTAACGTTTCCACTAGCCACCATGTCCTAGTTCATGAATATTAACCTAATTCCCTTTCGATTCTCGTTCAGAGTGCACCCTTGATACAAGGCTTCCCCATATCTTAGGATCAACTAACCCATGTCCAAGTGTTGTTGACATGGAACCTTTCCCCACTTCAATCCTTAAAGTTCTCATTTGAATATTTTATACTACCACCAAGATCCGTACCGGGGGCCGATCCACCCAAGCTCACACCCGAGGTTTCTCAATGACCCCTGCGTCCTCCTACTCATCGAAGCTAGGAAATTTCTTCGATGGTCGAGTATAGGTTGCACGCTTCAACGCCATCCATTTTCGAGGCTAGTTGATTCAGTAGTTGAGTTCTTACACACTCCTTAGAAAATTTTGACTTCCATGACCACCATCCTGCTATCTTAATCAACCAACACCCTTTGTGGGATCTAGGTTAGTGCAAAATTCGGCACTGTAACTCAACTTTTGGTTCATCCTGCATTGCCATTTCTTCTTACAAAAAATGTCTGACTTGGAGCTCTCGATTCCATGGCATGGCTCAATGGAACAGCCACACCCTCTTACCTATTTAAATTTTGAGAATAGGTCAAGGGCATTATGCCCTCTATGCCTCTAATCATTTTCTTTGCCTAATAAAACTAGCACGTGAGCTCCAGCTATCTTGAGGGAAACTTCGGAGGAAACTAGCTACTAGATGGTTCGATTAGTATTTTTCCCCTATACCCAAGTCAGATGAATGATTTGCACATTAGTATAGCTATGAGCCTCCACCAGAGTTTCCTCTGGCTTCACCCTGCTCAAGCATACTTCACCATATTTTGGGTACCAACATGTGTGCTTGCACTTGAACCCTTCGCATAAGCTCAAGGTCGGTCAAAGATGCACCCCTCGCAGAGAGGGGATCTTGCCTGTCAGCTTCCTTGCACCTCACAGGTTTTCAAACCCGTTGATTCACACACATGTTAGGATCCTTGGTCTGTGTTTCAAGAAGGGCTGAATAGAAATCCCACCAACCAACACCACGAGTGCGCATGTGCACACTGCCTACCACAAGGGCGCACGCTTTTTTCCTCGACCACCGCAATGGAAAACCAACAGGTGGTACTCCACCCACGTTTGTGATGATGCAATAGCCCGTGTTGGTTTTCACCTCAATTCGAGCGGCGTACCAACCTGAGCCATTCCACATCCGACTAAGACACATCGATAGCCTCCATCCGCTTCCCTCTCGTCAATTTCAACCACTCTTTAAATCTCTTTTCAAAGTCCTTTTCATCTTTCCATCACGGTACTTGTTCGATATCAATCTCTCACCTGTATTTAGCCTTAGATGGAATTTACCACCCAATTAAGGTTGCATTCCCAAACAACCCGACTCGCCGACAATGCCTCGTGATGCGGTAGGGTCCCGGCCCAACGGTGTTGTCACCCTCTCAAGCGCCCCCTTACAAGGGACTTGGCCTAGGTCTGCCACTAAGGATGCTTCTACAAACTACAATTCAGGTGATGCTGCTACCCAATTTTCATGTTGGGTTCTTCCCAGTTCACTCACCTCTACTAGGGGAATCCTTGAAAGTTTCTTTTCCTCTACTTAATTGTATGCTTAAACTCAGCAGGTGCTCTCACCTAAGCTGAGGTCACAAGTTGGAGCTAAATTCGCCCTACCCAATGGGAGGAAAGGAGAGATAAAATCAAGTTCCAAGGATGCCACACAGATCCCACATCAGCGAACGCCCACTGCCCAACCAAGGGGACAAGATCACTACTTTCCGATGCACGCCATGAAACATCGCCTACCACATATCAGCCAACTGCACCACATTGGGCACGGATGACCACCTCCGCTGCTCCCTAACATATTTCAAGGATCATGGTTGATTGGGATGCGAGGCCCAGATAGATGTTCCCTCGACTGAAGCCTCGGGTGTAAATTGCATTAAAAAACTTGATGATTCACGGGATTCTGCAATTCACACTAAGTATTTCATTTTGCTACATTTTTCATTGTAACAAGAGCTGAGATATCCATTTCTGAGGGTCGTTTCCATGTGTTACCAAAAAAAATGCACCCCCATGAGAAATGGCTAAAAGCCAACCTAACATATAATGCATCACAACAAGCAACAAACCCCCTTCCCCCTCAAGACAACCACACTCCATAACCCATTCACTAAATGGAAGGGGCTCAAACAAGCCCCTCGGGACCCCATGCCTTTTCAAAAAGGTGGGACCTATAATGAACGGTGATCGAGAAGGACTACAATGGCCAACGCAGGAGCTCTCGCTACTTTTCATCCTTCTCGAAGACCCAACCGCAATAGTTGCCCCCTTTCTTCTCTGTAACATTGTTGGGGGCCAAAAAGAGGAAGGGAAGGGGAAAAAACACATATTTATATAACAGAAAAGAAATATAAGGTGGCTCCCACCCTCTCACAAGGGAAATCTCAAGCAGACAAACAAGAAGTGTTGCTTTCCAAACCCCGTGCATTTTCAAAAAAGGGTAGAATTATAAAGAATGATGACCGAGAAGGACTAGGGTGGCCACCCTGAAACTCACACTTCTTTTCATCCTTCACGAACATCAAGCCACTACAATTCCCCCTTTTTTCTTCGTAAATATAGGGTTCAAAATGGGGAATGTAAGAAAATCACATGAAAGAAAGAGAAACAAAATTGTCCACCCACTCAAAGGAGGAGGCCCAAACAGATAAAAAACTCTTCCTAAGCCCCACGCCCTCGTAAAAGGGGGGGAATCACAAGGAATGATGATCGGGAAGGACTAGGGTGGTCATCCCCAAAGCTTGCACTACCTTTCATCCTTCGTGAATTCCAATCCTCAACAATTCACCTTTTTCTCCATAAAGCTAGAGGCCAAAAGGAGGAAGGGAAGAAAGCAACCCAAAAAAATAAAATAAAAAGAGAACCAAAACATGGCTTCCATTAGAGAAGATGAGGCTCAAACACAAAACAGGCTTTCAAGGCCCAGTGCCCTCGCAAAAAAGTGGGGGGAACTGCACAGATCAACGATTGACAAGGACTAGGGCGGCCACCCCTGCAGGAACTCACACTACTTTTTCATCCTTCCAAAAATGTCAATCCACAACAATCCCACCTTTTCTCTGTAAAGCTAGGGGGACCAAACCGAATCACAATGTTTTTAGGGTCCTATAAGTATAGGATTCATAATTTGGAATTGAGTTATGATAGTCTTGTAAAATATGTACATACCTTGCTTTCTGCAAGTTGTTTTCCCATATTTTGAAAAATTAAAAGAATATAAAATCAAAAAGAGGGTAAAAGTCCTAAAAGAAAGATCAAAGGACTTAGAAAAAATATAGACCCAAAAATAAAAAGAAATAAAACATGAAAGTGTGCAAGTCTAAATGGCACTACCTTTTACTTTTTGTTGATTATTATGGCAAAGTGTCAATAAATGCCATAATCCATGATGAGTTAAACTGTTTAAACTTGACATTTCATGTTTTCAATTTCCATATTTTAGATAGTGAATACAGATTACTCAGAAAGTTTAATCCTAACTAATAAATAGATAGGTAGAGAATAAAGAGGAGCTCATCAGTTTAATCTGAGCACTCAGATGATATAAGGTAGATTTAGATATCTTTTATGCTTTTGAAAAGAATAAAATGTTTCAAGGTAACAAGCTCAATTGGACTTGCAAAATGGAAGAAAAAAATGTTAGAGTAAAGTTGGGTAGGTAGAAAGAAGTGGGAAGAAGCTTATAAATATTCATCACTGGGGAAAAATAACTAATTTCCCATCCCTTATAGTTATTATGCATTCTATAATTTCAATAAAAGGGGCTGAGAGCATTTCTGTGACTTCTGTTGGGACCAGACCCAAGGCTCAATGAATGTTAGTTAAAAGTGTTGAATTCCTATATTAATCCCCAATTATCATTATTTACCCCTCATTCACCCATCACAACTCAAATTCTTGAGTAAGAAATCTTTTCTTACTCAATAATGCATAATATCCCTTTTGATTGACTTCCTCCATTTCATAAAACATAAAAACCCTCAAAAAACATCTTATCCTAAGTAAAAGTGGTGAAATCGTCAAATGATAAACTTTTCTTTAAGGTTTTCACTTTACTTAGTCATATAAGTGTATTTATTGAGTATTTCATTTTCCTTGTCATATTAATTTCTAAATTATTCTATTAACTCCCTAAAAGAGACCTTATCCTATTAATATAACTCCTTTTATTTTAATATCCCCTAAAACCCATTATTATAAGATTTTATGCCAAAGTTAATTATCCACATGTTGAAATAAAATCCTAAAATATACCCCCTTTGGCATAAAACTAACAATATATAAATATCCTGCCACTCTATAGTTATTAAATCCCCCATGGTTTAATAAAATATATAATAAAATAAAAATACTTCTAAGATTATCATAAAGTTTACTTTAAACTAAACTTTAAACCCCCACATCCTTTACAAAAGCTCCTATTAAATCCCCGTATTACACAGTTAACCTGGGGTAATATCAAGTTAAACTCGAGGTTCATTTCACGTTTCATATTTGTTTTCCTGTTGATTTAGCCGATATGTATTAGCCTCATGCTATACATAAGATTTACCCTAGTTAATTTCATAACCTGCCTCACGCGCCCCCAACATACATATAAGCCTTTGTTATAAACCATATATCATACCATAGCCCGCTTATATGTATAAACCCATAATACATATACAAAACTTTGGTTATAATGAAAAGCATGTAAAGTTTTTATATATAAGCACTCATTAAAATACCCGGGTCCCGCCTTACCTTTTCCACCACATCTTCTATTTTGATCTTATCCATTCACCCCGACCTTCCAGATCCAACAATAGAGGGTGCATTTCACGATCATAAATTGATAGATTGCCCAAACTCAAAATCAACGAGAAATGAACAGTTTTCATGAATCTGCCTCCTGTGATGTGTCAAATTTAATTCAATCACATTCATTTGGCATAATACAGTTTATTGCCTGAGGCCAACGCGAAAACCACCAATGTTTTTTCCATTTGAAAAGCATAAACTGCTCCCGACTTGATGAGACCCATATTTAATATTATTTATAATGATTTATAAAGGTTAAAACCTTTTGATTCGTTATTTTACAATGTTATTTGTCTATCCCAACTGATAAAAGACTCCTCTTTGGTGTGTTAAGCATCCCAAATCTCTTTTAAACCTGTGTTTATTAGTTTTATACCTTAGAACCCATTTTAACCACAAATTTCCTGTTTGAAGACCAACAAATACTTTTCCGCTCCAACTATTTGAACCAGAGCTCAAATTCAATGCAGAAGTTGCCAAAAACCCTTCTGACAGTCAAATACCTACCATATGAGGTATTTTTTAACATTCTAGCTTGCAAATTCTAGGTTAAATCCATTCATAACTAAAATAAAGCCCAAATTAAGAGAAGTTGTCCATATAATTTGCCCAAAAAACACATAGAAACAGTCCAAACCGCGACCGATTTTTTCCCAGAAAAGACTATGTTTATAAAAGCCCTTTCTGAAGCCAATTTCCTCAATTTATCCACTTAAAATCCCTGAAGATCAATTGCAGAAACAAGAAAAGGTTTGTAGACCTATAGATCCCCTGAAAATTCATTTTTTACAGTCCAAATTATTCAAAAACCCTTGTTTTTTGTCTTAAACCAATTTTCATATCCCAGAAGCCTAAATTGAGAAAAAATATTACTGAAATTCATCCTTGGCTTGTAAATTGCTAAATTCACCATCTGTTTTATAGAAAATCAACTATTACAAATAGTTTAAGCTTGCTTTAGTTATTCCAAATGACTAAGAAGCAGATGACATCCAAAGCTGGGGGTTATAAGCCTACCGAACTTGGGTATCCAAGCCTCCTAAGTCAGAAGCATCAAAATCCATCAAATCCACTCCTGTATGCACTGAAAAAACCATTGTGTCTCTCAATCCCCTTCAGCCACCAGTACCTACTGAAGAAACCATCTCCTTGACTAATATGGATTATAAAATTGCAGACCCTGTGGTAGAATTCAATCTATTGGAGATTCACAATTGGTGTTTTGATAAGTTCTTAGATAAAGATGAAATTCCTATTTGGGAGAGTAATCTACCCAAATATGTAGTTTCAGTAACACACCCTAGCCAGGACCTTGTAATATTGTGTCAAAAACACTATGTACCAGACCAAAGAGAAATTGTAAATGTTGATAGGGACATTCTATTTTCTATTACTGTAGAGTCTATCAATGAGATGTTACAATTAAAATTTTATCCCAAGGTAGTACCTCTATCCATAGAATCATTGACTCAGTTGTATTTAGGATTATATTTTACTAAGAGATTTATGATTTTACAGAAATTTATGCCATCTCATGTAGACATTCCAAAGCTAAATCCTCCTTACTCCATTTCCAAATTTCCTGAAGGGTCTAAGCATGTGATATCAATTTTTTATTTCATACTAGGATACTTCACAGATGAATTCACTGATGTATCCATTATTGGTTTTTTATCCACTTTATCTCCAGGACAACCTCCTGCCATGATATTTGACTATGCTATATTTATAGCTGATAGTATCCACCATCAATTGACCAAAATTCCCACTGAAGGGGTGTTTATATATTCACCATACTTATTTCACTTTTTCTTGTTTTTACAATATGACAAGTTTCCAATTGCGTTACAAAAAATGGACTTAGAGGGCCAACCTCTATCCATTATCTTCTGGACCACCTTACTGAGGAAAGAATGCAGTGATTTCAGTTTTACAGACTTTTCAGATCTGTTCCTCCAACCAGCAATGAGTATATTATATAAAGAAAAGCACCCTAGGATAAGTGAGGACATGAAGAGAATATTTCAGTTATCAGAACAATGCATGATGGGAGACTGATATTTGTATGAAAATCACACATAATTGAGCATATTTGGATCAAATCTACTGCCTACAAATTGCCTAAGTATTTGAGCATTAGAGTTTTTTCATTAGAATACTTAAGGCACGTTTTAAACTTAGATTCCATTAATTTCATGGCTTCTAAAAAGAAAACTTAGTTCAGGTTGAAAAATAAGATTGGTCCTTTTATTGTAAACAATAAGGAGGTTGAAAAGGAAATAGAAAAAATACTATCAGAGTTAAATTTTCATGAAAGCTTCCCTTGGAACTATGATCCTTAAGGTATTCTCGGAAATATAAGGGTAAAATGAAAATTTCCTCCTTTCATAAATGATCCCAGGCTAGAAATTGAACAATTTGCAAATCAGACAGAATGGGTAGAGAAAACTTTGATAGATACTAATAGTAGTGCAAAGCCACTAGAAAAAATGGATACTGCATTAGCCATGGTAGTTGCAAAATAGACTGAAACCTATACTAAAAGAGACAGAGATGAGGGGACCTACTTAGCAGAGACCACTACAGAGACTAAGTTCAAGCTTATTTACAACAAGAAGTCGAAGATCACTAGTGTTGAAAAGGAAAAAGTGATTAAAGTTGAAGATATAAATGAACCAGAATTAAACAATGATGAGGCTATAGTAATAGTAAATGAGACTCTTGCAGACATACAAAAATATCAAAGAACAGGTGAACAAGATACTCAGATGATTGAAAGACAGAAAAACATGGAGGCTTCCTCCTCACACACAGTAGAGGAAAAATACTTAGACATCAAAGAAAGGTACAAGAAAAATCAAACAAAATAATGAAGAGATCAAAAGTGAGATTTACTCTCAATTCTTAAAACAGAAGCTAGGGAATCAAAACAGACTACTTACAACTTTTGACTCTTCCACAAATAAAATGATTATGTCATATCTGCAACCAACTACTTCAACACCTAATATAGTGGCAGACTACAAAAAGGTTGAGTTTGAAGTAGATACTGAAAATGTGCATGAACTAGACCAAATAGAATTCCACAGACATAGCTCTGAGATGTTATATTTTACTGTGGTAAAAAAGTCTATGAGTGCTACTAAGTTGTAGAATACCATTATTAACATGGAGGATCAAATGAAGCTGGAGAAAGGCTCTTTGATGCTAAATATCTAAGGATAAAATCCTTAGAAGACTTATTTTTGCAGGTGGGAGTTGATCCTTCTGATATTCCAATAGCAGAAATACTGATTAAAAAGAAAAATGAGGACATTGCAGCTTTGAGGAAACAGCTGAAGCTTCCTCAAAGTGAACACCCACAGACTAAAGAAATACTTCAGGATCAAATAGAAAAAGAAGAAATGATGCAGTTGATTCTTAAAATAACTACTCAGATTAAAGATATGGAGACCCAAATGGATCAACTTGTTAAGGAGAGAGAGACTGTGAAGGAAATTGATGCTCCAACTATTCCTACAGTGATACCAATTATTACCAAAATAGTGGTTTCTGCTTTGGGAGAAAAATTAGCACCTAATGAGCCATTGGAAATTGTAGTTCCAGTGTATTAAACTTCAACATCAACCACTGATTCTTCAAAAACACAGGTACATCATACAGATGGAGCAGGTCAAATAGTGAATTCAATGGAGGAATTTTCCTTAAAAAATAATGAGATAAATATCTTGAGAACAATGATTCAAAGTCTTGAAGCCACTAACAAAATAGCAATGATAACTGCTAAAACCCATGAGCAGAGAGCCAAGAGACTTGAATAACAGATGAAGAATTTACAAAAGGAGTTAACATTTACTGAACAGATTTCCTTCATCAAGAATCATCTTTGGACAAATATTATTGAGGCCATACATTCTCAATGGCCTTCAATTCAGGTCATCTATGAGTAGAGAGAATTACTGTTAGCAGCCCAAACTGAGTTTCAGAAAACCAAGGATGAGTTAGCTAAGAAGCCATCATAGGCTTTAAAACTCATCACTTTACTAAAAAGTAAAAACAGAGCAGAGTTGGAAGAGTTACAGATACAGGATAGAACAAAGACCATTTTATAGATCAAGAATGTTTTGATAAAGAGGAATCTGATGAAGAATTTAGAATATAAGTGTGATGCAATGAATATTTCTATAACCAAGTTTTTAGCAAAATACACTATGTCGAGACAAACTGGTCTTCCAAATATTCCTGTCTTCAATGAAAAAGTATTGGCCCAAAAATATTACAATAAGAAGATAAGGGATTTTGCAAAAGAACAAGTCAACAAACCATTGCCACAGGGCTCTCCCACAGGAAAGGTCCTTCTTCAATATATTGAAGACTTGTTTTTTCTTCAAAATGAGATCAAGCATATTTTTTTTTTTAAGCCTATTTTTTCCAAGTACACAGATGTTGATGAGAACTTTAGAAAGCTCAAAAAAGTGAAAATACCAAATGTAGAACAATGAAAGGCTTTTACATATTTAATGTAGCATTGAAAAGGAAAAACAGTGAAGAAAACTACATGAGAAATAGTCCAACAGAAAGTGAAACAAAAAAGACAATGAGCTGATTTTTTACTGAATAAAGGCTTCTTTTTACAATGGTAAAGATTTAAAATATCAGTCAAAATGTATCAGGGTTAAAGGAACAGTGTTAAATTGTATCAGAAGAAAGAGTATCAGTGAAGGCAGCTGAAATAAAGATATTTCCGAAGCAGCCAGCAAGTAGAATAGCTTGCCAATAAAAGGTCCTTGATTAGATAAGAGTTGTTCTATATATTTTGGATAAGAGGACAGCTTGCTAATTTGTTTAGCAGTTTTCCCTCTTATTTTGTAAATATATTTTATATTTTCTAGAGATATTCCTACATCTCTCTAAGATATTTGTAAACAATATTTTGTATAAATACTTCTGCATTAGAAGTATTAAGGGTGGAATAATATTGCTAAGATTAATATATACTTTTTACTAATACATTGGATGCTTGCATGTGTTGATTTTGAAGTAGCAGATTGGGAAAAGCTAATTGGGCATCATAATTCAGGAGTCTTGTGATAAGTTAAAGAGTAAAGTACATCTCTTCTTGTCATTGTTTCATTTCTGAGTTCCATGCAATTCATTATGTGTTTGATCTTTCTTAATGAGTAACTAGGAATATTAGTTCAAGATTAGCTTATTGCTCCCTGTTTTAACTAAGTTACCATTTAAACTTTTTTCTGTTGATTTCCAATGGTAGGAATTCTTCATTGCTCCTACTCTCGTTTGACCCCTGCCTTCTTCCTCCATTTTCTGGATCAAATGATCCTTCATTGCCCTTTATCCCGATGATACCATTTCATCAAACAACTTTTTCCCCAAAACTCTAAGGGTTATCTACCTTGCCCTGACTACATTTTCACCCTTTTGGCCTTTCCTACTAGTACTGCTATCTAGATTTAGACTCCATATCCCAATGGACAAGTAGATTTCTCTCTAGTTTAATCCAAAGTGATTTTTACCCACTAAACATCTTAAAACAAAACCAAATTGTTCTATCATAACTAGCCTAAAACATAAATAGAAAACAAAGATAAATCTTAAAGAGAGAGCCCTATTTGAACTATAGGAAGTCTAGATCCTATTATTCCAAGGAGGTTTGTGGTTACCCATAGTCTTCTTTGACTAAAAAACAAATCCCACAACTTAAGAAATTACTAGGGTGATAACATATTGGCAACCATACTAGGGAAATAACCAATCTCCAGTCTTAAATTTAGTCTTAAAGGAAGATCTTTAATTAAAATTTTTACTTTAAGATTATTTTGATAGGTTGTGGTTATTTAAAACAATCATTTTGGCTTCTAGGAAAACCTACTATACCATGTCTAATCCGAATCCTAACCTTGCAGTTATAGTAGATAACCCATAACAGATTGGAAAAAAGAAGAAACAACTTGCCAATTTACAAACTGAATTACCTTTAAGAAAATCAAATTCTTTACCCAAAGATTTAGTGAGCTTAAATGATATAGATTTTTATTTCAAGTTTGAAAAATCATTTTTTTTAAATAAATCTTAAACTTATTTGAAAGATACTGTCATAGATCCTGTTTTTACTTCATTTTTTAATGCAAAACAGAAAATTATTTCAGAAAGAATAAAATCAGACGAATCTGAATCTCAATGTCAAATAGAAAAGATTAATATTTCATTGATTAAAGATATTGATTTAGCCCATTTATTGTCTTACATCAAGCCTCCAGTTTCTCAATTGCACACAACAATAATTCCAGCAGCAGATTCAACTCTGTATGTTGTCACCTCATTTTTAGATCCCACTGCAAATTCATCCACAGAACAATTTATTCCCAAGTTTCCTTTGCAACCTAGTATATTATTTCCCTCTTCAACTCAATCCATTGTATCCATTAGTTTTATAAGAAGTACACCTTTATTTCCAAGAAGTTCCATATATATACCAGCATCTTTTCCAAGTTCATCAAGTACAACTTTTAGCACATCAGCTACCATATCCAGCACTACTCCTATCATTACTGTTATACCTCCCAGCTTAGAAAAACTTCAAGCCATGGCTACTAGGTATGCTCCCCTTATCTTACCCAAAAACCTCCATGATATGCCTCAATATTACCAAAAAAAATGTACAATTATTTGATGGCTTGTCACAATATACTGCTCAACAAAATGTAACAAAAATGAAAAACTACTGTGAAATTTATGAAATTGATGAGTCAGATGTCCAGATGAGGTTATTTGCCCAAAGTTTGACAGGTGAAGTTCAAAAATGGTTCAAAAATTTATCTACTGGTAGTATAGCTGATTTAGATACATTTCATAGAATATTTTTAAATAAATGGGAAAAGAAAAAGAACCCCCTTCAAATTTTTTCAGAGCTTGATGCTTTAAAAAGATCTCCTAATGAGTCTGTACAATATTATTTTACTAGGTATAACAATGTTTATAATGTTATTCCTGCAGCTCTCAAACCCACACCATATTATGTTTTGCTCAAATTCCATGATGGATTTGATACAAATATGGTATATCAAATAAGAGAAAGATATGCCCAAACATTAGAATAGATGCAATTAAATGTTGTTAGTGTAGAAATTAACATTTTAGCTAAAAAAGCTAGATTGAGGAATGAAAGGAGAGTCACAATCAAAGTGGAAACATAAAATTAAGATGCTAAATTAGATTTTTTTGCTAAAAATTTAGAAAGGGTGGTTGATAGATTAGATAATATTGAAATAAAACCACAACGGGATAACCAACCTCAAATCGCAAATCCCAACTTCAGAAAAAACAATAACCCTAGAAAAGCTAAGGAAGCTACTCCATACCAAAACATTAGGCGCCCATTTCAAGAGAACTATGCTTAGAGTTCTCAAAATAATGATGAAGATGAGGATAACATCAATCTAATAATGGGGATAGATGAAAACAATACCATTTTCCTCACTCAGGAGGATCAAGAACTCTTTGAGCTTCAACAACTCAAAGTAGAATATAGTGAATCCTTTGATTATAAGCAAGGTTATGACTTTGCTATTAACTAAATTCACAGTCAGTATAACCTTAGAAACAAGAAAAATAATGAAACTTCTACAAAAAAATTTCCCAAAATCAAACCAAAAATAATGTAGAAGCCCCAAAAACAAAAGTTTTGCAAATTCTCCCAAGGGAAAACAAGCAAAATTCCAATCCTTCCAGTCCTAAAAAATTGCCAAATCCAAAATTTGTTGACATCACTGATGAAGTGGCCCAATATTTTAAAGATGCGCTAAAATCTAATCCTACAAAAACCTCTAATTTAGTAAAAACAACAATTCCTGATCCTAAAAAGAGTCCTGCTAATTCTAAATCAGAAAATCCTAAAACTCATAATAAAAAAATAGCTGTTGAAAATTCAAAGTCTGATAAAACATCTGCTGCCACACAAACTGTCCTTGAAAAAGGAATTAAAAACAAAAAAAGTCAAGAAACTCAAACAAAGAATATTAGATCAATTAAAGATAAAAGTACATCTATTGAAATTCAAGAAAATCCCACTCAGATAACAGTTACAAAAGATGAATTACTTTAGATTAGTAAGTCTCAGCCCTCATTCAACATTCAGACTGAAATAGCTAAGTTAAAAATACCAATTCCTTTAACTGAATTGGTAAAGAATGACTTATATAAATCAACAATAACTAAGACTTTGAATATGAATGATGGTGAAGATGCCATTAATTTGAATGATGATCAACCAAAGTTGATATTTGGCCCTAATGTAAATGTTAAACATTCAGATGGATCAATCCCTCCTTTCTATATTAGCCTTACTATTCACGATCAGATCTTACACAATGCTATGTTATATTCAGGAGCTTCCCACAATTTAATGCCAAAAGCTATCATGGAAACTCTTAATCTAGAAGTAACCATGCCTTATAAAGTTTTTTTCTCTTTTGATTCTAGAAAAGTTAAGTGCATAGGATTGATTAAAGACTCATGTGTGGATTTGGTTCAGTACCTTGGCAAGAGCATGGTTATGGATATTGTAGTAGTTGACATCCCACCAAAATATGGTATGCTTCTTTCTCACTCATGGGGAGCAAAGTTTCAAGGATCTCTATAATTAGACATGAGCTATGCTACTATATCAGTATTTGGATAGCCCAAGAAGATTTATATGGAAACTTTAATGAAATTATTGGTCAGTGGTGCAGAAATATCCGTAAATTACCCCATTCACTCAACACCAACTGATCTTGACTCTTTCATTTTATGTAACTCTAATAATAATGAAATCCAAATAGAACTGATTGACATAAAGCCACAACCAAACAATGACAATATTTTTCATGAAGCCCTTTGTCACTTAGATTTTGATGGCTTAGTGAACAAAACAGGACCAGGAGTTAGAATATGGATCACAAACATTGAGATAGGTCATTCAAAAGGACATGCCTTTAGACTCAACTTCAAATGTACTAATAACATGGAAGAGTATGAGGCAATTATATTAGGCCTATAAATCATAAAAAAATTAGGAGGTAAAATAATTTTAATCATAGGAGATTCAGAATTAGTCATTAAACAAAAAAATGCAGATTATTCTGTTCATAATCCCAAATTAGCCAGATATAGAGATACAACAACTGATTTATGTGAAGATTTATTAGAATCTGAGTTTGCTAATATACCAAGAAAACAGAACATTCAAGCACATTGCCTAGAAAATTTTGCTAGCACATGTGACTTACCTTTTCAACCAACACATAGGTATAATGCTGAAGTTAAATATAGACCCATTGTCCCAGACAATTTCAAATACTGGTAGATTTTCTCTGAAGATGAATAGATTTACCATTTTTTGAATAATGAGGAAGAATTTCAAAATTGTAAGATAGATTCAGACTGTAATATAGATTCAGATTTTAATTGTGAGATAGATGAAATAGATGTACATAAATTTAACAAAACCACTATATTTACTCAATCTGACATAGATAACCTAGAGAATGTAGATATAGAGGAAATTATTGAAGATGAAATTGAGATGTTAGATTTAAAAGATATTTTTTTGCCTAAGGGTTTAACTCCTTTGGATGACCTTTTTTATTTCAATGATGTGCCTAAAAAGCGAAAAAATGGAACCAGTAAGGTCTGACATTGAGGAATGTAACATTGGGACAGAATTAAAGCCAAAAATGATCAAATTGTCAAAATATTTACCCCCTCAAGAGAAAGAAAAATACATTGAACTTTTAAAGGAATATCAAGATGTGTTTGCATGGAGTTATGAAGATCTAAAAGCCTATGATACAAACATAATTCAACACAAGATTCCTATAAAAGATTACCAGAAACCATTTAAACAAAAATTGAGGAGGATTAATCCTGTCTTATTACCTTTGATTGAAAAATAAGTAAAACACATGTATGATGCCCAAATCATTGCACCAATTAGATATTCTGATTGGGTTTCAAACTTAGTACCTAGAAGAAAGAAAACAGGTGAGATCGGATTATGTGTAGACTTTAGGAATCTTAATAAATTATCTTTGAAGGATAATTACCCTTTACCGAAAATGGAAAATATTTTACAAAGGGTAGTTGTTTCTTCCAGGATTTCTTTATTGGATGGTTTTTCAGGATACAACCAGATACTTGTTCAAAAGGAAGACCAAACTAAAACTGACTTTAGCACTCATTGGGGCACTTTCATGTATGTGAAAATTCCTTTTGGTTTGATGAATGCTTGAGCTACCTTTCAAAGGGCTATAGACATAGCCTTTGAAAAGTAAATTCATGACTTATTGGTTATCTATTTAGATGATATTATTGTTTTTTCTAAGTCAGGTAATGAACACTTGGATCATCTGAGAAAATTTTTCATTAAATGTAGAAAATTTGGTATATCCTTAAACCCAAAGAAGAGTTTTTTGGATTAGATGAAGGTAAGTTGCTAGGACACATAATGATCCGGATTTATGCAGGAACGCAATAGAATACATAAATAACCATAAACATAGAGATGCAGCGGAAATAATGCGTCATTTCATTAATACCAAATAACAGAAATATGTTTACAGGCATAATGGAAATAAACTAGCTAGGGTGCTGGTAGCGAATCTCTGAGAAGAGACGTTGTGGCTACAGACCTCTGAAATGTGTTACAATGAGGCTTGAGGGCCTATTTATTGTTGAGAAACAATGTAGAATCCGAAACATCCAAAAACCTAACCGTAGGAGATGAGGCGCCAAAACTGTGGGCGCCCTTTTGGGTAAATTGGTGGTTCAACTTCCCGGGGGCATAACTTTGGCATCCGATCTCCGTTTGACACGCTCAATATCTCGTTAGAAAGATCTATCCGAGGACCACAACTTTCGGGACGAATTTGATCCCATCAAATTTGTTGGTAAAACGGTACCCAAAAAACGTCGTTTAGGGCCTCAAAACGGCTCCAGAAGTTCAAGACCCGAAAAACTGCTAAAAATAGTAAGTTTTGTTGCAACTCGAAAACTGAAAGAATTGAAGATGGGGGTTCAAATGGAATAGGTGGGTGGCCACCAATATCCACCTGGATCATTAAGCCCCCAAAACGCCGACGGTGGAGGACCCGAAAACACACTAAAAATAGTAAGTTGTCTTTGAATATTTTATAAAGAATTGATGGTCTTTGGTCAAATGGAATAAGGTGGTGGCCACCAAGCCACCGATATCCACTGGATCATTCCTCCCTCCTTAGGAAGAAATGGTCCCCATTGCGTTGAGATCCTCCATGAGATGAGGCAAATTCTTTGTTGAGCCAGGTATTAGATGTGTTGAAGATGTCATGCATTGTGGGTGGACATCTTTGGATGCATTTAGTAAATTTTGTTTCTTTATCATCCTCAGACAGTACATGTGTGGATTCTGTATGTGTATTTGAAGGAGGTATGGCAACATCGGGCGGTGGTGCGTTGGGGGTCAAATCAATGGAGTGCTTGTCCTGACAGTGTGTGACCTACCTCTGAGTGAGGAGAAATTGTCATCGTATTCCTCCATGACTTTTTCCATCTGCTGCAGCCGTGAAAGGGAGCCCTGTTTCGAGGTTGTGGCCACAATATTCTTCTTTCCCTGTGAGTGAGTCGTAAGAAAAATGAATTTCCTGGTCTGGGAAACAATCTTACTGCGTTGTTTTGCAGTAGTCAAAGAGATGGTAGGAGGCGGTACTACCTCCGGTATCCTGTACAAGTTAGTTCCCAAAGTAATAATAACAGCACGAGGCCTAGACTCATACACAGCATGTCGCCTCCACAAGTATGGTTGGCCCAATAATACATCAGCTACATCAAGAGGAGCAACATCACACAATACCTCATCCGTGAATGGCTTGATACTGTACGGAAGGTGGCACTGCTGGCGGATGCGGAGATCTCTCCCTGGGTGGAGCCATCCGATGGTATATGGCTGCGGGTGTGTGATGGTTGGTAGGCCGAGCCGCTTCACGAACTCTGCTGAAATGAGGTTCTTTTGGCTTCCGCTATCGACGAGAAATTGCAACGGAGAACCCTTTACCCACATCTGCGACTGGAAGAGGCGCTCCCCCTCATCTGGATCCTCTGGACCCTCCTTCTAGATCTTGGTGGTGGCAACAATGGCACTGGGATCCGCATCGATGATCTGCTTCCCTTTGTCATTGCCTTTGTCTGGTTCTAACTCAGGATCAGAAAATGCAGCTGATTCGGGTGCCTTTAGTTCGGCCACCAAAGACTGTTTGGCCCGACACTCGCTTGTGCTGTGAGTGGGGCTGTTATGAAATTCACACCACTTCCCTATGTCCTTCTTTGGATTTGTGGTGTTTTTCTGAGCCGCATTGCTTTGGCCTTGCTCCTTGTTCTTCGGTTCGGGGGCACCTTCCGGATTTGCAGATCCAAAGTCTCTCTTCTTCTGCTTAAATTTCTGCTCGATCTTGGTGGCATAGCGATATGCCATGCCAAGTGATGTAATGTCGAGGAACTCCATTTCCTCCTGAATGTGTTTGTGCAGACAGCCGCGGTACTTGAGCACCAAATGTTTCTCTGAATCTTTAATACCCAACTTTGTGCGCAGGGTATGGAACAGATTCGTCAGTTCGTGCACATCTTGATCCTTTTGTTGCCGCAGCGTGGTCCATTGGATGTATTTGTCTTCATAGCTCCCCACAGGATAATATTGTTCCTTGATGTCGTCTCGGAACGAATTCCAAGTGGGTGTGGCCGAGAACAGAGAGGGTTCCCCTTCGCCCTCTTGCTCACGGTAGGTTTCCCACCAGTCTTTGACATGGGGGGCAGCTTTGAGGAGTGCAAAAATAATCTTTTCTCGGTGAGAGAAGTCATGGACCGAGAAATACCCTTCCAGCAAATTTAACCATCTGTCTACGGCGTCTGCATCTATTTTTCCTTCAAATATAGGAATGTCAAAGTTTACCTGTACCTTGAAGGGATTGGCGCCTCCAGAGTGGCTGTTGGATGCAGATGCGCCATATGTGGGCAGTCGTTGAAGGATTTGAGCAAAGTTATCCATCATCGCATTCCTTTGTTTCTCGAGGGCCTCCTCGAGCAGTATTTTGATAGGATCTCCTGCTCCCTCGTCTTTCTTTTCTTCCTCCATGGGAGGTCGTCGGGGTTTGCGAGGCTGATCTTGCAAGGGTTCAACCAGATCGAGCCCTAACTCCTTATACCCTGACCGCGTTGGGGACATGCAAAGAAAAACAAAGAAAGAGCAGACCCGCTCTGATACCACTTATCCGGATTTATGCAGGAACGCAACAGAATACATAAATAACCATAAACATAGATATGCAGCGGAAATAATGTGTCATTTCATTAATATCAAATAACAGAAATATGCTTACAGACATAATGGAAATACAATAGCTAGGGTGCTGGTAGCGAATCTCTGAGAAGAGATGTGATGGCTACAGACCTCTGAACTGTGTTACAATGAGGCTCGAGGGCCTATTTATTGTTGAGAAACAATGTAGAATCCGAAACATCCAAAAACCTAACCGTAGGAGATGAGGCGCCAAAACTGTGGGCGCCCTTTTGGGTAAATTGGTGGTTCAACTTCTCGGGGGCATAACTTTGGCATCCGATCTCCGTTTGACGCGCTCAATAGCTCGTTAGAAAGATCTATCCGAGGACCACAACTTTCAGGACGAATTTGATCCCATCAAATTCGTTGGTAAAACGGTACCCAAAAAACGTCGTTTAGGGCCTCAAAACGGCTCCGGAAGTTCAAGACCCGAAAAACTGCTAAAAATAGTAAGTTGTGCTGAATATGAAAAGCTGCAAGAATTGATGGTGCTGGTCCAAATGGAATAGGTGGGTGGCCACCGATATCCACTTGTATCACATAATTTTGAAAGAAGGTATTAGGATATATCCTACAAGGACAGAAGCCATAGTGAACATTCATTCACCTAGAAATATCAAAGAGTTACAAGAATCTTTAGGTAAAATTAATTTTTTAAGAAGATTTATCTCTAACTTAGCATAAATCATCAAAGAACTGAATAATATTCTTAAAAAGGACTTAGTTTTAAAACGGAAAGTTGAAGGAAAACAATCATTTGAGTCTATTAAACAAGCTTTACTAAAACAACAGTCTTAATCAGTCCTAATTTCAAAAAATACTTTATAATTTTTTTATTTTCCTTAGAGCATAACATTGCTGCAATTCTACGGTAGAAAAATGATAAAGGTTTTGAATAGCCTATAGCCTTTTTCAGCAAAACCCTTAGAGATGCACCTCTGAAACATAACATAATGGAGAAACAATATTTAGCCTTGGTTAAAGCCATAAAATATTTCATAGTTTACATTATTTACTCGCACATTATTGCATATGTCCCTAATTCTATAGTAAAAGACATTCTTACTCAGGATGGTCCTGAAGAGGAAAGTGGATTTCCACTATCCTTGAATATGACATAGGGATTAAACCAAATAAGCTCATAAAAGGACAATGATTAGCTAGATTAATGGTTGAATCAAATTGCAATGCATTAGATATAAATTTTATTGCTCAAGTTGATAACCAGGAAGAGATGGGGACTCCATTGAGTAGTGAAGCCTTTCTAGACTCACCATGGTACTGAGATACTATATTTGTACTTATAAACTTACAAGCTCCTCCTAGATTAACTAGAACTAAAGCCAGATTCATTAAAATTAAAGCAATGAGATATTGTTTTTTAGATAATGTGTTTTTTTGGAAAGAACAAAGTGGGATACTACTGAACTATTTACTAAAATCAGAAGCTGAAAATATTCTTGAATAATTTCATGCAGGTGACTGTGGAGGACACTTATAATGGAAAAGTACTGCAGATAAGATACTTAGAGCTAGTTTTTACTGGCCTACCTAATTTGCTAATGTGAAAAAATTTGTTACTTCATGTCATAAATGTCATATTTTTGAAGGAAAAAATAAGTTGTTACCTTTACCCCTAAAGCCTATTTCTACTGAAAATCCATTTCAACAATGGGGTTTATACTTCATTGGGGAAATTCACCCTCCATCCTTTGGCCAACAAAAGTGGATTTTGACTACCAAAGATTACTTTACTAAGTGGATTGAAGCTATTCCTACTAGACAAGACACTGACTCGGTCATTATATCTTTCATAGAAAACAACCTTTTATCTAGATTCAGATGCCCACAGAAAGTAATTACTGATAATGCAACAAAATTTAAATATAATAAAATGATCTCCTTTTTTTGCAATTACCATATTACCCTAGGCGACTCTACTGCTTATTACCCTAAGGGTAATGGCTTAACCGAATCTTCAAATAAAAGCCTTGTGAATATCATTAAAAAACTACTTGAAGACAACAAGAAAACTTGGAATAAAAAGTTAGTCTATGCCTTATGGGCAGATAGACATACCACCAAAAAGTCAATTGGAACTCCTCCTTACCAAATTTTTTATGGGATGGATGTAGTTTTCCCATCATCTTTAGGTGTTCCAGTAATGAAAATTATCCAAGAATCACAAGTGGAAATAAATGATATACAAAGAAGGATAAATCAAACTATTCATCTACAACAAACAAGGGAAGAATTCTATGAAAAATCTCAAGTCATTCAAGAGAAAATCAAGAAATTTTTTGATAAAAGAAGTAAATAAGATGATTTTTCCATTGGAGATAAAGTGTTAAAATGGGATTCCATGAGAGAAGAAAAAGCCAAACATGGAAAATTTGGCTTTCTATGGAAAGGACCTTATGTAATTTATGGATATAGGGGTAACAATGCTTTCTTCATCAAATATATAGATGGGTTAGATATTCAAGATGGACCAGTTAATGGTAGAATTCTCAAACACTACTATTCTTCTGAGTTAACCAATAGTTAGTCCCAGTTACTTTTTAGATCATTCTAAATATCCATTGACGTTTTTAGATTGTATTGGATATTTTATTTCCAAAGTTGAAGCCCGGAGTGAAGGCCCTAAGCTTTGAAGAGTAAAATGTCATAAATATTAGTTTTTGTAGAAATCAAAAGATAATTACTCGATCATCAAGGTCAAAGCTGAAGGCTACTAGTCTTGGAGTTCTTGACATTTCACCAGGAAATGCCATCCCCATCTGAAGCTGCTGTTAGGGTCCTATAAGTATAGGATTCATAATTTGGAATTGAATTATGATAGTCTTGTAAAATATGTACATACCTTGCTTTTTGCAAGTTGTTTTCCCATATTTTGTAAAAAATAAAAAAGAGAGTAAAAGTCCTAAAAGAAATATCAAACGACTTAGAAAAAATATAGACCCCAAAAGAAAAATAAATAAAACATGAAAGTGTGCAAGTCCAAATGCCACTACTTTTTTCATTTTGCTAATGATTATGGCAGAGTGTCAATAAATTCCATAATCCATGATGAGTTAAACTGTTTAAACTTGACTTGTCGTGTTTTCAATTTCCATGTTTTAGATAGTGAATAAATGTTAGTCAGACAGTTTAATCCTAACTAATGAGTAGATAGGTAGAGAATAAAGAAGAGCTCATCAGTTTAATCTGAGCCCTCAGATGATATAAGGTAGATTTAGATAGTTTTTATGATTTTCAAAATAATAAAATGTTTCAAGGTAACAAACTCAAGTGCACCTGCAAAATGGAAGAAAAAAATGTTATATTAAAGTTGGGTAGGTCGAAACAAGTGGGAAGAAGATTATAAATATTCATCACCAGGAAAAAATAACTAATTTCCCATCCCTTATAGTCATTCTACATTCTAGACTTTCAATCAAAGGGGCTCAGAGCATTTCTCTGACTTTTGTTGGGACCGGACCCAAGGCTCAATGACTGTTAGTTAAAAGTGTTCAATTCCTATATTAATCCCCAATTATCATTATTTACCCTTCATTCACCCATCACAACTCAAATTCTTGAGTAAGAACTCTTTTCTTACTCAATAATGCATAATATCCCTTTTGATTAACTTCCTCCATTTCATAAAACATACAAACCCTCAAAAAACATATTATCCTAAGTAAAAGTGGTGAAATTGTCAAATGATAAACTTTGCTTTAAGGTTTTCACTTTACTTAGTCATATAAGTGTATTTTTGAGTATTTCATTTTCCTAGTCATATTAATTTCTAAATTATTCTATTAGCTCCCTAAAAGAGACCTTATCCTATTAATATAACTCCTTTTATTTTAATATCCCCTAAAACCCACTATTATAAGATTTTATGCCAAATTTAATTATCCACATGTTGAAATAAAATCCTAAAATATACCCCCTTTGGCATAAAACTAGAAATATATAAATATCCCACCCCATTATAGTTATTAAACCCCCCATGGTTTAATAAAATATATAATAAAATAAAAATACTTCCAATATTATCATAAAGTTTAATTTAAACTAGAATTTAAACCTCTGCAGCCTTTACAAAAGCTCTTATTAAATCCCCGAATTACACAGTTAAGTTGGGGTGATATTGAGTTAAAACTAATAGTTCATTTCATGTTTCATATTTGGTTTCCTATTGATTTACCCGATATGTATTAGCCTCATGCTATACATAAGATTGACCCTAGTTAATTTCATAACCTGCCTCACGTGCCCCCAACATACATATAAGCCTTTGTTATAAACCATATATCATACCATAGCCCACTTATATGTATAAACCCATAATATATATATAAAACATTGGTTATGATGAAAAATATGCAAAGGTTTTATATATCAATGCTCATTAAAATACTTGGGTCCCACCTTGCCTTTTCCACCAAACCTTCCCTTTTGATCTTATCCATTCACCTTGACCTTCTAGATCCAATGACAGAGGGTGCATTTCGTGCTCATAATTTGGTAGATTGCCCAAACTCAAAATCAACACGAAATGAGCAGTTTTCATGAATTTGCCTCCTATGACATGTCACAATTTAATCCGATCATGTCCATTTGGCATAATATAGCTTACCGCCTGAGGTCAACGCGAAAACCACAAATGGTTTTCGCATTTAAAAAGAAGAAACCGCTCCTGCCTTGATAAGACCCGCATTTAATATTGTTTATAATGATTTATAAAGGTTAAAACCTTTTGATTCATTATTTTACAAAGTTATTTGTGTATCCCGACTGATAAAAGACTCCGCCTAGCCATGTTAAGCTTCCCAACTTCATTTTAAACTTGTGTTTGTCAGTTTTATACCTTAGAACCCATTTTAACCACATATTTCCTATTTGAAGACCAGCAAAGACTTTTCAGCTCCAACTATTTGAACCAGAGCTCAAATTCAACAAAAGAATTTGCTAGAAACCCTTTCGACTGTAAAATACCTACCATATGAGGTATTTTTCAACATTCTGGCTTTCAAATTCAAGGTTAAATCCATTTATAACTAAAAAAAGCCTAGATTAAGAGAAATTGTCCATATAATTTTCCCAAAAAACACATAGAAACAGGCCAAACCCTGGCCAATTTTTTCCCAGAAAAGACTGTGTTTCTAAAAGCCCTTTCTGAAGCCAATTTCCTCAATTTATCTGCTTAAATTCCTTGAAGATCAATTTCAGAAACAATAAAAGGTTTGCAAACCTACAAATCCCCTGAAAATTCATTTTTTACAGTCCAGATTATTCAAAAACCCCTTGTTTTCTTTCTTAAACTAGTTTTCATATCCCAGAAGCCTAAACTGAGAAAAAATATTACTGCAATTCATCCTTGGCCTGTAAATTGCTAAATTCACTATCTGTTTTATAGAAAATAAACTATTGCAAACAGTTTAAGCTTTCTTTAGTTATTCAAAATGACTAAGAAATATATGATATCCAAAGCTAGGGGTTCTAAGCCTATCAAACCCGGGGGATCCAAGCCTCCTAAGTTAGAAGCATAAAAATCCATCAAATCCACTTTTGTACTCACTGCAAAAACAACTGTGTCTGTCAATCCCCTTCAGCCACTAGTACCTACTAAAGAAATCATCCCCTTGATTGATATGGATTATAAAATTGCAGACCCTGTGGTAGAATTCAATCTATTGGAGATTCACAATTAATGTTTTGATAAGTTCTTGGATAAATATGAAATTCGTATTTGGGAGACTAATCCACCCAAATATGTAGTTCCAATAACACACCCTGGCCAAGACCTTGTAAGATTGTGTCAAAAACACCATCTACCAAACCAAAGAGAAATTGTTAATGCTGATAGGGAGATTCTATTTTCTATTACTGCAGAGTCTATCAATGAGATGTTACAATTACAATTTCATCCCAAGGCAATCCCTCTATCCATAGAATCATTGACTCAGTTGTATTTAGGATTATATTTTCCTAAGAGATTTATGATTTTCCAGAACTTTGTGCCATCTCATGTGGACATTCCAAAGCTAAATCCCCCTTACTCCACTTCCAAATTTCCTGAAGGGTCCAGGCATGTGATATCAATGCTTTCATTAATACTAGGATACTTCACAGATGAATTCACTGATGAATCCATTCTTGGTTTTTTATCCACTTTATCTTTAGGACAACCTCCTGCCATGATCTTTGACTATGCCAGATTTATAGCTAATAGTATCCACCATCAATTGACCAAACTGCCCACTTAAGGGGTGTTTAGATATTCATCATAATTATTCCACTTGTTCTTGTTTTTCCAATCTGATAAGTTTCCAATTGCAATACAAAAAATGGACTTAGAGGGCCAACCTCTATCCATTATCTTCTAAACCACCTTACTGAGGAAAGAATGCAGTGACTTTTAGTTTTACATAATTTTCAGATTTGTTCCTCCAACCAGCAATGAGTATATTATATAAAGGAGAGCAGCCTAGGGTAATTGTGGACATGAAGAGAATATTGCAGTTATCAGAACAGTGCATGATGGAAGACTAGTATTTGTATGAAAAGCACAAAGAATTGAGGATTTTCGGATCAAATATACTGCCTTAAAAATTTCCTAAGTATTTGAGCATTAGAGTTTTTGCATTAGAATACTTATGACGGGTTTTAAACTCTTATTCCATTAATTTTATGGCTTCTAAAAATAGAACTCAGTTCAGGTTGAAAAATTAGATTGGTCCTTTTATTGTAAACAACAGGGAGGTTGAAAAGGAAATAGCCAAAATATTATCAGATTTAAAGTTTCAGGAAAGCTTCCCTTGGAACTATGACCCTCAAGGTATTCTCAGCAATATAAGGTTCAAATGAAAATTTCCTCCTTTCATACATGAGCCCAATCCAAAAATTGAACAATTTGCAAATCAAACAGAATGGGTAGAGAAAACTTTGATAGATACTACTACTAGTGCAAAGACACCCGAAAAAAATGGATATTGCATCAGCCATGGTTGTTGCAAAACAGACTGAAACCTCTACTAAAAGAGGCAGAGATGAGGGGACCTACATAGTAGAGACCACTACAGAGACTAAGTTCAAGCTTATTTACAACAAGAGGCCTAATATCAGTACTGTTGAGAAGGATAAAGTGATTGAAGTTGAAGATATAAATGAACCAGAATTAAACAATGATGAGGCTACAGTAATATTAAATGAGACTCTTGCAGACATACAAAAATATCAAACATCACGTGAACAAGATACTCAGATGATTGAAAGACAGAAAAACATGGAGGATTCTTCCTCACACATAGTAGAGGAAAAATACTTAGACATCAAAGAAAGGTACAAGAAAATGAAAAAAAAGAATGAAGAGATAAAAAGTGAGATTTACTCTCAATTCTTAAAACATAAGCTAGGGAATCAGAACAGGCTACTTACAGCCTTCGACTATTCCAAAAATAAAATGATTATGTCATATATGAAACCAACTACTTCAACACTTAAGACAGTGGCAAACTACAAAAAGGTTGAGTTTGAAGTAGATACTAAAAATTTGCATGAACTAGACCAAGCAGAATTCCACAGACATAGCTCTCAGATGTTATATTCTACTGTGGTAATAAAGGCTATGAGTGCTACTAAGTTGAAAAATACCATTATTAACATGCATGATCAAATGAAGCTGGAAAAAGACTCTTTTTATGCTAAATATATAAGGATAAAAGCCTTAGAAGACTTAGTTTTTCAGGTGGGAGTTGATCCTTCTGATATTCTAGCAGCAGAAATATTGATTAAAAAGAAAAATAAGGACATTGCAGCTTTGAGGAAATAGCTGAAGCTTCCTCAAAGTGAGCACCCACAGACTAAAGAAATACTTCAGGATCAAACAGAAAAAGAAGAAACGATGAAGTTGATTCTTAAACTAACTTCTCAGATTAAAGATATGGAGACCCGAATGGATCAAATTGTTAAGGAGAGAGAGGTTGTGAAGGAGACTGATGCTCCAACTATTCCTATAGTGATACCAATTATTACCACAGCAGTGGTTTCTACTTTGGGAGAAAAATTAGCACCTAATGAGCCATTGGAAATTGCAGTGCTAGTGCATTCAACTTCAACATCAGCCAGTGATTCTTCAACAACACAAGTACAACATACAGATGGAGCAGGTCAAATAGTGAAAGAAATGGAGGAATTGTACTTAAAAACTAATGAGATAAATAGCCTGAAAACGATGATTCAAAGTCTTGAATCCGCTAACAAAATAACAATGATAACTACTAAAAAACATGAGAAGAGAGCTAACAAACTTGAAGAACAAATGAAGAATTTACAGAAGGAGTTAACATTTACTAAATAGATTTCCTTCATCAAGAATAATCTTTGGACAAATATTATTGAGGCCATACATTATCAATGGCCTTCAATTCAGGTCATCTATGAGTAGAGAGACTTACTGTTAGCAGCCCAAACTGAGATTCAGAAAAACAATGATGATTAGCTAATAAACCATTATAGGCTTTAAAACTCATCACTTTCTTAAACAGTAAAAACATAGTAGAGTTGGAAGAGTTACATATATAGGATAGAAAAAATACCATTTTACAGATCAAGAAGGTTCTGACAAAGAGAAATCTGATGAAAAATTTAGAGGAGAAGTGTGATGCAATGACTATTTCTATAACCAAATTTTTAGCAAAATACACTATGCTGAGACAAAATGGTCTTCGAGATATTCATGTCTTCAATCAAAAACTAATGGTCCAAAATTTTATGACAAGAATATAAAGGGGTTTGCAAAAGAACAAGTCAAAAAACCACTGCCACATGGATCTCCCACAGGAAAGGTCATTCTTCAATATATTGAAGACTTGTTTTTTCTTGAAAATGAGATCAAGCATCCTTTTGTTTTTAATCGTAATTTTTCCAAGTACACAGATGCTGATGCGAACTTTAGAAAGCTCAAAAATGTAAAAATACCAAATTCAGAGAAATGGCAGGCTTTTACAAATTTAATGTAGCATTCAACAGGAAAAACAATGAAGAAAACTACATGAGAAATAGTCCAACAGAAAGTGAAACAAAAAATACAGTCAGCTGATTTTTTACTGAATAAAGGATTCTTTTTACAGCGATAAAGAGTTAAAATATCAGTCAAAGTGTATCAGGGTTAAAGGAACAATGTTAAATTGTATCAGAAGAAAGAGTATCAGTGAAGGCAGCTCAAATAAAGATATTTCCTAAGCAGCCGACAAGTAGGACAACTTTCCAATAAAAGCTCCTTGATTAGATAAGAGTTGTTCTATATATTTTGGATAAGAGGACAACTTGCTGATTTGTTTAGCAGCTGTCCCTCTTATTTTGTAAAGATATTTTATATTTCCTAGAGATATTCCTACATCTCTCTAAGATATTTGTAAACAATATTTTTTATAAATACTTTTGCATTAGAAGTATTAAGGGTGGAATAAAATTGCTAATATTACTATAGACTTGTTTCTGATACATTGGAGGCTTACATGTGTTGATTTCGAAGTAGCAGACTGGACAAAGCTAATTGGGCATAATAATTTAGGATTCTTGCGATAAGTTAAAGAGTAAAGTGCATCTCTTATTCTCATTGTTTCATTTCTGAGTGCCATGCAATTCATTATGTGTTTGATCTGTCTTAATGAGTAACTAGGAATATTACTTCAGGATTAGCTTATTACTCCCTGTTTTAATTGAGTTACCATTTAAATGTTTTCTGCTGATTTCTAGTGTTAGGAATTCTTCATTTCTCCTACTCCCGTTTGACCACTGCCTCCTTCCTCCATTGTCCGGATCAAAGGATCCTTCATTGCCCTTTATCCCGACAATACCATTTCATCAAAAGACCTTTTCCCCCAAACTTTGAAGGTTATCTAACTTGCCCTGACTACATTTCCACCCTTTTCGCCTTGCCTTCTAGTACTATTATCTAGAATTAGACTCCATAGCCCAATGGAAAAGTATATTTCTATCTAGTTTAATCCAAAGTGATTTTTACCCACCAAACATCTTAAAACAAAACCAAATTGTTCTATCATAACTAACCTAAAACATAAATAAAAAACAAAGGTAAATCTTAAAGAGAGAGCCCTCTCTAAACTATAGGAAGGCTAGATCCTATTGTTCCAAGTAGGTTTCTGGTTACCCCTAGTCTTATTTAACTAAAAACTCAAATACAACAACTTAATAAATTGCTAGGGTGATAACAAAGGGGAGGCTCAAACACATTATAAGCTTTCCAATCTCTGTTCCTTAGCGAAAAAGGGGGGAACTGCAAGGAATGATGACCGAGAAGGATTACGTTGGCCAACCTAGGAATTTGCACTGCTTTTCATCCTTCTCTGACACCGATCCACAAAAATTCCCACTTTTCTCAATAAAGCTAGGGATCGAAAGGGAAGAAAACAACATGAAACAAGGAAAAACAAAACATCACCCACCATAAAACTCGTTAAAAAAATCCAATTTGAGAGAAAGGGGGGCCAAATTTCAAGCAACGCTAGCTAGAAAAATAGAAGGCCCCCGCCATGCGAGGAGACGTTGGCTTAATCAAAAAGAAGGAAAACAAGGCACCCAATCAAAAGCATCCCACGTTTTCTCACCCTTCCACATATATTACAACACAACATCCTTTCTATCTACACGACATAACAAGAGAAAATCAAACAACCAAGCAGACAAGCCACAACCTAAACTTGACCGCTAGAAAAGTCGAGGGTCATGACGAGACAAGTGCCTAGAGCACGTTACTACTAAGAGGTAAATGACCCCCCAATCCACACAAGGCTTCAAATAGAAAATGCACTAATAGGAAAACCCACCCCGCTATTGCACCACTCCGTGTACAGGACTCCCAACAACCTTTCCAGCCAAAAATTCAAGGGGGGCCAAACAACCGAAACTCCATAGAGGAGTTATCGCAGGCTAACACTCAATGCTGGATAAAGCCTAGGGCCACAAATATGTCGGTGCTGCAATTTCACACCCTAAAAAGAGGGAAGCCCCCAAAGCGCACACCACAATGCTATTGCAACAATCGACACATCCAAGAAATGACCAAGTCGTACAAAAAAACCCACAATCCAAATGGTCAGACAAGGACATAACCTGCTTCCTACTTTCCTTGGAAGGGGAAGTGGCTCAAGAAAGGATGAGGAATTCCCTCAAAACCAAAGGCACGAGAAAATAATTCTACCTCATTCCCATTGATAGGGAAAATTTTAATTTTGATGGAGCTCGAACCAAGGGAGGGCTATTTCATTACCTAGACCCAGCCCTTTCGCGAGGGCATGTAAAGGAACAATCGAGAGGACTAGGGTGGCTAGCCCAACAGATTGCACCACTCTTCATCCATCCCATACTGACCCCACCCTGATGTTTTCCCCTCACGAAAGGGTTGAGGTCATAAGCGCATGCGCAACCACTCCCTTGAACCAACCACCAACAAAAAGGCTCACCCATGCAAACACATAAACCACCACCACCGAATATTGGAGAGAACCAACTATGGAGGGCCACATATTCCAATGAAAAAAGGACCAAGCACTACCGCTATGAACGAATCTGAATTTTTCCATCTTATTTCCCAAGCACATCAACTGCAGCAAACATGCCCCACCGAACATACCATTGGAGAGGGGGCTCCCAAGAAATGAGCTTCTGAACCCCATACAAAAAGTACATTAGGGGAAATAATAACAAAGGATGGGACAAGCACAAGAAACACTTGCAAGTACAGGAAACAACAAGAATGAACTCAATATAGGCAACTAAAATTTTGTGAGTCTCTTTTGCAAGAGGCACCACCCTGACGAGCATCAAACCCGCTCTCCTAGAGACACACCACATGTTCCTAGATGACATACAATCTAAACCCACACACCCAAATGAAAAAAAAAAAAACCATGCTATCAATGATCCTATTGGAGGTTCACCTATAGTAACCTTGTTATGACTTCTCCTTCCTCTAAATGATAAGGTTCAATGAACTTCTCATGACATCGATAGTGGCGAACCACTGCCATTGACCCAATCCGAACACTTCACCAGATCATTCAATTGGTAGGAGCGACGGGCAGTGTGTACAAAGGGCAGGGACGTAGTCAACACAAGTTGATGACACGTGCGTACTAGGAATTCCTCGTTGAAGACCAATAATTGCAATGGTCTATCCCCATCACGATGCAATTTGAGAATATTTCCCGATGCTATCAAACTAGGAAGAAAAATGTGTTGGCTGCATCAGTGTAGCATGCGTGTGACCCAAAACATCTAAGGGCATCACATACTTCTTATTACCTCAAACTTCCATGGCCTAAATGACCATAGTCCCTCTAGAAAGCTGGCTATGATGGGGAACCTCCGTGTAGCCAATTAGTAGGCTGAGGTCTCGTTTGTTATCGGACTTAACCAGAGAAATCGCTCCACCAACTAAGAACAACCATGCACCACCACCCATAGAATCAAGAAAGAGCTCTCAATCTATCAATCCTTAGTATGTCTAGACCTAGTAATTTTCCCACTGTTGAGTCAAATTAAGTTGCAGGCTCCACTCTTGGTGGTGCCCTTCTTTCAATTCCTTTAAGTTTCAGCCTTGCGACCATACTCCCCTCGGAACCCAAACACTATGATTTCTCAGCAGGTGTTGGTGGAGTCCTTAGAGCAACATCCATCGATCCCTGGTCGACATCATTTATCATTGAGACTAGGACAGTATCTGATAATATTCGAGCCCTCAACTTTCGTTCTTGATTAATGAAAACATCCTTGGTGAATGCTTTTGCAGTGGTCCTTCTTTCATAAATCCAAGAATTTCACCTCTGACAATGAAATACAAATGCCCTCGACAGTCCCTATTAACCATTACTCCAGTCTTGAACGCCAACGCAATAGGACCAGACTCCTTTCACATTATTCCATGCTAATTTATTCAGAGAATGATCTTTCTTTGATCACTCTAATTTTTTCAAAGTAATAGTGCCGAAGCCACGACCCAGCTAGTTAAGGCCAGGAGCACACCGCCGACAAAAGGGATGGAAGGGCAGGTGCACACAGAGTAGGCGGACCGACCTTTATGACTCAAGATCCAACTATGAGCTTTTTAACTGCAAGAAATTAAATATATGCTATTGGAGCTTGAATTACCATAGCTGATGGCACCAGACTTGCCCTCCAATGGATCCTCATTAAGGGATTTATATTGTACTCATTCCAATTACCAGAATTGATGAGCCTTGTATTGTTATTTATTGTCACTACCTCCCCATGTCAGGATTGGGTAATTTGCATGCCTGCTACCTTCCTTGGATGTGGTAGCCATTTCTCAGGCTCCCTCTCCGGAATCAAACCATAATTCTCCATCACCTATCACCACCATGGTAGGCCTCTAACCTACCATCGAAATTTGATAGGGCGGAAATTTGAATGAAGCATCGCCAGCACAAGGGCTATGCGATCCGTCAAGTTATCATTATTCACTAGAGAAGCGAGCAAGCCCGCACTGGCCTTTTATCTAAAAAATGCATCCCTTCCAAATAGTCAATACTTGGTGCACGTATTAGCTCTATAATTACTATGGTTATCCAAATAGTATGGTACCATCAAAAAACTATAACTGATTTAATGAGCCATCTCCAGTTTCACAGTCTGAATTAGTTCATACTTAGACATGCATGGCTTAATATTTGAGACACGAAAATGACTACTGGAAGGATCAACCAGGTAGCAACCTCCCACTTCAAAGGGCATTCAAAGTTCTCTCTTACCGAGAGCCAGCCTAAACACCCATCAAGTCAAAAAGAGGTAAAAAAATCATGTAAAGCTCTTATACCTTGCACCTCTTGCATCCAAAATAAAGGATTAGAGTCCACACACACACTACATGCCAAGGACATGCAAGACATAAAATGCAATGGAAAATTTATGCAATATCCAAAAAGAAAAAAAATGGGTCACCCCGCCGAGTCACATTACACCGAGACCACCTAGGAGTTGGTAACCACCCCCAACCAGAAAGGATGGAAAAATCCTTATTACCCATGACAGCCACAATGAATATATAAAGGGGAGAAAACAAAAAAAAGACTCTCTTATAAATGCCCCCCAAACCCTCCCTGCCTTGCACCAAGGCCACCTAGGAGTCCACCCTAACAATGACAATATAGGACTTTGAGCACCTGTGATGAACTCGAGCAAAGGCAAACAAAGGAAACAAATCGGGAACGACCAACCCCACAAATTCTCTCTCTCTAAAATGCCTCCTGACCCTCCCCGCCCCGCACCGAGGCCACCTAGGAGTCTACCTGGATAGCATAAACGATGGACCTCGATCACCCGATAGCCTACGGTGACCTCGATGCAAAAACAATATAAGTAAATAAAGGGAGAAAAACCGACCCCACAATGTTTCTTAAAAATTCCCTCCAACCTTTCCCACCCAGCAGTGAGGCCACCTAGGAGTCCACCCAGGTAGTAGCAACAGTGCACCTTGATCGCTTGATTGCCTGCGGAAATCTCACTGCAAATGAAAAAGAAGGAAGTAGAAGTAGAATGACCAATTCGACAACTTCTATTAGAAATGCCACCTCGACCCTCCCTGCCCCACACCAAGGCCACCTAGGAGTCCATGCGATCAGCAGCAACAGTGGACCTCGATCATTTTATTGCCTGCGGTACCCTCATTTCAAAAGGATAGAAATAAAACAAGAATGACTGATCTTGCAACCTCTCTTAAAAATTCCCCCTCCAATCCTCCCCACCCCACACAAATACCACCTAGTAGTCCACCCGGATAGCAACAATGATGGACCTCGATCACTTGATTTCCTGCAGTAACCTCAATGCGAAGTCAAAGGAAGAAAATAAATGTAAATCAATAGGCTCGCTACAAAAGGCATGAACATATCCAAATAGGAGGAGGGATCAGGTAGCCCCACACCCCACACACCCTGCATACAAGCAACCTAGGTGATTGCCCCACTGACTTACCAACTAGAAAATGAATACTTTTCACCTGCAACCACCTCCACACAGAGGAGGGAGGTCAAAGAATTCCACCATGAAGTCCTTCTTCCAGATATAGCCCCCTCCATCAATGTAGCAAGCCTCATCCCCATTAGACCACAATCTCATACACAATCCAAAAAACCAGAAATATCCATCATCTTGTGTCTCAACGTTCCAAGCTGCATAATTATATTATGCACACAAGATCCAAGGAAAATACAACCACTCAATCGAACATATGGGCCACAAGATCTATCAAAACCTTAAAGCCAATGCAGGGGTAGACGGCATGCACTCTAAAAGGAATTCCAAACCTTAATTTTACAACAAGGAGAACCACTCCTCACATCGCCTAATGGAAAAAGAAAGCAAGAGTGGTGGCTTACAACCAAAACCCTTCCACATTCCTCTTAAATGTATGCATCTCAACCAACAATGCTAACATAGAAAGAGTACAAGCACAAGAAACTAACACCATAAAGAGCCAAACAATGAAGAGGACAGTAATCTCAAGGAGCCACACACAAAAACCCATCCAATTCCAAGAACACAGAGTGAAGGGGGAGTTGTTCACATATGCCTCCAAGGGCGAGCATGGCTGACATTACCGCTCATGTGCTACCGAGTGGGGATGGAACAAGAAACTCAATTACCAACCCACCTTTCACATGAAAATACAACCCTCCCCCAACCAAAAGGGGAGGAGGTGAACAATATAGTGAATAGCCTATTTAATGAATCCAACGAGAGAGAAGCCCACCTCTCCCACCCACCAAAAGGGAGGAGGTGAAAAATATAGCAAAGAGCCAATTTTAATGGAGCCAACGAGTGACCAAGGGGCACGAGAGAGACATAGGTGACCGGCCAATTGTCTCGTGGAGCCACACATAGAAACCTCATCCAAATCTAATAACACAGAGTGAAAGCGTAACTATTTTCACATATGACTCCCAGAACAAGCATGGACAACATTACCGCTCATGTGCTATCGAGTGGGGATGGAGAGAAGATGAGAGTCGACCACCCTAAAAATGACCCAAGGCCATTCTTCAAGCACACCCAAACAAACAAATCAATTACCAACCCACATTTCACATGAAAATCCAACCCCTCCCCCCACAAGAAAAAAGGGAGGAGATGAACAATATAGCGAAGAGGCGACATCGACGAAGCCAACAAGAGACATAGAGAAAAGTTAAATTCAAAGGAGAAAACATGCGACCAAGGGCCACCAGAGAGAGATATAAAATAGCCAATTTCAACAAAGCCAACGAGCAACCAAATCTCAAGGAGCCACACACAAAAACCCCATCAAACTCCAAGAAAACAGAGTGGATGAGAGAGATTGTTCAAACATGCCTCCCAGGACAAGCATGGCATACATTATCACTCATATGCTACTGAGTGGTGATGGAGAGAGGAAATTTTATGAACCTAAAAATGACCCAAGGCCATTCTTCAGGCACAACTGAACAAAACAACTCAATTACCAACCCACCTTTCACACGAAAAGCCAACCCCTAACCCTGACCAGAAAGGGATTACTAAACGAACGAACAGAGGCACAAGGGAGCAAATGGAAAACGGGTTACCCGAACATGCACAAGGCACCTGGGTGGTAGCAACTTAGCAAATCTATTACGAGTGCCCTCGGACCAAACGGCTCGACCCGAACGCATTTGGCTGGACGCCCTCACACAACATGACACGACGCGCCTGATCGAACGGATGCACATGGAGAAAACCACAAATGGGTAGCCCGAACGTACACAAGGAACCCGCACGTTCACAACTTAGCAAATATGATACAGGCGCCCTTGGACCAAACAACCTCACCAGAACGCATTTGGCTGTGTGCCCTCACCCAGCATGACACAACGCGCTCGACCGAACGGACGCACATGGGAGAAAATGGCAAACGGGCTGCTTGAACATGCGTAAGGCACCCGGGTGGTCACAACTTAGTAAATATGATATAGGTGCCCTCCAACCAAATGACCCGACCCGAATGCATTTGGCTGGGCGCCCTCACCCGGTGCCACAAGGCACTCCTAACCGAATGGACACACATGGGAGCAAACGACAAACAAGCCACCTGAAAGTGCACAAGGCACCCGGGTGATCACAACTTATAAAATCTAATACGGGTGCCCTCGGACCAAACGACCTAACCCAAACACGTTTGGGTGGGCACTATCACCCAGTGTGACACGACGCGTTTGACTGAATGGAGGTACATGGGAGAAAATGGAAAACGCATCGAACGAATGTGCATAAGGCAACTGGGCAGTCACAACTTAGCAAATCTGATATGGGCACCCTCAAACCAAACGACCCAACCTGAACGCATTTGGCCAGGCACCCTCACCCAGCGCGAAACAGCACGCCTGACCGAACGGACGCAAATCAGAGAAAACAGAAAATGGGGCACCCGAATGTGCACAAGGCACCCTGGTGGTCAGAACTTAGAAAATATGATACGAGCACCCTTGGACCAAACAACCTGACCTAAATGCGTTTGGCCGTGCGCCCTCACCCGGTGCGACACAACGCACCCGACCGAATGGACGCAAATGGGAGAAAACGACAAACGGGCTGCCTGAACATGAACAAGGCACCTGGGTGGTCACAATTTAGCAGATCTGATATGGGCACCCTTTGAGCAAATGACCCTATTAGTCATCAGTATTTTTCATCTGTTGATGATGACTAGTTGTTAAAGCCAATTTTTCTACCAGCTGATCTCCAATATGTCAAATTTGTCAGCTAGAAAACACCCATAAATTTTTTTTCCCTCCTAACCTTTTCAATCAGCCCATGACGGGATAAAAACTCATTGTCAAGCCCTATCTAGCCTCATCCATACAAAATTGTCGATCAGCCCCAAAGAGAATACTCCAAATCTATCCAAAAAGTCTCCCCTAAGTTAGGTAGTGGCACTTTAGGTGATTTTCCCTTGGAAAACTATTCTAAAGCCAAAAGAGCCTCTATCTATTATCAACCAGTCCTAGAAGACCTTCCTATTCTGCAAATAAAGTTTGGTTACACCCTTAAGTCACGCCACTAACAAGCCTTGAAGTCTCAGCAATACATATTCCATAGGTCAAGCTGATATTAGATAGATGTACAAGTGTTTCAATGTCTTTGTCAAAGAGAAAAAGCTATACCAGTGTTCCAGAAGACATTATTAAAATTAACATGAGAAGATAGCTGCTTCTCATGTGGTTTTGAGCCTGGGATGCAAGTATTGGACAGAGAGTTATTTCATTAAGCTCCTGCAAACACAGTCAAAGGTTAGTGAATTATAAATGACAAGAAATGCTCTGCAGATATTGTACACGTTGCCTCTGATTGTCTAAAGACGCATAAAGGTATTTTAATAGTAGGATTATATGTCTCAGAGAAATTCCCTTCATGGCATATTGTCTATTTTGTCACTTTTATTTTCTTAAGTATGAATAGGTAGTGAAAGGAAAGATAACATTGTTTGAAAGCTGATGAAATGGCATCACTAAGAAAACCTCCTCCATACATGAGCAGAGGGTTGAAAGAGTTAGAAAAGCCCCTCCATACATGAGCAGATGGTCAGGTCATTGGTTGAAAACATCCTTCATTTTAGAAGCAGAGGGTTTGGAAATGTGATAAGGGCCTCCTTCATCTAATAAACAGAGGGCCAGGAACAGAGGCAGGGTTTTAAGTGCAGTGGGAAAACAACTAAAGGCTTATGGATAGAAAAATGGTGTTAAAAAAAAGGGAAAGCAGTGGTACTATGATAATCCAAGAGGTCTGATTTTTCCTTCTATTAGATATTTCCTGAAGGAAATCTGAAGCCAAAATGAAAAAATCCTACTGAGGTATGTGATTCCATCAAAAGTTTCTAGAGATTTTCTCCTCGATCAACAGGCATGAAATCTAGCCAGTATTTTCCTTTAAAAGACAGAGTTGAAATTAGTAGAAATCCATGCAAGGTTTATAAGTTGAAGAGTTGGTTTAAACATAGGCCAAAGAGTGATGTTGATATTCAAAAAAGGTTTTCTCTTCCTGTTCATGAAGATATTTTTCAAAAACTCATCAGAATTGACAAGAAGATGACCTAAGCCTTGTTTCTCAAGGGGACTTTGGAAATAAACAACACAGAGACACTAGGTGTGAAAAATGATATGGAAAGTGTTTTAAATTCATAGACCACACTCAAAGCAATAAAACATGCCACTATCGCAGTCAAAAGCCTCTTTATGAACATGTGAAAATGACCTTGCTGTTGCATATGAGTCCCAAGGGTCTTTAAAGGCCTTTTTCCTTGATAAATAGGTATGGGTAAGATTTGAGGAGTACAGATGAGGTTCTTCACCCACAGTCAAAAGAAAGGCTCAAAGAGCACCTGACAGTTCAATCAACTTCACAATGGGCATGATCATCACCAAAACACCAAGAGAATAAACTATCGAAATAAGTTTTAAAGTGGTGATTTATCTCCTTGCAAGAATGACAAAGAGTGCCCCACAAGTCATTGGTATGTTTTTGAGCAGAGTTTTTCCTTTAAAGGGATAGAAATAGGCAAATAGCGAAAAGGATATTGCCTTAATAAGAAAAACACTGAGAGAGATGTTTGCTTTCAAAATGGCTTTTTTCACTTTGAAAAGGGTCATATGTATGAAGATATTCAATAATATCATCCACAACACCTTTTAGAGTCCTGGTCAAATAGTGGCTTTGTGATGGTTTAAAGATTATAAATGACAACAATAGCGCTTCATGTTTTTTTTTAAAACAAAGGCCTTTTCAAAAGGTTTTCAAAACCCTCACGAAGAAAATTTCAAAAGGTCTTTGGCTTTTTCAAATATAAAAGGGTGGATCGACCGTTGCCAAATCACATTGCTCAATTCAAAATGCAAGTGACATCTCCCCTGGCTGTTCACCGGACCAAGAAAATAATTTTCGAGCTATTTGCAGAGTTTTTAGAGGCTTAAAGCCTACGCGGCGTGCCTGGAGAAGTGCGCAGCACGTTCAAAACAGAAATAAAAAAGGCTTATAACATTGGCGTGGCGCACCTGTAGCACCGGTCGCCACTACCCGAAGGCCGACCCGACACCTTTTTCACTGTGCGGCGCTCTGCCATTTGAATGTGCCACACCTCCTAACACCTTCAAAAACACATTTGAAGCTACCAAATCAATCAAACAAGGTTTCTAAAAATTTTTTCGAGGTATTCCACTTCTCCTCTTGGAAAATTTCAAAAAGGTGAAGGGGTGTTTGCTGTGTTTCTCTGTGAGAAGGAAGTTGTGTTCTAAAAGCCATTTCATCATATAAGAACTATGAGATAAGTCAGAATTAAGGAGACAAAGTCCCTGTCAAACTGGAGAAACCTTTCTTGTGCTTAGGGGGTCTCAACTCAACTTAAACAGTGTTTTAAACAATGGTTTTGAAAGGGCATTTTGTCATATAAAAAGCATAAAAGGGAGACAATGGTTAGACGATAGTGTTTTTGAATGAAAAAAGAGTTTCTTTTGTTGCTATGATTGTTGCACACTTTTACAGTGTTGGGTGGATGTTTCAACCATCTTAAAAGACCTTGACTGCCTTTTAAAAAACATTTATAGCCCACAGATAAAACAAAGTTAACCTCTGTCTAAAAATTTAAGGTAAAAACAGGGTTTGAAATGTGAGACAGTGATCCTAATGAGAGCATAGTTTGTGTAAAGTGAAAACAATGGTCATATCTGAATGCCTTGTCACTTAAAAAAGTTTTTTCTTTTGAATGGTGAAATAGAAAAATAGTGCTGCCTCCATTGTCCCATAAGACAGAGTGTGGTGAGAGATTTTGTAAAAGTTATTTGAGGGTGTTTTGTCTACCTTTGTATAAGAAGCAGTGAACAGCAGAAGAGTGTTTGATTGGGGAAGGGTGTTTTGTTTTTGTCTAAATAGAAGGCTTTTTTTCTTCTGTCAAAAAACAAGGAGATTTCTGTTCTAAAAAAAAAGCCACAAATACCTCTTTTCAAATTACCTTTCCTGAGCACAGTAATCAATTGACTATTTGCTTTTTATTTTGAAAAAAACTTGTTGTTTGGCATAAAAGAGTACCAATCAGTGATTTAGAAATAGCAGAAAGTTGGTGTTGGAGGAATTTTCCACAAAACATTTGAAGTAGCTTGTCTTGTTCGAACAGTGACTTACAAGGAGGACAGGTGTGTGCTTGAGAAAAACATTCCAAAGGCCATTTGAGATAGCTTGGTATTGCAAAGAACATTCAAAACAAAATGCTTCTGAGGCAGGACAGTAGGAGTGGCCTTCACAGGAGGTTTGAGCTTGTTTCCACTGAAGAGGTAAATTCTCATTCATCAGTCCTATTTCACTTCCATAAGGTTGGGTGTCTATATTTTTGTCAAAGAGTGCAAGAGGTGAAGAGCTATTCCCCTTTGACACATCTTTGTGCTTTGAAATTTCAAGAGAAGCATTTTCAGCTGGCAGGCCTAGATTTCAAATTCTCTCCAAGGTCCATTTTTAAGGCCTCCAAAATCCCTTATGTTGGGGAGAAGTGGTTTAAACAAAGCCACCTGGACTCAAAACAATACAAGCCTTTTCTGAGGCCTGAACATAGAGATTCATGTCCATCCATTTTCCCCTTATCATATCTATTGACTAGTTACTACATAGAATTATTGAGAAAATGACCTCCACTGTTCAGAAAAAGCCTCCTTCTCAATAGACATCCTGCCTCTTCCATCACTCCCTCATCAAGATTATCATTCTTCATCAGCTTGAGAAGAAGGAAGTATCTTGGGATACTTTCATCACACATCCAGATTTCGCCATTGTACCTTCATTTCATACATATCCTTCACCTTCCACTCACCATCCTACGCCTTCTTCAAGCAAGCCTATTCCCAAGAAGCTCAAATTTCCCATTGAACAAGAAAAAGAGAATGATTAGGAAGAAGAGAATGAGCAAGAGGAGGAAGATGATGATGAGAAGCATCATGATGAAACGGGGCAGCAAGGGGATGATGAGGAAGATGATGATGAGCAGCATCATAGTGAAACATGGCAGCATGGGGAGGAAGAACAAAGTGATTCAGAGCAGCAAGGGGAAGAATGGAATGATAAAGAGTAGCATGATGATGAGAAACATGATGATGAGCAGCATAATGATGAGCAGCATGATGATGAGCAGCATAATGATGAGCAACATGATGATGAACAGAGGCAGCCACATGATGATGAACAACGACCTCATGAAAAATAAAAATAGCCTCATGAAGAAGGAGGGCAGCATGATGAACAGGTGCAACACAATGAGGAGGACAGCCCCCAAAAAGAAATGAAAAAGGATAGTCAAGGCATGCATGAAGAAATCCAAGACAGTGGCAAGAATGATGAGAAAAGTGACAAGGGCAAAGAGACATTAGAGCATGTGCTAGCTACCTCTCCTAGGCAAGGGGCCATGCTCTCCTCTCCAAAAGTGGCCAATCCCCAGACATCAAGGAAAAGGGTGCCTAAATTGGTAACTCCAAATGTTACTGGGGCCCTTCGTAGCAAGGGAAAATTTCCCAAGAAGTTCATTGTCGAATTGCCCAAGAGGAGGAAGACTAAAAGAGCCACCCAAAGCAAAGGAAAGGAGAAAGAAGAAATAAGTCATGAAAAGGAAAGGGAATTTGACATCATTCAAATCCAAAGTGATGATATCAATAATGAATCCCAGATCCTAGAAAATATCTTGATCAATAGAGAAAAACAAATTGATGCTTTGAGGACTGATCTTGAGAGGGCTAGAAAGTTCAATCACTTTTCTGCAAATTCAAAACAAACAGATGAGTGTCCATATGGCTGTATATGAGACAAAAGACATCAAATACAAAAAAGAGGCCTCAAAAGCACAAGTGAGATTGGAAGAACTCATGGGTGAGTTCAATGAGAGCGAAGGCGAAGATCAGCCCAGGAGAAAGAGGCCAAGAACCATGGGGCTCAAAACGGCCCTTGAGAAACAAAAAGAAGAAGAAGTTTCCCTTCTCCAATCTACCCCTCACCCTACATTTTTCACACAAGAGATAGAGAAAAATTAGGAAGCATGGTTTGAGAGGGTTAATGATCACTTGGAGAATAATTTGGAGAAGGCAAATAGAGACTTGGACCTTCAACGGAGGATGACCGGGCATTATAAGAAACTCAATCAGTTTTCCTGGCGGAAATTGAAGGCCACTTAGGAAAAACTCAAGGAGGCTAAAGGGAGGCGCCCGACACCAAAATTGAGGAAATACACCTCAAAGATCCAAATATTTGCCTCAAATTCACAGCATGTTTCTGAAAACCCTTGAGGGTCATGCTCACCAAATTTGGGTGAAATTCGACAAATTTTGGTTTTTTGTCATTTTTGGGTTTTTAGCTAAAACTCATGGGCATCGCCATTTCAGTTTGGGGAATCCTCAAGGGATGAAAATGGTATCATTGGATGCCATAATTTTAGGGGCATATACTTAGTGATTTTCAGATCAATTGAAGATCATTTAATCCTCCAAAATGGCGAAAAACACTCGTTTTTTCTACACTCTGCTCCATTTATCAGTAAGGCCTATCTTTTGGGTTTTTACACACAAGTCTATTTTTTGAGGACATCTAATAGTCCGTTGGGTGAAAAATAAGCATTTTCAAAAAATAGACATTCATAGATTTCCAATGAGCCATCACGGGCCTCATTTCGAGATCGGGAAGGCCTCCAAAAGTTGCCGAAAAGTAACGGGACTTTCTGCTGATGTATTTCTTGAGTATTTTTGTAAAAACCGAACCTTTCAAAACTAACTTTTCTTCATGTGCATTTAGCTATTTTTGTACATGATTAGTTATGAAAAGTCAATATATTTCCCTTTTTTAGCATTTTTGAGATATTTTATTAGATATTTTGTGCCTTGGACTTTGTAAAGCCTCAAGGACAAAATCAGATATTTTGGATAGGCCAATGAGATTGCAAGTTGAACTAAGAGGTTTTCCTCACTTTGGCCTATATATTCCAAAGGCTTTCATTGTAAACAAGGCTGAACTTAATGAATAGAAGCAATATATGGTCATACAAGCTTGGAAGAAACACTTTTCTCATGATTTTGGATAGTTTCGTGGATGTTTTTGGATGATGAAAGAGGATTGTTGTTGGATTCCATGACTTGGTAGAATGGTATAGTGTCTCTCTCTTTGTTTTGTTTCTTAATTTTCATTCATATTTCCATGTTTTTACTTGCTATAAGACAATAGAGAACAGATTTGAGACATGCTCTTGGAGGCACCTCAAATTTCTTGTTTCTTTATAGCTTCCATGTTTTCTTCATTCTTAGTCACATTAAAGAATCCTTGATTGCTCTTTAATAACTCAAGAATATTGTTTTCTTGTTTAATTTATGGTTTTATGCATGCTAAGTATGATTCATGGCATGCCCTGATTACTCATGGCTAGCCATAGCTCCACCTTTGAAACCTCTCTTTGATTGATTAGATTGTCATTTTTTGAACCAAGGAGGTCTTGTATTGATATTTCCCTTTGCGTAAAACTATGCAATCTTGCTTGAAAGTGCCCAATAGATTTAAATACTATGTTTAGGCATTCCTTCTTAGTGATTTGAGTTGTTTGTTTGTCTTAAATGTATTTCCCCAAAGTCTGATAGCCATTTCCTAAAGTTAGAGAGTCATATATCTCTATGCATGGCTTGAATGTTTATTTCTATGCATCGATCAATTTACAGTTACATTTCTCATGATTAATGGTTAGCCCTACCATGTTTATGTCAGCTATTAAACTAGTTATGTTTGGAATCCTTTATTCTTCACAAATTTAATGTCCATCTCACTCCATTTTTCCCAAAGATCCATTTTATCTCGAATCAAATTTTCCCTTCAGCAACCTTGTATCACCATCTGAAATTTTTCTTGACCTTTTCGACCCGATAGCTCAGTTGATCTGACATATTTTTTACCTATCTTAATCTTTGATCAGTTCATCCCTCACAACCTAAAAACCAAAACCAAAAACCTATTTCATAACTAGCCTAAAATCAAGAACACAATAATAAAACACACATATATCCCTTACACAAATAGGGAGAGCCCTCTCTAAGTCGAGGAAGGCTAGGTCCTTGGGCTCCAAAGATTGGTTTGATGTTACACTGTCATTTGGCTTGCCAATTAGCCAAATCATGGGACCCTAACATAATGTTGATCATGGTGGGACACTGAGTGATAAACAAACTTAGTTTCCCTAAAACCTTTAGAGACCTTTCAAAATACTATCTTAACTCAGAAAACCCCAAAAGATCTTTAGATTGGTCTTTATCAATATTGGTGGTCGACCATACACATGTACTCTCAAAACAACTAAAAATCCACCTGGCGACTCCACTAGCCTCCATTAGGCCTAAAAACTCCATAAAAAACCAAAAAATTCATAAACCATACCTTTATGTTGACTCATCCTTTTCAAAACTTAAAATTTATGGTGCAAACCTTGTAATCAGTAACAAACTAAGTACAACTTAGCGATTCAGAAGACTTCACCTAAAACATAGAAGATCAACAAAAATAATCTTGCAAATAGAACCATTAGCTTGTCCAAACAACCTAGAAAAATGTTGAAACCAAGTGAATCACTCTTCCTTGCAAAGTGTTCATCTCAAAGTTTGCTAGAAAACTTTTTTCTGAAAGCATCTTTGATAGTGTTGGTGGTGGACCATAGTTCTCAAAGAAATCCACCTGGAAACTCCACTAGTCCTCATTTTTGTTTTGACCATCCTTCACATTAGCAAAACCCCTAGAGAGACCATCCATCCAAAAAAACCACAAGTTTCATCCGCTCTAGGTTCTGAATTCGAAATCTGGCTTCACAAAGGATCTGTACCAGATCACATCCAGACCCATAGCCCCCTATCATAGTAGATGAACCAGAGAAGATTCTGTGGCAAGCTTTCGAAACTGGAAATTTAGCTACCGATAGGTCCATCTGAAAGGAAAGATCAGTACCGGAACACCTCACATCCTTGCAGGATTCCCCATTTGACTTAAGATCAGAAAAATCCATTTTTAGAATCAAGTCACAAATTAAGGTAAACTTTGATGATATTGAGCCCCTAGATATACCACAGAGTCGTAGTAGAGAAGCCTCGCCTACTACACCTCTAGAATTTTAGCTTCTCCATCACTTTGGCTCCTACCACCCCAGATCTGCTCAAAATTAGATCACAACACAGGTACATCCACCACACCCATCCAAACCACTACTATTCAAACCACCTCAACTCATCCTACAAGCCCTCATTTTGTACATCATCCATTAGCTCCCACCATGGCAGCGTGGTATGCACCCTTGGTGCTGCCACACCCTTTGGCCCCCTTACAAAATGACTATCAATCCAAAATCCCACACTTTACCAGAGTTGAGACTAGTGAAAAAACATGTAGATAGGATTAGCGATGCCTTTGAATACATGGAAATAGAAGACGAGACCATCAGAATGAGGATGTTTGCCCAAAGCCTGGGCGGAGAACCCAAAAACATGGTTTAAGAGCTTAGCTCCAAAAAAAATCCATGATCTCCCAGAACTCTACCAAACCTTCATAAATAAGTGGGAAACCAGAAAGAACCCCATTCAGATCCTGTCAGAATATAACAATCTAAAACGGGAAAATGGGGAAAGTGTCTAGGGATACTGCACTAGGTTCAACAATGTCTATAATGCCCTCCCACCTCACTTCAAACCTCTACTTGGCTCAGCCTTAGCAAAGTACCCCGAAGGCTTTGACCCAGACATGACTTATCAACTAAGAGACAAAGACCCCCCTACCTTAGAAGAAATGTAAAAAGTGGCCATAAGTGCAGAAGCCAACTTAGCAGAAAAGCGAGCTAGGACTAGATCAGAAAGGAAAGTCACATACCAAGATGAGGTATCCACTTTAGCCCCTTCCTTAGATCCTAGAATATATTAATTGGTTAGATCCATGGCAAAAATGTGGGAGAAGATAAGTGAGAAGACACCTCTTCGAGACAACCAGCCGAACCCTCCAAACAGAAACCGAAACCAAAATTTTAGGAGGGAACAAGCTCAAAACAAACCAAGGAAAAGTGACCAACAAATTAGGCCACCCTTTAATGAAAATTATGTGGAAGAATATGATAGGGATACATAACCCATTGATGAAAATCATTTGAACCTCATAGGTTCTGATAACGAGAGTGAGGTTTACCTCACAGAAGAAGAACAAGCATTCTTCTCTCTGAATCAAGATGAAACCAACTATGAAGATATCAAAGATCCTGCCGTAGATTTTCAGAATGCCATAGTAGAAGCTCACAGGAAGTATGACCTTAGAAGTAGAAAAAACCAAGACAACTCCAAGAAAGGTAACTCAGACACTGCTAGAACCCCTGATACCACCCTTAAAAAACAGTGGATAGCAACAAAATCATGGTCAAGAAAACTGACCAAAACAAAGATAAAGTTATTCAAACAAGTCTTAGCTCAGAAACTCCTAGTACCTCCACAAATATTCCCGAGATGGTTGTGTAAAAAAAAATCTCGAAACAAAGTCAACAAACTTAGAACATAGAGAAAGTCATGGCTGAAAAAACTGAAGAAAACTTGTCTAAACTACAAACACCATTCAATTTTGAGGGAGAAATCGCCAAAATAAAGATTACCATGCCCCTCACTGAAATTATCGCCCAAAGCTCTTATAAATCTTAAGTGTTAAAGGTCCTAAATATAGTAAATGATGCAAACACCCTTAATATAGCTTATGACACTCCTGAAGTGTTGTTTGGTCCAAAAATAGAAGGGAAATTCCAAGAAGGAACCACTCTTCCCCTTTACATCAATATAAATATCCATGACCAAATCTTACACAATTCCATGTTAGATTCTAGGGCCTCGCATAATCTCATGCCGAAGGTTGTGATGGAAAGATTAGGCCTAGAGATCACAAGACCATATAAAGACTTATATTCATTTGATTCAAGTAGAGTCAAATGTCTAGGCTTGATCAAAGATCTTTGTTTCAGTTCGGCCCAAGTACCTAAAAAACATCTGATCATTGACATAGTGGTAGTAGAAATCCCTCCCAAGTATGGAATTATTTTATCCAGATCTTGGGGAGCCAAGCTTCAAGGAAATATTCAACTTGATATGTCCTAAACCACTATTCTTGTGTTTGACCAAACTAGAATACTCTATCGAGAATCACACATGAAATATATGATCAGTAACCAAGAAAGGCCAGATAACGTCCCGATGTACTCCTTGCATTCTGATCTGAACTCTTTCATTTTACACACTAATAAGGACATTGAAGAACGGTCAGAAGGATTTAAAACAAACTTAGACTCACCACATCAGCTGCCCCAAGTTCTCTATGATGAACTAGACACTCAAAATTATCATGATCATGAGTAGCTATGTCTTGAGGAAAGAGAGTTTGTTCCTTTTGAAACAGGGATAGAGCAAGAAGCACAAACCATTATGTACTATCAAGAAAATTGCTCAAACCTTAGGCAAACATCAACAGTAACATCAGGAAAAAATTTCAGAACAGAGGCATTAGAAGACTTGCATATCACAAACCTCTTTGGAACTCAAGGGCAGGGAAGTTTAATGTTCTTACCATACCTTAAGGATTTTCCATCACTTAACTCTACCCTTTCAAATGAAACCTTGACTATAGCCATAACAGCTCACAATCTAGAAAAAATGCCTGATAAACTTCTTATGAAAGGATATGACGACTGCAGTCCAAATATACCTGAGTTACTTGAACTTGATAACATTTTGTCACTCCACCAAAGACTTAGAACTACTAGAATTTACAATCTTGTTCAAAATACTAATTCACATAGAGAAAATAGTGAGAAACACTATGCCACTACCATCACTCTTAGAAACAACTTCGACGAAAGAAAATACAAAAATATGAACCAAACATTAATAGTCAAAGATAAAATAGTTGGTCATAGGATCTGTTTTGATTTTAGAAACACTAAAACACACTCTTGTGACATAAATATTATCCTTCCTACCCAAGACTACGATATACCAATGTTAAGTGATTTTAATCATATGTCTTCGCAAGATGATGTTTCAGGTCACAACCAAATAATTCGTTTGCAAAGCAGACAGCTCAAAGAATTTTTCCAGTATGTTGGAAGTAGTTCCATTTTCAAACCCAGAATTGCAAAACCACCAGATATCAAAAATATGCTCCTAAAACTCATGTTTCCAGTTCTGAATTTCTGCATTCTAACATACCTTGATGATGCCATCATATACTTTAAAAATGACAAAGAATATCTGCACTATTTGAAAAAGATGTACAACAAAAGGAGTGAAAATCAGAGGTATAAAGAGGTAGAGTGGGAGGATACAGGATTGCTCAAAGATTCATGCATCAACCCTTATGTCGTGTTGGAAAGAGAAAAATTTCCAAATTTTTCTTTTCAAGAGTTGAGTGGACCAAGAGTGGTAGGAGATCCTTATGAAGATAAGATGCTTAAGTTTCACCATTTCCAAGATTTATGAGTTAAAACTTTTTCAATCATTGTATATACCATTGTTTGAAAATAAAAAAATAAAATTCAAAAACAATAGAAAAATAGAAAAATAGGGCGGTTTGAAAAGAAGAAATAAGGCCCCATGTTCAAAAAATAGTCATTCAGAAAGTGCGCAAGTCTAAATGCCGCTACTCATGCTCAAATGTCTTGTTCAGTTATCTAGCCTAATCATAACTGAACATGTTTTAAATCTATTTGTTGATAAGTTAGTGAGAGGAAAAGATAGTCAACATTGTGTAAGCTTGACTTATCAAAGAGAGTAGATTCGGAAAAGATACTGGCTCCACATGCTTAAAACATAACCAAAGAGGAAAGCAGGGATGAAAAATAAATTGTGTATCCTAGCCTTGTTTTTCTATATTTCATTTCATGCAAAATAATATTTGTGTGCAGCTTGTCTTTCATGCCACAATTACATGACAAATCAGACCATCTAATCCTGATTTGATCATTTTTCAATTTCATGTTTTAGATTAGAGAATAAAATCCTGTCAAACATCTTAACCTTGACAGTCGATCTAGCATAGGTAGAGAAACAAAGGAGTTCATCAGCTTAATCTAAACTCCCGGCGGATATAAGTGTAGAACTACATAGTGTCATTTTTCAAAAATATTATGTCAAAGGGTTGCTCTCCAAATGCACCCAAAAGAAGAAAAAATGTTAGGAAATATAGTGGGGTAGGTAAAAATATTGTTGATGCTAATCATGTGTCAATTTTCAGAAATAACATCAAGAAAGAAAGATATTTTCACCAATGGATAAAGGCACTTGTCTTCCAAGAACCAAGATCTGAAATTCTGGACACCTCCTGAAAAGGAGCCGCCCTCTCCAAATGGAGCCACTGTTAGTCATCAATATTTTTCACCTGTTGATGATGACTAGTTGTTAAAGCCAATTTTTCTAGCAGCTGATCTCCAATATGTCAAATTTGTCAGCTATAAAACACCCACAAATTTTTTTTCCCTCCTAACCTTTTCAATCAGACCATGACGAGATAAAACCTCATTTTCAAGCCCTATCTAACCTCAGCCATACAAACTTGTCCATCAGCCCCAAAGAGAATACTCCAAATCTGTCCAAAAAGTCTCCCCTAAGTTAGGTAGTGGCGCTTTAGGGGATTTTCCCTTGGAAAACTATCCTAAAGACAAAAGAACCTCTATCTATTATCAACCAGTTCTAGAAGACCTTCCTATTTTGCAAATAAAGTTTGGCTACACCCTTAAGTTGCGCCACTAATAAGACTTGAAGTCTCAGCAATACCTATGCCACAGGTCAAGCTGATATTAGATAGATGTACAAGTGTTTCACTGTCTTTTTCAAAGTGCAGAAGTTGTACCAGTGTTCCAGAAGACATTATTAAAATTAACATGAGAAGACAACTGCTTCTCATGTGGTTTTGAGCCTGGGATGCAAGTACTGGACAGAGAATTATTTCATTAAGATCTTGTAAACACAGTCAAAGGTTAGTGAATTATAAATGACAAGAAATGCTTTTTAGATACTGGCCAGGCTGCCTCTGATTGTCTAAAGATGCATAAAGCTATTTTAACAGCAAGATTATATGTCTCAGAGAAATGCCCTTCATGGCATATTGTCTATTTTGTCACTTTTATTTGATTAAGTATGAATAGGAAATGAAAGGAAAGATAACACTGTTCGAAAGCTGATGAAATGGAATCACTGTGAAAACCTCCTCCATACATGAGCAGATGGTCAGGTCATTGGTTGAAAACCTCCTTCATTTTACAATTAGAGGGTTTGGCAATGTGATAAAGGCCTCCTTCATCTAATAAGCAGAGGGCTAGGAATAGAGGCAGGGTTTTAAGTGCAGTGGGAAAACAACTGAAGGCTTATGGATAGAAAATTGTTGTTAAAAATAGAGGGAAAGCAGTGGTACTATGATAATCCAAGAGGTCTGATTTTTCCTTCTATCAGAGATTTCCTTCAAAGGAAATCTAAAGCCAAAATGAACAAATCCTAATAAGATATGTGATTCCATCAAAAGTTTTCATAGATTTTCTCTTTTATCAACATGCATGAAATCTAGCCAGTATTTTCCTTTAAAAGACAGAGTTGAAATTAGTATAAATCCATGCAAGGTTTATAAGTTGAAGAGCTGGGTTAAAAATAGGCCAAAGAGTGATGTTGATATTCAAAAAAGGTTTGCTCTTCCTGTTCATGAATATCCTTTTCAAAAACTCATTAGAATTTACAAGAAGGTGACCTAAGCCTTGTTTTCTCAAGGGGAATTTGCAAATAAACAAAACAGAAACACTAGGTGCGAAAAAGGATATGGCAAGTGTTTTAAATTCACAGACCACACTGAAATAAAATAAAACATGCCACTATCACAGTCAAAAGCCTCTTTATGGACATGTGAAAATGACCTTTCTGTTGCATATGAGTCCCAAGGGTCTTTAAAGGCCTTTTTCTTTGATAAACAGGTATGGGTAAGGTCTGAGGAGTACAAATGAGGTTCTTCACCCACAGTCAAAAGAAAGACTCAAAGAGCACCTGACAATTCAATCAACTTCACAGTGGGCATGATCATCATCAAAACACTCGAACCAGAAACTGTCGAAATAAGTTTTAAAGTGGTGATTTATCTCCTTGCAAGAATGAAAAATAATGCCTCACAAGTCATTGGTATGTTTTTTAGCAGATTTTTTCCTTTAAAGGGAAAAAATAGACAAACAGCGAAAAGGATATTGCCTTAATAAGAAAAACACTGAGAGAGATTTTGGCTTTCAAAATGGCTTTTTCACTTTCAAAAGGGTCATATGTATGAAGATCTTAAAGAATATCATCCAAAGCACCTTTTATAGTCCTGGTCAAATACTGGCTTTGTGATGGTTTAAAGATTATAAATGAAAACAGTAGCGCTTCATGTTTTGTTTAAAACAAAGGCCTTTTCAAAAGGTTTTCGAACCCCTCATGAAGAAAATTTCAAAATTTTGTTGGCTTTTTCAAATATAAAAGGGTGGATCGACCGTTTCCAAATCACATTGCTCAATTCAAAATGCAAGTGACATCTCCCCTGGCTATTCACCGGATCAAGCAAAGAATTTTCGACCCATTTTCAGAGTTTTTAGAGGCTTAAAGCCTGCGATACATGCCTGGAAAAGTGCGTGGCATGTTCAGAACAGAAATAAAAAAGGCTTATAATGTTGGCACGACGCGCCTGTAGTGCCAGTCACCATTGCCCGAAGGCCGACCCGACACCTTGTTCACTGTGCGGCACTCTGCCATCGGAACATGGCGTGCCTCTTAACACCTTCAAAAAAACCTTTGAATCTTCCAAATCAATCAAACAAGGTTTCTAAGCATTTTTTCGAGGTATTCCACTTCTCCTGTTAGAAAATTTCAAAAAGGTGAAGGGGTATTTGCTGTGTTTCTCCGTGAGAAGGAAGTAGTGTTCTAAAAACCATTTCATCATATAAGAACTGTGAGATAAGTCAGTATTAAGGAGACAAAGTCCCTGTCAAGATAGAGAAACCTTTCTTATGCTTAACGGGTCTCAACTCAAATTAAACAGTGTTTTAAACAGTGGTTTTGAAATGGAAGTTTATCATATAAAAAGCATAAAAGGGAGACAGTGGTTAGAGGACAATGTTTTTGGATGAACACAGAGTTTCTTTTGTTGCTATTATTCTTACACTTTTTTACAGTGTTGGGTGGATATTTCAACCATCTTAGAACACCCTGACTACCTTTTAAAACAAATTAATAGCCCACAGATAAAACAAAGTTAACCTCTGTCTACAAATCTAAGGTAAAAATAGTGTTTTAAAAGTGAGACAGTGATCCTAAGGAGAGCACAGTTTGTGTAAGGTGAAAAAAGTGGTCATATATAAATTCCTTGTCACTTCAAAAAGTGTCTTCTTTTGAATGGTGAAATAGAAAACTAGTGCCACCTCCACTGTCCCATAAGACAGAGTGTGGTGAGAGATTTTTTAAAATTCAGTTGAGGGTGTTTTGTCTACCTGGGTATAGGAAACAATGAAAAACAGAAGAGTGTTTGATTGGGGAAGGGTGTTTTGTTTTTGTCTAAATACAAGGCTATTTTTCTTCTGTCAAAACACAAGGACATCTATGTTCTAAAAAAAAAGCCACAAATACCTCTTTTCAAATTACCTTTCCCGAGCACAGTAATCAATTGAATGTTTGCTTTTATTTTGAAAACAACTTGTTGTTTGGCATAAAAGAGGACCAATCAGTGATTTAGAAAGAGCAGAAAGTTGGTGTTGGAGGAATTTTCCACAAAACATTTGAAGCAGCTTGTCTTGGTCAAATAGTGACTAATAAGGAGGACAGGTGTGTGCTTGAGAAAAAAATTCCAAAGGCCATTTTAGATAGCTTGGTATTTCAAATAACATTCAAAACATAATTCCTCCTAGGCAAGACAGTGGGAGTGGCCTTCATAGGAGGTTTGAGCCTGTTTCCACTGAAGAGGTAAATGCTCATCCATCAGTCTTGTTTAACTTCCATGAGGTTGGGTGTCTAGATTTTTGTCAAAGAGTGCAAGAGGAAGAGCTATTACCCTTTGACACATCTTTGTGCTTTGAAGTTTCAAGAGAAGCATTTTCAGTTGGCAGGCCTAGATTTCAAATTCTCTCCAAGGTCCATTTCCAAGGCCACCAAAATCCCTTATGTCGGGGAGAAGTGGTTTGAGCAAAGGCACCTGGACTCAAAACAATACAAGCCTTTTCTGAAGCCTGAGCATAGAGATTCATGTCCATCCATTTTCCCCTTCTCATATCTATTAACTAGTTATGCCCCCCTCATGAAGATAATCATGAAATACTTCACTTGCGAGGGAATATTCTCTCGAGTCTATGCCTATCATATCCAATTGCTCATGCATTTCACGAGGGGCCAAATTTTTAAATATCCCTTTCTTCCTACATAGAAGTATTGAGAAAATGGCCTCCACTATTTGGAAAAAGCCTCCTTCTCAGCAGACAGCCTGCCTCTTCCGTCACTCCCTAATCAAGATTATCATTCCTCATTAGCTTGAGAAGAAGGAAGTCTCTTGGGATACTTTCATCACACATCCGGATTTCACCACTATCCCTTCATTTCATACATCTCCTTCACCTTCCACTCACCATCCTTCACCTTCTTCAAGCAAGCCTATTCCCAAGAAGCTCAAATTTCCCATTAAACAAGAAAAAGAGCATGATGAAGAAGAAGAGCATGAGAAAGAGGAGGAAGATGATGATGAACAACATCATGATGAAACAGGGCAACAATGGGATGATGAGGAAGATGATGATGAGCAGCATCATAGTGAAATAGGGCAGCAAGGGGAAGAAGAACACAACGAGGTAGAGCAGCAAGGGGAAGAAGGGCATGATAAAGAGCAGCATGATGATGAGAAACACAATGATGAGAAACATGATGATGAGAAGCATAATAGTGAGCAACATGATGATGAACAGAGGCAGCCACATGATGATGAAAAACAACCTCATGAAAAAGAACAGTAGCCTCATGAAGAAGAAGGGAAACATGATGAATAGGTGCAACATAGTGAGGAGGACATCCCTCAAAAATAAATGCAAAAGGACATTCAAGGCATCCATGAAGAAATCCAGGACAGTGGCAAGAATGATGAGAAAAGTGACAAGGGAAAAGAGCTATTAGAGCATGTGCTATCTGCCCCTCCTAGGCAAGGGGCCATTCTCTCCTCTCCAAAAGTGGCCAAGCCCTAGAAATCAGGGAAAAGGGTGCCTAAAGTGGTAACTCAAAATGTTACTAGGGCCCTCCGTAGCAATGGAAAATTTCCAAAGAAGTCCATTGTCAAATTTCCCAAGAGGAGGAAGACTAAAAGAGCCACCCAAAGCAAAGGAAAGGAGAAAGAAGAAAATAGTCATGAAAAGGAAAGGGAATTCGACATCATTCAAATCCAAATTGATGATAGAAAAAATGAAGCTCGGATCTTAGAAAATCTCTTGATCAATAGAGAAAACCAAATTGATGCTTTGAGGACTGATCTTGAGAGGGCTAGACACTTCAATTATTTTTTGCAAATTCAAAACAAACAGATGAGTGTCCATATCGCTGTATATGAGACACGAGCCATCAAATACAAAAAAGAGGCCTCCAAAGCACAAGTGAGATTGGAAGAAATCATGGGTGAGTTTGATGAGAGCGAAGGCAAAGATCAGCCCAGGAGAAAGAGGCCAAGAACCATGGGGCTCAAAAAGGCCCTTGAGAAACAAAAGGAAGAAGAAGCTGCACTTCTCCAATATACCCCTCTCACTACATTGTTTGCACAAGAGATAGAGAATAATTGAGAAGCATGGCTTGAGAGGGTTAATGATCACTTGGAGAAGAACTTGGAGAAGGAAAATAGAGACTTGGACCTTCAACGGAGGATGACTGGGCATTATAAGAAACTCAATATGTTTTCCCGGCGGAAATTGAAGGCCACTCAGGAAACATTCAAGCAAGCTAAAGGGAGGTTCCCAGCACCAAAATTGAGGAAAGACACCTCAAAGCTACAAATCTTGGCCTCAGCTTCATAACATGTTTCTGAAAACCCTTGAGGGTCATGCTTGCCAAATTTGGGTGAAATTCGACAAATTTTGGTTTTTTGTCATTTTTGGGTTTTTAGCTAAAACTCATGGGCATCACCATTTCAGTTTGGGGCATCCTAAAAGGAATAAAATAGTATCATTGGATGCCATAATTTCAGGGGCATATAATCAGTGATTTTTAGATCAATTGAAGATCATTTTCTCCCCCAAAATGGTGAAAAACACTCGGTTTTTCTACACTCTGCCCTGTTTATCAGCAAGGCCTATGTTTTGGGTTTTTAAACACAAGTCTATTTTTGGAGGACATCCATTGGTTAGTTGGGGGAAAACTAAGAATTTTTAGAAAACCAACATTCTGATATTTTCAGCAAGCCATCACGGGCCTCGTTTTGACATCGGGAAGGCCTCCAAAAGTTGCCAACAAATCAAGGGAATTTTTGCTGATGTATTTCTTCAGTATTTTTGTAAAAATTGAACCTTTCAAAAATGACTTTTCTTCATGTGCATTTAGATATTTTTGTACATGATTAGTTATGAAAATTCAATATATTTCCATTTTTTAGCATTTTTGAGATATTTTATTAGATATTTTGTGCCTTGGGCTTTGCAAAGCCTCAAGGACAAAATCAGATATTTTGGATAGGCCAATGAGATTGCAAGTTGAACTAAGAGGTTTTCCTCACTTTGGCCTATATATTCCAAAGGCTTTCATTGTAAACAAGGCTGAACTTGATGAATAGAAGCAATATATGGTCATACAAGCTTAGAATAAACACTTGTCTCAAGCTTTTGGATAGTTTTTTGGATGTTTTTGGATGATGAAAGAGGATTGTTGTTGGATTCCATGACTTCCTATAATGGTATAATGTCTCTCTCTCTATTTTGTTTCTTAGTTTTCATTCATATTTCCATGTTCTTGCTTGCTATAAGACAGTAGAGAACAGATTTGAGACATGCTCTTGGAGGCACGTCAAATTTCGTGTTTCTTTATAGCTTCCATGTTTTCTTCATTCTTAATCACATTAAAGAATCCTTTATTTCTCTTTAATAACTAAAGAATATTGACTGCTTGTTTCATTTATGGTTTTATGCATGCTAAGTATGATTCACGGTATGCCCTGCTTACTCATGGCTAGCCATAGATCCACCTCTAAAACCTCTCTTTGGTTGATTAGATTGTCATTTGTTGAACCAAGGAGGTCTTGTACTGATCTTTCCCTTTGCGTAAAAATATGAAATATTGCTTCAAAGTGCCCAATAGCTTGAAATACTATGTTTAGGTGTTCCTTCATAGTGATTTGAGTTTTTTGTTTGTCTTAAATTTATTTCCCCAAAGTCTGATAGCCATTTCCTAAAGTTAGAGAGTCATATATCTCTATGCATGGCTTGAATGTTTATTTCTATGAATTAATAAATTTACAGTTACATTTCTCATGATTAATGGTTATCCCTACCATGTTTATGTTAGCTATTAAACTAGTTATGTTTGGAATCATTTGTTCTTCACAAATTTAGTGTCCATCTCACTCCATTTTTCCCAAAGATCCATTTTACCTCGAATCAAATCGGCCCTTCAGCAACCTTGTATCACCATCTGAAAGCTTTCTTGACCTTTTTGACCCCATAGCCCAGTTGATCTGACATATTTTTTACCTATCTTAATCTTTGATTAGTTTATCCCTCACAACCTAAAAACCAAAACCAAAAACCTATTTCATAACTAGCCTAAAATCAAGAACATAATAAGCAAACACACAGATATCCCTTACACAAATAGAGAGAGCCCTCTCTGAGTCTAGGAAGGCTAGGTCCTTGGGCTCCAAAGATTGGTTTAATGTTACAATACCATTTGGCTTGCCAATCATCCAAATCATGGGACCCTAACAGACCTGACCTGAATGCATTTGGTCAGGCACCCTCACCCGACGCGACATGGCACAGCAGACTGAATGGACGCACATGGGAGAAAATGGAAAATTGTCTGCCAAAACATGCACAAGTCACCCGAGCGATCACACCTTAGAAAATCTGATATGGGCGCCCTCGAACCAAACGACCCAACCTGAATGCGTTTGGACGAGCGCCATCACCCGACACGACACAACGTGCCTGACTGAATGGAGGTACATGGGAGAAAACGACAAACATGCCACCCGAATGTGTAGAAGACACTTGGGTTGTCACAGCTTAGAAAATCTAATATGGGCGCCCTCGAACCAAACAACCCGACCTGAACACATTTGGTCGGGCGGCCTCACCCTGCGCAACACGGTGCACCTCACAAAATAGACACACATGCGAGAAAACAACAAACAGGCCACCCGAACATGCACAAGGCACCCGGACGGTCACAACTTAGCAAATCTGATACGGGTGCCCTCGGACCTAACGACCCGACCTAAACGTGTTTGGCTGGGCGCCTTCACCCAGCGTGACACAATGCACCTGATCGAATGGATGCACATGGGAGAAAATGGAAAATGGGCCACCCGAATGTGCACAAGGCACCCGGGTGGTCACAACTTATCAAATCTGATACGGGTGCCCTTGGACCAAACAACCTGACCTGAACTCATTTGGCCAGGTGCCCTCACCCGGTGTAACACAGTGCATCCAACCAAACAGACGCACATGGGAGAAGAAGCAAACGGGCCGCCCGAACGTGCATAAGGCACTCGGGCAGTCACAACATAGCGAATTCGATACAGGCGCCCTTGGACCAAACGACCTGACCTGAATGCGTTTGGCCGGGCGCCCTCACCCGGCGCGACACGGTGTGCCCGACCGAATGGACGCACATGGGAGAAAACGGCAAACGGGCCACCCGAACGTGAACAAGGCACTCAGGCGGTCACAATTTAGTAGATTTGATATAGGTGCCCTCTGACCAAACAACCCAACCTGAATGCATTTGGTCGGGCGCTCTCACCCAGTGCGACATGGTACGCCCAACCGAATGGACACACATGGGAGAAAATGGAAAATGGGCTGCCCAAACATGCATAAGGCACCTGGGCAGTCACAACTTAGCAAATCTAATACGGGTGCCCTCGGACCAAACGAACAGACCCGAACACATTTGGCTAGGTGCTATCACTCGGCGCGACACGACGTGCCTGACTGAATGGAGGTACATGGGAGAAAAAGGCAAGCATGCCACCCGAATGTGTAGAAGGCACCCAGGTGGTCACAACTTAGCAAATCTGATATGGGCAGCCTCAGTCCAAACAACCTGACTTGAACACCTTTGGCCGGGTGCCCTCACCCGACATGACACAGTGTGCCCAACCGAATGGGCGCAGATGGGAGTAAATGAAAAATGGGCCACCTGAACAAGCACAAGGCACCTAGACGGTCATAACTTAGCAAATCTGATACGGGTGTCCTCAGACCTAACGACCCGACCTAAATGAATTTAGCTAGGTGCCTTCACCCAGCGCAACATGGTGCACTTGATCAAATGGACGCACATGGGAGAAAATGGAAAACAGGCCACCCGAACGTGCACAAGGCACTCGGGTAGTCACAACTTAGAAAATCTGATACGAGTGCCCTTGGACCAAATGACCTGACCCGAAGTTGTTTGGCCGGGCGCCCTCACTCGGCACAACATGGTGCGTCCGACCGTATGGACACAAATGGGAGAAAATGACAAACGAGCCACCCAAATGTGCACAAGGCACTCGGGCGGTCACAAAATAGTAAATCTGATATGGGCAGCCTCAGACCAAATGACCCGACCCGAACGCATTTGGCTGGGTGCCCTCACTCGGCGCAACATGGTGTGCCCGACCGAATGGATGCACACGAGAGAAAATGGAAAACGGGCCACCCGAACATGAACAAGGCACCCAGGCAGTCACAACTTAGAAAATATTATAGGGGCACCCTCAGACAAAATGACCCGACCCAAATGCGTTTGGCCAGGCGCCCTCACACGGTGCGACACAATGCACCCGACTGAACGGACGTGGATGGGAGAAAACGACAAATGGGCCGCCCGAACATTCACAAGGCACCTAGGCGGTCACAAGTTAGCAAATATGATATGGGAGCCCTCGGATGAAACGACCCGAACCGAATGCATTTGGTTAGGCGCCCTCACACAGCCAGATGCCCTCAGACAAAATGACCTGACCCGAACCCATTTGGTTTGGCGCCGTCACACGGCGTGATGCCCTTAGACGAAACGACCAGATCCAAATGTGTTTGGTTAGGTGACCTCAGATGGTGCGACACCCTTAGATGAAACGACCCGACCCAAATGCATTTGGTCCATAAGACACGACCCGACCCACCCGAACTCATTTCCTTGGGTGCCATCACACGACATGACCCAACTTGACCCACCCGAACGCATTTCCTTTGGTGCCCTCACACAACATGACACGACCCTACCCACTCAAACACATTTCCTTGGGCACCCTCACATGACATGGCCTGACCCAAATGCATTTCCTTAGGTGCCCACACACGACCCAACTTGACCTGCTTGAACGAAGGCACGAGGGAGAAAATGGAAAACGGGTTGCACGAACATGCACAAGTCACAAGGGGGGTCACAAGTTAGAATTTTTTATATGGCCTCCCTCACATGACTTGACATGACCTGAACACGTTTCCTTGGGTGCCCTCCTGTTGGCCAAATAAATCGATCTTGTGGACAAGATTGATCTCCCTAGTGTCAGAAGAAAATCTAGCAACAAACGAGCAACTAATTTTGTGTTTCTCTAGATATATTAATTTTACAAATGAATTTTATGAAGGTGCCGATCCTACCTTAGATCCAAATGCTTATTTTGCAGTCGTAGTGCTTCTGTCGCATCAAAATCCTTCCTTCGTAACAAGAGTTCTTCTGTCGCAACAAGAGTTCTTCCATCGCAACAAGAGTTCTTTCGTTGCAACAATAATCATTCCATCACAACAAGTGTTCTTTCGTTGCAAGAAAGTGTCGTCTTTTGTTGCAAAAAAGTGTCGTATTTTGTCGCAACAAAGTGTCGTCTTTTGTCACAACAAAGTGTCGTTTTTTGTCGCAAAAAAGTGTCGTCTTTTGTCAACGTACAATCACAAACAAGAAAATATTAAATAGCACCTGTATAACAAATAATCATAAAACATACCTATCATAGTGATCAAGGAATATATGAAATAAACGATCAAACGACAATTTATTGAAATAAACAATCGAACGACACTTTATTGAGAAAAACAAAACTCGATTGTATTAATTTTAAAATAACAGAAGAACCTTACAAACTTAGCCTTAATGTTTGAAAAGGCCTTCTCAGTGTCCGAAGCAGGAGTCTCCTATACTTTGATAAGTCTTGCACTCTTCCTCCAAGAGCACATAGAGGTATGTGATCTTTCCTCTCAAAATCTCAGCAGAAAGAAGTCTCAATATCAATAGCACTTCAAATCAATCACACATAAAGTTTGAACTCCCTTTGAGGCTACCCAATGCCTCTTTTTATAGAGCAGATGAGGAGGTTAGGGTTCCACCTTTGAAGGGATAGAATCCTCATTCAAAGGGATAGGCTCCTCACATCAAGGGATTAGTTCCTTAAGGTGAGGGATGCATGAACCTTACTAAAGTGTACTCATCCCCAAAAAATCTCATCTAGAACCTTCTAGAATTGACCTCAAATCAACTTTTTTGCTTTACTTTATCGCTTTTTTTACTTTGAGAAGGGTACGTAGGAATTACATGGGAAAACTACATTCAGGAATGCAGGTAAGCAGTGTATTACATGCGTACCCAAGCTAGGAATGCAGGCAGGCTTCATGTTACCTACGGACCGAAGGCTTTTTGAGTTTTTAGGGTTTTTACTCCAGTTTTAGGGCTTGGAATGAGGAACAAAGGTTGTATGACTTGCAAAGGAGGCACATATGAGTGTTAATGAGCTCATATAGTCAGCAAAATGTCAGGATGATAGTTTTTAAGTGCAACATATTTCCCCTTAAAGTGCGAAGTCTGGAATAGATGAATATGAAGTCTGTCATATATGAAGAGTGAAGTACTTTATCATTTCAAGGATCATCCTATGGAAACCCCAGTCAGAACCTGTAAAAAAATTCAATGCAAAATATATATATGTAAACATATCATCGCTGAGGTAGGCATTCCCATACACAGATCAAAACTAACTATAAAACTTATTTAAACTGTTCTGATACAGGAATGATTTTCAATACATCAAAAGTATAGACATATGTAGACACAACATGGATGAAGCCATATGTTTATGAATATTCCACTGTATAAATGAATAAAAAAAATTCCTCGCAGCCTGGATGGTAAAAACTAGATCTAGGGTCTTGATTTCTACTTCTCAAACTAGTACGATTCTATCCATATGAATGAATGTGTCAAAGTTGAACATGGTAGAAACCACTTGATTACCAGTCAATAATGTAAATTGTTAACAAGTGTGAGAGTAACCACCAATAATTTCAATGGCTCTCAAAGTACTAAGTACAATCCATGAAATGTGAATGAATGATATGAATTCAAACATGTCACAGAATCATTCGATCGAAGGTCAATGATGCAACCTATTGTCGAAGGTGAGAAACCTGCCATTGAGGCATGTAGATTTCAAGGTACTGACGATTTCTAGATCAACTTCCTAGATAATGAGCTGTCGTCAATAGAAAGTGATCCATCATAGGCAAGCCCACAACACAAAATCATAGATTGAGTTTTGAAGAAACATATTGGAAAGGTCTGACTCAGGGATGGTCAAAATGGAAGACAAATATTTTACAAATGAATGGTTTGTTTGAACTGTCCTCTTGAACACATAACGGCACTATAAATGGTTTGGTGATAATTGAATCAAAGCTAATACCAATAAATCGGCTGAAGATATTCAATATGGTTTGATTAACTGTTAGGCAAAGTATTTCCCAACCCATGTGAACAAAAGTGTCGTGTTCAAGAGTGGTTAACGACTTTCTGAATAATCAAAATGTAACAAACAAGTTCTTTTTTCTCTCTTTCCCCCCACCATTTCTGGCAAGTACCTCTTTATTTTTGACAAGCTTGAGGAGGATAACATTTGCTTGTTTATAAGCTCATCCTTCGGATGAGTCCAACTTAGTTTAAGATTCGAACCCCAAGAAGGAGTGGTTCGTTCCTGTTTAAAATTGAACAGGTCCTTTACTGTTAAATTTTAACAAGTCTAGTATAGGAGAAACTCGGTGTTTTTTCAATTTTAGAGAGTCACTCCATGAGGGTAATTTTTTGTAAATTTAGTCTCTCTGGCCCGAAAAAGGATAAAATAAAGTGGGAGAGAAATATATTGACCGTAATTAGTCAACGTATACCTTTTTTGTAAATATTTCATATCAGTTCGTAAAAGGGGTAAACTTATACTGAAAGGACGATCATTCATTTACTTTAACAAGTTCGAATAATCAAGTGCTTGACAATATTTTCATGCTTAGAGAGTCTGGAAAGGGCTTAAAAGAGGACTCCAATGTTTTGCTTCTTCGTAAATTTTTGAAAGAGTCCGAAAAAGTGATAAAAGTATGCTCTTTGTTGAAAAATGATCAGTTTTACCGAAAAATCCAATATTCTGCACAAAAACTCGAAACAATTACACATACCTGTTTAAGATAAATAAAAAATGTTTTCAAAAATAACCTTTTTAAAGTGAAAAATAAACAAATTAAAAATTCATTTTTTCGAAAAAAAATTATAAAAAGGACTTTTCTAACTTCATTTTTACTATTTGAATTCAGAGTGAAAAAATAAGGGTTTTTGGATAAGAAAAATTTCCTTTGAATATTTTGGAAAATCCGTTTGTCGAAATGAGAAACCATCAGCTCCAAGTAACCTTTATAAACTCTGGACCATATGAGGGCCCAAGTCAATTTCCTGATATGGCTGGTGAACAGGTGGGACACACAAAACTAGTGTTTCTTGATTGTCGGTCACCAGCTCGAAGTTGAACTAGAGGACATATATTTTTTGATTGGTTTGTCCAGGAGGGGTGGACACTTATCTCTATTCGGGACTAGACTAGGTGGCCAATCTGTTGCTAGTCTCAAAGCATAGTTTTGCAATGGTTGAGTAGACCCCAAGGATAAACGGATAGATATCATCCATCTTGAGTTCAAATTTATTGTCTTCATTGTTACTAGACTGTACAGGAATGCAACATTATGTGTTGCCAATATCATGTTGAGGGCATTGAGATTGTTAGATTTCTATTGAAATATTTTTCGTTGTTGAAAAAAACAACTCTTTGTCGTTAAGGACTTTTATCCACTGGGATAGACTACCGTGGAAACAAAGACATGGCTTTTCTTCCAGGAGAGTAATGAGAAGATTCAAGTAAAAATCATTTTCAACACTTTCTAAGTCCTAATTTTTTTTTAATTTTAAACCGTCCAGCACAAGATGATGTATATTTTGAAAACAAACTTCTATGCTATGATATATCACTCTTACTGACTATATGTCTACATGTTACTGAATGCTGTTTGATTTACTGCTTTGTTTATTGCGAATGTCTATTTATCATACTAGAGCAACTGCATCTGCTAAAGTATTTAAATGTCTTGGAACATGCTGATATTCAATGTAATAAAGTTCATGTTCCAAGAGACGAAATCTTAAGAATAACCATAACAACACTAGATTTCTAATGGAATAAACCCTATTAAGCTGTAATACAACGAGTTCAGAATCCAACCTAACAATCAAACCCCAAATCCCAAATGATATGGATTCAGATAATAACTAAATCATGCACTATACTCTACAATGTTATTCGTTGTTTTACTGAGGCTTACCCCATGCATGGACACTAACTCATCAGAGGGTGAATATATAACCCAAGTTGCGGAAGAAATGTTCCGTGTACTACAACAAGCACCATCAGCAAAACCAATGTAGGTTTGAAGAGACGTCGACATCTGCAATATCAAGAGTAAAACTCAGATAAGTAGGAATAGTGATAAGAACACACTCTAAAATAGGCACGATTTTCTAATCTAAAACACATCGGTAGTAAAGAATCTAATCTAACTAAAAATATTCACACTAAGTTTAAGCATAATACTTCTTCAAATGAAGCCCATTTCTGGGTTTATCTAAAGAGACACCGTCAAAATCTATCAACTCATAGGACCCTTTTGCCAAATTTTTCTTAACAATGAAAGGACCATGCCACATAGGCATGAATTTTTCAGCCCCTAGCTTATCGTTGGCTTGATCGTACACTAAAACTAGCTCTCCTTCTGAAAAATTACAACGTGTAACATTTCTATCGTACTGAGCTTTTATTCATTTGACATGAGCCTCGTTTGCTAATGCAACATTTCGCCTATTCTCATCTAGCTGAGCCAAGTACAAAAAATGCTTCTCCTCTTCAGACGTAGCTAGGAGTAATTCTATGGCTAATTTCGAAGTTGAAATTTTGCATTCAATAGGTAACACAACTTCTACATCGTAAACCAGTTGAAAGGGAGTAAAACCAGTTGATGTTTTTACCGAGGTATGATATGCCCAAAGCACTGAAAATAACATGGAATGCCAATTCGACTTATGAAAACCAATAATTCTTCTGATCATAGTGACTAAAACTTTATTGATAGCTTCAACCAGACCATTAGCCTGCAGGTAATAAAGATTAGAACTATCGTGGCAGAGGCCAAGTTGATCTGTCAGTTCAGTCATCATGATATTCTGAAAATGACTTCCATGATCTATAATTATAGCTTGAGGAACACCGAATCTAGCAATTATATGATTTAACACGAAAGTTGCAAAAGTCTTTCCATCTGCCGAAAATGTAGGCATCATCTCACCCCACTTAGTAAAATAATCTACCTCTAGGATAATATACGCATGCCCCTCGGCCAATTGAGGGTTACATGTAATAAAGTCAATACCCCACTTTGCGAAAGGACCGACAACAATTATAGGGTGAAGAGGAGCGGGTGGCGCACGCATTTTACGATCAAATACTTGACAATTGTGGCATTTCTGGACTGCATAGATACAATCTTTAAATAACGACCACTGGAAATAACCAAACACATGACCACCACATGCTCCAGAATGGTAGTCATTTAGCACCTTCTCAGCTTCTTCATGAGTAAGACAACATCGGAAAATAGAATCCACTCCACAAAGATAGAGTGTATCACCAATAATATTGTATTGTTGGGATTTGAAATGTATTTTCCATCATCGAGATCATGATATTTCAGGCCGAAAAGATTGGGTTTGGAGATAAAAAATAATATCTCCATACCATGGATCAAGAGTACTGATAAGAAACAAGGATTCTTCTACAATGGGTTGCTCCACCACAATTTCAGTATCAGTAGAGGGGAAATCACACATCATTTTGACAAAAACCAAAGATTTCTTTGCCTTGGATTTTTCAAATTCCAAGTCAAATTCCTGTAGGATAACTATCCATTTGGAAGACTTGCCCCCTAGAAATTGTTTTGTCAAGATGTACATCATAGGGTTACAATCAGAAATTACTGTGATTTTGCATAATAAGATGTAGTGTCGAAATATTTGGACATCTTGAACAACTGCCAAGGCCAATTTCTCCACATGCGTGTATTTGATCTCAGTCAGATGCAGATTTCGACTAAGATATTAAGTCACATGTTCATTGTTGAATTCATCTTCCTGAACTAGAACCATCCCAATGGTGGAATTAGAGGTGGTGAGGTACAAAAAATAGTCCTGGTTGTAGTCGGGAGGATGCAATAACTGTGCATGGATCAACGCGTGTTTGAGTGCATCAAAATATCGATCAACAATATTATCCCAAAAGAATGGAACATATTATTTTAACGACCTGGTAAAACCCTTTGTTAGCTCGACGTAGTTAGGAATGAACCGACGTAAAAAGTTTTCTTTCCCCTGCAAACATTGGAGTTGGCGCAGAGTCGAAGGAGGAGGTAGATTGACAATAGCTTCGACCTTCGATGGATCAACATGAATGCTTTCTTTTGAAACAACAAACCCAAGTAAGCGACCTGATTCTACACAGAAAGCACATTTGTGTGGATTCAGCTGAATTCGATAATGTCTACATCTCATAAAGATAGCTCATAAATGAGTGAGATGGTTGGCCCTATGCAATGAATGAGCAGGTAAATCATCAAGATAAGGTTGTACAATGTGCTTGATGTCATGAAATGTGTAAGACATAGCCCTTTGAAAAATTGCCCCAGTGTTCTTCAATCCAAAGGGTAGTTTGCAGTAAGAAAATGTGCCCCATGGACAAATGAAAGTTGTTTTTGGCTGATCAGCAAGAAGTATGTTTATTTGATTGTAACCTAAGAAACCATCCATAAAGGAGAGCATTTCACAGCTGGGACAATCATCAATTATTTGATCGATATAGGGGGTTGGATAATTGTCTTTAGGACAAGCTCGATTAATATCCCTATAGTCGATACATACTCTTATCGTTTCTTTTTTTTTGTTAACAGGAACAATATTCGATACCCAATCCGTTAAAGGAATTGGATAAATGAAACCTGCACGAAGTAATTTTTCAACCTTGAATTTGATAGCAGAAGCTTTTCTCGGATGTATTTGACGTAAATGTTGACAAATAGGTTTGGCATCTGGGTAAGTCTTGATTTCATGTACAGCAATTGACAGATTGATTCCTGGCATTTCCTCATATGACCAGGAAAACACATCATGAAATTCTTGAAATAGGGCTTTACAAGTTTGAATTCCATCGTCTGTAAAGAAAGCACCTATATGAATGTTTTCAATTATTCTTGGTTTAACTGAAATGTCAATTGGAATCACTCGAGAGATATTTTCCAAATTTAACTCAGAATAAGGATTATGCAATGGATTCTGTGGTTCTTTGACATATTCAGTAGTAAAACCAAAGAACCATGGTAAATCATCAACAGACAAAATTTCACGAATTTTCTCATCAGTATGAACAAGATCAGTAAATGTCATTGTGGCTGAGCTAGCTATAGAAAGTGCTTCCTCATGGATCCCATTCATTAGATAATTTTTGGTTGAATAAGGATCGGAAAGCGACTGTATAGCCTGATATGAAATTTCAAAGGGACTCAAAGGCATTGCACCATCAAATGAATCCAACTCATAATTGGAAGGTATGACACAAGGATCATAAAACATAATGGTATTCAATGAAATCATATGAATGTTTGCAATAGGAGGCGATACATTAGGAGGAAAGGAAAAAATTCTTAGTAAACCAGAATCTTTAATTAAACCTACCCCAACATCCTTGTAAGGGATATCCGTTTTACCGATGTGATGGATTGTTTATGTAGAGGCTGGATCAAAGGAGAAATAAGTGAGCTGATCTATTGTAATGATATTTCCTTGATGTGGAAACTTGATAAGCTGAAAGACCAATGAAACAACAACAGTCATAGCATAAGACCAACTACAAACCAGGAGAAGGTTGTAATCTAGAGGGGCATCAACCACCTCCACATCTATATTTTCAGTTTTTCCTTCGACCCCTATAGGTAAATCTTGCAAAATACCAAAAGGATGGAACAATTGGCCATCAAAAGCCTTCAGAATCATCAGATATTGATTGAGTTTAGGAGAAACAAGCGATTTCCAACACTGTATTGACATAATACACGTAGAAGCCCCTTCATCAAGCATAGTCCAAAAGATCAGTCTATTTTTGACTAAAACTGGAATCTAAAAATCCATTTGATGAGGTAGGCGGGGTGTGCTATTCTCTAAATTGAAGATTATAAGGTTTGAATCCTGAATATCAACAGCTCCTATGGCAGAAAAAAGTAATTTACGTTGTCCTGGGAACGATTGTAGCACTTATAAAGCCGACATTGCTGAAGGGCAAATAGATAAGTCCTCAACAATCTTGTAATTCTGAGTAGCTCTTGCATGTGGATTGAAAGTTGATTTACAAAGTACACCTTTAGCAGGTGGTTTTATTACTAAATCTGGATTGGGTTTCTGGATCTGTAGCGGATCAGAAATGGAAGGAGGTGTAGTTGATGTGTTTGAATTAGAAGATTCTACTTCTTTACCACCAACAAGATTCTTACTACCATGATCTTGCGATCGTGTCGCAATCCTGACATGAGACATCATCATAATAGGTTCTTCTGAGGCATTCGAGGTAGAACCAATCATCTTACTATCTCGAGTGGGAAAAGGATCCTTCAAGACAACAGGTTGTTGAGAACCTTTAACAAATTTTGCAACCTCCGCTTGATGCGGGCATTCCTTAGTAAAATTATCCTCATCGCAAATGAAACAAGGATAGTGAGGCTTGCATTTTTCATCATTAGATTCAGTTTTATCTATTTTTTATTTTGAATTATTTTTTTTATTCTTCCCCTTCTTTTTTCCACCGGATTTGGATTTGTCCATAGATGTCTCTACGACATGAATGTCAGCAGAAATTTCAGCAGAAGATTCTCCTTTCGGGGAATCAGGTAAAGTTATTATAGGAGAAGAATTATTTTAATACTTCTTCTTGATTTTAGTATTAACTGTACCAATCATTTCGTTAGCGACATGAGACACTGAAGGAGTTGTAGTTATTTGACCTTGTTTTGGAAGATCGGAGATTTTTTCATGTAAAGTACCTGACTGCGTATAGGCGAGGTCAAGATACTGAGCTTGAGCAATGACTTTCTCCTCAGTAACAACTCCGGCCTTATCTACATATTCAGTGATTTTGGGTAGCAATGATTTAACAAACCATTCCGCCAAAGTTTGATCCGAAATGTAAAATTTCACCAAACACCTTCTACGTCGCCATTCGTGAAAATGATCAGAAATATACGTGAAAATGGATTTCTTTATTGAAGTCAACAGTTCCATGCCATTTTCGTATCTGACAGGAAACTGAAAATGAGTTAAGAAAGCAGTTGCTAACTAACTGAAATTATTAAAAGAGCCTCGTGGTAACTCAATGTACCATTTGGCGGCAAGACCAATAAGAGTTCTTTGAAAAATACGTAAGCGAATTGAATCATCAATTATCAAATTAGATGCACACCAGAGGTGATAAGTCATGATGTGATTTGACGGATCCTCTCCTGACTTACCCTCAAATTTTGGTATATCACTTGGCAACTTATGCGGCATTGGCGGCCAGTACAAATAATAGAAGATTGGATCATTCATAAGGTGTGTCAAATTAGGTAAATCCAAAGTTGCAATAAATCGTAACTGACAGTTAGGGTTGTGAAACCTTGAGTAGCCAAAGCAGTTCTGGAAGGAGGATACCCAGGATAAATGGGAATCGGATTTGCATTAGGAATTGTGTAACCTCTCGGGAAACCAGGATTAATTGTACCAAACTGGGGTTGTTGAGGCTATTGATAAGTATAGCCAAGGTAAAGTTGATACTAATAAGCCGGGTTTGTAAAACGGGACAAAATTGAGGTTTTCCCTAGTATGGTTGATACATGAATTACAGTTGACTTGTGACAATCGTACTTATACCAGCTTGTCTCACAGGTATCTGGACCGATGTCTGAACTGAAGGTCCTGACTAGGGTACAAAGACTTAAGGGATTTTCACGGATGCAGGGATAGAAGAACTCAGAGCTACAGATACTCCAGAAACATGTGTTAAAGGTTGAACAGATGTCATAGCAGTTGCAGCAGTTTGAGGCGGAGTCTGAGGTGTACTAGGCCCAGACTACTGAACAGAACCAGATGTAGGAGTTTGAATAATAGACTGAACAGGTTGCTAGATTGGACCAAAAACCAAAGGCTGTCTAGGTTGAGAAGACAACTACACATTAGGTTGCATAGGCTATTGAAATTGGGATGGATCCCACACCATGTTTGTTTTGGGGTATTGTCCTGTAGAAGGTTGAATGTAGGGACCATAGCCTGGTTGAACGTAGGGTTGATAAGTAAGTGGTAACTTTTCGGCTCCTTGTACAGATGATTGACCGGAATGTGGTTGGAAACATTGAAATGGGTACTAACCTTGAGGTTGATAACCGTGAGGCGCATACTAAAGTTGCGGTTGATAAGGACCCTGAGGAGCATATTGAGTTTGGGGTTGACCTTGGGGTATGTATTATCCTAAAGGTTGATAACCTTGAGGTATGTACTGTCCTTGAGGTTTTTCACCAAAATAATATGATGCCACAGTTTGTCCTAGGAAAAAATTACCTTGAGGTTGCCCCCCAGGCGGTAACTAACTGCCTAAAGGTTGCCCGCCAGGTGTTAATTTATTTCCCTGAAATTGTCCCCCAGGTGGTAACTGACTACCTTGAGGTTGAGGATTCAGAATATTACTATACATCATAAAGATTTTCTCTATGTTTGACAACCTGCTTAATGAAACAGACTGGTACAAGTTTCTTCACAAAACCATCTTGAGTAAAGAGAACCCCCTCGAGAGTCCAAATGATTTTAGTCGATGTCTGCTCCAGGAACAGTGAGATCTTTCCTTCACCGTCACCTTAGGAAATAATATTAATCTTATGGACATTAAGGTTACCAACAGTAACAAATACAACTGGGGACACAGTCTACGATTTGATCCTATGTGCAAGGGTAGAGTAACAAAGCTCAATCCCCTTGAAGGCTCCTCGACATGGTCAATCCAAAGCACTGAAAATAACATGGAATGCCAATTCGACTTACGAATACCAATAATTCATCTGATCATAGTGACTAAAACTTTATTGATAGCTTCAACCAGACCATTAGCCTGCAGGTAATAAGGATTAGAACTATCGTGGCGCAAGCCAAGTTGATCTGTCAGTTCAGTCATCATGATATTCTGAAAATGACTTCCATGATCTATAATTATAGATTGAAGAACACCGAATCTAGCAATTATATGATTGAACATGAAAGTTGCAACATTCTTTCCATCTGCCGAAAGTGTAGGCATCATCTCAACCCACTTAGTAAAATAATCTACCTCTAGGATAATATATGCATGCCCCTCGGCCGATTGAGGGTTACATGTAATAAATTCAATACCCCACTTTGCGAAAGGACCGACAACAATTATAGGGTGAAGAGGAGCGGGTGGCGCACACATTTTATGATCAAATACTTGACAATTGTGGCATTTCTGGACTGCATAGATACAATATTTAAATAACGACCGCTGGAAATAACCAGTGCGCAATATATTTTGGGTTGTGGCATACCCAGACATATGACCGCCACATGCTCCAGAATGGTAGTCATTTAGCACCTTCTCAGCTTCTTCATGAGTAAGACAACATCGGAAAATAGAATCTGCTCCACAATGATAGAGTGTATCACCAATAATATTGTATTGTTGGGATTTGAAATGTATTTTCCATCATTGAGATCATGATATTTCAGGCTGAAAATATTGGGTTTGGAGATAAACAATAATATCTCCATACCATGGATCAAGATTACTGATAAGAAACAAGGATTCGTCTACAATGGGTTGCTCCACCACAGTTTCAGTATCAGTAGAGGGGAAATCACACATCATTTTGACAAAAACCAAAGATTTCTTTGCCTTGGATTTTTCAAATTCCAAGTCAAATTCCTGTAGGATAACTATCCATTTGGAAGACTTTCCCCCTAGCAATTGTTTTGTCAAGATGTACATCATAGGGTTACAGTCAGAAATTACTGTGGTTTTGCATAATAAGATGTAGTGTCGAAATCTTTGGACAGCTTGAACAGCTGCCAAGGCCAATTTCTCCACATGCGTGTATTTGATCTCAGTTGGATGCAGATTTCGACTAAGACATTAAGTCACATGTTCATTGTTGAATTCATCTTCCTGAACTAAAACCATCCCAATGGTGGAATCAGAGGCGGTGAGGTACAAAAAATAGTCCTGGTTGTAGTCGGAAGGATGCAATAACTGTGCATGGGTCAACGCATGTTTCAGTTCATCAAAATATCGATCAACAATCTTATCCCAAAAGAATGGAACATTTTATTTTAACGACTTGGTAAAACCATTTATTAGCTCGGCGTAGTTAGGAATGAACCGACGTAAAAAAATTTATTTCCCCTGCAAACTTTGGAGTTGGCGCAGAGTCGAAGGAGGAGGTAGATTGAAAATAGCTTCAACCTTTGACGGATCAATGTGAATGCCTGCTTTTGAAACAACAAATCCCAGTAAGCGACCCGATTCTACACAGAAAACACATTTGTGTGGATTCAGCCAAATTCGATAATGTCTACATCTCATAAAGATAGCTCATAAATGAGTGACATGGTTGGACCTATGTGATTAATCAGCAGGTAAATCATCGAGATAAGGTTGCACAATGTGCTTAATTTCATGAAATGTTTAAGACATAGCCCTTTGAAAAATTTCCCCAGTGTTCTTCAATCCAAAGGGAAGTTTGCAATAAGCAAATGTGCCCCATGGAAAAATGAAAGATGTTTTTGGCTGATCAGCAAGAAGTATGTTTATTTGATTGTAACCTGAAAAACCATCCATAAAGGAGAACATTTCACTTCTGGGACAATCATCAATTATTTGATCGATATAGGGGGTTGGATAACTGTCTTTAGGACAAGCTCGATTAATATCCCTATAGTCGATACATACTCTTATCGTTTCTTTTATTTATTAACAGGAACAATATTCGATACCCAATCCGTTAAAGGAATTGGATAAATGAAACCTGCACGAAGTAATTTTTCAACCTCGACTTTGATAGCAGCAGCTTTTCTCGGATGTATTTGACGTAAATGTTGACGAACAGGTTTGGCATCTAGGTAAGTATTGATTTCATGTACAACAATTGATGGATCGATTCCTGGCATTTCCTCATATGACCAGGAAAACACATCATGAAATTCTTGAAATAGGGCTTTACAAGTTTGAATTTCATCGTCCGTAAAGAAGGCACCTATATGAATGTTTTCAATTATTCCTGGTTTAACTGAAATGTCAATTGGAATCGTTCGAGAGATATTTTCCAAATTTAACTCAGAATAAGGATTAGGCAATGGATTCTGTGGTTCTTTGACATATTAAGTAGTAAATCATCAACACACAAAATTTCGCGAATTTGCTCATCAGTATGAACAAGATCAGGAAATGTCATTGTGGCTGAGCTAGATATAGAAAGTGATTCCTCATGGATCCCATTCATTGGATAATTTTCGATTGAAGAAGGATCGGAAAGAGACTGTATAGCCTGATATGAAATTTCAAAGGGACTCAAAGGCATTGCACCATCAAATGAATCGAACTCATAATTGGAAGGTATGACACAAGGATCATAAAACATAATGGTATTCAATGAAATCATATGAATGTTTGCAATAGGAGGTGATACATTAGGAGGAGGAAAGGAAAAAGTTCTTAGTAAACCAGAATCTTTAATTAAACCTACCCCAACATCCTTGTAAGGGATATCTATTTTACCAATGTGATGGACTGTTTATGTAGAGGTTAGATCGGAGGAGAAATAAGTGAGCTGATCTATTGTAATGATATTTCCTTGATGTGGAAACTTGATAAGCCGAAAGACCAATGAAACAAAAACAGTCATAGCATAAGACCAACGACGACCCAGGAGAAGGTTGTAATCTAGAGGGGCATCAACCACCTCCACATCTATATTTTCAGTTTTTCCTTCGACCCCTATAGGTAAATATTGCAAAATACCGAAAGGATGGAACAATTGGCCATCAAAAGCCTTCAGAATCGTCAGAGATTGATTGAGTTTAGGAGAACCAAGTGATTTCCAACAATGGATCGACATAATACACGTAGAAGCCCCTTCATCAAGCACAGTCCAAAAGATTAGTCTGTTTTTGACTAAAAATGGAATCTAAAAATCCATTTGATGAGGTAGGCGGGGTGTACTATTCTCTAAATTGAATATTATAAGGTTCAAATCCTGAATATCGACAGCTCCTATGGCAGAAAAAATTAATTTACGTTGTCCTAGGCACGATTGCAGCACTTCTAAAGCCGACATTGCTGGAGGGGAAATAGATAAGTCCTCAACAATATTGTAATTCTGAGTAGCTCTCGCATGTGGATTGAAAGTTGATTTAAAAAGTACACCTTTAGCAGGTGGTTTTATTACTAAATCTAGATTGGGTTTCTCGATCTGTAGCAGATCAGAAATGGAAGGAGGTGTAGTTGATATGTTTGAATTAGAAGATTCTACTTCTTTACCACCAACAAGATTCTTACTACCATGATCTTGCAATCGTGTCACAATCCTGAGATGAGACATCATCATAATAGGTTCTTATGAGGCATTCGAGGTAGAACCAATCATATTACTATCTCGAGTGGGAAAATGATCCTTCAAGACAACAGGTTGTTGAGAACCTTTAACAAATTTTGCAACCTTCGCTCGATGCGGTCATTCCTTAGTAAAATTATCCTCATCGCAAATGAAACAAGGATAGCGAGGCTTGCATTTTTCGTCATTAGATTCAGTTTTATCTATTTTTTCTTTTGAATTAATTTTTTTTATTCTTCCCCTTCTTTTTACCGCCAGGTTTGGATTTTTCCATAGATGTCTCTACGGCATGAATGTCAGCAGAAATTTCAGCGGAAGATTCTCCTTTCGGGGAATCAGGTAAAGTTATTATAGCAGAAGAATTATTTCAATATTTCTTCTTGATTTTAGTATTAACTGTACCAATCATATCATCAGCGGCATTCAACACTGAAGGAGCTGTAGTTATTTGACCTTGTTTTGGAAGATCGGGGATTTTTTCATGTAAAGTACCTGACTGCGTATAGGTGAGGTCAAGATACTGAGCTTGAGAAATGCCTTGCTCCTCGGTAACAACTCCAGCCTTATCTACATATTCAGTGATTTTGGGTAGCAATGATTTAACAAACCATTCTGCCAAAATTTGATCCGAAATGTAAAATTTCACCAAACACCTTCTACGTCGCCATTCGTGAATATGATCAGAAATATACGTGGACATGGATTGCTTTAGTGAATTCAACAGTTCCATGCCATTTTCGTATCTGACAGGAAACTGAAAATGAGTTAAGAAAGCAGTTGCTAACTGACTGAAATTATTAAAAGAGCCTCGTGGTAACTCAATGTACCATTTGGCGGCAAGACCAATAAGAGTTCTTTGAAAAATACGTAAGAGAATTGAATCATCAATTATCAAATTAGATGCACACCAGAGGTGATAATTCATGATGTGATTTGACGGATCCTCTCCTGACTTACCCTCAAATTTCGGTATATCACTTGGCAACTTATGCGGCATTGGCGGCCAGTACAAATAATAGAAAATTGGATCATTCACAAGGTGTGTCAAATTAGGTAAATCCAAAGTTGCAATAAATGGTAAATGACAGCTAGGGTTGCGAAACCTTGAGTAGCCAAAGCAGTTCTGGAAGGAGGATACCCATGATAAATGGGAATCAGATTTGCATTAGGAATTGTGTAACCTCCCAGGAAACCAGGATTAACTGTACCAAATTGGGGTTGTTGAGGCTATTGATAAGTATAGCCAAGGTAAAGTTGATACTGATAAGCTGGGTTTTGTAAAACGGGACTAAATTGAGGCTACCCCTGGTATGGTTGATACGTGAATTACAGTTGACTTGTGACAATCGTACTTATACCAGCTTGTCCCGCAGGTATCTGGACCGATGTTTGAACTGAAGGTCCTGATTAGGGTACATAGACTTGAGGGATTTTCACGGATGCAGGGATAGAAGAACTTGGAGCTACAGATACTCCAGAAACATGTGTTATAGGTTGAATATATGTCATAGCAGTTGCAGCAGTTTGAGGCGGAGTCTGAGGTGTACTAGGCCCAGACTACTGAATAGAACCAGATGTAGGGGTTTGAATAGTAGACTGAACAGGTTGCTAGATTGGACCAGAAACCAAAGGCTGTCTAGGTTGAGAATACAACTGCACATTAGGTTGCACAGGCTGTTGAAATTGGGATGGATCCCACACCATGTTTTTTTTGGGCTATTTTCCCGTATAAGGTTGAACGTAAGGACCATAGCCTGGTTGAACGTAGGGTTGATAAGTAAGTGGTAAATTTTCGGCTCCTTGTACAGATGATTGACCAGAATGTGGTTGGAAAAATTGAAATGGGTACTAACCTTGAGGTTGATAACCGTGAGGTGCATACTAAAGTTTCGGTTGATAAGGACCCTGAGGAGCATATTGAGTTTGGGGTTGACCTTGGGGTATGTACTATCTTGAAGGTTGATAACCTTGAGGTATGTATTGTCCTTGAGATTTTTCACCAAAATAATATGATGCCACAGTTTGTCTTGGGAAAAAATTACCTTGAGGTTGCCCCCCAGGCGGTAATTAACTGCCTGAAGGTTGCCCAACAGGTGGTAATTGATTTCCCTGAAATTGTCCCCTAGGTGGTAACTGACTACCTTGAGGTTGAGAATTCAGAATATTACTAGAAATCATAAAGATTTTCTCTATGTTTGACAACCTGCTTAATGAAACAGACTGGCACAAGTTTCTTCACAAAACCATCTTGAGTGAAGAGAACCCCCTCGAGAGTCCAAATGATTTTAGTTGATGTCTGCTCCAGGAACAGTGAGATCTTTCCTTCACCGTCACCTTAGGAAATAATCTTAAGCTTATGGACATTAAGGTTACCAACAGTAAAAAATACAACTGGGGGAACAGTCTACCATTTGATCCCATGCGCAAGGGCAGAGTAACAAAGCTCAATCCCCTTGAAGGCTCCTCGACATGGTCAATCCAAGTTTTACTGACAAGTGACCCCAGGCTCCTCGACAATGGTTAATCCAAGGTTTACCATTTTTAATGCGCGCAGAATCTTCTATCTTTCCAAATGAAACATAATTGATTGTCTCAAAGGTTTGGACATGATCTCGTGATTAAATCCTTTAAGAGAAGCTTCCTAGATTGTGCAAATTACAATTGGATTTATTTCCTACCGCAAGTTTTATCTACTTGTTTGTTTTTACTATCTTGGAGAATTAATTAATCCCTACTCCAAGATACTAGCCTAAGCTATATTGGTGATCAGAGCCCTAGAAATAAAAATATTACTAGTTCAATTTTAATTAAGAGTTGTTTTTATGGGATGTTCTTTAAGTCAATAGGTATGGAAATGAAACTTTGATGGTGTGAAGACTCGACTTCCAAAAACACTAAAAATGCACCTAAAAATGATAATCAATTCATTTTTCTTTCAATGAAATTCTAGCTAAAGAAAGAGTCTGAGAATGCAATTCTTTTAAGAGACAATGCTTTCTTTAAACATGAAGAATAAATGGAAGAAAATATTTTTGTTTTTTCAATAAGAACTCAAAACGAGAAAAATAATCAATGTTCACAATAAATCCCTTTTTCTTTCAAAACTCGAAAATAAAAAATACAACTTTCCTTCAAAAGAGATCTACAAATTCTTAAAAGCACACAAAACTATGAAAACTAATTTTGAGATCTACAAACTTTTAAAAAAATCTGATTGAATGAAAGCTTTAAATTTTTTTCTGAGAATGTTTTGCTTAATTATTCAGTCGAATAAGGATTCATTTTCCCATAATAACAAATAAATAAATAAAAATCTAGATATGTTTTATAAAAATGAAATTCAGAACTTAAAACGAAGTTGGTTCGAAGATTTGCAAAGAGAAAACTAGATCTATTTCTGAAAAAAAGAATGAATTTCACAACCAAGTCAGACTCATCAAAAAGATAAAAGATACCAAAGTGATATAATGGCACTTTTAAGCTTCTAATCTTTGGGTCACTACAGAGACAAAGTAGAAACCACTCTAAAAAGGAAAAACTTCTAGAAAATCATTCAAAACAAAAGTGCTATGAGACTCATTCACAAGAGATTTTCGACAGAAAACATACAGATTTGGGTAGACACTAAAAATCATAATTCAAATATAAACTAAAAATAAAATAAGAAATCTAAGTTTTTCAAGACTTTTAACAGGGTTTGCAACAATGTGTGGTTCCCAGAAAATTTCAAGAGAAACAAAGAAGATTTCAAAGCTTTCCAAATCAAAGTAAATCTAAGCTACCCAAGCCTGCACAAATAAATCAAAAATCAGAAAAAAAGAATTTCTCAAATCAAAACAAAGGAAAATAAAAATAAGTTCTTTCCCCAGTGGAGTCAAGAATTTGTTGGCCGGATAAATCGATCTTGCGGACAAGATCAATCTCCCTAGTGTCAGAAGACAATCTAGCAACAAACGAACAACTAATTTTGTCTTTCTCTAAATATATTCATTTTACAAAAAAATGTTATGAAGGTGTTGATCCTACCTTAGATCCAAATGCTTATTTGTGGTTTTAGTGCTTCTGTTGCATCAAAATACTTCCATCACAACAAGAGTTCTTCCGTCGCAACAAGAGTTCTTTTGTCGCAACAATAATCCTTCCGTCGCAACAAGAGTTGTTTCGTTGCAAGAAAGTGTTTTCTTTTGTCGCAAAAAAGTGGTCTTTTGTTGCAACGAAGTGTCGTCTTTTGTCACAACAAAGTGTCATATTTTTTCACAACGAAGTGTCATCTTTTGTCGTAACGAAGTGTCGTCTTTTGTCACAACAAAGTGTTCTCTTTTGTCGACCTGCAATCACAAACAAGAAAATATTAAATAGCACCTGTATAAAAAATAATCATAAAAAATACCTGTCATAGTGATCAAGGAATCTATGAAATAAACGATCAAACAAAAATTTATTGAAATAAACTATCGAACAACAATTTATTGAGAAAAACAAAACTTGATTGTATTAATCTTAAAATAATAGAAGAACCTTACAACCTTAGCCTTGATGTTTGAAAAGGCCTTCTCGGGGTCCGAAGCAGGAGTCTCCTCTACTTTTATAAGTATTGCACTCTTCCTCCAAGAGCACATAGACGTATGTGATATTTCCTCTCAAAATCTCAACAGAAAGAAGTCTCAATCTCAATAGCACTTCAACTCAATCACACATAAAGCTTGAACTCCCTTTGAGGCTACCCAATGCCTCTTTTTATAGAGTAGATGAGGAGGTTAGGGTTCCACCTTTGAAGGGATAGAATCCTCCTTCAAAGGGATAGGCTCCTAACATTAATGGATTAGTTCCTTAAGGTGAGGGATGCATGGACCTTACTAAAGCATACTCATCCCCAAAAAACCTCATCTAGAACCTTCTAGAATTGACCTCAAATCAGCTTTTTTACTTTACTTTCTCACTTTTTTGACTTTGAGAAGGGTACACAGGAATTACATGGGAAAAATACGTTCTGGAACATAGGTAGGTAGTGTATTACCTACGTACCCAAGCTAGGAACACAGTCAGGCTTCATGTTACCTGTGTACCCAAGGCTTTTTGATTTTTTAGGGTTTTTCCCTCCCGTTTTAGGGCTTGGAATGAGGAAAAAAGGTTGTAATACTTGTAGAGGATGCATGTATGAGTGTTAATGAGCTCATACAGTTAGAAAAATGTCATGATGAAAGTGCAACACCTCCCATGGCAGGACCCAACCCTCCCGAACAAAGGCACGAGGGAGAAAATGGAAAACGAGTCGCACTAACATACACAAGGCAGATGGGTGGTCAGAACTTAGCACTTTTAACATGGACGCCCTCACATGACCTAACCTGACCCACGCGAATGTGCACAAGTCACACCCATGATCACCACTTAGCGCTTTTGACATGGCAGCCCTCACACGACATGCCCCGACCCAACCCGATTCACTCGAACGTGTTTCCTTGGGCGCCCTCACATGGGTGAAGCACTGGCACCACTAACACTTCGTGAAAAATGGTATCAAAGCTCAATTCAGGGTGATTTGAGCTTTTTTGAAGTTTTAATATTGAAGAAGAAATACAATGATAGGGCTGCAATTGGTATCGAAGCTTGGACATTATTTTGGTTGGTCTCGGTGAAACATTGGCATGGGCAAGACATTGGTCAGGGTTGAAGATGTATAACAAGACATGGCAAGTTGGGAAGAATATCAAGGGAGGATTTTTTAGACCTTTTTCAAGTTGATGTTTTTGTCGCTTCGTCGACCATCATTCTTCGCATGTTCACCAAATGCTTCCAACACCCTCTGTCATCATCCTCAACTCGTGGCTCTTACATAGTCCCCCACTTAAAATAAGACTGTCGTACCCGATAGTGCTACCATCATCATCGCAACTTTCATCACAATGTATCATTACCCAGTATCATCGCATAAACCATCAAGGTTCATGTCTGGCATATCCAAGGGAAATATCTCCCCAATCCATGATCATCAACACATCTGTCGCAATCACCACGTGTTATACCATAATGGGAAGCCAATCACTTCATCATGGCCACATGCTCCTACAACATATATCATTTCAACCCATCATATATTGTCAATATCATGTGAATCTCTGCATCAGGTACTCCAACCAACTCAACGTAACAAAACCTGCTATGTATCCTACATAACTCTGCACAGTGCTATAGCCCTCATAAATTGAACTAGTCGAGTGATCAGTCCAACCATATGTTCTCATTATGAGATTGTGCATCCTCATACCATGCGTTAGTTGTCTCTCTCGCATCTTTTCATACCCATCAACTCAATCAAGGATCCCTCCCATGTGAGTGGAAAGTAATCCATGGAGATCTGTCTCATCCACAACATGTTGTCCATCCAAAAAGCCATCTCTATCTGAAATGTGTTGCCCATGATTTCAATCTCCACGTGCATTTCAAAAGACAACCAAAAATATCGAGCATCATCCATGTGTTAAAGGTCCTCCTCAAATCAAGTCAAGAACATCCTCTCAACAATGTGCCATATTCAGGTCCATGAAGCTATGTTCATCCCATGTGCAATATGCATCCAATGTGCGTACCAAATTTAAGTCAATAAGGCTTAGTCCATGCCCAAGTGTATACCACCAAGGATCCCATCGCCACATCTCCATCAACCTCCAATTCATCTCGTTGATCATCTCCATCAAGTGACTCCTCACAAACACACCCCATAAATGTGCTCAAAGGTATGCATCCCATAGTGCATTGAAATCAAGACCAGTCTCAATCTCAACTCCTTAATGAGCCAGATACTGCAAGATCATTGTAGTATGAAGCCTCCAATGAATGCAACTCCATTATGAACTCCCATGCGTCATCCTATCCAAAGTGTTGGAAAGCATACTTGTATTGCCCACGAGTGCCACCAGAGGTTGTTCTCACCCTGCAAGTCATATGAATGTTCCCATAGGTTGCTCATCCAGCCAATGTCTTGTTGCTCAAAGTGAACAACATCCATCAGCCCATCTATAAAATATCTCCATGTAGCACCAACCATCGACCATGCTTAGCATATTCTTGCTTGACACTCCTCCATGATGCTCATAAGTGGCACCTAGCAAGTGCACTTGCATAATGTCTCCACATAATGTCTTGCCATGCCCTCATGTTAATGTACATGACTTTGGTTGCCCATGTGTCCATCAAGAGTAGACTCATCTCAACTCTAGCCACCATCATGTTTATAGTATACAGGTTAAGTGCCCTTGGTCACTTCTACCAGCATCATCATGGGTACTTCCTCCAAGTCTTCTCCCCCACTAAAGGTGCACCAAGAGTTTCTTCTTGGTTGTAAGCCATGAAGAAGTCTACCCAAACAATGTGCCCTACCACAGAGGCAGTCCATGAGTCATGCCAGGCACCTAGCCAATTTCCATGTGGCTAAGCATGACCCATATCTATAACAAAGATCATAAAGTTCCACCCTAGTCATAGGAATTTGAACCTACTGGAGTGAGGTCAAAAATTTCTCTATCAAGGTATACAACAAGAAATGCTCCTTTCTTCTCCAATGTACAAGGTTCCATCATTGTCATCCAGGGAAAGGTCCTCCATGGTATTGGCAAAGAAGTCATTTTATTTCCCATCCCTGCATATGGTCCATCTCCCAGATGCTCAATTGAAACATGATTCATATCTTCATGAAGACTCTCTAAGCGAGTGTCCTCTATCCTCATCAATGTTTATAATGCTTCTGATCCTGGTACTTCCTGTTCATAAATTTCCTCCTCGATCATTGTCACTTTTGCAACATTTTCATGTGGTTCATGCCCCAATGCTGGCAATGTGCTTGGTCCAGGTTCAAAATTTTCCATGAGTTCTTCCTTGATCATATCCGCATCCTCAACATCCTCCACAGAATCATCCATCACCAATGCTTGAAATGTTCTTGGCCCTAGTCCAACCTGTTCATCAAGTTCATCCTCGACTTCTACCACATCTGCAACATCCTTATGAGAATTTTCCACCATCAAGGCTTGTAATGTGCTTGGTCCTAGTCCAACTTGTTCATCAAGCTCTTCCTTGACTTCAATCACATCTACAACATCCTTTGGTTCAGCCATAGTGGGCTTCATGGCACCATGCTTCATCTTTCCAAGGTCTCTAAGTTTGAGAAGCTTATAAGGTAACTTCCTTCGCTCTTCTTCCACCTTTTCCATTTCTGCTCGGAGAATTCTCACTTTATTCATAAGTTAAAACATTTCATATTTGCTCATGCCAAATGTCCTCCTCTTTAACAATGTATCAATGGTCTAACTTGCCTCATCAAACTCCTTTTCCACTTCCTTCGACTTCTCTTTAATTTCTTTGAAGTTAATTTCCACTGAAACAAACTCATCCATCAAGCTTCAATACAAATGTATCCCTGCTCAATAATAAAAAATCCACAAAAATGTTGCTCTGATACTGAATTTCATGCCCCTATACTTGTTGTAGTCTTCAAATCACTCTATAGATGGGTGTGGCACTACCTTATTTTTCTCTTTTCAAATACTCGATAATTAGACTACGCCTAACTCAACAATTATTTAATTAATCTTCCAAATTGTTCTTGTGCAGAAATAAAACAACAATAAACATCAATATAAAACCACATGAATTCTCATACATTCGAGGGAGGTGAAAATCTCGTTAATAAGTCTGCCCAATATTATGCTTCAATAAATATGTACAATCTGCAATAATTATGCAACCAAGCCTCCAAAACCATTTATGCTTCTTTCCAAATGTGCTTCTACCTTGGTCTAGCCTTTACAGCTTCCCAATAGTGCAAGCAATCCAAAGGAACTCCAAAATTCCCTTTCAGAACATGTTTATGACGCTGTCGGCACCCGGAACGAATTTTTGCACGTGGGTCACTCGGGTCATGGTCTGCATGCATTTCCTGAATGTGTTCAGGTCGTGTTTGACCCGACCTAACCCTGTTGAACAAACTCTGCACCTTCAAACACTGTTCCGCACATCCTGAATGTGTGCGCGCTGCACAAACCTGGCTTGACCTGAATGCACCTGCCCTGAACACTGTTATGCACACGTCCTGTGGAAGGAACCTGATTCGACCATGCACTAAACACTGCACCGCACGCGCCCTGCGGAAGGAACCTGACTCAAATTGCGGGTGAACACCGAACGCGTTTTTACCCAACTCAACCCAGACTCCGTTTCCTTGCTACGGCTTCACCCTCCACCCTCGACCTTCGCTCTAGCTCACGCATTAGCTTGCCAATGGTGGAATCAAAAATATGTTTATGTCCCTCTTGCTTTCCTTTGTCATCCATCTCACGTCTTCCTTTTGTATGTTCCTTTGCCCACACATTGCTTCCATGGGTGGGGCTTGACCCATATAAGGTCAACCCACTAAGTGCCCATAAAGCCTTGGTTACGACATGACATTTCCTCCTTAACATCAGCTTGCCACCACATCTAGCCTATAAACCTCCAAGCCAACACTTAGCCATTTTTGGACGCGTTTATGCACGTCCCTCATAAACATTGCACGGTCATCATGATAACGTCGCATAGTATCCAAATGATGCTTTCATCTGTTGGTGTTCCCGTCTAACCTTTCGTCGTGGTTTTCGTTTCTTCATCGTTCATCGCATGTCCACTGAACACTTCCAACGCCCTCTATCATCGTCCCTGGCTCATGGGTCTTATAGGGGCGGTTTTTGTCGTGGTGGACGTATAATTGGGCGGTGTACATTGAGCAGGGACATGAAAACCTTATATTTCACACAGTTCGGTGACTCTCGTCATAGCGAGGCGAGGAAACCTATCATGACCCTAGACCTTCAGTGATATTTCAACCATGCTATAGATGGGGTGCGACACTACCGTACTTCTCCTTTTCATAATACTCAAGTATGTAGACTACGCCTTTAGCAACACTTGTTAAATTAATTAATAAAATGTTCTCTCAATGTGCGGAAAACATAAAAATTTTCATCATATCCACAGTATATGCCCATACATATAAGGGAGGGGAAACTCCAAGTTAACAATGAGTCTGCCCAATAATATGTTTCATAAATATGAAATACAGTATAAGTTCAAATCCAGAAAAATACCCCTTTGCTCTTTGGCAAGGCAAGTCACTTTTTTTCCAAGCTTAAAATGATTGATAATCATTAACTAGCCCACAACAATCACTTACAACATTAGAATTCACCTCGAGAATATCCTGCATAAAACAGCCTAAGTGCTACTGGGTCACTCGGGTCGTCATTGAAAATGATTTTAGACCTCCCCGCGAGCTCTCTATGTGTCCAATCCACTCCCCAGCTATGTGGTTAGCTTTTTACCATCAATGCGTACCTGATTCAACTCTCGGCACTTAATTCTGACTCACGATGCCTTTAGAATGACCTCTGAACTAAAGCTCAAATCATGCAGACGCCCTACCCGACCCGACCTTGCACTATATATGCCCTACAAAGACGTTCTGCATGCCCTGCATGTCTGTCACATGATTTGGCCTGCGCACTACCTGACTCGACCCGTCCTATGGTGCGGATGCCCTGCGGAGGAATTCCATAGGCCCTGCATGTCAACAACCTGACTCGACCCACTCTTGCCTTGCATTCACCGTCGCCATGTTTCCTTCACCAACGAGCTGTTGTATTAGCTCGTGATGCTCCAATGCGCTCACACTCAGATTCTTTCTTGATCGTTGGTTACATGACTTCTTCGTCATTTGCACACCATATTAATACACGTATCATGTTCCAGAAGCCCCAAAGCTCCGCAGACTTTGGAAGTTCTTTGTTGTGCCGTGACATGTAAACCCAAGCTCCCCACACCTAGGGCACGGTTTCTATTGTGGTGGGACGTGGAAATCCCCGGTTTCCTAGAATTGGATGGTATCTATCATGCCGTAAAAAATGGAAACCCCTGAGCTCCGCTAACCTGGGCGGCAGTTTTTGTTGCACTGTGACATGGAAACTCGAAGTTCCCCATACTTGGGCAATGGTTTCTATCATGTTGCGGCATGGAACCCCCAAGCACCCTATGTTGGGGTTGCAGTTTCCATCACGGCATCACGGCGGGACATGTGAATCGCAGGTTTCCCAGACTTGGGAAATTTTCCGCCATGCCATGAAATGGAAACCCCAAGTTTCTCCAAATTGGGGCAGTTGTTTGTCATGTGGTGAAATGGAAACCCCCAAGTTTCATTGACTTTGGTGGTGGGTTTGTACGCACCGTGACATGGAAAAAAATCAGATTTCCCCAGAGTCATGGATTCACGGTTTCAAAACACCACCAGTTCCCTAGACTTGGGCAACGGTTTCCATCGTCATGGAAACCCGAAGTTCCCCACGCCATGGATTCAATGAAAACCCTGAGTTTCTAGTGTGCCGTAAAACATGGAAACCTGCGGTTTCCATCAGGGGCAGGACATGGAAACCCCAAGTTTCCCAGGCTTGGGCGCGACCCTCCGCCATGTGCCATGAAATGGAATCCCCGATCCGCGTGTTCCCCGGACTAGGGAAACAGTCTTTCCCATGAGATGGCATGGAAACCCCAATTTCCCCAGCGTGTTTCCCTCGGGGGTGTGGGAGGACATGGAAACCCTAAGTTTCGCAGGTCTGGGTTGGTTTTACGCCGTGCCACGACATGGAAATTTGGGGTTTCCATGCCACCAACCACAAGTTCCACAGACTGGCGACCCCTCTCGTAGCCGTGGCATGGAAACCCCAAATTTCCCGCCCCCAAGAAAGAAATGCATTTTTGAGATGGAACAAAAGAAATTATGTTTGAATGAAAAGGACGAGGGGGCAGAAGGTGCAATGATGATAGTTGTCAAAAATTTGAATAAAGTGACAAGAGCGAAGCTCCGAATCGAGGCGAACAAGGGTTGAATCTCAGTGGATCATGGCATCAAGGCCACACTACCAATTACAATACCCCATCACATATTTAAGTCATTTGCAAAGGATTATTCTCAACGAATTTTTGAAATTGAACTTCAAAGCTACCCCGACCAAGATGCTTAATGATCGCGGATTGAAAATTACATGAGCCCCTTGGGGCGACAAAGAGACTCGCCTATTGTGGGTCGAGATACAGTCGAAGAGTGACATGCACTACTTCTAGCATGGATTCTGACTTAGAGTCATTTAGTCATAATCCGACAGACGATAGCTTCATGCCACTGGCTTTTGAACCAAGCGCAATGACCAATTGTGTGAATCAACGGTTCCTCTTGTACTAAGTTGAATTACTATTGTGGTGCGGTTCATCAGTAGGGTAAAACTAACCTATATCACGATGGTTTAAACCCAGCTCACGTTCCTTATAGGTGGGTAAAAAATCCAACACTTGGTGAATTCTAATTCATAATGATAGGAAGAGTTGACATCGAAGGATCAAAAAGAAACGATGCTATGAACACTTGGCTGCCACAACCTAGTTATCCCTGTGGTAACTTTTCTGACACCTCTAGCTTCAAATTCTGAAAGTCTAAAGGATCAATAGGACATGCTTTCACTGTTTTTATTCGTACTAAAAATCAAAATCAAATGAGCTTTTACCCTTTTGTGTCACACAATATTTCCATTCTCGTTGATCTCATCTTAGGACACCTGCGTTATCTTTTAACAAATGTGCCGCCCTAGCCAAACTCCCCACCTAACAATGTCTTCCGCCTGAATCAACCTGCCAAAACATGCCTTAAGGCCAAAAATAGGGGCAATTCCCCTTCTCCACCCCATAGAATAAGTAAAATAATGTTAAAATTATTGGTATTTCACTTGCATGAAAAATGACTTCCACTTATTGTACACCTCTCAAATCATTTCACAAAGTCAGATGAGAGTCAAGCTCAACTGGGTCTTCTTTCCTTGCTGATTCTACCAAGCCCATTCCCTTGGCTGTGGTTTCGCTAGATAGTAGATAGGAATAGTGGGAATCATGTTAATCCATTCATTTGAATCACTAATTAGATGATGAGGCATTTGGATACCTTAGGAGAGTCATAGTTACTCCTACCGTTTACCCCCGCATGGTTGAATTTATTCACTTTGACATTCAGAGCACTGGGAAAAAATCACATTGTGTCAGCATCTACAGGGACCATCGCAATGCTTTGTTTTAATTAAATAGTAGAATTCCTCTTGTTCATACCAGTTTTGAGTTTAACTTTTGTTAGAAAATTATATATTATGGAGCAATGCAACACATAAAATATGCGGAAAATAAAATCACACAAAACACATAAAACTAGAGAGACACAGATATACGTGGTTCACCCAGTTTGGGCTACGTCCACCCCGAACAGCCAGTCCTGCATTTCTATTATCCAGCAAAATGAAGAGACAAAACCTACAGCAGGTCCGCTATAATATCCTCTATTCTCTCTCACAGTCTCCCTCTCTATTTCTCACTCCGAGAATACACATATAATATACAGCCGCAATACAATGCCCTCATAAAAGCGAGGGGTTGCCTTCTAGGGAAAACAAACCCTAATCTAAACATAACTTCTGCCGTCAGATCATTTGCCTAATGAACGGCCCCCCTAGACCCCTCACAGCAGCGATTAATTACGGGTGGCGTTGCCGCCCCTTTTAAGGTACAAGGGTCCAATGCTATGATACAAAGTAAACAAGATAATCAAGCTCCACACCCAACAATCTCCCACTTGGAGAGTGATTTTAGAAACTCCACCGTTGCTTTATTTGCTGGAAAATGACTCCTCTTTGGACCTGGTTGTTTCTCATATTCATCATCATCCTTGAAGACCAATTGAAACTGAGCACGTTCTCAGTTTCTCCCTAGTTATGGCTTTTGTTATCATATCTGTAGGATTCTGGCTAGTGTGTATCTTTTCCAACTTCAACTGTCCATCTTCCAATACTGACCGTATGAAATGGTACTTGAGATGTATGTGTTTAGTCCTGGAATGAAATGCCGAGTTCTTTGAAAGATGAATAGCACTTTGGCTATCACTGTATAGTGTGCCCATATCATGCTTCTTACCCAATTCATCCATAAACCTCTATAACCAAATCATTTCTTCACTAGCCTCTGTAGTAGCAACATACTATGCTTCTGTTGTTGAAAGTGCAACAACACTTTGGATTTTTGAAGCCCAACTGAAAGCTATTCCACCTACAGTAAATACATATCTTGTAGTGCTCCTCCTGTGATCTCTATCACCTGCCATATCTGCATCAACATATCCCTGTAGAGCAATGTTTGAACCACCAAAGCATAATGCTTGATTTTTGGTACCTCTCAAATATCTGAGAATGCATTTTACTGCCATCCAATGTTCTTTTCCTGGAATGTTGATGTACCTGCTTACAACTCCCACTGCATGTGCGATATCATGCCTTGTGCATACCATTGCATACATTAAGCCTCCAACTGCAGATCCATATGGAACTTTACACATATAATCCATGTCTTCTTGGGTATTTGGGCACATCTCCTTACTAAGTTTGAAATGGCTAGCAAAAGGTGTACTAACTGGTTTTTCATTCTGCATATTAAATATTTTCAACACCTTCTCTATGTACTCATTCTGAGATAGTGTTAATTTCCAATTTTTCCTGTCTCTAGTTATCCTCATACCAAGGATTTGTTTTGCAGCTCCCAAATCCTTCATTGCAAATGAATTTGCCAATTTTCTTTTGAGCACATTTATTTCCTGCATGTTAGATCCTTCAACAAGCATGTCATCTACATACAATAACAATATGATATAGCTTCCATCATTTTTCCTTTTTAGATAAACACAATGATCAAAGTGACATCTAGTATAAACTTGTCAAATTTTAGATACCACTGCCTTGGAGCCTGTTTTAAGCCATACAAGCTCTTATTTAACCTGCAAACCAATTTTTCTTTCCCTTTTACCTCACATCCTTATATTTGCTGCATGTATATCTCTTCCTCCAAATCTCCATGGAGAAATGTTGTCTTTACATCTAACTATTCAAGATGAAAATCTTCCGCTGCTACAAGACTTAAGATAGTTCTGATTGAATTCATCTTAACAACAGGAGAAAATATTTCATCAAAATCAATACCTTTCTTTTGTGCAAACCCCTTCACCACAAGTATAGCTTTGTACCTTTGTTTTCCTCCATCTTCTTCCTTCAGCCTGTAAACCCATTTATTCTGCAATGTAGTTTTACCTGCAGGAAACCTGACTAAGTCCCAAGCCTGGTTATGCATTAAGGAGTCCATCTCTTCTTCCATGACTAGCTCCCACTTCTTCCTACTTTCAACCTGCATTGCTTCTTCATAACATTCAGGTTCACCAGAATAAGTCCGCAATAAATAATATAATGAAGGACAATATCGTTCAGGGGGTATAATTATCCTAGTAGATCTTCTAACACCACTTTCAGGTGTTTGAGGTGCCTGTTGCTATTGTGGTGGTTGCTGCTGCTGTGGTTGTTGATTATTATTATTTTCAGACACCTTTAATTTTTCAGATATCTCATCAAGAACCGCGTATTCCTTGCTTTATTTTTCTTGTTTCTTTTCCTGTAACTAATTCTTATACAAGACCTTTTCATTGAATATTACATCTTTGCTCCTAATGATTTTTTGATTTTCATAATCATATAAGCGATAATCAAAATCACTAGCACCATATCCAATAAAGGTACATTTCTTTGATTTTGCCTCAATCTTTGTTCTATTTTCTTTATTAATATGGACAAAGGCCTCACAACCAAAAGGCTTTAAAAAAGAGTAGTTTACCTTTTTACTTGTCCATGCTTCCTCTGGAATACCACCATCCAAGGAACTTGAAGGCCCTCTGTTTATTAGATAAAAAACAGTATCTACAGCATCTGCCAAAAATTGTAAAGGCAATCCTACATGCAATCTCATGCACCTTGCACGCTCCATGATTGTTCTTTTCATCCTTGCTGACACACCATTTTCTTGTGGTGTTCTTGGAACTGTCTTCTCTCTGTGAATTCCATGCTCTGAACAGTACCTATCAAACTCTTTGCTGCAATATTCACCTCCATTGTCTGATATGAGACACTTCAACTTCTTTCCTGTCTCAATCTCAACAAAAGCATTCCATTTCTAGAAAGTATCAAATACATCAGATTTATTTTGAATACAATAAATCCATGTTTTTCTAGTTGCATCATCAATAAAAGTAACATAATAACGAGAGCCACCGAGAGATGATACCTGAGCAGGTCTCCATACATCTGTATGCACAAGCTCCAATTTTTTGTTCTTCTTTTCTTTCCCAACTCTGAGAAATCAGACTCTCTTTTGTTTTACATAAATGCAATTCTCACAGAAATCCAAATCAACATTCTTCAAACTTGGAAACAAATTTCTTGAGTGAAGAATCTTCATTCCCTTCTCACTCATGTGTCCGAGCCTATGATTCCATAATGCTGCATCTACGCCTTTGGAATTTAAAGCATTAATAGAGTTAGAAATATCATTGCATAAATACAATGTACCAACCTTTTCACCTTTTTCTATTACCAGCGCTCCTTTGGTGACCTTCCAAGTTTTATCTGTGAAAGTTGTCACACAACCTTCACTGCCTAGCTGCCCTGTTGAAATCAGATTTTTCTTCAAATCTGGAACATGCCTTACCTCCTTTAGTAGCCATTGGTTTCCATTCTGTTGTTTTACAAGAACTTTACCCATTCCAACAATTTTACAGGGTTTATCATCACCCAAATGAACTTGTCCAAAATCTCCTTGAACATAGTCATGAAAATATTTCTTATCAAGTGTGGCATGGAATGAAGCCCCTGAATCTACAACCCAAGAATTAGTAACATTTTCGAAAGAAAGAATCAAAGCATCTTGTAACACATCACCTGTCACATTTACTTCATGATTGTTTTCTTGTTGTGTGTATCCTTCTTTTCCCTTCCGAGATCTACAGTCTTTCTTTAGGTGTCCTTTATTTCTGCAATTCTAGCACACTATTCCTAATATGGACTTGGATCTTCCTTTCCTTGATTTGCTGCGATATCTTGAGTTCTTTCCTCTTTCCATTCTTCTTCCCCTAGACTCTGCACTAAAAGCATTACCCGATGTCTCACCGGAGCTTTTCCGTCGCATTTCCTCGCTAAGGATAGCACCAACAACATCATCAAACTTTAAAGTACTAGATCCAAAGACAGAGTTACTAATGGCCATTACTAAACCATTCCGACTCTCTGGCAATGAGCACAAGAATAACAGAGCTCTAACTTCATCATCAAATTTTACCCCTACAGAACTTAACTAATTGGTAACTGTATTAAATTCATTTAAATGGTTTGCAACAGATCCACCTTCTGACATCCTCATATTAAATAATCATTTCATAAGAAATACCTTGTTTGAGGCCGAGGGTTTTTCATATAGTTTCTCCAACATCTGCATCAAACCCTCTATTATTGTTTCCTTCAAAATATTGAAGGCGACTGACACCGCAAGACACAACCGTATTGTTCCGAGTGCCTTTCTATCGAGAATGTTCCATTCCGTGTCTGTCATGGCCATCGGATTCTTTGTTTTTCTGCTCAATGGTAGGTACAGATATTTCTGATACAGATAATCTTCCATCTGCATCTTCCATAGTGGGAAGTTTTGGCCGTTAAATTTCTCAACCCTAAACTTACCATCGTCCACCATTGCTCCGACTCGAACCAGGAACCCTTCTTTCCTACGAGTTTATCAACCAAATATACCTTCGGCTCTGATACCAGTTGTTATAAAATTATATATTATGGAGCAATGCAACACATAAAATATGCGGAAAATAAAATCACAAAACACACATAAAACTAGAGAGACACAGATATACGTGGTTCACCCATTTTGCGCTACGTCCACCTCGAACAGCCAATCCTTCCTTTCTATTATCTAGCAAAATGAAGAGACAAAACCTACATCAGATCCACTTTAATATCCTCTGTTCTCTCTCACAGTCTCCCTCTCTGTTTCTCGCTCTGAGAATACACATATAATATACAACCGCAATACAATTCCCTCATAAAAGCAAGGGGCTACCTTCTAGGGAAAAAAAACCCTAATCTAAACATAAATTCTACTGTCATATCATTTGCCTAATGAACGACCCATATTGACTAGAAATTACTATACTTTTACAAGGAAATTTTACATTTGTTTTTAGCTTTGGGGGCGCTACCCCCGAAAACCCCTGCCAGTGGGCGGCTCCAAAAAGTGTTTTCGCCCCCCCTGGACCCCCCACGACAGCGATTAATTATGGGCGGCGTTGCTGCCCCTTTTAAGGTATAGGGGTCCAATGATGTGATACAAATTAAACAAAATAATCAGGCTCCACACCCAACACTTTTCACCGCCTAGGGAAAAGCCCCCGCGAGGGGGAATTCTATGCCCGTAGTCCAATCAGCACGCGACTGCCCACCCTCACCATGAGAGTAGATTTGGAAGACATCTGATAGCCCACGAGTTGAGGGCGTTGAACCCTTGGCCTAAACCTCAGAGCCAATCCTTTTCCTAAAGTTACGGATCCATTTTTCTGACTTCCCTTACCTAAATCATTCTATTGACCAGAGGTTATTCACCTTGGAGACCTGATGCAGTTGTGAGAATGACCGGGAATGAACAGTACTTGGTCCTACAGATTTTCAAGGGCCGCCGAGGGCACCCTGGAAATCGTAAGATGTGCGGTTCTCTTCCAACTGCTGGAACCTATCTCCGGGTGAACCGATTCCAGGGTGGGAAAGTTGTTAAAAGGAAAAGATAACTCTTCCTGGGACCCCCGATGATGTCTCTAGATTTCCTAACATTTCTTCCCACCGCCATGTCCCAGTTTGGGAATATTAACCCGACTCCCTTTTGATACAAGGCTTCCCCATCTCTTAGGATCGACTAACCCATGTCCAAGTGTTGTTCACATGGAACCTTTCTCCACTTCATTCTTAAAAGTTCTCATTTGATCATTTGCTACTACCACCAAGATCTGTAATGAGGGCCGATCCACCAAAGCTCATGCCCGAGGTTTCTCAATGACCCCCATGTCTTCTTACTTATTGAGGCTAGGAAATTTCTCCGATGGTGGAGTATAGGTTGCATGCTTTAGTGCCATCCATTTTTGGGGCTAGTTGATTTGGCAGGTGAGTTGTTACAAAATCCTTAATGGATTTCGACTTCCATGACCATTGTCCTGCTGTCTTAATCAACCAGCACACTTTGTGGGATCTAGGTTACCGCAAAATTCAGCACCGTAACTTTACTTTAGTTTCATCCTGCATCGCCAGTTCTACTTACCAAAAATGGCCCACTTAGAGCTCTTGATTCCATGGCATGACTCAATGGAGCAGCCGCAGCCTCTTACCTATTTAAATTTTGAGAATAGGTCGAGGGAATTACTCCCCCGGTGCCTCTAATCATTTGATTTACCTAATGAAACTCGTGTGTAATCTCCATCTATCCTGAGGGAAACTTCGGAGGAAACCTGCTACTAGATGGTTCGATTAGTCTTTCACCCCTATACCCAATTTAGATGAACTATTTTCACGTTAGTATCACTACGAGCCTCCACCAAAGTTTCCTCTAGCTTCACCTTGCTCAGGCATAGTTCACCATCTTTCAGGTCCCGACAGGTGTGCTCGCACTTGAACCCTTCGCATAAGCTCAAGGTCGGTTGACGATGCACCTCTCGCAGAGAGGGGATCGCACCTGTCAGCTTCCTTGCGCCTTGCAGGTTTTTAAACCCACCGACTCACATACATGCTAGACTCTTTGGTCCATGTTTCAAGACGGGTCGAATGGAAAGTCTGCCAACCAACACCACGAGTGCGCAGGTGCAACATCCTGCCACAAGGGCGTGTGCTTCATTCCTCAACCATCGCAATGTAAAACCGACAGGTGGTACTCCACCCACACTTGTGACGATGCAGTAGCTCGTGTTGGTTTGCACCTCAAGTCGAGCGGCGGACTAGCCTGAGCCATTCCACATCTGACTGAGACGCATCGACAACCTCCATCTGCTTCCCTCCCTACAATTTCAAGCACTTTTTAACTCTTTTTTCGAAGTCCTTTTCATCCTTCCCTCACGGTACTTGTTTTCTATTTGTCTCTCGCCCATATTTAGCCTTGGATGGAATTTACAACCCAATTAGGGCTACATTCCCAAACAACTCGACTCACCAACAATGCCTCGTGATGTTGCAGGGTCCTGGCCCGACGGGCCTGTCACCCTCTCTGGCGCCCCCTTCTAAGGGACTTGTCCCAAGTCCACTGCTAAGGATGCTTCTAAATACTACAATTCAGGTGACACTGCCACCCAATTTTCATGCTGGGCTCTTCCCAGTTCGCTTGCCGCTACTAGGGGAATCCTTGTAAGTTTCTTTTCCTCCACTTAATTATATGCTTAAACTCAGTGGCTATTCTCACTTGAGCTGAGGTCACAATTTGGAGTTAAATATGCCGTACCCAATGGGAGGAAAATAGAGAGAAAATCAAGTTCCAGGGATGCCACACAGAGCCCGCATTGGCTAACGCCGACTGCCCAACCAAGGTGACAAGATCACTACTTGCTGACGCAATCCATGAAATGTCCCCTACCACATTTCATCCAACCACACCACATTGGGCACTGATTACCACCTCTGCTACTCCCTAACATATTGCAAGGAGCACGCCCAGATAGACGTCCCCTCAACCGAAGCCTCAAGAGAAAATTGCATTAAAAAACTTGATGATTCACAAGATCCTTCAATTTACACTAAGTATCACATTTTTCTATATTATTCATCATAACAAGAGCCGAGGTATCCATTTCTGAGAGTCATTTCCATGTGTTACCAAAAAAGTGCACCCCCACGAGAAATGGCTAAAAGCCAACCCAACGTACAGTGCATCGAAACAAGCAACAAGCCCCCTTCCCCGTTAAGACAACCACACTCCATAACCCACTCACTAAAGGGAAGGGTCTCAAACAAGCCCCCACGAACCCCATGCCTTTACAAAAAGGGGGGAACTGCAAGGAACGATGATCGAGAAGGACTAGGGTAGCCAACCCAAGAGCTCCCGCTGCTTTTCATCCTTCTCGAAGACCCAACTACAACAGTTCCCCCCTTTCTTCTCCGTAACACTACTGGGGGCTGACAAGAGGAAGGGAAGGGGAAAAAAACACATATTCATATAACAGAAAAGAAAGAGAAGGTGGCTCCCACCCTCTCACAAGGGAAATCTCAAGCAAACAAACAAGAACAGATACTTTCCAAACCCTGTGCTTTTTAAAAAATGGTAGAACTGTAAAGAATGATGACCGAGAAGGACTACGGTGGCCACCTTAAAACTCACAGTTCTTTTTTTCCTTCATGAACATCAAGCCACTACATCTCCCCCATTTTTTCTCTGTAAATATAGGGGTCAGAACGGGGAAAGTAAGAAAAAAAAAATGAAAGAAAGAGAAACAAAATTGTCCACCCTCTCAAAGGAGGAGGCCCAAACAGATAACAAAATCTTCCTGAGCCCCACACCCTCACAAAAGGGGGGGAATCGCAAGGAAAGATGATCAGGAAGGACTAGGGTGGCCATCCCTGGAGCTCACACTGCCTTTCATCCTTCACGAATTCCAATCCTCAACAATTTACCCCTTTCTCCATAAAGCTATGGGCCAAAAGGAGGAAGGGAAAAAAGAAACCCAAAAAAATAAAATAAAAAGAGAACCAAAACATGGTTTCCAGCAAATAAGATAAGGCTCAAACAAAAAACATGCTTTCAAGTCCCCATGCCCTCGCAAAAAGGTGGGGGGAACTGCACAGGTCGGCAATCGAGAAGGACTAGGGTGACCACCCCAGCAGGAACTTGCACTTCTTTTTCGTCCTTCCAAAAACATCAATCCACGATAATCCCACCTTTTCTCTGTAAAGCTAGGGGGACCAAAATTAATCACAAGGGGAGGCTCGAACACAATACAAGCTTTCCAAGCCCTATGCCTTAGCAAAAAATGGGGGAACTGCAAGGAATGACGATCAAGAATGACTAGGGTGGCCAACTCGGGAGTTTGCACTACTTTTCATCCTTCTCCGACATTTACCCACAACAATTCCCACTTTTATCCATAAATCTAGGGACCGGAATGGAAGAAAACAACATGAAAGAAAGAAAAATCAAACATCACCCACCATAACACTCGCAACAAAAATTCAATTTGAGAGAAAGGGGGGCCAAATTTCAAGCAACGCTAGTTACAAAAATAGAGGGCCACCGCCACACGAGGAGAAGTTGGCTTAACCAAAAAGAAGGAAAACAAGGCACCCAATCAAGATCATCCCATGTTTTCACACACTGTTAGATACATTATGACACGACATCCTCTCTATCTACACAAAATAACATGCGGCAATCAAACAACCAAGCAGACAAGCCACAACCTAAACATGACCACTAGAAAAGCTGAGGGCCATGATGAGACAAGTGCTTGGAGCATGTTACTACTGAGAGGTAAATTTCCCCCCAAACAACACAAGGCTTCAAACAAAATATGTACTAGTAGCGAAACCCACCCCACTATTTCACCCCTCCGTGTACAAGACACCTGACAACCTTTCTAGCCAAAAATTCAAGGGGGGCCAAACAACCGAAACTCCAAAGAGGAGTTATTGCAAGCTGACACTCAATTCTGGATAAGCATAGGGCCACAAATATGCTAGCGGTGCAATGTCACACCCTAAAAAGAGGAAAGCCCCCAAAGCGCACACCACAATGCTATTTCAACAATCGACACATATAAGAAATGACCAAGTCGCGCAAAAAACCTACAATCCAAATGGTGAGACAAGGACATAACCTGCTTCCTACCTTCCTTGGAAGGGGGAGTGGCTCAATAAAAGATGAGGAATTCCATCAACACCAAAGGCATGAGAAAAGAATGCTACCTCATGCCCATTGATAGGGAAACTTGCAATTTTGATGGAGCTCGGAGCAAGGGAGGGTTATTTCATTACCTAGACCCAACCCTTACGGGAGGGCATGTCAAGGAATAGTCGAGAGGACTAGGGTGGCTAGCCAAACATATTGCACCACTCTTCATCCATCCCATATTGACCCCACCCGAAAATTTTCCCCTCATGAAAGGGTTGAGGTAGGAAGCGCACACGCAACCGCTCCCTTGAACCAACCACCAAAAAAAAGGCTCACCCAAGAAAACACATAAACCACCGCCGCCACCTTTTGGAGAGAACCAACTATGGAGGCCCACTTCATCCAACGAACAAAGGATCAAGCACCACTAATATGAATGAGTCTAAATTTTTCCATCGTATTTCCCAAGCACCTCGACTGCAGCAACCATACCCCACCGAACATACCATTGGAGATGGGGGTCTCGAGCAACGAGCTTCCGAACCCCATAAAAAAACACTTTATGGGAAATAATAACAAAGGATGGGACAAGTACAAGCATCACTTGCAAGTACATGAAACAACAAGCGTGAACTCAAGATAGGCAACTAAAAATGTTGCGAGTCTCTTTCTCAAGAGGCACCACCCTGACAAGCATCAAACCCGCTCTCCTAAAGAAACAGAACACATTCCTGGATTACATACAATCGAAACCCACACAACCCAAATGAAAAAACAAAACCCTGCAATTAATGATCCTATTGTAGGTTCACCTACAATAACCTTGTTACGACTTATCCTTCCTCTAAAAGATAAGGTTCAATAAACTTCTCATGACATCAACAGAGGCGAAGCACCGTCATCGATGCAATCCGAATACTTCACCGGATCATTCAATCGGTAGGAGTGATGGGCTATGTGTACAAAGGGTAAGGATGTAGTCAACACGAGTTATTGAAGACCAATAATTGCAATGGTCTATCCCCATCATGATGAAATTTGAGAAGATTTCCCGATGCTCTCAAACCAAGAATAAAAACTCATTGGTTGCATCAGTGTAGTGCGTGTGTGGCCCAGAACTTATAAGTGAATCACAGACCTATTATTGCCTAAAACTTCCATGGCCTAAATGGCCATAGTCCCTCTAAGAAGATGGCCGCAAAGGGGAACCTCTATGTAGCTAGTTAGAAGGTTGAGGTCTCGTTTTTTATCGGTATTAACCAGAAAAATCGCTCCACCAACTAAGAACGACCATGCACCCCCACCCATAGAATCAAGAGAGAGCTCTCAATATGTCAATCCTTACTGTTTCTGGACTTGGTAAGTTTCTCTATTTTGAGTCAAATTAAGCCGCAGGCTCCACTCCTGGTGGTGCCCTTCTATCAATTCCTTTATTTTTTAGCCTTGCGACCATACTCCCCATAGAACCAAAACTCTCTGATTTATCAGAAGGTGCTAGTGGCGTCAGAGCAACATCTGTCGATCCCTAGTTGCCATCGTTTTTGGTTGAGACTAGGAAGGTATATGATCATTTTTTATTAATGGAAAAATCCTTGGAAAATTCTTTCGCAGTGGTCCATCTTTTATAAATCCAAGAATTTCACCTCTGAAAATGAAATATGAATGCCCCTGATAGTCCCTATTAATCATTACTCTGATCCCGAAGGCCAACACAACAGGACCATACTCCTACCACGTTATTTCATGCTAATGTATTTAGAGCATAAGCTTGCGTTGAGCACTCTAACTTTTTCAAAGTAACAGTGCCGAAGGTGTGACCCAGCCAGTTAAGGCCAGGAGCACGCCGTTGACAAAAGGGACAAAAGGGAAAGTGAAAACCGAGTAGGCGGATTGACCTTTACGACCCAAGATCCAACTACGAGATTTTTAACTACAACAACTTAATTATACGCTATTGGAGCTGTAATTACTGCGACTGCTGGCACCATACCTGCCCTCCAATGGATCCTCGTTAAGGCATTTAGATTGTACTCATTCCAATTACCAGACTCAATAAGCCCAGTATTGTTATTTATTGTCACTACCTCCCCATGTCAGGATTGGGTAATTTGCATGCCTGCTACCTTCCTTCGATGTGGTAGCTGTTTCTCAGGCTCCCTCTTTGGAATCAGACCCTAATTCTTCATCACCCGTCACCACCATGGTAGGCCTCTGTCCTACTATCGAAATTTGATAGTGAACAAATTTGAATGAAGCATCGCCAACACAAGTGTTGTGCGATCCGTCGAGTTATCATGATTCACTGAAGAAGTGGGAAAGCCCGTGCCGGCCTTTTATCTAAAAAATGCATCCCTTCGAAAGAGTTGGGACTTGGTGCATTTATTAGCTCTAGAATTACTATGGTTATCCAAGTAGTATGGTACCATCAAAAAAACTATAACCAATTTAATGAGCCATCCGCAGTTTCACATTCTGAATTAGTTCATACTTAGACATGCATGGCTTAATCTTTGAGACAAGCATATGACTACTGGCAAGATCAACCAGGTAGCACCCTCCCACTTCAAAGGGCATTCAAAGTTCTCTCTTACAGAGAGCCATCCTGAACACCCATCAAGTCAAAGAGAGGTCAAAATATCATGTAAATCTCTTATACCTTACATGTCTTGCATCTCCAAGAATGGATTAGAGCCCACACACACACTACATGCCAAGGACATGAAGGAAATTAAACATAATGGAAGATGGATGCAAGATCTACAAAGTGAAAAAATGGGTCACCTCGCCGAGTCACATTGCACTAAGGCCACTTAGGAGTTGCTAACCACCCCCCAACCACCAAGGATGGCAAAAGCCTTATCACCAATAAAATCCACATTGAACATACGAAGGGGAGCAAAAACAAGACTCTCTTATAAATGCCCCCCAAACCCTCCCTACCTTGCACCAAGGCCACCTAGGAGTCCACCCCGATAGTAGAAATAGTGGAAGTTGAGTAGCTATGATGACCTCGATGCAAAGGGAAACAAAGGAAACAAATGGACAAGAACCAACCCCACAAAATCTCTCTCTCTAAAATGCCTCCCAACCATCTCTGCCCCACACTGAGGCCACCTAGGAGTCCACCTTGACAACAAAAATGATGGACCTTGATCACTCGATCACCTGTGGCAACCTTGATGCGAAAGAAAAGTAAGTAAATAAACGTAGAAAATTCGACCCCACAGCGTTTCTTAAAAATTCCCTCCAACCCTTCCTGCCCAGCATCGAGGCCACCTAGGAGTCCACCCAGGCTGCAACAAGAGTGGACCACGATCACTTGATCACCTGCGGCAACCTCACTGTAAAGGTAAGAGAAGGAATTATAAGGAGAATGACCAAGTCGACAACCTCTATTACAAATGCCACCCCAACCCTCCCCGCCCCGCACCAAGGCTACCTAGGAGTCCACCCGGTCAGTAGCAACAATGGACCTCAATCATTTGATTGCCTATGGTACCCTCGATGCAAAAGGATGGAAATAAAACAAGAATGACCGATCCTGCAACCTCTCTTAAAAATTCCCCTCTCTGACCCTCCCCACCCTGCACCGAGACCACCTACGAGTCCACCCGGACAGCAGCAACGGTGGACCTCGATCGCTTGATCACCTGCGGCAACCTCGATGAAAAGGAAAAGGAAGAAAATAAATTAAAATCAAGAGGATCACTACAAAATGCATGAACATATCTGAACAGGAGGATGTATCAAGTAGCCTCGCACCCCAACCACCCTACGTACAAGCAACCTAGGAGATTACCCCACCGACTTACCAACTAGAAAATTAATACTTTTCACCTGCAGCCACCTCGACACAGAGGAGGGAGGTTGAAGCATTCCACCTTGAACTCCTCCTTCCAGATATAGCCCCCACCATCAACGTATCAAGCCTCATCCCCATTGGACCACAATCATGTACGTGATCCACAAAACAAGAAATACCCATCACCTTGGGTCTCAGCATTCCAAGCCGCATAATTCGACTGTGCACGCAAGATGCAAGGAAAAAATATGACCACTCGCTCAAAAATATGGGCCACCACATATATCAAAACCTCAAAGCCAATGAAGGGACGGACGATGTGCACTCTGAAAGGAATTCCAAACCTTAATTTTACAACAAGGAGAACCGCTTCTCACATCACCCAATGGAAAAAGAAAGCAAGAGAGTCAACTTACAATCAAAACCCTTCCACAGTCCTCTTAAATTTATGCATCTCAACCCACAATGTTGACATAGAAAGAGTACAAGCATAAGAAACTGGCACCATAAAGAACCAAACAATGAAGAGGATGGTGATCTCAAGGAGCCACACACAAAAACCCATACAATTCCGAGAACACATATGCCTAGGGGGAATTATTCACATATGCCTCCAAGGACGAGCATGGCCAGCATTATCTCTCATGTAATATCCAGTGGGGATGGAGAGAATATGAATGTCCACCACCCTACAAATTACCCAAGGCCATTCTTCAAGCACACCCGAACAAGCAACTTAATTAACAGCCCACCTTTCACATGAAAATCCAACCCCTCCCCCAAAAAAAGGGGTGTAGGTGAAAAATATAGCAAAGTGTCGATTTCATGAAGCTAACGAGAGAAAATCCCACCTCCCCCACCCACCAAAAAGGGAGGAGGTGAACAATATAGCAAAGTTCTGGTTTCAACGGAGCTAACGAGTGACCAAGGGGCATGAGAGCGAAATAGGAAACCACCCAGTTGTCTCAAGGAGCCACACACAGCAACATCATCCAACTCTAAGAACACAGAGAAAAAAGGTAACTCTTTTCACATATGCCTCCCAGGACCAGCATGGCCAATATTACCACTCATGTGCTACTGAGTGGGGATGGAGAGAAGATGAGAGTCGATGACCCTACAAATGACCCAAGGCCATTCTTCAGGCACACCAAAACAAAAAACTCAATTACCAACCCACCTTTCACATGTAAATCCAACCCCTCCTGCCACAGGCAAAAAGGGAGGAGATGAACAATATAGCGAAGAGCAGATATTGACGAAGCCAATGAGAAACATAGAAAAAATCTTATTTCAACGGAGCAAATGTGCGACCAAGTGCCACGAGAGAGAGATACAGAAGAGATGATTTCAACAAAGCCAATGAGCAGCCATTCATCTGAAGGAGGCACACACAACAACCCCATCCAACTCCAAGAAAATAGAGTGGATGAGAGATATTTTTCAAAAATGCCTCCAAGGACGACCATGGCCAACATTACCACTCATATGCTACCAAGTGGTGATGGAGAGAAGAAACTCGATGACCCTAAAAATTACCCAAGGCCATTCTTTAGGCACAATTGAAAAAAACAACTCAATTACCAACTCACCTTTCACACAAAAATAAAACCCCTAAGCCAACGAGTAGCTATTCGTCTAAAGGAGCCACACACAACAACCCCATCCAACTCCAAGAAAACAGAGCGGATTAGAGAGATTGTTCAAACATGCCTCCTAGGACAAGCATGTACAACATTACCACTCATATGCTACCAAGTGGTGATGGAAAGAGGAAAGTCGATGACCCTAAAAATGACCCAAGGCCATTCTTCAGGCACAACCAAACAAAAAAAACTCAATTACCAACCCACATTTCATACGAAAAGCCAACCGCTACCCTCGACCAGAAAAGGATAGTTGAACGACCGAACGGAGGCACAAGGGAGAAAATGGAAAATGGAAAATGGGTCACTCGAATGTGCACAAGGCACTCTGGTGGTCACAACATAGCAAATTTTATACGGGCACCCTTCGAGAAAACGACCCAACCTGAATGCATTTGGCCGGATGCCCTCACACAGTGCGACACAGTGTACCTGACCAAACAGACGCACATGGGAGAAAATGGAAAATGGGTAGCCAGAATGTGCATAAGGAACCTGGGCATTCACAACTTAGCAAATCTGATACGGGCACCCTCCGACCAAAAGACTTGACCCAAGCATGTTTTTCCGTGTGCCCTCACCCGGTGCGACACGGTGCGCACGACCGAACTGACACACATGGGAGAAAATGGAAAACGTGTTGCCCGAATGTGCACAAGGCACTCGAGCGGTCACAACGTAGAAAATCTGATACGGGCGCCCTCTGAACAAATGATCTGACCTGAACGCGTTTGTCCGGGCGCCCTCACCCAGCGCAGCACGGCGTGCCTGACCGAATGGATGCACATGGGAGAAAACAGAAAATAGGCCACCTGAATGTGCACAGGGCACCTGCATCATCACAACTTAGCAAATCTAATAGAAATGCCCTTGGGCCAAACAACTCGACCCGAACGCGTTTGGCTGGGTGCCATCACCCAGCGCAACACGACGCGCATGACCAAATGGAGGCACATGGGAGAAAATGGAAAATGGGCTGCCCGAATGTGCACAAGGCACTCGGGAAGTCACAACTTAGAAAATATGATACGAGTGCTTCTAGACAAAATGACCGGACCCGAATGCATTTGGTCGGGCGCCATCACCTGGCGTGATACGACGCGCTTGACCGAACGGATGCACATGGGAGAAAATGTAAAATGGGCCATCTCAACGTGAACAAGGCACCCAAGTGGTCACAACTTAGAAAATCTGATACGTGTGCCCTTATATCAAATGACCCGACCCGAACGTGTTTTGCTGGGCGCCCTCACCCAGCGCAACACGGTGCACCCGACCGAACAAATGCACATGGGGGAAAATGGAAAATGGGTTGCCCAAACATCCACAAGGCACCTGGGTGGTCACAATTTAGCAAATCTGATACAGGCACCCTTGAACCAAATGACCCGACCCAAACACATTTGTCCTGGTGCCCTCACCTGGCACGACACAACGCGCCCGACCGAACGGACGCACATGGGATCAAATGGAAAATGGGTTGCCCAAATGTCCACAAGGCACCAAGATGATCACAACATATCAAATTTGATACGGGTGCCCTCAGACCAAATGACCTGACCCGAACACATTTTTCTGGGTTCCCTCACCTAGCGTGACACAACGCGCCCAACCGAATGGACGCACATGGGAGCAAACGGAAAACAGGCTGCCCAAACGTGCACAAGGCACCCGAGTGCTCACAACCTAGGAAATTTGATACAGACACCATCAGACCAAATGACCCAACCTAAACATGTTTGGTTGAGCGCCCTCACCCAGTGCAACACAGCGTGCCCGATCGAATGGATGGATATGGGAGAAAACGACAAAGGGGCTACCCGAACGTGCACAAGGCACACGGGTAGTAACAACTTACCAAATCTGATACGTGCGCCCTCGAACCAAAAGACCGACTGGAACACATTTGGCCAGTCACCCTCACTCGGCATTACATGGCACACCCAACGAAATGGAGGCACATGGGAGAAAATGGAAAATGGGCCGCCCGAATGTGCACAAGGTACCTGGGTGGTCACAACTTAAAAAATCTGATACGAGCGCCCTCGGATCAAATGACTGAACCTGAATGAGTTTGGCTAGGCGCCCTCACCCAGCGCGACACGGCACACCCGACCCAACAGATGCACATGGGAGGAAACGGAAAACGGGCCACCCAAATGTGGACAAGGCACCCGAGAGGTCACAATTTAGAAAATCTGATACGGACGCACTCAGACCAAATGACCCAACCCAAACTCGTTTGGCCGTGTGCCCTCACATGGCATGACATGGTGTGCCTGACTGAATGGATACACATGGGAGAAAATGGCAAACGGGCTATCCGAATGTGCACAAGGCACTCGAACGGTCACAACTTAGGAAATATGATGCATGCGCCCTCGAACAAAATGACCCAACTCGAAAGCATTTGGTCGGGTGCCCTCACACGGATCAACGCCCTCAGACGAAATTACCCAACCCGAACATGTTTGGTTGGGAACCCTCACACGGTGTGACATGGCGTGCCCACCCGAACGAAGGCTAAAGGGAGAAAATGGAAAACGGGCTACTCGAACATCCACAAGCCATCCGGGCGGTCACAACTTAGCAAATTTGATACGATCGCCCTCAAACGAAACAACATGACCCGAACACATTAGGTCGGGCGCCCTCACACAGCACGATGCCCTCAGACGAAATGACCTGACCCGAACTTGTTTGGTCAAGCACTCTCACACGGCGTGGCGCCATCAGATGAAAGGACCCGACCCAAATGCGTTCGCCCGGGAATCCTCAAACGAAACGACCTGACCTGAACGTGTTCGGTCGAGCGACCTCACATGGCCCAACGCCTCAAAAGAAATGACCTGACCCGAACACATTCAGTTGGGAGACCTCAGACAGAATGATGCCCTCAAATGAAATGACCCGACCCAACCCTAACGCGTGCGGTTGGGTGCCCTCACACGGTGTGACGCACTCAAAAAAAATGACCCAACCCGAATGAAGGCACAAGGGAGAAAATGGAAAATTGGTCAGTTGAACGTGCACAAGGCACTCGGGTGGTCACAAATTATCAAAATTGATACGACCACCATCAAACGAAATGACCTGACCTAACCCAAATATGTTTCTGCATGGTGTCCGCAGTGCAGGTCAGGTCGGGCAGGGCGTCTGCAAGATGTCTGAACTTTAGTTCAGAGCTCGTTCTGAGTTCATATTAGGTCGAAATTGAGTGTCGATAGTTTCAACAGGTGCGTATTGACAAGCCTGAGCCAACCACATAGCTTTGAAGTGGATTGGACACATGGAGAGCTCATGGGAAGGTCTGAACTCATAGGCAGGCGGTGACCCGAGTGACCGGACAACACTAGGGCAGTTTTGTGCAGAAAATTCCCGAGGTGAATTATAATGTTGTAAATGATTGTTGTGGGCTAGTTAATGATTTTAAAGCATTGTAAGCCTTGACAGAAGGTAGCTTGCCTTGCCAAGGAGCAAAGCAGGCCTTTTCCTGGATTGGAACTTATATTATATTTCATACTTATGAAACATATTATCGGGCAGACTCATTATTAACAGGGATTTGCCCCTCCCTTGTATGTATAGGCGTACACTATGGATATGATGATGATTTTTATGTTTTCTACATATTGAAAGAACATTTTCTTAACTGATTTAACAAGTGTTGCTAAAGGCATAGGCTACATACTTGAGTATTATGAAAAGAAAAAGTATGGCAGTGCCACACCTTGTCAATAACATGGTTGAAAGACTACCAAAGGTATAGGGGCATGAAAACAAGGCACCTGTGCAGTCACAACCTAGAAAACTAGATATGGCCGCCCTCAAACAAATTGACCCGACCTAACTCAACCTGACTGAAACGCGTTTCCTTGGGCTCCCTCACACGAGCTGACCAAAACAAAGGCATAAGGGAGAAAATGGAAAATAGGTCGCACGAACGTGCACTAGGCACACGGGAAGTCACGACTTAGCAATTTTTATATGACCTCCCTCACACGACTTGACCCGAACCGAATCAAACTTGTCTCCTTGGGCACCCTCACATGGCATGACCCGACCCACCCGAATGAAGGCACAAAGGAGCAACAGTAATTGGGTTGCAAGAACATGCACAAGGCATAGGAGTGGTCACAACTTAGAATTTTCTATAGGGCCTCCCTCACACGACTCGACCCAAACACGTTTCCTTGGGTGCCCTCACATGGCACGACCCGACCCAACCGAACGAAGGCACAAGGGAGAAAACATAAAATGGGTCGCATGAATGTGCGCAAGGCACACGAGCAATAAAGTAATCCCATATGAGTGTAAAGTAATCCATGGAGATCTGTCTCATCTGCAACATGCTGTCCATCTAACAAGCCATCTCTATTTGAAATGTGGTGCCCAGGATTCCAATATCCATGTATTGTTCAAAAGACATCCACAACTATCCAGCATCATCTATGTGTGAAAGGTCCTCCTCAAATCAAGTCAAGAAAATCCTCTCAAAAATGTGCCATATTCAGGTCCATGAAGCTATGTTCATCCCATCTGGAATATGCATCCAACGTCCATAACAAATTTAAGTCAAGAAGGCTCAACTCGTGCCCAAGTGTATACCACCAAGACATCCCATCATTGCATCTCCATCAACCTCCAATTGGGCCCATTGATCATCTCCATCAAGTGAATCCTCACAAATGCACCCCATAAATGTGCTTAAAGGTATGCATCCCATAGTGCATCAAAATCAAGACCAGTCTCGATCTCAGCTCCTCAATGAACCAGATACTGTAATATAATTTTAGTATGAAGCCTCCAATGAATGAAAATCCATCATGAACTCCCATGCATCATCCTATCCAAAGAGTTGGCAAGTATAATTTTATTGCCCACAAGTGCCACCACAATTTTTTCTCACCTTGCAAGTCATATGAATGTGCTCATAGGCTGCTGATCCAACCAATGTATTTTTGCTCAAAGTGAACAACATCCATGAGCCCATCTATAAAATATCTCCATGTAGCACCAACAATCGACCATGCTCAGCATATTCTTGCTTGACACTCCTCCATGATGCTCATAAGTGGCACCTAGTAAGTGCACTTGCATAATGTCTCCACATAATGTCTTGCCATGCCGTCATGTCAATGTACATGACTTTGGTTGCCCATGTGTCCATCAAGAGTAGACTCATCTCAACTCTAGCCACCATCATGTTTATAGTGTACAGGTTAAGTGCCCTCAGTCACTTCTACCATCATCATCATGGGTACTTCATCCAAGGCTTCTCCCCCACTAAAGGTGCACCAAGAGTTCCTTATTAGTTGTAAGCCATGAAGAAGTCTACCCAAACAATGTTCCCTACCACCAAGGAAGTCCATGAGTCATGCCAGGAATCTAGCCAATTTCCATGTGGATAAGCATGACCCATATCTATCACAAATATCATCAAGTTCCACCCTTGTCATGGGAACTTGAACCTACTAGATCGAGGTCACAAATTTCCCTATCAAGGTCTACAACAAGAAATTCTCCTTGCTTCTCCAATGTACAAGGTTCCATCATAGTAATCCAAGAAAAGGTCCTCCATGGTATTGGAAAAGAAGTCATCTTCTTTTCCATCCTTGCATACAGTCCATCTCCCAGATGCTCAATTGAAATATGAGTAATGTCTTCATTAAGACTCTCTAAGCGAGTGTCCTCTGTCCTCATAAATGTCTGCAATGCTTCCGATCCTAGTACCACTTTCTCATAAAGTTCCTCCTCGATCATTGTCACTTCTGCAACATTTTCATGTGGTTCATCCCCAAATTCTTGCAATGTTCTTGGTCCATGTTAAACTTGTTCCTCGAATTCTTCCTCGATCATATCTACATCTTTAACATCCTCCCTAGAATCATCCATCACAGATTCTTGCAATGTGCTTGGTCCTGGTCCAACCTGTTCATAAATATCGTCCTCGACTTCTACCAGATCTGCAACATCCTTGTGAGAATAGTTCACCATCAATGCTTGTAACGTGCTTAGTCCTGTTCCAACTTGTTCATCAAGTTCTTCCTTGACTTCAATCACATCTACAACATACTTTGGTTCAGCCATAGTGGGCTTCATGCCACCATGCTTCATCTATCCAAGGTCTCTAAGCTTGAGAATCTTATCAAGTAATTTCCTTCGCTCTTCTTCCACCTTATCCATTTCTGCTTGAAGAATTCTCACTTTCTTTATAGGTCGAAACATTTCATCTTTGCTCATGCTGGATGTCCTCCTCTTGCACAATGTATCAATGGTCTGACTCGCCTCATCAAACTCCTTTTCCACTTCCTTCAAATTCTCTTTAATTTCTTTGAAGTTAATTTCCAATGAAACAAATTCATCCATCAAGATTCAATACAATTGTATCCCTGCTTAATAATCAAAAATCCACAAAAATGTTGCTCTGATACCAAATTTCACACCACTATACCTGTGGTAGTCTCCCAACCACTGTATAGACGGGTGCGTCACTTCCTTATTTTTCTCTTTTCAAATACTCAATAAGTAGACTACACCTAACTCAACACTTGTTTAATTAATCCTCCAAAGTGTTCTTGTGCATAAATAAAACAACAATAAACATCAATATCAAACCACATGAACCCTCATACATTCAAGAGAGGGGCGAATCACGTTAATAATTCTGCCCGATATTATGCTTCAATAAATATGTACAATCGACAATAATTATACAACCAAGCCTCCATAAACCATTTATGTTTCTTGCCAAGTATGCTTGTACCTTGGTCTAGCCTTAACTGCTTCCCAACAGTGCAAAAAATCCAAAGGAACCCCAAAATTCCCTTTTAGAACATATTTTTGAAGTCTATGCGAATTCTGGTTCAAGTGGGTCACTCGAGTGATAGACACCCTGAGCACCTTAAACGCGTTTCTGCACGCGGGTCATTGGGGTCACAGTCTACAAGTGTTTCCTGAATGCATTCAGGTGGCGTTCGACCCAACTTGACCCTGCTAAACCCGACTCGACCTGAACACTATTCTGCATGCATCCTATATAAGGAAACTGACTCGAACATGCACTGAACACTGCACAACATGCGCCTTGTGGAAGGAACCCGACTCTACCTGCGGGTGAACGCTGAATGCATTTTTACCTGATTCGACCTAGAATCTATTTCCTTACCATGGCTTCACCCTCTACCCTCGACCTTCGCTCTAGCTCACGCATTAGCTTTCCAATGGTGGAATCACAAATATGTTGATGTCCTTCTTGATGTCCTTTATCATCCATCACATGTCCTCCTTTTGTATGTGCCTTTGCCCACACATTTATTCCATGGGTGGGGCTTGATTCATATAAGGCTGACCCAATAAATGCCCATAAAGGCTTAATTTCAACATGACATTTCCTCCTTAACGTCGACTTGCCACCATAGCCAGCCTATAAACCTCCAAGACAACACTTAGCCATTTTTGGATGCGTTTATGCACGTCTCTCCTAAATGTCGCATGGTCACCATGATAACGTTGCATAATATCCGAATTGTGTTTTCATCTATTGGTGCACTCGTCTAACCTTTCGTCGTGGTGTTCATGGCATGTCCACTGAATGCTTCCAATGCCCTTCTTCATCGTCCTCATCTTGTGGGTCTTGCAGAGGCAGTTTCCGTCGCGGCGGACGTATAATTCGGTAGTGTCCATTGAGCAGGGACATGGAAACATTATATTTCACACAGTTGGGCGACTGTCATCATGGTGGGGCGAGGAAACCTGTCCCTCCCTAGACCTTCGATGATCTTTCAACCATGCTATATATGGGGTGTGGCACTACCGTACTCCTCCTTTTCATAATACTCAAGTATGTAGACTACGCCTTTAGTAACACTTGTTAAATTATTTAATCAAATGTTCTTTAAATGTGCAGAAAACCTAAACATCATCATCATATCCACAGTGTACATCCATACATACAAGGGAGAGGCAACTCCCAGTTAATAATGAATCTGCACGATAATATGTTTCATAAATATGAAATATAGTATAAGTTCCAATCCAGCAAAATACCCCCTTTTCTCTTTGGCAAGGAAATTCACCTTTTGTCCAAGCTTACAATGCTTAAAAATCATTAAATAGCCCACAAAAATAGTTTACAAAATTAGAATTCACCTTCGGAATATCTAGCATAAAACTGGCCAAGTGCTGCCACAAGCTAGTTATCCCTGTGGTAACTTTTCTGACACCTCTAGCTTCAAATTCTAAAAGTATAAATGATCAATAGGCCACGCTTTCACGGTTTTTATTCGTACTAAAAATCAAAATCAAATGAGATTTTACCCTTTTGTTCCACATTATATTTCCATTCTCGTTGAGCTCATCTTAGGACACTTGCATTATCTTTTAACAGATGTGCCGCCCCAGCCAAACTCCCCACCTGACAATGTCTTCCGCCCGAATCGACCTGCCGAAACGTGCCTTAAGGAAAAAAACAAGGGCAGTGCCCCTTCTCCACCCCACATAATAAGTAAAATAATGTTAAAATTATTGTTATTTCACTTGTGCCAAAAACGGCTCCCACTTATTCTACACCTCTCAAGTCATTTCACAAAGTCAAATGAGAGTCAAGCTCAACAGGGTCTTCTTTCCTCACTGATTCTTCCAAGCCCATTCCCTTGGCTGTGGTTTCCCTATATAGTATATAGGGATAGTGGGAATCTCGTTAATACATTCATGTGCATCACTAATTAGATGACGAAGCATTTGGCTACCTTAAGAGAGTCATAGTTACTCCTATCGTTTACCCCCGCTTGGTTGAATTTCTTCACATTGACATTTAGAGCACTGGGCACAAATCACATTGTGTCAACATCCGTAGGGACCACCGCAATGATTTTTTTTAATTAAATAGTTGTATTCCCCTTGACCGTACCAGTTTTGAGTTTACTTTTCGCTGCCTAGAGAGAAGCCCCTGCAAGTGGGCATTCTATGCCCATAGTCCAATCGGCATGCAACTGCCCACCCTTGCCATGAGAGCAGATTGGGTAGAATTCTGATAGCACACGAGTTGAGGGCATAGACCCATAGGCCCAGCCCTCAGAGCCAATCCTTTTCCTGAAGTTACGGATCCATTTTGCTGACTTCCCTTACCTACATTGTTCTATTGACGAGAGGTTATTCACCGTGGAGACCTAATGCGGTTATGAGAAAGATCGAGCATGAACGGTAGTTGGTCCTACAGATTTTCAAGGACCACCGAGGGCACCCCAGACACCGCAAGACATGTGGTGCTCTTCCAACTGCTGGAACCTATCTTTGAGTGAACCGAATCTAGGGTGGGAAAGCTATTAAAAAGAAAAGATAACTCTTCACGGGGCCCCCGACGATGTGTCTGGATTTCTTAACGTTTCTGCCCACAGCCATGTCCTAGATTTGGAATATTAACTCGAATCCCTTTTGATGCTCGTGGACAGTGCACCCTTGATACAAGGCTTCCCCATCTCTTATGATTGAAGAACCCATGTCCAAGTGCTGTTCACATGGATGCACATGGGAGCAAATGGCAAATAGGCTGCCCAAACGTGCACAAGGCACCAGAGTGCTCACAACCTAGGAAATTTGATACGGACGCCCTCAGACCAAATGACCCGACCTGAACACGTTTGGTTGGGCGCCCTCACCCAGCGTGACACGGCGTGCCTGACCGAATGGATGGACATGGGAGAAAATGGCAAACGGGCTACCCGAACGTGCACAAGGCACACGGGTAGTCACAACTTAGAAAATCTGATACGGGTGCCCTCGAAGCAAACGACCTGACCTGAATGCATTTGGCCGGTCACCCTCACCCGGCATGACATGGTGCACCCGACGAAATGGACGCACGTGGGAGCAAATAGAAAATGGGCCACCCGAATGTGCACAAGGTACCTGGGTGGTCACAACTTAACAAATCTGATACGGGCACCCTCTGATCAAACGACCGAACCCAAATGAGTTTAGCCAGGCGCCCTCACCCGGCGTGACACGGCGCACTCGACCCAACAAACGCACATGTGAGGAAATGGAAAATGGGCCACCCAAACATGCACAAGGCACCCAGGAGGTCACAATTTAGAAAATCTAATACAGGCGCACTCAGACCTAATGACCCAACCCAAACTTGTTTGGTTGTGCGCCCTCACATGGCACGACATGGTGCGCCTGACCAAATGGACACACATGGGAGAAAATGGAAAACGGGTTGTTCGAACATGCACAAGGCACCCAAATGGTCACAACTTAGCAAATCTGATACGTGTGCCCTCAAGCAAAATGAACCGACCCGAAAGCATTTGGTTGGGCGCCCTCACATGGCTCAACACTCTTAGACGAAATTACCCAACCCGAACGTGTTTGGTTGGGCGCCCTCACATGGTGCGACACGACATGCCCGCCCGAACGAAGGCTGAAGGGAGAAAATGGAAAACGGGCTGCTCGAACGTCCACAAGCCATCCGAGTGATCACAACTTAGCAAATTTGATACGATCGCCCTCAAACGAAACAACGTGACCCAAACATGTTAGGTCGGGCGCCCTCACACGGCATGACGCCCTCAGATGAAATGACCCAACCCGAACTTGTTCGGTCGAGCGCCCTCACACGCAGTGACACCGTTAGACGAAAGGACCTGACTCGAATGTGTTCGCTCGGGCATCCTCAAACGAAACAAGCTGACCCAAACGTGTTCGGTCGAGCAACCTCACATGGCCCAACGCCTCAAAAGAAATGACTCGACCCAAATGCATTCGGTCGGGAGACCTCACACAAAATGATGCCCTCAAATGAAACAACCTGACCCAACCCGAACGTGTGCAGTTGGGCGCCCTCACACGGCGCGACGCCCTCAAATGAAATGACCCAACCCGAATGAAGGCACAAGGGAGAAAATGGAAAATGGGCCACCTGAACGTGCACAAGGCACCTGGGTGGTCACAACTTATCAAAATTTATACGACCACCATCAAATGAAGCGACCCGACCTGACTCAAACACGTTTTCACAGGGTGTCCGTAATACAGGTCGGGTCAGGCAGGGCGTCTACAAGATATATGAACTTCAGTTCAGAGCTCGTTCTTAGTTCATTGTAGGTCAGAATTGAGTGTCGATAGTTTCAACAGGTGCATATTGACGAGCCTGAGCCAACCACATAGCTTTGAAGTGGATTGGACACACAGAGAGCTCATGGGAAGGTCTAAACTCATAGGCAGGCAGTGACCTAAGTGACCGGGCAGCACTACGACATTTTTATGCAGAAAATTCTCGAGGTGATTTATAATGTTGTAAATGATTGTTGTGGGCTATTTAATGATTTTAAAGCATTGTAAGCTTCTACAAAAGGTAGCTTGCCTTGCCAACGAGCAAAGGAGGCCTTTTCCTAGATTGGAACTTATATTATATTTCATACTTATGAAACATAGTATCAGGCAGACTCATTATTAACAGGGATTTGTCCCTCCCTTGAATTTATAGGCGTACACTATGGATATGATGATGATGTTTATGTTTTCTACATATTGAAATAACATTTTCTTAACTGATTTAACAAGTGTTGCTAAAGGCATAGGCTACATACTTGAGTATTATGAAAAGAAAAAGTATCTTAGTGGTGCACCCCATCTATAACATGGTTGAAATACCGCCAATGGTATAGGGCCATGACAACAAGGCACCCGTGCAGTCACAACCTAGAAAACTAGATATGGCCGCCCTCAAACAAAATGACCCGACCTGACCCGACCCGACCAAAACACGTTTCCTTGGGCTCCCTCACACGACCCAACCCAAACGAAGGCATAAGGGAGAAAATTGAAAATAGGTCGCACGAACGTGCACTAGGGACACTGGCGGTCACAACTTAGCATTTTTTATATGAAATCGCTCACACGACTTGACCCGACCCGACTCAAACTTGTTTCCTTGGGCACCCTCACACGGCATGACCCAACCCACCCGAATGAAGGCACAAGGGAGCAAACAATAATTGGGTTGCACGAACATGCACAAGGCATAGGGGTGGTCACAACTTAGAATTTTTTATAGGGCCTCCCCCACACAACTCGACCCAAACACATTTCCTTGGGTGCCCTCACATGGTACGACCTGACCCAACCGAACGAAGGCACAACAGAGAAAAATTAAATGGGTCGCATGAATGTGTGCAAGGCACACGAGAAGTCATAACTTAGCATTTTTGATACGGCCTCCCTCACATGGCACAACCTAACATGACCCGCCTGAATGAAGGCACAAGGGAAAAAATAAAAAACCGGCTGCACAAACGTGCAAAAGGCACATGGGCAGTCACAGCTTAGCATTTTCTATACGGCCGCCCTCACATGACCTAACCCGAACGCCTTTCCTTGGGTGCCCTCACGTGACCCAACCCGACCCGACCCGCTCGAAATAATTTCCCTAGATTCCCTCACAATACACAACCCGACCCACCCGAACTCTTTTCCTTAGGTGCCCTCACACGACACGACCCAACCCGACCCACCCGAACGCATTTCCTTGGGTTCCCTCACACGACACGACCCAACCTGACCAGCTTGAATGTGTTTCCTTGGGCACCCTCACACAAAATGACCTGACCTGAATGCGTTTCCTTGGGTGCCCACACACAACCCGACCCAACCTGCCGGAACAAAGGCACAAGGGTGAAAATGGAAAAAAGGTCGCATGAATGTGCACAAGGCATAAGGGCTGACATAAATTAGCATTTTTTTATAAGGCCTCCCTCGCAAGACTCGATTCGACCAGAACGCGTTCCCTTAGGCACCCTCCCATGGCAAGACCCAACCCTCTTGAACAAAGGCACGAGGGAGAAAATGGAAAACGGGTCATACTAACGTGTACAAGGCACATGGGTGGTCAGAACTTAGCATTTTTAACACAGACGTCCCCACACGACCTAACCCAACCTACTTGAACGTCCACAAGGCACACCCATGTTCACCACTTGGCACTTTTGACATGGCAACCCTCACACGACACAACCTGACTGTACCCGACCCACCCGAACGTGTTTCCTTGGGCGCCCTCACATGAGTGAAGCACTGGCACCACTACCACTTCGTTATAGATGGAATCAGAGCTTGACTCAGGGAAAGTTCCTCTTTGTTGAAGTTTGAATATTGAAGCAGGAATACAGCGATATGGTTGCACTTGGTATCAAAGCTTGGACATTATTTTGTTTGGTCTTGTTTGGCATGGGAAAGACATTGGTCAGGGTCGAAGCTACATAACAAGACATGGAAAGTTGGGAATAATGTCAAGGGAGGTTTTTTCAGACCTTTTGCATATTTATGTTTTCTTCACTTCGTTAACCGTCATTCTTCGCATGTCCACCGAATGCTTCCAACGCCCTCCGTCATCATCCTTGACTTGTGGGTCTTACATACTGCCCCACTTAAAATAGGACTGTCGTCCCTGATAGTGCTACCATCATCGTCACAACTTTCATCACAATGTATCATCGCCCAATATCATCACATAAACCATCAAGGTTCATTTCTAGCATATCCAAGGGAAATATCTCCCCAATCCATGATCATCAACACATCCGTCGTAATAACCACGTGCTATACCATAGTGGGAAGTCAATCTCTCCATCATGGCCACATGCTGCTGCAACATATATCATGTCAACCCATCATATATCATCAATATCATGTAAATCTCTGCATCAAGTACTCCAACTAACTCAACGTAACAAAACCTGCTATGTATCCAGCATAACTCTGCACAGTGTTATAGCCCTCATAAATCGAACTAGTCAGGTGATCATTCCAACCATATTTTATCATTGTGAGAATGTGCATCCTCATACCATGCGTTAATTATCCCTCTCGCATCCTGTCACACCCATAAACTCAATCAAGGATCCATCCCATATGAATGTAAAGTAATCCATGGAGATCTGTCTCATCTGCAACATGTTGTCCATATAACAAGCCATCTCTATTTGAAATGTGGTGCCCATGATTCCAATATCCACGTGTTGTTCAAAAGACATCCATAACTATCGAGCATCATCTACGTGTGAAAGTTCCTCCTCAATTCAAGTCAAGAAAATCCTCTCAACAATGTGCCATATTCAGGTCCATGAAGCTATGTTCATCCCATCTGGAATATGCATCCAACGTCCATACCAAATTTAAGCCAAGAAGGCTGAACCCGTGCCCAAGTGTATACCACCAAGACATCCCATCATTGCATCTCCATCAACGTCCAATTCGGCCCATTGATCATCTCCATCAAGTGACTCCTCACAAATGCACCCCATAAATGTGCTCAAAGGTATGCATCCCATAGTGCATCAAAATCAAGACCAGTCTCGATCTTAGCTCCTCAGTGAACCAAATACTGCAAGATCATTGCAGTATGAAGACTCCAATGAATGCAAATACATCATGAAATCCCATGCATCATCCTATCCAAAGAATTGGCAAGTATACTATTATTGCCAGTGAGTACCACCACAAGTTGTTCTCACCCTGCAAGTCATATGAATGTGCTCATAGGCTGCTCATCCAACCAATGTATTTTTGCTCAAAGTGAACAACATCCATCAGCCCATCTATAAAATATCTCCATGTAGCACCAACAATCGACCATGCTCAACATATTCTTTCTTGACACTCCTCCATGATGCTCATAAGTGGCACCTAGCAAGTGCACTTGCATAATGTCTCCACATAATGTCCTACCATGCCCTCATGTCAATGTACATGACTTTGGTTTCCCATGTGTCCATCAAGAGTAGACTCATCTCAACTCTAGCCACCATCATGTTTATAGTGTACAAGTTAAGTGCCCTCAGTCACTTCTACCATCATCATAATGGGTACTTCCTCCAAGGCTTCTCCGCCACTAAAGGTGCACCAAGAGTTCCTTATTGGTTGTAAGCCATGAAGAAGTCTACCCAAACAATGTTCCCTACCACCAAGGAAGTCCATGAGTCATGCCAGGAATCTAGCCAATTTCCATGTGGATAAGCATGACCCATATCTATCACAAAGATCATCAAGTTCCACCCTTTTCATGGGAACTTGAACTTACTAGTTCGAGGTCACAAATTTCCCTATCAAGGTCTACAACAAGAAATGCTCCTTGCTTCTCCAATGTACAAGGTTCCATCATAGTAATCCAAGAAAAGGTCCTCCATGGTATTGGAAAAGAACTCATCTTCTTTCCCATCCTTGCATACGGTCCATCTCCCAGATGCTCAATTGAAACATGAGTCATGTCTTCATTAAGACTCTCTAAGTGAGTGTCCTCTATCCTCATAAATGTCTGCAATGCTTCCGATCCTAGTACCACTTTCTCATAAAGTTCCTCCTCGATCATTGTCACTTCTGCAACATTTTCATGTGGTTCATCCCCAAATTCTTGCAATGTGCTTGGTCCATGTTAAAATTGTTCCACGAGTTCTTCCTCAATCATATCCATATCCTGAACATCCTCCCCAGAATCATCCATCACAGATTCTTGCAATGTGCTTGGTCTTGGTCCAACCTGTTCATAAAGATCGTCCTCGACTTCTACCACATCTGCAACATCCTTGTGAGAATAGTTCACCATCAATGCTTGTAATGTGCTTAGTCCTGGTCCAACTTGTTCATCAAGTTCTTCATTGACTTCAATCACATCTAAAACATACTTTGGTTCAGCCACAGTGGGCTTCATGCCACCATGCTTCATCTGTCCAAGGTCTCTAAGTTTGAGAAGCTTACCAAGTAATTTACTTCGCTCTTCTTCCACCTTGTCCATTTCTGCTTGGATAATTATCACTTTCTTTATAAGTCGAAACATTTCATCTTTGCTCATGCTGGATGTCCTGCTCTTGCACAATGTATCAATGTTCTGACTCACCTCATCAAACTCCTTTTCCATTTCCTTCGAATTCTCTTTAATTTCTTTGAAGTTAATTTCCAATGAAACAAACTCATCCATCAAAATTCAATACAACTGTATCCCTGCTTAATAATAAAAAATCCACAAAAATGTTTCTCTGATACCAACATTCACGCCCTTATACCTGTGGTAGTCTCCCAACCACTGTATAGACGGGTGCGTCACTACCTTATTTTTCTCTTTTCAAATACTCAATAAGTAGACTGCGCCTAACTCAACACTTGTTTAATTAATCCTCCAAAGTGTTCTTGTGAGGAAATAAAAAAACAATAAATGTCAATATCAAACCACATGAACCCTCATACATTCAAGAGAGGGGCGAATCCCGTTAATAAGTTTGCCTGATATTATGCTTCAATAAATATGTACAATCGGCAATAATTATACAACCAAGCCTCCATAAACCATTTATGTTTCTTGCCAAATACGCTTGTACCTTGGTCAAGCCTTAACAGCTTCCCAACAATGCAAAAATCCAAAGGAACCCCAAATTTTCCTTTCAAAACATATTTCTGAAGTCTATGCGAATTCTGGTTCGAGTGGGTCACTCAGGTCACAGATGCCATCAACACCCTAAACACGTTTCTGCACGTGGGTCATTGGGGTCACAGTCTGCACGCATTTCCTGAACTCATTCGGGTGCCATTCGACCCAACTTGACCCTAATAAACCCGACTCGACCTGAACACTATTCTACACGCGTCCTATGGAAGGAAACTGACTCGACCATGCAATGAACACTGCACAACACGTGCCCTGTGGAAGGAACCCAACTCTACCCGCGGATGAACGCTGAATGAATTTTTACCTGACTCGACCTAGACTCTATTTCCTTGCTGCAGCTTCACCCTCTACCCTCGACCTTCGCTCTAGCTCACGAGTTAGCTTTCCAATCGTGGAATCACAAATATGTTGATGTCCTTCTTTCTGTCCTTTATCATCCATCACATGTCCTTCTTTTGTATGTGCCTTTGCCCACACATTTATTCCATGGGTGGGGCTTGATTCATATAAGGCCGACCCACTAAATGCCCATAAAGCCTTGGTTACAACTTGACGTTTCCTCATTAATGTCGAATTTCCACCATAGCCAGCCTATAAACCTCCAAGACAACACTTAGTCATTATTGGATGTGTTTATGCATGTCTCTCCTAAACGTCGCATGGTCACCATGATAACATTGCATAATATCCGAATTGTGTTTTCATCTATTGGTGCACCCGTCTAACCTTTCATCGTGGTGTTCGTCACATGCCCACCAAATGCTTCCAACGCCCTTTGTCATCATCCTCATATCGTGGGTCTTACAGGGGCAGTTTCTGTCACGGTGGATGTATAATTCGGTGTTTTCCATTGAGCAGGGACATGGAAACATTATATTTCACACAGTTGGGTGACTATCATCATGGCGGGGCGAGGAAACCTGTCACGCCCCTAGACCTTCGATGATCTTTCAACAATGCTATATATGGGGTGTGGCACTACCATACTCCTCCTTTCCATAATACTCAAGTATGTAGACTACGCCTTTAGCAACACTTGTTAAATTAGTTAATCAAATGTTCTTTCAATGTGTAGAAAACATAAACATCATCATCATATCCACAGTGTACACCCATACATACAAGGGAGGGGTAACTCCCAGTTAATAATGAATCTGCCCGATAATATGTTTCATAAATATGAAATATAGTATAAGCTCCAATCCAGCAAAATACCCCCTTTTCTCTTTGGCAAGGAAATTCACTTTTTATCCAAGCTTACAATGCTTGACAATCATTAACTAGCCCACAAAAATAGTTTACAACATTAGAATTCACCTTGGGAATATCCAGCATAAAACTGGCCAAGTGCTGCCACAAGCTAGTTATCCCTGTGGTAACTTTTCTGACACCTCTAGCTTCAAATTCTAAAAGTCTAAAGGATCAATAGGCCACGCTTTCACGGTTTGTATTCGTACTAAAAATCAAAATCAAATGAGATTTTACCCTTTTGTTCCACATGAGATTTTCGTTCTCGTTGAGCTCATCTTAGGACACCTGCATTATCTTTTAATAGATGTGCCGCCCCAGCCAAACTTCCTATTGTAGACAATTTTTTCACCCCTAGAGACAGCCTAGAGTTGCTATAGACCAGTGCCTAGGACATCTTAATATAGCAAGGAGCTCATAATATAGCTTGGGTTGTCAATACAAAAAATCTCTTACTATCTCTTGCAGAACAAGGAAATTAGTTTAAATGGAACCAAACTCTCTCAGGAGCTGGTACAAAGATAAGAATAATGTAGGAACAACATGCAAAACTCCAATACAAAAGAATCAGACAGTTAAGAGACAGCTTACTGCAAAGAGGGCCAGTTCAAATAATATGCCACAGAAATCAAATATCAGAAAGTGGATGCAGTGAAGAAACATGAAGAAGATACTAGTTAGCATGAGGTTGATACCCAGATACACAACAGAACCACATATGGGCTTATCCAACTAAGAATCCATACATGACAATGGCGTTTTAAAAGCACCCTCCTCGAGTAACTAATATAGCAGAAAATATGGATGAAATGAACATGGAACAGTATATCATGACTAGGCCTATTTAAAGCGCTTGACTAATCCAAGTATGGGCACCAACTAGGATGAATCCTTACTTAAGACCAGTGAGCCACTCGCATTCTAGAACATGATACAAGAAGATAAATAGCATGGAATGAGATTTTATATTAACACATAAGAAAAAATTACATACTGTGAGATACCAAAGACCAGAATCCTCATTACAGTTATAACTCCTCCTCACTGAGACCCTACGGGCTCTGAGCCTTCATACAGAAGTGTTACAAGATGTATACAAGAACTTCTCACTGCACAGTTTACTGATAGAAATTTGGAACCCTTATAATGTCTTTCTTTCTAGTTTTTATAGGAGAAGGAGAAGACTCTAGAGAATGAGGTAGGTGATATACATTTAATGATATTATTTAAAATGAATTTGAAATAAAAACCCGCCTATGCATGTTTGGCGGTGCTGAACTAGTGCAAGTACTCTGCTACAACTTCATGAAATAAATGCTGAGGATGAAAATCTCCTAATGGACAAGACATAAGGAATAAAATATATACATGCTCTGTACTTAGCAGGAAGAGAAAAATCTGTTGCAATAAAACCTTGAGGTTGCTTGTATTTGTACATGGTACTCTCGCCCTCTGAGCCCCGAACTGGAATTTGTATTTTTCAATGCCGGACACTGAGCACTTCGATCTTCTGTTGATATTCTTCGTAACCTCATTTATGCTTTCAGCTACCAGAATCTGCCCCTTTTGAATTTATCGGCAGGGTTCAATGGGTTTACTTCTGCTTCCATTAATGAAGTCATATCACAGCAACTACCCTCAGCTTCCCTCTTAAATTTCGCTGCTAAGAATGGTCCTTAGAAGAGATCTTGGCCTCTGCAACGGAGGCGATGCATTATGGCAGCTTCTTCTCAGTACAAACCTACAAAACCCACAAATATATTAGAAAAACCAGACACAGGTGCAAGGGGAGTGGAGGTGGAGACAATGGTGGCGTCGATGATATGGCTACATGGAAATATCATGCGGGGTGACGGCGGAATCACAGAGAGGTTTTGGTAAATAGACAGGATGTAAGTTTTCCACGTAAAACAGTTTAAACATGATGTATGAATAAAAATGATGAATATGAATGAAACACATATATATAGGCGACGGGGATGGAAATATGATGGGCACGGGGGGTGATGACATGTAGGCGTATGAACAACCAAAGGGAACAAATGACGTGGTGAGAGGCTCAGGCGGTCAACAAGACATGTGGATGATTCCGGGCCATGCGATCAGGAATGAAATCGACGGCTAATACGAGCAGAAAGGCGATCCAAAGTGGGCCAGGGACGCGATGGACGTGGATAAAAACGCGTGCAACTCCGGAGAATAGTCACCGTTGGATGGAGGACACAGGATCGGACGGTTGACGATGATTCCGCTGCCCGGCCTTTGACTAAACATTAACATGTGAAATGGAAGCGGTTTCGAGACGTACAGAGGGACACGTGGCGCATGACTTGTGGAATTGCTGCATTTTGCGGAAAACCGCCAGCGCTGCAAAGGTGGTGCAGAACGATACAGCCGATTTTTGCAATGCGCGCGAGTGCGGGGACCACCACGATAAGAAAGGCTCCGCTCCATCGATTGGGTTGGATCGGATGGTTTAGAGTGTACCCGAAATTCGTATATGGAGAGCGTCTTTGAGTTTAGCACACGGTCTCAGGCTATGGTCACGTAGATGAATAGGATATGGGGGCTAAGACCCAAGGGGCTGGGCCTCTGATGATTTTAATTTCGGCTTTTAACCTTTGTAAAATTCATTTTTTGGGCAGAAAGGGCAACGATAGACAGGGCATGGAGGCCTTTGGCCGCGAAAGGGGGGTTTGAGGGTTTATATGGGGCGGTAGACCAAAAATTTGAATGGAGGGGTTGTCATGCACAACATTGGCTCCATCTGGGGGTGGTACGTTCCTCCGTGGATGTGGCGAGAACCTGCAGACCACTGATCATTTCTGTCCATACCATGATCTTCCGCTCTTCTAGCATTTTTCTTCATAATTTATCAGTGCATGCACAAAATCAAAACTAAAACAAAAACATATGTACAGTATGGTACATCAGGCTTGCTCTGCCTGAATAAGAATTGAAAATAGGGCTTGAGGAATTGGCCATTCACAGGGGAGTCAAGCAGATCACCCTGTAGGTTTTCCAATATGAACGCGTTGTTACCTCCCTGTTCCACAACCTTAAATGGTCCAAACCAAAGTGGATAAAATTTAGCATGATTGCCCTTCTCTGCTCTTCGAACGTCCCATCTGAGAACCAGGTCTCCAATTTGAAATTTTCTATCTTTCGCATGCCGATCAAAGATGTTTTTCATTTTCTCCTGATACTCCAATAATCTCTGATTCACTTGGCTCTGTGTTTCTTCCAATTCTACCAGTTGGTTAATCCTTCTGACCATGTTATCTGGCTCTTCCTGACTTTCCTGCATGAAACGTGCCACCGGAAAAGCCAATTGCACAGGAAACACAGCTGCTCGTCCATATACTAATTCATAAGGAGATTTCCCTGTTGCTCTCTTGCTGGTTATCCTATTCACCCATAAAGCAAATTTTAATTGGGAATCCCAGTTTTTCTGATTCTCATTTATTGTTTTCTTCAAAGTCCTCACCAGGGTTTTATTTGAGGACTTTGCTAAGCCATTCCCCTGTGGATAGTAAGCCGTGGAGTGATTCAATATAATGTTATACTGCTGGCAGAAATTTACGAACCTGGCAGACTTGAAGGCTTGTGCGTTATCAGTTACAATTCTAGCAGGACAGCCAAACCTGGATATGATATTTTCTTCCACAAATTTGATTATCACAGCATCTGTAGCATTTCTTGCAGGTATGGCTTCCACCCATTTTGTAAAATAATCCGTGGCTGTTAGTATCCATTTATATTGGCCACTTGATGGGGGGTGTATTTCCCCTATAAAATCTAATCCCCATTTCTGAAATGGCTCATTTACATGAATAGGAATCAAGGGTAAAGCTGCCAATTTCTGTCTTTCTGCAAATCTTTGGCACTTGTCACATGTTCTGACCCAAGCAAAAGCATCTGTAAATAATTTTGGCCAGTAGAAGCCGGCCTTCAGGATTTTATAAGCTGTAGCCCTCCAACTGTAATGTCCTCCACAGATTCCTTCATGAAATTCTATCATTATATTTTCTACTTCATTTTCTGTAAGGCATAATAGTAATATACCTGAAGGATCTCTCCAATATAGCTGCCCATTAGCAACTATGTATTTCTGTGATTTCATTCTTACAGCCCTGTATTTTATCTTATCACAACTTGGAGGACAGCTGAGTGTTAAAATATACTCAACTATTTCTTTGTACCAAGGACTAGTGAGATATTTTGTGTGTATCTTTTGAGTGGCCATCTCTAGTCCATGCTGCTCTTCTCCTTTCTCAGGCTCTTCATTTGCTATCATAGATAAATTAATGCCCAAGGCTTGATGATTTGATTCAGATAAAATTTTAGCAAGTCCCTGTCCTTTAATCAGCCTAGTAGGTCTGATGTCCAAATCATATTCCTATATTTTTGCAATCCATCTTCCTCTTTTTCCTTCATTATCTCCTTGAACGAGGATGTCTTTGACAACTGCTGTAGGAACATATGCAGTAATGTGGGATTGCAAAACATATGTCCTAAAGGCTTTTAGAGACTTCACCAAGGCGTATGCCTGCTTTTCTAGTATATTATATTTCAATTCTGCATCATGCAACACATGACTGAAAAAGGCTATTGGTTGCTCAAATCCATCTTCATTTTTCTGCAACAAGACTCCAGCTACTGTATGAGGTGAAGCGAATGAAAAGATCATAAATGGCTTTGTATAATCAGGCCCAAATAGCACAGGAGCCTCTGCAAATGCTTGTTTTATCCTTGTGAATGCCTCTATAGATTCTTGGGACCATTTTACTTCCATATTCTTTTTCAACATATCAGTTATATGTCTAACTATCTCAGCATAGTTAGGAATGAATCTTCTCAGAAAATTAATTCGGCCTAGAAACACCTACACTTCCTTCTTATTCCTGGTTAAAGGAATACTATTTATTACCTCAACTCTTTTAGGGTCTATTTGCACACCATCTCTAGTCACAATGTGCCCTAAAAGTTTACCTTCCTCTAATGCAAACAAAGACTTTTTTCGATTAAGAGAAAGGCCATACCTTCTGCATTTTTCAAAAGTTCTCTGTAAATGCTCAATATGCTCATCATCATCCTTGGAAAATACTGTAATATCATCAAGATACACCACCAAGAATTTATCCTATTCACCAACAAAAGCAATGTCCATATCCCTCTGAAAGGTGGCTCCTACATTGACTAACCCAAAAGGCATCATGGCATACATAAATGTTCCCCATGGCATTGGTGAAAGCAGTCTTCTTTTGATCTTCTGGGGATACAGCCACCTGATTATAACCATAAAAACCATCCATCATTGACATTCTAGATTCCCCCACCACTTTCTGCAGGATGTGGTCCATCTTAGGCAACGGATAATTATCCTTTAAAGATGCTCTATTTATATTCCTGAAATCCACACATAATCTTATTTCTCCATTCTTTTTTTGAACAGGAACTAGGTTAGCAACCCATTCAGAGTATCTTAGTGGCACTATTATTTTGGCTTGTAGCAGCTTCTTGATTTCTTTTTCAATTGAAGGGAGTAGCAGAGGATTTATCTGTTTGAGCTTCTGCTTATATGGTTTTGCATTTTCCTTTAGAGGAATTTTATGCTGCATTATATTAATATCAAAAGTTTTTAGGTCCTGATAGGACCATGCAAACACATCTTTATAAGATTGAAACAACTTCAAGTATTTTTCTTTATATACATCTGGGACCTTCTTGGATAGTTTGACAATTTTGGGCTCAGCATCAGTGCCCAAATTCAAGTCTTCTACTTGATTTTCTTCTACTATTTTATTGTGCTGCAATGGAATAGCATCTTTGTTAAATAATATTTCTAGAGGCACCAGCCCTCTAGGGATAATATTTCCTTTTAGCTACAACACTTTACTTCCTGCCATTTCATTTTTCCATTTTTTATCTGCAATACTTTCAGCCTCTTCTTCCTCATAGTCATCAATTTCCATATTAGAAAATTCTCCTATTTTTTCTAAGAATCTCTTCATTTGTTCATCATCTTCAAACACCTGCCAATGTTTAACATTATTTGGGATTGATGGTCTGTATCGTACTTCAATTTCATACCTCAAAAGAGGATTCTGTGGAGGACGAAATGTACTTGCAGCCACAGCAAGAGATTCTGCCATTCTGTTCCACTCCTGGGGCATGAACTGTATGTTAAATGCCAAGAAGAAATTCTCCACCATGTCCCATACTTCATTTCTATATGCTCTCAGCCGTGGGTTCTTAGTTTGACATTGATTTCTAACCTGCCTTACCACCAGTTCAGAGTCTCCCATGACTTTTAAACTTTGTATCCCCATATTCTTGGCTGTCTGTAATCCCAATAGAAGTGTTTCATATTCAGCTACATTATTGGTAGCTTCATATTCCAATTTAAAGGACAGTGGGACCCATTTTCCTGTGGGAGAGATTAATAACACCCCAGCTCCATTGCTTTCTCTTGAATTTGCCCCGTCAAAATGTAAAGTCCAGATTCCAGCTTCATAATTTTCTGAAGGCTGCTCATCCTTAATTTTGAAGAAGGATTCATGCCCATAACTTTGATCTTCTTCTAGAATAAAAGATGAAAAATCTCCTTATTTACTATAGACTGGTGAATTTTCAGAGTTATCAGCCTTGGTAACTACCTTGACAAATTTAGTCTCTCTATATAACCTCCTCTCATATCCACCAAAAACTGGGATGGTAGCATATATTAAATCTAGCTTAATTAACCCACCAATTTTTTTACCCTAGGACCTTGACAGCAACATGCCAAAGCGGGATGGGATATCAGCCACCATAATGTCCATAACCACACTCTTTGCTGGAATTTGGGCCAAATTGACCACTAGATCTTTAATCATCCCCAAGCATTTGACTCTTTTAGAATCAAATGAGTAAAGGTCTTTATATGGGCATGTGATTTGCAGTCCTAGTTGTTCCATGACAGATAGAGGCATAAGATTATGGGAAGCTCCAGAATCTAACATACAATTGTGTAACAGTAGGTCATGGATGACTATAGAAACATAAAAGGGAGGAGTAGAAGGATCTACTTCCTCAACATGTGGGCCAAAGACTACCATGAGTCTTTCTTCTTGAAGGTTTAAACTATCAGGCACAATTGATATTTCAGGAGGGAGCATAAAAGAAGTAACTTGAGACTGATATGTAGGTTGTTTTAGCAGCTCGGTCAAGGGGACTGGAATTTTAATTTTTTCAAGTTCTTTTTGCAAACTAAAAGCAGGAGGGGGCTTTTCTATCACAACTTCTTTTGACTCTTTATTTTCAGCCAAGAATTTAATTTCTTTTGACACAGATTCATCATTAGGAGGACTGCCTACTTTTGAAGAAGAAGGAATCTGGTCATTAAGCTGCAAGGGAGTATTTAGAGGACTCTTACCTTTTTCTGTGTTTCTATTTGTTGCTGATTCCTTCTGAGCAGGTGCATTACTCTACGGTGGCTCTTCTTCTTGGTCTTGAATTCGGGTCCTCTTCCTTGAAGATCTGAGATCATATTTTACATTGAATTGTGCTTGCATGAAATCAGCAAATTGCTTACAATAATGATCAATCTCTGCTTCTTCTTCTTCTTGCATTGGGCATTCCATTTCATCATTGTTTGAAAAAGGAAGATTTAAATCTTCTAGTTCATAAGCAGCATCTTCAGTGGAGTCATCTGCTGGACCTTCCAGGTACAAGGAATGTGGTACCTGATCTTGCTGCTCCTTTGCTTCCCTTGGCAATATTTGCAATGGTGGTCTCTTATACTGGGGATTGTATCCTCTGTTTGGAGCATTATAAAAATTCTTGGGAGCTGGGTTCTTTGCCTCTAATTCAAGCTTGACCATCTTCTTTATCATTTTTCTTATTTCCTCCATTTTATCTGAATCCTTATCTTGGTTGGAGGTGGATAATTCTTCTTTTCCCTTCCTTCTAACATCTTGTTCAGCCTTCCCTTTTAATTTTTCAGAGGAAGAAAAGTTAGCTTCCAATTCAAGAGCGTCTGACAGAGCATCATCTAGGGTGGCAGGATTTCTCTCCCTGAGGGAAAAACTGAAATCTGAGTCAAAAGATGCAATGAAAACAACTTTTGCAGCGTTATGATGAGGCTTCATATTTGCAGGGAGATTTAGATATAACTTATTAAATATCTTAATAAAATCTGACACCCTTCATTATGTCTCTTCTTGAGTGTATTGAATTCAGTAAGACACTATCCATGGTCTTTCTTTTCTCCCCATTTCCTAAGAAAAGTATTCTCCATGTCATCCCAGGTGGTCACTAAATGGTTTCCCAAGGTCTTGAACCATTTTCTGGCTTCACCCTCCAAAAATTGTACAAATAATCTTAATACCACATCCAAATGTTCAACATTTAAGTTTTCTGCAAAGGATCAGAAAGTCTCAAGATGTTTATGAGCGTCAATTTCATTTTCTCCATTAAATCTAGGCAGAATCTTCAAATAATCTGGTGGCATATCATTTAGTACTTGGGGTAAGGCCAGTGGAGCATATTTGTTCAATAAAAAAGTTGGTACATTCGCCATTGGAGGAGATGGGGGTTGTGCAGCAATTTGATGTACAAATGAAGGAAGAGGAGGCAGAGGGAGTGGAGTATGTGTGACAATCGGGATGTGCTGTACAGAGGTCTGGGGTGTGGATGGAAAAAATTCACGATTAACAAAGGCTACCTCTGTAACTTCTTTAATTTCCTCGGCCTCAGGAGTAGGACAAAAATCCTCTTCAATCCTGGCACTTCCCCTAGGTGGAATTTCTAAATAATATTCGGGATTTTCTTTGGTGGAATCGGGATGTTCGGTTCTAATTTCTTGAGAAGAAGAGGGCGTACAATTTGCTACAGAATATTCAGGGATTTCAGCATGAATTGATTTCCTTTCTTTCCAAATTCTTTTATGAATGATCTTCTCTGGGTCAGACATGTAGGGTGTCTTCAACTAAGATGTATCTGACCTCAAATGTGGCTTACGAGGAGCCAGGCCTACCAATAGATTTATCAAATAGATAAGAGTGGAGTCGCTAAGGTGAGAGATATGCAACTCTTCAACTCTCTGTGCCCACCTGATTAGAGAGTGAATATGATTTTTCGAGGTCCAGGGAAACTGATATTCTTGAATTCGCTCCCTGGCAACGACGCCAGAAATATGTTGTAGAAAATTTTTTCACCCCTAGAGATAGCCTAGAGTTTCTATAGACCAGTGCCTAGGACATCTTAATATAGCAAGGAGCTCATAATATAGCTTGGGTTGTCAATCCAAAAAATCTCTTACTATCTCTTGCAGAACAAGGAAATTAGTTTAAATGGAACCAAAATCTCTCAGAATCTGGTACAAAGATAAGAATAATGTAGGAACAACATGCAAAACTCCAATACAAAAGCATCAGACAATTAAGAGACAACTTACTGCAAAGAGGGCCAGTTCAAATAATATGCCATAGAAATCAAATATCAGAAAGTGGATGCAGTGAAGAAACATGAAGAAGATACTAGTTAGCATGAGGCTGATACCCAGATACACAACAAAACCACATATGAGCTTATCCAACTAAGAATCCATACACGACAATGGTGTTTTAAAAGCACGCTCCTCAAGTAACTAATATAGCAGAAAATATGGATGAAATGAACATGGAGCAGTATATCATGACTAGGCCTATTTAAAGCGCTTGACTAATCCTAGTATGGGCACCAACTAGGATGAATCCTTACTTAAGATGAGTGAGCCACTCACATTCTAGAACATGATACAAGAAGATAAATATCATGGAATGAGATTTTATATTAACACATAAGAGAAAATTACATACTCTGAGATACCAAAGACCAGAATCCTCATTACAGTTATAACTCCTCCTCACTGAGACCCTACGGGCTATGAGACTTTATACAGAAGTGTTACAGGATGTATACAAGAACTTCTCGCTGCAAAGTTTAATGATAGAAATCTGGAACCCTTACAATGCCTTTCTTTCTAGTTTTTATAGGAGAAGGAGAAAACTCTAGAGAATGAGGTAGGTGATATACATTTAATGATCTTATTTAAAATGAATTTAAAAGAAAAACCCGCCTATGCATGTTTAGCGGTGCTGAAATGGTGCAAGTACTCTGCTACAACTTCATGAATAAATTCCGAGGATGAAAATCTCCTCATGAACAAGACATAAAGAATAAAATATACATATGTTCTGTACTTGGCGGGAAGAGAAAAATCTGCTGCAATAAAACCTTGAGGTTGCCTGTATTTGTGCATGGTACTCTCGTCCCCTTGAGCCCCGAACTGGAATTTGTATTTTTCAATGCCGGACACTGAGCTCTTTGATATTCTGTTGATATTCTTCATAACCTCATTTATGCTTTCAGCTACCAGAAACTGCCCCCTTTGAATTTATCGACAAGGTTCAATGGGTTTATTTCTGCTTCCATTAATGAATTCATATCACAGAAACCACCCTCATCTTCCCTCTTAAATTTCACTGTTAAGAATGGTCCTTAGAAGAGATCTTGGCCTCTGCAACGGAGGCGATGCATTATGGCAGCTCCTTCTCAATAAAAACCGGCAAAACCCGCAAATATATTAGAAAAACAAGACACAGGTGCAAGGGGAGTGGAGGTGAAGACAATGGTGGCATCGATGATATGGCTACATGGCAAGATCATGCGGGGTGATGGCGGAATCACATAGAGGTTTTGGTAAACAGACAGGATGTAAGTTTTCCACGTAAAACAGTTTAAACACGATGTATGAATAAAACGATGAATATGAATGAAACGCATATATATAGGCGACGGGGATGGAAATATGATGGGCACGGGGGGGAATGACACGTAGGCGTATGAACAACCAAAGGGAATAAATGATGTGGTGAGAGGCTCGGGCGGTCAACAAGGCATGTGAATGATTTCGGGCCACGCGATCAGGAATGAAATCGATGGCTAATACGAGCAGAAAGGCGATCCAAAGTGGGCCAGGGACGCGATGGACGTGGATTAAAACCCGTGCAACACTAGAGAATAGTCACTGATGGATGGAGGATGCAGGATCGGACGGTTGATGATGATTCCGCTGCCCGACCTTTGATTGAACATTAACGTGCGAAATGGAAGTGGTTTCGGGACGTACAGGGGGACACGTGGCGCATGACTTGTGGAATCACTGCATTTTGCGGAAAACCGCCAACGCTGCAAAGATGGTGTGGAACGATACAACCAGTTTTTTCAATGCGCGCGAGTGCGGGGACCACCACGGTAAGCAAGGCTCTGCTCTGTCGATTGGGTTGGATCAGACGGTTTAGATTGTACCCAAAATTCGTATACGGAGATCGTCTTTGAGTTTAGCACACGGTCTCAGGCTATGGTCACGTAGATGGATAAGATATGGGGGCTAAGACCAAAGGGGCTGGGCCTATGATGATTTTAATTTCATCTTTTAACCTTTGTAAAATGCATTTTTTTGGCAAAAAGGGCAATGATAGATAGGGCATGGAGGCCTTTGGCCGCGAAAGGGGGGTTTGAAGGTTTATATGGGGCGGTAGACCAAAAATTTGAATGGAGGGGTTGTCATGCACAACACTTCCCACCTAAAAATGTCTTCCACCAGAATCGACCTACCGAAACATGCCTTAAGGCAAAAAAAAAGGGCAGTGCCCCTTCTCCACCCCACGGAATAAGTAAAATAATGTTAAAAGTATTGATATTTCACTTGCACCAAAAATGGGTCCCACTTATTCTACACCTCTCAAGTCATTTCACAAAGTCAGATGAGAGTCAAGCTCAACAGGGTCTTCTTTCCTCACTAATTTTTCCAAGCTCGTTCCCTTGGTTGTGGTTTCCCTAGATAGTAGATAGGGATAGTGGGAATCTCGTTAATCCATTCATGTGCATCACTAATTAGATGACGAGGCATTTGGCTACCTTAAGAGAGTCATAGTTACTGCTACCGTTTACCGCCGCTTGGTTGAATTTCTTCACATTGACATTTAGAGCACTGGGCACAAATCACATTGCGTCAACATCCGTAGGGACCATCACAATGATTTTTTTTAATTAAATAGTTGGATTCCCCTTGACTGTACCAGTTTTGAGTTTATTTTTCACCGCCTAGAGAAAAGCTCCTGCGAGTGGGCATTCTATGCCCATAGTCCAATCGGCATGCGACTGCCCACCCTCGCCATGGGAGCAGATTGGGTAGAATTCTGATAGCCCATGAGTTGAGGGCGTAGACCCATAGGCCCATCCCTCAGAGCCAATCCTTTTCCTGAAGTTACGGATTTGTTTTGCTGACTTCCCTTACCTACATTGTTCTATTAACCAGAGGTTATTCACCTTGGAGATGTGATGCGGTTATGAGAACGACCGAGCATGAACGGTACTTGGTCCTACAAATTTTGAAGGGCCATCGAGGGAACCCCAAACACCGCAAGACATGCAGTGCTCTTCCAACTGCTGGAACCTATCTTCGAGTGAACCGATTCTAGTTTGGGAAGGCTATTAAAAAGAAAAGATAACTCTTCTCGGGGCCCCCAACGATGTGTCTAGACTTATTAATGTTTCCGCCCACTGCCATGTCCTGGTTTGGGAATATTGACTCGAATCCCTTTCTATGCTCGTGGAAAGTGCACCCTTGATACAAGGCTTCCCCATCTCTTATGATCAAATAACCCATGCCCAAGTGCTGTTCACATGGAACCTTTCCCCACTTCAGTCTTCAAAGTTCTCAATTGAATATTTGCTACTACCACCAAGATCTGCACCAAGGGCTAATCCACCCAAGCTCATGCCTGAGGTTTCTCAATGAACCCCATTTCCTCCTACTTATTGGAGCCAGGAAATTGCTCTAAAGGTTGAGTATAGGTTGCACACTTCAGTGCCATCCATTTTTGTGGCTAGTTGATTCGGTAGGTGAGTTGTTACACACTCCTTAGCAGATTTTGACTTCCATGACCATAGTCCTGCTGTCTTATTCAACCAACACCCTTTGTGGGATCTAGCTTACCACCGAATTTGGCAGCGTAACTCAAATTTAGGTTCATCCCGCATTGCCAGTTCTTCTTACCAAAATGGCCCACTTGGAGTTCTCGATTCCATGGCATGGCTCAATGGAGTAGCCGCACCCTCTTACCTATTTAAATTTTGAGAATAGGTCGAGGGAATTACTCCCTCCAAAAATGGCCCATTTGGAGTTTTCGATTCCATGGCACGGCTCAATGGAGCAGCCGCACCCTCTTACCTATTTAAATTTTGAGAATAGGTTGAGGGAATTACTCCCTCGATGCCTTTAATCATTTTCTTTACCCAACGAAAATCGTGTGTAAGCTCCATCTATCCTGAGGGAAAATTCAGAGGAAACCTACTACTAGATGGTTCGATTAGTCTTTCACCCCTATACCCAAGTTAGATGGACGATTTTCACGTCAGTATCGCTATGAGCCTCCACCAGAGTTTCCTTTGGCTTCACCTTGCTCAACCATAGCTCACCATATTTTAGGTCCCAACAGGTGTGCTCGCACTTGAACCCTTCGCATAAGCTCAAGGTTGGTTAACGACGCACCCCTCGCAGAGAGGGGATCATGCCAGTCATCTTCCTTGCACCTCACAATTTTTCAAACCCGCCGACTCGCACACATGTTAGACTCTTTGGTCCATGTTTCAAGACGGGCCGAATGGAAAGCCTACCAACCAACACCACGGTCGCGCAGGTGCACACGACCAGCCGCAAGGGTGCATGCTTCATTCCTCGACCACCACAATGGAAAAACGTGGGAAAACGATAGGTGGTACTCCACCCACACTTGTGACAATGCAAGAGCCCATGTTGGTTTTCTCCTCAAGTCGAGTAGCGGACCAGCCTCAGTTGTTCCACATCTGACCGAGACGCATCGATAGCCTCCATCTGCTTCCCTCCCCATAATTTCAAGCACTCTTTAACTCTCTTTTCAAATTCGTTTTCATCTTTCCCTCACGACACTTGTTTTCTACCAGTCTCTAGCCCATATTTAGCCTTGGATGGAATTTACCACCCAATTAGCGCTTCATTCCAAAACAACCCGACTCACCGACAACGCCTCGTGATGCGGCAGGGTACTAGCACGATGGGCCTGTCACCCTCTCTGGCACCCCCTTCCAAGGGACTTGGCCCAGGTACGATGCTAAGGACGCTTCTACAGACTACAATTCAGGTGACGCTACCACCAATTTTCAAGATGGGCTCTTCCTAGTTCGCTTTCCGCTACTAGGGGAATCCTTGTAAGTTTCATTTCCTCCACTTAATTATATGCTTAAACTCAGTGGTTTTTCTTGCTTGAGCTGAGGTCACAAGCTGGAGCTAAATCCGCCCTACCCAATGGGAGGACAAGAGAGAGAAAAGCAAGTTTCAGGGATGCCATACAGAGCCTGCATTGGCTAACACCGACTGCACAACCAAGGGGACAAGATCACCACTTGCTAATGCACACCATGAAACATCACCTACCACATTTCAGCCAATTGCACCACATTGGGCACTGACGACCACCTCCGCTTCCCCCTAAAATATTGCAAGGAGCACGCCCAGACAGACGTGCCCTCGACCGAAGCCTCATGCACAAATTGCATTCAAGAACTTGATGATTCATGGGATCCTTCAATTCACAGTAAGTATCGTATTTTGCTACGTTATTCATCATATCAAGAGCTGAGGTATCAGTTGCTGATATTTGTTTCCATGTGTTACCAAAAAATCCCACCCCCATGAGAAATGGCTAAAAGCAAACCCAACGTACAATGCATAGAAACAAGCAACAAGCCCCCTTCCCCCTCAAGACAACTACACTCCATAAACCACTTACTAAAGGGAAGGGTCTCAAACAAGTCCCCATGAACCCCATGCCTTTGAAAAATGGGGGAAAATGCAAGGAACGGTGATCGATAAGGACTAGGGTGGCCAACCTAGGAGCTCCCGTTGCTTTTCATCCTTCTCGAAGACCCAACAACAACAGTTCACCCCTTTCTTCTCCGTAACGCTGCTAGGGGCTGACAAGAGGAAGGGAAGGGGGAAAAAACACATATGCATATATAAAAAAAAAAGAGAAGGTGGCTCCCACCCTCTCACAAGGGAAATCTCAAGTAGACAAACAAGAAGAGCTACTTTCCAAACCCTGTGCTTTTTAAAAAATGGTAGAATTGTAAAGAATGATGACTGACAAGGACTAGGGTGGCCACCATAAAAATCACACTTATTTTTTTCCTTCACGAACATGAGGCCACTACAACTCCCCCTTTTTTCTCTGTAAAGATAGGGATCGGAAATTGTCCACCCGCTCAAAGGAGAAGGCCCAAACAGATAAAAAAATTTACCTTAGCCCCACACCCTCACAAAATGGGGGGAATCGCAAGGAAATATGATCGGTAAGGACTAGGGTGGCCACCCCCAGAGCTCACATTTCCTTTCATCCTTTACGAATGCCAATCCTCAACAATTCAACCTTTTCTCCATAAAGCTAGGGGCCAAAAGGAGGAAGGGAAAAAAGCAACCAAAAAAAATAAAAGAAAAAGAGAACCAAAACATGGTTTCCAGCAGAGAAGATGAGGCTCAAACACAAAACATGCTTCCAAGTCCCTGTTCCCTCGAAAAAAGATGGGGGGAACTACACAGGTCGGCGATCGAGAAGGACTAGGGCAACCACCCCAACAGGAACTTTCATTTCTTTTTCATCCTTCTGAAAACATCAATCCATGATAATCCCACCTTTTCTCCATAAAGCTAAGGGGACCAAAACGAATCACAAGGGGAGGCTCGAACACAACACAAGCTTTCCAAGCCCTATGCCTTAGCAAAAAAGGGGGGAACTTCAAGGAACGACGACTGAGAAGGAATAGGGTGGCCAACCTGAGAGTTTGCACTAATTTTCATCCTTCTCCGACACCAACCTACAACAATTCCCACTTTTCTCCATAAAGCTAGGGACCAGAAGGGAAGAAAACAACATGAAAGAAAGAAAAATCAAACATCACCCACCATAACACTCACGACAAAAATCCAATTTGAGAGAAAGGGGGCCAAATTTCAAGCAACGCTAGCTAGAAAAATAGAGGGCCATCGCCACGTGAGGAGACGTTGGCTTAACCAAAAAGAAGGAAAACAAGGCACCCAATGAAGATCATCCCATGTTTTCGCACACTTCCAGATACATTACGATGCAACATCCTTTCTATCTACACAAAATAACATGTGGCAATCAAACAACCAAGCAGAAAAGCCACAACCTAAACTTGACCACTAGAAAAGACGAGAGCCACAACAAGACAAGTGCCTGGAGCACGTTACTACTAAGAGGCAAATTTCCCCCCAACCCGCGTAAGGCCTCAAAAAAAAGATTCACTAGTAGCGAAACCCTCCCCACTATTGCACCCCTCCATGTACAACACACCCGACAACCTTTCCAGCCAAAAATTCAAGGGGGCCCAAACAACTGAAACTCCAAAGAGGAGTTATCGCAGACTAACACTCATTGCTAGATAATCCCAGGGCCACAAATACACTTGTGGTGCAATTTCACACCCTAAAAAGAGGGAAGCCCCAAAAACGCACACCACAACGTTATTGCAACAATCAACACATCCAAAAAATGACCAATTCGTGCAAAAAAGCCACAATCCAAATGGTGAGACAAGGACATAACCTACTTCCTACTTTCCTTGGAAAGGGGAGTGGCTCAGGAAAAGACGAGGAATTCCCTTAACACCAAAGGAACGAGAAAATAATGCTACCTCATGCCCATTGATAGGGAAACTTGCAATTTTGATGGAGCTCGGACCAAGGGAGGGCTATTTCATTACCTAGACCCAACCCTTCTGCCAGGGCATGTCAAGGAACAGTCGAGAGGACCAGGGTGGCTAGCCAAATATATTGCACCACTCTTCATCCATCCCATATTGACCCCACCCCAACATTTTCCCCTCACAAAAGGGTTGAGTTAGCAAGCACACGCACAACCATTCCCTTGAACCAACCACCAAAAAAAAGGTTCACCCAAGAAAATACAATAACCACCGTCGCCACATTTTTGAGAGAACCAACTATGGAGGCCCACATCTTCCAATGAACAAAGGACCGAGCACTGCCAATACGAACGAGTCTAAATTTTTCCATCGTATTTCCCAAGCACCTCGACTGCAGCAACCATACCCCATCGAACATACCGTTGGAGAGGGGGATCTCAAGCAACGAGCTTCCCAACCCCATACAAAAAACACATTAGGGGAAATAATAACAAAGGATGAGACAAGCACAAGCATCGCTTGCAAGTAGAGGAAACAACAAGCGTGAACTCAAGATAGGAAACTAAAAATGTTGCGAGTCTATTTCGCAAGAGGCATCACCTTGAAAAGCATCAAACCCGCTCTCCTAGAGACACACAACACGTTCCTAGATTACGTACAATCGAAACTCACATAACCCAAACGAAAAAAAAAACCCTGCTATCAATTTTCCTACCACAGGTTCACCTACGGTAACCTTGTTATGACTTCTCCTTCCTCTAAATGATAAGGTTCAATAAACTTCTCATGACATCAATAGTGGCGAACCACCGTTGTCGACGTAATCTGAACACTTCACCAGATCATTCAATCAGTAGGAGTGATGGGCGGTGTGTACAAAGGGTAGGGACGTAGTCAACACGAGTTTATGAGATGCACTTACTAGGAATTCCTCGTTGAAGACTAATAATTTCAATGGTGTATCCCCATCATGATGAAATTTGAGGATATTTCCCGATGCTCTCAAACCAGGAAGAAAAACTCATTGGCTGCATCAGTGTAGTGCGCGTGCAACCCAAAACATCTAAGGGCATCACAGACCTATTATTGCCTCAAACTTCATGGCCTAAATGGCCATATTTCCTCTAACAAGTTGGCTGCAAAGGGGAACCTTCACGTAGCTAGTAAGCAGGCTGAGGTCTCGCTTGTTATCATAATCAACCAGACAAATCGATGCACCAACTGAGAACGGCCATGCACCACCACCCATAGAATCAAGAAAGAGCTCTCAATCTGTTAATCCTTACTGTGTCTAGACTTGGTAAGTTTCCCTGTGTTGAGTCAAATTAAGCCACAGGTTCCACTCCTGGTGGTGCCCTTGTGTCAATTCCTTTATGTTTCAGCCTTGCGACCATACTCCCCCCAGAACCAAAACTCTCTGATTTCTCAGAAGTTGTTGGTGCAGTCCTTAGAGCAACATCCATCGATCCCTGGTCGACATCGTTTCTGGTTGAGACTAGGAAGGTATCTGATCATCTTGATTATGAAAACATCCTTGGAAAATGTTTCACAGTGGTCCATATCTCATAAATCCAATAATTTCACCTCTGACAATGAAATACAAAAGCCCCCAACTGTCCCTATTATTCATTACTCTGATCCTGAAGGCCAACACAACATGACCAGACTCCTACCACGTTATTTCATGCTAATGTATTCAAAGCATAAGCTTGCATTGAGCACTCTAATTTTTTCAAAGTAAGACCACTGAAGGTGCGACCGAGCCAGTTAAGGCCACGAGCACGCCGTCGACAAAAGGGATGGAAGGGAAAGTGCACACCGAGTAGGCGGACCGAACTTTATGACCCAAGATCCAACTATGAGCTTTTTAACTTCAACAACTTAAATATATGCTATTGGAGCTAGAATTACCGCGGCTTCTAGCACCATACTTTCCCTCCAATGGATCCTCGTTAAGGGGTTTAGATTATACTCATTCCAATTACTAGACTCGATAGGCCCACTATTGTTATTTATTGTCACTAGCTCCCCATGTCAAGATTGGGTAATTTGTGTGCCTGCTACCTTCCTTTGATGTGCTAGCCATTTCTCAAGCTTCCTCTTCAGAATTTGACCCTAATTCTCCGTCACCTGTCACCACCAGGGTAGGCCTCTATCCTACCATCGAAAGTTGATAGGGTAGAAATTTGAATGAAGTATTGCTACCACAAGTGTTGTGTGATCCGTCGAGTTCTCATGATTCACCAAAGAAGTGGGCAAGCCCGTGCCAGCCTTTTATCTAAAAAATGCATCCCTTCTAAAGAGTCAGGACTTGGTACACGTATTAGCTCTAGAATTACTATGGTTATCCAAGTAGTATGGTACCATAAAAAAAAATATAATTGGTTTAATGAGACATCTGCAATTTTGCAGTCTGAATTAGTTCATACTTAGACATGCATGGCTTAATATTTGAGACAAGCATATGACTACTGGTAGGATCAACCAGGTAGCACCCTCCCACTTCAAAAGGCATTCAAAGTTCTCTCTTATAGAGAGCCATCCTGAACACCCATTAAGTCAAAGAGAGGTCAAAATATCATGTAAAGCTCTTATACCTTGCATGTATTGCATCTTCAAGAAGGGATTAGAGCCCACACACACACTACATGACAAGGACATGAAAGACATTAAACATAATTGAAGATGGATGCAAGATCCACAAAGCAAAAAAATGGGTCACCCTACTGAGTCACATTGCACCAAGGCTTCTTAGGAGTTGGTAACCACCCCCCAACCAGCAAGGATGGAAAAATCCTTATCACCCATGAAAACCATAATGAATAGAAAAAGGGGAGAAAACAAAAACAAGACTCTCTTAGAAATTCCACCCAAACCCTCCCCACCTTGCACCAAGGCCACCAAGGAGTCCACCCCGACAGCGGAAATAGTGGACCTCGAGCACCTGCAGTGACCTCGATGCAAAGGCAAACAAAGGAAAAAAGTGGAGAATGACCAAACCCACAAACTCTCTCTCTCTAAAATGCCTCCCAACCGTCCCCGCCCTGCACCGAAGCCACCTAGGAGTCCACCTGGACAGAAACAACAATGGACCTCGATTACCCGATCACCTGCTGCTACCTCGATGCGAAAGAAAAGTAAGTAAATAAAGGGAGAACATTCGACCCCACAACATTTCTTAAAAATTCCCTCCAACCCTTCTCGCCCAGCATTGAGGCCACCTAGGAGTCCACTCGGGCAGTAGCAACAGTGGACCTCCATCACTTGATCGCCTGCAGAAACCTCACTGTAAAGGTAAAATAAGGAAATAGAAGGAGAATGAACAAGTCAACAACCTCTATTAGAAATACCACCCTGACCCTCCCTGCCCCGCACCAAGGCCACCCAGGAGTCCACCCGGTCAGCAGCAACAGTGGACCTCGATAATTTGATTGCCTACGGTACCCTCGATGAAAAAGGATGGAAATAAAATAGGAAATACTGATCCTACGGCTTCTCTTAAAATTCCCCCATCCAACCCTCCCCGCCCCACACTGAGACCACCTAGGAGTCCACCTGGACAGCAACAATGGTGGACCTCGATCACTTGATCACCTGCGGGAAGCTCGATGTAAAGGCAAAGGAAGAAAATGAATGAAAATCAAGAGGCTCAATAAAAAAGGCATGAACATATCCAAACAGGAGGAGGGATTAGGCAGCCCTACACCGCACACACCCTACATACAAGTAACCTAAGAGATTTCCCCACTGACTTACCAACTGGAAAATGAATACTTTTCACCTGTAGCCACCTCGACATAGAGGAGGGAGGTTGAAGTGTTCCACCTTGAAGTCCTCCTTCCAGATATAACCCCCACCATCAATGTAGCAAGCCTCATCCCCATTGGACCACAATCGCGTACGCGATCCACAAAACAAGAAATACCCATCACCTTGTGTCTCAACATTCCAAGCTGCATAATTCTACTATGCATGCATGATGCAAAGAAAAAATCCAACCACTCAATAAAAATTATGGGCCACCACATCTGTCAAAACCTCAAAGCCAATGCGGGGACAAACGACTTGAACTCTGAAAGGAATTTCAAACCTTAATTTTACAAGAAGGAGAACTGCTCCTCACATTGCCCAATGGAAAAAGCAATAAATAGTGGTGAATTACAACCAAAACCCTTCCACATTCCTCTTAAATTTATGCATCTCAACCCACAATGCTGACATAAAAAGACTACAAGCACACCAAGTAGGTAGACCGAAATTTATGACCCAAGATCCAGCTATGAGCTTTTTAACTATAACAACTTAAATATACGCTATTGGAGCTAGAATTACTGTGGCTTCTAGCACCATACTTTCCCTCCAATGGATCCTCGTTAAGGTGTTTAGATTGTACTCATTCGAATTACCAGACTCGATGAGCCCAGTATTGTTATTTATTATCACTACCTCCCTATGTCAGGATTGGGTAATTTGCATGCCTGCTACCTTCCTTCGATGTGGTAGCCGTTTCTCAAGCTTCCTCTCCGGAATCGAACCCTAATTCTCCATCACCCATCACCACCATGGTAGGCCTCTATCCTACCATCGAAAGTTGATAGGGAAAAAATTTGAATGAAGCATCGCCAGCATAAGTGTTGTACGATCTGTTGAGTTATCATGATTCACCAAAGAAGTGGGAAAGACCATGCTGGCCTTTTATCTAAAAATGCATCCCTTCAAAAGAGTCGGGACTTGGTACATGTATTAGCTCTAGAATTACTACGTTTATCCGAGTAGTATGGTACCATAAAAAAAAATATAACTGATTTAATGATCCATCTGTCGTTTCACAGTCTGAATTAGTTCATACTTAGACATGCATGGATTAATATTTGAGACAAGCATATGACTACTAGCAAGATCAACCAAGTAGCACCCTCCCACTTCAAAGGGCATTCAATGCTCTATCTTACAGGCAGCCATCCTAAACACCCATCAAGTCAAAGAGAGGTCAAAATATCATGTAAAGCTCTTATACCTTGCATGTATTGCATCTTCAAGAAGGGATTAGAGCCCACACACACACTACATGAAAAGGACATGAAATACATTAAACGTAATAGAAGATGGATGCAACATCGATAAAGCGAAAAAATGGGTCACCCCTCCAAGTCACATTGCACCAAGGCTTCTTAGGAGCTGGTAACCACCCCCCAACCAGCAGGGATGGAAAAATCCTTATCGCCCATGAAAACAACAATGAATAGAAAAAGGGGAGAAATCAAAAACAAGACTCTCTTAGAAATGCTCCCCAAACCCTCCCCGCCTTGCACCAAGGCCACCTAGGAGTCCACCCTGACAGTGGAAATAGTGGACCTCGAGCACTTGTGAAGACCTCGATGCAAAGGAAAACAAAGGAAACAAGTGGAGAATGACCAACCCCACAAACTCTCTCTCTCTAAAATGCCTCCCAACCATCCCCGCCCCGCACCAAAGCCACCTAGGAGTCCACCCAGACAACAACAATGATGGACCTCGATCACCCGATCACCTACGGCAACCTCGATGTGAAAGAAAAGTAAGTAAATAAAGGGAGAACATTCAACCCCACTGCGTTTCTTAAAAATTCCTTCCAACCCTTCCTGCCACGCATCAAGGTGATCCAGGTGGATATTGGTGGCCACCCGCCTATTCCACTTGGGCCCCCACCATTGTCTCTTTCAGTTTTTCAGTTTTGGCATAACTTACTATTTTTAGCAGTTTTTCGGGTCCTGAACTTCCGGAGCCGTTTTGAGGCCCTAAACGATGTTTTTTGGGTATGAAATTTGTTGCGATTTTGATTATCAAAATCGTCACAAAAGTTGTAGTCCTCGGATAGAGCTTTCTAATGGTGTATCATGTGCATCAAACAAAGATAGTATGCCAAAGTTACGTCCCTGGGAAGTTGAAACACCAATTTACCCAAACGGGGCCCATAGTTTTGGCGCTTCATCTCCTAGGGTTAGGTTTTTGGGATGTTGAGGGCTCTCCATTGTTTCTCAATAATAAATAGGCCCTCGAGCCTCATTGTAACTCGGTTCAGAGGTCTGTAGCCACCACATCTCTTCTCAGAGATTCGCTACCAGCACCCTAGCTATTTTATTTCCATTATGTCTGTAAGCATCTTTCTGTTATTTGATATTAATGAAATGAAGTGTTATTTCCGCCGCATCTCTGTATTTATGGTTATGTGTTTATTCTGTTGCGTTCCTGCATAAATCCGGATCAGTGGTATCAGAGCGGTCTGCTTTTTCTCGATCCTTCTTTGCATGTCCCCAACGAGGTCGGGGTATAAGGAGCTAGGGCTTGATCCGATGGAACCTTTGCAAGATCAGCCTCGCAAACCTCGACGGACGCCCATGGGGGACGAAAAGAAAGATGAGGGAGCAGGAGATCCTATCAAAATATTGCTCGAGGAGGCCCTCGAAAAACAAAGGAACGCGATGATGGATAGCTTTGCTCGGATCCTTCAACGGCTGCCCACCGGCGGCGCATCTGCATCCAGTAGCCACTCTGGAGTTGCGACTCCCTTTAAGGTACAAGTAAATTTTGACATTCCCATATTTGAGGGTCAAATAGACGCATATGCCATAGATAGATGGTTGAATCTATTAGAAGGATATTTCTCTGTTCATGACTTTTCAGACCGGGAGAAGATTATTTTTGCACTCCTCAAAGCTACCCCCATGTTAAGGACTGGTGGGAAACCTACTGTGAGAACAAGGACCAGACAGAACCCTCTCTGTTCTCGGCCGTACCAACTTGGAATTCTTTCCGAGACGCCATCAAGGAACAGTACTATCCCGTGGGGAGCTATGAGGACAAGTACATACAATGGACCACGCCGCGACAACAAAGGGATCAAGATGTGCATGAGCTGACGAATCTGTTCCATACCCTGCGCACAAAGTTGGGTATCAAAGATTCAGAGAAACATTTGGTGCTAAAGTATCGCAGCTTTCTGCACAGATACATTCAGGAGGAAATGGAGTTCCTCGACATCTCCTCGCTTGGTATGGCATACCGATATGCTGCCAAGATTGAGCAGAAATTCAAACAGAAGAAGCGAGACTTTGGATCTGCGAATCAAAAGCAAGGAAAAGGTGCTTCCAAACCGCAGAACAAAGGACAAAGCATGGCGGCTAAAGACAACCCGTCAAAGCCACAAGACAAGAACAACACCGTAAAGCCAAAGAAGGACACGGGAAAGTGGTGTGAGTTCCATAAGAGCTCCACTCACAACACAAGTGAGTGTCGGGCCAAGCAGTCGCTAGTGGCCGAGATGAGGGCTTCTGAGTCAGATGCATGCTCGACTCTGAATCAGAACCTGAAAAGGCGAATGAAAAAGGGAAACAGATTATTGATGCGGAGCCCAACGCCACTGTTGCCACTGCAAAGATCCAAAAGGAGGAACCGTAAGATCCAGAGGAGGAGGAACGTCTCTTCCACTCCCAGATGTGGGTAAAGGGCTCCCCGGTACAGTTCATTGTCGACAATGGGAGCCAAAAGAACCTCATTTCAGCAGACGCCATGAAGCGGTTTGGCTTGCCGACCACAGCTCACCCACATCCATACACCATCGGGTGGCTTCACCAAGGACGAGATCTCCGCGTCAGCCGGCAGTGTCGCCTTCCCTATAGCATCAAGCCCTTCACGGATGAGGTATTATGTGACGTTTCTCCTATTGATGTTTCTGATGTATTATTAGGACAACCATACTTGTGGAAGCGTCATGCTGTGTGTGAGTCTCGACCTCGTGCTGTTATTATTACTTTGGGAAATAAGTTGTACAGGATACCAGAGGTACCACCTCCTACGACTATCTCTTTGGTTACTGCAAAACAATGCAGTAAGCTCATTTCCCAAACCAGGAGATTCGTTTTCCTGATGATTCACCCCCAGGGCAAGAAGAAGACCGTGGCCACGACCTCCAGACAGGGCCCCTCTGCACGACAACAACAAATGGATAAGGTTGTGGAGGAGTACGGGGACATCTTCACCTCGCCCACAGGGGTTCCTCTGCACTGTCAGGTCAAGCACTCGATTGATCTGACCCCAGGTGCGCCGCTACCCAATGGACCGATCTATCGGCGCTCTGTTCTGGAGAATGATGAAATCAAGAGGCAGATTCAGGAGCTGTTGCAGAAAGGTCACATCAGACCAAGTTCATCGCCCCGTGGGAGCCCGATCGTGTTGGTACAGAAGAAGGATGGGACGTGGAGACTCTGTATTGACTATCGGGCGCTGAACAAGATCACTGTCCGGAATAGGTACCCAATCCCACGGATTGATGACCTTCGGGACCAACTCCAAGGTGCAAAATATTTCAGTAAGATCGACCTGAAGTCTGGGTATCACCAGGTACCAATTGAACCCTCTGATGTGTGGAAGACTGCCTTCAAAGCTAAGGAAGGCCTTTTTGAATGGCTGGTCATGCCTTTCGGTTTGACGAATGCTCCCGCAACCTTCATGAGGATGATGGACGACATCTTGCGGCCATTCACCAACTCATTCGTAGTGGTGTACTTGGATGACATTTTGATCTTCAGCAAGACTTGGGAAGAGCACCTTCATCACATCCGACAAGTCCTCCAAACACCGCGGCAACACAAGTTGTGTGCCAATTTGGAGAAGTGCACGTTTGGCATGACCCAGGTTCAATATCTGGGATACATTATTGATGAAAGGGGGGTGCATGTGGATCCAGCCAAGATCCAAGTCATTCGGGATTGGCCAGCCCCGACTACTATACCAGAGCTTCGCAGCTTTCTGGGTCTTGCTAATTTCTACCGTAGATTCGTGCTGGGATTCTCTCATATCACTTGGCCCTTGAGTCAAGTCACCAAAGGAGGAGCGAGAGGAAAATTCTTTTGGTCGGAACCTCAACAGAAGGCGTTCAAAGAATTGAAAAATCGCCTCTGTTCTGCCCCAGTGCTCACCTTACCAGACTTGCAGCAGCCATTTGAGATCGAGACAGATGCCTCCGACTATGCTATTGGGGCAGTTCTTACTCAACAGGGACATCCAGTGGCATATCACAGTGAGACATTGTCTGAGACAGTTCGCAAGTATCCCACCTATGACAAAGAAATGTATTCCATTGTGCAAGCCCGTCGACAATGGAAGCATTACATTTTGGGGAAGGAAACAATCATCCACACAGACCACCGGCCCCTACAGTTCATACAGACACAAGGGAAGTTGCAGAATGATCGCCATCAGAAGTGGTCCACATATCTGCAACAGTTTCATTTGAATATCAAGTACAAGAAGGGTAGCACCAATAATGTTGCAGACTGCCTCAGCCGACCACCGATCGTGGCGCTCACCACCGTGCTCAACTCTTGTGGGCACGAGACTTCCGATTGGCCGCTTCTCTATGAGAGTGACCCAGAATTCGGCCACACTTACAAGGCACTCTTGGGGGGTACGCAAGTTCCAAATTTTCACCTCCAAGATGCACTTTTATGTCACCTCGGACACCTTTGTGTTCCTTCAAGCGAGCGTGCCAAGATGATATGGGAAGCACACTACAGTCGAGTCGCTGGGCATTTCGGGGTCGAGAAAACAGTAGCAATACTACAGAAGTATTTCTATTGGCCGAACCTTCCAAAGGATGTCGAGAAGCACATCAGATCCTGCACTGCTTGTGCCATTGCCAAACCGACCATCAAGAAGCAAGGCCTATATACTCCTCTACCTACCCCTAGTCGACCTTGGGAATCCATCTCCATGGATTACATGTCTGGCCTGCCTTCTACTAAGCAGGGAAATGACTGTGTTTTTGTGGTCGTCGACAGATTCTCGAAGATGGCCATTATGGCGGCCTGCAAGAAGAATATCACAGCAGAAGCCACTGCTAAACTCTTCTTTGAACGAGTGTGGGTGCACTTTGGGATCCCACAGCCTATCATATCAGATCGAGATAGCAGGTTCCTCAGCACATTTTGGTCCAGCCTCTGGTCAATGTTGGACACAAAGCTCACCAAGTCCACAGCTTTCCATCCCCAAACAGATAGCCAGACAGAGGTCGTCAACAGAATGATTGTACACATTCTGCGCATGTACAACTCAAAGCATCCACGCACATGGGACGAGAGCCTCCCCTATGTACAACACAGTTATAACCGGGCTCTCCACAGTTCAATTGGCCATAGCCCCTTTCAGGTGGGCTTGGGATTCCAGCCACTATGTCCCATTGACATAGCCATGCCATTTGCAGCTGCTCAGGCCGATTCAGCTCATGTCTAGTCTGAAGTTGACAAAGCAAGTAGCTTCATCGAGCGCATTCAACACATCCGCCAACAGGTTCATGATATATTGGACAGAGCCAATGCGAAGTACAAACAGCGCCATGATCAACACCGGGTGCCACACCACTTCCAGGTGGGCGACAAAGTATGGCTACATTTGCAGAAGGAGCGCCTCACCGGACCTCACCGCAAGCTTCGCCCGCTCCGATACGGGCCGTACACCATCACCAAGGCTGTAGGTAACAATGCCTTCGAGCTTAGTATTCCACCATTCCTTGGTCTGCACCCAGTCTTCAATGTGGATCGCCTTCGTCCTTACTTTCCACCTCTACTGGACACCTGGGACATTGCAGAACAACTCACACCAACAGAGTTAAACCCAGACTGCATGGAACAGGCCACCACAGATTGTATCATGGACATGCAAATCAAGAACACTCGTCAACAGCAGATCCAACTGTATCGGGTTGTCAAAGCTGGCCAACTCCGGCACCAAGGAAAGTGGTTCACCAGGGACCAAGTTCAGCAGAAATTTCCTCATCTCATGGAGGAACTTAACGCAATGGGGACCATTGCTTCCTAAGGGGGGAGGAATGATCCAGGTGGATATTGGTGGCCACCCGCCTATTCCACTTGGGCCCCCACCATTGTCTCTTTCTGTTTTTCCGTTTTGGCATAACTTACTATTTTTAGCAGTTTTTCGGGTCCTGAACTTCCGGAGCCGTTTTGAGGCCCTAAACGACGTTTTTTGGGTATGAAATTTGTCACAAAAGTTGTAGTCCTCGGATAGAGCTTTCTAATGATGTATCATGTGCGTCAAACGGAGATAGTATGCCAAAGTTACGTCCCTGGGAAGTTGAAACACCAATTTACCCAAACGGGGCCCATAGTTTTGGCGCTTCATCTCCTAGGGTTAGGTTTTTGGGATGTTGAGGGCTCTCCATTGTTTCTCAATAATAAATAGGCTCTCGAGCCTCATTGTAACTCAGTTCAGAGGTCTGTAGCCACCACATCTCTTCTCAGAGATTCGCTACCAGCACCCTAGCTATTTTATTTCCATTATGTCTGTAAGCATCTTTCTGTTATTTGATATTAATGAAATTAAGTGTTATTTCCGCTGCATCTCTGTATTTATGGTTATGTGTTTATTCTATTGCGTTCCTGCATAAATCCGGATCGAAAAAATTTTTATGAGGGTTTTCTAGATGACATATTGACATATGGAATTCAGCTTCTAGAAAACTCAGTTATGGATATAGTCATCACTAACATGTAAAAATACTGATGGCTAACAAAGGGGCTTGCTACAAAAGTCATGAACATACCCGAACAGGAGGAGGGATCAGGTAGCCTCGCACCCCACACACCCTGCGTACAAGCAACCTAGGATATTTCCCCACTGACTTACCAACTGGACAATGAATAATTTTCACCTACAACCACCTCCACATAGAGGAGGGAGGTCGAAGCATTCCAACTTGAAGAACTCCTTCCAGATATAGCCTCCGCCATCAACGTAGCAAGCCTCATCCCCATTGAACCACAATCACATATGCGATCAAAAAAACAAGAAATACCCATCACCTTGTGTCTCAACATTCCAAGCCGCATAATTCTACCGTGCATGCAAGATATAAGGAAAAATTTGGCCATTCACCAAAAATATGGGCCACCACATCTATCAAAACCTTAAAGCCAATGCAGGGACAGATGACGTGCACTCTAAAAGGAATGCCAAACCTTAATTTTACAACAAGAAGAACTGCTCCTCACATCACCCAATGGAAAAAGAAATCAAGAGGGGCGACTTACAACCAAAACCCTTCCACATTCCTCTTAAATATATGCATATCAACCCATAATTCTAACATAGAAAGAGTACAAGCACAAGAAACTGGCACCATAAAGAGCCAAACAATGAAGAGGATAGTCATCTCAAGGAGCCACACACAAAAACCCATCCAATTCCGAGAACACGAAGTGAAAGGGGAATTATTCACATATGCATCCAAGGATGAGCATGGCCAACATTGTCGCTCATGTGATAGCGAGTGGGGATGGAGAGAATATGAATTTCAACCACCCTACAGATGACCCAAGGCCATTCTTCAGGCACACCCAAACAAGAAACTTAATTACCAACCCACCTTTCACACAAAAATCAAACCCCTCCCCCCACCAAAAGGGGAGGAGGTGAACAATATAATGAAGATCCAACTTCACGAAGCCAATGAGAGAAAATCCCACCTCTCCCACCCACCAAAAAGGGAGGAGGTGAAAAATATAACGAAGAGTCGATTTCAACAGAGCTAGTGAGTGACCAAGGGGCATGAAAGCGACATAGACGACCAACAAGTTGTCTCAAGGAGCCACACACAAAAACCTCTTCCAAATCTAAGAACACAGAGTGAAAGGGTAACTCTTTTCACATATGCCTCCCAAGACAAGCATGACCAACATTACCACTCATGTGCTACTGAGTGGGGATGGAGAGAAGATGAGAGTTGATGACCCTAAAAAGGACCCAAGGCCATTCTTTAGGCACACCCAAACAAACAAATCAATTACCAACCCACCTTTCACATGAAAATCCAACCCCTCCCCCCACAAGCAAAAAGGAAGGAGATGAACAATATAGCGAAGAGCCGACATCGATGAAGCCAATGAGTGACATAGCAAAAAGCTGATTTCAATGAAGAAAATTTTTGACAAAAGGCCACGAGAGAGAGATACCGAAGAGATGATTTCAACAAAGCCAACAAGTAGCCAGTCACCTCAAGGAGCCACACACAACAACCCCATCCAACTCCAACAAAACAGAGTGGATGGGAGAGATTTTTCAAACATTCCTCCTAGGATAAGCATGGCCAACATTACCGCTCATATGCTACCAAGTGGTGATGGATAGAAGAAAGTCGATGACCCTAAAAATTACCCAAGGCCATTCTTCAGGCGCAACCGAACAAAACAACTCAATTATCAACCCACCTTTCACATGAAAACCCAACCCCTAAGTCAACGAGTGGCTAGTCGTCTCAAGGAGCCACACACAACAACCCCATCCAACACCAAGAAAATAGAGTGAACAGGAGAGATTGTTAAAACATGCCTCCCAAGATGAGAATGGCCAACATTAGTGCTCATATGCTACCGAGTGGTGATGGAGAGAGGAAAGTCGATGACCCTAAAAATGACTCGAGGAAATTCTTCAGGCACAACCAAACAAAACAACTCAATTACCAACCCTACTTTCACATGAAAATCTAACCCCTACCCCCAACTAGAAAGGGGTAGATGAACGACCGAACTGAGGCACAAGGGAGCAAATGGAACATGGGCCACCCGAACATGTACGAGGCACTCGGGCAGTCACAACTTAGCAAATCTGATACAGGCTCCCTCCGACCAAACGACCCGACCCAAAGGCATTTGGCCGGGTGCCCTCACACGGCGCGCCTGACCGAACAGATGCACATGGGAGAAAATGGCACACGGGCCACACGAATGTGCACGAGGCACCCAGGTGGTCACAACATAGAAAATCTGATATGGGTTCCCTCGGACTAAACAACCCGACTCGAATGTGTTTGGCTAGGCGCCCTTACATGGTGTTCCCGAACGAATAGATGCACATGGGAGAAAATGGCACACGAGCTGCCCGAACATGCACGAGGCACCTGAGCGGTCACAACTTAGCAAATCTGATATGGGCACCCTCAAACCAAACGACCTGACCCAAATGTGTTTGGCTAGGCACCCTCAGACGGCACGACACGGCATGCCCGACCGAATAGACGCACATGGTAGAAAACGACAAATGGGCTGCCCAAACATGCATGAGGAACCTGGGTGCTCGCAACTTAGAAAATATGATAAGGGCACCCTCGGACCAAATGACCCGACCCGAATGCACTTGGCTGGGCACCCTCACATGGCATGACATGGCGCGCCCGAGAAAATGGAAAATGGGCCGCCCGAACGTGCACAAGGCACCTGGGTGGTCACAACTTAGAAAATCCTATACAGGTGCCCTCTAACCAAACTACCAGACCTGAATGCGCTTGGCAGGGTGCCCTCACCCGGCGTGACACGGCACGCCTGACCGAACGGACGCACATGGGAGAAAATGGAAAACAAGCTCCCCAAATGTGCATGAGGCACCCGAGTGGTCACAACTTAGAAATTTGATATGAGCACCCTTGAACCAAACAACCTGACCTGAATGCACTTGGTCAAGCACCCTCACATGATGCGACACTTCGCACCCAACCGAACGGACGTACATGGGAGAAAACGGAAAACGGACCGCCCGAATGTGAAGTAGGCACCTGGGTGGTCACAACTTAGCAAATCTGATACAGGCACCCTCAGACCAAACAAGTCGACCTGAACGTGCTTGGCAGGGCGCCCTCACCTGGTGCGACACGGGGTGCCCGAGCGAATGGACGTACATGGGAGAAAACGATGAACGGGCCGCCCAAACATGCACAAGGCATTCGGGCGGTCACAAGTTAGAAAATATGATACGAGCACCGTCGGACCAAACGACCCGACCCAAACGTGCTTGGCCGGGTGCCCTCACCCGGCGCGGCACGACATGCCCGACCAAATGGATGCACATGGGAGAAAATGGAAAATGGGCCTCCCAAACATGCATAAGGAAACTGGGTGGTGACAAGTTAGCAAATCTGATACAGGTGCCCTCAAACCAAACGACCCGACACGAACGCACTTGGCTGGGCGCCCTCACTCGGCGTGACATGACGCACTTGATCGAACAGACACACATTGGAGCAATGATAAATGGGTTTCCCGAACATGCACAAGGAACCCAGGTGGTCACAAGTTAGCAAATATGATACGGGTGCCCTTGGACCAAATGGCTTGACCCGAACGTGGTTAGTCGGGTGCCCTCACCCGGCGCGAAACGTCGCGCCCGACCGAATGGCCGCACATTGGAGAAAATTGCAAATGGGCAACCTGGACGTGCACAAGGCACCTGTGTAGTCACAACTTAGTAAATCTGATACGGGCACCCTTGGACCAAACGACCCAACCCGAACGCGCTTGGCCGGGTGCCCTCACCCAGGGCGACACGGTGCTCCTGACCGAATGGACATACATAGGAGCAAAAGTAAAATGGGCTACCCGAACATGCACAAGGCACCCGGGTGGTCACAACTTAGGAAATCTGATACGGGCGCCCTCGGACCAAACGACCCGACTCGAACGGGCTTAGTTGGGCGCCCTCACAAGGGGAGACACTGCGCACCCGACTGAATAGATGCACATGGAAGAAAACACCAAATAGGCTACCCAAATGTGCACAAGTCACCCAGGTGGTCACAACTTAGCAAATCTGATATGGGCGCCCTTGGACAAAATGACCCGTCCCGAATGCACTTGATCGGGGGCCCTCACCCGGCGCACCCAAATGAACTGACACACATGGGAGAAAATGAAAAATGGGCCGCCCAAACGTGCACAAGGCACCCCAGTGGTCACAACTTAGCAAATCTAATACGAGAACCCTCGGACCAAATGACCCGACCTGAATGCGCTTGGCCGAGCACCCTCACCCGCCGTGACACGGTGCGCTCGACTGAATGGATGCACATGGGAGCAAAGGGAAAATGGGCTACCCGAACGTGCACAAGGCACCCGAGATGTTGCAACTTAGAAAATCTGATACGAGCACTCTAGGACCAAACGACCCGACCCGAATGCCCTTGGCCGGGCACCCTCACCCGGCCCGACACGGCGCGCCTGACCAAACGGACGCACATGGGAGAAAATGACAAATGGGCCACCCAAACATGCACAAGGCACCCAGGCAGTCACAACTTAGAAAATATGATATGGGCACTCTTAGACCAAACAACCCAACCCAAATGTGCTTGGCCGGGTGTCCTCACCTGGCGCAACATGACACGCCCGACCAAACGAATGCACATGGGAGAAAATGACAAATGGGCCGCCCGAACGTGCACAGGGCACCCAGGTGGTTACAACTTAGAAAATATGATACAAGCGCCGTCAGACCAAATGACCCGACCAGAACATACTTGGTCAGGCACCCTCACTTGGCGCGACATGGCACGCCCGACCAAATGGACACACATGGGAGAAAATGGAAAATGGGCCACCCAAATGTGCATAAGGTAACCGGGCGGTCACAACTTAGAACATCCTATACGAGCGCCCTCGAACCAAACGACCCAACCCGAACGCACTTGGTCAGGTGCCCTCACTCGCTGTGATGCCCTCGGGTCAGGCACCCTCACACATCACGATGCTCTTAGACGAAACGAATTGACCCAAAGGCATTTGGTCAGGCGACCTCACATGGCGTGATACCCTCAGACGAAACGAGCCGACCCCAACGTGTTTGGATGGGCACCCTCACACAGTGCGATGCCATCAAACAAAATGACCCAACCCAAATGCATTTGGTCGGGCACCCTCACATGACGCGACACGACACCCCCGGCCAAACGAAGGCATAAGGGAGCAAACGGTATATGGGCCGCCCGAATGTCCACAAGGAACTCAGGTGTTAATAACTTAGCAAAATTGATACACCCGTCCTTAGACGAAATGACCTGACCCAAATGCGTTCGGTCGGGTTCCCTCACACGGCATGACACCCTTAGATGAAACGACCCAACCTGAACATGTTCTATTGGGTGCCCTCACAAAGCGTGACACCCTCAGACGAAACAACCCAACCCGAATGCGTTCGGTCAGGCGACCTCACACAGCATGATGCCCTCAGACGAAATGACCCAATGTGAATGCGTTCAGTTGGGTGCCACCACATGGCATGATGCCCTCAGAGGAAACAACCCGACCCGAACACGTTCGGTCAGGTGACCTCACATGGCACAATGCCCTCAAATGAAACGACCCGACCCGAATGCGTTCGGTCGAGCACCCTCACACAACGCGATGCCCTCAAACGAAACGACCTGGCCCAAAAGAAGGAAAAAGGGAGCAAACGGAAAAAGTGCCACCCAAACATGCACAAGGCACCCAGGTAGTCACAAATTAGCTAAATTGATATGGCCTCCCTCAAATGATATGACCCGACCTGAACGTGTTTCCAAAGGGCGTCCATATTGTAGGTCAGGTCGGGCAAGGTGTCCGCAGGAGGTCTGAACTTCAGTTCAGAGGTCATTGTAGGTCGGAATTGAGTGTCAAAAGTTTCAGCAGGTGAGTATTAATGAACCGGAGCTAACCACATAACTTGGAAGTGGATTGGAGACACAGAGAGCTCGTGGGAGGCTCTAAAGTCATAGGCAAGCGGTGACCTGAGTGACCCGACAGCACTTGGGAAATTCTATGCAAAAAATTCCGGAGGTGAATTTTAATGTTGTAAATGATTGTTGTGGGCTAGTTAATGATTTTCAAGCATTGTAAGCTTCGACAGAAGGTAGCTTTCCTTGCCAAGGAGCAAAGGAGGGCTTTTGCTAGATTGAAACTTATATTGTATTTCATACTTATGAAACATATCATCGAGCAGACTCATTATTAACAGGGAGTTTCCTCTCCCTTGTATGTATGGGCATACACTGTGGATATGATGATGATATTTATGTTTTCCGCATATTGAAAGAGAATTTTCTTAACTGATTTAACAAGTGTTGCCAAAGGCGTAGGCTACATACTTGAGTATTACGAAAAGAAAAAGTACGGCAATGCCATACCCCATTTATAACATGGTTGAAAGACCACCAAAGGTATAGGGGAATGACAACAAGGCACCCGTGCAGTCACAACTTAGAAAATTCGATACAGTTGCACTCAAAATAAATGACCAGACCCAACCTGACCCAAACGCATTTCCTTGGTCTCCCTTACACGACCCGACTTGAACGAAGGCACGAGGGAGCAAACGGAAAACAGGTCACATGAACATGCACTAGGCACACGGGTGGTCACAAATTAGCATTTTTGATACGACCTCCCTCACACAACCTGACCCGACCTGACCCAAACGTGTTTCCTCGGACGCCCTCAAACAGAACAACTCAACCCGCACAAACAAAGGCACAAAGGAGCAAACGGCAATCGGGTCGCATGAACGTGCATAAGGCACAGGGATGGTCACAACTTAGAATTTTTTATACGGCCTCCCTCACACGACCTAACCCCAATGGGTTTCCTTGGGTGCCCTCACACAGCATGACCCGACCCGCCCGAATGAAGGCACAAGGGAGAAAATGAAAAACGGGTCACATAAACATGCACAAGGCACACGAGCAGTCACAACTTAGCATTTTTGATACGAGCTCTCTCACATGGTATGACCCGACCTGACCCGCCCAAATGAAGGCACAAGGGAGAAAATTAGAAACTAGCCGCACGAACATGTACAAAGCATGCAAGTGGTCACAACTTAGCATTTTTATATGGTTTTCCTCACACGACCTGACCCAAACGCATTTCCTTAGGCACCCTCATGCGACCCAACCCGACCGGACCCCCCCCGAACGTGTTTCCCTAGATGCCCTCACAAGACATGACCCGACCCACCCGAACTCATTTCTTTGGGTGCCCTCACATGACACGACCCAACCCGACCTACCTGAACGCATTTCTTTGGGTGCCCTCACACGACACGACCCGACCCAAACCACTCAAACGTGTTTCCTTAGGCACCCTAACATGGCACCACCCAACCTGAATTCATTTCCTTGGGTGCCCACACATGACCCTACCTGACCTACCCGAATGAAGGCAGGAGGGAGTAAACGAAAAATGGGTCGCACGAACGTGCACAAGTCATAGGGGCAGTGATAACTTAGAATTTTTTTATACAACCTCCCTCAAACAACCTAAACGCATTTCCTTAACTGCCCTCCCACTACAGGACCTGACCGGCTGGAACAAAGGCACGAGGGAGAAAACATAAAACGAGTCACACTGATGTGCACAAGGCACACAGGTAGTCAGAAATTAGCATTTTTAACACGGCCGCCCTCACACGACCTAACCCAACCCACCTGAACGTGCATAATGCACACCTGTGATCACCACTTAGCATTTCTAAGACAATAATGCTCACATGACACTTCCCGACCCGACCCAACCAACTCGAACATGTTTCCTTGGGCGCCCTCACACGGGCAAAGCACTGGCACCACTACCACTTCGTGATAGATGGTATTAGAGCTCAATTCAGGGCGAGTTGAGCTTTGTTGAAGTTTGAATATTGAAGCAAGAATACAATGATAGGGCTACATTTGGTATCAAATCTTGGACATTATTTTTGTTGGTCTAGGCAAAACATTGGCATGGGAAAAACATTGGTCAGGGTTGAAGCTGCATAACAATACAAGGAAAGTTGGGAAGAATGTTAAGGGAGGATTTTTCAGACCTTTTGTAGGTTGATGTTTTCATCATTCCATCGACCGTCGTTCTTCGCATGTCCACTGAATGCTTCCAATGACCTTCGTCATCATTCTCGACTCGTGGGTCTTACATACTCCCCCACTTAAAATAAGATTGTCGTCCTCGATAGTGCTACCATCATCGTCGCAAATTTTGTTGCAATTTATTGTCACATAAACCATCAAGGTTCATGTCTAGTATATCCAATGGAAATATCTCCCCAATCCATGATCATCAACACATCCATCACAATCACCACGTGCTATACCATTGTGGGAAGTCAATCTCTCCATCATTTCCACTTTCTGCTACAACATATATCCTGTCAACCCATCATATATTTTCAATATCATGTGAATCTCTACATCAAGTACTCCAACCAACTCAACATAAAAAAACCTGCTATGTATCCAGCATAACTCTGCAAAGAGTTATAGCCCTCATAAATCGAACTATTTGGTTGATCAGTCCAACCATAAATTCTCATTATGAGAATGCACATCCTCATACCATGCGTTAGTTGTCCCTCTTGCTTCCTATCACACCCATGAACTCAATCAAGGATCTGTCCGTTATGAGTGTAAAGTAATCCATGGAGGTCTGTCTCATCCGCAACATGTTTTGCATCCAAAAAGCCATATCTATCTTAAATGTGCTGCCCATGATGCCAATCTCCACGTGTTGTTCAAAAGATAGCCACAACTATTGAGCATCATCCACATGTGAAAGGTCCTCCTCAAATCAAGTCAAGAAAATCCTCTCAACAATGTGTGATATTCAGTTCCATGAAGCTATGTTCATCCAATCTGCAATATGCATCCAATGTGCATACCAAATATAAGTCAAGAAGGCTCAACCCATGCCCAAGTGTATATCACCAAGGCATCCCATTGTTGCATCTCCATCAACCTCCAATTCATCATGTTGATCATCTCCATCAAGTGACTCCTCACAAACACACCCCTTAAATATGCTCAAAGGTATGCATCCCATAGTGCATAAAAATGAAGACCAGTCTCGATCTCAGCTCCTCGGTGAACCAGATATTGCAAGATCATTTTAGTATGAAGCCTCTAATGAATGCAACTCCATCATGAACTCCCATGCATCATCCTATCAAAAGCATTGGCAAGCATACTTGTATTTCCCACGAGTGCCACCACAACTTGTTCTCAGCTTGCAAGTCATATGAATGTGCTCATAGGATGCTCTTCCAACCAATGTCTTGTTGCTCAAAGTGAACAACATCCATCATCCCATCTATAAAATATCTCCACGTAGCACCAAAAATTGATCATGCTCAGCATATTCCTGCTTGAAAATCCTCCATGATGATCATAAGTGGCACCTAGTAAGTGCAATTACATAATGTCTCCACATAATTTCATGCCATGCCCTCATGTAAATGTACATGACTTTGGTTGCCCATGTGTCCATCAGGAGTAGACTCATCTCAACTCTAGTCACCCCATCATTTGTATAGTGTATATGTTAAGTGCCCTCGGCCACTTCTACCATCATCATCATGGGTACTTCCTCCAAGGCTTCTCACCCACTAAATGTGCACCAAGAGTCCCTTCTTGGTTGTAAGCCATGAAGAAGTATACCCAAACAATGTGCCCTACCACCAAGGCAGTCCATGAGTCATGCCGGGCACCTATCCAATTTCCATGTGGCTAAGCATGACCCATATCTATCACAAAGATCATCAAGTTCCACCCTTGTCACTGGAATTTGAACCTACAAGAACGAGGTCACAAATTTTCCTATCATGGTCTACAATAAGAAATTCTCCTTGCTTCTCCAATGTACAAGGTTCCACCATAGTCATCTGAGGAAAGGTCGTCCATGGTATTGGAAAGGAAGTCGTGTTCTTTCCCATTCTACATACGGTCCATATCCCAGATGCTCAATTGAAACATGAGTCATATCCTCATGAAGACTCTCTAAGCGAGTGTCCTCTTTCCTCATCAATTTTTGCAATGCTTCCAATCCTGGTACCACCAACTCATAAAGTTCCTCCTCGATCATTATCACTTCTACAAAATTTTCATGTCGTTCATCCCCCAATGCCTGCAATGTGCTTGCTACAGGTTCAACTTGTTCCATGAGTCCTTCCTTGATCATATCCGCATCCTCAACATCCTCCCCAGAGTCATCCATCACCGATGCTTGCAATGTGCTTGGCACTGGTCCAACCTGTTAATCAAGTTCGTCCTCGACTTCTACCACATCTGAAACTTCCTTGTGAAAATCATCCACCATCAATTCTTTTAATGTGCTTGGTCCTGGTCCAAATTGTTCATTAAGTTCTTCCTTGACTTCAATCACATCTACAACATCATTTGGTTCAACCATAGTGGGCTTCGTCCCACCATGCTTCATCTTTCCAAGGTCTCTAAGTCTGAGAAGCTTATCAAGTAACTTCCTTCACCCTTCTTCCACATTGTCCATTTCTGCTTGGATAATTCTCACTTTATTCATAATTCAAAACATTTCATATTTGCTCACGCCATATTTCCTCCTCTTGCACAATGTATCAATGGCCCGACTCGCCTCATCAAACTCCTTTTCCACTTCCTTCGACTTCTCTTTAATTTCTTCGAAGTTAATTTCCAATGAAACAAACTCATACATCAAGCTTCAATACCACCTGAAACACTACAACTGTATCACTACTCAATAATAAAAAAATCCATGAAAATTTAGCTCTGATACCAACTGTCATGCCCCTATACCTATGGTAGTCTCCCAACCACTCTATAGATGGGTGCGGCACTACCTTATTTTTCTCTTTTCAAATACTCAATAAGTAGACTACTCCTAACTCAAAACTTGTTTAATTAATCTTCAAAAGTGTTCTTTTGCGGAAATAAAATAGAAATAAACATCAATATCAAACCACATGAACGCCCATACATTCAAGGGAGGGGAAAATCCCATTAATAATTCTTCCCGATATTATGCTTCAATAAATATGTACAATCTACAATAATTATACAACCAAGCCTCCATAAACCATTTATGCTTCTTGCAAAATGTGGTTGTACCTTGTTCTAGCCTTAACAGCTTCCTAATAGTGCAAAAAATACAAAGGAACCCTAAAATTCCCTTTCAGAACATATTTATGAAGTCTGCGCGAATTCTGGTTCAAGTGGGTCACTCAGGTCATAGATACACCCCGAATGCATTTCTCCATGTGGGTCACCAAGGTCATGGTCTGAATTCATTTCTTGAACATGTTCAGGTAGCGTTTGACCTGACCCAACCCTACTGAACAAACTTCATGCCTTCAAACACTGTTCCACACGTCCTGAACATGGGCGCGCTGGACAAACCTGACTCGACCTGAATGCGCCCACCCTGAACACTGTTCTGCACTCATCCTGAGGAAGGAACTCGACTCAACCATGCACTGAACAATGCCCCACATGTGCCCTGCAGAAGGAACCTAACTCAACCCGCGGGTGAACGTCGAATGCATTTTTACCCAAATTGACCCAGACTCCATTTCCTTGCGGCGGCTTCGCCCTCCACCCTCGACCTTTTCTCTAGCTCAAGCATTAGCTTGCCAATGGTGGAATCAACAAGATATTGATGTCCTTCTTGCTTTCCTTTATCATCCATCGCACATCCTCCTTTTTTATGTGCCTTTTCCCACACATTGCTTCTATGGGTGGGGCTTGACCCATATAACACCGACCCACTAAACGCACATAAAGCCTTAGTTACGACATGACATTTCCTCCTTAATGTCAGCTTGCCACCATGGCTGGCTTATAAACCTCCAAGCCAACACTTAGCCATTTTTGAATTCGCTTATGCATGTTGCTCCTAAAAATCACACGGTCACCATGATAACTTTTCATAATAGCCAAATGATGTTTCCGTCCGTCGGTGCGCCCGTGTAACCTTTCATCGTGTTTTTTGTCGCTTCGTCATTCGTCGCATGTCCATTGAATGCTTCCAATGCCCTCTGTTTTCGTCCTCGGCTCGTGGGTATTACAGGGGTAGTTTCTGTCATGTCGAACGCATAATTGGGGTGTCCATTGAGCAGGGACATGGAAACCTTATTTTTCGCATAGTTGGGTGACTATTGTCTCAGCGGGGCGACGAAACTTGTCATGCCCCTAGCCCTTCTGTGATCTTTCAACCATGCTATAGACGGGGTGTGACACTACCATAATTCTCATTTTTGTAATACTCAAGTATGTAGACTATGCCTTTAGCAACACTTGTTAAATGATTTAATAAATTTTTCTTTCAATGTGCGGAAAACATAAACATCATCACCATATCCACAGTGTACGCCTATACATACAAGGGAGGGGAAACTCTAAGTTAATAATGAGTCTGCCCGATAATATGTTTCATAAGTATGAAATATAGTATAAGTTCCAATCCAGCAAAAGACCCCATTTCTATTTTGCAAGGCAAGTCACTTTTTTTCCAAGCTTACAATGCTTGAAAATCATTAACTAGCCCACAACGATCATTTAGAACATTAGAATTCACCTCAGGAATATCCTGCATAAAACTGCCCAAGTGTTATCGGGTCACTCAAGTCGGCAGTACAAATGATTTCAGACCTCCCTGTGATCTCTCTGTGTGTCCAATCCACTCCCCATCTATGTGGTTAGATCCATCCCAACAATATGCACATGCTTCAACATTCGGCACTCAATTCCGACTCACGATGCCTTCACAACGACTTCTAAATTGAAGCTCAGATCGTGTGGATGCACTGCCTGACCCGACCTTGCACTGCAGATGCCCTGCAAAGAAGTTCTACATTCCCTACACATCTGTTTCATTACTTGAATGATTTTCTGCCCAACTCAACCTGTCCTGCAGTGCGGATGCCCTACAGAGGAATTCCACATGCCCTGCACGTCAACAACCCGACTCGACTTGTGCTTGCCCTGTGTTCACCGCCACCATGTTTCCTTCACCAACGAGCTTTTGTCTTATCTCATGGTGCTCGAATTCACTCACACTCATATGCTTGCTTAATCATTGGTTAGATGACTTCTCCATCATCCGCATGCCCCATTAATATGTGTATCATGTGTGTGTCTTGGGTGGCGTATCACTCGTGTGGCGTCGGCCACTCAACTCGTGCATCAGTTTTATGACTCCAGATATGGTGTGATGTTTCTCCTATAACGTCGCTTTTTCCAATGCCACCACTGGCTATATACGACACGCCCATGCCAATAGTCGCCACACACCAGCACCCGTGTGGTTACTGTGCGACGGTTCGCCTGTAATGTCAGACTGTGCCCGAATACCATCCAAACGCCTGATGGGCATGCCCCTTACCCCGAATACGCCTCATGAAGTCTTGGGGCCTTAAAAAACCCAACCTTCCCCACACTTGGACAATTTCTGTCATGACAAGGCATGAAAACCCCAAGTTTCAAAGATAGACCAGGGGAGTAGTTTCCATCACACAGTGAAATGGAAGCCCCAAGTTTGGAAAAATTAGGCAATTCTTTGCCATTCCGCGCAATGGAAACCATGAGTTCCATAAATTTGGGTGATTACGGTCATGCTGCGACATGGAAAACCAAGTTCCCCTCATTAGGGGCATGGTTTTCGTCAGGGCAGAAGATGGAAACTGCAAGATTCCCAGAAATAGGTGGTTTCCCTCGTGCCATGAAATAGAAGCCCCAAATTTCCGCAAATTTGGGAGGTTCTCTGTCATGCCATGAAATGGAAACCTGAGCTCCCGACATTGATTCCACGGTTTCTGTACTAGCAGGATGTGGAAATCCCTGATTCTCCCAAAATTGGGTGGTATCCATTGTGTCGCAAAAAATGGGAACCCGCGAGCTCTACAGACCTGGGCGACGGTTTCCGTCGCGTCGTGACATGGAAAATTGAATTTCCCCATACTTGGGTGGCAGTTTCTGTCACGTTCCGGCATGGAACCTCCAATTACCCCATGCTAGGGTTGCGGTTTCCATCGCGGCGAGACATGGGAACCCCAGGTTTCATAAACTTGGGAAATGTTCCGCCGTGCCACGAAATGGAAACCCCAAGTTTCTCCAAATTGGGGAATTTTTCTGTCATGTGGCAAAATTGAAAACCCCAAGATTCATTGAATTGGGTGGCAGTTTTGTACGCGCTGTGACATGGAAAAAACCTGGAGTTCCCTAGAAGCTTGGATCTGTGGTTTCGAAACACCACTAGTTCCCTAGACTCGGGCGACAGTTTCCATCGTCATGGAAACCCCAAGTTCCTTGCACCATGGATTCAGTGAAAAACCTCAGTTTATAGTGTGATATAAAACATGGAAACCTGTGGTTTCCGTCGAGGGTGGGTGATGTAGGGGCATTAGAAACTAGCTAGAAATGTAGGAGGTTTTTTCCACATGTTGTGGCTAGGAGGGATCAAAATCATTTGAATTGTAACATCAAGGTGTCAATACCTTAGCTTCCTGTTGCATTTAGGTCAGTTAGATTCAATAGAAGTTGAATATTTTAGTTCGATCCATCTGTCATGTTCAGTTACTCGAATAATGAATTAAGTTTTGTTGGAAGATAAACAATCCTCGCCGAGGAACCGAAGAGACACATTGTAATGCATATAAATTGTATCCCCTAGATGTATTGGGGAGGAGGAGATTTCCGCAGTGAACTTGTGTGTTAAGCAATTGCTTCTAGTTGAATAAAATCTAGTGCTCGTTGATTATCAGTTTGTATTGAATTGATATTTGTAAGGGAATTTGTTTAATTGTGAGATGATTGAACATTGTTCTATGTATAATCGTTGAATAGAGTTGTTGTATAATCTTCGCATCTCTCTGTCTATTGTTTCCTCTTGAATTGTCCAAAAAAAGTATGTTGAATTAAATCCCACTCATAGAAGAGGTATTTGTATAATCGTGGTTGTTGAACTCTGTTCCGAGGTAGTGAAGACTCCACTTATAAGAGAAAGAGGATGTTTCGTTGTTAATTGAAACTCCTGGCCTGAGGTTAGACCCTAAATCAGTGAACGAGAGAGCATAGAAAGGAATGGCATAACCCTGGTTTGGCCTTAGTCAATCACTATTCAAAACCTGGAGTAGTTTTATCATACCTCCTTGTGAGACAGGTGGTATTTGAGAATTCAGAGCGATCACATCAGTTGGAGGACACGTAGCATAAGGCCTGTTTTCAAAACAACCCTCATCACGCGTTAACTATCGGCTGGGGAGGCAACGCGATATCCGCGTATGCCATCCGATCTGGAGGCTGGCTATAGAATGGTGACCGCACCCAGACTTGCTCAGAGGTTAATCTAAGGTAAGGCATGTGTATTTAATTTAACCTTTGATTGTGTATGGTGGGCCCGAGGCCTAGAGTGGTCTATTTATAAGGCATTGGTTTATAAAAATAAGATTTTGAAGGGTGATGAGAATTAAGGTTCGGGGATATAATTAAATTTCCCAAGTGGCTTAATGTATTTATTTATCAATTTCTTTGAAATTGATAAATGAAATTATAGAGAATTTAGGGAAGACTACATGCAATGACTGAGTTACTCCGAGAGAAAATGCTGACAGAGCTACAATAGAGAGACCAGCTCTCCTTGGGGGCCTGAATTCAATTTTTTTGTTGTCAATTGTGGTATCAGACATATTTTTGAGTCGTTTTTGCAGAGAATTAACATGGCAATCTGAGTTGGTAGAGGTGTTGGCAAAAGGAGAGGCAGACCCGTTGCCAATGCAGAAGTGTTGGGGATATTGCAGAGGTTCGAGGCCAGAATGGATGCCATGGAGCGAAGGTAGCCTAGAGATCCTGAAGACATCAGTGAACTTGAAATAGAAGAAGCTGGAGAAATTGCTGAGATTGCTCCTAACATGAGGCTCCTTAGAACTGTTCTGGGGTCTGCAGTTAAGCCCAATATTGAAGTTTCAAGTTTTGCAGGAGGACTGAATCCAGAGGAGCTGGTGGACTAGATTAATGAAATGAACAAGTGCTTTTAATATGAAGAAATGAGCGAAGATAAGAAGGTCAAGTTTGTAGTAACAAAGTTGAAGGGACATGCTGCACTTTGGTGGGATGGAGTGCAAGCAGAAAGAAGGAGAGTTGGAAAGCAGCCTATCAAAGGCTGGACCAGAATGATGGCTAAATTAAAAGGTAAATTCTTTCCTAGTGATTATCAGCTAACATTGTTTAGGCAAATGCAGAACCTGAGACACAGGCTGCTGACAGTAAAGGAATACACATAAGAATTCTATAGAGTAAGCATAAGAGCTGGGCAATTTCAAGACACACCAGAGAAGACTACCAGATATGTGAATGGTCTCAAGCTGGAGATCCAAGATGAGATTGGTCTTTTGTCTCCTAAGACAGTTGAAGAGGCCTATCAGATGGCCTTGAAAGCAGAGGAGAAACTCATGAGGAAGCAGTTTTCCAAAGGGAGAGGTACTTTCCATGGAAAGGGAAGTCAGGGTGGTAGAGAAAAGTCTACTACACCCAGAGATGGAGCTAGGAGTAGCTCACCTCAGAATGCATCTACAGAGGGTGATACAAGAGGCAGAAGGGGTTCTTATAGAGGAAGAGGAGGCAGAGGCAGAGGTAGAGAAGTGAGGTGGGACACAAGCACTATGAGTTCCCAGAGAATGTGGGTGCTAGTCCAAGAAATGTTGTTGTTGCCCAGGCTTGAAAAGAGGTAGAAATTGAAGAAGAAATCCTACCAGAGAGGGGAGAGTCCTTGGTGGTTAATAAAGTCCTATTGAAACAAGCCAAAGAGGTCACTGAACCTGCACAAAGCAAGACTTTTTTTAGGAGCATATGCAAAGTCTAGGGGAAATTCTTCCAGCTGGTCATTGATAGTGGCAGCACAAACAATCTAGTTTCCACTGAGGTGATAGAGAAGTTTAAGATGAAGACAAGGGAGCATCCAACTCCCTACTGGGTGTTCTGGCTGCATAAAGGGCACCATCTGATTGTAAAATAATAGTGTGAGATAGAGCGGCAAATGGGCAACTACAAAGAAAAATTCCTATGTGATGTGATGCCCATGGATGTGTGTCACATACTGCTGGGTAGACCTTGGAATTTTGACAGAGCAGCAGTGCATGATGGCAAGAAGAACACTTACAAGTTCTTCAAGGATGGGGTGCATCATACATTGATACCCATGGAAGAAGGAGAGCCATCAAGCAGAGTAGTTGATCCAAAGACCTTGTTGCTGAGTGGGAAGGAATATCTATAGCAGATTGAAGCAGAAGAGGTAAGCTTTTCTTTAGTTTGCAAACCTAAGGTAGTTCTTACTTCTACAAAGATTTTTGATTTGCCAATATAAATCCAAGAGATGTTAGAAAATTATTGTGACATTGTTGTGGATGATTTACCTGATGAGCTGCCACCTGTGAGGAAGATCAGCCATCAGATAGATTTTATCCCTAGTTCAAATCTGCCAAATAAGGCAACCTACAGAATGACTCCCATAGAAAATGAGGAAATCAGGAAGCAAGTACAGGAATTGGTGGACAAGGGACTGACGAGAGAAAGTTTAAGTCCATGTGCAGTACCAGTAGTATCAAGCCCAAAGAAAGATGGAGGCTAGAGGATGTGTACTAATTCCAGAGCAATCAATAAGATAACAATCAGGTATAGATTCCCTTTACCCAGAATTGAGGATTTAATGGATTGTTTGAGTGGTGCTAAAATTTTTTCAAAGATAGATTTAAAAAGTGGATATCATCATATTAGAATAAGAGAGGGTGATGAGTGGAAAACCGCCTTTAAAACGAATGAAGGATTCTATGAATGGATGGTCATGCCTTTTGGGTTGTCAAATGCACCTAGCACTTTCATGAGACTCATGAATGAAGTATTGAAAGAATTCATTGGTAAAGTTGCGATAGTGTATCTAGATGATATATTGGTTTTCAGTAAAACTAAAGAAGAACATTTAAGGCATCTTAATTATGTCTTGAAGAAGCTACACCAAGAGAAACTGCTGATAAACTTAAATAAATGATCATTCATGAAGGAAGAGTTGGTGTATTTGGGCTTTGTTGTCTCTACAGAAGGATTGAAGATGGACCCAAAAAAGGTTAAGGAAATTGTGGAGTGGCCTTCACCCAGAAATGTTTTTGAGGTAAGAATTTTCCATGGACTTGCCAGTTTTTACAGGAAATTTATAAGAAAATTCAGTAATATTAATGCACCCATAATTGAGACAATAAAAAAGAGAAAACATCGATTTAAATGGACTGCTGAAGCAGAAAGAAACTTTAAACTTTTGAAGCAAAAGATAACTGAAAAGCCTATTTTGATTCTGCCTGATTTTACTATACCATTTCAAGTGAAGTGTGATGCCAGTGGAGAAGCCATTGGAGCTGTGTTGAGTCAGGATGATAGGCCTATAGCCTATTTCAGTGAAAATTTGAATGACACCAGAAGGAATTCTATGCAATTGTTCAGGCATTGAAAAAGTGGAGGCATTATTTGATGTCCAAAGAATTTGTGTTATATTCTGATAATCATGCTTTGCAGTACATTGTACAGAAGCCCAAGTTAGATCATAAGCATGTGAAATGGGTTGAGTATCTCCAAGGTTTTAACTTTGTTTTGAAACATGTAAGTGGCAAAGAAAATAAAGTAGCTAATGCTTTGAGTAGGAGGCACATGCTTGTTCAAGAAACCAATTTTGAAGTTGTAGGATTTGATTTTCTCAAAGAGCTGTATAAAACAGATTCATATTTTAAAGAAGAATTTGAGGCATGTTGTAACCTTGTTCTAATATATAGAAGCCAGTGGCCGGATTATTTTTTGCAGGAGGACTTACTATTCAGAAGAAACCAATTGTGTGTACCAAAATTTTCCATGAGAGAAAATTTGATCAAGGAGAAGCATAGTGGTGGACTTGTTGGACACTTTGGTACTGATAAAACTTATGAGAAGCTGAGTCACTTCTATTATTGGCCCAAGATGAAAGAAGAAGTGGGCAAGTTTCTAAAAATTTGCAAAATCTGTCGATATGCGAAAGGAAGGAGCCAGAATGCAGGACTGTACACTCCCTTGCCTATTCCAGATAGGCCCTGGGACATGGTGAGTATGGATTTTGTTCTAGGATTTCCCAAGACTCAGAGAGGGAATGATGTGCTCTTTGCTGTAGTGGACATATGCTCCAAAATGGCACATTTTATTCCATGTTATAAAACTAGTTATGCAACCCATGTTGCTAACTTGTTTTTCAGAGAAGTTGTTAGGTTGCATGGGTTGCCCAAGAGTATTGTTTCAAATAAAGACCCCAGATTTGTGGGCCATTTTTGGAGGACACTATTGAAGAAAATTTGTACCAAACTGATTTTTAGCTCAGCTTATCATCCTCAGAATGATGGAAAAACTGAGGTAGTGAATAGGAGTCTGGGAAATTTGTTGAGAAGTCTTGCAAGAGGGCATCCCAAGCAGTGGGATCATATTTTTCCTAAGGAAGAATATGCATATAATGACTCAACAAACAAAAGCACAGGGCAGAGTCCATTCCATATTGTTTATGGAATGCACCCCAGAGGAATATCAGAGTTAATAAATCTCGGAAAGGCAGAGCTGAGAAGTGCTGATGGTGAAGAATTTGCTTTAGAGATCCAAGCCATACACGAGCAAGTGAAACAATAGCTACAAGGTAGCAACATCAAATACAAAGGCAGAGAAGACTTGAGCAGAAAAGAAGTCCATTTTGAACTAGGAGATCTGGTTTTGGCACACTTGAGAAAGGAGATATTCCCAAAGAAGTAGTATAACAAACTAAAGTTCAAAAAGATTGGGTCATGCAAGATACTTAGAAAGTTTTTTGCAAATGATTATGAGATTGAATTGCCTCCTGATGTTGGAATATCTCCCATTTTTAATGTTGCATATTTGTACAAGTATGAAGATGATGGTGAAGAAGAGGGACCAGCAGACAAGGAACTGATTGAGTGGGAAAAGCAGCTACCTCTAGCATAACCACTGCAACCAGAGAAGATATTGGACAAACACGTGTTCAAGAAGACCAGAGGACAAGAGTACTTTCAGTACTTGATCAAGTGGAAGGACTAGCCAGAGGAATTTGCCACTTGGATGACTCAAGGAATGTTGCGGAAGATAGGTGGATCAGTGGAAGAGCTCATGGATAGGGGGCCATGAAGAAAATTGCCCTCGGGAGTCTGATGCAGGGGCTTAGACACTAGCCAACAATGTAGGAGGTTTTTGTCCACATGTTGTGGCTAGGAGGGATCAAAATCATTTGAATTGTAACAACAAAGTGTCAATACCTTAGCTACATGTTGCATTTAGGTTAGTTAGAGTCAATAAAAGTCAAATAGTTTAGTTTATTCCATCTATCATGTTCAGTTACTCGAATAATGAATTAAGTTTTGTTGGAAGATAAATGGTCCTCGTCGAGGAACTGAAGAGACACATTCTAATGCATATAAATTGTATCCCCCAGACATATTGGGGAGGAGGAGATTTCTGCAGTGAACTTGTGTGTTAAGAAATTGCTTCCGGTTGAATAAAATCCAGTGCTCGTTGATTCTCAGCTTGTCTTGAATTCATATTTGTAAGGGAATTTGTTTAATTGTGAGGTGATTGAAAAATGTTCTGTGTATAATCATTGAATAGAGTTTTTTTATAATCTCCGCATCTCTATGTCTATTGTTTCCTCTTGAATTGTCCAAACAAGCTCTGTTGAATTAAATCCCACTCGTAGAAGAGGTCTGTGTATAATCGTGGTTGTTGAACTCCATTATGAGGTAGTGAAGACTCTGATTATAAGAGAAACATCTTGTTTCGTTGTTAATTGAAACTCCTGTCCTGAGGTTAGACCCTGAGTCAGTGAATGGGAGAGCATAGAAAGGAATGGCGTAACGCTGGTTTGGCATTGGTCAATCACTGTTCAAAACCGGAGTAGTTCGATCGCACCGCCTTTGTAGGACATGTGGTATTTGAAAATTTGGAGCGATCACATCGGTTGGAGGACACGTGCCATAAGGTGGGTTTCCAAAACTACCCTCATCGCACGTTAACTATCGGCTGGGGAGGCAGCACAATATCCGCGTACACCGTCCGATATAGAGGTTGGCTATCAAACGGTGACCACACCCAGACTTGCTCGGAGGTTAATATAAGTTAAGGCGTGCATATCTAATTGAACCTTTGATTGTGTATGGTGGGCCCAAGGCCTAGAGTGGTCTATTTATAAGGCATCGGTTTATAAAAATAAGATTTCGAAGGGTGATGAGAATTAAGGTTCGGGGATATAATTAAATTTCCCAAGTCGCTTAATGTATTTATTTATCAATTTCTTTGAAATTGATAAATGAAATTATAGAGAAGTTGGGGAAGACTACGTGGAATGATTGAGTTACTCCGAGAGAAAATATTGACAGAGCTACAACAGAGAGACCAGCGCTCCTTGGGGGCCCGAATTCAATTTTTTTGCTGTCAGTGGGACATGGAAACCCCAAGTTTCTTGGGCTCGGGAAAATCCCTCCACCATGTGCCCCGAAATGGAATCCCCGATCCCTATGTTCCCTAGATTTGGGTGAAGATATTTCCCGTGACATGACATGGAAACCCAAATTTCCCCAGCGTGTTTCGCTTGGGGGCGCGGGAGGACACAACAACCCGAAGTTCTGCAGTCCTGGGATGGTTTTACATCGTGCTGCAGCATGGAAATTTGGGTTTTCCATGCCACCGACCACAATTTCCATAGACTGGTGACCCCTCTCACAGTCGTGGCATGGAAACCCCAAATTTCCCACCCCCAAGCAAGAAATGCATTTTTTGAGATGGAAATAAAAGAAACGATGCTTGAATGAAAAGGATGGGGGGCAGAAGGTTCAACGACGATACTTGTCCAAATTTTTAATAAAGTGACAAGAGCGAAGCTCTGAATCTAGGCGACCAAGGGCTGAATCTTAGTGGATCATGGCAACAAGGCCACTCTGCCACTTACAATACCCCGTTGTGAATTTAAGTCATCTGCAAAGGATTCTTCTCAACGACTATTTAAAATTGAACTTCAGAGCTACCCTAACTGAGATGCTTCACGATCATAGTTTGCAAATGACATGGGCCACTGGGGCCGAGAAAGAGACGCTGCTAATGCATGTTGAGATACAATCGAAGAGTGACATGCACCGCTTCTAGCGTGGATTTTGAATTAGAGGTGTTCAGTAATAATTCGACACATGGTAGCTTCGCGCCACTGGCTTTTCAACAAAGCACGATGACCAATTGTGTGAATCAATGGTTCCTCTCATACTAAGTTGAATTACTATTTAATTTTGGTTCATCAGTAGGGTAAAACTAACCTGTCTCACGATGGTCTAAACCCAGCTCACGTTCCATATTGGTGGGTGAGCAATCCAACAATTGGTGAATTCTGCTTCACAATGATAGGAAGAGCCGACATCGAAGGATCAAAAAGCAACGTCACTATGAATGCTTGGCTGTCACAAGCCAGTTATCCCTGTGGTAACTTTTCTGAAACCTCTAGCTTCAAATTCCAAAAGTCTAAAGGATCGATAGGCCATGCTTTCAGGGTTTGTATTTGTACTGAAAATCAAAATCAAATGAGCTTTTACGCTTTTGTTCCACATAAGATTTCTATTCTCGTTAAGCTCATCTTAGGACACCTGTGTTATCTTTTAACACATGTGCCGCCCCAGCCAAACTCCCCAACTAACAGTGTCTTCCGCCTAGATCGACATGTCGAAACATGCCTTAATGCAAAAAATAGGGGAAGTGCCCCATCTCCACCCCATGGAATAAGTAAAATAACGTTAAAAGTAGTGGTATTTCACTTGCGCTAAAAATGGATCCCACTTATTCTACACCTCTCAAGTCATTTCACAAAGTCAGACTAGAGTCAAGCTCGATAGGGTCTTCTTTCCCCACCGATTCTGCCAAGCCCATTCCCTTTGCTCTGGTTTTGCTAGATAGTATATAGGGACAGTGGGAATCTCGCTAATCCATTCTTGTGTGTCAATAATTATATGATGAGGCATTTGGCTACCTTAAGAGAGTCATAGTAACTCCCACCGTTTACCCGCACTTGGTTCAATTTCTTCACTTTGACATTCAGAGCACTGGGTAGAAATCACATTGCGTCAGTATCTGCAGGGACCATCGCAATGCTTTGTTTTAATTAAATAGTAAAATTCCCCTTGTCCGTACCAATTCTGAGTTGACTGTTCGCCGCTTAGGGAAAATCCCCCGCGAGGGGGCATTCTACGCCCGTAGCCCATTTGGGACATGACTGCCTGCCCTTGCTGTGAGAGCAGCTCAGGTAGACTACCGACAGCCCATGAGTTGAGGGCATAGACCCCTAGGCCCAACCCTCAAGGCCAATCCTTTTCTCAAAGATACGAATCCATTTTGTTGACTTCCCTTACCTACATTGTTCTATTTACGAGAGGCTATTCACCTTGGAGACCTGATGCGGTTATGAGTACAACCGGGCATGAACGGTACTCAGTCCTATAGATTTTCAAGGGCTACTAAGGGTGCACAAGACACCGCAAGACGTGCGGTGCTCTTTTAGTTGCTGGACCCTATCTTTAGGTGAGCCGATTCTAGGGTGTGTAAGTTGTTAAAAAGAAAAGATAACTCTTCCCAGGGCCCCTGACGATGTCTCTAGATTTCCTAACATTGTCGCCCGCCACCATGTCCTAGTTTAGGAATATTAACCCGATTACTTTCGATGTTCATGTAGAGTGCACCCTTGATACAAGGCTTCCCCATCTCTTAGGATCGACTAACCCATGTCCAAGTGATGTTCACATGGAACCTTTCCCTAATTCAGTCTTCAAAGTTCTCATTTGAATATTTTACTACTACCACCAAGATCTGCACCGGGGGCTGATCCACCCAAGCTCATGCTCGAGGTTTCTCAAAGACCCTCGCATTCTCATACTCATCGAAGCTAGGAAATTTCTTTGACAGTCGAGTATAGGTTGTACGCTTCAGCGCCATCCATTTTTGGGGCTAGTTGATTCGGTAGGTGAGTTGTTACACACTCAGCAGATTTCGATTTCCATGAACACCATCCTACTGTCTTAATCAACCAACACCCTTTGTGGGATCTAGGTTAGTGTGCAATTTGGCACCGTAACTCAACTTTCAGTTCATCCCACATCGCCAGTTCTGTTTACCAAAAATGGCCCACTAAGAGCTATCGATTCCATGGCACGGCTCAATGGAGCAGCCACACCCTCTTACCTATTTAAAATTTGAGAATAGGCCAAGGGTGTTATGCCCACGATGCCTTTAATAATTTTCTTTACCTGATTAAACTCACACGTGAGCTCTGGCTATCCTGAGGGAAACTTCAGAGGAAACCATGTACTGGATGGTTTGGTTGGTCTTTTGCCCCTATACCCAAGTTAGACGAATTATTTGCACGTGAGTATCGCTACGAGCCTCCACCAGAGTTTCCTTTGGCTTCTTCTCAGGCATAGTTCACCATATTTCAGGTCCCAAAAGGTGTGCTTGCACTCAAACCCTTCGCATAAGCTTAATTTCAGTCGAGGATGCACCTCCCACAGAGAGGGGATCTCGCCCATCATCTTCCTTGCACCTCGTAGGTTTTCAAACCCACCAACTTGAACACATGTTAGACTCCTTGGTCCATGTTTCAAGACGGGCGAAATGGAAAGACCGCCAACCCACACCACAAGTGCGCAGGTGCACACAGCCCACCATAAGGGCATGTGATTGGTTCCTTGACCACTGCAATGGAAATCGATAGGTGGCACTCCACCCGCGCTTGTGATGATGTAGCAGCCCGTGTTGGTTTTCACCTCAAGTCGAGTGGTGGACCAGCCTGAGCCATTCCACATCTGACTCAGATGCATCAACAACCTCCATTCGCTTGCCTCCCAGCAATTTCAAGCACTCTTTAACTCTCTTTTAAAATTCCTTTGAATATTTCCCTCGTGGTTCTTGTTCGCTATCAGTCTCTCACTTGTATTTAGCCTTTGGCAGAATTTACCACTCAATTAGGGTTGCATTCCCAAGCAACCCGACTCACTGACAACACCTCATGATGCGGCAGGGCCCCTTCTAAGGGACTTGGCCTAGGTTTTCCACTGAGGATGCTTCTACAAACTACAATTCAGGTGATGCTACGACCCGATTTTCATGTTGGGCTCTTCCTATTTCGCTCGCCGCTACTCGGGGAGTCCTTGTAAGTTTCTTTTCCTCTGCTTAATTATATGCTTAAACTCAACGGGTGTTCTCACCTGAGCTGAGGTCGAAAGTTGGAGCTAAATCCACCCTACCCAATGGGACCACAAGGGAGAGCAAAGCAAGTTCCAAGGATGCCACACAGAGCCCGCATCGGCTAACGCTCACTGCCCAACCAAGGGGACTAGATCACTGCTTGCCGACGCATGCCACGAAACATCGCCTGCCACATTTCAGCCAACCACATTGCATTGGGCACAGATGACCACATCCACTGCTCCCTAACCTATTGCAAGGAGTGCGTTTGATTGGGATGTGCTACCCAGAAATACGTGCCCTTGTCCTAAGCCTCGGGCGAAAATTACGTTCAAAAACTTTATGATTCACGAGATTATGCAATTCACAGTAAGTATTTCATTTCGCTACATTATTCATTGTAACAAAAGCCGAGATATCCATTGCCGAGAGTCATTTTTGTGTGTTGCCAAAAAAGTGCACCCCCATGAGAAATGGCTAAAAGCCAACCCAATGTACAATGCATCACAAAAAACAACAAGCCCCCTTCCCCCTCAAGACATCGCACTCCATAACCCACTCACTAAAGGGAAGGGGATCAAACAAGCCCCTCAGACCCCATGCCTTTTCAAAAAGGGGGGAACTACAACGAACAGTGATTTAGAAGGACTAGGGTGGCCAACCCAGGAGCTCCCGCTGCTTTGCACCCTTCTCGAAGACCCAACTACAACAGTTCCCCACTCTCTTCTTCGTAATGCTGTTGGGGGCCAACAAGAGGAAGGGAAGGGGAAAAAACACATATGCATATAATAGAAAAGAAATAGAAGGTGGCTCCCACCTCCTCACAAGGGAAATTTCAAGCAGACAAACAAGAAGAGCTGCTTTCCAAACCCTGTGCCTTTTCAAAAAGGGTAGAATTGTAAAGAACAATGACTGAGAAGGACTAGGGTGGCCACCCTGAAACTTTCACTTCTTTACGTCCTTCACAAACATCAAGCCACTACAACTCCCACTTTTTTAATCATAAATATAGTGGTCGGAACGAGGAAAGTAAGAAAAAAAAATGAATGAAAGAGAAACAAAATTGCCCACTCGATCAAAGGAGGAGGCCCAAACTGTTACAAACTCTTCCTGAGCCCGATGCCCTCGCAAAAGGGGGGGAATTGCAAGGAACGATGATTGGGAAGGAATAGGGTGGCCACCCTTAGAGCTCGCACTACCTTTCATCCTTCGTGAATGTCAATCCTCCACAATTCACCCTTTTCTCCGTAAAGCTACGGGCCAAAAAGGAGGAAGGGAAAAAAGAAACCCAAAAAAAGAAAAGAAAAAGAGAACCAAAACATGGTTGCCAGTAGAGAAGATGAGGCTCAAACACAAAATAGGCTTTCAAGGCCCTATGCCATCGCAAAAAGGCAGGAACTGCACAGATCAACGGTCGAGAAGGACTAGGGTGGTCACCATAGCAGGAAATCACACTGCTTTTTCATCCTTCCAAAAACATCAATCCAAGACAATCCCACCTTTTCTCTGTAAATCTAGGGGGACCAAACAAATCGCAAGGGGAGGCTCAAAAATAGTACAAGTTGTCCAAGCCATGTGCCTTAGTAAAAAAGTGGGAACTGTAAGGAACGACGACCAAGAAGGACTAGGGTGGCCAACCCCAGAGTTTGCACTGCTTTTCATCCTTCTCCGACACCGACCCACAACAATTCCTGTTTTTCTCCATAAATCTAGGGACCGGAAGGGAAGAAAACAACATGAAAGAAAGAAAAACCAAACATCACCCACCATAGCACTCGTGATAAAAATCCAATTTGAGAGAAAGGGGGCCAAATTTCAAACAATGCTAGCTAGAAAAAATAGAGGGCCACCGTCACGCGAGGAGACATTGGCTTAACCAAAAAGAAGGAAAACAAGGCACCCAATCAAAAGCATCCCACATTTTTGCACCCTTCCACATAAATTACAACACAACATCCTCTCTATCTACAAGACATTACAAGCAGAAATAAAAGAACCAACCAGAAAAGCCACAACCTAGACTTGACCACTACAAAATCCGAGGGCCAGTATGAGACAAGTGCCTAGAGCACGTTACTACGGAGAGGTAAACGACCCCCAAAACTAGACATGGCTTCAAAAGAAAAATGCACTAATAGAAAACCCACCCTGCTATTACACCCCTCCTTGTACAAGACACTTGACAACCTTTCCAGCCAAAAATTCAAGGGGGGCCAAACAATAGAAACTCCAAAGAGGAGTTATCATAAGCTGACACTCAATGTTGGATAAATCCCAGGGCCACAAATATGCTGGTGGTGCAATGTCACACCCTAAAAAGAGGGAATCCCCTAAAGCGCACACCACAATGCTATTCCAACAATCGACACATCCAAGAAGTGACCAAGTCATGCAAAAAACCCACAATCCAAATGGTGAGACAAGGACATAACTTGCTTCCTACTTTCCTTGGAAGGGGGAGTGGCTCAAGGAAGGATGAGGAATTCCCTCAACAACAAAGGCACGAGAAAAGGACACTACCTCATGCCCATTGGTGGGGAAACTTGCAATTTTGATGGAGATCAGACCAAGGGAGGGCTATTTCATTACGTAGACCCAACAATTCCACGAGGGCATGTCAAGGAACAGTCGAGAGGACTAGGGTGGCCAGCCCAACGGATTGCACCGCTCCTCATCCATCCCATATTGACCCCACCTGTTACACTGAAATTTGTCACCATGACATTTTAATACTCCCTTATAAGTCTACAAAATCAAAGTTCATAAAATTAAGCCTTGAAATTGAGAGAAAATCTCATAAAAGTCTTAAAAACACTTGTACCACACTTTCTCTTAACATTACCTGTGGTGCCGCACCTATTTGTTCTAAAGCATGTGAAACTAAACATACTGTCTCCATTGAGTATGAATTTACTGCAAAAAAAAAAAGTCAAAATGGTAATCATATTTAAGTCATGATAAACCCAAACTATAAAATTCAGTTAGAAATTGCCTCTATCATTTCTTCATTCCTGCTGAAGATATATAGTTTATGAGCCAATCACAAAGTAGCATTCCAACCTCATATGGATATGACCTATGCATTTCCTATAAAATTGACATAGTCTGAGCCTGGAGTTAGTTTAGAAAATTTTGGAAAATATTGTAGAATTTCGTTCCTACCATGAAATATTATGTGGATATTACATGTGAACTAAAGAGTGAAAAGCTTTTCAGAGTAGAGGAAATGCCTATTCTGGACTCCAGGAAGGCCTGTACGACATCAAGGTGGACACGGTGGTAAGGCTCTTTCTTCATCAAAGATAATACGAATGAATCATGTTTTTTCAATGAGTTCTTTAATTAAGTAGCTTGTTTATCATGTTTTGTTAATGAGTTATTTAATTAATTAGCTTACTTCTTGAATTCCTTGATCATCTTGATAGATATATGATTCATGAGTTAGTTTATACTATGCAGGTGCTATTGATTTTTTCCATGTTTGTGATTGCAGATCTTTGAAGATGACTCTTTCAAGAAATTGGAAAGAAGATCATTATGAACAGTGCTGGACTGTAGGTAGGTCTTCAAAACCCTTGTTCTAGCTAATTATGAATCGAATATTATCTATAGAAAATAGTTTTTGTTTTCCTATTTTTTGCTAGCTATCCATAGGACACTTGAGAGGCATGTCTTGTCAGCAAGAACGACTTATGCGTCCAACAAAATGGCGACTCCGCTGGGGAATGAATTTTGAACTTTGATTTATTCTATTTTTGACTTGTGAATTTATTTTTTCTAATTTTGATTGGTTTATATTGGCTTGGGTAGTTTAGCCCTATAGAATCCCTGAGAAATGTTTTAGAGTTTTTTATTTTTCTCTTAGTTTTCTGGTATCTGCACTTTTCTTTTAGAAACGGTGCAGGCATCTCCGCTCTTTTGTTGTATAAATAATGCGGGACCGCATCTGTTTACACTGCAACCTATGGACCCTGTGAAATTTTTTAGAAAAAATTAAAATTCTCTTTACTAGATTGGTTTGTTAGATTCTTAGTGTATACCTAGACTTGTATTTTTTGTCAGCAAGCTTTGGTTGAGAGTTTATTTCAGCATTTTTAAGTTTTGAATGATTTTCTGAAAGATCTGCATGTTATATTAATTTTTTCTTTGTCTTTATCCCACTCAAAGATTAGAAGCCTTGGTATACCTTTAGATCACTAGTATTTCCTTGCTTTCTTGCTGAGTTTGACTTGATAGAAGAATTTTTTTTACGAGATTTAGATCCCATTTTATCATTTGCAAATCTTAAAAAAAAAAAAAAAATTGTTGAAAAGTTTGGAATTTCACTTAAAAACCCATAATTGGATGTTTTTTGAGTTCTTGCTGATACAAGCAAAGAATTTATTAGTTATATAACAAGATAAGCAAAGCATCCTCAAAATATTTAAAGTTTTAATTCAGATTTAGTATTTAGAATTTTTAGATCTCAAAATTAGTATTTTTTAGTTTTGAGTGTTATTTCTAGAAATTGTAGTGTTCTTTTGGAAAAAAATTTGTTTGTAGTTTCGATCTTGAATGATAAAGGGATTTATTTTTTAGAAATTGATCATTTTTAGTTCTCATGAAATTAGATTTCTTTTCATTTATTCTTGTTTGAAGGAAAGAATTGTTTTAAAAGATTTCATTTCTCAACTCTTTCTTTTAGATATAATTCAGTGAAAGGAAAGGAATTGTTTCTCATAATAGATGCAATTTTAGTGTGTTTTGAGTCGGGTCACTACATATCATCAGTTTCACTTTCGCACCTATTATCCTAAGAAACAGCCTATTAAAAACAAGCTTAAATTAAAATCAATCTAGTAATTTTTATATTTCTAGGGCTCTTTTCCACCAACATAGCTTAGGCTAGTGTCTTGGGGTAGGGAGTAATTAACTCTCCAAGAAAATTAAAACAAACAAGTAGTCGATCTTGCTGTAGGAAAAATCCAATAGTCGCTTGCATGCTCTGGGAAGCTTCTCTTAAAGGAGTCAAGCATGAGGTCATATCTGAACCAATGGGATAATCAATTCTATCTCATTGGGAATGATAGCATATGTGCGCATATTAACAACGGTAAACCTTAGATAGACCATTGTCAAGGAGCCTGGGGTCACTTGTCAGTATACCTTGGATTATGTCAAGGAGCCTTCAAGGGGATTGAGATTTGTCACTCTGCCCTTGCGTGTATGTCAGATCGGAGACTGTTACCCCAGGTATATTAGTTCCCTTTGGTAACCTTAGTGACCATAATCTTTACAGTTTTTTCCTAAGGTGACAGTGGAGGTAAGATCCCACTGTACCTGCAGCAGACATCAACTAGACTCACTTGGACTCTTTAGAGGGTTATCTTCACTCGAGATGGTTTAAGTGGAGAAACTTACACTAGTCTGTTTCATTAAGCAGGTTGTCGGGGTAATTGTTCCAACCACCATTTCTACATTAAAGTACTACGATGTTGTATTTCATCACCAAATAGTGTTTTTAGTGTGGGAATTTAATGTTTTTGTGTGGTTTGATCTCCTATATTTTTAGGCGTGTGATTCATTTGTTTGTTTCCTTAGCAACTTTTGGAGTTTTCATTGAATTTTTCTTTGATTGTGTGTGATTAATAATTTTTAATCATGGCTGAATTACCAAGACAATCGCGTAGACTCCAGGGGAAACCCCCTGAGTATACACCAAGCCAACTTGAAGGACTGAAAGCTTTAGTCCCGCATACTACAAGTAGAATTCAATCAACAGAACCATGAGAATCATCCTTAATTACTCATCTTGATTATCAATCACAGAAAGTAGAATATATTCAAGAGCCAATTTCAATTTCCAAAGTTACTGGTATTATTTCTCCTACCAGTGAATTAGCTGAAGAGCCTGAAATTTCTGAGCTAGACACTGAACCTGCTATATTGGAACCATCCTTAGGATTTCTTACTCTGAATTCTAGTGATCCTGATTCATCTAGGGTAAGACATCACATTACCAAAAACCTTCCTTCTAAACTCATATGTATTGAAGAACTTGTTGGTCTAGATGAAGACGTAGTTCTTCCCGAAACCCAAGAAACTTTGAATCTTAGGGAGCGTGAATCAATATTCTACAGTCCTTTTAGAATTGATGCTTGGTATTTATCATTGACAGGTTTTTTACAAAACACAGGTCTTAATTATTCACCACCCCAAATTCCTTTTTACCCTACACCGAGAGGTTATCATATTTCATCAGCTATGTCGAGTGAGTCATATATTTTTTCTCAATCTCCAGAAACATTTTTATACGGTGGGACGTTTGTTCCTTTGGGATAACAGTTTCTCTCTGGTACTTTCCCGAGGGCAGCTCCTCAACCAATTCAACAAGTTTTATCATATGGTAAAAATGGAACAAACACTAAAACGTTGAACACAAAACATATTTTTATGATGTATAAAAATATTCCAAATCCTCAACCTCAAGGAAGTCAGTTACCACCTCGGAGGCAACCTCAAGGTAGTCAATTACCTCCCAGAGGGCGGCCTCAGGGTAATTTTTTACCAGGTCAAACTATAGGACAATATTACCTACCTGCGGAACAACCTCAAGGACAGTACATACCTCAAGGTCAATATAAACCTTAGGGATAGTACATACCCCAAGGTAAACCCTAGAGTCAATTTATTCCTCAGGTTCAATATCAACCCCTGAGTCAGTTTCTTCCTTAGGGTCAATATCAACCCCAGATTTAGTACATGCCTCAAGGTTATCAACCTCAAGGTCAGTACCCAACTCAAGGTTTCCAACCTCCTTCCGGTCAAGCATTATTACAAGGAAGTGGAACTTTCCCAGTTAATTATCAAACTTACGTTCAACCTGGTTATGGTCCTTCATATGCACAACCTTCTATGGGTCAATACCCTGGAATTAATATAGTGTGGGATCCATCTCAAATTCTACATACTTTGCAACCCAATGTGCAGTTACCTAATCAACCTGGACAACCCATAGGTTCTGGTCTAACCCAACAACCTGTCTAGCTTACCATTCAAGTCTCTACACCTGGTTTTGTTCAGCAGCCTGGGCCTAGTACACCTAGAACTCCGTCTTAAACTTCTGTTGCTGCTGCAACTTCTGTTCAACCTACCACACCTATTTCTGTAGTATTTGTAGCTCCTATTTATTCTATCCCTGCATCAGTGCAAATTACTCAAGTATCTGTGCCACATTCAGGACCTGCAATTCAGACTACGACCCAGATGCCTATAGGACAAGTTGGTATGAGTACGGTTCTCACTAGTCATCCACAATTTAATTATCAACCGTACCAGGGATAGTATAAATTTGGACAAGCTACACAAAATCCAGTATATCAGTATCAACCATAACATGGGTATACTTATCAAGTACCCCAACAAACCCATTATGGTTCGTTTAATCCTAGTTATCCAAGAGGTTTCACGATTCCCAATGTGCATCAAATTATAGGATATCATGGATATCCTCCTCTTGGAACTGGTTTGATCACACAAGGTTATCAAGACCCTAGCCATCAGTTACCATTTATAGTAACTTTAGATTTACTTGATCTATCGCGCCTTATGAACGATCTTATCTGTTATCTTCTGTATTGGTTACCGATGCATAACAAGTTGCCCAGTGATATTCCAAAGTTTAAGGGTAATTCAAGAGAGTACCCATCTAATCACATTATGACTTATCACCTCTGGTGTGCATCCAATTCACTAATCGATGATTCGATTCGATTGCATCTTTTTCAGAGAACTCTCATTGGTCTAGCTGCCAAATGGTAAATTGAGTTACCACGTGGGTCTTTTAATAATTTTAATGCACTATCTACTTCTTTCTTAACCCATTTTCAGTTTCCTGTCAAATACGATAATGGCACATAATTTTTGAACTCATTAAAACAATCTATGTCTACATAAATATCTGATCACATTCATGAATGGAGACATAGGAGGCATTTAGTGAAGGTCTTTATTTTGTATCAAATTTTGGTTGAATGGTTTATCAAATCGTTATTGCCCAAAATTACTAAATATGTGGCCAAAGGAGGCGTTGTTATATAAGAGCAAGTCATTGCTCAGGCTCAGTACCTTGACCTTGTATATACATAGCCAGGTACTCTGTATGATAAAATCCTCGATTTACCAAGACTTGGTCAATTAAATACAACTCCTTCCGGCTCTTATGCCACTGATGGTGTAATTGGTTATGTTAGCACTGGTAAGAGTAAGAAGAAATCTTCCAATATGACTTCTCCTATTATCACTTTACCCGATTCACCGAAAGGATATTCTTCCGTTGAAACTTCTGCCAATATTCATGTTGTAGAAACATCTCCAAAGCTAAAATTGGTGGTAATAAGAAAGGTAAAAAAAAAAAAAAAAATATTCAAAATATAAAAACGATAAAACTGAACCAACTGACAAAAAATGAAAACCTCGTTATCCTTGTCTAATCTGTGATGAGGATCATTTTACAAAAGAGTGCCCACATAGAGCTGAGGTATAGAAATTCGTTAAGGGTTCGCCAATACCTGCTGTCTTGAAGGATCCCTTTCCTGCTCAAGATAGTAACATGATTGGATCTTTCTCAGATACGCTAGAGAAAATCTTAATGGTTGTGACGCGATCGCAAGATTATGGTAGTAAAAATCCTAGTAAAGAAGCAGAAACATCAACTACAACTATCTCAGTTTCTGATCCACTACAGATCGAGAAACAAAATCCTGACTTAGTAATAAAACCACCTACTAAGGGTGTACTTCGTAAATCAGCTTTCAATCCACATGAGAGAGCTACTCAGAATTACAATATTGTTGAAGACTTGGTGATTTCCCCTTCAGCAATGTCTTCTTTGGAAGTGCTGCAATCATGTCCAGCCTAAATAAAATTACTACTATTAGCCTTAGGAGCCATAGACCTCTAGGATTCGAATCTTATGATCTTCGATTTATAGAATTTTACACCCTACCTACCCCATCAAATGGATTTTCAAATTCCAGTAATAGTAAAAAATAAACATATCTTTTGTATTGTTGTTGATGAAGGGGCTTCTATGTGTATTATGTTGTTAAAATGTTGGAAATCACATGGTTATCCAAAAATTGACCAATCTCCAACTATCCTCAAAGATTTTTATGGAAGAGGTTTCCAACTGTATTGTATTTTACAAGATCTACCAATAGAGGTCGAAGGAAAAATCGTTAATCTGGATGTGGAAGTGGTTGATGCCCCTATGGATTACAACCTTCTCCTGGGTCATAGTTGGTCTTATTCCATGACTGTTTTTGTGTCATCGGTCTTTCGTCTCATCATGTTTCCTCATAAAGGAAAGATCGTTAAAATAGATCAGCTCTCATACTATTCATCCGACCTAGCCTCTACTGATAGCATCCAACATATCGGAAAATCGAATATCCCTTATAAGGATGTTGGAGTAGGTTTGCTTAAAGATTCGAATTTACTGGGAAATTTTTCCCTGCCTGCTCCCAATGTACTATCTCCTATTGCTAACATCAATATGATTACATCAAGTAATATTTCCTTTGATGATCCTTGGATAATACCTTCAGAATCAGAACTGGATTCTTTCGATGGCTAGATGCCTTTGAGTCCTTTTGAGTTAACACATCAGGTACTACAACCATTTTCTGATACTCCTTCAATTGAATCTGATCCAGTGAATGTGATCAATGAGGAGTCACTTTCAATATGAAGCTCAGCTTCGACATCAATTCTGGATCTCAACAAGTATTCAATACTGATGAACATATTCCTGAATTCTTGTCTGTCTATGAATTACCATGGGAAGATCTGCATCATAGGTCTTCGTTTTTACTTGATCTCGATCATTTTGAGAATGATTTTTCCTCCATTTTTACTAATGATTACATCAAAGAACCTCAGAATGCTCTCTCATCTTCCGATTCTGAATTGAATTTAGAAAAAAATTCTACAACGGTTCTCATTGACATTTCAGTAAAACCTGGAATTGTTGAAAACATTCATATAGGTGCTTCTTGTACGACTGATGAAATCCAAGCATATAAAGCCCTATTTCAAGAATTCTACGACATTTTTGCCTGGTCATATGAAGAAATTCCAGGAATTTATCTGTCGATTGTTTTACATGAAATTAATACATACCCGGATGCTAAACCTGTCAGATAGAGATTACGTCAGATACATCCACGAAAAGCCGCCACTATAAAATCAGAAGTTGAAAAATTACTTCATGCAACTTTTATTTATTCGATTCCGTTAATGGATTGGGTATCTAATATCGTTCTTGTCAATAAAAAATAAGGAACAATACGAGTATGTATTGATTATAGGGATATAAATCGAGCTTGTCCAAAAGACAATTATCCAACCCCTTATATCGATCAAATTATTGACGATTGTGCTGGAAGTGAAATTTTTTCATTCATGGATGGATTTTCCAACTACAATCAAATAAACATACTACCTGCAGATCAACCTAAAACAACTTTCATTTGTCCATGGGGGACTTTTACTTATCACAAATTACCTTTTGGACTTAAGAATGTTGGTGCCGCTTTTCAAAGGGAAATCTCTCATGCATTTCATGACATTAAACACATTGTGCAACCCTACCTCGATGATTTGCCTGCTCATTCCTCACATAGAGCAGATCATATCATTCATTTATGAGCCATTTTCATATGATGTAGGTATTATAAGATTCATCTGAATCCTCACAAATGTGTTTTTCTATGTAAAATCTGGATGATTGTTGGGATTTATTGTCTCAAAGGCAGGCATTCGTGTCGATCCATCGAAGGTTGAGGCTATCATAAATTTACCTCCTCCTTCTACTCTTTGCCAAGTCCAAAGTTTGCAAGGGAAAGCAAACTTTTTACATCAATTCATTCATAACTACGTCGAGTTAACGAAAGGTTTTACCAAGTTGTTAAAAAATAATATTCCTTTCTTTTGGGACGAAATCACTGATCGATATTTTGATGCTCTTACAAATGCGTTGACCCATGCACCATTACTGCATCCTCCCAATTACAACTAGGATTAATTTTTTTACCTCGCCACTTCTGATTCCACGATAGGAATGGTTCTAGTTCAAAAATATGAATTCTATGGTGAACATGTGATTTACTATCTTAGTCGCAATTTGCATCAGATTGAAATCAAATATTCACATGTGGAGAAATTGGCCTTGGCAGTTGTTAAAGTTGTCCAACGTTTTCATCATTACATACTTTTACGCAAAATAACAATGATTTTTTATTGTAACCCTATGATGTATATTTTGACCAAACAATTGCTAGGGGGAAAATACTCCAAATGGATTATTATCCTAATGGAGTTTGACTTGGAATTTGAAAAGTACAAATCAAAGAAATCATTGATATTTGTTGAACTTATGTGTGATTTCTCATGTACTTATACAGAAACTGTGGCAGAACAACCAATCGCGGACGAATCCTTGTTTCTTATTAGTACCATTGATCCTTGGTATGGAGATATCATTGTTTATCTTTAGACCCAATCTTTTCGGCCCCAAATTTCACGATCACAACGACGTAAAATCCGTTTCCAGTATCAACAATATCATATTGCTAGTGACACATTATATCGTCGTGGTGCGGACTCTATTTTTTGACGTTGTCTCACCCATGAAGAAGCTTAAAAGGTTTTAAATGACTGTCACTCTAGAGCATGTGGCGGTCATATGTCTGGGTATGCCACAGCCCAAAAGATATTGTGCGCTAGTTATCTTTGGTTGTCCTTATTCAAAGATTGTATTTATGCAGTCCAAAAATGCTATAACTATCAAATCTTCGATCGAAATATGTGTGCACCACCCGATCCTCTTCATCCTATAATTTCTATCGGTCCTTTTTCAAAATGGGGCATTGACTTCATTACATGTAACCATCACTCGGCCGAGGAGCATGGGTATATTGTTCTTGCAGTAGATTATTTTACCAAGTTGGCCGAGGCAATGCCTACATTTGTAGCAGATGGCAAAACTATAGCTACTTTCATGTTCAATCATGTGATTGCTCATTTTGGTGTACCCCAAGTGATAATTACTAACCATGGGAGCCATTTTCGAAACATCATGATGACTGAGCTAACTGACCAAATTGGCCTGCACCATGACAGTTCTACACCATATTATCCATAGACTAATGGTCTGGTTGAAGCGATTAATAAATTTTTAGTCACCATGATCAAACGAATCATTAGAATTCATAAATCAAATTGGCATACCATACTCTTTTCAGCACTTTGGGCATATCGGACCTCAGCGAAAACATTGACTAGTTTTACCCCTTTTCAACTGGTTTACGGTTAAGAAGCAGTATTACCAATTGAATGCTAGATACCGTCACTCCAACTAGCCATAGAGTTACTACTAGCCACTTCTGAAGAGGAGAAACATTTTTTGTACTTGGCTCAATTAGATGAGAATCGGCACACCACTGCATTAGCTACCGAGGCTCATGCGAAATGAATGAAAGCTCAGTATGATAGAAGTGTTACACCTCGTATATTTTTAGAAGGAGACCTAATTTTGGTATATGATCAAGATAACGATAAGCTAGGGGCTGGGAAATTAGAACCCATGTCGCATGGTCCTTATATTGTCAAGCGATAGCTTGTAAAAGGGGCCTATGAATTGATTGATTTTGGCGGGGTCTCTTTAGGAAAACCCAAAAATGGGCTTTATTTGAAGATATATTAAACTTGATTCTTGTGTGGAGATATTTTTTGTATATTAGTTATGTTCTAGCTAGTGTGCTGTAGATTAAAAATGTGTGCCTAGCTTAAGTGTTCTTTTACTACTATTCCTGCTTATCTAGATTACTCTTGATATTGCAGATGTCAACGTATTTTCAAAAATACATTGGTTTTGCTGATGGCGCTTGTCA